>OY728150.1:878492485-880892485 GCA_963277665.1 Viscum album | reverse complement strand
AATATTTACAGTTTATAAAATAATTTCCCCCTTAAATTGATGTATAAAATCTAGGTGAACACACTTAAATCATTGTAAGGAAATATATAATGTTAACCAAGGAAATTCTTGGGAAGAAAATCCTATTTATATATAGTAGATGATTAGGAAAGACAATATTATTTATTGGTTTCCATAATATTGATCACCCAAAAATCATAAGGGAATTTATAGTTAAATTTATAAAATGTAATTTCCAATGAAATAAATAATTTTTATATAATATTGAAAATGGACATGATATCATAAAAGTTTTTTTATCATAATCATAAAAGGAGTAATCACATATAATTTTCAAAAGTCATTTCTAAAATGGTGAAGTTAAAACTGTTGAAAAATTTTACATTTAAAAATAACCCTTACAAATGTATCCTTTGAAATACAAAAGGGTTATTTTATTGATCTATGGAGGGGAGGATAAAACAAATAATCATGGAAGTAAAGATACTTTAACAATTTAATATATCTTTTTTGAAATGCAAATTATAAAATGGATAAAAAATCACATTAAATCAGATAAATATAATAATTTAATGGTCAAATTAGATAAAATATTATTTAGTTTTCGAATATAAATAATATTCTTAGATTTTATGTTAAAATATGGACTTGGAGGAGAAATCAACATTAAATAGGGTGATAATAATTCTTAAAATTGATATAGTTTTCATGAGAGAAATCAGTAAAGGGAAAACATTTGAACTTAAAAGTCATTTTATCACATAAAAGTTATAGAATTTACCATAAAATAAAATTTTATGGTTGAATAAACCATTAATATAAGAATGATGTTCCTGAAGTGGAATTGTAACACAATAAAATGATATTTGGGTTGCTAAAATCCATTAAAAAGTTAGAAGAAATTGAATAAAAAACACATGAAAAGGTTTCTAATGATGGATTTTTAAATCCCTTAATGTTAATTAAATGTTGTTAAAATTCTTCAATAGGATAGTATATACACGAAAATAAAACAAGTTGTTGATATTGAATAGTATTGAATAAAATAGATACATGAAACCCATTACCCTATTTTTTTCCAAAAAAACACTTTAATATCTCTTATAATCAAAATAACTATCTTAATAACTTATTTGATAACCATATTCATTGGTATAACATTTTATATATTTCATTCATAATAATTTGTAGAAATTATATAAGTAAGATATATTTTATTTTCATCATCAATTATTATATGTCTTGATTTATTTTTTAGTACTAGTTTCACAATGATAATGTGGAATATTAATTATATATTAAAATTTCATAATTACCATATCATTAAAGTTATTATACATGATATTTCAGGATGATATAAAATGTTTTATGTACATTTCATATGTACAATAGTTATGATTTGGGATGATGAAGTTAGTGATTTACTTTTTTCGATAAGTTTAATGGAAAGTGGGTATATTAATAATTAGTTAAATATTAATATAATCATTCTGGAATAATAAAATAATATTTCGGCATTAATATATAATAATTACATGATATAATTTTCTATATTCATCCATGATATACATTTAAAACCTTGTTCATAGATGTGGTTAAATTGACCCAAAGAATATAATAATATAATCGATGTATGGGTATTCTAATGAAATTGATTATTTTAGAAAAATAAAATTATTAAATAATAATATAATTATTATTTACTTATTATTAAGGATGTATATTGTATGATCCCATATTTCATAGAGGTAGTTTCTTATTTTAATTTTGGAATGAATCCCTCAAAATTGGTTAATAAAATGTTCACATGGTGTGTGATAAGTTTTAGGGGTGTTATGGAGGCTCAAGACACGAGTGATTGGGAAAATTGGGCTATTATGTGCATGTTGTATGGTTTTCACATGCTTAGGGAAAACCATGGGGGGTGGGGAGAACCAAACAACAAAACCTTGTATAAAATATTCTCGTATTGTAAGTGCACCATTTTTCAAACATTTCAGGCATTACTAGGTATCCATGAGTCTTAAACCTTCATGGGAAGAGGTTGGTGCATGGTTTATGCATAGTTTATTAAATTGTAATGCCAAAAATGTGTCACCCACTAAAAATTTAAAAATTTAAAAATGTCCACTTGATATTTTTTTGTTCTTACCCAATTTTTAACTTTTTCATCTACCTATAGATCTATTGATTAACCTAAACCCTCAAGATCTCCCAAGTATCAATATCACTTGTATCAAGGTAGTTTAGAGTCCCATTGGTTATATATCAAATATTTGGGTATGTCTAATCTTTTTTCTCGATTTTATTTTCTATAATTGGGATAGTTGATTTGGATATATCCTTGTTAATCCCAATACCTATATTTTTCTTCTAGTGGACTATAGGTTACGGTCTTAATGGTTACATGAATCTGGATCTAAGGCTATAGTTATGAGTGTGTTCATCCTCATAATCAATGTAGGTGGGTTACAATTTACATCGCATAGTTTTTTAATAGAGTTGTGCATATGTATTATGATCTTGGTTCTCGAGAAAGGTGTAATTTGGTTTTTTGAGTATAAATTTATAAAACTAATGATTATGTGAATATTTAAACCTCTCATGATCTTAGTGGTATGCATTGAAGTTGGTTAGACCTATTTAGGGCCACCAATGGGGTGCACCAACATATTAGAACTTGGAAAATGGTAAAGATAATCCTAGAATTTCATTATGTGAAAATATATCCCATAATAAATGCATTGACTGGATTAATTGGTTTCTAAGGGGAAAAAATTATGGTTGGTGTCTATATAATTGGCCTTTTTATAAGGGATTTTTAGAATAAATGTGAAAGGGGTTAAATATAATAACCTAAATCTATTAAACAACTTCTGATTTTTAATGGGAATTGGTAAATGGGATGATAAATGTGAAATGATGAATTATTTCAAATGTATAATGTAATGGAATTATTGAATAAGATAAATGTGCAAAGGTAAAAATGGGGAATGAGTTAAATGGGTTATTCCAATTAAATAGTAACCATAATAATAGGATAATGCTTGAAAAATGATTTGTATGCTAATGAAATTGTGAATTGTAAATGTTATATGATTGTTACGATTGGATTGTGATATGGAATATTTGGTGAATGGATAAATAACTATGTACACATGGCTTGATGGTGTGGGATAAATTATTGAGGCTTCTCCCATGGGCCAGGTTGTACTGATGCTCTAAACCAACTCATAGAATGCACAGTTTTGGATTCTAGAATAATGATCTAGGATCTATTGATTTTATTGGATGAAAATAAATTGAATGATAACCTATGGTAAAGGGAATGCAGATGATTGTGAAATGGTTTCCCGGGTGAGATAGGGATATTAACTAATTTCATATATTTGTAAAATGTTTTTCATCAGATGTTGTGAAAGTAATGTATATTCCCAACCCATGAAAAAAATAAATTTCCTAATGTAAATACTTTTAACTAAAAGATCATAGTTGTGTTATGTTTATATTGACTTTTATTTCTAACTAGTATTAACTATCTATTAGACAATATATTTGTAGACATAGTTGGTGGTAGCCCACTGAGTTTTACTCACTCTGTTCAAACGACCATTAGGTATCTGAGCATACATCATGGTTACATGTTAGGACAAAGGTAAATGCCCTATTATAGAGAGTTGAGTTAGGCATGGGGTGTTCATGAATGGGGATCTAGACATGGATTAAGGAATAATTTTCCAAAGTCAACAATTTTTCTTTTTTCTGGGTTTCCTTTCACATCTAGCAATGTTATCTTCAAATTACATGTTTACATATATGGATGTTTTTGTACACTATTGTGAATTTTTTTATTAATAGATGATCATGGATTATAGATTAATTTTCCCATTTTTTAATTATATATTGTGGTTCAGTTTGAAAAATAGGATATAGTATCACTATTTGAGTTATTGGATCCTTACTACTAGTTAGTAACCTATAAAATTTGGAGAGGTGCAATTGATGTCATGTGGTGGCTTATTTTGTGGAATAGTTTGGTGGATTTGGGGTTGGGGATGTTAGAAAGTGGTATCAGAGAAATTATTTTATGTGGTATTATTATTTTTGTACGATTAAATGGATATGATGATGTTCCAGGCCTTGACATCAATCATGATCTTAAGAGGAGAAAACCCATATATGAGGCAAAAAACAAGAGTCTAGGGTTATGATTTTTTTTTCTGAAATGTGTTTTTATAGTTTAATCATATTTCACTATTGGGTGATGAAATTGTTTTGTGGGGTTAATGTTTCATGGTATTTTTATCATGGCCCAAATGGATTTAGTATTTGTATTTATGCATTATTTTTGGCACCTAGGATACATGTGACATGTATCATGATAGGAAAACATGGGATGGGTGTGTGGGGAATAACGAGTATAATGAATTTCACTTCCTTGGAAACATGATGAAAATGGTGTCTAACAATGATGATGAAAATGAATAAATAAAAATAATGTTAATGAATTGTGTATAATAAAATGGTGTGACTGTGTTAAATGTTGATTGTAACAAGTTGTGAAATGAGGAATGGACCTGAGTGGAATAGATTATGTAGTAAAATGATGAATTGGTTTTGAAAAATGTGTTTAATGAATGACTTGGGACCATGTATATTTATTTACCCCAAGATAGCCATTACATGTGATAAAGATGTTTTAGGGAAGTGTTTTATATGTGACATGTTCAGATGAGATATTGTATGCGAAATGGAATGGTCATTGCTAGTTAAGTTCCTTATATTGTATAAATTTTGGAAACTTTTTGTTATGTTCTCTTAGAATCTTGTTTGGTAATGTAGAGAAATCCCACCATGATGATGTGTGCGAATAAGGTGACAAGAGGATGTTACCATGAATTCTCTCCCAAATGTTGATAAAGATAACCCAGTGGCCTAGTTCAATATACGAGAGGAGAAGTTCTGGGAGAACATAAACAATTTTATGAAAAGGATGGAATGATAGCTAGGGTAGGTTGTGTCAAGTATGTTTGGGTTGAATTGATATTTTCCACTATAATACCCTCTGACTGTTACTAAATAAGGTGGGATAGAGGTAAATGAGTTTTGGATATATTCCATCAAGTTGATTAATGATCACTTAGAGACTCCTCCTCAGAAGAGGGTAAATATATTGGAATACCTATTGAGAGGTCAAGAAAAATGTTAGGGGGCATCATATCTCAAATAGAGTAGGTAGAGTGGATGATGTGGAATGGATCTTGGGAAATGTTTCTAAAGAATTAATATCAAGTGACCTTGGGATAGGACACACCTGTAGATTTTATGAGGATAACCAAAATAATTATTTCATTGATGGTGTATGTCGGTCATATCATAGACTTGTAACTTTTTGTTCCTACTATGGTGGGAGATGAGGTATCTATCACATGACATTTCTTGGATGGAATTTGACATGAGATCAATTCCAAGGTAAATATATTTTTTCTAAAGAGGTTTACATAATTAATTGATTAGAGCCTTATCTCAGATGTGAATATCAAGTATTATTCAGTTAGTGGATGTGCAGTTTTGGTAGATCAATATGGTGGTTTTACTTCGGATGGTAAGAAGTGTTGCTTCAAGAGCATCCACATTGGTAGTGGTGGAAGGGGTAGTCATAGAAGGGAACAAGTGTCTGAAGATAGCGAATGAGTGTTATATTATTTATAAGGTAGACTTATACTTGTTTAGAGTTATTTTTCCCAACCAAAAGTCAAAATTTAGATGTGCAAATGTTTTTGCCATGTGTAAAGGTTATGTAGGAACCCATGGGAGTGAGGAATAAAGGATGCATGAGGCATATTCCGATTGATCATAAGGGTTCGATTACCCTATGTCATGCAGGTAGTTAGAGCTCAACTGGTCGTACCAGTTAAGGTACAGAACATAATACATTGGCGTAGAAGAGTCCATATCAATAGGGTATCTCGGTGCCATGATCTTAGACTGGAGCCCTGGGTATCGGGGAAGACTAGCTTCATACAATTCAATATACAACAGGAGGTGGCTCAACTGGCCCATCAGCTACATTAAGAACTAGTCTTGTGTATTATACTATTTATAATGATTTTTTCTATATAAGTGCCTCAAAATATTTTATTTATTCTCATCTAGTGGGTTTTTTTGTTTCTATTAGTATACCATATGTGTGGAGTCATGATTATTGATACACAGATAGGGGTGTGAGGATAAAACATTATGAAATACAAGGGGTGTTTTTTGGAGATTAGTGGATACTACATCTTATGGGATTTATTTGGGGTTGAGATGTTGGGTTTGGATTTGTTTTTTTGAATGGATTGGTTTACATTATACCAGGTCCATATTCATTATTAACATAGTAGGGTATTGTTCACATAACACTATGAGAACATCTGGGTCAATTGTGGTGAACGGGATGTTCGGTAAGGTCATACAAGGATAATTTTTCAACAGTTGGGTGAACTCATAGACCAAGTGGATTGACTATTAGTTGATGACGGGGGAGAAGAGAATCATGTATTTATTCTGGTGGGGGATTTGTTTCAGAATGTAATCTCTTTGTGTTTCCTCCCATAATAGATATTGAGATCACTATATATTTTCTTCTTGGAGTGGATAAAATTTCCATTCCTTCATATAGAATGGAATAAGAATAACTCCATGAGATTAAGACATTGTGGGAATTTTTTACATATAAAGGTTTAATTAGACATAGTACATCACAATGGGTATCACCAATGTCATTCTACAGGAAATCATAATGATCTATAACATTATTTATAGATTGAAATAAGATAAATCAGATGACAGTCAAGAACAAATACCCACTTCCTCAAATTAATGATCTTTTAATCCTCTAATGGGTGATTTGGTAATTCAAATGATTTGTTTGAGGTCTGGGTATCATCAGCTATGGGTGTACATTCTATCATACCATATACTGACTTCAAGAGATGGTACAAGTTGTATGAGTTTTTTGTTATTCCATTCTAGTAGACTAATTCAAAAGAAGTGTTTATAGATCTGATGAACTGAATCTTTCTCCCAAAAATAGATCTATTTTTTATTTTTTGATGACATCTTGGTGTACTCTAGAACTCTTTACAATCATTACAAGCATCATAAAATCATCCTTAGTAATATAATAGAGCATAGTCTATATTCCATGTTTTCAAATTTACATTTATAAAATGATAATTTTAATATAAAATTTCACATCAAGTCAAGGGATGGTGTGTTAGGGGACCTTGAGAAAGTGAAAGAAGTGGAATCCAAGGAAAAACCTACGAATGTTTTTAATGTTCAGATATTTCTAGGATTGAATTGTTATTATTGAGGATTCAACAATGATTTCTACCATTTTACGGCACCACATTCTGTATTGACTAAGAAGGGAATCATGTTTGAGTGGTCTGGGTCATGTGATAATTTGTTTCAAGATTAAATGAAGTTTTTGAAACCCATGATGATTATGATATTTCCCAATCTAGGTAAAATTTGAACCTATTTTTTAATGAATATGGTGTTGTACATTGTCCAATATTGATGTAAGGTAACTTTGTATTTGCCTACGGGTCACGATAGTTGAGGAATCCTGAATATTAATACCCCACTCATGTTATTGTGTTGGACATGGTAGGTTATGCATTGATGTGTTGGCGACCCAAATTGTGGGGATAATTGATTATGTTCTATACGAATCATAAAATCTTGAAGGACATTTTACCTCAGTATGATTAGAATTTTTGTTAATGATGATGGGTTGAGTACATGCAATTTTTTGGCATCAAGTTAGTCTATACTATAGGAAAGGGGAATAGAAATGTATATTCCTTGAGTCAGGAAGCTCAAAATTAGATAGTAAAGAAGTTAGGTACCAAATAGAGTATGATGGCATTGTTTGATGAGATGCATCTTGAAGTGTAGGATGGGAATGGGCATATGAACATAGAATTCGTGTTAGTTGAGTCCATAATATTGATCCAAATCAATGAATAAAAACATCAAAATCCATAATTTTTTTCTATAATGTAAATTCCTAATGGTGGGGAGTCACCACTTGTTAGAATATCGATTTTGATGGGATCTTTTATGTTCATGGTTGGGTGGTTGTTCCAATAGGTATGTGAGAAGAGTTTATATGAATGTTCCAATTATAAAAGTGGGAGGTGCATCCCTATCTAACCAAGATATAACTTGATCTCTTTATATATTATTGGTGTCCAAGGATGAGTAATGGAATTTCCATTTTGTGCTGTTATTCCTTATATATTAGTAGGTGAAGGATGGGAATTAGTATCCTGGTGGTTTATTGCAACCATTTCCCATTCCTGAATGTAAATGAGATGATTTGATCATGGAATTCATCATTGGATTTACAGAGAGGCCTATGAAGAATGATGTGATCTGGGTATTTGAAGATCGGTTGACTAAGGTGGGCCACTTACTTCTGATTCAAGATACTCTCTTGGTAGATCATTTGGGTGAGATTTATATTTAGGATATAAAATGGATGCATGGGGTTCCACGTACTATTGTTTTTGATCAACCTATGTGTTTCACATTGTGCTTCTGTAATATATTGTATAATGATATTGGTACTTTGGAGTTTTTTTGTAAAAATTTCCACCCACAAATAGATGGTAGTTAGAGCATACTATTAAGGTATTGAATGATATATTGAGGTCACACATCCATGATTTTAGAGAATCATGGGAGAAATAGTTTACACTTATTGATTTTTCCAAAAAACATAATTTCCATGATATGATTTAGATGTAACCATTTGAGGAATACTATTGTATACTTTTTAGATCTCTATAATGTTGGTTAGAGGGCGAGGAATCAAATTTGATTGGACTGAGTCTCATACAAGAGATGTCCTAAAAAGTTTTGTTGATTCGTGAGTGTCTGGAAATCTCTCAGTATAATAAGATGTAGTATGTGGATCTACATCATAGGCCACTTATTTTTTGGTTGGGTGATTAGGTGTTCCTTCAATTATCACCATGGTTCATTTACTATCCAATTCATAAATAAGAAAAATTAGTGCCTACATATGTGGGGTTGTTTGAGATTGTGGAGAGGACCAGACTGATGAAAAAATGATTGTATTTTTAGTAGTGGAATAGTGGTATGTACACTATTTTTAAAATTTCATAGATTCAATAGTATCACCCTAACCCATATCAAGTGGTTTATGATGAAGATGTTGAACTTGAGGTTGATGCGTCCTTTAAAGGGCATCCAGTTAGTATTGCCGATTGTAGTGAGAAAATATTGCAATATAATAACGAAGCCTTGGTTTGAGTTTTTTGCAAGTATGGAAATGTTCAGGAAGAAAAATGTGAAAGATAATAAGATATGATAGACCAATGGATCAACCCATTTTCTTAGGATTCTCAATTATTCCGGAGAGCATAACTCAAGGAGGATCACTTATAAGGTGGGGAGGTTATTAGATCCCATATTGAAAAGTGGTATGTTCTTCTTTGATTTCTAGTTTAAATCCCATAAATTTGGTTAATTATATTTTAAGTGGGTTTTTATGAGGTTTTGTGGTGTTCTGGGGGATTGATACATGAAATAAAGGGAAAATCGAGATATTCTATGAGTGATTCATGGATTTCAAATGGATATTGCAAACTGTGTGGAGGGGGAAATCCAAACCATGGAACCACGTATAGAGGATTCTGACAAAGATGGTGCACAATTTTTCCAACCGTGAGGTAATTATATGGTAACTATGTGGCTTAACCCTTCATGTGTAGAGTCCAACACACGGTTGAAGAGCAGGTTGGTAAACTGTTGGGCCAAATCATGCACCCCATTAAAAAGTTAAAAATTATGAAACAACTCTGTTGGGATTTTTATGTACTCGCATTATTTCCCTCCCCTTTTTTCAACCTCCATCCCTAGTGATTATCCTAAAACATCAAGATCACTCAATGAGTGATCTCCCTCTTTTATAGGATTCTTGGAGCTTCATTGGTTGTGGATCTAAACTCTAGGTATGTCTAATCTACTTATTTATTCTCTTTTCTAGATGAGGACTTCCAACTTTGGTTATCTCCATCTAAAGCTGAAAAACCCTACCCTTTCTAATGGATTAATGTTTAAGTCTTCAAGGGTCACTAGAATATATATTTAAGGATAAGGTTAAGAGTTTTTTCATCTCTGGAATTTAGGTAGGTGGTCTACAAGGTATATCTAATAGTTTTGTTATTGATTTCTACAATTGTGTTGTGGTGTTTATCCCCCCACGATGTTGGTTTAATTTCTTGAGTAAGAATTATTAATTGTTATATTAAGTGGTGATTTAAACCCCTCATAATCCCTATTGGATGCATTGAAGTTAGTTAGACCAATTTAGGGCCACCCATGGGTTGCCTTAACATTTCAAAACTAGGAAAATGCTAATGTTAACCCAGATTTTCATTGTTTTGAAATAGTTACCATAAAAATGTCTTACCATAGTTAATTACATTCTAATGGGAAATGAGTATTTATTTGTTATTCATTGTCTATGTCATACTGTATGTTTTTGTAAAAATGTGAAAAGATTTAAATGGAATAACCTGAATGTTTTAAATGACTTGTGATTAGTAATTGAAATGGGTAAATGGGATAATACATATGAATTAAAAAATTATGATAAATATTAAATGAAAATGAATTCATTACTAGACAAAATGAGAAAATTTAAGAAAATGGGGAATGAGTTAATTGAAAATTCCAAGTATACTGTAATTGTTTCTAAGGGTTTGAAGATTGAAGATGATTTGTATGTTGAATAAATTATGAATTTTAAATGATAAATTCTTCTTATGATTGAATTTTAATATGGATTTTTTCAAGATTTGATGAATAATAATCATCACATAGTTTGGTGGTTTGAGATAAAGGAATGAGACTTCTTCTAGGGGTCAGGTTGTACTGATGCTCTAAACCCACCCATAAGATGCAAGGGTTAGGATGCCAGAGTTATGACATAGGATATAATGGTTGTATTAGATAAAACCACCTGGACTAATTATTCAAGATATGTATGGTGTAAATTATTTTCAAATTTTTTCCCATGGTGGGATATGGAAGCAAAATTATTAATTATGTATGGAAATTGTTTTCTTGGGATGATGTGGAAGCAATGTAAATGACATACACATGGAAAAAAAGATAAAATTGGTTAAAGTAAATATTGTTAACTAACCTACCATATTTTTTATTTGGTTTAACATTTATTTTATTTAATACAAAAATGAACTATTTATTAGAATATAGATTTCATAGATACTATTGGTGGTGGCCTACTGAGTTGTACTCAAACCATACTCGGGTTGATATTGGGTACCCAAGCTGACTTCATGGTGACTAGTCAAGAAAAGGGTGAATGCCAAGTGTATACGAGTTGATTTAGGAATAGGATGTTCATGGATAGGGCTCTAGACATGGATTAAAGACCAATTTTTGGTTCTTATCTTTTTGTCTTTGTTTGGTGTTTCCTTTCACAATTAGCACTATTAGAATGACGTGGAATGTATACTTATCTAGTTTTGATTCTACACTGTATTAAATTTGGTGATTAATTCATGTTCTATGTTTATTGGTTATTTTTTCCTATGATGTTTTTCGTATCTACTATGATTGAGTCTAAAATATAGGTTATTGTCTCCCCACATGAATTATCAGACCATCATTCCTAGTTAGAAGCCTCTAGTGTTTGGGGAGGCGCACTTGAGGCCATGTGGTGACTCATCTTGGGGAACAATATATTGTATTCCAATTCGGGGATTTTTCATAAATCATAATTTATGACATATTTTTATACAATAAAATATCAGATTATGAATGAAATATTTCAGTTTCTTGGAGGTGGTTGTCCGCGCATACGCACAAAAAACACTTTTGTTCTTAATAGATCATGAATAAGATAAAGATTTCATTATTATTTCATAATATTAATATTGTTATAAATACCATAACAATCCATTAAATAGACATATATAACAATCAATGTAAGGTGGTTATTAAATTTCAACCATGTCGTTCATGGTGGCAGTAGTACTCAAGTATACATGAAAATATCTTATTTTTTTTATTGGATTTACAAGAAGGTAGAAAGTTGATGTTAAATTAGTATAACATAATTTCATCATATTAAAAATACTAATTTTTTCATATTTTAATGGATATAATAGGTTTGGGATTGTAGAAGATGAAAATAATTAAGAGATCTCTATTGAGAACATTTACTCTCCCTTTAGATATTCTACCATGGGAAAGACATTAAGGATACTTTTCTTGGTATTTTGGAAAGAAAAAGGTTTTTGAGATTGGGCGAGAGATATTTGAGGAGAGAAAAATTAATATTTTCTTTTATATAATTAATTATAATAAGTACTGAAATGGGAGGGGGGATGTATGGTATTTATAAGTGAGTGGAGTTGATTTTTTGTAAATATATCTTCTTATTTAATGAAATCACAAGATTCAAAATTAAAGTGGTCCAAAATTAAAAAACAATGGGTTTTTGGATTCTTAAGGTTTAAAAATATGTCATATATTTATTTTCAAACTTGTTTTAAACAATTTTTTTATATGTTTACTCTTAGATATTTCACTTTAACCATTTTAGGGTTTTACCATTGTAATTTATTTTTACCCATGTAATGCAAATTTAATGGGAAAATAAAATAAAATGATACATATAAAATGTTAGGATGAAAATGGGATTAGATACCCTAAGAGGGGGGTGAATCATGGTATGGATATTCTATTATAAAAATTCTTCTTTCCATACTAAAATTGTCCTCTATATTATAAGAGTCACTTTGTTTTCTATTATGTGTTTATGTTGATCACTTCTTTTTATTTTTATCTGATGATGATGCTTTAAATTAAATACAGGGAAGCGATCAGGAAGAAACAAATATTTTTACTTGGTTCACCTTCACTGGTCTATGTCCGAGGAGCATACAACGTCGATGTGCCGCTATACCAAATCCACTAAATATCACTACCAGAAATTATCATGATAGATCACTTCTATTCACAGGCTCACTACCTTTACAATGTTTAGGGTTAGCTCAATACTTTCCCAATGGTCACTCCATATTTCTCTCTCTCTGGCTCACTACCAGTAGAAAGAATTACCTTCTTCCTCTTCCTTTGCTCATTGTACTTGGAAGGGATCCAGTCACAGTTTATAGACCTGTAGGTCTCTTCATTAGCATGAATACATAAATCCTCAATTGTTGATAGATGCTATATTGAAGTCAAAATTTCATCAACTGATGAATACCCATTTTCTCCTGAACACTGGGCAATTTCTTTGGAAACACCTTCTTAAAGAACCCTACTTAGGGAGGCTCCCAATTTCGCAAAGCTCAAACAAGCCTTTGTAAACCTCCTACCTTTTCACAAAGCACCCTCGTGAATCACTCCCACAAAGAACTCTCACGAAGCTCTAGTCATCACAGAGTGACTTCCCCTGTGAAGGTCACGGAGCCAACGTAGAGCTCACAACTTTTGTGGAGCTAGATTAGCCACTGTGAAGCACTGATTTTGTGAATCACACTGCCTTTGTGAACCGCCTTCACGAACAGAGAGCAAAATATTTTCTTTGAAAACTTTCTACTTCTCCCGAAGGGTTCGAGGTCTATTTATAGGCGATTACACCGACCCACTAACACGTGTTAGATGATTGAAAATAATTAAATTATAATATCAATAAACCACATGTATATAATAAGAAATTGAAAATTTTATTGTATTTATATTCAAATTATATATAATTTATATTACATAAGGATTTTTTTCAAATAAATTATGACAAGATTATGTGTAATTGACATTAATAAATAAAATTGGCCAATTATAAATGATTTAAAAATATATATGACATTTAAATATATGAAATAATATATTATAAATAAATAATTTTCATATTCTTTTGAAATAATATTAAAAAAATTAAATTTTCAAATGGTTATATTTCAAAAAAAACTGATCTACATTATATATGATACATCATTTAATAATATAATGGCATAAATTGAATTTGTAAAAACTATGTTCAATTAATGATTTTGATTTTAAATATTATCATAGTATACATTTTTTTATTTTTCCAGAAAAAATGTATTTTCATGTAAATAATAATTAATACTATTTTTACCGAAAAGAGGTTTTTGAAAGCAGAAGGGGTCTAAGGAGTTACCATGTGGCGACTATACCCCCTATATTAGAATGTTAAATATTAAAATAAATAATCATTTATCATGAAAAACTAGAAATATTAGTATATGAAATTCAATAAAAATCATAATGTATTTATATGAGGTGTGGAAAAAATTCATATAGTGAAAATATAATGATTTTTTAATAGGAATATCACACATATATAAAGAAATAAAACAATATAAAATAAAACCAAACAATATATTAGTTTAAAAAATCAAGATTTATGTTTGGAATTTCTACTGGGATTGTTAAATATGATTTAAATTCGATCAACATGTCAAAAATCACACAAAATAAATACCTTTATTAGATTAGTTTTTAAAAAATTGTAATAATTTTTTATGTTTCTTATCTGATTACTAATCATTTTTATAGAATGATTTTTTTGTTAACAATTTTACTTTATATGTAAATATTTAGATGTTTATATTTTTTAATATATTCAACAATGTTTCGCATGGAATTCGGGGATGACCTCCTGGATGGGAGATTCAAACGTTCTGATCGGTTTCTAATGGGTTTGTTCGTAGAAACGGAAACATCCAATGATTCCACATCCGTTTGGACCTACTTTCCAAATGGTAGGAGCTCATTAGCTTGTGGACTGATGAGGCTTTAGGAATTTTCATTGGTTGAGAGGATGGGAGGTCGGACTCATCACACCTTTTTGAGGGGAATTATTATCTACTCCGGGACTCTCTTTATAGATTTAAGTTATGTTCATGAATCCTTATTACATTACCAAGTATAAAATGAGCTTTCCTTTAGTTTTAACAATCAATGATTAAATATGTAAGAAATTTAGAGAATCTTTTATATGTATTCGAGGTTCTTCATCCATAGAGAATCATCTATATCTATTTAGAGATTCTTGGTCAATGGTATCCTTCGAAACATTTAAAAAAGTCTCTTGGTCATTATAATGACCAGGCTGGTTTTAAAGCCACTCAGTGGGGCACTTGAAGTTTATAGTCATTCAGAAGGACATGGATTATTTCAAAGTTGGGATCGAACCCATAAATGGGCTACCTACATATGCTTTGTTTTGGAAAAGGAATCAGAACCCACATAGTTCGAGTAAGGGAGTATGACGTTTTATGATTGATGGCTCAAAGAAGGATGTCATAATTTCTTTTACACTCTAAGCTCATGTGAGTAATGCTCGGTGTGAGAAACAAGAGGTATTGGTAAAAATTAGACAATTGTGCCATGAAAGATGCAATCATAAGAAATTGTTTGGGGCTTATGTATGTATGACTGCCCAGATAGATGAAGGTTTAGGATTTACTTTTAGGGAGAAAATCCAGGAACATGGTCCATAAAGGTGTATGTGCTTCATGGAGATTTGAATACTCTAACTTGGGGATTACTCCTGAACAGGAAGCCCAAATTAGGAGAGGATTGATAACTAGGTTTTACTTCTGAGAAGGAATCCCAGATCAAATGAAAATTAGGACTGGTTAAAGAGAAATTAGGGGATTTGGGGCTTACTCCTGAAAAGGAAGCCCAAGATTATAACTGAGTCTTATTCCCGAAAAGGAGACCTAGGTTAGGGATTAAGGTCTGGGGATTACTCTTGAGGAGGATGCCCATATTTGAGATTGGGGCTTACTCCTGAGGAGGATGACCATATATGAGATTGGGGCTTAATCCTGAGGAGGATGCCCATATTTGAGATTGGGGCTTACTCCTGAGGAGGATGCCCAAATTAATGGACATGGGGCTTACTCCTAATAAGGATTCCCATATTTGAGATTGGGGTTTACTCCTGAGGAGGATGCGCATATTAGAGATTGGGGATTACTCTTAAGAAGGATGCCCAAATTAAGGGACTTGGGGCATACTCCTAAGAAGGATGCCCATATTTGAGATTGGGGCTTACTCCTGAGGAGGATGCCCATATTTGAGATTGGGGCTTACTCCAAAGAAGGATGCCCAAATTAAGGGACTTGGGGCTTACTCTTAAGAAGGATGTCCATATTTGAGATTGGGTCTTACTCTTGAGGAGGATGCCCATATTTGAGATTGGGGATTACTCTTGAGGAGGATGCCCATATTTGAGATTGGGGCTTACTCTTAAGAAGGATGCCCAAATTAAGGGACTTGGGGATTACTCCTAAGAAGGATTCCCATATTTGAGATTGGGGCTTACTCCTAAGAAGGATGCCCACAATTAGAGGACTTGGGGCTTACTCCTAAGAAGGATGCCCATATTAAAGGACTTATAACTGGGGATTATTCCTGAAAAGGAGACCCAGGTTAAGGATTCTCTCATCTTAAAGGATGAGGTTGAATGAATGAACTCTCAATATTTGGTGACATAAAGATGTATAAATCAATATGTTTTGAGAGATATTCCACAGAATTCCTTTCAAAAAAAGGAAGTCAAATCAAGAAATCATGCCATTAATAGATTTGAAGAGTATCTTGAAGACTAAATCTTGAATAGGAAAGGTGAAATGGCTTAACAGGGGTAAAATGGGCAAGATGGTCACCCAAAAAGGGTAGGGGTGCGCAAGTCTTGAAAGGCGCGCAAGTCTTGCATAGGCGCACAAGTATTGGTCGCGCAGGCATACCTGCGCGGCATGTGGGGTACTTGCGCGATTTTCAGCCAGCATTAAAATACTTGAGCGACTCTTTATTAAACCATATAGAATCCTCTTGAGGTTCTTCCAGAAAAGGGACGCGCAAATTCTATTGAAGGAATAATGAGGCACGCAAGTGTGGTCACTTCCCTTAAGGGCTGACCACTCAGGCGCACAAGTGTTGATGAGTTTCAACACTTAGGCCTTCCTCCTTCTCTTTAGATCTTCTGTTCTAGGTAAGATATTACCTTAGAAGTGTTATGGAAGCTTTGAGAAGAGACTTGGGCATCGGGAGCTTCAATCCGAGTTTCTGAAAAAAGATCCTCTGAATTGGGGGCCCACAGGGTCTATTTATAGGCAGGAGAAGACCTTGGGTGGTTACCGGGCAGTTATCACTTAGGTCGCGCAAGTCACTTGCATGACCATAAGGCGTCGCACAAGTGGACTTGCACGGCCAGTAGGCGGCGCACAAGTACACTTGCGCGACCATGAGGGAACTTGCGCGACCTATAGGCAATGTTCTCCTTGTTCATTCCTTTGTTGATTTTTGATGTTTCTTCAAAGGATGAATCACATTGGACTAATGTATTTCCTTTTTTTTTAGTCGTGAGATTCTGTGACGGAAGGAGCATCAACAAAAGTCCCCCCTCGGAGTTGGATCCGGAGAGAAAAGAGGATTTGAATCTGAGGTGAAAAGAAAAACAAGAAATCTGGCAGTTTAAAGTCATGCATGTCGGACATGCAAAGGCTAATGTTTAAGGTCGAAATAGCTTTGACCAAAATGGATTAAAATTGATTCAATTCCTTGAAAACTCATTTGAAAACATATTACCATACTCAAGTATGAGGGAAAATATGTAAGCTATGGCTTAAGAATATTTGAATATGAGGAATGATATGAAAAAGGGCTAAAAGGCATTAGAAGAAGTAGTTTCCAAGAATGAAGTTACTATTATTTAACAAAACCCGTTAGGGGGTTGAAATATGCAGGGCCACCTAAGGTCATTGGCTGCATGGTTAAATAAATAGCATCTTTTGGCTGACAAGTCTGTTATGTGGACTATTTATGCAAGGCCACCTATGGGCACGTGCTGCATAGTTAGGCAAAAGAACTCCCAGAAATTTACTTTCCTAGTGCTAAAAGCCAGTGAAAGTTTATGGAGATTCAAATTTTCTAAAGTATAGAGTTTGTTGTATGGAAAGAGGTACTTGAATATGGAGAAGATATTTCCAGACACGATTATCAATGAACTGGATGAATATCACTCCTACGAAGGTCTAACCCAAACGTAGGGAAGAAGAATAAACCATAGACTTGAATACATTCAGGTCATGAAAAAGGATATGGGACAAATATGTTAAGGATGGCTATTTTTTTGTGGATCCCTACATACTGTCATTTAAGACAAATAAGGACAAAAGAGGCATTTTTCCCAAGAATGATGTTACTATTATTTAAAAAACCCATTAGGGGGTTGAAATATACAGGGTCACCTAATGGCATTGGCTGCATGGTCAAATAAATAGCATCTTTCGGCTGACAAGTCTGTTATGTGGACTATTTATGCAAGGCCACCTATGGGCACGTGCTGCATAGTCAAGCAAAATAATTCTTAGAAGTTTGAAATTTTTGTGACTAGAAGTCATGAAAAGGGTTATGAAGATCTGAAAATATTTAAGGTTAGGATTATAACACATAAAGATGGGTATTGTCCAATGTATACAGAGATACATAGGTCAATGATAACCATAATCATGTTGTGGCTGGGTCCTGAATTGAAATTTTGGACTTCACTACGTATCTCATAAGAATGAGAATCAAGCCATACTTAGTTCTTGAAATGCAGTTTAACGTCGTGCAGGACGAAAATATGAGATATCTTAGTTTAGGGTCATAGAATTCGGACCATAATAATGAATACACAGTGTGTGTTTTCATGAGGAATTTTCAGCCAAGGGACTGAAAGTGAAATTTGGGGTTAGGCCCAAAAGACTTGGGACTGGATTAGAGGGACACTCGAATGTTCTTACGTATCCCATAAGGATGGGAATCAAGTCCACGTAGTTCTAGAAATACCCTTTTTTACAAATTTGGTTCGTACGGGTGAAAGGGGACTTTAGTACAATGATGGTTAAACCTGAGACAATAAGTTTAGGTATTACCATGTATGCACGTAGTCTTTTGAAATGAAAACATGATTGAAAAATCAATGTCAATAATAGTTCTCTCTCAAATGAGGAAATCAAAGAGTATTGTAGTTTATTGTTGTACCGGACAAAAGTGTTTCATAGTTTAACATCATATAACAAGGAAGAAAGTGAATCAATGTAAAGATATCGATTCTAGGGGCGGTTTCACGAATCAACATCATATGAGATGGTGGTGAACTGATGTGAAGAGATTGTTTTTGGGCTTGAACCTTGGGAGGTTGCCTACATACCCATCCTGGAGGGCAAGGATCAAAGTCCGTGTAGTTCAATTAAACAATGAATTAATGATCAAGTTGTTCTTGGGGACAACAATCTAATAAAAAAAAATGTTGTTGGGACTTATACATGGTTAGCGGCCCAAAGAGTGTTACGGTTGAGTTTTTTCTCTTAGATCACGTGAGACATACTCGGTGTGAGAAACAAGAGGTAACTACAACCTTAACGATGCATAGTTTAATGTCATGTAGGACATATAAAGGGACTATGAAGTTTAAAGTCTTACAGTTAGGACTATTGGTGCTGCACAGTTTAGTGTCATGTAGCAGGGATAAAATACAGTTTAATGTCATGTAGGACATAGCAAGGAATTTCTGTACAGTTTAGCGTCATGTAGTTAGGACGATGGGGACAATACAGTTTAACGTCATATTGGACGAAAGGGGGACTGTGCAGTTTAATGACATGTAGTGAGGACAAAAGAGTGCACCATTTTAACATCATGTTGGATGCATTGGGGATTTTTTTATATAGTTTAACGTCTTTCCAGACATAAGTGACTTTTATACAGTTTTGCGTCATGTAGTTAGGACGTCACAGTTTAACGTCTTGCTGGACATAAGGGACTTACAAATAGTTTATGGTCATATGCATGGACCAGGGATGATGTAGTTTAAGGTCATGCTGGACAGTTTAGGGAACTTTTTCACAGTTGTTGGCGCCAAAAATATGGCCCGAAAGGAAGGAACGAAAAAGACAGCCGGCGCCCTGCCTCGCGAAGCTCAGCCGCGAAGCCCGGCCGCGGAGCCCCGCCGCGAAGCGTCCCAACCATGGCATCCCCGCGAAGCGCCGGAAGCAGTAATCCTCCGCGAACCGGTTTGACGTTCGCGAGCCCCCGCGAAGCTTCGGAGGCGGTAATCCTCCGCGAACCCGTTTGACGTTCGCGAGCCGCCGCGAAGCTCCGAAGGCGGCGCGCGAGCCCTGCATCGCGGCGCCCCTTCCCTATAAATACTCGACTCCCCCTGAGTCCCAGAGGACGGACAATCCGACCTTTCGACTTCTCCTCTCCCGAATCGCGAAGCAAGATTTGCCCCGGGAATCATGAGCTCCGTGAGGTATTTCTACTTCGCGAGACGACTCTGATTTGCTTCGTTTTGAGCCCCTCTTCCGAGAGGGATGCCCTTCGCGAAGCCCAAGGGCGTTCGCAAAGGAAGGGGATTCCCAAGGGAACCCGGGCAGCCGCGGAGCACTTGTGCTTCGCGAAACACCCAACCCATGCTAGTAATCCCTATGCCAAGGCAGGATAACTATGCATCGCGAAGCACATTGCTTGGCAGGACCCTGCTTCGCGAACCACTCCTTCTTCGCGAGGCAGTGCTCCGCGAACACTGTTCCACTTCGCGAAGCACCTTCCACTCCCACCTCTGCCCCATGCTAAGGCCAAGGCACCCCACTTTGCAAAGCACACTCCTATGCTTAGCGATTCCTCTTTCCGTGCGACCCTCCAGGTTTGCACGATGTGATTTCAAAGTCCCATGAACAACACCTCCCGTAGCGTTGCTTCGCCTAATGCTTCTTCGCATAGGCACGCTAACGGCTATTGCTTCTTCGCATATCCACGCTAACGTGGACCCCTCGATGGTTCCTCCCGCAACCCCCCTTTACCATGGCCTTACCGGTACCTTCCCTTCCCCAAGGACCAGAGGGTACCGGTTATGTAAGCCCTAGGGGTGTGGAGTGAACCCACCTCGTCCGAGCTGCAGGACGTTAAACTGCCAAGCACCACGTCCTCAACACATGACGTTAAACTGTGACCCAACCTCGTCTCCCTCACGAAGGGTCCCCCCCAGCTCGAGCATTCATTACACCGCTCGTCTCCACGGGAATGGTAACTCTTCTGCACATGGAATGAGATCCTCCTTGTCGGAGTGGTGTATGTTCGCAGGGGAAGGGTCGCCTCAGAGCGTAAATCCCTAACCTTTGGTACGGATGATTGCACCCGTGCATCTCGGTACTTCCCCACTACCAAGGTCAGTGGAGGACGTGATAGGGAACGAGGCACCCCGTTCTGGGCCTCCATCCTGGAGTAAGTCCTAACACCATGGGCCGCTCAACGCGTAAGCCCCTCTTCGCTTCTCACAGACGCACCCTTCGTGATGTGATCGTCAGGTCCTTGCGACCTCTTGTTTCTCACACCGAGCATGACTCACGTGGGCTTAGAGTGAGCACTGACCCTGACAAACCCATCTGAACTACGAGGTCTTTGATCCATGTCAAGGCATGGTACGTAGGAAGCCTCCACGAGGTTCAAGCCCACCATCAATGGACCAAGGTCTACTTTCACCTGAACTACGAGGTCTTTGATCCATGTCAAGGCATGGTACGTAGGAAGCCTCCACGAGGTTCAAGCCCGCCCATCGCTCATTCACGTCGGGTCCCATTCCAGTCCAGCGGTAAGCCGTTGTGACACCTGAACTACGAGGTCTTTGATCCATGTCAAGGCATGGTACGTAGGAAGCCTCCACGAGGTTCAAGCCCACCATCAGTGGACCAAGGTCTACTTTCACCTGAACTACGAGGTCTTTGATCCATGTCAAGGCATGGTACGTAGGAAGCCTCCACGAGGTTCAAGCCCACCCATCACCCAATTCACGTCGTGTTCTACCTACGTCCAGTATGACGTTAAACTACATCCTGGTCCAGTGGTAAGCCATTGTGACCCAGCCCCATCCGAACTACGAGGTCTTTGATCCATGTCAAGGCATGGTACGTAGGAAGCCTCCACGAGGTTCGAGCCCATAAATAGTGGATCAAGGTCCCTCGCTTACGTCGGCTCACCGACACCCACCACCCGTCGTTTATTCAGGTCAGGGTTCATTATCGTCCCACATGACGTTAAACTGTATCATTTGAACTACGAGGACGTTGATCCATGTCAAGGCATGGTACGTAGGAATCCTCCCAGAGGTTCAAGCCCAACTCTCCTCGGACCAAGGTCCAGCTTCACGTCGGTTTACCGGAACCATCCTGAACTACGCGGACTTTGATTCCCTGCCACGGGGATACGTAGGAAGCCTCTTCAAGGCTCAAGCCCAACTTCGCTGTCGCCCCCCCTGCGATGGTCCCATTTCATTCTCAACCATCTCTGCAAGACGTTAAACTCGCGGCATACCCTGTGTTGAACATGGGAAGCTGAGGAAAACCTCAGATACGTGTCTATGACATGTAATTCCCTGCGCTCGATGTGGGATGCCTCGGGCTTCCACGCCCTCGAGAAGCCTTGTGATCGAGGATAACAGACAGACATGCCAGGTACCCCAGCATCCAGACACGCTACTGATGCCTCAAACGTGATTACTCCCCTGACCGAAGGTTGCTGCCCTGACTGGACCCTTTGGAATGTCCCGACAGAAGCAGTGTAATTAACCGGCGTCCATGGAAACATGGCACTGGGAAGAGTTTCACGAACTACGTATTAAATCTATAAGGGAGACCCGGACTAGGTGACGAGTTCTGAGGAGGAATCCACAGGAGGAAGAACCGACATCCCATCATCCCGTTTTGATCAAGGAGCAGACGTCCCTGAATAAGGAACGAATGCCGCCCACCTTTGGAAAGCGGGAATGCGGGGCAACAAAGCCGCGCGTCCCCCTCCTCCGCGGACGGATGCGCGCGCTCCCCGGCGAAAGCGTCGGAAACAGAAATGGTGAACCCGACGTGAAATTATTCTCCTCATCATGGGGATTAGTAGCGTTCGAGACACCAGTAGATTGACGTGTCACCGGATCCAGATATCCGGTGCCTGGTCCCGCCAAGCAAATGGCGGGCCTGTCGTGGAACTCACCGGAAGTCGGGGTAGTAGAACGTGGGGCGCTCCGCTCTGCAGCGTGTTGGCATGTATCCTTCTCACAGACATGGAGGATGGAAGAACGCTGGGGCACTGGCTGTCAATCCTTTTCCTCTCAGTACTGATGAGTTGATCCCTTCGTTTGCCAGGAACCAGGTTGCTATTTCAGAGATGCGGTCACCATCCGCTCCTCGCCCGCGCAGGTGCAGGGGCAACACCACTACGGCCACTCCACATGGCGCCACTACCGCCACGATGGCTGCCACGTCACGGGATGCGGGACGTCCACGTCCCCTTTCCCCATCAGAGGTCATCCAACGAAGGGTGATCAACAGCCTCGTGCGCAGGTATGAGGAACAAGGGGTCATCCCGACCAGGGATATGGCCCGTTTGGACCTGGAGGCTTCCAGGCCCCGCCGTCAACGCCGCCCTAACAGGCCGCGCAGGGAGCCCCTGCTCCCCACCTCGACATTCAACCGTTTCGGGAGCCTATCCCCAGAACGCCTTGACGACTCTTCGCCTTACGCCGAAGAGGCAGGCGCGGTCCGGCTCAGCCCGCTCAGGGCCCCGACCTAGGGCCCCCAGGCGAGAGCTCCCGTCCGGCCACGTCAACGCCGCCGTCCGGCCCCGCAGGAAGAGCAGGCAGAATACGTCCCTGCACCACCTGCACCGGCCCGCCTGACCCGGCGTCAGCGCCGGGCCCGGGCTGAGGACGTTCGCCTAGGCGCATCCACGTCGACAGTTACAGTGGCCCGAGCCACCGCCGGCGTACATTACGAAGCCCCCGCGTACATTGAGCAGGGGCACCCCTTCGCCCAACCAAGATTGAGACCCTAGCCGCCCCATGGGTAGGCCGGGTTGACTCTCCGGGTTGCAGGCCCCAGTGATGATCGTCGCGAGCTAACCCGCGGTGATGCCACCCCGTACGGAGGTCCTCCCCGTACCACTACTCCACAGAGCATGGGCCTTCCCCGCTCTGAGGTTCGTCATGGAGGCATGCCTCGTGCTGCCCCCATCCTGCAGGAAGACCTGCCCCGGGGCAGTGATGCTCAGCGAGGAAACATTTCCCGCGCCCGCTGTACGGGGTACGGAGTCCATCCTTCTGAGGGCACCGTCTATCCGGTCCTTCTTCAACATGGGGGTCCCCCCTACGTCCTCTCTGCGACTGGAGAAGGTCCTCCTCGCCCTAGCAACTCAAGGAGTGAAGGTCAGCCTCGCTCCACTCGCATCGACCAGGGAGGTCTTCCCCATGCTCCTGCCAGTTCCAACAGAGGCCCCGCCCACACGGGTACTGTTCATGGAGGTCCTCCCCATGTACCCTTCGACATTTTCCCTGGTGCCCCTCGCACCCCGGCTGTCTCAAGTGGGGGCCCTCTCCACCACGGCGCTAGCGCCGCCCCAGGGCCGCCTGATAGGGGTCAACCCTGTCCTGAAGAGCCACCCAGGGGCAGAAGAGCGGGTCGTCGCCGCCACAAGAAGAATCCTGGGAAGGCTCAGGGGGAGATCAAACCTGCCCGCTTCTCCGATTCGGAAGCGGAATGCGATTCAGCGATGGAACCTTCTCCCGGCTCCTCCGTATCAAGCACTGGGGCAGGAACCAGACGTGTTAGCCTCGTTCTCCCGGAATTTGAGGTCCACCGGATTCCCGTCTCTCTCCGCAGGTACATCCAGGAGGAAGAAATCCTGAGAACTTCGCAGGTTTCGACCGCGCAGTCACCGCCATCGTCACCCGAAGCGCCCTCTACCTCTACTCAGGATCACGAGGAGCTGTTTTGGGGGTCAACGGTGGTAGAGCCACGACATGACCGGACACCGGTAACGGCAATTCCCGTACCCGAAGTAGTGCCTGTTAGCCCGTCCTATCGTGACATTGTGGTCAGGTCACCTCGCTCTTCAGAGGAAGGCCCAGAGTACGGTGGCCAGTCTGCTCGCTCGCCGTATTCTCCACCGCCGAGTTTGCTATCCCAGAGGTCCGCCTCGGTACCGCTACCGGTCCCTCAGCCACCCCCGGTTGATGAGTGGGGAAATGTAGGGCCGAACCCCGAGGACGAACCCAGGAGCTTCTGGAGTATTCTTGCAGCGGACTACTTCCCAGAGAAGTTCTGGCCCACGGTGGCGCTGAATTTTCGCGTAACCGAGTCGCTTACCCCTGAAGAAGTGGGATGCTTTTGTCGAACCCTCTAGGCGACGCACTTCCGCCTCCGCTGGGAACGGGTAGTGTACCCACGGAGTTGAGAGCACTTCATGGAGATTGGAAAACAGTGCCGCCTGATTGATGCAGCGGCGCTCCTTGCGGCCCAGCACCCCAAGTCGCCCGGTCATCAGAGTGCCCTCCAACGAAAATGCGTTCAGAGTTTCAAGGCACTCCGCAAGATCGTCAGGGAAGCCACCCCCCATGTGCAAGTCCGTGGTTGGGGACGCTATGCCGCTCTCCTCTTTGACCCTATCCGACGACAACCTGATTCGCTATGCGACATCGAGGATATGCCCTCAAGAGGGGTCACAGTCCACATGGCCGACGTTGTGGATAAGGAAGATGATCTTGAGTTCCTTGATGGGGAATTGCCATCCGAGGGCGTACCGCCACTACTCGACCCATCAGGGAGAGTCACCCGTCAGCAAAGGAACCTGCTAGGCCTCCCCGTACCCACCGAGTCACTGGCACTCGGTCGAAGCACTGGCAAGGGTAAGGAGCATGTCGGAATAGTCAAGCACTCCGACCCGTCCGCCTCTGTGCAGAAAACGGACGAAGACCCTGAGAAGGCCACGTTGCGCCAGCAGCTTGCTGAACAGAAGAGGCTGGTCGACGAACTCTTGGCTGAACGCGCCGCAGAGCGACAACCCGACTATGGTAATCCCAGGCCGGGGCAGCCGGGGCAGGAACAATTTCCCCCCGGTGAGATGCCTCCGGGAAACCCTGATCATGCTACTGCCGCGGACAGGGCGGAAGCCGGAACATACGGCAAGAGGGCGCGATACGTCTCGCCAAACCCCCCTGAGCGACGGGGAAATCTGAAGAACCCAACCCGGGTTCCCCCAGTCGCCCAACACGTCGTCCGACCAGTCAACCCGCGAGCAGCAGAAGCCGTCTACCGTGTCGAAGAACCTGGAAATGCGCTTGTGGTTAGGGACCCCCATCAAGACAGGGACCCCCACCCGGAGGACCTTATTGCGGCACTCACAGCCCGCCTCGATGCGTTGGAGACACGGCAGGTGGTGGTCCCTCCGGATGGTAAGCCTTATCCCGCGTGGGTGGATGATATGCCCGCGCCTCCGGGTTTTGGGAACCCCACTTTCTCACCGTTTAACGGGACAGGGGACCCACCCCAGCACTTGGCTCATTTCTCTTCCAGGTGTGGCCCCATGCTGGGGACCCCGGCTCAGCCAGAAGCCGCTAAGCTCCGTTGTTTTGTACAGACGTTGGAAGGTCCGGCATTCGTCTGGTATAGCCAGCTCTCCATCGGATCAGTGACCGGTTGGGAGGATCTTCGCCGGCAGTTCTTGTACCAGTTCAGCTCCACCACGCGGAAGACCAGCATCGCGGACCTCTTTAAGTGCAAACAGAGGCCTGATGAGCGGGTTTCAGACTTCATCGCCCGGTGGAAAGGACTTACGTATTCCGTCGATATGCCACTGACTCAAGAGCAATTATTGACGATGTGTGTGGGGAACGTCAAGACAGAGCGGGTACCCTCCTTGATTACCCAGAACTACCCTGTAGGGTTCATAGATTTCTCGGATAAGGCCCAGCGCCTCGAGGAGGCCCTGCAACAGGCTAGTAAGGCACGTTTGCTGCCCCCTATGATCCCAGCCAAGAGGGCCGCCAGGGCTGAACCCGCCGCAGTGGCTCAAATAGAAGCCCCGAGGCAGCTGGAATTGTTACCGGCGGCACCACCCCCGCAACCCCGCAGAGGTCCTCCACCTCAAGCACATGCTCCTGCCCAGCAGCGACCGCCTCAGAACCGACAGGTTCCCCCGCGCAACGCGCCACCGCCACCTAGGAAAGACAACCAGGCGCTGCCCCCTCGGCAGGCCCCTCCGGTCCCTCGACAGGACCAGGCCCCCAGGGCTCCTTACCCGGAAAGAAAGTACCATACCTATTCGTTTAACGAAAATCAGGTCCCTGGTTACTTCCGAAGTGCTCTAGAGCAAGGGATCGTGCGTCTGCCTGAGTGCAGGAGGCCGGCAGAGGCGCATCTCACTGATCACCCCAACTACTGCCCTTATCATCGGATCCTGGGGCACACCCTCAAGCGATGCTATGTGTTTAAAGACTGGCTTCAGGACCAGATCAACAACAACATAGTCAAGTTGGGCCCAGTGCCAGCGCAGGTGGCAGGCGTCTTTGCGGGATCAGAAATCGGCAGCGACGGCGAAAGTGAGAGGCAGCAGGTCCCTAACCGCGGGTCCCAGAAATACGATGACTGGATGGCTCGAAAAAACCGTCGTCCGTGCCCAGGGTATCATCTGGGCACGCCTGAAGCAGTCGGAACCTTCAGAAGAAGTAGTTGGCGCCTCAACATCGTCTTTACAGTCGACCTCTGCCCAAAAGGGCAAGCAGCGGCGACGTAAGAAGAGGCAACGTGCACCGCCAGTGCCGTCGTCATCCAGCACTCTCGGCGACTTTATGCCTCCCGAAATGGGAATTCCCCCCAGAATCCGCCCAGTGGTGGATGACTCTTCGAGTGACAGTCAAGGGTACGCTTCGGTTAACACAGTGGAGCTGGTAATGCCTTATATGACCCCCGACGAGGGGGAACCCCAGGCAGACCACCCCAATGTTTCCAGCCGACGTCAACGTCAGCGGAATCGCAATCGCACCGGTCACCGAGGTATGTCAACAGGCACTTGTGACCAAGCCGTGCACACTACCGAGACCAGGCAGCAGGCTCAGCGCAGATCTCAGCACGCGCAGACCCATCCAGCACCCTCGGCTCTACCTCCACCGCCGTTCGTGTTGCTGGATCAGGGAGAGCCGCCTCGTTCGTATCACAGCCAGTCTCGCCCGGCGACGGGCTAGCCCCCACTGTTCGATCTTAGCCCGGCGACTACTCTCCAGGCTTCTACTAGAAGGCAGCAGGATGTACCCAGTGCTAGCCGACCGCCAGTTCAACCAGCAGGACCCGCTATGCCCCCAAATGCCGAAAACCCCCTGTAAGCAGAGGTTCGCGTTTGGAACGCAAGTATGATGTCCTAAAGCACCTAGCCGGCATTCCGGCAAGGCTTTCCATCCTTGAGGCCCTGCGCTTGTCATCCGAGATGTGCGAGGCACTTGCCGAGGCCCTAAGGAGCCCCCTCCAGTTCGAGACGGAAGTGGCAGCCGCGGAGGCCTTCCATACCGAGACGATTGAAAACGCCGAATGTCAGGCGGTTATCTCGTTCTCTGGTGAAGATGAAGACCCTCCTATACAGGGGCACATTCGCCCACTGTATATCACTGGCCACTTTAACGGTGTGGAAGTCCGTCGCTGCCTCGTTGACACGGGTTCTGGAATCAATCTAATTCCGACCCGGACGCTGCGAAAGCTGGGTTTGTCCGAAGGTGATTTGACTCCATCTGACCTCAGGATTCAGGGGTACGACAAGACAGAGCAAACCCCGGTCGGCAAGATCCGCCTGAAGACCCAGTTCGGTGGCTTAATTTCCAGCACCGAGTTCATGGTTGTTTCTCAGGACACCGCCTACAACGCATTGATGGGTAGGCCATGGCTCCATCTGCATGCAGCGGTTCCCTCGTCGTATCACCAGTGCCTTAAGTACTCGCTCAACGGTCGAGTAGGCGTGCTCCAAGGAGACGCATCCCCTTTTGCTTCTTGTGAGGCCCGCTATCTGGATGCGGGTTATTACAAAAGTAAGGACAAGCAAATCCTGGTAAGCGAGGATGAGCCCGCCCCGATCACAAGTGATCCTTGGGCAAGCATGGACGACGCCTACATCCTCCCGATCCACCGGTTGGAGGCCATGACCCCCGACATGGGACAATGTTTCGTTGTTTCGGGTACGCAAGGAAGGCATGTTCCTGTGTCCAAGCGACGGCGGAAAATCACCTCGTACTCCTACATCAACCAGGCTCGGGTCATCCCGGAATCTCCTACCCCTGTATGGTACCGGGACGTCAAGCTCATGACAACGGCGGTGCGCCATACGTGTCTATTTCGCCGGGCTGGAATCAACCGACTCAGGCCGACACGTCACCACTGCTTTGATATCATCAAGCGTGGCCCCTTAGGCCGAAGGCCGGATGGGATAGGATCAAATGCATTCATTGCTATGGTCTCGACGACAGGTGAGTCTCCTAATGTGATGACCGCTGCTGACCAAGCCGGCACCAGCCGCCCCTCGGGTTTTGAAAGCCCAGAATTATCTTCCGTCGCAGGAAGTCCCCCCACGGCTGGGGAGGAAGACTTGGAGGATGCTCCCCCAGCCTTTGAAGAAGGCGTCTCTACCACGGTCGATGAGATGGTACAGGTGAACCTTGGTAGCGAGGCAGATCCAAGACCCACATTGATAAGTGCGGCCATGTCCCTCGAGGAGCGGCAGCAGTATGTAGACATCCTCAAACAGCACCACGATGTGTTTGCCTGGAGTTACGATGAGATGCCAGGGCTGGATCCCCAAGTGGTCATCCACCGTCTGGGCCTCCCAGTAAAACATCATGGGTTCAAGCAGCCTCCCAGAAAAATGCACCCTTCCCATGGCGCTATGGTTGAGGCCGAAGTTGACAAGCTTATCAAAGCCAACTTCATTAAGGAGGTCCAGTACCCCAAATGGCTCGCCAACATTGTGCCGTTCAAGAAGAAGAATGGGCAGATCAGAGTCTGCATCGACTTCCGCGATCTCAATCGCCACTGCCCAAAGGATGACTTCCCACTCCCAGTGACGGAGCTGTTGATTGACGCCACGGCCGGGTTCCAAGCCCTCTCTTTCATGGATGGGTATTCCGGGTATAACCAGATCCGGATGGCCCCCGAAGATGAGGAGTCCACTGCCTTCAGGGCTCCCCAGGGTACCTTTTGCTACCGGGTAATTCCATTCGGTTTGAAAAATGCAGGTGCCACTTATCAGAGGGCCATGCATCGCATATTCAAACCGATCCTCGGGACATTGGTGGAATGCTACGTGGATGACCTTGTAGTCAAATCGTGCCAGCGCCAGGACCATCTCAAAGACCTTGAGAAAGTGTTCGGTTTCCTCCGTTCCCGTCACCTGAAGATGAACCCACTGAAGTGTGCCTTCGGGGTCACCTCCGGGAAGTTTCTGGGTTTTGTTGTCAGATACCGAGGTATCGAGATCGACCCGGAGAAGATCAAGGCCATCAGCCAAATGCCTCCCCCGAGCAACATTCGAGAGCTACGAGGCCTGCAAGGCCACTTAGCCTATATACGCCGATTCATTGCGAATCTGGCCGGCAAGTGTAAGCCCTTTTCCCGACTCATGAAGAAAGACGCTGCCTACGAATGGGATGAGGAGTGTCGGGCCGCCTTCGAGGAAATCAAGCAGTATCTTCTCCAACCTCCGGTCTTGATGCCACCCGTCTCCGGAAAGCCGCTGGTCCTTTATGTGACCGCCCTGGAGAGATCCCTCGGTGCGCTGTTCGCCCAGAAGAATAACGAGGGCACTGAGAATAGTCTCTACTATCTCAGCCGCATGCTTCTCGATACGGAGGCCAGATACTCCCCCATCGAAAAGAGCTGCCTTGCGCTCGTCTTCGCTGTGCAGAAGTTGCGGCACTACCTGCAACACCACGAGGTACAATTGATCTCTCGGGTAGATCCGATGAAGTACATCCTGAACTGCGCCATGCTGACTGGCCGACTAGCACGGTGGGCGGTGATTCTCCAGCAATTTGATATCAGGTTCGTGCCTCAGAAGGCCGTTAAGGGACAAGCGTTGGCAGACTTTTTAGCTGCCCACCCAACCTCCGCAGATCAATCCCTGGACCTGGATTTTCCCGACGAGACGATCCTCTCAGTCGATCATGTTGCCCCATATTGGCAAATTCATTTCGACGGCGCCTCCCGGAGCCCCACCGGTAGAAGGCTCAACGACCCCAAGCTCAACAGAGTGGGTCTGGGTATTGTTTTCATTACCCCGGCGCAAGCCGTCATGCCGTACTCCTTCCTGTTGTCAGAAGGTTGTACGAACAACGAGGCAGAGTACCAAGCTCTCATCACCTGCCTCGAGTTGGCCCTTGAGATCCATGTACCCCATCTACACATGAAGGGAGATTCTGAGGTGGTAATCAAACAGGTTAATGGCGACTACGTCGTCAGGAAGCCAGAGCTTGCACCGTTGCTGGAGTACACCCTCCTTCTAATGGCCCAGTTCTCTTCTCGGACAGAGGTTACCCATGTCCCGCGGTCGCAGAACGGCCAAGCGGACGCCCTAGCTGGCTTAGCCGCATCGCTCGCAGAACCCGAGCAAGATGATTTGGTCATACACGTGGCCCACCGGAGAGTCATTGCTCCCGTCACCCAAGAGGACCGTGATAGCCTGCGGGTAAGTCATCTCACCGCCGGACCCTCCGTATCGGGGGTCCCGTGTTCGTCAGACGCAGTGGTTGAAACGACCCCTGATTGGAGAGCACCTTTTGTCGAGTATCTCCAAAATGGTCACCTCCCGGACAACCGGGCCGAGCGCGAGCGAATCCGACGCCGTGCACTTCAATTTACCCTCCAGAGCGGCCCCAGTCTTGAGCAGACCCTCTATAAACTTAGTTTTGATGGTGTCCTCCTCCGTTGCATCCAAGGAGTAGAGATACCTCAAGTTATGCAAGAGGTTCACGCCGGTTCCTGTGGCGCCCATCAAGCTGGGCCGAAGCTGTCCCATCAAATCCGGAGGCTAGGGTACTTCTGGCCCTCCATGATCCACGATTGTATTGGATACGCCAAGAGATGCCACGCGTGCCAAGTGCACGCCAACTTCTTGCATCGGCCGCCAGAACCCCTCCACCCCACCAAGTACTCTTGGCCATTTGCGGTATGGGGACTCGATGTAGTGGGACCGTATCCGCCGGCAACAGCCCGCCAGTGTAGGTTCATCCTGACTGCTACAGATTTCTTCTCCAAGTGGGCAGAAGCAGTTCTGCTCAAAGAGGTCAAGGCCCGTTCCGTCGTTGACTTTGTGAGCTCCAACATTATCCACCGGTTTGGAGTCCCTCACGCCGTCCTCACTGACAACGGAACCAACTTCCGAGCAGCTGAATTGAAGAAATTGTACGCTAAGTACGACATCCGATCGAACCATACCTCCCGCTACCACGCACAGGCGAATTGGCAGATCGAGGCGTTTAACAAGACCCTCTCTAACATTCTGCAGAAGATGGTTGGTCAGAAAAAGAAGAGTTGGCCGGACAAGCTCCCCAATGCCCTTTGGGATTACCGGACGACGACTCGCAACTCTACCCAGGTGACCCCATATTCCCTGGTGTATGGAGCTGAGGTCGTCCTACCCATTGAGATCCAGCTGCCGTCGCTACGCACGGCAGTTTATGATCACCAGACATCAGATGAGGTAGCCGAGATCCGTCTAGCTGAGTTAGAGGCACTGGACGAGAACCGGCTTCGTGCCCTGCACAATCTGGAAAGGCATCAGGACAAGATAGCAAGAGCTTTTGTCAAGAAGGTTCATCTACGCTCTTTTCTACAGGGTGACCTAGTGCTGGCCCTCCGAGCGCCAATGATTCCCGGAAGGAAACCACCCAAGTTAGAACCCAAATGGGAAGGGCCTTATATCATCCATAAGGTTTACCCCAATGGAGAATACTCCTTGGTGACCACAGATGGAGAGCGTGTAACCCCTCCCACCAATGCCAGATTCCTCAAGCGATACTTTGCCTAGGGCAAAAGTGGTCCTGCACGACATTAAACTGCATTGGTCCTGCATGACCCTAAACTGCGAGAGGGTCCTGCACGCCATTAAACTGCTGTGGTCCTGCATGACCCTAAACTGCGAGAGGGTCCCGCACGACATTAAACTGCAGTGGTCCTGCACGACCCTAAACTGCATTGGTCCTGCATGACTCTAAACTGCGACTGGTCCCGCATGACCTTAAACTGTCTCTCCGTCCTCACTACAAGACGTTAAACTGCAAGCCAGTCAGGTCTTCCTGACCGAGGCCCGTCCTCATGCCTCTTGGCCTCCTTGGGCCCCTGGCCCCGTCTCCACCGCGGCTTGGCCTCGGGCCCCCCCTTGGTCTTTCCCCGACTTACCCTCTTGCAGGATTATACGGCATGGTGTGGGACTATGTCCCCGTTCACGTCGGATTACTTGTCGTTCCATACATATCCCCAAAGTAGGTGCTTCTCACCGTCCCGCATGACGTTAAACTGCATGCCAAGAACTGCGTATGGCTTGATTCCCATCTTCATGGGATACGTAGGAACGCTCGGACGCCTCGTCTTGAGCCCAGCCCCAAGCTTTTCTCTTCCGCTATTCCCCCTGGGATAGTCTCCTTGGAGGATCTTTGTGTAGCAGGGCATCGGCTTTCTTGGCCCCGCTCATGCAACCCCACTCACGCAAAGATTGTGGGGGTCGCACCATGCGCCCACTCCCGTTCTTCTACCCTCCCACGTCCTCACCGTATGACGCTAAACTGCATGGCCTTCAAGAACTACGTATGGCTTGATTCTCATCCTTATGAGATATGTAGGAACGCCCGGACATTTCGTCCGTCGGCCCAGCCCAAAAGCCAAAATCTTCCCCTCGGGTCAAGACACGGCAGGGTGCACACTTTTGCCCCGACCCACGTCGAGCAAGCCTCGACCCAGCTGCACATTCCCCCCTGGAGGTGTTTGCCCCTTTCGTGGATGGATTCACACCTGGAGGGGCCCCCAAGAACGGCCTGGATACAAAGCCCAAGGGCTCTCCTACCAATCTGGGCCAACGCCCCCGAGGGTTTCTCAAGCAACAAATCGATACAAGTCCCGCATTGCGAATTTTCTCAGCGGTCGACGCTCATTTGTTGCCCCCATGCGGGTCACCATGGGAACGATGTGTTTCGAATATGGTCAATAGTGATTCATTCTGCCCCATCCTGAGATGACAAACTTCCCCCAGGTGGTGCTAGTGATCGGGCCCACAGCCCAGGATTCCTCACCCGGAGCGTACGGTGTGGTGTGGGACTACGTCCTCATTCACGTCGGGATCATGTACCATGTCGTACGACTCCCCTTCCGAGGCTCAGCCTCAGGCCCCTTGGCCTCCTTGGGCCCCTGGCCCCCCGTCCTCATGTAAGACGTTAAACTACAAGCCAGTCAGGTCTTCCTGATTGATACTTGACCTTAGGCCCCTTGGCCTTTCCAGGTCACAGCCTAGGTCCCTTCTTACCCGGAGTGTACGGTGTGGTGTGGGACTACGTCCTCATTCACGTCGGGATCATGTACCATGTCGTACGACTCCCCTTCCGAGGCTCAGCCTCAGGCTCCTTGGCCTCCTTGGGCCCCTGGCCCCCCGTCCTCATGTAAGACGTTAAACTACAAACCAGTCAGTTCTTCCTGACCGAGGCTCATCCCCAGGCCCCTCGGCCTTTCCAGGCCGCGGCCCAGGACCTATCTTATAGGATTGTACGGTATGGCGTAGGGCTATGTCCTCATTCACGTCGGTTTTTCGCCATACTGTACACCTTGCTTAGGGGTATGTTACTCCCCTCCTCGTCCGGTATGACGTTAAACTACATTTCAAGAACTACGTGTGGCTTGATTCCCATCCTGATGGGATACGTAGGACCACCTGGATGTCTAAGATCCGGGTCCAGCCCCATCTCTCGGGAATCCTCATCCCATCTTGGCCCCTTGGCCCATCCTTCCTCCATGAGGGGATCATATGGTGCGGTGTGGGATTATGTCCTCATTCGCGACGGTCTCGTGATGACCACGCCATGCTCCCACCCCCTGCTGAGTTGTTTCGTCGATCCCTCTTTTTCGGCGGTTCTCCAATGTGCTTAAGAGTACTCTGGTTCATTACCTGGAATGCAAAGCTTTAATCGGACACGTCCGCACCCGCTTTCCAGGCTTTGCGTATCCCCGCGTCAGGGCTTTCACCATCTTTCACACCCGGAGGGACCCCCAAGAACGGCCTGGATACAATGCCCAAGGGCTCTCATACCGATGCGGGCCAACGCCCCCCAGGGATTCGGACAACAAATCAATAAAATCCCGCGTTGCGAATATGGTCAGCGGTCGATGCTCCTTTGTTGTTCCCACCTCAGGATAACGCGATACAGACGTTGTGTTTCCGTCACGGATAACAGTTTTCCTCTGTCTTCATGCCAACCCGTTAATCCCAAATGCCAGGTACACAATTCACACCCTTCGTCACTTCATCGTGTCCAAGTAGAGTCTCGGGATTCTTGGTACTTTTCCTCCGTGCACGTCTGCGCATTTGAGGAACAAGCTACGTCAAAGGTGTCCTTCGGAACTTTCTGCTGACTCCCCTTTACTGGATGCCCCAAGTATTGCAATGGGTATGCCCCCCTTGTTTCCCACACCGAGTTTATCTCACGTGGGCTTAGGGATTGGGCTGACATCTGTGCTTACTCGGGAGTTGTCACCATCCACGGTCCGAGCTCTAAGACCATAAACTAAGACTCTCATCTGGAACTACGTTCAAGACCCCTTGTCTTTGGACCCAGCTTGAGTTCAGCAAATTTACCTCTCTAATCCTCTCTTCAGGACCCTGATCACAGGACTGCTTGGCGCAGTGTAGGACTACGTCCTCATTCACGTCGGGTTTGCAACAACTGCACCACGCACGCCCCCATTCTGAGGTTCAGTCCTCCTGTTCTATCCTGCATGACGTTAAAAGGAACCTTTCAGAACTACGTATGGCTTGATTCCCATCCTAATGGGATACGTAGGACCACCTGAATGTCTAAGATTCGGGTCCAGCCCCACCTCTGGGAGATCTCCTAATTTCTCGGTCACCTAGGCCACTTGGTCCATCCCTCTCCAGCGGGGGGGTGTGCAGGTATGATACAAGGTTTTGGGCACCATGCCCCCCTTCCCCTGGGGATCTGCCATCTCTCGATCACCCTCAAGGTTGAGTCCTTTGGCTCCCTGCAGTGGTTCACCCATGTTTTAAGAGCACTCTAGTCTAGCACCAAGAGTGTCAGATTCAACTTGGTCAAGTTCCTTCCACTTGTCATGCTTCGTGGTCCCCTCTATTCGGACTTCCATCATCTTTCACACCTAGAGGGACCCCAAGAACGGCCTGGATACTACGCCCAAGGGCTCTCCTACCGATACGGGCCAATGCCCTCCAGGGTTACGGACGACAAATCGATAAAATCCTGCGTTGCGAATATGGTCAGCGGTCGATGCTTGTTTTGTTAGTCCTCATTTCAGGCTAACGCGACAGGATGATGTGTTGCGAACATGGTCAGTAGTAATCCCTTGTCGTCACGCCAGCCCCTTCAGTCCTTGAATGTTGGTTGCATGGTTCACATCATTTTCCACCCCATCATGTCCGGGTGGAATCTCGACACTTTTGGCACTATCCCTCAGTGCACCTTTGCATGCTAGGGGGACAAAGCTGCAATCTGGCGCCCTTTGGGGCTACCATGGTCCGAGCTCTAAGACCATAAACTAAGATCCATTCGGGACTACGTTTAACTTGATTCCCATCCTCATGGGATACGTAGGACCGCCCAGACGCCCTGTCTCCGGGTACAACCCATTCAGGAAGCCAGTCTCTCTCCCTGTTTCACCTCTGTATAGGCCACTCGGCCTATGGTTTCCCCCACCAAATGGCGTACAATCTGATGTGGGATCATGTCTCCGTCAATTGTGTTTTATAACACTGCGCACATTTCCCTCTTAGCATCGTCTCTGCTACGTCTGCGCTGCATGACGATAAAATGCATGCTTGGTCCTATCATACGACCCTAAACTGTGACATTATCGTCCTGGCCGCACGACGAAAAACGGCACCGCATTGTGGTGACCTCGTTGTAGAGGACATCATGTTGGGTACTGGCCACGCGCCATGCCATTTGTCAACGCCCATCACGGCTTGATTCTTGTGGCGAAATCACGACCTACAGTTCTAGGCCTGTCGCTTCACAAAAAAGAACCATTCACCTCAAAGAACAAACAAGATACATCAAATTCCGCTTCTTTTAGTGCAAGGGCCACGTCTGCACTTCCCCTTTCCCCTGGCACTGGTACCTTACCCTGCCACCTTCCAGAACTACGTATGGCTTGATTCTCATCCTCATGAGATACGTAGGAGCGCCCGGGTACTTCCCCGCGGGCCCAGCCTAACCCTGGTGTTCGGTCCCTCGACTCGAGCTCATTCACGTCAGGCTGTGATGTCATGCATCCCCTGATCCCTTTTTCCAATCCATGGTCCGAATTCTATGACCATAAACTAAGATCTCCCCAAGGGAAAGGAATCTTCTCCCTCTCTCTAATACGTTTCATTGATGTATTCAGATGTGTTTTGACAAAAAGCTCGAAGCATGGGATTTTCACAGGGACATTCCCCTCATCCCATGACCAAGCTTCGTGAGCTCACTATTTGGATCCTCATCCTCTTCCACATCCAAAAGGACCCTCGGACGACGTGGATACTAAGCTTAAGGGCTCTCCATGAATGCTGGACCTAAGGGCCCTACAATCGTTTCGGGCCAACGTCCCTGCGGATATTTGACAACATTTGTGACACGGTCCCGTGTTTCTAACATGGTCAACGGTCGACCCTCATTTGTTTGTCCCCATTTCAGGCTAACGCGATAGGATGCTGTGTTGCGAATATGGTCAGCAGTAGTCCTCCATCACCACGCTGCCACCATCGTGATCTGAATCTCGAGCATCATGATTCACACATTTCCACTCCCTCATGTTCAAGTGGAACTCCACCATACTCGGCTCTTTCTATTCGCGCATCTAGGTGCGCTGAATGATCGTGTTAGTGTCATTGGGCCGGTAGTCACCGAGCATCCCTTTGCCCCAACCTGCCCCTCTCTGCGTCGGGAAATTCCCACCACTACTACTTGTTTCCCACACCGAGCACGACTCACGTGGGCTTAGTAGTTTTGGCTGGATGTGTACCAACACGGTTAGGATGCTCCTCGTCTAGTATGATGTTAAACTGCGCTTCCAGAACTACGTGCGGCTTGATTCCCATCATCACGTGGGATACGTAGAGACGCCCAGGCATTTCGCCTAGGGTTCAGCCCCAGGAATCACAAAATCCTGTTCCTCCCCATTTCCAGCCCTCTGGCCCGACCCCCCGGGGAGAACTATGTAGCTACAATTTTACCCTTAACAAGTTCAGGATGCCCCAAGATCCCATTGGGAAGCGATAGATCCCCTCGCCAGAGAGGCCCTGTCCCAAAAAGGAATGATCCGTGATCAGGTCGATGCGCCCATCTGGCGTACTCCCTCCACGGTGGTGCAACTACCGAGGTGTTGGATTCTGTTTGAACAAACCACCACTCCATGTTCCACGCTTTGCGTGTCCCTTATTCGGACTCTCGTCCTCTTTCATGTCTGAAGGAACCCCCTAACGGCCTGGTCTTGTGCCGCATCGGCTCACCTACCGTCATGGGCCAACGTTCCGGAAGACTGGTCATGTCTGGAAGGACCCCCTAACAGTATGGATGTCTGACCTATGGTCCACCAACTGTCCTGGGCCAACGCCATGAAAGATTGATCGACAACAAATTGATAAAATCCCGCGTTGCGAATATGGTCAGCGGTCGATGCTCATTTGTTGTCCCCATTTCAGGCTAACGCAGTAAGGATACCGTTTGTTCGCCATGGTTAGCGGTTGTCCTTTATTGTCACGCCATCCCCATAGTGTTCCGAATTTGGGCATCGTGATTCACACTTCCCATTTTCATCTGTTTGAACCGGTTTCAGCGCCCCTAGTGTTGCCCCGATCGTGCATAAGAGCACGTTGGAGAAACGGTAATTCGGCTATCCTGGAAGTTCCTCCTCCGATCAAGCCTTCCCCATCTTTCGGGAATCTGGACTGGTTTGAGGGAATTGTCGTCAAACGTCCCGCAAACATTGCAGGGATGCAACAAGGCAATTCAACAGTGGAAATCGTGCGTGCTACGGAACTCAAAACAAAGGAGAAAGAAAGAGTTGGAGCACAAAAGTGTTAATAAAAGCTTCTTTCGAGTTCGCTACAATACTCGGGGGTTGACTTCCCCCATGGACGGGTTGACTCCGTCAAAAGAGCGTTGCAGCTCCGCCACCCGTTGACTTGCGGCGTCCAGAGCCTGTTGCCGCTGATTTAACTCCCGCTCCTCTTCAGCAGCGGCGGGGCGTAATCCGTCAACCCTGGCCCGGGCCCTTTCCACCTCGGCCTGGACGACAGCCATCCTTCCAGAGGTCTGCTCCATATGCTCCTCAGCCTCTGCCAGCTGGGCCTTCAATCGTAAGACCAGCTCAGACTGTGCATCGAGAGTGGCCGAAAGCTCGTTGGCCCGGATCTGCATCTATTGGACCTCGCCTTCAGCCTCCTGGAGCTTCCTGATGCTGGTCGCCTTCCTCCGCTGCCATCCCACGCTCAGCCCACGATCATGCTTCCGGATCTTCTCAGCCATGAGGTCTCGGATGAGCGCGTGAGGGCGTTGGGCATCCACTCCCCCGGCACACAGTTCGCGCAACCGCGAGTGGAGCCTATCCATTTCGGCCAGCCATTGCGCTTGGGGAGTGTCTCTGATAAAGCGCGTGATCAGCTTCCACGACCGGCGGCGGACTATGCTGCTGTCTTCCTCATCAGAGGCTGTTTCGTCCCAATCCGCGCGGTCGGCAGGCTCGTACACAGGATATGCCTGCAGGAATTCCTCAGCGGGATCCGCATCTGGTGTTGAGTCTGGTACGACACCTGACGCCGGCACAGGCACGACAGGACTGGGACTGACCGGTTGATCCTCTTCCTCGGAGTCCACCTCGATGACTTCAGGTATGACCCTGCTGGTGGTCCCGCCAGTGATGGTGTGCACCGCAGCTGGAGGAGGTGAAGGGACTATCGTCACCATCACCGGCATGCCCCTGGGAGGGACGCCGCCAGACATCCCAACCAGCCTCGCTGCAGCAGCCCACACCAGTCGGAGAACTGTATGACAGAAAGAGACATAAACGTTAGTCGACATGGCCCACGTGTGGCAACGAAGAGACCGGTGGAGGAGACTTACGAAGATCGACTTCCGAGCGCTGCTCCTGGGCCGGTACTGATGGGACTCCGAGACGGGGCCCCCTGTATACTGTTGGAAGATCTGGAGATTTCAAAGGAGCCACCTCAGACCCCCTGGTCCCACCAGACGCAGAACTGGACGCAGCCATAGGCGCGGGTTCTAAAGGTCCCGCATCATCACCCGCCAAGGAGCGAGAACGAGGCCTATGAACAAGTTCCTCCTACATGACCCAAACATTGGTGAGAAGTCCGTAGGGATTCAAGAACAGATCGTAAGAAGAGAAGTTCGGAATGTTACCTCGAGAGCCTCCGCGAAGTCGTCACATTCTGAGCTTCGGTCTCTGACCGCGCCCTCCTCCAGCGGGTCCCCCCCTCCGGCCTCATCCTCCTGAGAAGAATCCCCTGATTCCTCCGGCAAGGGGAAGCGCTCCCTCAGATCGGCAGCCGATAGCTGTGGAGGGACCGTCTGATTCAACAGTACCCTCACCCGGTCTGTCATTGGGCGAGGGACACCACTAGAGTGGATGTAATCCTCCAGCTCGTTCAAGTATTGCTCCGCCTCCGCCGGAGACACCATGAATCCAGCCCGGACTGGGCCTATGCCCGGCAGTCTCATCCTGAGGCGATTCAGGTGGGCCCACATCTCAGATGGGTTGAGGAATTGCCGGTTGACGTCCCAGACGTCCCAAGCTTCCGGAAAGACAACATCTTCTGCCATGTCAATGTGACGCAGCCGCTTCCCCGGAGCCTGAGCGGATATCCGACGGAATCCCCTCGGTGGCCGCCCCTCCGGATGACCCTACTCTCCCGGAACCACCGGATCCGCCGCTGCTGCCATACCCTCGGCCGGTGCGGGTCTCTCTGCCATGGCAGCCCCGCTGCCGCGGGCGGCCCTAGCTTCCCTCCGACCCCGACCTCGAGGTAAAGGAGGCCCACCGTCACCGTCCCGGATCGTTGGCTGCTTCAGCATCTCCCCGGGATAAGCGGCCTCCCAGCTGATGGTGTACTCCTTCACTAAGCCGAAGGCGGCAGTGGATGGAGGCAATGTGATCTGCATCTTTCCATCTTCACGTGTGAACATGAGCCACAACTGCCTCATCACACACGGGTGCTCATCGTGACGCACCTCCCAGTATATCTGCGGGGTCAGCCGCTGGAGGCACCGAAACTGCCTCGCGAAATGGTGTGCGGTGTACGGTTCACAGATCGGCTCACGATCTATCCGAGCCACCAAAACTCCACCTCGGAAGGCCAGGAGGTAAGCCCGATGCTCTTCCGTTCCCCGTCCATCATTAGTAAGCCTCCCCGTTGGCAGTGGAAAGGGATGAAAGTTGAACTCGTCCGCCCTCCACACCCTATTCAGCACCATCGGAACGACCAGTTTGAATGGGAAGCTCCCAACTACGTTCAGAATGGAAGGGAGAAAGTCTGATCCAGGCGGCGAAATGGGGTTTGGATACTCGTAAATCCCCCTGATATGCGCCGCGATCCACCCATACAGGAGGTGGAAGGGCCCATATATTCCTGGCGGCTTCTTGCCCTCGCTAATACGCCGCATCATTCTGTATAGCTTGGCGAGCATCGGGATCCCCAGGTTGATCCGCTACCCCATGACCAACATCGATGCCATGATGAACGAGCTGGGCCGTACCCCCATGCTTGAATCTCTCACTGGTAGGATCCACCCACATATGAGAGCCAAGTTGAACGCTGCCAGCCTAACTATTGGCTGTTGTTCAGTGCTGATGCTGAAGCCCCACGTCTTCCATTGGCTGTCCTCCAAAACCCGCCAATACGAGTGTTCCTTGCCACGCTGGGCTGCCCTCGGACAAGTTCGAGGCCTTGGAGGGAACTCTCGATTCTCTGGAAAGTTCAGGAAACACTTGAACCACCTCTTGAAGTGGACGTCCCTCACGGCCTCCTTGTCCTCTCCAGGGACAAGCGCCATCAGCGCTGACGCCAGCCGTGGAATTTGCTCAGCATCTCCCCACACGCTGGCAACAGGGAGGAATTCTTCATACATGGCCCCCAAGATCGGGACCCCGGAAATCTGGTGGACATCCCACAGGCTGATGCCCACCTCCCCGTGATGCAGGTGAAAAGTGTTGGTCCTGGACGACCATCTACTCAGCAGTTCCGGCATCAGCTGCTTTGGCTGGTAAATGTGGAACTGGGAAGCCCATGCTGCCTCATACAATCCCACTCTCCTCAGATCAGCCTCGAACTCCTCGCATGAGGCGCCTACCCAGTAGGCCCAGGCCCAGTCATCAGTAAAGTTGCCGCCCTGGCGCAGGTCCCACTCATCAGACCATCCCTTCTTCGAATCCTGCAGAGCCGCCTTCAGTATAGTACGGTAGAGAGGAGGGGACGTCTCCGATTGCAGTGGCCTCCCGTCAATGTCATTTACATGATTGTAGAGGCAATCAGCGGTAATGGGTGTGAAATCCTCCCGTGCATGACCATCGGCCTCCCTGAACCATTGGTGCTGGCATGGCGTGCTCCTGAACCAGCAAGCTGGTTCATCCCTTCTCCCCTCAGGGATGAAGACGTCATCCCTCAGTCCGAAGCCGTACAACGGCAGTTTCTTGCACTGCGGATAATCCCTATGACCTTCCGACAGCAGGTCTGTCAAGGAAGTGTGGTCCGAGTGGCTCCGAACCATTTCCCCCAAGCCCGGACGGTTGGCCATCTCATCCCGGTGAGCAGCATCTGCAAGCACTTCCCGCACAGCTTCTTGATGGGCCATTTTGACTCTGGCCCTCAGAAAAGGATTCTTTTGGATGGGTCACGAAGCTCGATCGCGAAGCTCGATCGCGAAGACAGATCGCGAAGGTCGGTCGCAAGATCAAAACTGCGAAGTCCGGCCAAGGCAGGCACGCAAAGGTTCGCTTGGCGCGGACGCGGAGTCAGAGACCCGCGGTTCGCCGCGAAGCTCGATTCGCGGAGGGCTGTCGCGGAGTACGTGGAGCTTCGCGAAATCGAGAGCGCAAAAAGGACAAGGAAGGCACGTAAAGACAAAATAGGGCGGACCCCCTATTTATAGGCGACGACCCCGGAGCATCGCGGCGCGCCTTATCCGCGCGAAGCATCACGGCGCGTCCGGAGCTGCGGCCGCGGCGAGCATCGCGGGCCTCCTTCGCGATGCTGCATCGCGAACCACCGACAGTTTTTGGCGATTGTCCCTCAGACTTCGACCCTTCGCCCTCCGCGGCTCCAAGTCTGAGGGGGGGCATTTGTTGGCGCCAAAAATATGGCCCGAAAGGAAGGAACGAAAAAGACAGCCAGCGCCCTGCCTCGCGAAGCTCAGCCGCGAAGCCCGGCCGCGGAGCCCCGCCGCGAAGCGTCCCAACCTTGGCAGCCCCGCGAAGCGCCGGAGGCGGTAATCCTCCGCGAACCGGTTTGACGTTCGCGAGCCGCCGCGAAGCTCCGGAGGCGGTAATCCTCCGCGAACCCGTTTGACGTTCGCGAGCCGCCGCGAAGCTCCAAAGGCGGCGCGCGAGCCCTGCATCGCGGCGCCCCTTCCCTATAAATACTCGACTCCCCCTGAGTCCCAGAGGACGGACAATCCGACCTTTCAGCTTCTCCTCTCCCGAATTGCGAAGCAAGCTTTGCCGCGGGAATCATGAGCTCTGCGAGGTATTTCTACTTCGTGAGACGACTCTGATTTGCTTCGTTTTGAGCCCCTCTTCCGAGAGGGATTCCCTTCGCGAAGCCCAAGGGCGTTCGCAAAGGAAGGGGATTCCCAAGGGAACCCGGGCAGCCGCGGAGCACTTGTGCTTCGCTAAACACCCAACCCATGTTAGTAATCCCTATGCCAAGGCAGGATAACTATGCATCGTAAAGCACATTGCTTGGCAGGACCCTGCTTCGCGAACCACTCCTTCTTCGCGAGGCAGTGCTCCGCGAACACTGTTCCACTTCGCGAAGCACCTTCCACTCCCACCTCTGCCCCATGCTAAGGCCAAGGCACCCCACTTCGCAAAGCACACTCCTCTGCTTAGCGATTCCTCTTTCCGTGCGACCCTCTAGGTTTGCACGATGTGATTTCAAAGTCCCATGGACAACACCTCCCGTAGCGTTGATTCGCCTAATGCTTCTTCGCATAGGCACGCTAACGGCTATTGCTTCTTCGCATAGCCACGCTAACGTGGACCCCTCGATGGTTCCTCCCGCGACCCCCCTTTACCATGGCCTTACCGGTACCTTCCCTTCCCCAAGGACCAGAGGGTACCGGTTATGTAAGCCCTAGGGGTGTGGAGTGAACCCACCTCGTCCGAGCTGCAGGACGTTAAACTGCCAAGCACCACGTCCTCAACACATGACGTTAAACTGTGACCCAACTTCGTCTCCCTCACGAAGGGTCCCCCCCAGCTCGAGTATTCATTACACCGCTCGTCTCCACGGGAATGGTAACTCTTCCGCACATGGAATGAGATCCTCCTTGTCGGAGTGGTGTATGTTCGTAGGGGAAGGGTCGCCTCAGAGCGTAAATCACTAACCTTTGGTATGGATGATTGCACCCGTGCATCTCGGTACTTCCCCACTACCAAGGTCAGTGGAGGATGTGATAGGGAACGAGGCACCCCGTTCTGGGCCTCCATCCCGGAGTAAGTCCCAACACCATGGGCCGCTCAACGCGTAAGCCCCTCTTCGCTTCTCACGGACGCACCCTTCGCGACGTGATCGTCAGGTCCTTGCGACCTCTTGTTTCTCACACCGAGCATGACTCACGTGGGCTTAGAGTGAGCACTAACCCTGACAAACCCACCTGAACTACGAGGTCTTTGATCCATATCAAGGCATGGTACGTAGGAAGCCTCCACGAGGTTCAAGCCCACCATCAGTGGACCAAGGTCTACTTTCACCTAAACTACAAGGTCTTTGATCCATGTCAAGGCATGGTACGTAGGAAGCCTCCACGAGGTTCAAGCCTGCTCGTCGCTCATTCACGTCGGGTCCCATTCCAGTCCAGCGGTAAGCCGTTGTGACACCTGAACTACGAGGTCTTTGATCCATGTCAAGGCATGGTACGTAGGAAGCCTCCACGAGGTTCAAGCCCACCATCAGTGGACCAAGGTCTACTTTCACCTGAACTACGAGGTCTTTGATCCATGTCAAGGAATGGTACGTAGGAAGCCTCCACGAGGTTCAAGCCCACCCATCACCCAATTCACGTCGTGTTCTACCTACGTCCAGTATGACGTTAAACTACATCCTGGTCCAGTGGTAAGCCATTGTGACCCAGCCCCATCCGAACTACGAGGTCTTTGATCCATGTCAAGGCATGGTACGTAGGAAGCCTCCACGAGGTTCGTGCCCATCAATAGTGGATCAAGGTCCCTCGCTTACGTCGGCTCACAGACACCCACCACCCGTCGTTTATTCACGTCAGGGTTCATTATCGTCCCACATGACGTTAAAATGTATCATTTGAACTACGAGGACTTTGATCCATGTCAAGGCATGTTACGTAGGAATCCTCCCAGAGGTTCAAGCCCAACTCTTCTCGGACCAAGGTCCAGCTTCACGTCGGTTTACCAAAACCATCCTGAACTACGCGGACTTTGATTCCCTGCCACGGGGATACGTAGGAAGCCTCTTCAAGGCTCAAGCCCAACTTCGCTGTCGCCCCCCTGCGATGGTCCCATTTCATTCTCAACCGTCTCCGCAAGACGTTAAACTCGCGGCATACCCTGTGTTGAACATGGGAAGCTGAGGAAAACCTCAGATACGTGTCTATGACATGTAATTCCCTGCGCTCGATGTGGGATGCCTCGGGCTTCCACGCCCTCGAGAAGCCTTGTGATCGAGGATAACAGACAGACATGCCAGGTACCCCAGCATCCAGACACGCTACTGATGCCTCAAACGTGATTACTCCCCTGACCGAAGGTTGCTGCCCTGACTGGACCCTTTGGAATGTCCCGAAAGAAGCAGTGTAATTAACCGGCGTCCATGGAAACATGGCACTGGGAAGAGTTTCACGAACTACGTATTAAATCTATAAGGGAGACCCGGACTAGGTGACAAGTTCTGAGGAGGAATCCACAGGAGGAAGAACCGACATCCCATCATCCCGTTTCGATCAAGGAGCAGACGTCCCTGAATAAGGAACGAATGCCGCCCGCCTTTGGAAAGCGGGAATGCGGGGAAACAAAGCCGCGTGTCCCCCTCCTCCGCGGACGGATGCGCGCGCGCCCCGACGAAAACGTCGGAAACAACAGTTTAACGTCATATGGGACGAAGTTGCAGTTTAAGGTCATACTGGACCATTGCTGTATAGTTTAACATCATATAGCAAGGACGAAATGGTGCTGCACAGTTTAGTGTCATGTTGCAGGGACATTTTCTTTTCTACAGTTTAACGTCATGTTGGACGAAAGTTGCAGTTTAAGGTCATACTGGAACCATGGTGTAGTTTAAAGTCATGCATGACTTTTTAGCGCTTATGTAGTTTAACGTCTTTCCGAACATAAGAAACTTTCCTACAGTTTAACGTCATGTTGGATGAAGTTGCAGTTTAAGGTCATACTGGACCATGGTGTATGAACCAATTGTAAGAATCTTGGTTCTGGGGACCATATTTTGTGTTTATACAAAATATTTCTTAAAAAATCTAGCGTTAGTTGGAGTCGTGATGATTTCTCCATCCATTGAGATTAATGAATAAGATCCATTAGAGTAGACCTTATGTATTGAATAAGGTCCTTCCCATTTTGGTTCAAGCATGGGAGGCTTCTTTACTAGTATCATTGGTGTTCTGAGAACCAATACCAATTCTCCCTGAATGAATGAACGAAGACGAACTTTTTTGTTAAAAGCTCGTGCAATTCGATTCTGATAGATTTCCAAGTGGTGCAAAGTGCACAATCTTTTCTCATCTAACTGTTCCAATTCATTCAATCGCTTTTGGGATTGCTCATCTGTAGATAACTGATCACAAATGGCTACTCTATGTGAGGGAAACTGAACTTCAATTGGCAAGACTGCTTTTGTTCCATATACCAAGGAATATGGAGTTGACCACATTGCATTGCGGGTGGTAGTCCGATAATCCCATAAAGCATGAAAGAGTTTATCAAGCCATGACCTCTTATCTTTATCCACCACCTTTTGCAGTATATTTGAAAGAGTCTTGTTAAAGGCTTCTATTTGGCCATTGGCCGCCGCATGATACCGAGATGAATGGTTGGATTTAATGTTGTATTCATGATACAATTTCTTCACCTCAGAAGAACAGAAGTTGGTGTCGTTATCCGTCAATATGGTATGAGGGACACCAAATCTAGTAATGATGTTAGACTTGATGAAGCTAACAATGCATTTAGAACTGACTTCTTTGAGAGGTACTGCCTCTGCCCATTTGTAAAAGAAATCATTAGCAGTAAGAATGTACTTAAACTGCTTGGCCGTAGCTGAAGGGTAAGGTCCCACCACATCCATTCCCCATGTGGAAAATGGCAACGAGTATTTAGCTGTATGAAGAAATTCTGGAGGTTGATGAATGAAGTTGGCATATACTTGGCATGAATGAAACTTTTTTGTGAAATTAACACAATCATGTATCATTGAAGGCCAAAAGTATCCAAGCCTTCGAATTTGATCAGACAGTCTATGTCCAGACTGGTGGGCACCACAGAATCCTACAAGTACTTCTTTTATGACAGCCATTGTCTCTTCACCATAAATGCATCTGAATAGAACTCCATCAAAACCACGTCTGTAGAGAATTTTCTCTAAGTGGTTTGGGCTATCACAAAGAGTAAAATTGACCACACGTCGCCAGATTTGTTCTTTCTTGGCTCTATCAGGTGGAAGTGTTCTATTTTGAAGGTATTCCCTGATAGGTGACATCCATCCTGTAGTATGACCATACGGTTCAGGAATGGGACTAATTTCATTAATTTCCTGTGTTATGGCTTGAACATAAGGTGAAATTGCACGACGGTGGGCAATACTGATAGTTGACTCATCCCGATTTGGATCTGCTAAAGTTGTGGCTATATTAGCCAGTGCATCAGCTTGAGCATTTTGTGATATTGGGATATAAGAAAATGTCAGTTCTAAAGGGAATTCCGCCATTAACTCTCTGATGTAACCATACAAAGGGATTAATTCTTCTTTTCTGATGGAATAACCCCCATTGACTTGTTTGATTACCAGGTCTGAATCACCATTCACCTTTAATTGATTCACTTGTGCTTGGAGCCCTAACTCCAAACCTGTAATGAGAGATTAGTATTCGACTTCATTATTGGTACCACCTTCCCACAATAAAAAGGAATAAGGTAACACTGCCATATCTGGAGAAATGAGAACAATTCCTAAACCAACTTTGTTAAATTTAGGATTTTACATTTTCTTCCCTGCTGGACTTCTGGAAGCACCATGAAAATACATTTCCCATGTTTGAGGATTATCTTGAATAGAGAAAACTTCCTCATCAGGGAGTTCAATATCTGAAGACATGTCTTCCACTGAAGGATGTTCATCCAGGAAATCAGCCAGATCTTGGACCTTTATTGCCTTTTGAGACACATACTGAATGTCGAACTACTGCAAAATAACTTCCCACCTTGCTAGATGTCCTGTAAGTATTGGACGACTAAGGATGAATTTGAGCGGATTATTGCAAGATACCAATTGGACCTCGTGATGTTGCAGGTAGTGTCTCAATTTCTGAACTGCAACGATTAATTCCAGGGAGCACTTCTCAATACTTGAATACCGGGTTTCTGCTTCAAGAATAGTTCTACTGAGAGAGTAGAGGCTATTTTCATTCCCAGCATCATTCTTTTGAGCAAGAAAGGCACCCAATGATCGCTCTAGAGCTCTCACATAGAGGATAAGTGGTCTACCTTCAATAGGTGGCATGAGTACTGGTGGAATCAAGAGGTATTTCTTGATAACATCAAAAGCTTATTGACATTCTTCAGTCCACTGGTAAGTGACTCCTTTCTTCAATAATTTGGTAAAGGGTAAACTTTTGTCTGCTAAATTGGCGATGAAACGCCGAATATAGGCTAAGTGTCCTTGAAGTCCTCTTAATTCTTTCAAATTCTGAGGAGGTGACATACCAAGGATTGATTTGGTCTTCTTAGGATCGACTTCAATACCACGATGGCGTACAACAAAGCAGAAGAATTTTCCTGAGGTTACCCCAAAAGCACATTTTAAGGGGTTCATCTTCAAATTATGTTGTCGAAGATTGTGGAATATGACTTCCAAATCAGCCAAGTGATTAGAACGTTGTTTGGATTTAACCACCAAATCATCCACATAGCACTCAACAAACTTCCCTAAGAAAGGTTTGAAGATACGATGCATGGCGCGTTGGTATGTTGCACCTGCATTCTTTAAACCAAAGGGCATCACCCGGTAACAAAACACACCTTGAGGAGCTCTGAAGGATATATATTCCTCATCTTCTGGGGCCATTAGAATCTGATTATATCCGGAATATCCATCCATGAAATAAAGTAATTTATAGCTAGTCGTTGCATCAATTAAGAGTTCTGTAATTGGAACTAGGAAATCATCTTTAGGACAATACCGATTAAGATCTCTGAAATTGATGCAAACCCTAATTTGTCCATTCTTCTTCTTTACAGGGAAAATATTAGCCAACCACATGGGATACTGAACTTATCTAACGAAGTTAGCTTTGATTAGCTTATCCACTTTAGCTTCAATTTTGGAAGCATATGTTGGGTGTGTTCTTCTCGCGGCTTGCTTAAATCCTCGATGTTCTTTTGGTAAACCCAAATGATGAGTAGCAACATCAGGATCAAGACCAGGCATTTCTGTATAATTTCAAGCAAAAATATCTTTATTTTACTTTAGAAAAGAAATATACATCTCTTGCTCTTCAAGGGTCATGGCCGTACTAATTAAAGTGGGGCGTGGATCTTTCTCTGTACCCAGATTTACTTCTCTGAGTTCATCCACAGTGGTATAGATACCCTCTTCAAATGCTAGAGGATCATCTCTAAGATCTTCCTCTTCCTGTTCATCATGTGCTATTTCTTTAATTTCTACTTGCATACTAGATGAAAAAAACAAAATTCTCACAATCATAAGAGATGTCAAAATTTGCACATTTTGAAGAAGAAACTTCCATTTCCGACCCTATTGATGATAAAGGGTCTTCTTTGGGAAATAAAGAAGAGAATATGGATTGAGAATCGACATCATTTTCACCTCTGGTGTTTCTATAACTTCTTTTGGCCTGATTGGCTAAGTATAGACTTGTTGGACTTCAGCAGATGAAATAAAAACGTCACCACTTATGCTTTCATCACTGTTTGGTAGGTTACCAATTTCTCCCATGTTTTCTGGATCAATTGTCGTAATTGACATTATGGATCTTTCCATAAGAGTATTTTGATTTGGGCCTATTTTGTCAATTTGACTGATAGGTAACACATAATCTATACTCACATGTGTAAATGGATTTATTGGAATTTTCTCCAAACCATATGGAGCATTAACTTTGGTAACTTCCTTCATTGTAGATTTTTATCTTCCCTTCATGTGATAAAATTCTGCCTCAATGTATTGAGACTCACATGTCTTAAACAGGGTCTTCTCACCATACAATGTTCCAACTTGACCATTGAAACAGTATTTGAGACATTGATGGTATGATGAAGGAATAGCTGCATGCTGATGTAGCCAGGGTCTTCCAAGAAAGACGTTGAAAGATGAGTCTTGATCAACAATCATGTAATCCGTATTGGATACAAGATCTCCAAACTGAGTTCTGAGTGTAACTTCGCCCAGTGGTTCTTGTTCATTTTTATCATATCCTTGTAACATCATGGTAGAAGGAGATAAATCAGATTCCGTGAGGCCCAATTGACGAAGTGTACGAATGGGCATGAGGTTGACTCCTGAACCATTGTCAATGAAAGCTCTTCAGATATCTACACCATTGACTTTTCCAGATAAGTACAAAGGTTTTATGTGCCCATGCACAACATCATCTTCATCTTTATCAGTAAAAGATATCACTGCATGGCATTCTGCAGGATTATTCTCTATGTGACAGACCTCAGCTGTAGCAATTTCAGCTTCAAACTCCTGAGGACTTGACAAAGCTTCGATGAGTGCTTCCCGAAGATATTTTGACAGATTAAAATCATCCAAAATTGATAACTTGGCTGGTACTTGGGCCAAGTGTTTCAATATATCATACTTTTGATCTAAAGGTCTACGTTTCCCAACAGGAATATGTGGTTTAGCAGGTACCTTGGAAGAAGATGTTTTGGAAGATGATGCATCTTGTATAGGGATAGAAGTTGGCAAAATCCTTGGTTTTGGAAGATTAGACTGATTAGATCCATTTACTTGCTGAGATAAAGAAGATGGAATTTTCAATCGGTCTTCCAAAATAACTGTGCCAAAACTGAGTTGACTATTGGCAGAAGAACTTGCTTGTTCTTTTTGAGCTTGCTGAAGGGCTCTACCACGAGTTTCTGCTGCATACACAGTGCTAGTAGGGGTAGAATTGGAGTAGTGTCTTCAGAAAGATCCACGTATTCCCCTGTATCCTGAACCTCTAGAACTTCCTCAGATTCCTTTATTTGATACAGGGAATTCAGGCTCATCCAGATTGGAATATGAATCTGTTAATTGAATCATATTAACAGAACCGAAGATTAACCATTCGTCTGATAAAGACTCTGCCTGATTAGCCTGTTTAGGCTGTGCCGTTTGGTGGGGCGGTGCCCGTATCTTTGAAGTAGATGGCATAAAGTCTGCCAGAGTCAAAGGCAACTTAAGCCTCGATACATACTCATCTTCTTCTGATTCCTCTTTCTTCTTTGAATTTCACTTCCATTTTGAGGATTTGTCTTTTGATGGAGGCTTCACTGCAGCTTTTGTAGGAGACACAATTGGCTTCTTCAATTGTGTTCGAAAAATGGCATGGGTCCAATTGATTTTCTTTCTGACCATCTAATCATCATATTTTTGGGCAGTTTTGCTTTTGACTTCCTACGACTCGCCCCCTTCCTCTGGATCTGTAGTGGTAACACACGCTACATGAGCTGAAGAACCCTTCAATTTGACTTGTCCCAAGTCGACCATCTTTTGCAGGAGGTCTTTAAAGACAAAACACTCCTGGATGGGATGCCGCAACATTTGATTAAAGGGACAATAATTGAGACAGTCTTCATCTCCTTCTTTATTTGGCCTCTTGGGCACTGGTAATTGAACCAAATTATTTTCCAGAGCTATAATGAAGTAACCAGGAACTTGCTCACTTCGAAAAGAGTTTGTTTTACTCTTCAAATACTCAAATTGTTTTAGTCGTTGATCTTTTTGATCATTTGGACGAAACGGCCTTTGTTGTTGGCGTTCAGGAGGTGGATCCCTTCGAGAAGATGAAGGTTTTGAAGTAGAAATAGGTACAGGTGCTTGTTTAAGCATAACTGTAGCATTTTCTACTTTACCCATTCTTCTTCCTGGAGCTGATGGAATTACACGAGATTTAACCTTAGCCTGTATAAGGGAATCTTCAATCTATTGAGTGATTGAAGTAAGGTCTCGAAACCCTCCTGTGTATTTCACAGGGATCAATGGTGTGCGTAATTCGTCACGCAAATTTTCCACACAGATTGGCAACAATTCCTCCTGAGGGAGTGCTAAACTCAGAGAATACGTTAATCCCTTCCAGCGAGCAATGAAATCAGAGACTCTTTCATTCTCCCTTTGCTTGCAGTTTGTAAGATCGAAAACTGTCGTTTTTGGAAAAGTTGAGTTGAACTGAAGAAGGAATTTTTGACGAAGATCCTCCCATCCGATGATTTACCGGGATTGCAAGCTTGCATAACAGACAAAAGCTGGTCCTTGCATTGTTTGCACGAATCATCTGAGTTTCACTGCTTCTTGCTGCTCTGGATTTCCCATCATAGGATCACAACAAGACACGTAATGTGTCAAATGTTGTTCAGGTTCGCCTGATCCATTGAAAGTAGGGAAAACAGGGTTTCCAAAACTGGATGGAGGAGAAATTGAATCTACCCATTTAGGGTAAACATTCTTTTCTGGCTGAACTTGCGCCCGTTTCCCTTCCATAGTTTCTAACCGAGCTGTTAATGACTCAATGGTAGTTATTAACTTTTGAGAAACATCAGGTTGAACTTGGTTTTGGGTAGGTGCAATGAATGGAGCTTGGACAGACGTGGTGGTTGGTGCTGCAACTGATGGAAGTGCTCCCAAACGTTGTTGCATTTGACCCGTAGGATTAGACCTCTGAGGGTGTACTGATAAAGGAGGATATTACTGATTCATCTCAGTAGTTACAACAAATTCTTTCGGCTGTCGGACTTCAGTATTCTTAAGAAGAAGACTACTCTGAAGTAGTTCTGCATTCAACCTTCTTAATTCTTTCATTTCTTCCTCCTGTTGTGAAAACCATTGCTCTAATGAGAGAGATTGACCTTCTGCAGAGGAAGAATATGTAACCTGATTTTTTCCCTTCCCTTTGTTGGATACCTTTTGCAGGGAGGGAAGTGGATTACCTAGGTTCTGAGTAATCCTTTGACTTCGTGTACGTACACCTTCTTCATTTGTATCGGTGCGTACATTTTCTTGAGCAGGACGCCTTTCATCTGAGTCACCTGAGTGAACCTCCTCTGGTGGATTAGCAACAACGACATTGATGAAATTGATTGATGCATAATGCATCGCATCTCTTCTATCAACATTTATGTGATATTGTCTTCTTTCATGTCTTTGATGAGACATTGACTTTTGTTGATTCAATCTTTTAGGAACTTCTTGACGAGCTATAATTTGGAGGGAACCTCCTGATAATTTGGATCTTCCTTTCTCTTGGGACTTCTTACCTAATCGAGAAAAGACCGACATTCTCTGAGGAGGGGATTGACGATTTGAAAGAGTCCCTAGTCTTGTGAACTGGGGATGTTCCTGCTGTTTCCGCTCAACTTCTCGAATCCCATTTCTTGAATCTGAGGGTTGGGTTAAAGAAGTCCCCAGTCTGACAAGCTGGGGTGTCTCTTGACATGCTACATCTGAGATCTTCTTAAAAGATCTCTTGATCTTGCTAATATTAGTTCGGAAATTAGCTGGATGCATTAGCCTGTATCCACTTTTATCACCTGGTTCAACAGACCGTTGGATGATTTCCGAGACTTCTGTCATTTGATGATTTGTTTTATCCCTACGAGAGGCTTGTGCAATATTCTCGCCTGCTTGATGTAGGGGAAATTCAACAACTTATTCTCTATATGCTTGATTTTGAGAGGAACTAGTTGAAGCCTGTTCTTGAACAAGCTTTTGATTATGAACAAATCCCATTGACTGTGGCCGGCCATGGGCAATAACATTGCCTGAGACCATTTTCGGCGGGATTTGCTGACTGGAAAGAACTGTGAAATGTAGTGCTCCGTGAATACCCCATCATCTGATATGAACATCAGATGGAGCATTGGAAATTAATTGACGCAATTTTCTTAGTGCGCCAAGGCTTGAACGTTGAAGGGTTCTCTGCTGCTTTTCAGCCTTTGGATACCGAGAGACTGATAGAGATACCAAATCAATCTGACGTTGTAGCCCTTCTATTATCTTAAGATGATTTTCATATTCATCATAAGATAATACCTTCTTCTTCAATTGACAAAGAGTTTTCCATATGTTGAGACGAATATCATGGATTCCATCATCCGTCAACATCATTGGAATGTCGTACTGGGAGTCAGCCAAAGGCCAAAACATGACTGGTACCTCACCTTTTGCCAGTTTTTTCCTCATGTTCATCATTTCCTCTTTATCATTAATTGAAGATTCTTCTACCTATTTTGACCAGAGATGGTGTTTCTTTGTTGCTTCATCGGATTCAACAATATTGTTAGAGAGATCATTGATCAAACTATAAGATGCATGACTTAGGGGTGGTTCAGAGAATGACCTACACCCCGGGCTATCTTCTGATTGAGAAAGTATTTAACTTTTTAGTGATAAAGCATCATACATGAATGGTTTCTCATTTGCAAATGCCTCAAGATAAGAGGGCTTTCTCGGCACTACATTGTCCACTGGAGTATTTTCCAGGAAATGTGAATCACTACTACGGAGAGGACTTTCGCAGCGAAATTCATCATCATGGGGCGGACCACCATAATGGGTTACAGCAAAAGATGATATCTCTTGCTCCTTGGTCTTCTAACCACACAGAGGGTTCCTGTGGCTCTCATCTGAAGAAGAAACTTCAAGATTGACCGAATTTTCATGAATCAAGCCTTCATGAAGAAGTTTCTGTTGAAGACTTTTGGAATTAATGTTCCCTTTATTGGGAACTGAGGGAGTAGAACCTTGAATTCCAACAGATAAATGTCTGAGGGCTTCAAGAACTCCAGCATCGAGCAAGGCCTTGTTGCAGATTGGCCTTTGATCTCCTGACTGTGCTGGGCGAATATTTTTCTTATATGCCTTCTTACTCGCTTATGAAACCACTTGTTGACGAAAGTGGTTACTCTGAATAGGTGTATGTTCCTGATCAGGAAATATGGTCAGGTTAGGCTGAAGATCTCCACTCAAATCAGGTGTATGTGCCTGACTTGGTTGTCTGTATGATATGGGGGAGTATGCCCCATAACCCTCTTGGACTGGAACAGATGTGTGTGTCTGTTCCGGAGTGAATCGTTGATGTGTCACTCCACTACTAGGGATAGATTTATGTGTCTGTCCCTGAGATGATGCTGAAGCTGTTATGATATCCGGGAAAGCATCCAGAATATGAGTAGGAATTTGCTTCTTATCTTTCACCATTGAGAAAATATGTTTGGTGATTTCAGCCGCGGAAATGGGAATATACGTCCATTCCGGGTTTCGAGTAGGTGTATGTGCCTGCTCCTGTCCTCCTTTTCCTGCCAGTGAATCCTGGCAGTACTCAAGTTTGGGGGCAGAGAGTTGAGTCTGCCTCCTGTTTGTCGTCGGGGCTTTCCGACTGGCTTCTCCGTGCGCTACCAAGCGAAACCGTTTGTAGGCTTGATTAGTATTAGCAGGTGTATGTGCCTGCTGATTACACTTTGCCAAACGCGATTGACGAGATCCATCATATGTAGTCAGACGAGCCTGCTGACTAACTGGTGATGTATAAGTAGGTGTATGTTCCTTCCTATAGTACTCCACTGGAATTGCCTGGCGGTATTGGCGTGATGCTGCCAGACGAGTCTGATGGACAGTGGAATTTAAAAGGGTAGGTGTGTGTGCCTGATCGTCATTCGCCACAAAGTTAGGTTAGCGGACTTCTCCGGAGATGTAAGGGATGATAACCTGCCCACTATTAACCGGATTTCACCTCTGGCAGTTCGTCTTTCCTGCTCGGGTTCGAGGAACTTGAGCCGAACGCCTGGATTCGGTACCCTCATCATGTTGAGGGCGCACTACCGCACAAGTTTGGCAGCGATTGTTGATGGGAGACCTCGGAAAGGACTCCTGTCTTTTTGAATTAAGGCCTTGAGGGACCTGCTCATTCACTTCCTCAGAGTAAGGGAGTGAATGGAAATTGCGTTCCGGGGATAACGACCCGAAACGGTTGGAGACGGTAGTCAGCACCGCCTGCCTCTTGATCACTGGTCGTCGTTGTCCGGACGACCTATGTGAGTTGTTCACTTGGAGGTCCTGTCGGGAAGCCTTCAAAGTTGGGATTGTACCGTGTTGACGGTACTCCTTAACCAGCGCATTTGATACCCAGTGTTGAAGACGCTGAGTAGGTGATGTCATCCTCAGAGCGGATGAAGATCCAGTAGGAATAACAGCAGTGGTATTTGCAGCAGCAGTATTCACAGATGTGAATTTGAGAGCATCCATTATGAAAATACAGAAGACCTTGGAAAAGAGTGCATGTTTGATATAATAGACGTAATCAAGATAAAAGTTAGCCACTTCATCCTTTGGATGATCACATATGTCAGTAATTGTTTTTGTTATCCCTCTTATTGATTTTTTAAATAGGGGATTAACAAATAGGTAAAACATCATTTTAAATTGGTTAAGGATTCACATCGGGTTCACCATTTTTGTTTCGCACGGAATTCGGGGATGACCTCCTGGATGGGAGATTCAAACGTTACGATCGGTTTCTAAAGGGTTTGTTCGTAGAACCGGAAACATCCAATGATTCCACATCCGTTTGGACCTACTTTCCAAAGGTAGGCGCTCATTAGCTTGTGGACTGATGAGGCTTTAGGAATTTGCATTGGTCGAGAGGATGGGAGGTCGGACTCATCACACATTTTTGAGGGGAATTATTGTCTACTCCGGGACTCTCTTTATAGATTTAAGTTATGTTCATGAATCCTTATTACATTACCAAGTATAAAATGAGCTTTCATTTAGTTTTAACAATCAATGATTAAATATGTAAGAAATTTAGAGAATATTTTATATGTATTTGAGGTTCTTCATCTATAGAGAATCATCTATATCTATTTAGAGATTCTTGGTCAATGGTATCCTTCAAAACATTTAAAATTATCTTGGTCATTATGATGACCAGGCTGGTTTTAAAGCCACTCAGTGGGGCACTTGAAGTTTATCGTCATTCATAAGGACATGGATTATTTTAAAGTTGGGATCGAACCCATAAATGGGATACCTACGTATCCTTTGTTTTGGAAAAGGAATCAGAACTCACGTAGTTCAAGTAAGGGAGTATGACGTTTTATGATTGATGGCTCAAAGGAGGATGTCATAATTACTTTTACACTCTATGCTCATGTGAGTCATGCTCGGTGTGAGAAACAAGAGGTATTGGTAAAAATTAGACAATTGTGCCATGAAAGATGCAATCATAAGAAATTGTTTAGGGATTATGTATGTATGACTGCCTAGATAGATGAAGGTTTAGGATTTACTTTTAGGGGGAAAATCCAGGAACAGGGTCCATAAAGGTGTATGTGCTTCATGGAGATTTGAATACTCTAACTTGGGGCTTACTCCTGAAAAGGAAGCCCAAAATAGGAGAGGATTGATAACTAGGTTTTACTCCTGAGAAGGAATCCCAGATCAAATGAAAATTAGGACTGGTTAAATAGAAATTAGGGGATTTGGGGCTTACTCTTGAAATGGAAGCCCAAGATTATAACTGAGTCTTATTCCTGAAAAGGAGACCCCGGTTAGGGATTAAGGTCTGGGGCTTACTCCTGAGGAGGATGCCCATATTTGAGATTGGGGCTTACTCCTGAGGAGGATGCCCATATTTGATATTGGGGCTTACTCCTGAGGATGATGCCCATATTTGAGATTGGGGCTTAATCCTGAGGAGGATGCCAAAATTAAGGGACTTGGGGCTTACTCCTAAGAAGGATTCCCATATTTAAGATTGGGGCATACTCCTGTGGAGGATTTCCATATTTGGGATTGGGGCTTACTCCTAAGAAGGATGCCCAAATTAAGGGACTTGGGGATTACTCCTAAGAAGGATGCCCATATTTGAGATTGGGGCTTACTCCTGAGGAGGATACCCATATTTGAGATTGGGGATTACTCCTAAGAAGGATGCCCAAATTAAGGGACTTGGGGCTTATTCCTAAGAAGGATGCCCATATTTGAGATTGGGGCTTACTCTTGAGGAGGATTCCCATATTTGAGATTAGGGCTTACTCCTGAAGAGGATGCCCATATTTCAGATTGGGGCTTACTCCTAAAAAAGATGCCGAAATTAAGGGACTTGGGGCTTACTCCTAAGAAGGATTCCCATATTTGAGATTGGGGCTTACTCCTAAGAAGGATGGCCAAAATTAGAGGACTTGGGGCTTACTCCTAAGAAGGATGCCCATATTGAAGGACTTATAACTGGGGATTATTCCTGAAAAGGAGACCCAGGTTAAGGATTCTCTCATCTTAAAGGATGTGGTTGAATGAATGAACTCTAAATATTTGGTGACATAAATATGTATAAATCACTATGTTTTGAGAGATATTCCACAGAATCCCTTTCAAAAAAAGGATTTCAAATCAAGAAATCATGCCATAAATAGATTTGAAGAGTATCTTGAAGACTAAATCTTGAATAGGAAATATGAAATGGCTTAAGAGGGGTAAAATGGGCAAGATGGGCACCCAAAAAGGGTAGGGGCGCGCAAGTCTTGAAAGGCGCGCAAGTCTTGTGTAGGCGCGCAAGTATTGGTCGCGTAGGTATACATGCGTGGCATGTGGGGTACTTGCGCGATTTTCAGCCAGCATTAAAATACTTGAGCGACTCTTTATTAAACCCTTAGAATCCTCTTGAGGTTCTTCCAGAAAAGGGACGCGCAAATTCTATTGAAGGAATAAGGAGGCGCGCAAGTGTGGTCACTTCCCTTAAGGGCTGACCACTCAGGCGCGCAAGTGTTGATGAGTTTCAACACTTAGGCCTTCCTCCTTCTCTTTAGATCTTCCGTTCTAGGTAAGAAATTACCATAGAAGTGTTCCAGAATCTTTTAGAAGAGACTTGGGCGTCGGGAGCTTCAATCCGAGTTTCTGGAAAAAGATCCTCTGAATGGGGGGCCCACGGGGTCTGTTTATAGGCAGGAGAAGACCCTGGGTGGTTACCGGGCGGTTATCACTTAGGTCGCGCAAGTGGACTTGCATGACCAGTAGGCGGCGCGCAAGTACACTTGCGCGACCATGAGGGAACTTGCGCGACCTATGGGAAATGTTCTCCTTGTTCATTCCTTTGTCGATTTTTGATGTTTATTCAAAGAATGAATCACTTTGGACTAAAGTATTTCCTTTTTTTCAGTCATGAGATTCTGTGACGGAAGGAGCGTCAACAAACAATTATATTACGATATGAGTTATTACATTGATCGTCATTTGATAATTATATGAAGAACAACTTCTGAATAGGAAAAAGTAGTTGTGGATTTTTTTGGAATTTTCTAAATGAAATATTAAAATCATATATTTTATTTTCTATCCATGTGTGATGTTATTTAATATGAGAAAGGCAATCTCTATAAAAATCAAGGATCCTATCATTTTCTATGGTTTTATCCTTAAATATAAACATTGGATAAGGTATGGTGAAAGAATATAAAATTTAACATTTAATGTTGATGAAAATATTCAGAGTGAGGCATAGGATAGTATTGAATAACTAATTAATGATTTAGGTGCTCAAACAATTGAAAAAATAGAAATTCATGGACTGTTGTATGGGGATTTTGAGAAACTATTATTCTCATGTTTCAGTAATTATATAGTTTCATTAGTAGTTTTGAGAATAGTTATCTTGAAAGGAAGAAATTGGTGTAGTGATAAAAGATTCTCTAACTTACTTGAGCTTTTAAAAGAGATAATTATAGAAAGAAATGAGCTTTAAAATTCTAATGATGAGGTGAATAAAATATTATTATTAATGATTTTGTGGTATAAAAATAGATATTATTTCCCCAATGATTATGTGTTATAAAAGAAAGAATATTTTTTTTTACCAAACTAACTTACATATGGGACATAATTCTATAAAATTAATGAAAAAGTAATCTCATATTTATTCTCAGTTATTGGAATCTAACATCAAGAAAAAAATATTTTTTATACTTTCTAATAATTTTATCGAGTAATCCCTTAATATATATATGATAATTCAATTGTGATTAATTTTCAGTTTCCAGAATAAATTCTCTTACAAAATAAATATAGTTCCTTCCAATAATTCATTTTTAAGAGCTTATTTACAAAATCAACTCATTCAAAAAAGGATTCAATTCCATTAATATTAGTGCATCAATGATGTAAAATTACGTCACCATACTGATTCAACATAGTGGAAATGATTTGATAAATATTTTCCAGATTATTGAAGTGAAGTTTAAAATCTCAAAATGTGATTTTTTTCTAATGGAATGAATTTGTATCAGTTTATAAATAGCCAACATATTTTTTGGTCAATTTTTTGTAGTTTACAACATTTACCCTTTATTTTTATGAAGAAAAAATATGTTATGATAATCAAGATATTTTCTTGGCCAAAATAGTTAGGAAATGATATTTATGGGTATCTTTCACCATTGACTGATTATTTGAAACTGTTATGGGAGACATTTGTTGAATATTTAGGTGTATACATGAAATTTTATTTTCTTCTTTATGCTATAATAATTTTCAATAATAGTGGATTTCATGTAAATGGAAAATTATCTAGATATAATGTAAAGTGATATAAACCATGTCCAATTTGAGAATAAGAGGCTTTATATTATCAATTTCAGAATGGAAGAAATACAGTGCACATGTGACTTCAAATATTTTTTCAAATTGATTAGCCTTACTGTAGATTAAAAATAATAATTTAATGGTTTATAGTTATACAATAATCCCTCATGAACCTTATTAGTTGAATAATATTTCAACAAGGTGGAAAATAATGATTTAATATTTGCAAAGAAAAGTAGTTTTGGTCTATAAAAACATTTTGATGAAATAGTATATCTTTTTATAATTACGTTATAGGATTTATCTAGAGATAAAATATATCATTGATGTTATTTATGTTGATAAAAACATATGTGAAATTTTGATTGGAACATTGATTGATATAAAAGGGAAGTCAAAAGATGGATTGTATAAAATATTGGACTTGATAACAATGGGAATATGTTTAGAGTTAGCTCCCACTTTGAAAGGAAATAGAACATATTTACCTTAATCTTGGCATAAATTATGAATGATTGAGAAGTTCAATTTTTTTCAGTGTCTCCATTGTATTAAAGTACCCCACGTTTATTCTTCAAATGTGAAGAATTTTCTTTCATCAAATGATTTCAAATTAAAAGGTATAAAATCTCATTATTGTAATATATTGATGACTCAACATCTACCAATCACACCATGTGTTATATTGTCAACAGTTGTCAGAAATACTATCATAAGGTACTTTAATTTTTTTAAAATCCATATATATCAAAATTTTTGACCCAAATGTGTTATATACATTAAATAATTAAGCTTCTCTTACTATTTCTCAACTATAAATGTGTTTTCCAAAAACATTTTTTTATATAATGGTTCATATAGTGATTCATTATATATACGAGATTAGAATATGTGGGAATGTTTATTTACGATCGATGTATCCTTATTAAAGATCTATGATAATTAGTAAGGGATATGAAACAAAATCTATATAGACAAGAGGCCAATATTGTTATGAAATATAAATAAATAGAAGTGATTGAGTAATGTAATTATTATTTTTATGAACTTGAGAATATTAGTCACCTTATATCTCAACATATGATATTTGATAGTGATGATATAGGGACTGGAGGCTTAAAGGTGAAGATAATTCTATTTGATGATATAATGTAGGAACATTTATACATTTTGAACAAAATATATTAGGTTACATCATATACACAATACCATATTACTGAATGAAATTTATGATATCCAAAAATAAATGAGGAATTTCATTAGAATAATTGTGATAGATAATGATTCATGATTGTGGATGAGCCCGTAAGGGGAATCTCGACGATAGGTTTTCCCCTACACCACCTTCCTCTCCACTATCATGGATCAGATTCAGATCTCTCTTTGGTGCTTCAGATCAGCATTTTCATGGTGTGATTTTACCTCTAGTGGTTGAATCATGTGGGAAGACCACTCTCAGTGTTCTCTATCATTTTATATCTTCTTCTAACCCTATCCTTCAAGTATGATAGGGTTTTTATGGTGGTGCGGTGTTAGTCTAGATATGGAGATCCAGATACTATGGCCTTAGGTTTATGTCGCCTTTCATGTTGGATGTGGATGTGCTAAGAGGATTTAGTCTCTCTGTGTTGGATTGAAGGTGGCGTCTGGATCTGCAACTCTAGATTTCAATGAGGTCTTCTTCTATAGAGATTCATAAGGTCCCCATTTCAGTGTTAGGTTTGTTTTTCTTATTCATCATCTATGTTTTGTTTTGGTTTTGGTTAGGTGATGGGTCGATGTGGCCAATGATTCTACACTGGTTCTATTTTTGATTTCTGGTAAAGGGTGACAGTTTCTTTTGTTGTTGAAATTCGATGTTGGGGTGATTTGTTGTAGGCGTAGGAGCAGTATGGACAAGTTCTGTGAAGCGGTGGTGGTGATCTCTGTTTAGGGTTTTTTTTATTCCCACTGTGAGGTGAAGGTTAAGGACCTGCAGTTTCTCCTTGGATTCCTATCAATTTTTTCTTTTTGAGATTATGATTTGGAAATTCTTTAATTTTTGTATTTGTTATTGATGTTTTCTAAGGATGTTTGGATGTGAATTTTTCACTTGATGTGGTTTTCGCGGAGGCCTTTGATGGTTTGGTTTGTATGTGTGATGGTTGGTTTCCCTTTGTTCTGCATCAGTTGCTTGTGATTTTAAGATCTTCGGCTTTCGCGAGCCGTACTGTCTCTCCGGAAGGATTTGAAATCTGCACAGCATTGATGTGGCAGTTGATTCTTTGTTTTTAGAAGACTCTTTTATTTTGTTTGTTTGATTTTTCATTTTATGGTTTTCAGATTTTGGTTATATGGAGGGAAGTGAAGGTTTTATGGAGTTTTTGTCTCAATGGGTTGTAGCTCCAAGGACTCTATAATCATTATCTTTCAATAAGATTCTCTAGATGAGGTTTAGGTCAAGGGGTTTTCATGGTTTCATGGATTCTTAGAATCATAGTTTGAAAGGGTATGGCCATGGCCATTGGTACCAGGCCGATGCTCTTTGGCACATGACAAATTTTCGTGTTGCGATGAAACAATGTAAGCTGGTATTAATGGTTATTTTTGCTGCGAGGTGATTCTATATTGTAGTGAGAGAAGTGTTTTTGTTCTTGAGGTTTGGTTGGTTGGAGACTCATTTATTTTTTTAAGTATTTATTTATTGATTATTTTACTCTTATCTCGTAAAATGGGGTTTATTTCAATAAAAAATAATTTTCAGTCAGTCCAAAAATAAATGAAAAGGGGCTAATGATTGATAATAACAAGTCATTTTTTTCAATGTCTAAAGAGAATATCATTAGAGATACATCTGTATCAGAAAAATTTAAATGGTTGGTAGGAGGAATATCTCTTAATGTGATCACATGGTGTGGTATGGATATTAATGGGTACACATATTACAAAAAAAATATGGATTAAAAGTGTACCATTCAAAATAGTGGTATAATGGTCATCACTACAACACTACATTTTTTGAGATCCCATGATGAAAACCCTATTTCCGCATCAACACCATATTTTAGAGTTTTTTAAGACATTAGATAATTATATTATATTAAATTTTGAGTCACCCTATTTAATTTTAATTCAGTTTCATGTAATAGTAATGTTAAACATGATGAATATGAGTTTAAATTAGTTTATTAGAAAATATTTAATTACAATGAGAAACCATTTATCTTGGACACACATAAAAAAATATTTTATTCCATTAATCCATCGAATGATCTGTTGTCCATCATTAATTTACAATGGAAAATAATCCATTTGGATTATGAGAAAGATGATGATGATACTATTGATTTATATGAGGCTTCATCATATATTGGATGATTTTTGGATAATGATGACAATAATGAAAACATAGTGCATGAAGTACAAAATGATCATTCAGAAGGTATATAAGAAAATAATAAATGACAATCCTAATTAATCTTGAAATTATATAAATTATATTTTTTTCTGAAATTTATATGGGTAAAAACTATATTATTTAATATCTATTCAATATTTAAATTTATAAATGTTTCTATCATCTTAGAAGTAATTTTTATATTTTATAGTTTACCTATTATTTTTATTATTAAGAATCATAACATCATTTCTTTTTTCGGTAACTTAATCATGTGTGCCCTTTCTTTAAAAACATATTTTAGTTTTCCTATTTTATAATTATTAAATTAGCTATACAATGATGGTCTAGAATAATTTCATTACAATTTCTTGTTTCAATGATAGATACAAATATAGACATTAAGGAACATGTACTATATTATTTACCTTTTCCATATTATTAAATATCCATTAATATAATTAATTAATGTAAAAGTTGAATTTTAAAAAAATACTTATAATACATTTAATGAGACAACAGTGGTGGGGTCTTCTACTTTTAATGTTACCAAATAGAGTTTTGGATTTAGTAAATGTGACACTACACATTTACCAAAACTGTCACTTTCCCATAGAGATGAGTGATTTCATATTACTTTTAATGATAATAAAAACTCATCTAGACCAAATTAAATAAATTTTATCAGATATATCTCTATGATGAGCAATTTTAGTGTTAAAATTTTATATCATGATTGGAAGTCCATCGACCTGATGGAAAAATATCTGCTTTATGAGGTCATAATGATATAATTTCTCAATTGGTTCATTTCATATTATTTTTAGAATGTGATATAATTTAAACGAATAATTTTTATTTTATACAATTACAGAAGACATTAAATTATGAAGAATCAAAATAATTTATGAAACAATGACATATATTTGTAGTGGTTCTATAGAAATATTTCAAAACATAGTTGAAAAAGTATTATGTTTTTGGAAGGAGACAAAATGAAAACCCATACCCCAATTATGAGTTTATAGATTCAGATACATGAATAAATTTGTTTCCATCAAAAAAATTGAATCCTTTCTAGTATGAGAATTATATTATACAGTATAATTAAATATATATGTACCTATTTACTTATTATTTTACTTTTTTTATGAAATTCCTCTAGGAAATCCCATCATGACATCCAATTTCGAAATGCATACCCTCATACTTTATCAGACGGAGGGTTTTATTTATTAGAGTATAAAATGATTGATGAAAAAATTGAATCACTAAGAGCTCACATTGTATATGGATCTAATGAGTTCTAGTTCCTTCCACCATCTCCCCCACTCTTCATGATAAATGGAAAAGAACGAGAAGAAGAAAAATATTGAAAACTACCATATAGAGGAAGAAAAACAAAAGTAGCTGAAAATTTACAAGTAGATATTATTTTTTTTGAATGAGTTTTTCTATATTATAAATTAAAATCCCTAATAAAATATTTTATTTTTTCATTATTAATTTTAGGATGAAAATAATTATAAATAGATATATGGCTCTTTTATCCCTAATGTTAGAATGGACATCAAAGACACTACTTTAGGAAAGAAAAAACACTCAAGCTACCTAAGAAGATATCAGTTAGGTGTTATTATTTTTTAATTTTTTTGGTCATTAGAGTAAGAAATAAAGAGACCGAAAAATAAAATCTCTAACTGTTGAGGTGAGTGATATAAAATAATCCATGGGTGATAAAATTAATATAGTTGTTCAAGCTATATTAGGATAATTGATGAGAGAGTCTCAGTCTATATATCCTACCTAGCCTATCTAGCCTATGCATCTTGCTATGCAGCCTAGATATCCATCCTAGTCGAACCACACTGCCTAAGATGCATACTTATTTCCTCCTCATCCTCACTCATACCCGACCTTTTACTATGAATTTTATACATGATATCCTAATGTAAATATTGTAGCCTTAGGACTGGTAAATTTTTGGGGGATTCTAGAAATCCCCAGCCTATACAGATCTATTAGCTTAGTGTATCGATACTTGATATCATTGATTCCAATACTCTACTACCATTTCATACTGAGGATTTTACGAGATTTGGGGATTGTCCGAGTCATTTTTTTACTTTTTTCATCTGTACATATTCATTATCTTTCATATGAAGTGTTAATCTATTTAAATATTAATTTCATCTAATTGAAAATTACATATAATGTTTTCTGAAATTTACCTTATATAGGAAGACCGAAAAGGAAAATAAATGGAACCCACAAAACCAAATGTTCGGGAACAAATAAAAAGACACTTTTGATATTTTTTAATGTGATACAAATATTCTATCAGGCTTCTTCTTCCTTCATAAATAATTACAAGTCTGGGATGACACCCACTATATGTGGAAGAGACTATCCATTTAGAATATTCATAAAATATATCATGGATCTAATTGATTTTGAAGACCTCATTATGAATGTGTTGCATTTTTTTAATATAAGTAAATAGACATTTCAATATTTATTTCTTTAATTAAAGATGATTTAAGTAGAATAACTATATTACTTTCTTAATTAGGTATCTACACACACTAATTATACAATATGAAACTACGCGTGTTTTTGGTTTTATAGATCCACAATTTCATTCCATTGATATCCAACATGTGAAAATTCCTTATAGACATTCATACATTTGTAAGAAATTGTTACAGAAAAATATTGGGTGGTTATTTATTTCAATTTCATGATGGGTACAAATAGAAAAGGAATTATGTACAAATATTCATTATAATATCATTAATTGTGATCTTTTTGATTTAGAGGGGGAATTGGATTATAGGTGTATTATACCGAAGTGAATTCACCTTATATTATATTTTCTCAATACTAGGTGGTGTTCAAAAAAAAATTACAACCTTATTAGGAAATCACCATATACTATTTTAAAAGTTCTTTATATTTAATAATATTGTATATGAATGTATTATTAGTAAAAATTGACCACCATATTATAAATGTACCCTTTATTCTTTTGATACGTTCATTATATTTATTTATTATCGTATATACATTTATTATTAGTTGATATATATGAAATTGAAGGTTATGGAAAAAACTTAACCAAGATCACATGATAATAAAGTACCCAAATGTAATTTAATATGTGAATGTAACGATAATTTTTTTAAATTTCATCATTACGAATTTATATATATATATATATATATATTGGTTTTTATTATCACAACACTATTTCATAACTATAGTTTTATCGTCTATAAAAACATGTGGAAAGTGGTTATTATGTACTATGATTCATGTAAGAGATAATCACAAATGGGGTAACTATTGAATTTGAAAAGTTTATTTATATTACTTATTTTATATTATCTGTCATAGTATTATATTTTTTTATCTCATATGATTCAATGTTATTTTAGGTATTCAATGATATTGAGTCTTATACAAAAAATTAAATTACCCATATTCAATCATTATTTGAGAAGTATTTGTTATATATGTTAATTAATTAAGGTTGGTATATTCTATTGTTTATGATTAATAATACATTTTACAAATAACATGTGTTCAAAAAACTAATTATTTTAATTTAATTTGTTTTTAAATAGAATGATATCAAATTAATGCTTCAACCATCACCAACAATGATAATGTTTTAAATTTCAATAAAATTTTATAATTCAACATTATAATAAAAATACATAGAATTTTTTTGATTAACTATATAAAAGTATGTATGTTTTATGGTTTTTTATTCAATGATACATACTATTTCATTATTATATACTATTTTTATATTATAGTGATTTTATTTATTTTGGTGATGCATTATCAAATATTTTCTTTTTTTAACATTCTGCATTGGGTTGTATCAATATTCATACAAATATTATTAAAATTAATTAATATTTTTTTCGTCATTGGTTTTGATAATAACTGACATCAAAAAACAATTTTCAGCATTATTTTCTTTTATAACCTGACATTGAAAAAAAATTGGAGTCCCATTTTCATGTCATTTTTAAGAAAAATGGTGCTCAAAATCTTATTTTTTAAATCACCTTTATAGGAATCATTTAAAAATTATGTAAAAATTGAAAAAATGACATTAAATCATCTTTTCACTAGTGGTATAATCATTCTACATGGATATAACTTTAGAGAATCATGACCAGAGTAATACAGTTAAAAAATCAGTGGTCATGGGATAAGGACTATCATAACATAATACATTAATCAAAAAACAGTAGAAACTTTACTCAATAAAAAATATCCATGGGAGCATAACATTAATATATCATAGAAATGTAAGACAACAGTTTTCATAAGAAAAAATTCTGAGGTATATATTTTCGCCCCTAGTTTCAAGAAAATTTACTTACACATATGTAAACATTAATATCATTAGATTTATACTTTTATCCAATGTATTGAAGGGAGGTATACGACTCCATCTATCAATATCCATAATTGGAGTGATACTTGAAATTAATTATCCATCATATAATAAATAACCCATGCAAATAAAATGGGTTTCAAATCCTTTTAAAATGGGTTCATATAAGGAAATCAATTATGATTTAATCAATAAAAAATATGATAAACCCATAGAAAATATATGGGTTTGGAAATTTCATTACGTAACTACTTAGGTAAAAACCCATCTATTATGATAATACGATATATAGAATTTACGCCAAATATATAAATGTTATATGGTTTAGTTAATAGTTTCCAAATTAAATCTGTATAGATAATATAAGGGAACACCCTTCGATAAATGGAAGGAAATATAGAGTTTTACAAGATGAAGTAAATTTTACAGACAATTATATTTATATATAGAGGATGATTAGGTAAGAAAAAAATCATTAATGGATTTTCATGGGTTTAATTCACCAAAATAGTATAACATAATTTTTAGGGTAATTCATGAAAATTAATTTCTGATTAAAAAAAGAGTACTGATATAAACATATAAATATAAGCAAGATCAATGAAGTGTTTAGAATTTTTTTAACATTGTTTTAAAATAATAAGTTACATTCCATGTTTAAAAAATAATGTTTGAAATGTTCTAGTGATTGTTTTTAAAAATATTTACTTTTGAAAAGAACCATTAATAATTGATCCTTTAAAATATATAAATGTTATTTCATGGAAATTTGGAGACGATGATAAAAAAGTTGACATGGATGCATAATTTTATTAATAATTTTAAATATCTTTATAGAATACCATATCATAAGAATGTATAAAAACATTATTTTTAAAAGATAAAATTCATAATGTGAAGGTTATAAGAGAAAACACATAACTGGGTTTCCAAATATATTGGAGAGCATTGGAAGGAATGAGAAAATATTATACATAGATGATAAGTCATTGGTATAATGAGAATTATTATTTTTCAAAATAGTTAAGGGAATATCCTAATTTACTAAAAATCAAAAGAAAACAATAGGATAAATATGGGTGGGGTTATACAAGAATTCATTCCACCATGCTAAGAAATAAAATGATACATAAAATATCATATTCTAACTATTAGGTAGAATCATAATAATTATAACAATAATATTCATAATCTAAAGTTTCATGAGACTGTGTAACCATGGTTGTATTCAAGTTTTTATAGTCTTTATTTTCTCAAGAGGTATAGTTTGAAATCCTTCGTCATCCACAATGATTTTTTTTTTCATTTTAGAATATTTCTGAATAAAATAAGTCTTGTTTTGATAATAATTCTTTATATCATCCCAAATTCTATATATTTCCTAATTTTTTTGATTAATTATTTCCCCCCTAAATCCTTATTATATTCTCACCATCACTTGGGTTGGGCTTCCCCTTGGCTGAAACAATAGAGTCCTATGAAAAAGGATCCACTTATAAATTTTTTCCTCTATGATCTAGCACCAAATAAAGAGTCATATATATCACTAATCCAATAGAATAAGTCTTACACAACCCCATTTCATTATCTTATAACCATTTTTCATCACTCTGAAACACCAAATTCATTTTAAAAAAACTATTGAGAAGGATTTTTAACTATTTTTATAGGAAAATCACTAACAAGATCCTTTACCCTTTTAATAATGAGATTTATTGTCTCCATTAAAGACCATATTTTCTTGAACATTCTGGAATATTAATTTTTTCATACTAGAAGCATGTCGATGTAATTTTAATTAGACAATATAACATTAAACATTTTATAATAGTTATCCTCAACATAAAAATTAATTTTATAGTATATAAAATTTTCAATTAGACTCTAATATTTCACTTTTAAAGAGACATAATAATCTAATAATGACCAAACTATATTATTAATCATGAAATATATTAATTCAACATCCACCATGACCCTAGAATAATGTTAAATTTTTGATAACTCAATGGACCTATCTATTTGGATTAATATACACCGTTATGTGCAATCAGAAGAAAAAGTCCCCTGACCATTTATTAAATGAATGAAAAAGTATAGTAACGAATGAAAGAGGATTCATATGAACATCCTTCCTGCATCCAGACACTAGTTCTAGAAAAAATGATAAAATTACATATCATAGTAATCATATCCTTCACCACATAAAAAGTAAGGTGGTTCCTTCGTAGTAGTTAATTCCCACTCAGAATTATTTTCATATTTTGTTACGAAATTGATGTACTTCTCTGAGATCTTCAACTGTTCCAATGATAAATCCTCTTTAATGGATTGTAAACGGCCTTTTTTAGCAGTAGGGGTAGCTCATATTTACCTATTAGAGGAAGACCTTGTGGTCACCTGCTCTGTTAGTTTTGAATAATCCTTCCTTGGTTTTCTCCTTGGTGGAGCATACCTAATTCCATCACATTCTGACGTCCTGATTCATCCTCCTTGAACAATATCACTGTAAGAAGGTCCGAAAATGCTTCTATATTCTTTGTTACTTCCTGAATAGCTTCCCCATTTTCCAGTGCTTTTTACGGAAGTATAATTATTGACTCTGTAATTCGTCCTCACCAGAATACTCTGTGTTGTATTCAGAATACCTCTCAGTTCATATTGATTGTTAGGTCAATCAGGGTAAGAAATTGATGATTCACCATGATTTAATGGATATCATGAGGATTCGTTTCAATTCCTTTCATACTGGAATCCACTTGATTGTTGGGAACGATATGAATATCTTCATATAATTTAGATCCCTCAATCACAAGTGGAACCTTCTCATACTCCAAGAATTAAAACTGATTAACTTTCATATTATCGCATTGCACCACACCGTTTTCACAAGAAAAACATCCCAAAGGCTACTCATACCCAAGGCCTAACTTCAGTGGATAACAAACAATGTCATCCTCCGTCACACATAGCTTCCCATGAAAAATATTACTCGCTATCCTATCAAACACACATGTCACTGCTGGGTTAGAGGGAACTTGCATCTCTTTCACTCCACAACCACTCATAGAATCCTCTATTGGGCCATCTTATCGCTTCTCCTACACCACCACTATATCCTATGGTTTTGTAATAAATGAATCACCATTTAAGTCCCCAACACATGGAAAAAACCTTCATTGTTACCCTCTATCAACAACTATACCATCCTAGTATCATAAAGTTTATCATTATTCATTCTCTCCATCACTAGTGGGCTTTAACTCATCTTTATATAGCGGAAAACCATCTCTGTGGGACCAAAGAAGATGCCGGTCATGCAGTACTACATCTAGGATTCAAACACAAACTCTTACTTCTAACTAAACTCGTTAACATTAGTTATACAAAAAAATTCACCAGAGACCTTCCAACATCAACCTCAATGAAAATATTTTGACAAAATGGAGGGCACATGGAATCAGTATGAAGATCAGAACACGAGTAATACCCCACCTAATTAACTATTCTAGAAGGAATGGATGGGTTCTGAAAGGAAATAGGTAAACCAGGAACGCTTAACCAAGTCTCTATTAGTGAAAGGTTATGCCTCATGTGTAAATCAAAGCATCAGAATAAAAGAATGAAGGAGGAACCATTGCATCATTGAGGAACCCTGGACCTGGTAGTGATAAAATCCTCTTTCTAACCAAAATTGATCATGAAGTGCTTCTGGTCAAGAATACCAACAACCATGAATTTTTAAAAATTCTATGATTCTGTGATGAAATGAACAATCAATTCAACCGATGTATGATTGAGCTGGAAGTGGGACACTAGGGTGAGTCGGCATAGATATGTAGTGCTATTGATCTCGAAAAAAAGTGGAGATAGTTGGGGTTCCTCACAAAAAAGATCTGGAACCTTTTGAGAGAGCCGAATTCTTAGGAGAAGGGAGGAGGGGAAGTTAAAATTGATGGGAATGACCTAACCTTCATAGGCGAAGAAGGATGTGAGGCTCCCCCTCCCATCTAGAGGTGGGAGCAGACTCCAGCAACATGCTTCAAAAACTAATGATGGGAAATTGATGTAAATGAATAATTTACCCATGGTAATACATCTACAATTAGAGGATCCCCATATAGAAATATTATTCAAAACCAAAACAACTTCTTTCTATTTTCTTCCTATAGTATGTAACATAATCATAACAATGATTGAGTACTCCCAAATATTTAATCTGTCAAGGATAAAATCTCTATTAGAAACCACACAGTAAGTTTCTCACTTTATCATGATTCCCTAATCTCATACATCTTTTATAAATTTATAATTCATTCTATTTGATCCCATTCTATTTTTTTTTCATGACCAATTTGGGGATAAATCATCTTAATATAGCTCAATGTAACTGTCAAAATACAATATTGATTCACATTAGTTGAAATACTAGGTCAACCCACTACAAATGCTTCCACATTACCGATTCTAAAAGGATTCATGATTCATCTTCCTAAATCAATATAGATCTAAAATTATTTTTCACCTTATTTCCATCAATCACTACTGATAAACAATCTCTATTCAATTCGATTACCTTTATCATATTTTGATAGTTTTTGTTCATCTTGGCCTCTACTACTACAGTCTGATGCATAACACTCATCTCATCCACCACCAACATATATCAATGATAATCATACATAGCTTCCACCACTAAATTATACCAATGTTCTATATCCTTGGATGATTTATGAATCAATGATTGATGAGACATTAAAATCAGGGTCATCCCGTATACTCTAAAACTATATCTTTGGGATTTTTTCGTCACCACCTTGATCTGTATAAAAGATATCAAAGATAATTTATCATCTCCACCCATATCTAAAAGGATAGATCCATTATAATTTTGAATATCTATTTTTGAGAATGATTTTCCTTCAAGGAATCCCAAATCACTATCAAATAGGTGACCCCAAACCCACAACATCCATATATGGTAATTATTATTAATAGTGATATACTTTTTGAGATATAAATTCAAAAAGATAAAAAATTTAATTTTAAAATTAATTTCCACAAATGGGGGGAATAATAAGTACAATAAAATAAAATCTTAAGGTCAAATAAACCAATCATAGAACAATGTAGCTCATGTAGAGGAATTATAACTCAAGAAAAAAAATTTGAGTTATAAAAATCACTTACAAATTTATTAACACTAGAATAAAAAACACCTAAAAAGAGATCTTATGATGGATTTTAAAAATAATTTTAATTTACTAGAGTGTATTATAAAATGAATCCCTGGGATAGTATATACAAAACAAATAATTATACATGTGTTTTATGTGGTATGAATTTCAAGGAACAAAAATTTAGATAATAAACCACATTACATAATCCCTAACATCCACAAAAGAATTGGAATTTCTAGTGTAATTAAAATAAAAGTATTAATAAATTATAAAAAGTATGATTCATAGAAATATATTTTATAAAAACAATTTATATTCATTTTTTAAAATATATTAGTTTGTTATATTTTATTTTCATCATTAAATGTTATATGTTTCGATTGATTGTTTTTATTTGTTTTATAATAGCATTGCAATTTACCATTTATATATTTCACATTCAACATAAATATATTATTAAAGAAAAATTGATATATTTTACATTATTATATATAAATTATATGTTCATTTAATAATTATTTCAGTTAATATTTATGATGATGAAGTCGGTGATGATATAGTTTTCGATTTTTTGATAGACTATGGGGTGGTGTATTAATAATGAGTAAAATATTAATATAAATTTCCATAAATCTAAAATGAAAATTATTTCTATATAAGTGACTGATAATTACAATATTTTCTTTCTCATGGTCATCCATGGTATGGATTTAGATAATTTTTCTTATAGTTGTTTAAACCAACCCATATGAGACCATCGCATAATCGATGTGTTAGTATGTTTGAGAATATTATTATTTTTTGGATTATATATTTATTATAGATGTATAATGATATCATTAAGATTGTATTAGGTTATTTAAAATTTTTAATATATTTTGATCGCGATGAAAAGTCAAGGTGATAAAAAAATATGTCACCTTTATAGAGGTGTCAGTCTGCATGTACGCACGAGCAATGCATTCATTATGCATTGAGTAGGTGGAAGATAATAAGTGATTTATAATCATATAATATTAATAATGTTATAAATAATATATTATTCAATTAAATATAATTTTTGGATCCATTCATGTAAGGTGGTGATGATAAATAAAACACATCAATCATGGGGGTGGTTGTCCTCAAATAGACATTGCGACATCTTTATTTATTTTGAGGAAGGTAGAAAATAGAAATTACCTTAAAATAATAAACTTTAATAATATTAATACTGTTAATGTTATCATTATTTCATGGATAAAATATTTTTTAAGGGAGAATATGAAAATAATTAAGAGTGTTTTGCTGAGAACATTACATCTCCCTTTAGATGTTTTTATGGGGAGGAAACATATTTCTCATTATCTTGATATGTTCCAAAGGAAAGGGATTATAGTATTATGGGATAGAGTTTATGAGGATACATGATATTGTATTTTTCAGAAATGTTATTATAAGGATTTTATAAATAATATTTTCAAGTGTGGTATTTATATGTGAGAGGATTCAAATTTTTGTAAATATAACTTCTTAATAAAAATAGTGGAAATGTTTCACATGGAAAAATAAAGAAAAAGTGAAAAATAATAGAGATTATATATGATTTAAGATATAAAATCCATTAAAAATTTATTTTCATATAATATGTAAACAAGTTTTTAAGTGTTTTACATGTATATTTTTTACTTTTACGACTTTTGGATTTTACCAAGGTCATAAACTTTTAATAGTGTAATTTACAATTCATGACTAAAAATTAAGTTGGCCATATTAGATAATTTGTACCTACAAATTCAAAAATTAAATAAATTTTTAAAATAAATTTTTTATGTAGAAGAAAAATTAATTTTAACATTAATGCATGTAATGCCGAAAAACCAATTTTTATGAAAAATGTATTTTTGATAATAAAATTTTATCTATGATACATTTATAAATGTTTTTAAATTAAATGAATTTAATTTGTTTATTGTTGAAATTTTTTGTGGCTGTAAATTAAATCCAAAACCTATTTTCACCTTCTAAAAAATTAATTAATAGGAACCGACTAAATTTTTTTTTTATTTAGAAAATATTAGTTAATAATAAAAAATGGTAAATATGGCTTTTCAAAATTCAACATGTTAATTTAAAAATGTATAGTTTAACTTATTAACTAAATATTTTATCAATTAAACGGATTATATGTTTCTTGTTCCTCCTCATACAATGATAAATTCACAAAAATCCTAGTTTTGATAAAAATATATTTTCACTATTCCCCTAAAAATGAATTGACTTATAAAAAGGGATGAAAGGCATCCTAAAATAAAATTTCTTATTTTTTTTAACTTCAAATTCTAAAATTTTAGAATTTATTTTTTCTATAAATTGATTAAATTATAAAGAATTTTTTTTCATAGAAAAATTACATTTAAAAAGTATTAATTTTTCATATTGATTTTTTTTAATTAATAATTTAGATAGTTTTATTACCATATCCTTATCAATGATATATATTATCCATATTATATCTTAATTGAAAAATTAAAGCACATATAAATCAAATGTTGTGATGAAAACAATTTTTTAATCATATAATGATCTTTTTATTTATTTAACTACATTGACTGAATTATATAAATGCATGAATTTTAAAAAGGAACATTATATTTATTTAAAATTTGAAATGGAAAATTTATAAAATAAACATTATATATATATAATTTATAAAACGATCTTCTTAATATCTAGTTACATAATACTTGTAGATATCCACATAGGATCTAATTATATGATATAATCTACTAAAAATCATTAGTGGGAATTACACCAACATGAATCTCATAGAAAATATAATGGTCATGAAATTATATCACATAACATTTCTCTCATACCATAGTTTTCAATGATAATCATGGGCTTGGACTATGGAAAACCCATGTGTGGCTAACTTATTTTCTTGCTTAGGTAAATTTTCTTGATAAAGACGACCTCTATTATTTTATTTTAGAAACTTTTATCACCTAAACTTCAAAATGTGATTACTCATATTTATTTTAATAAATTAAAAAATATATTATAATAGTTATATTTAATTTTAATGAAACCACCATTTTATTTTTGTTGTGTATTATACATCCCATGCTAAAGAGAAAAATTGTTTTAAATAAAAAAGACAAATTTATATGTCATGGTGTTATAATTCCGAAATGATTCCTTTTTCTATGAAAAGACCCAATATGTATGGGACCATTCCTTTTCTATATCTCATATAAATGGTTCATTACCATAAATTGAATCCTTCATGGTTACATGACATGCAAGGATTTATCCTTATAGAAAACCCCCACACATAATCCATCAGACCAAGACACCCACTGGTCATGAAATGGCCATTTATCTTTAGGTATTGTTTACTCCCTCAGCTTTGGTGTGATACCTCAATAAACCCCACTTCATGGAATGATCCTACATCTTTATGGTTATATTATAGATGAAGAACAAATGTTTTAAATGGGTCAATGTAACCTTCTTCCCAAAATAAAAATTCAAATTACCACTGAATTTCATATTTGATAATGACACAGGTTTGTATAGATAAAACATTCATTCCTAGACATGCTCTTTAATTCCAATATATTCTTCTATTATTTTTGCATTATTCATTAAGGATCCTAGTATACATAAGAATAAATTTACTTTTTTTTATAAGGGGTATGTTTATTTTTATAATTTTCAAATGAGTGAAGAATGTACAGAGGTATTTATTCCTCATTAATTTCCTTGGATTTAATATTCTGTGATAGAAAATATGGAAGAATATATCTTTTATCTTCTAAATAATTTTAATACTGAATTTCCAGTTCCTTCTTATATTAAAAATCATTTCAAATTTATACATATTTGATTTTTATAGGTTTTTCCAGTTAAGGTTTTATAATAGATATAAATTACATTCAATTCCATGTAAGTTATTTAAGGGATTTATTCCATTGAAAGTGTGGAGGATAGAGGGGCCATAGCTACAGTTTGATGATGTTATATTCAAGGGGTCAATATTGGTGTAACTTTAGTTGAAGTGGTTCCTTATCTCGGTTCTATTGATATCAAAATATTTACCATACATTTTAATTTCCTTCGTTTCTTTATTTATTCATGGGAAATTAAAATAATTTCTATATATAGGAATCATTAAATATTGAAATATCATGCACTCGAACATACTAGTTAATAAAATAATTTTTATAATATTTGATACCTATAGGATTTATATTTATTTGGAAAATTCATTAACTAAATGCCATCTACCTATCAAAATTTCTTATTTCATCTATATTGGATTCTAAATAAGTGATTCAATATATTTTAAATCTTGAGTTTCTATTATAGTAGTACTAATAATTCCCAATCATTGTTAGTTTATTGAATATTCACTATGAGGTATTAGGAATCTATTAGTTTAAATCTAATTAAGGCTCTTTAGGATAGTTCATCCCATAAGAAACAAACCCTATCTATCATACAATGGTAGAATGAAAATAGAATTTGGTGTTTATATAAATACTGGTGTGGGAATCTTTCATTAAATTTATTGAATCAATGATAGTACACACAAAATACTTCTCTTGTTATTCGTATGAACGCAGATATTCTATTCAACTATCGATCACATTTTCCTGATATTTTTTGAGAAAAAGGGAGAATCTGGAAATTTTAGGAGTACACGCTTTGTACTTGGAATTACACACCATGTTTCTGGTTGTCATGGGTAGCCTGGTACTGTCCGTGTAACGGACAAGTACATGGACACATGGGGTGACCTAGAGACTGCCTAAAGAGGTCCCTCATACAGGCATATACACATCATGTATATTTAAAGAAAATTCCATGTATTTTTTTAATTGTTATATCAGACTGGGACTGCGTCTCATTTAAAGAAATGGCTTCTTCTGAACCCGTCTCATTCAGGAGCGACTGAGGGAGATGATTCTTCTCTAATCCCCTGATTGGCCATCTGTTCTATGAATCATGCACCATCAATTTTATTGGAATCACCTCGGTGAGATTTTATTTCTTTTAGATCCTATTCTATTGATTTATCCTCTTTTGTGAGTTATTCAAGGTTGAACGTTTTTTACATTTTTTGGATCTTTGATGTTTTAGGTCAATTAAAATGATGATGTTAAATGATATCGATCATACAACATTGAGGTAGTTGGTTTGTTCCTTTCTAAATATGTCATTGATTTATATGTGTAATAAGTTCCCAATTCCCTAGTATATGGTATTGTGTGTTTTGGGAATTAAACTCTATTAAATCCTATTTTTCGTTGTTTTCATGAGTAAGGGTTCTTGATTGAGAATATGGTTTATTACCTTGATATGTATGTGTTTTCCTTTTTCTGTATAATATTGGTCGCTGGGTGTAGAATTATCCTGTTAAAAATTTTTTCTTTCCATGCCTAGAGCTTTTAGTATGGAGTTGATTATTATCGGTCATGATTGTGATATGAATTGTAGATGTTTATCCAGGTATAATTTTTGAGATTTACATTGGCTGTTAGATATTATTTTGCGTGATTATATTTCATTGGACTTAGGGAACCTGTTTTAGTAAGACCATAGGGGGAATGAATTTTGAGGGTTTCCTCAGAGTGTCTGTTACTTTTTACATTGCGAGACCATTGGGGGGATGGACATGAGTTCTCCCTAATTGTGTCTATAGTTCAACGTTGTGAGACCATATGTGAAATTAGACGTTGAAAACATCATCCGAGATTATGTAGTTTACCGTTAATCAGCCAAAAGGGGAATTTTTGGTGGGTTCTTCCTCCAAGAGTCTATGTCTAAGTTGAACCAAAAGGGTTAGACTGAGAGTACTTCCTTGATGGTTTATTATGATTTTTAGGTTGATTACTTAATAAATCTAAATGGATATATTTTAAACTATAGGATTTTTTTATTATGAGTAAATACTTTTTTATTACTTAATTTTTTATATTGTGTAACAAATATATTCACTGACATTTAGGTACCAATATTTGAGTGGTTACCTATTGGGATTCGTCTCAACCCCTATTGGGTCATGCTTTTGGGACCAAACAGATTATATTGTTATAGGTATAAATAATGGAAAACACCCTTTTAATTCAGTTACATGATTTCAATGGTGCTAGAGAACATGGGGCCAAGCTGAGGCTTACGATGCAGCTGGAGTTGTTTACTTATCTTCCTTTGTGCTTTGGATTAGTATTATATTCCATCATTTTGACTTGTTTTGTTGTTTTGCTATAAACTTGTGACATGCAAAATTATTTAAACACTTCCAGTAGTTAATTATTTATTAATAACCTTAATTTGATTACTTTTAGTATGGTATTACTTATTCTATATCTATTATCTTTGTGTTTCCACTGTGTTACTCTGGTAATGAGGGCATAGTTTCCCTGCAATCATTCTAATGTCCCTCACTGCTTGTCAGCAGCCTCAGGAAATTGTAAAATGCTCTTGAGGCCATGTGACCAACGGGGTATGGGGCATCTATGGGTAGAACCTGGAACCAGGATGTTACAATATTGTATCAAAGGATTATTTTATTCTTGGATTAATATTTGAATCTGATAGATAGGGATAAGTAGGAATAGGTACTTGTTAATATGTTGTTCCTGGAAGTAGATAAACCATTTATAGGGAAATTATAAATAACCGTGATTATTTAAATTTTCTATTTTTGTATTTATTACAGTTGATTTTATTTCAACATTGGGAGATTCCCATGTTTTTTCTATTATCGTTGATTTTATTGAGGTTCTATTTTTGTTCCAACCTAATGATATGAGGGAATTCCATCTCTTGTATCATGTAAGAACCTGCTAGAGATCACATGTCATGCATTCTTGTCATGCCATTTTTATTGAATTACTGTTTTCATGTTGTTTTGATAGTTTTTGTGCTAAATATGAAAGTTGTTGTGGTAAATGCATTGATAGAATACCTGCTATTTGATAGGGTATTGTATTATGTAATGTTTCATTTGGATTAATGAAAAACATTGGTCCCTGAGGTGTTATGGTCCCACATAAATCATAATTAGACGAATCATATGATTTATTGTCATGTTATTCCTTCTGATATAAAAGAATAAGTTGGAAAGCATTGATTCTTGGGGATTATCCCCCACCCCAAGATCAGAATCTAGAACATTAAAGTTCGTTTCATTATTTTATGGGGTTATTAAGTAGTTCTTGAGGCTTACTACCCAGAAATACCCAGAATACACGGTGTGTAATGATGAATACATGCCATGGATCCTTACGTTCAGGAAGGAACAACTTGTCTTAATTACACTCCATGTACATTGAGAACATACCGTGTAGCCATAAATCATGTGAATGTCTGTGTCGGTAGAAACACGGGGTAGAGAAATCTTCAGGGTAATGTGTCATGTACTAGATGTACATGCCGTGTTGTAAGAACCGTGTATTCAGTTGTGTGACCAACAACACGGATGGATGAAACTCAAGTAGTACATTCCATTTCTAGCTTGAGCATGCCATGTATAGTATACTGTGTAACCGGTCATGTGACCAACAACACGGGTTGGTAAAATCATTCTATTACAGGTCATGTATGAAATAAACATGCCATGTAGTTTTTTTCAAAGAGAACCATGTGGTTTAGCCATGTAGAGGAACTCAGGTAGGGGGATAGGTTCAAGTATATTCCATGTCTGAGGATAAACATGTCATGTGTATTGGTGTTACATGAATTGGGTTCTTTGAAGTACATGTTAGTGAGAAGGCGTAATGGTACACGCCATTTAGGGCTCATACACGCCGTGTATCCATGTTTTGAAAAATATGAATTCTTTATTTCCCCTATTATTTTCTTGTAATTATAATGTTTTGTCCCTGATAATCTCAAAAACTAAGGTTTTCACTTGACCTTGTAGAGTCCTGTCACTGAGTTTTCCTCTTGTTGTACGCCAGATATAGGGCAATGATCAGATAATGAAAATGGAAGATTCAGGACTACCAGTAGATCCTCCCATCATGCATGTCTTGGAACCAGCCGTCAGTCTATATACATGTGTCGATGAATAGTTCCAAGAAGGATTTATGAGGTTTATGTAGACCATCTGGGGAGCATCACATCCTATCATGTCTATATAAGAGTTGACGTAGGTTATTTAGTAGTAGAATCCTTCCGCCTTCTCAGGGGATGGAGGACCTCATGCTGCAGATTCATGGTTAGAATCCATGATGTCAATCTTTGGGCAATTGGAGATGCCTCTAGAGAGGATGGTGAAACTCAATATGTAAATGCTTTAGGATTCTTCCTAGAGATGGTGGAATGTGATATCACATACTGGGCATCAGCATGGTTTGTCTTGGGATGAGTTCCTATGGGCCTTCTATGATTACTTTTACATGGAGACTTTGGGGGCCGATCATGCCTGATTGATCATGAGTTTTTAGTAAGGTACTCTCTTAGTCATGGAATATTCTTCTCGCTTCATAGTTCTGCACCTCTTCACACCCGTTCCAGAGGTGATGAGTTATTCTTAGTGAGGAAGATTGAGGATGGTATTAAGAATGACATCTGATATCAGGTGAACATCATTAGGTTGACAACCCTAACTTCTATAGTCTACTAGGCACTGATCAAAACACGCAGCATAAGGGATTATGGGGCTATGAGCCTGGGTTTCTCAGCATCCGATTTTGGGAACTCTCTTACTGATATTAGGAAGATCCATAGGGAGTCTATGCACAAGGATATGAGAAGGCAGAATACTTCTTTAGGTAGCCAGGTGGTATGCTACTAGCGCATGAAGAGCGTGCATATGAGGCCACATTTCCCAACGAAAGTAGTTAAGTGCCAATATGGTGGAAAGAATAGTAATATTTAGCATTACTATCATATTTTCTCACCCATATATGGTGATAGGGGTTCTATTTCGATAGCTCATACAAGAGTAGGACCACTAGTCCCACATCTGACTAGGGGATGGAGGTCGAAAGACCATTCATGCTATGGTGGAGGTCATGGACATAGTGGTGAGTCATAAGTTTTCCTATATCCATAGGGCAAATCATCTCAGGGACATTGAAAATATTCATAGGGTTGTGGTGCAGGCCCTACTTTTGCGCAGGAGCATACACAGTAAGAGCAGGATCCTAGACCCTCTACAGTTAGTGGTATGATTCTAGTTTCCTCAGTTTTAGCTTCTACAATTTTCTATACAGAGGATTCCCATAGTATCATATCTATTACTATTTTGAAGGGACTTATTCTATGTATCTTTACCTCTGTATATATCATGACGTTGGACAATCCATTGGGAACTTGAATGACTAGTGTACGTTAGTGCATGGAGTGCCCTCTTGAGGTTGGTTGGTGTCACTTATTAGGGGACCATTATATTTAGAGATGACAGGATATGAGTTCATTTTTATAATATACTATATGGTTCCCTTCTAGGCTATTTTAAACTTTTATCATCGTAGGGTGAGGATCGCATCACCAGAGGGTAGTTCGTTTCTACACAAAGGCGAATGGGATGTCTATGCAAGCAGTGTGGGACTCGAGTATCATGGGTTGTGAAGAGTTAAAGCCCAAATTTCTAGTTTTATTTGGATGACCATGGGACATCACATATGGAAATTCCTGTAAATGTCAATTATTTTAGGGATGTGTTTTCAGAAGACTTTTGAGGCTCGCCTCTAGAGTGAGAGGAAGACTTTTCTATTGGGCTTGTGACAGGAGTGACATCGATGTCCATTCCTCATTATAGGATGGCTACACTAGAGTTACAAGAGCTCAAGAACAGTAATAGGAGTTACATGAAAAGGGTTTCATCTGACCCAATACTTCTCTTTTGGGTTCCCCAATCCTTTTTGTGATGAAGGCATACAATACCCTCAAAATTTGTGTGGATTATCATAAGCTGAACCAGATGACGCTTAAGAACTAATATCTTTTATCGAGGATTGATGATCTCTTTGATATGCTTTGAAGGGACAGGTTATTCTCTATGATAGGATTGAGGTCTAGTTATCGTCAATTTCAGGTTAGACCATCAGATATACCACTTATAACCTTTCAAGTAGGTAAGATCTATATGAGTATATAGTTATGTCATTCCGTCTCACGAACGCACCTATAGTTTTTATGGAACTGATAAAACGAGTATACCATCCATACATGGACTCTATTATAGTGGTTTTCATGTATTATAGAATGGGGTAAAATCACACTCGACCTAACCATGGTACCCATATTGAGATCATTTTTTGTACACTATGTGAGCATCAGTTATATGCTAATCACTCAAAATTCAACTTTTGGATGGACTAGATTTACTTATTGGGTCATGTTATCTCAGAGAAAATAGTATCAGTGGACCCGTAGAAAGTGAGAGTAGTATATTCGTTCTAGAAGCTGAACAAAATCATTGAGGTATGGATTTTTTAGGACAGGCAGGTTATTACAGAAGTTTTTTACAGGAATTTTAACTATTAACATCACGATTGACGAGAATGGAGAAGAAGGTTGTGAAATACCTGTGGACAAATTCCTGTGATTCATATTTTCAGGATCTGAATGGGATTTTGACTTCCACACTGATAATCATTTTTTCAAATCTAGGAATGAGTTATATGGTTTATTTTGATGCATCAGGTATCAGGTAGGGAGTAGTTCTTATGAAAGAGTAAGGCGTTGTTGTTTATGGGTTTTGGAAGTTGAGGCCACGTAAGAGGGATTAACTGACATATAATCATTAGTTAGATCTAGCTGTTCATGATTTATTATTTTTGATACATTATTTTTTGGGAGATAATTTTTTGGTTTTCACCGACCCCGAATGTATCAAGTATATATTCACATACCGCGACCAGAATTTGAGATAGTGAAAGTGGGTTGTGTACCTATAGTTCTTTGACAGTGATCATGCCTACACACCAAGGAAAGGTAATGATGTGGCTAATCGATTGAGTGGGAAGACTTAGATACATGCAGTTATGGAGTCCATTAGTGTGTGGAAGCTTATGAATCTATTCTCAAAGATGCATTTAGATGTGCACGACAGACAGAGGAATACATTTCTTTCTTCTGTAGCTATGACCTCTACACTACTTAATCGATTACGAATGAGGTTGATAACAGATGCTGAAGGCCATGTTATATGGGAGAGTGTGTCAAGAGAGGACCTTATTCCTAGATTTACCATAGGTGAGGATGAGATCATGCATTTTTATGAGTGAGTATGGGTGTAATTAGACATACGCATGGATCTGATGCAGGATTTTCATTCTTCGGTTTGGGTAGTTCATCCTAGTTTCATCTAGATGTATCGATATCTACACCATTAGTGTTGGTGGCCTAGTATAAAAATAGATATTTATGGTCTTGTCATGATATTTTACACCTATCAGCAGGTGAAGGCGGAGCATCAGTGACCAGCTATGCTTTTGCACCAGTTACCCATTCCTAAGTTGATCTGGAATGATTTTGTGATGGACTTCATGAAAATATTACCATTATAATTATAAGGGAACAACGAATTCTGGGTTGTCATTGAAAGACTCACGAAAGTTGCACATTTATTACTAATCAATGAGACCTTTAGTGTTGATGAGTTGGGATGGTTTTATGTATGAGAGATTGTAGGTTTACATGGTGTTCTACACTCCATTGTTTCAAAAAGGGATTCCCATTTTACTTTTTGGGTCTGGCAAAGACTATATAGGGCATTGGGTACATAGGTATTTCTACGTAATGATTAGAATCCCCAGACAGATGGCCAGTCTGAGCGTACAATTTAGGTGTTGGAGGACATGCTTCGAGCATGAATCAATGATTTTGGAGGTTCTTGGGAGAATCACAAAACACTAGTGAAGTTTTCCTACAATAATAATTTTCAAGCAATATTCATATGACACCTTATAATGCATTGTATTGTAGGTCATGCTGATCATCCCTATGTTGGATAGATGAAAGAGAGGAAGCTATGTTGGGACATTGTCTTGTCCAAGAGACCATAAATAATGTAGAGTTGATTTAGAAGAGGATAAATAATGCACAATAATGACAGAAGAATTATGATGATCAATGGAGATGACCTCTAGAGTTTGAGGTCAGAGATTAGGTTTTATTATGTGTCACACTGAGGTTGTGACACATGAGGATTAGGATACATGGAACGATTTCACTGAGATACATCAGGCCGTTGGAGGCTTTGGAGCAAGTCGGACTGATTTCCGAACAATTACAGTTATCTCAGAGGTATTAGGCTATATACAAAATCTTTAATGTTTCACAGCTACATCGTTACTTCTCAGACCCATCTTATATTTTTTAACTAGAGGAGGTTGAGTTTGAAGTGGATGAATCATTCAAGGAATATACAGTCCTGATTTTTGATTGTAGCGCAATGGTTCTCCATGTCTGGTTTATTCCTCTGGTACGGTTTCTGTGGTAGCATGGGGGAGTAAAAGATGAGACTTGGGAGAGGGAGACTGATGTGGGATCGCATTGGCTGAAGCTGTTTGAGGGTTATTCTTCACCGCCTCATTAGGGAAATTATAGTTTGAATTTATTTAATGGGGGATGTTTTTAAGAAACTGAATATTATTTTCAAGTACGGATCTCTTTTTTCTAGTGTTTCTATGAAAATGGGAGAATCTAGAAATTTCAGGAGTACATATCGTGCACTGAAAAGTACAAGACATGCACACGGCTAGCATAGGTATCTTTTTATTGGACGTGTAACAGACAAGTACATAACCGTGTTGGGTGACCTGAAAACCACCTAAAGCAGGGACTATTAAAGGCACATAAATGTCAGGTATCTTTAAAGAGCATATTGTGTATTTTTATTTTTAATTGTTATATCAGACCAGGATTGTGTCACATTTATAGAAATGACTTCTTCTAAACCTATCTCATCTATGAGAGACTGGGATAGTCTATTTATCTTTGATCCCTTTATTGACCATCTATTCTCTGAATCAAACACCATCAGTTGAATTGGGATTTCCATGGTTAGTTATTCCTTCTTCTAGAGCCTCGCCTCATTATTTCTCCTCTTACATGAGTTATTCGAGGATGAACATTTTTTATGTTTTGTAGATATATGAAGTTCTATGTCAATTCAAAGGGTAAGGATCAACTCTATCGATGGTAAAACATCAATGTAGGTGGTTTGTTCCTATTCGTGGATGTCTTTGTGTTATATATGCAAAAAGTTCCCAATAACCAGGTTTAGGGTATTATGTGTTTTGGGACTATAAATCTATTAATATCTTCTATGATTTTTTTCGTGAGTAAGGGTTATTGATTGAGAATAGTGTTTATTACCTTTCAATGGATTGTGTTTTCCCATGTTTGTTTAATAATGGTTGTTGTGTCTATAATTTTCTTAATAGGTTGTTTTTATTTATATTCCTAGTGCTATTAGGATGGAGTTGATTTTTATCTAACATGCTTTTGATATGGATTGTAGATGTTTAGCAAAGAAGAAATTTTTATATTTACTTTTGCTACTATATAATGTTTTTTAATGATTTTATTATATACTTCTATGGGAAACTAGTGTAGTTAGACTATAGGGGGAATGGAAGCTGAGGTCTTCCTCAGAGTGTCTGTCAATTTTCTCATTGCGAGCCCATAAGTGGGATGGACATGAGTGCTACCTCAGAGTGTCTGTAGTTCCACATTGCGAGACTATAGGGGAAATTTTACGTTGAGCACATCCTCATAGAGTCTGTGTTTTATCATTACAAGACAACATGGGTAAATGACGATGAGTGCTTCCTCAGAGATTTGTTGTCTTTGTTGAACCAGAGGTGTTAGATTGTGATTACCACCCAGAGGGTTTCTTGTGATTTCTTAGTTCATTACTCAATAAATGTAAATGGATGTAGTTGAAATTATAGGATTGTTTACATTTGAGTACATCTATGTTTATTACTTAATTTTTTATATTTCCTATCATATATATTCAATTAAATATAGGAACCAAACATTAGGTGGTTTCATACTAGGATTTGTCCCACACCATGTTTGGGTTATTCTTTTGGGTCCAGACAGATTATATTGTTTCTGGTATAGATAAGGGAAAACACCATTCTACTTCAAATACTTGATTGTTGTGGAGCTTGATAGGGTGGGACCCAGATAAGGCTTGTGATGCTGTTGGATTTGTTTATTAGATTTCCATTGTTCTTTGGTTTAGTACTATATTCAGGTATTGTGACCTGTTTGGCAGTTTTCCTAGATACATGTGAAATGCATCATTATTTATATATATGTTGTAGTTGTTTATTTACTTTTAGTCTTTTGATATTTACTTGTTTTATTGTTTTACTACTTCCTCTATTGTTATATTTTTTTCTGCTTTGTTATTCTACTAAGGAGGGCATAGTTTCCCCACTATCACACCTATGGACCTCGCTTCTAGTCGGAAGCCTCTGGAGTTCATGGAAATGTTCCTGAGGCCATGTGAACAACCCGTTATGAGGCACCTCTGGGTAGCACTTGGAACCCAGATGTTACATTATTTTTTTGATCCCATATATCTCTTTCATTTAAGACATGGTTCAAGAAGTTAATATAAATATTTATAAAAAATCATTTAAATCCTAACCTCACTAGTTAATTCTCCATGATTCATGTTCTGATCAATTACATTGCCAAAACATAAATAGAGAAATAGATCTATCTCCGCTTTAAGTAATCTTCATTTACCTCTATGAGTTTCTAAATTTTACAGATCAGGGTAAACATTTTGATATTATAATTTATATTCACTCCTGAATTTCCATAATTTTTGTAGAAATTCAAATTTGATCACTTATCAACTCAAATTTAATTTTTAAGATATGTTGAACAATTAAAATTTTATTTTTTAAAAAATAATGTCTATATTATTATCTCAATGTCTACTAAAATTATCAGCCATGATTTCAAATTTAGATTTTGGTTGAACACATTCAGATTCACTAAATTTTATCAATTTTAGGGTTTTATATTTAAAATATATTTTATTAATGTTTCAAAACATTCCAAATATATTTAGTAAGGTCCTCACAATAATTTTATCAAGAGTATATCGACTATTAACATGAGATTATGTATTGAAATTACATTGTAAGCAATATCATTTCTGATATTTTAACAAGCTCCTCAACATCTACCATAGTGATCCAAGCATAGTTACTTATCATGGGTGGTTATAAGATCCCATCCGTTTGTGGTGGTACATATTTTTTAAAATTCTGGATTATCAATCATAAAATAGTTAATTAAATGTTTATTGTGAATATAAGGAGTCTTGGGTGTGTCCTTGGGGTTCAAGGCACGAAAGAAGAGGAAAAGAGTCCATCAAAGATAGGTTGAACGGTTGGCACGTTGTTAATATTAAGGATGCATGCGAACTATTCACCTAGGTAGGTGGCGGTGAATACTTGTTAAAACCATGCCTGAAGGGGGCCCAAACCAAATGGTATTAGATAGATCCATTATGCCTGACCTCGGAATGGGCTTTTAAATTTTACATACTCCCTAGGAGAATGTGAAACCCCTAACCCCTTTGAATATATTGGGAAAAATAGTTGGCACATAGTTTTTCCAATGGTGTAGCTGAACTGTGCACCCCATTAAAAATGGTGATTTTCCTATTTTCCCACTCAAGATTCATGAAACATTTCATAATATTCCTCATATTTTACCCTAGATTATCATGGGTTACCAAAAATTTTCCCTTAATATCCCAAGAGGTTATTCTCCTTTGATTCCTGGCCTTTTCGAGTGCAGATGGGTTAGTAAAAAAAGACCCGGGTGAGTCTAACAGTCATATTCCATCAATTGACATTTATAGGGATTATATAATCATTATTATAATTTTGATTCTAAAAATAACTATTTTCATTGTAGATTTAATTTAGGGCCTTTTGGGTTTGTTTAATTTCTAGTCAAGGGATAATATTATGAGAGTTGTTGTCTACAAACATGAGGTAGGTGGTTTACAATTTACATGCTATTGTATTTACGTTTGAATTGTCTGTTGGTGGTTATGATTTTCAATTGTTATGATATCCATTTTTTATCATTAATATTAAAAAAAAATGGGTTAATTGAATGATGTATTGAACCCTTTATGGTCCCCATGGGATTCATTGAGGTTGATGAGACCCGACCGCGGGCCACCCATGGGGTGTGCCACTCCGTCAAACATGGAGTGGGGTTGTAAAATAATAAATTGAAGGGTTTATGGGAAATTGATGGTGATTATTATTTGTATCATGATATGATATGTCTATGATATAAAACAAATGAAAATTTTGTTTTGTTTGTTAATATGGAATAAGGGGGAATTTTTTCATGCTTGAATGTGTTAAATGGGTTATGGCATGTAAATGGTAAATGTTTTGAATAATTAAATAAGTATGTTCAAAAGGATAAGTAGAATGTGTGTGGGAATGTACTGAGTCACCACTATATAAGCCAGGTTAGAATGAGGCTCATGTGCCCACCCCTATATTGTATGGGTTATATTTTTGAACTGAGGCTCTATGCCCTGAACAAATGCATCTGATATGAATACCAGGACTGTGGCTCTGAGGTAAGTTGATATGTATTTTTTTAAGTGTTTGACCATTTGAATTAGGCATAATGAATCAACTTGTTCATTATTTATGTGACCAACATATCCAGAGGTGTGTCTTATGAGTATGGGTAATTCATGGAATTAATGATTAAAGTGGATAATGAAAACATTTTAAATTAATAGAAAAAGATTATTATTTTCTATATTTTCATTTAATATACATATATATAACAACTCTATACTTTATATTTTGTAGACATCATTAATGGTTGTCTACTATGTTTATTTCCCCCAATCCTTAGGCAAATGTTGGGTATCCATGAAGACTTAATGGTTATAGGCTAAGGAAATTGGAAGGTTCTTATGCTAGAAGGTTGATTTGGGGATCAAGGCTACGCAAAGATGAAGGAACCAAATATGTTGTCAGGGCCCATATGAGGATTCATTATATTGTCTTTATCTTTATTTTTTGACACTTGGCACTGCAAGAAATGATATAGCATATTTACTGATGGTTATAGGCATATACCCATTTTTGGGAAAGTAATTATGATGGATGATTATTATTTATAAAATTTCAATTATTTATTATTTTATCTATTATGGATTACTATAGTAACTGGGGTGTAATCTCACCATGCATCAGGTTATACACTAATTGATAGTCTACAACCTATGACATATCGAGAAGTGCGCCCGAGGTCATGTGACATACCTATTCGGGGCACCATTTATTGTGGAACCATATAAATAGAATTGTATGTATGAATATAAATATTAATGTAAGGCTACATTTATTATATTAGTGTCCTAAAAGTTTATATAATAAATGTTGTATTGTGGTTGTCATAATTTTAAATTTTAATACATGGGGTCAGTTTGTCTGTCGAAAATTATGACAACACAAAAATATATAATTGTATTAACTATAAAATATTTATTATTGATTGATTCAAGTGTATGATTTCCAATGTAATTGAGTTATGGTTCCTTATTGTCTATTTTTCATTTTATTTACTGATTAGTGAGAGATTTCATGATCATGAAATTATTACCTTAGGTTACTATATTTGGTGTGTTTAAAATTTATTGGGATCACTATAAGTTGATCCAACATCCAATGTTATTGGGTGAAAATAGAACTATCATATAAAAAAACAATTGAGGTTTCACCTCCATATTCGTAGGAATCTCCTAATCAGGATATGTTGATTTGGAGTAGTTGAATGTGAAAATATATCTTCAATAAACATACTATTGATCTCTAAGAACCTCACTCCCCAATAATTTACTTTATATCAAATATATTAATTATTGAGTTGAGGGACATAATTGTTTAATTACTGATGTAGAAAATATATTGATTATATAGAAACTGATCTTGACCAGATTAAAGGGAACAGAATTCAATACAAATTGACATCAATAGATGGAAGAAAATTTGTTTTTTTGAAACACAACTATAAAAATGATCCCACCTATGGATCAATATTCAATGTGGTATTTTAACTTAATATGAAAAATAACAGACAAGAACATCATGAACTAAAAAATTCAAATTAATATAATTTGTAAAACTTTTATAAACCAAAGTATAATGACCCTAAAATAACATGGATGAGGATTTCCACCAATATTTATATAGTCCTACCTACATTTTAAGGATTCAATGTTTCATTGAGTAACCTTAAATTTTTATTATATAGAGTGTACAATTCTTCTATGAAGACAAGAATAAATTATTCACTCCCATAAAGTCAGATGAAATTATCTCACTATGATTCTATGCCACATAGAAATATTAATTGAAGGTTCCCCATGTTTGAATAAATATTCATCCTCATCTAAAGATCAAACATTATAATGTTAAACAAAAATATACACTGAGAACTGAGAATATATTAAAAAGTTAATGGATCATTCATTATAGATTTAGACTATATTGGGAAACAATATGGTCCTGATTGTTTATTAGATTTATTTTTTAAAACAAAGTTGTGTAATAATTAGTACATTATTTAATGTTATTATCATACTATTTCTTCATATTTCATTGGATGTGATGTAATATAAGAATGTGGATATAGAGTTCATTTTTAATAAATGTAGCATGAGGTTACTGGTCCATGGTAAAGATTTCTTCAGGTGTAGTATAAAGTGATGAAGGAACACTGTAGTGAGAATCTAATAGACAATTTTAGTCCTAGAAAAAATTAATTCCAAAAATTTACATCCTTATATTACCTTCTATATTATTCCACAAATATGGCCTTATGTGTTTTAAAAATGAAATGTGGGCATGAGTTCATAGTTTTAGGTAACAATGTGACCCTATGTTTGGTGAATCATAGCTTCCATTTGATTTCTCACTCTTCAATGCATAAATAATTTTTCTCTCGATACATTTGTAATTTTTAATTCAATATTATATTATTATAATTATATTCAGTAATATTTAATGTATGGTTTGGTGTGGATATAAAACATTAGTGAGTGGAAATCCTAAGGAATCATTGTTAATAAATGTTTTCTTTAGATGATTTAGTGATATTTTTTGAATTCTAACATATCATCATACCCTGGAACAGACAATGTTGAAATACCAATGTTATTTACATTTCCCTGTTATATTTGAAGATTATCTAATAGATATATATCTTCATATATCTCTAAATAATTCTATTAATAAAATCCTTTACTATTCACAAATAATTTATAGAATAATATAGAATCAACCTTTAATTTCATAGAAAAATATTTACTGACCAATATTTTTCACAGTTCAGATGAATTGATAATATTTCAATAAATCATTTAAAATGAGTTTTTATTCACAAATCATCACAAAATGATCATGTTGGAAATTTGTGGGGGAATAAAATTAATTGATTATATATATATGATGAAATGTTTTCATGGCTCAAAAATCATTTTAACATTAACAAAATACATGATTTTTGTTATAATCAATTTATCTTCTCTATAACAATAGAACTTCCTCATCATACAATAAATAAATAAACAATTTATGATAAAAAAATAATCAAAACAAACCATTTTTCTTTTCAGTGTGATACCATAATGTTCTAACACATCAATTAATTTAAAATAATTTATTTAGATTTGTCCTTGAATCAAAATATTAATTTAAATCAATATATTATTTTTTTAAACCGAGAAAATGGGAATATTTGAAACCCAATCAACTAAAAAACCTTTAATCCTCATAAAAAATATATTTTAATACAAAAATCATATATTCTTTATTTAAAATAGGACACTAAAAAACACTTCATAAAACATCACAAAAAACCATTTTTTAAAACATTTTCTGAATTCAATAAAACATATTAAAAAAAAAATTTCAACTGAATTTATTTTTTCAGGAAGCCCATTATAAATAATGATTAAATTAAATAAAATAATCATGAAATATTAATTAAATGACCTTAATTAGAAACCATGGAAAGAGTTATGGAAATCAGCATATAAAAAACGAAAATATTTCCCAAAAGTATCTTATTACCATTAAAACATCCTTAATTACTCAAAAAATTAATTAATTTTAATTTATCATGCATAGTGGGATGTCAAAAATTCAAACATTATTACCTTAAAATATATAATTACATATATTTGAGCATGTTTTTGAATCTATTTAATTGAAATTATTAGGAAATATAAAACATAAAGAACATTATATGTAACATATCGTATTAATAACTTTAATCTAAAAATTATAATGGTGTTATGCAGTTAATATATTATTTATCTATCGAGGATGGTTTCTGAAGAATATATATCTAATAATTATTAATATATAAATATTACCAGATTATGAAATTCACCATACATTATGGCATATTATATAAATTAAAACATGAAACTGAAACAATTCAACTTATAAAATATTATGGATTTTTATGTTATAAACATATAATCATTACATCGGATTCATCATCGTCAGGGTTTTGATTTTTCATTAACAATTAAATTTGAATGTAGATCATTACCTATTAAATATTTAGTATATATATAGTTTCATTTTGAATATATAGACACATGAGACACATAAACATATTAAAATAAATATAGTATATAGAGGTACAAAAAGATATATATAATTAACAATACTCATCAGGAAGCGAAAAAAATAGAAGACATCACAATACATGTGGAATAAATAAAAATATGAATAATAATAAATATTCTTGAAAACATATTTATATAACTGAACCCTATATTTTGAGCATAAGAACAATATTAATTCCCAATACAAAGACATAAATATATTTTATGACCATTTTATTTATTTATTATTTTAATTTTCCAATATTTTTTCAATTAAGAAATAGGTTTAACAAAAAATGATGACATTAATGTACCTTGGTATTTAACCCAAAATAAATATAACCAAACTTTTTTTATTTTTTATCTTAATTTATTTACATCAAATCATAGGATAACTTAAATTCATGTATCCTAAAAAGTCTCTTTTTTTCCCACAACATAGCTTTGTTTCAATAATTTAATTTCTCTACCAAAACCATGAAATATTTAGTAGTTGATAACTCTAAACTCCAAAATCCATAATATATCTCAAAAAAGAATTTATTCCACTCTATGATGAACCCTCCTTGATATTACCCCTATCGAGATAGTAGAAATGTTGATTGTGACACCCCAAAGACCACCACTAATAGGACATGATTTATAAATTAGAATTGAGTGTACGATGCACAAATTATGGTAGGTATTTCACTTATTAATAATAAAAATATGGTAAATAATAATAATAAAATACATTTCATAAAATTAAACAAATTTTGTCAAAAATTTTATTTCATATTAGAATTAAATTCTCAAATAATATTACAAAGGGTAAATTCTATGGTAATGACTCCAACAAAGATCATAACCCCCAGGAGATGGTTTGTTCAAACCCAATAATTAGTTAAAATAAATAAATATATGAATATATGAATATATATATAAATATATATTGGTGATCAAAAAAGTTTAATTTAATTCCTAAATATGTCATATTTTTTTATTTTTCAACAATCTTTTTTGAAGACATTCTATTAAATTCAACATGTTATAGATGATTTAATAATTTAATTCGTATTTAGAAAAGATATTATTTATGAAAATACATTGATTTAATTTTATTAATTAGAGATATAATTTATATATGGACGTGTAGGGGGTGATTGAATGGGTTTTCGATGTATTTTGATTATAGGGAGAAGGAATTTATGATATTAGGATTATGTCCCCAAGAAAAAATAGTCTCAAAACATTACTTGAGAAGGTGATAAAGTAAAAAATGTATTATTACCAATTATATAAAGAGGGAATCAAGGTGCTAAAAAATATAAAAATATCCCCTGAGATTACATAAAGAACAACATAATCTTACATCAAGGATTGAGAGTATGGTGGTTCCCCAATGCCATCCTGAACTAATTACTACAAGGAGATTCCTACACATTAACAAACACTACATCGACATACCAAATTATTCTACTAAAAACATTGCATTGAGGAAACACCTTTTATGTATTCAATACCAATTCTCTGCCTCATAATCTAACATAGGTTATGAAAATAAATCAATGTAGTATAATGGTTTAATATTGGATAAAAACACAAGGAAACCCAATTTTCATCATTAAACAATAATTTTATGAATTAAAAATGCTATTGGGGGGAGGGGGTAGAGGGGTTTATGATACATTACCATGAAAACATATAACTGCACCACATCCCTACAATATGCTTTAACCAACACAAACTTCTTCATTCCTTGACGATATACTGACAATATGAATCATCATTAAAAAATGCATGATGCACCAACACACCAACAAACACAAGAGCAAACCAAAATGAGGCTACATTATTTAAAAAAGTTAATAATTTTCTTCAATGTAGGATTCATTATATTTAATTTATTATTAGGGATATAATTTTAGATATTTTATAAAATTGACCAATGAAGTTTCAAATTTTCTAAAATCACTAATGTGTCCCCAAATCATCAGAAAACATATTTAAAAGAATAATTTAGAATTAAGGAAATAAGATCAACAATTAGGGGTATATTAATATTTGGAGCTTTATTGGAGAAAAAATAAATTGCTTTGGGGGAATAATGGAATTACATACAAAACTGTCTATCCAAATTAGGGAATAGAATAAGTAGATGGATAGATGGTGGATGATCCAAGGGAGAGTGATGATGATATTTCTTTAAAATATAGTGTTTCTTGAGTGAAGATTATACATGTTTATATTCCATGTGTAAGGATCTCAACATCCTAAATCAAGGTGGAAGGATCTTTTAAATTATAAAGAAATGAATAACGGAATTTCCATGAATAATGAAATGATTTTTTTGAGAAATTGGACCTATAACGAGTGGTGTTGTGTTCTATGTTCATTGTTTATGAGGAAGAGATCCATGAATTTAGATGATTCAACCTCAGTGAAAACTATTATAAATCATATTATTACTCATTGTGTCTTTTTCCATTATCTTGAGTGCTAAATTCCATGTGGAATTATAAATAGTTGTATTATTATATTTTTTCATAGATATTGAATGAATAAAATTATATTTATCTTTTTAATTTTTAATTAATTCTTTTGTATCATTATAAACTAGTATGAAATCAAAGGGTGGAAAGGTGAAGAACTATGAGTAGAAATCCAATCCTATGAAATTGAAGCAGGGATATAGTTTTTCAGATAATGAGAGTGTCCAAATAGACTATATGTAACACCCCGAAATTTTATGATAAGTATTATTTTTAATTTATTTTATGTCATGTGTTTTATGCTACACCAAGATTATCATGTTCTATACACAACACCGTATTATCTTGCAGTATACGCAACACCATTCTTGGATTGTGTTACACACAATTTCAAGTTCGTTTGATAGTAGTCATTCTACGTAACATTGAGTGTATATATATATTCAATGTATAAATGAAATATGGTAGGATTATTTTATACAGAACAACAAAGGAGTCTTGCACAACACGCAACCCTAACTTGGCTTGCATTACACGAAATCGTGACCTTCCTCGATAGCGTGTGTAGTACGTAATATCGGGTTTCACTAGACAACAATATATTGTTATAATATTATTATTAACTAGCCATTATGAATATTATTTACTACATTTTAAATTTAATAACATTATTATTCATCTTACAAATTTTTTAGAACATGGTATGAGAACAAAATAATGTTTTCGGGTAAAATAAGTATTTTTAAAAAAATACAGTTTTTCCACCGTTTGATGGCACACCTACATTAAATCTAGTTTTTGACATGTTTATAACTTCAATTTGACAAAATAAAATTATTCTTTGGAATAAGGATATAAAAATTTACTTTGGATAAATTTTTCATATTATTCTGATATCTTTTATATTTTGATGAACAGTAAAAGCACGCTATATTTTTATTAAAAACTTTTTTTAATGGCAATAATTTATATGGTAAGATTATATTTTTAATTGGTTTTAAAGTTTAAGTATAATATATTTTTACCATTTAATTAAATTTTGTTAATTGGAATTAATTCCACTTTGAAATTGGACATAAAAAAGTGTCGATCTTTTGATAGTTATTATTTCTTAAAAACACGATATTTGTTTTGATAACGGGAAAGAATTTAAAAATTAATTAATGAAACTTCTGTGTTTTGAATTTGGAAAAATAGACATCATTTTGGAATTCGGAATATCAAATATAGTATAGGATTAATTTTTGATATTTTTCTGAAAAACATCAATTTTAGATGAATAGTGAAACCACTTAGTGGTAGTTAAAAAACCGAATCTTTCATTTAAATGAAATTTTACAACTTCTGTGAATTGAATTTTAAAAATCCAACATACATGGTTGTTATAAAGAAGTAAAATTTGGTTTAATAGGATGAAAATAATTTTTGGTGAATAGTAACTTTTGACTTTAATTTTCTGTAGTTATAGGTAAATAGGGTAATTCACAGTTAAAAGAATATTATAATAATTCAAAATTATCTTAAAACTTGTCCAATCCTTATTGGATGAGTAATGGCCGATCGTGGGCATCCTTGGGGAGATTTTGGGACCCCATGGAGCCACTTATGAAAGACAATGACACATTATATTACTTAATTTAATGTGAAGGCAAAATTGACATTAAAAAAAATCTTTTAGTTATTAATTTTTATAATGGTTTATATAAATTATATTTTCGACTATAAATATTCATTGAAAATATAAAAATATTTACTACATGATGATATTTGTTTTATAATTTTTAGACATCAAATAACTTAAATTATTTATGACATAATAATGATTCAGTATTTACCTCATGAATAAATGATTTAAATAAATTAGATTATAATGATTAAAATATTATCCAAAGCATGCCCAATTCTGATTGGATGATTTTATTTCGGCTATGAGTCATCTTATCTTCATCATTAATGTGTTTTGGACCTCTTTAAACCGAAGATAAGTTTACAATAAAATAATATTTTCACACTTTCCTAAAGAGCCCCTCCTCTCCCTTATAAAAGGATACCACTTCTATACAATTCCTCACTCCTCTCAAGCCATTTGGATCATCCAAACTCTACTCAATTAAGCTCTATACATACCTCTTCTCCTCCTAGATTCCATAAATTAGGCAAAAGGCACTTCAAGAAGTCTTTTTGGTTCAAACCAAAGGAAATTACCCAAATTAAAGGTAACAATTTCTCTTAAATTGCTTTCTTTTAATCTACTTCTCCAACCCCTAAAATCTTATTATTTCATTTATTTTGTAACAAAAACAGTATCCTAAATTTACTAGGATGTTTTTATGAGAAATAGTCTAACTACACTTACACAAAACTCCATCTAATGGATTAAGAACATAATGTTTCTATGGATGGAAAACTAACCATCATGAAATGATGATTGTTCAATTACATCTTACCGCCTCTCATGGTGGCCAATATGATAGAACTATATTTATATATGATATATATTATGTTTATGATTTTTTATGCTTTTGTACATCCCCATTTATATCAAGCCTTTATGGTTTCCATAGTGGGAAAATTAAATAATCTAATTTTGATCATATATGTCATATATATCCAGAATATACATTTTTTTATAATAGAACATAACATATGGAGGTAATAAATGAAATGAACCGTTCATGGAGACAGTAAGCCGTACGTACGCATGACCGCTACTTTCATTTCTATTACTTATTTTAATGGAATTGAAACATAATGATACAAAGGTATATTATAATTCGAGTATAATATCATATATAATATCATTAACTCTATCCTTTATAAATCACACATAAGGCACTAAAAAATCACATCACTTATAAATCAGGAATATCATTCTGGATATAATGAACCTTTGACCACATAAACAACATGTAATTATAAGAAGTCCATTTTTGACTCAAGTACCAAATATTGACAAAATGAACGTTATTAACTTAAATGGTTAAATAATGTTTATAACTTGGTAATAATTTTTATCAAAGGAATAATAAACCTAAAAAAGGTTATTAAAAAAGTATAAATTAACACTGGTTTATTATTTAGGAGATTAAAGAATGATCGACTCAAGTCGAACATAAGTTAAGGGAATATCTTAACCTAATTTTCATTCTTTGGGTTGATCTTCTCATTCTTGTTTATGTCGTTCTTTGATTATGTGAGAAATGAATTTTTATAGCTTATCATGAAGTTAAACATTCATTATGGGAAATTACAGTGAATACACATATGTGATCTATTTTATCTTCAAAAAGTTCTTTTTAAGGGATAATTATTCCAATCTCATTCTTATCTGAGATTTTTTATTCGTAAGTATTTACTGGGGTTATGTTTATCATCCATGTACAAGTTTTCTAAAAATGTTTTCATAAAATGATTAGTATTATTCCATGTATGTTTGAAGTCATTTTTACCCTTTTATGAATTTTACCACAAGGTTTGGAAGGAATCTTTCTTTTGTTTACCATACGAGGTACTTTTTGACGTTTCCGACAAGAGTACAAGGAGAATGTTTTTTTAAACATATACACCGTGAACGGATTTTTACAGTTTTATAACTCCTTTATTTCAAGAATCGAACTATACATGATTTCAATAATATTTTCAACAAAATATTGTTTTTTTAATTTCATGGCATTTTGAAAAAAGAAAATTATTTTGAAGAAGAAAGGATATTTTCCTCAAGAATTCATTTGAAGTGTTTTGTCAAAACTATTTTACATCTAAGATGAAATTATTTCATATGTATATGTTTCACGTATAATGTATCTATGATTTACATGTTTTTACTTTTCTTATGATGAAATGATATCCATTTTTTGTATGGATTATGTTATGATGGGATGATGTTTATGAAACCCCTTTAATACTTTGGGTAATGATGAATGATTTATGTTCATGTTGTGGCACAAGTAAGAATTATTTCATTATGAGATGAGTGGGACCTATATATCACTCCAATTAATTGGGTAAAGATTTATATCTCATGAGATAGACATGGTTGAAACAACAAGTAAATTCAGTTCAGTAATACACAGTTGGAATGGCAAGTAAACCCGGTTCAGTAAGGGACTTTGTCCACTAAGATGGTCTTGGCAGCAATGCCTTGGCTACTATGGAAACTATATCATGTGATTAATGATTTTCCACAATTAAAAGTTTTATTACTATGCTATTTTATCATGATTAATGTTTCTTTATGATCTATTCCTTACTTACTGCCATGTTTTATGTCATTTCTCAAGATTTTGATGTTTAAATATTATATTCATGTTTTTAAGGTAAAATGTATATGGTTTGTTTTAATTTCTCCATGCTTACCCTTACTGAGCATTTGTGCTCACCCTTTATATGTTTTCTTTTCCCCATGATATAAATAATTGTTTTAGGTAAGAAAAAAGGAAGATCTTTATGGGAGATGTTGAAGATCTTTCACCAAGATTAGAAGATTATATTCTGAGTTTCCAAAGACACTAAACTATTACTTTCCTTTGGTGTCTATTTTTGTTATGTATTAAGTATTCTTCAAATGTAATTTAATGTCCATGTACGTCAAGCTTTGGGTCTCTACAGTTGGTATCAGAGGAAAGGTTTAGTTAACCTTTGGAAACTAGGACATGAAAACTTCAGTGAGATCTCTAGAGATATTTCTAAAGTATTTCTAGGGATGTCCCTAAGTATAAGTATAAGTATAGGTTATAGTCCTAGAATAATGGTAACGATATTATAATTAAACCTAGGATGTTTGATATGGAAGGTACTCCACTTTTATTATGTTTTTTCCCTATCACGATGTTTACCTTACGCTATTATTTTGGGGTTTTAGACGATGGCTGGAACCCGAAGGAACCGTGTTGATCAATGTAATTAATGATGCAATGATTGTCCTCCTGAACAAACCAATGTTTTGGAGATGGTGTGGACAATCTTATTTCTATACTTACACAAGTTATGAATCATTCTGGACTTCCAAATGAACAGAGATGGAGCAAAATTCTCTTGATTCCTTCATGAGGCAGCATCCACCTTCATTTAGTGGGTCTTCTAATCCATTAGTGGCTGAATAATGGATCAGTACAACTGAAAAGATATTTTCAGTTCTACAATACTCTAAGCATGATAATTTTATCTTAGTAGTATATCATTAGGAAGGTGATGCTGATCAATGGTGGAATTTTATCAAGAATACGAGGAAAAGAGAAGAAATTGAGTCCATGGAATGGGACGAGTTCAAGAACATATTTCTCAATAATTACTTTCCTCGTATTCTTCGAACAAAGATGGAAAATCATTTCCTTAAGCATAAGGAAAAGGATGATGAATCTGTTGGTATATACGAAGCGAATTTTACAAGGCTTGCAAGGTATGCATCCGACATTATCAACCAACATGAATGTAAAGTTGATTGATTCTTCAGTGGTTTAAATCCAAGTCTTCGAAGGGAATTAGCTATAAGAGACTTCAGTTGTTATGAGGAAATTGTGTGTTGTGCTATCAAGGTAGAAATGGAAGTTGGTGTTACATATCCATCTCATGGTTTGGACAAGAAAAGAAAGATGGAGTTCAAGGAGAAATCTGATAATAATGGTGAAAAGAAGATAAATGTTTTTTTATTCTCAAAGTGTGGAAAGAAGCATGGTGGAGATTGTGTTAAAGGGACTAGAAAATGATTTAAGTTCGGAAAAAAAGGTCATCGAGCATCTGAGTGTTGAAGTAATGGGAAAAGGGTTTCTAATGATGTGAATAATGAAAAACTGTAGAGAGAATACCACCAGCACTTCAATGCTTCATGTGTAAGGAAATGGGGAATTATTCTAATCAATGCCCTAATCCAAGGGTAAATGATGATTGAATTGAGCAACCACTTATGGCAAAGGACAAAGGAATGTCACATGCGATCACTATTAGCGATGTTGAATATGACAATGATGTGGTGGAATGATTAAGTGTTTATGTAATGGGATTCCAAAATAATGTTGTATATAGTATCGTGGAATATTGGAATATTTATGTATTGGTCTATTGTGGTTTTCAATATTTTTATGGTACCGGTAACCATGGAATGTGATTGAGATAATTTTGGAAAGAAGATGATATGCGCATAATGAAGGGATAAGGAGAAAATTAAATGTTTGACAATATTCATGAGCTCATATAAGGAAAAAGTTATATCATGGTTTGAGTATATAGAATTTTAGGATTTTGGTATGCGGAAAGAGTTAACTTTTGACAGCATTCATGTTTTCATTAAGATTCAATGGGTATTCATTTTTTTCAAGAGAATACATGATTAGGGTATTCACATGATTGGAATGTGATCAAAAAGATATATCGGGGATAAATGATGGTATTCACATGCTCGATAGATGACATTTCTAGTAATTGTTTTCTTTATTCTATTAGCTTGGACAGAAGTATTTTGGATACGCCTAAATATTTGAAATGGATTATGTTGGACATAAGTTAGTATTGTTTAGGGCTAGAACTATTTTTTTATATTATTGATGGAATATTACAATGATGTAATTTTAGAAAAATGAAAACCTGCAGGACAGGCGACACCCCGTCGCGTAAGACAAGGCTGTGGGAATCGAACCCACAACCAAAGTGCGACATGCCTTTATCGCCTACCACTGTCCAACAGGAAGTCCCTGGTTATTAGAAACTAGTTTTATTTTATTAAGCAGTATGATAGATGAATTATAATTCCATTTCTGGAATCATATATGATTAACGTCCCCATACATGGACTTATGATTTCGATAACTTTTTCTAACCTTTTCTTTGAGACAGATTGAATGACCCATCATTTTATCACATGATCTACTAACACTTCATGAATGACAAATTCAACTTCATTTCTTTAAGATATGAGGTAGAAATTGTTCAAGGCACAAACACCAGTGATAATGTATTGAAATAAAGTAAGTATTTCTTCTAATTAAAATTCTTCAACTTTAGAAAATGATATTGAAAACCAAATGTTTTCCTAGTGCTCTTATATCTGATTAATTAGATGGTACCTTAGATCATCACAAATTTATGGCTTTGTGATTGTTGGCTTTTTCATAGCCATGTTCTCTACCACTCTCCATCATAACATGATGGTTAGATTTTTCTTCCATTTTCATATTTTCACCTATGTTCTATTATGTGGAAACCCAGTGATGAGTTACTTTGGGTAACCGTTACATTTCATAATTTAGTTTTTAATGTTATGTTTTGGAATTACTTTTTAAAATGTGGGTTTCAATTAAAGAAACTTTCAAGTATTAAACCATTTATAACCCCGAGGAATTTCGAGGGTGAAATTCATTTTAAGGGGGGTTGAATGTAAGACACCATGATTTTATGATAATTATTATTTTTAATTTACTTTATGTCATGTGTTTTATGCTACACCAAGATTATGTTGTGCTATATGCAAGACCGTATTATATTACAGTATACGCAACACCATTCTTGGATTATGTTACACACAATTTCAAGTTCATTTGATAATAGTCATTCTACGTAACATTGAGTATGTATATATATATATATATATATATTCAATTTATAAATGAAATGTTGTTGGATTATTTTATACGAAACAACAAAAGAGTCTTGCACAATACGCACCCCTGACTTGGATTGCATTACACGCAATCGCGATCTTCCTCGATATTGTGTGTGGTACGCAATATCAAATTTCACTAAACAGTGATATATTGTTATATTATTAATATGGACTAGCCGTTATGAATAGTATTAACAACATTTTGAATCTTATAACATTAATATTCATCTTACACATTTTTTAGAACATGGTATGAGAACAAAATAATGTTTTCGGGTAAAAAAAGTATTTTTCAAAAAATGAAGTTTTGCCTCCTTTTGATGGCGCACCAACATTAAATATAGTTTTTGACATGTTTGTAAGATCAATTTGACAAAATTAAATTATTCTTTGGAATCAGGATATAAAAATTTACTTTGGATAAATTTTTCATATTATTCTGATAACTTTCATATTTTGATGAATTGTAAAAGCACGCTATATTTTTATTTATAACATTTTTTTTCATCGAAATAATTTATATTGTTATATTATATTTTTAATTGGTTTTATAGTGTAATTAGAATATATTTTTACCATTTAATTAAATGTTGGTCATTGGAATTAATTTCACTTTGAAATTTGACATAAACAAGTGTCGATCCTATGATAGTTATTGTTTCTTAAAAACACGCTATTTATTTTGATAACGGGAATGAAATTTAAAATTAATTAATGCCTCTTCTATGTTTTGAATTTGGAAAAATAGTCATCATTTTTGAATTCGGAATATCAAATATAGGTTTTGCTGAATTTTTGGTATTTTTCTGAAAAACTTCAATTTTAAATGAATAGCGAAACCACTTAGTGGTAGTTAAAAAATAGACACTTTCATTTAAATGAAATTTTACCACTTTTGTGAATTGAATTACAAAAATCTGACATACATGGTTGCTATCAAGAAGTAAAATGTTGTCCAATAAGATGAAAATAATTTTTGGTGAATAGTATCTTTTGACTTTTATTTACTGCAGTTAAAGGTAAATAGGGTAATTCAAGGTAAAAAGAATATTATAATAATTCAAAATTACCTTAACACTTGTCCAAACATTATTTTATGAGTAATGGACGACCATGATCATCCTTGGGACGATTTTGGGACCCCATGGAGCCACTTATGAAAGACAATGACACATTAGATTAATTAATTTAATGTAAAGACAAAATTGACATTAACAAAAATAATTCAGTAATTAATTTTTATAAGGGGTTATAAAAATTATATTTTCTAATATAAATATTAATTGGAAAGCTAAAAATAGTTCCTACATGATGATATTTTTTTATAATTTTTTGACATCATATAAATTAAATTATTTATGAGACAATAATGATGCAATATTTACCTCATCAATAAATGATTTAAAAAATTAGATTATAATGATTAAAATATTATCCAAAACATGTCCAATTCTGATTAGATGATTTTATTTATACTATGAGTAATCCTATATTCGACATTAATGTGTTTTGGACCTCTTGAAACCGAAGATAAGTTTATAATAAAATAATATTTTCACACTTTCCAAAAGAGCCCCTCCTCTCCCTTTTAGAAGGATACCATCTCTATGCAATTCCTCACATCTCTCAAGACATTTGGCTCATACAACCTCTACCCAATTAATCTCTATACATTCCTCTCCTCCCCTAGAAGCCTTAAATTAGGCAGAAGACACTTCAAGAAGTCCTTTTGGTTCAATCCAAAGGAAGTTACCCAAATTAAAGGTAACAGTTTCTCTTAAATTGTTTTCTTTTAATATACTTCTCCAACCCATAAAATCATTTTATTTCCATTCTTTTGTAACAAAAACAATATATAAAATTTTCTAGGATGTTGTTATGAGAAATATTCTAACTACACTTACACACATCTCCATCTAATGGATGAAGAACATAATGTTTTTGTGGATGACAAACTAATGCCTCACGAAATGATGATTGTTCAATTACATCTTACCGCCTCTCATGGTGGCCATTATGAAGGAACTGTATTTATATATTATATATATTATGTTTATAATTTCCTTACACTTCTGTACTTTCCTATTTATATAAGGCCCCATCCTTAAACCTTACTTAATCTTGAGTTATAACAAGAATACACATTGAGGATCTTTTCGGGTTTAGAGTTTTAGAGAATTAGATCATAAAACATGCATTACATTCCACATATAAACAAAGTGGTTACATAAAGATAGTATTCTTCATTACCATCAATGGAAACATATTTTAAATAAAACATGGATTCTTTCTTGACACTTCCTTGACACTATCATCATATCATGTACCTTTCCCTTGACCTATGAAAAACATTTCAAAAAAACTTGGTATGAGCATAAAAAGCTCTGTAAGGGATATAAAAATATATGGAAAGGAAACATGGGTACATATATACATAAGAATGAAATCATACTTTACCCATAAAACAAAAGCAGTTCAACATACCTCATCGAATCATGAATAAATCATAGAAATCATAAGACATAAAGGTAACATGAGCCATTCATAACATCTTACATAGGGAGTAACCCTCTTGGTTACGTTTGGAATACCCATCACAGTATATTCCCTAAATAGCTTCGGAGAAACCTTAACGTTTCACCCCTTTGCATTAACCAATGCATTGGAGAGCTATATCGGGCTCACCCGCCCTTAGTTTATCATGGAACCACCCGTCTTCATAATAATTCCCAAGAATCTCAACATAATCGCATCACATAAAACATGCATAAAGAAAACATAACATTTCCACCTTTCAATCACAAGATATCAATACAAAAAATTGATATAAAAACATTATGAAAACCATTTTCAATACCAAAATAAAATAAAAGTAAAACATGGTATTTATTTTTCTTTTAAAAAAAACTGTATGGCTTGTAGAGGAAGCCGAAACTCAAATAATGGTCACAACGGCGGAGTAGTCTCTGTCGCCGCATACGTACAACAAAAACATTCAATTTTGTCATTTATTAAACGCTTAGTATAAAAAAGATTGCTTTTGAATATACATAAAAGTCAAAGGGGTTTATACACCATATAAAAGAAGGCTGTGTATAAAACAAAATATGCCTTAATGAAAGGAGATTGAGACGAAGTCCCATACCTCGGGTCTGACTTGACTCTGTCATTCTTTAATCTCCTGAATAATAAACTTGAGTTAATTTCCACTTTTTTAAGAACCTTTTTCAATTTCATTATTCCTTTTATATCACTTATCACCATGTCATTAACACTACGTAATTATTTAAGTTAATAACGGTCGTTTTAACGATCATTGGTACTTGATTCAAAAATAAACCCTTTATAATTACATGTTTTTCATGTATCCATTACATTCAGGATTATAATCATTATGTATATATCATATATATCTAGTATATACATGCATTTATAATATTACATAATAATTTAGAGGTATGAAATGAAATGCACCGTTCATGGAGACAATAAGCCGTACGTATGCATGAACGCTACTTTCATTTCAATTTCATATTTTATAGATTGGAATCATAATTATATAATGGTATATTATAATTCCAGTATAATATTATATATAATATCATATTTCCATCCTTTATACGTCCCACATATGGTGTTTAACGAATCAAATCACTTTTAGGGGGCAGTAGTCTGCACTTCCTTAAATGAAGATATCGCGTTTACCCATAATGGAAACCATAAAAGTATGACCAAAATTATAAATACAGAAGCTTAAGGAAAACATAAACATATTATATATCATATATAAATATAGTTACATCTTAATGGCCACCTTTGAAGGTGTTAAAAGAATGATGAACAATCATTGTTTCGGGAGGCATAAATTCACCATCCACGGAAATAGTATGTCCTTTAACCATTAGATGTAGGTGTGTGTAAGTGTAGCTCGAATCCTTCTTATAACAACATCCTAGTATATTGAGGATACTGGAGTTTTTACAAAATAAAAGAATAAAAATATTTAAGGGGGTTGGAGAAGCAAAATCAATCAAAAGGACTCAAAAGAAGACATTACCATAAAACCGGGTTACTCTCTTAGATTTGAGCTCAAAGGCTTCATTGGGAAGACTTCTTCCCAAATTGAGGATTCAAGGAGTATTAGAGAGATGTTGAGATCCAAAATGGGTAGGGTTTGGCCGAGCCAAAGGCTTTGGGAGTGTGGGTAAGGAGGTAGAGGTGGGCCCTTTTATAAGAGGAGAGGAGGGGCACTCTTGGAAGGTAAAGAAAAGTCACTTTATTTTAAAATGGTATTCGGATTTAAGAGGTCCCACATTGATGTGTTTCGAGGATAAGGTGATAAGGGTTCGAAATCCACCCATACAATAGGTTTTGGGCATGTGTAGGTCTTATATTTTACATTATCATTCTATTTTATTTAAATCGTTAAATAATTAGGTCATCGTTGCATCATCATGATGTCCTAAATAATTTAATTTATTTAAAGTCTAAAAATTATAAAAAAATACTATTATGTAGGAAATCTTTTTAGCTTTCAAATGAATATTTATAATAAAAAATCTTATCTTTATATCCCCATGTAAAAATTGTTTGAGTAAAACATTTCATGTTTGTGTCATTTTTACTTTTACATTAAATAAAAAGTTATTTATGTCATTTCCCAACAAAAGTGGCTCCATGGGGTCCCCAAGTTGACCCATGGATTTTATTGGTCGGCTATGACACATCCAATGAGGGTATGACATGTTTCAAGCTCATCTCATTTTATTAAAACACTATTTTTACCTTGAACTACACTAATTACCACTAATCGCGATTAAAAACATAAAAGTTACTATTCACCAAAAATTATTTTAATCTCATTGAACAACATTTTACTTCTTAAAGACAACCATGTATGTCGGATTTTTGAAAATCAAATCATATAGGTGGTAAAATTTCATTTAAATGAAAAATCAGTTTCTTTAACTACCACTTAGTGGTTTCACTATTTATCAAAAATTGAAGTTTTTCAGAAAAATACCAAAAATTAAACCCAAGCTATATTTGATATTCTGAATTCAAAAATGAAGTCTATTTTACAAAATTCAAATCATATAAGTCAAATTAATTAAATTAATAATTAATTACCACTTTCCTGACAAATAGCGTGTTTTTATGAAATAATAAGTATAAAATGATTGACACCAGTTTAAGTCCAATTTCAAAGTGAAATTGATTCCAATGACCATCATTGGATTAAATGGTAAAAATATATTCTAATTTCACTTCAGAACAAATTCAAAAGATAATCTAATCATATAAATAAATTAGATAAAAAAGCAGTTTTGATGTAAAATGCAGTATTTTTCATTATTCATTAAAAAAATTAACATTGTCCGAAAAATACGAAAAATTCACAGAAAATAAATTTTGATGTCTCAATCATAAAGAATAAGTTTATTTTGACAAACATATCTTATAAAATTGTCAACAGATAGATTTAAAAATGGTTTTCCATTAAAAGGCAGTAAAGCAATCTTTTAAAAATATTAGTGTATTCCATGCTTAAGATTGGATTTATTTTCATTTTAAGCCTCTAAAACACTATCTAATTCATTAATAGACATAGATAAAAATATCTATTATTCATTACTTTGTTGGGATGTTATATCCTTCCCCCCTTTTGAAAATTGTGTCCCCGCAATTTATTTACTTATCGAATAAATGGGGGTAATTATCCCTCATTTCATTTTCAGATTCCCATGTTGCCTCTTCCATCATGTGGTTTTTCCACAAAACCATTACCTGATTAATCACCTTATTCCATAACACTTTCTCCCTGTGGTCAAGAATCTGGACCGGCTGTTCCTCATAAGATAGGTTCTCTTCCATCTTAACTACATCTGGACTCAAAACATGAGATGGATCTGGCATATAATTTCCCAACATCAAAATGTGAAAAACATTGTGTACCTGAGATAAACTCGGAGGTAAAGCCACCCGGTATGCAAATGATCAAACTCTCTCCAAAATTTCATATGGTCTAATAAACCTTGGACTCAGCTTTCCTTTCTTACCAAATCTCATCACACTTTTCCAAGGAGAAACCTTGAGAAAAACATGATCACCTACCTCAAAAGATAGATCCTTCCTCCGGTTATCCACATAACTCTTCTGCATGGCCTGAGCTGTTCTCATGTGCTTCTGAATCAGCTGAATGTTTTCTTCCATCTCTTCTATCAATTTTGGTCCCATCAACTTCCTTTCACCCACTTCATCCCAGAAAGCTGGAGTTCGACACCGCTTCCCATATAATGCGTGAAATGGTGCCATCTGTATACTGGAATGAAAACTGTTATTATATGAAAATTCAACCAAAGAAATATGTTTTTCCAACTTCCCTGATAATCCATAGAGAAAGAACGTAGCATATCAACCATGGTCTGAATTGTTCATTCCAACTTCCCATCTGATTGAGGATGAAAAGCTGTACTAAAATTTAATTCAGTACCCAACGACTTCTGAAGGCCTTTCCAAAATTTAGAAGTGAACCTGGGATCACAGTCAGATACAATGGAGAGAGGAAATCCATGTAACCTGACTATCTCTTTAAGATACAAACGGTAAAGTTGATCTAGGGAAAAAGTATCTCGTATAGCAAGGAAATGAGCAGACTTGGTCAAGCGATCAACAATAACCCAGATTGCATTATTACCTCGAGATGTCTTTGGTAATCCCACAACAAAGTCCATGGATATATTCTCCTATTTCCACTCTGGCACTGGTAAAGGATGATGCATCCCTTTCGGTAACTTCCACTTTGCTTTAACCTGTTGACATGTCAAATACTTCACAGTAAAATCAGCAATATCTCTTTTCATTCCATCCCACCAGTAATACTCCTGAAGATCTCTGTACATCTTATTACTACCAGGATGAACTGAAAACGGAGAACTATGAGCTTCACATAACAACTCTCTCTTCAGATGTGAATCACAAGGCACACACAATCTCTTCCCAAATCTCAAAACGCAATCATTATCAATGTTTAATTCAGGCAACATACATTTCTGAACCAGCTCTATCTTTTTCTGCAACTCACTGTCTTGCTTCTGTACTTTCTTGATTCTATCTGATAGAGATGATCTCACTGATACCTGAAACAAAACAGAAGAAATTCCTGCACCAACAATTTCTATGCAAAATTTCATCAAATCCTCAACCAAAGAATCATGTTCCAAGCACAATTTTGCTAATGAAGCATTACTTTTTTGACTCAAAGCATCAGCCACTTTATTTGATTTTTCCGGATGGTAATGAATTGTATAATCATAATCATTGATTAATTCCATCCATTTCCTCTATCTCCTGTTTAACTCTTTCTGAGTGAATATATACTCTAAAATTTCGAGATCAGTATATATTTCACACTTTACTCCATATAAATGATGCCTCCAAATTTTTAAAGTGAAAACAACAGCAGCTAATTCCAAATCATGTGTAGGGTAATTTACCTCATGAGTTTTCAACTGACATGAAGCATAAGAAATTACCTGATCATTATACATTAGGATGCAACCAAGTCCTTTCAATGAAGCATCACTATATATAACAAACTCACCATTCCTGGAAGGTAGTGCCAAAACTAGAGCATTCACCAATATTCTTTTCAATTCTTGAAAACAGTCATCACATTCTTTTGACCAGATAAACTTAACACCCTTCCGAGTTAGCTTAGTAATTGGACTAGATAACCGTGAAAAATTTCTAACAAACCTTCAGTAATAGCCTGAAAAACCAAGGAAGCTATGATTCTCAGTTACATTTGTGGGTCTTGGCCATTTTTCAACAACCTTTGTTTTTGCAGGATCAACAGTTATCCCATCTTTAGAAACAATATGACCAAGGAAAGAAATTTGTTGCAACCAAAACTCACACTTTCTGAATTTTCCATACAGTTTCTTTTCTTTTAAGGTTTTCATGATAACCCTTAAATTTCTTTCATGCTCCTCTTTGCTTTTAGAAAAAACCAAAATATCATCAATGAAAACCACCACAAACTTATCCAAGAACTCATGGAAAATTGTATTCATTAAGTCCATGAATACTGTAGGTGCATTGGTTAGCCCAAAAGGCATTACTACAAATTCATAGTGGCCATATCTTGTACGGAACGCGGTCTTCGGAACATTTTCTTCGATTACCTTCAGCTGATAATACCCTGATCTCAAGTCAATCTTTGAAAAATACTGAGCTCCCTGGAGCTGATCAAACAAATCATCGATATGAGGCAAAGGATATTTGTTCTTAACAGTGATGTTATTCAAGGATCTATAATCAATGCAAAGTCTCATAGAATCATCTTTATTTTTAACAAATAAAACAGGATCACCCCATGGTGATGTGATAGGTCAAATGAAACCTTTCTCTAATAAATCTTGCAATTTCTCTATCAACTCTAAAAGTTCAATTTGAGCCATTCGATAAGGGGGTATTGAAATTGGCTTGGCATCAGGAACTAAGTCAACAGTAAACTCAACTTCCCGATCTGGTATTATTCCAAGAAAATCATCAGGAAAAACATTAGGATACTCATTTACCACTGGCACATCATTAATCTGAACAGTTCCTTTATTTTCAACGATGTGTGCAAGGTAACATTAATTTCCATCTTTTACAAGTTTCTTGGCCTCTTGATAAGTTATCAATAGTAAGGGTTCATTCTTGTACACAAACTGAAAGTCTTTCTGAAAAGAAACTTCTTTAGCTCTACAGTCACTCTTAGAATAGTAAATAGAGAGCCAATCCATAACCAAGATACATCAAACTCTAGTAGACGTAGAACAACAAGGTTTGCATGTAGGTTCTTTCCACATATAAGGATAGGAAGATTCTTATAAATTCTTTTTGCCTCAAAATTTCCCCCAGGTGTTTTTACCAAAAGTTCAGGAGTCATTTCTTGAGATGGTATTCCCATTTTAATAGAAAAGGTTTCAGAGATGAAAGAATGTGTAGACCCCGAATCAAACAACAAACTGGCATAATCTGAAAAAACAAACAAAGTACCTTATACAATTTCATTTGATGGCCCGACATCTGCTGAAGTAGTTGCAAATAATTTCACCACCCCTTTCTTCTTGTAGTCTAACAGCTTCCCATCACCCAAGACCATTTTCGGAAACTCGTTTTCATAGTGACCCATCTCATTGCACTTATAACATTTCAATAACTGTAAATCAAATTTGGTCTTACCATCACCCTGATCTTTTTCAGTGCAATCACGAGCCTTATGTCCCATCTTACCACCTCGATAGAACTTTTCATAATTCAAAAGACATTCCCCAGCATGACTTTTTCCACATTTATCACAAACTGGAAACATAGATTTCTTACCATCAGACTTTCTGAAGAATTCTTACCTTTCTCCTGCCACCTCGATCTCTTCTTCTGTTGGTTGTTATAGAACACTTGATCATCGAAAAACTCCATTTCCACCTTCTCATCACATCGAAAAAGCTTTTCATAACTTTTAAACTCACGAGAAGCTATTTCCCTTCGATATTTTGGCTTTAATCCTGAGTAAAAATGATTGATTTTACTATCAAGGTCTCGGATAGAATTTGGAGAATTCCTTGACAATCGAGTGATCCTTTCTTCATAGGTAGACACTGAGTCTTCGTCTTTCCTCAATTCCAAGAATTGCTTTTCCATCCTAAGTCGAACAGCCTTAGGAAAATACTTCTCAAGAAACATACCTTTGAATTTATCCCAGTCAAGAGCATCAATCTCATCGGCGTCCCTGATATTTTTAACCATCGACGACCACTGATCTTCTTCACCCTCCAAACGATAAATAGCAAGACTAACCTTTTGATTGTATGAACACCCCATGAAATCAAAAATCTTCTCCAGTGCTTTAATCCACCCTTCAGCTAGCACAGGGTCAGATGATCCTCTGAATTATGGGGAATGTTGCCTCATGAAATGTTCCACCACTGACATGTTCCTCTGCGGTTGATCTTGCTGATCTCGTGTATGGATACCACCACTATTTATCGCTTGAGTCAACTGCGCCATTACTGCAACAAACTGTTCATTTTTAATTCCAACCATCTCAGGATGGTGATTTAGAAATTTATTTCCTTTTGTATGCCTTCCTAGCACTGCTTCCCTATTTCCTCTGCGGAAAACCATTCTGAACAAACATGTCTTAGATGAAGTAACATGGTAATCTTCAAATACTATATCATTTAAAAAAAATATTTTTGGATAATAATTTAATAGAATTATAACTCCTAAGGTTATCTAAACCGACCTCTGATACCAACTATAAGGCCCCAGCCTTAAACCTTACTTAATCTTGAGTTATTACAAGAATACAGATTGAGGATCTTTTCGGTTTTAGAGTTTTAGAGAATTAGATCTTAAAACTTGCATTACATTCCAAATATAAACAAAGTGGTTACATAAAGATAGTATTCTTCATTCCCATCAATGGAAACATATTTAAAATAAAACATGGATTCTATCTGGACACTTCCTTGACACTATCATCATATCATGTACCTTTCCATTGACCTGCGAAAAACATTTCAAAAAAACTTGGGATGAGCATAAAAAGCTCAGTAAGGGATATAAAAATATACGGAAAGGAAACATGGGTACATATATACATAATAATGAAATCATACTTTACCCATAAAACATAAGCACTTCAACATACCTCATCAAATCATGAATAAATCATAGAAATCATAAGACATAAAGGTAACTTGAGGTATTCATAACATTCTTACGTAGGGAGTAACTCTCTTGTTTACATTTGGAATACCCATCACAGTATATTCCCTAAAATCTTTGGAGAAACCTTAACGTTTCACTCATTTGCGTTACCCAATTCATTGGAGAGCTATATCGGGCTCACCCGCCCTTAGTTTATCACAGAACCACCCGTCTTCATAATAATTTCCAAGAACCTCAACATAATCGTATCACATAAAACATGCATAAAAGAAAACATAAAATTTCCACCTTTCAATCATAAGATATCAATACAACACATTGATATAAAAAAATTATGAAAACCATTTTCAATACCAAAATAAAAGAAAAGTAAAACATGTTATTTATTTGTCTTTTAAAAAAACTGTATGGCTTGTAGAGTAATCCAAAACTCAAATAATGGTCACGGCGGCGGAGAAGTCGTTGTCGCCTCATACATACGAAAAAAACATTCCCTTTTTTCGTTTAGTAAACGCTTCGTATAAAAAAGATTCCTTTTGAATAAATGTAAAATTCAAAGGGGTTTATACACAGTATAAAAGAAGGTTGTGTATAAAACAAAATATGTCTCAATGAAAGGAGATTGAGACGAAGTCCCATACCTCGGGTCCGACTTGACTCGGTCGTTCTTTAATCTCCTGAATAATAAACTTGAGTTAATTTACAATTGTTTAAGAACCTTTTTCAAGTTCATTATTCCTTTTATATCACTTATCGCCATGTCCTGAACACCATGTAATTATTTAAGTTAATAACGGTCGTTTTAACGATCATTGGTACATGAGTAAAAAAAACCCTTTTTAATTACATGTTGTTCGTGTATCCATTATATCCAGGATTATAATCATTATGTATATATCATATATATCTAGTATATACATGCATTTATAATATTACATAATCATTTTGAGGTAAGAAAAGCCGTACGTACGCATGAACACTAATTTGATTTCTATTTCGTATTTTATAGAATGGAATCATAATGATATAAAGGTATATTATAATTCTAGTATAATATCATATATAATATCATAGTTCCATCCTTTATACGTCCCACATATGGTGTTTAATGAATCAAATCACTTTGAGGGGGCGGTAGTCCACACTTCCTTAAATGAAGATATCGCGTTTACCCAAAATGGAAAACCATAAAGGTATGCCCAAAATGAAAAATACAGAAGCTTAAGGAAAACATAAACATATTATATATCATATATAAATATAGTGACATATTAATGGCCAACTTTGAAGGTGTTAAAATAATTTTGAACAATCATCGTTTTGGGTGGCATAAATTCACCATCCACTGAAACAATATGTACTTTAACCATTAGATATAGGTGTGTCTAAGTGTAGCTAGAATACATCTTATAAAAAAATCCTAGTATATTGAGGATACTGGAGTTGTTACAAAAGAAAAGAATAAAAATAGTTAAGGGGGTTGGAGAAGCAAAATCAAACAAAAGGACTCAAAAGAAGACATTACCTTAAAATCGGGTAAGTCTCTTAGATTTGAGCTCAAAGGCTTCCTTGGGAAGACTTCTGCCCAAAGTGAGGCTTCAAGGAGTAATAGAGGTATGTGGATAGATAAAATGGGCAGGGTTTGGCCGAGCCAAAGGATTTGGGAGTGTGGGTAAGGAGGTAGAGGTGGGGGCCTTTTATAAGAGAAGAGGAGGGGCACTCTTGGAAGGTAAAGAAAAGTCACATTATTTTAAAATGGTATTCGGATTTAAGAGGTCCCAGATTGATGTGTTTCTAGGATAAGGTGATAAGGGTTCTATATCCACCCATCCAATAGGTTTTGGCCATTTTTAGGTCTTAGAGTTTACATTATCATTCCATTTTATTTAAATCGTTAAATAATGAGGTCATCGCTCCATCATCATGATGTCATAAATAATTTAATTTATTTAATGTCTAAAAATTATAAAAAAAAATACTATGATGTAGGAAATATTTTTATACTTCCAATTACTATTTATAATAAAAAATCTGATCTTTATAACCCCATGTAAAAATTGTTTGAGTAAAACATTTCATGTTTGTGTCATTTTTACTTTTACATTAAATAAAAAGTTATTTATGTCATTTCCCAACCAAAGTGGCTCCATGGGGTCCCCAAGTTGACAAATGGATTGTCTTGGTCGGCCATGACACAACCAATGAGGGTAGGACATGTGTCAAGCTCATCTCATTTTATTAAAACACTATTTTTACCTTAAACTACACTAATTACCACTAATCGCGATTAAAAACATAAAAGTTACTATTCACCAAAAAATTATTTTAATCTCATTGAACCACATTTTACTTCTTAATGACAACCATGTATGTCGGATTTTTGAAAATAAAATCACATAGGTGATAAAATTTCATTTAAACGAAAAATCCGTTTCTTTAACTACCACTTAGTGGTTTCACTATTCATCAAAAATTGAAGTTTTTCAGAAAAATACCAAAAAATCACCCTAAGCTATATTTGATATTCTGAATTCAAAAATGAAGTCTGTTATACAAAATTCAGAACATATAAGTCACATTAATTAATTTAATAATTAATTCCCACTATCATGACAAATAGCGTGTTTTTATAAAACAATAAGTATCAAAATATTGACAGCAGTTTAAGTCCAATTTCAAAGTGAAATTGATTCCAATGACCATAATTGGATTAAATGGTAACAATATATTCTAATTTCACTTCAAAACCAATTCAAAAGATAATCTAATTATATAAATAAATTAGATAAAAAAGAAAATTTGATGTAAAATGTAGTATTTTTCACTATTTATTAAAAAAATGAACATTGTCCAAAAAATACCAAAAATTCACACAAAGTAAATTTTGATGTCCCAATAATAAATAATAAGTTTATTTTGACAAACATAGCTTATAAAATTGTCAAAATATATATTTAAAAATTGTTATCCATCAAAAGGCAGTAAAACAATATTTTAAAAATATTAGTGTATTCCAGTCTTAAGATTGGATTTATTTTCATTTTAAGCCTCTAAAACACTATCTAATTCATTAATATACATAGATAAAAATATCTATTATTCATTACATACTTGGGATGTTACAATTTATATCAAGCCTTTATGGTTTCCATAGTGGGTAAATACGATAATCTCATTTTGAGGAAGTGAGGACTACCACCCCCACAAAGTGATGTGATTTGTAAATAACTTATGTGGGATGTATAAAGATATAGTTAATGATATTATATATGATATTATATTGGAATTATAATACAACTATGTATAATTATTTTTTAATTCTATTAAAATAAGAAATATAAATGAAAGTAGCGTTCATGCGTACGTACGGCTTACCATCTCCATGAACGGTGCATTTCATTTCTTACCTCCATATGTTATGTACTATTATAAATAAATGTATATTCTGGATATATATTATATATATGATATATAAATCATGAATATAATTATGTATATAATGACTCTTTGACAACATAAACAACATGTAATTATAAGAAGTCCATTTTTGACTCAAGTTCCAAATATCGACAAAATAAACGTTATTAACTTAAATGGTTAAATAATGTTTATAACATGGTAATAAGTGATATAAAAGGAATAATAAACTTGAAAAATGTCTTTAATAAAGTATAAATTGACTTTGGTTTTTTATTCAGGAGATTAAATAATGATCGAGTCATGTGAGACACAAGGTAAGGGAACATCTTAACCCAATTTCCGTTCTTTGGGTTGATCTTATCATTATTGTTTATGTTGTTATTTGATTATGTGAAAAATGAATATTTATATATTATCATGAATTTATAATTTATTTATGTGAACTTACAGTTAATACACATATGTCATCTATTTTATTTTCAAAAAGATCTTTGTAAGGGATAATTATTCCAATCTCTTTCTTATTTGAGATTGTTTATTCGTAAGTATTTACTGGGGTTATGTGTATCATCCATGCCCATGTTTTCCAAAAATGTTTTCATAAAATGATTAGTATTCATCCATGTATGTTTAAAGTCATTTTTACCCTTTTATGACTTTTACCACAAGGTTTAGAAGGAATCTTTCTTTTGTTTACCATATGAGGTACTTTTTGACGTTTCCAACAAGAGTATGAGGAAAATGTTTTTTAGACTTATCCAGCATGAATGGATTTTTATGGTTTTAGAACTCCATGTTTTCAAGAATCTTACTATACATAATTTCATCAATATTTTCAAAAAAATATTTTTTCTAAAATTTCATGGAATTTTGTAAAAATAAAATTATTTTGAAGAAGAAAGGATATTTTTCTCAGGAATTCATTTCAAGTGTTTTGTCAAAACTATTTTACATCTAAGATGAAAGTATTTCATATGTGTATGTTTCAAGTATAATTTCTCTATGATTTACATGGTTTTACTTTTCTTATGATGAAATGATATCCAATTTTTTTGTATGGATTATGTTATGATGGGATGATGTTTATGATACCCATTTTATAGTTTGGGTAATGATGAATGGTTTATGTTCATGTTTTGGCACAAGTAAGAGTGATTTCATTATGAGATGGGTGGTACCTATATCTCCCTCCAATTCATTGGGTAAAGATTTATATCTCATTAGATAGACATGGTTGAAACGGCAAGTAAATCTGGTTCAGTAATATAGGGCTGGAACGGAAAGTAAACTCGGTTAAGTAAGGGACTTTGTCCACTAAGATAGTCATGGCAGCAATGCCTTGGCTACTATGGAAATCATATCACGTGCTTAATGATTTTCCACAATTAGAAGTTTTATTCCCATGATATTTTATCATTATTAATGTTTCTTTATGATCTATTCCTTATGTACTACCATGTTTTATGTCATTGATCAAAATTTTTATGTATAAATATTATGTTCATTTTTTTAAGATAAAATGTGTATGGTTTGTTTTAATTTATCCATGCCTACCCTTACTGAGAATTTGAGCTCACAAATTATATGTTTACATTTCTACAGGATATAAAGAAATGTTTTGGGTAAGAAAAAAGGAAGATATTTATAGGAGATGATGAAGATTTTTCACCAAGATTAGAAGATTATATTCTGAGTTTCCAAAGACACTAAAATATTACGGTCCTTTGGTGTCTGTTTTTGTTATGTATTAATTATTCCGAAAAATTAATGTAATGTCCATGTACGTCATGCTTTGGGTCTCTACACTATATCCCTCATTATTCCATACTAAAAGAACAAAATTCACTTTTTTTAGTTAAAACATAAAACCTTATTGGGGCCTGTAATTACACGATGAATTGGGAGAGTGACTTGAGAGATCACTTGTAATGATAGATTTCATACACTATATAAGAATTAAGGAGTTAATAATATATATATATATATAACCAATCCCATCAACCCTACTATTTATATGTTCATTTTACAATCCTTATTTTCATCACTCGTGTGCTCAAATCCTTTTCTTTCTTTCTAGTATTTCTTTTTATGCTTTATGTTTAGTAACAATATACTTCACACACTACTGTAAAATTACCATAGACCTACGGTTTATGATAAATTCATGGTTATAGGTATTTAATATGCACATATACACATGATATTCTGAAACTGTGGTTTTAGGTTGTAAATTTTCACCTATACAGATTGTTTTGGAAACAAAGTGGGTATAGGGTGTGTTATAGTGACATATACCAATTATTAATTCAGATCTATCTGTATGGGGTTTCTGTTCAAGACCAATAACAATGGTTCTACCAAAACTGTGGGTATAGGTCATTAATATACCCATGCTTCTCTAAAAATATTGGTATATCTTTCACATATTAACATAGGAAAAGAAATTTCCACATGACAAAATAAATTTTTTCAAGAACACCTATAACCATGAAATTCCACCTATATACACCATTTTGATGAATATATATAAGTAAATATATTTATATACAAATAAGTCATAGTGGTGCAGCGGGTATGTGTGTGACTTATATACTGGTGATACAGGGGTTAAAACCCATATACATAGATGTTTTATAACCTATACCCATGGTTTTGAAACTATGGTTAGAGGGTTAATGACATAGTGGAACACACCTATTCCCATGGTTTTGAAATCATTAGAATAGAATTTTCAAACTGTGTGTATAGATTAGATCTATACTGACTCCTAAACTCCCCATCGTTACCAAAACCATTGGTATAGCCAATACACAATGTTTTGGGGGGATATTCCCACGATTCAAAACCATGGTTATATGTGCCTTTTCCAGTAGTGATACACACACATGAAAAATTCTATTTCCATTATCAAACATGTATTTATAATTTGTGAATTCAACTATCAATCATATTAGATATGACTAGTGGTGACTTCTAGTATGTGTGATGCACAAACTTATACACTAAAAGTATGGCTATGTATGTACCACCATAGAATTAATCATCATTAATTTTTATCACTATTGTTAAAGATGGTAGTGAAAATCAACAAGTCATATTTTATAGTAGATTTATAAAATAAATATTACGAATCAAAATTGACACATTATGTTATAGATTCGAAATTTAAACTAATTTCAAACATAATATCATTAATATAAAATAACATATACTTTGAATGAATATGCACATGATGAGTTCATGTAAATTCCTACAATCCAACCTTCCTAAGATATCATTAATATTTATGCTATTTCAACTGAGGGAATCTATTATGAAATCCAATCTTTGAGAAAAAAAATATGGAAAACCTATATTTCTTTAAGAGATCATAAAAATAAAAATGGAGAACTAATGATAAGTTATTTATAATTCCATTAAGACCATAATAACCCTGATTTCATTAATTTGTCCTAGATTGTTTGAAATTATGATATTAAGAAATACCAACTACAATACCTATCAATATTTAATTGATTTTCTTCATTAGATTTTCTTACATTCATCAAAGTGTTTTTTCCATTATCACGTACTTCCTACTCAATAGAGTGAGTAAATTTTCAATCATAAAGATATGTTTCCCCTACTATCTTATTGGTAAATATAGAACATGGTTTTTATAAAAAAATAAGAATTCATTCAAAAAATGTAAGGATGATCATAATAGATTTATCAAAAGATTACACACTACATAAATAACTATGGAGATAAGTACTAGTATAAATGCTTTTTTCTAGAATTAATAAGAGGAATTTGATGAGGAAAGTGATATATTCAAAAAATACTCCCTATATAATCAGCATTATCCATTTCTATTATCTCTTCCCATGTATTTATTTTAATGAGGACTTAATGGAATGGGACAACCATTAATAATCATTACTAATAAGAAAATATAAGAACTCAATATTATTTTAACAATTTCTATATCAACTCTTGAAAAACATTAATTATAGGATGAATATCCACAATTAAAAAAATTACTAGTTAAGGATGATATAAATTCATAGATTTTAAATTTATAAAGAATGATGAAAAATATTGAATAAAAGAACCATGATTAGGGGAATAATGTATAGAATATAACATGTTTAATCAAATTTCTATAGTTTTATGGAATTATAACAAGCTAGTCTAAGGTTCACTATTAGATCAAGTATTTGAAGCTATCTCTATGGGTAATAATGGGACACAACTTAAAATAAACGATCCATTCATAATCACTTGTGACTCAAGATGATAGAATAGCCCAAATTTGTCTTAGAGAGAGTTAGGTAACATAAAAAATATAAACTAACTTTCAATGTTATGTTAAAATTTTCTATAAATATATTAACTATCAAATAACTTATGTTTAGCAATATTAAATTTCAAAGAACACAAATTTAGGTACATAATTGATTCTAAAAGATCTTTGGGTAATTAAAGGGAATAAATTGAAGATTAATGAGATTTTTTTATAATCATAAATTAAAGTTTATCAATAATGGATCATCTTATTTATGGAAACAATGATAGAATTCAAAATAATGAAATGAAATTCAGGAATATTTTCCTGAAAAGTCTATGTGAGACAACACAAAATTTACTTCTTCCATTGAAAAAAAACACTGTGGAATGTTGTATGGAAATTACCATAAGACTAAGAAGAACTATCAAAAATATGGATGATGAGAAGCATATATGACATGAATTTTATGCTAAAACAGTTATAAAATTTTACTTCCCATTGAAATAACTTGACAATGTGAAGAAGAGAAATAATCTAGAAGATGAATTAGTTGAGAAAAGGATAAAATTAATGGAACGAGAGAATAAGAGAATAATTATAATGCATATAGATAGGGATCTAAAATACTTTTACCCTCTTATATTTCATGAATGAGATAGGGAGTAATAAAATAATAAATATGAATATTTTAATTTTTCTATTTATATATTTTAAAAGACCATAGTTATCATGAATTTCACATATGAATATTCCAAGATTCCATTTTATAAAAACATAGTATTCAAAAAAAATAAAAAAAAATTATTTAAAAATATTTTTCTATATAACCACCCATTTAAGAGTTTTGTTCTATTATTTAATGGCACATTCTATAAAATCTCAATGTCTTAGGGATATTCTTGATTCCCTATGAATTTAATGAAAAAATGACATTAAATTTCACAATATAATTGGGTGCTATGTCAACTTGACACCATTATAAATATACTCAGATTTTGGAAATTTAAGGGTTAGTCTAAAAATTATATTCTTTTGAATAAGAATTAAAACACTATCATATTGTAACAACCCAATATTTTATGATATATTTCACTTAAAAAATATCATTATCAACTTGCTTTAAATATGACACCAAGTTTAAAACAATAGATACAAGCTATTGAGATATCATTTTGAAATAATTATATAATTTTTTAAATCACATTTCAAAATTATATTTCGTTGAATATTTTTTAATTTTAGGAAAATTTAATTTTTTTGTGAATCGTGAAAATACCAATTTTTAAAGATAATTGTATTTTATTTTTTGTTATTTTAAAATATTTATTTTGATTTGGTTTTATTTTAAATTAAATTTCTTATTAATTTTAATAAATATTTAATTTATACCTTTGGGATCAACATTATATTTGATCTTGTTATAAAAATTCGATTAAACTAAAAAATGCATTTTTCAAAAAACCAGTTTTTTTCCTCTCTCTATAGGAGTATTATAAATTGATTTTAGGAAATCTATAGATATTGAATTTTATATAGTGGAGTCTAAATTTAAAATTATGTGGCTCAAATTTGGTAAATAGGTCTTTTTTATTTTTGGACATAATTAATAGTTACCGTGGTAAAATATATCACCTCTGTAAAAGTTAATTTGGGTAATTATGGCTTAAAAAAATGTTTTAAGGAATTAAAGATATATACATCTCATGAATTTATTTAATGAGTATATTTCATCCATAATCATCCAAACATTGAAAATATGAACTTTTTTTTCATTTATCATTGATTTTGACATCTATAACATGTTTGTAAAGGCTAATGTCACAAACGTCATTCTATTTCTATTAATATATATAATATTTTTTTAGGGACTAAAAAATATATTTCGATATAAATATTCAGTTAAAATATTATGGACTTTTTTATCATGGTATTTTATTTTAAATTTTTAAAAATGAAATAATTAGATAAATTGTTTTTCAATCATTGATGCATTATTTATTCATTTAATAGAAAAATAAAAATAATTAAATCAAAAATATTATCATTGACATAATTTGGGTGAGTTACACTGGTCCAAAAATTTAATAGACAAATATAAAATTTTATGTATGTGTGAATGATTTATATTAAATTTCATTTATGTCATGTTGTTTTAAAAGTCAGATTAAATGAATAGATCCAAAGAACTGAAAAATAATATTTTATAATAAATAATAATTTATTAAATTATTTATAATAAATAAAAATACTATATTAGGACATGTTAATGAGATATTGATGAAAAGATCATTTATGGACTGTTTATGAGTCATTTATCCTTTTATAGTAACATTCTTGTCCCTTAATGTGTAGAAAATTTTAATATTACTATAATTATCAAAAGGTATAACAAGGGATTAAAACTATAATGTAACGTTAAAAAAAACAATAATATGTAAAAATTTCTTTAGATATAATTATTTAGTGTCATGCTAATCTTATGTTTGATTTATATTAATTTTAATCCATTTGGACATAAATAAATTATATAAATTTAATACATTAAGAAATTTGAAGAATTCCCTGCCCCTCAATTATAAAAGGGGTCCCCGTATCTCTTTTATTTAACACCATTTTGATCATCCTAGATAAACCAACCCCAATTAATTTCTCTTATAAAAATTCTAGAGATGTTCTGTAGGTTATATTTTTTCCAAAGTATCACCTCAAAGTCCCTTAACTGGATATATAAAGGAAATTTGCAAATGAAAAGTTAATCAACTTTTACGAACATTTCAAGTTTATTTCTTCTATTATTCCTCTAAATAAATTATACATACATAAAATATTAAATAAAATAATATCAATATACTAATAATTTATTAAGATCATTGGAAAACCACATTCTATATTTTTTATCCTATGAAAATTAAAAACATTTTTCATACATATATATGTCTTATCATCTCCATTTAGTGGTGTAATTTGTTTTTCATCACCAATTTACTTCAATGGTTATAATGAAAAGACCTAAACATTTAAATATGAAATTATAATTCATTAATGAATAAATCAATTATCATGTAATGAACTTATTGAAAACATGTGCACTACATTGGTTTTTTTAATATTATTTCATATCAGATTTTAAAGACCATTAAACGCCATAATAATTGATAATATTGTTATTGAATGATGATCATATGATTAATATATATACATCTAAGACAACATCCATTGATATAGAAAAACAATTGATGAAATAGAAAATTATGATCGTACCCTCTCAATCCTATTTATCATTGATTCTGAGGGAAATAACATCTCCGATATTTTCCCTTGACTAAGAACTAATCCTGATTCTACAACCAAGTAATTATTGGAACTATTTATTTGAGAAGTTAATGCTCATTTAGATCACACCCCAAACCATGTTCTCTAAACCACCATAAGAAAAGCACACCATCGCACAACATAACCATATGGGCATTTTTCGGGGAAATAAAGGGCTATGTATCTTAACCCTAAAAATATGAATATGTATGTTTTATTATCTAGAAGAAAATTATTTTTATTATTGTTACCTTATAAATGATTTAATAATGTGTTTGATAAAAATTATATTTCAATAAGTAAGAACTAAAATTGTATTTTTAGGTAATATAAAAATTCAATAAATACATTTCTTTTTTATGTATTCATTAAATTTTTAAATATATTATATTTTAATAAAATAACATTATTAAATTTTATATATTAAATATAAATGAATATATAATTTTATGAAGTGAAAATATAATTTTTATATTAACCCAATATTTTTCAAAGAACATGGATTTTGTTTTAAAATAAAAAATTATAATATTTATACAATGTTTAAAAAAAATTAATAATATAGTTGGATTCATCATGTAGAACCTATATAGTAGTTATTTTTTCAATATTTTCTAAGACATTAATAATTTTAGGTAAACATTAAATTCAATATATTAATATGATATTTTTTATGTAATAAAGCCCAATAATGTTGAATAAATACTCTAAATAGTATACTAATTAAAATTAATGTTCCCAATTAAAATAATGTATTTTTAGGATATTTTAATTATTTAATAAATGTATTTTAAATTCTGAAAACCCTATATAATATTTTGTGATTTTTAAAACCATTTATTTAAGAACATGACTAACTTCTAGATCACAAAGGGTAATATTTTATTGAATTACTATATTCCCCTTATAAAATTAATTTAAATCCACTATAAATTGTTAGAATAATATATCAAATTTCAATATACGGTTTTAGGCTAATACTGATTTCTTTTATAACATCCAAATCCTATGTTTAGGAAAAAATAAGGAACTCCCCTCCCTTTTCCTTTATAAACCCACAAAATATCACATTAATATTCACTAAATATCCTTAGTGAAAATAATTAGTCTAACCATTATTCTCTAGATCCCTCCAAATGTGCCTCTATGATCTCAAGAAGCTCCTCTCAACATTTTGGAATTACTATCCCATGGTAAGGGACCCTCTCCTTCTCCTCTATATTCAAGATCATTTATTATTTTATGAAATTTTATTCCCTATTCCTAATATGGAGAATTTTTTTCCCACATCCCTCATAATTTATGTTTTTTGTAAAAATATTTAGGGACCCCATTATCTATCACTGAACCATTTTATGAATCATGAAGTACTGTCATTATTCTACTAAATGGTCACTACAAATTTTCCTTCTGAACAATTGTGAAATGAATTATTACACCAATTTCCACTCAAATGTATTTACCTATATCTAATTAAAATTATATTCTAGGGGAAGTACATGTATTTATCCCTCCCTACTCAAAAATGGGGATATTAGAGATGAAATAAAATCTTATTTTATATGATCTATCATTTTGTTCCTTAAGGTTATGGTTTTTTCACTTATTAATCTTAATTTCAGATTAATCGATTAAATTAATTTTAATTATAGTCACTAATATTTTTTCTCAAAAATTTTTTGATCATATTATACGTTATAATTTTTCATATTCAAAATATAAAATAAAATTTTCCAAATTCATATCATAGAAGTGGAATAAATTAATTTAAAAATAATCACGTAGTTGGGTCGACAAAACAAGGTTTTAAAGTAAAAAACATTCATAAGATTGATAGGTTTTTATATACAATTTCTTTGTGAAATGTGTTCTAATTACCAACATTATATTAATTGAGAAAAATTTATATAATTAAAATTTTAAAAAATTTAAAATATAATTTAACCTTATAAAACATTATATGAAAACTAATTTTTGAATTAAAATATAGTATTTTTTACTATTCATTAAAAATAATACCAGATAGAGAAATAAGAAAAAATTACCCCAACCAAATTTTAATATTTCTATTCAAAATATATATTCAATTTTGATATATTATGCTTATAAATCTCCCAAAAATATTATTGAAAGTGGATTCTCCATTAAAAGGTGTTATAACTACCTTTATAATCAAATATTGATTTTTATGCCTAAAATTAGGTTTGTTCTGATATTAGGCCAATAAAAGCTATTGTATGAATAAAAAAATATTTGATTGATTATAAAAAATATATATTACAATCATATAACTCACTAATTTTAATTAATTTAATTTATTATGGTAAAATAGCTTTTTGACAAAAAATTCCAATATTTTTCTTTATATTCATTTGGTTTTCATATTTATTTCAAAATAACTGATAACCTATGAATTCATTTTATATTTGTTTAAAACATTTACTTTCATAATTTAGTTAATAATTATCATAACATATAACTTAACAGATGGATTATAATTATCTTATTAAACGAATTATAACAATAAAATGACATTTTGTAAAAACATCGGTGTTTCATGTAATGTATTCCAAGTAGGTTATACATATAAAATACACCACTTAAATGATCTATGTAATGTAAACCAAGGTCCTGTTTCATATTAGATATTTAAAGTCAGTTTTATCTCAAAGATATATTTTAATTATTAAATTGTATGAAATAAATTAAAATTTAATTCATTTGGAAAATTTCTCTAAAAATGTTGGGTGTCACATTCTAACCCCCTTAATTTGTATTTCTACATAATAATTAATCTGAGTTATAAATGGTTTAATACTTGAAAATTTCATTAATATAAACCCAATTCATAAAAATGAAAACTAAAACATCCTTTAAAAGGGGAATGTTGGAGACATATTAGTTACCCAATGTAACAAATAACTGCGTTTCCACACATGAGAAAATAGGCGTGAAGTGAAAACATGTCTAGAAAAATAAAAATATTTCTATCATGTTATGATAAAGAGTGATATACAATATGATCAGGATAATGATAATAATTAGAAAGCCATAAATCTATGATGAACTAATGGACTATCTGATTCAGAAGAAATAGAGGTACTAGGATAACATTTTTGGTTTCAAGATTTTTTTTTATAAATTTGAAGTGTTTTCATGAAAATATACAAATGTATGATTCTAGAAAAACAACACCCATTTTTCCATTGATCCAATTCACCTTTTTCTCCAAAAAGAATGGTGAATTATTAATTCTTAAAGCACAAATTGATAATCCTTTTTATGATATGACATCCCATTTACCATAAATTACCATCAACAAAATGGGTTATCTAATATTCATATGTAATCTTGTCGGGAGATAACAAATTAATCTCAAAAAAAAATTATTTTATGATTATATTAAAATTTTAATAAATGGTTTACCTTATAGCCCTTCCAAAATATAATTGCCCCTTTCATCCAAAAAATTTATCTTGTCTTATACCAAGAACATTTTTACTGAATAATAAGGTTCATAAATGCACTGATAGATCACTAAATGTGAATTTATTATTCCAAAATATATGTATAGGGATATAATAACTTGAAACACCACTAAATGATGAATAATAATAATATTATTGGGCTTATTCATAAAAAAATAAAACATGAAAATCCAAACTAAGGGAGGGGTGAGTTTTCTGCTAATTTACAAGATTCAATTCATCCAATTTGATTACATAATATTTCCATTTTTCCTTTTTCCATATACGGTTTTTATTATAATCCATATTATATCCTATATTAGTGAATTTATTATCATAATTGCACAAACTCCATGCACTTGAAACACTGATGCATGGGTGGTTCATTATGTTGATCTTTCTCTCCAATAATTTCATTTATTCTCCCCATATAATCACATATATAGTCTTTTTTCCAGTGCTCTGGCTTTCCAAACATTAAAAAAACTTTTGATCCTTTAAGGTACTCTACTATTTTGTTTTTCCCACAGTTTTGGGAATAAGAGATTGAAACATTTTCTTCTCTCTGGGGTTTTTAGAATCCACTTTGTATTAAATCCCCCTATTCATATTGAAACCATGAGACTGATATGTAACTCCAAAAAATATTCCCACTTTGATTTCATAATGTACAATCTCATAATAGCTTCCAATATCTCTTATGGAAAACACCCTTCTCTAAATTGGTTGTATGACACTGAGAGACAAATAAACATTAATTTCAATTTGGATGATAGTACCAGAAGTGTACCTCACCAGTCTTGTGGAATTAGCCTCATAGGTATCAATTGATTAGTCATCCTTTTTATTCAACTCAAGGAACTAATTTTCCATAATCATATGATGAACATGAATAAATTAGTTACTGAATAATAATTTGATGAACTCATCCCAATCCATTAATTCAATTTCATCTTGCTCCCCAGTATCCTTGTTTGGTGTATACAACTATTCTGATTCACCACCTAGTTGTTAAATTGATATAATTAATTTTTCATGATCCAAAAAAATGAGCATGGATTATATATTTTCAATGGTACATATCTAGTGTTTTGAAAAATGTAGATCTGATGACCCACTAAAAGTTGGTGGATGATGCCTCATTTAATACTCAACAAAACTTTGTTCCCTATATTTTTCTTTTGGAAACATAGAATGATTCATTTCATGAGAAATATTTGTTCATATATCAATATGTTTTTTTATTCCATATCCCATAACATTTAGATCTTTAGGAGTAAGTTCATCACATTTTCCATTATAATCACTCTTATCATTGATCCTTCGAGTTCTAGCCACTAGGTAAAACCAAAACCATAGATTAAGAAATAGTTATTATAATAAAGAACCACAAAATCATGAAAAGTCACTTATATGGTATCTAATGTATGAAAAATTATTTAATAAATGAAACCTAAGTATTATCCTAGGCTATTCATATCCAACTTCTATTGTAATCCTTCTTTATGGTTTTGATGATTTTTGAATACCCATACAATATCACCCATGGATTGTCAAACTATGTGTGAAGAAAGGCCCACTTTCATGTAATATATTACCCTGAGTTAGGCTTAGAATATCTTGTTGGAGTTATTACCCAAATGTGCATCTATGCTAGATCCACATCCACTTGTAGAACCAAGACATGGATGTATTATATGGAATCTACTCACTCTATCCTTAACTAATATTCCAGGACATCTTCTAATATGTTATCTCATTCATATACTTATCCTTAGAGACATACCCAGTCATATTATATGTATATATATATATAGATGTCACTAACGATTTCTTATCATAGTTTCAAAAGGTTGAAAAATCAGATTTTTAATTCCAACTATAAAAGCATAGGAATGACATAAATAGATATTAAATAATTTTAGATAAATGTAAACAAAATTAAAAAATAAATGCCTGAGGACTGTAGTGCCTTTGGAATATTAGAAACAAAATCTTATAACCTAGTGAAATATCTGCAAGAACCCCAAAAAATATCTCTTCTTTATTAATTCAACCTAAATGATTTTACTAATCTAGTGAAAGGAAACATAAGAAAGAGTGATCTCAGATTCATATTAAGGGTAAATAATGGACATTTATAATAATAACGTGAAAAAATGGTATGGAAACTGAGAATAATATTTGATGATCACACCCTACATATTAGAGATGATAATAATGATTGTAATTTCATTAGACATGGATCATTAGATAATTAAGAGAATAAGTCATGAATGTATTGCATAAGAATAAGAAATGAAATTTATGGCATGCAGATTTGCTTATAACATTGTGAACATGTATAAGTGGAGAGATGTTCACTCATTAATTTAAGGAAAATAAATCAGGCCCTGACATTAACTTATGTTAATGAAACCTGGTCCATGTGTGACATTATAAAGGTGTAATCCGGTTTATTTCTAACCTTATGGACATGAAACCAGATCTATCCATAGCTTTGTGGACATGTAATTAGGTTGATGAATAACAATTTGATCATATAATCAGGTTCACATATAAATATATAGACATGGCACCAAGTCCATTCATGACATTATGCAAATGTAACATGGTGAAATAATAAAATTTTGTACCTATAATTTGGTTCACAAATAAAATTCTGGACTTGCAACCAGGTCCATGCATAACATTATGAATGTGTAATCAGGCTCTCACATAACATTTTTACTCATGAGTAATCCATAGTTTCTAATTAATTGGATGGAGATATAAGTCCCAACCATATAATAATAAAATCATTCACACATGATTCATAAGATAAAAAAATTCATCATATCAGGACCCAAAAAATACAGAAGTTTTATAAACATCAAATAAAAACCCATAAAATGAAATGGGTATCATTAAAATTTCATCACATCATAACCTATGGTAAATAGAGAGGTTTTATAAACATTTAATCAAATAATAACTCATGAAATGTTGCTGGTTTCAAAAGAATATAACATTTATAGTAGAAACATGTTTTATATGAATAATCTAATCAAAATGACAAACCATTAAACATATAATATGAATGGAACTTTTGGATCATTTTATAGAAGGGGTTTAGTAACATCAATAGAAGTACTGATAGATAGAACATAACATGGATGGATATTTAGAAAACATTTCTTGAGGTAAATATGTTTTATTATTTGAAAAGAATCATGACAACATTAAACCATTTGAAAACCATTTTCAGGACAATAAATATTATATTTTAAAAACAATACTTTGATAACATTTGGGAAACCATTTTCTTTTAAAAATGATAATAGAGATTAAAAACTTCTTGAAAACCGTTTTCCATAAAATTTTATAAAATTTTATTGGTAACATATTGAAAAAAAAATTCTCAAAAAATCTATTTTAATAAAAAAATTTAAAAACATTAGCCTCTAAACATTAAAATAATTTATAAAATAATTGATGGTGGATAATCCCATACATACTGTATGAGTTAAAATAACATTCCTTTTATATAGTAAAAAGGTTAAAAAATCCATCATTGTGAAACTGATAAGAATATTTCTTTAAACGTGTTAGTGAATGATAAAAATGGTAAATAGGTCATTTAATGATCATTTTAGATTATTAAAATATACCTGAAAGCTCTTTTTAGAAAACATGGTTTTCTGACCAATGAGCAGGTAAAGATGGACTTTCATAAAAACAAATTTAAAACAATATTATGTACTAAAGAGTACAAATATGGTACCAATACCCAATTATATTATAAATAACATGAGGGGAAGAAAGTTTATGAATGTATTGAGTGATGGGCTATAAGATTTTATGAAAGAAATAATAAACATAAATAATCGTGAAAAGTGATGAGATTGTTTCAATAAACTATTATCACATGATAAATTTGGATAATTATCTCCATGTAAGAAAAGGAAATTAAATAAGTCTTATCATATCCTGAAAATTTATATATTCATGTGATAACGTGTAAAATTAATTTATACACACCTCAAAATGAATTTAGGCACATAACAAAACATGAGCCTCAAAGAAGGAAAATTAAGACAAAATTAGTTTTAATGATTCGGTAACTTTGAAACATAAAACATATGAAATAAAGGACATATTATTGATATGTAAATACAATTAAATTTTAATATAAGAATAATTGATTACATAATTGGCCATTATACACACCACATAAAATGAATGGGGTTGAATAAATCATGTACGTCATAGAAATAAAAAGTGAGAAGGAACCCCCTTAAATTTTGTATTGAATATCATTGTACTCATTAAAACAACTAGTTTAATAATTATAATTTTATTATAAATCATTTAAGGAAACATAATATTATATGAAATACCATATATTTTTTTTATTATGACCTTATATTACCAGTTTGTTAACTACCATATTTTATGCTTTCACTTTGGGTATTAGTCTCTTTATTTTTCACATGTGTATTTTTTATATCATTTTTCCTTTCAATTATATCATGATTCAATAATTTAAAAAATTATATAAATATAATTCTTATTCATTAAAAAATTTAATACATTGTTCATGGAGACGGTTGGCCATATGATTGGATGAACATTATTTTATGTATATTTAATCATTAAATCATATTTGGGATATCACATATTTAATATATATTCACTAAAAACATCATTAATACAATCCATGCAGTGTTTGAAAGAATCATACCACTTTGAGGGGGGCGGTAGTCCATACTTCTGAAAGAGAAATTATTGCAGTAAAAAATTGGAATGTAAAAAAGTTATGTGTTGTAAAAAATTAATAATTAAGCTTGAAGACATAATAAATATCATATACTACATATATAATAAGAGTTTTAATCATAATTTTCTCCATGAGAGGTGGTAAAAAAATGAATGATTATATTTTAGCGAGTTGGTAGTTCATTGTACACATAAACAGAATGATTGTTACCCATTAGATGAAGGTGTGTATGAGTGTAGGTTGAATCCATAGCATAAAAAATCATGTTATATTTTTTATACTGGTTTTGTTATATAAACATTTAATAAAGAGATTGTAGGGGGTGAAGAAGAAGAAAAGAATGGATTTTGAGAGATGGCAATACTTCTTAATCTAGTAACTCATTTTGGTCTGTTCCAAATGGAGTACCTGGAAGACTTTTCTCACAAAATGAGGATTCAAGGGGGAATGGAGGTATATTTTTATGTTTATTGGGTATATCATTAACAAACATAAAATGTTTTAGTGCTTTGAAGAAGAGGGTGACGTGGTGACCTTTCATATGGAAGGAGTGATGACCTTTTAAATATTTGAAGAGATAATTACACCCATGTTTTTCTTGTAAAATGTGGATCCAATAATAATAAAATTAAATAAAATATATTATAGGGTCAAAAAATGAGAATAAAATGTATTTTTGATGTGTTTATAAGTATTTTTTAGCCACAAGGTTGCGGTTTAGTCCATTATTTAGCTTAAATTTACCTTAATTGATGTAATTTATTTTAATTATGTTCACTAATATTTTTTGTCAGAAAAACGTTTACCATATTAGACATTATTTATAATTAATATTATTAATATGGTATACATTTTTTCCCATTCTAATCACAAAATTAGTAGAATCTAATTTAAAATTAACTTCGTAGTCGGGTTGACAATGCGAGTTTTAAAGTAATAACATTTATAAGTTTAATAAGTTTTAATATCCAATTTCAATGTAAAATAGGTACCAATTAACCATATTGGATTAATTTTTAAAAATTATATCTAATTAAACATTTAAACCTATTTAAAATGTAATTTATCTTTACAAATAATTTATTTAAAAAATTAGTTTTGATTTAAAATCTAGTATTTTTAACTATTCACAAAAAATTGATACCTTGTTGAAAAATATGAAAAAATTATCCCAAAAAATCAATATATATATAAATATATTTTATAAATATATTTTTATTTTTGACATATTAAATAAAAGATTCTTCCAAAAAAGTGGACTAAAAATGGGCGCGCTATTAAATGTTTGTAAAATTGACTTCAAAAAATATATAGGTTTTTATGAATAAAATTAACTTTGTTTTGTCATTTTGTACATCAAATATATTGGATAAATACCAAATATATTTGGATAATTATATAAAATATATAATAAATTCACAACAATCTCTAATTTTATTTTATTTATTTTATTATGATAGAATAGTTTTGTGACCTAAAAAATATAATTATTTTCCTTTATATTAAATCGATTTTCATATTCATTTCTATTTATTTGATAACCTGTTCATTAATATTATATTTTTGTTAACCATATTATTTAATTAATTAGTAAATTCAATTTATAATGAAAAATTTTATTATATGGTTATAATTAAATAATTTAAATAATTATAATAATAAAAAGATGTTTCATAGAAACATTGGTGTTGCATGTAATGTATACCAAGACTATGTTCTATATAACATATGACATTTTTATGTTCCATGTAATGTATGAAAATATGATTTTATATGTAATTTATTCTAATTCCATGCCATGTTTTAAGAATTTTGGACATAGTATATTGCAAGATATAAATGAAAATTTAGTTTATTCGAAATATAATACACAAAACCTTTGGGTGTTATAATTTTGATGTGATAGAATCCCAAAAATGATTTAATAAATGATATAAAAGTATGATTGTAAAAATTAATATTTACCATTAAAAATAAATTTTTTTTATTTTAATTTATTATTTTTATAAATCTTTCATGAATTCTCTAAAAACTATATTATATTTAAATGTTTTTAAAATCATTTCATTAAGAGCATGAATCACTTTATCATCACCAAGGGTAATATTTTAATTACATTGGTTCATGTCCTTATAAAATTATTCTAAAACACTCATATTATATTAAGACCATGAGAAAATACATGGTAATAAATAGTTAATAGTTATGTGGTTTTGGTTAGTTTATTGTATAGGGTCCATAACATATGTTTAGAAAATAATAAAGAATTCCCCTCTCTTTTCCTATATAAAGTCATCCATGTTACCATTATTCTTCACTCAAAAAACCATTGTGAATTTACTTACTCTTCACTATTTTCTTTATATACTTCCCATGTTTCTACCAATCTCTTATGAAGCTCATCAAAAGATTTTGGAAATACTCTCTCCTGTAAGGAATCTTGTCATTCTCTTAGTTATTCAAGAACATTATTTATTTTATTTCTTTTGATTTCCAATTAATAATGTTGGGATATGTTTTTACACATACTTAATATTACCATTTTGATGTCCAAAATATGATACACCCCTTTTGTAACGACCCGAAATTTTGAATAAATCTTGTTTCCTAATTTCATGTGTTATTTTTTATACTCAAAAAAAATATATTTTATTTGATAAACATGATTATAAATAAAATGAGACCATTGGTTTTTGAGTGTTATATGACCATCGGTCAATATGACCACCGTGAACAAAATGTTTTGATTATTGTCTCTAAATTTAAGTAATCCTGGTTAATTATTATAGAAAGAAGATTTGATGGCCACGCCTAGTAGCCTTGGGCCGATCGAAGCCCATCTAACAGAGATTGGGAAGGAGGTAGAACCATTGGGCTTTGCTCTGGACCAAATCCAAGCCGAACTTCATCATGTGAAGCTAGAACGGAATCGCCTTCGCGAGAAGTTCAAACTGATAGAAATTACTACTCGGGCAATGTTGACTAAGCCGCCCCAAAATTCTATCACCCTAGCACACCTTACTCTTAGGTCCTATGCTGGTATTATAAGGGGTTATGTAACGAGACCGTAATTTCCTTGTGTAATCTTTTTTTTAAATAAAAATTTGGGTTTCTTCTTATGATGATGTTTATGAATTTTCAAATGACCGGATAAATATTGTATGCATATTTTTGATGAATTTTAGAAAAAGGATATTTTAAAAATGGTTGTGTAAACCTTAAATAATTAAAAATGTGTAATGATTTTCGAAAAATGGTCTTCTACAATTATGTTCAGCACGAAATTTAGAGTCTAATAAGATCAACTTGATTTTTGATGAATAGTAAATTATGAATAGTGATTTTATGATTAGGATTAGTAATATGACCAAATGGATTAGTAATCTCACTTAAAGAAAGTTTTAAAATAATCTAGGCACCTTGATTAAGTAATGTGATTCAATAAAATAGTTAAATAACGGTTTCATTAATTATTATTCAAGTATTAGTTTTTTCGGGGTGAATAGTGTTTTTTAATTAAAAATTTAATTAAAAATAATTAGAAAATTATTTTTATAAAAATGACTTCATTTTTGAACTCAGAGCATCGATATTATGTTATGGTAATTTTTGGGGATTTTTCTGAAAAATGTGAATTTTCGATGAATAGTGTTTTTATTTAAAAATTAAATTAAAAATATATAGAAAATTATTTTTATAAAATGGATTTCATTTTTGAAATCAGAGCATTGATATTTGGTTAAGGTGAAATTTTGGGGTTATTCTGAGAAGGTTGAATTTTTAGTGAATAGTAAAAATACAGTTTTAGGGTTTCAGTATGTTTAATGACATCATAATGGTGTCATGATGATGTCATGAGATCCTTTGAGGGTTGGACGGCCAAGGGTGATGAATTATTGTTTTGGGGGCCCCATGTGGCCTAACTCCATGATAAATGCCAAGGGAGAGCACATGGGTTTGAGAAAAGCACATGTGAGGTGTCCCTTGGCCATTAATGTCTTGTCCCCTCACTTTCCCTATAAATACCAAGCCCTCCTCTCATCAATTCGACTCCCCACTCTTCCCCAACGAAGTTCTGGTCTCATTACCTCCCAAGGAGTCCTCCCAAGGTGCCCCCAAGCCCTCAAGTTCCCAACCTTTGAGGTTTAAGAGTTACATTTTAAGGTAAGGGATCCGACCTCTCTCTTTCTTTTCAAGTAATCTCTTTTATGTCATTTCTTTTATACTCCATGTTATTATGTTGGAGGATGTTATTTTATATTCATCCTACTACCTATTTCATGTTCATATGATGAGAGACCCCCCTTGCTCTCATCATTTCGTTTTAAGAATGTTTAAGTGGCGCCGTTAGGCTGCCGAATTTTTAAGGGATTCTTTCACCTTCCTCGTTTTCAAGTTCTATTTTCATTCAAGTCTTTCATGTTCCTTTTTATTATGTTGGGGTATGATCTCTAAATTTATCATACTGATCTTTTATGATCATATGATGAGAGACCCCATTTGATCGCTTCAATTCATTATTTTGAAGTTTTAAGTGGCGCCGTTAGGCTGCCGAATTTTTAAGTGGTTCTTCACCATTCTCGTTTTGAAGTTCTATTTTCACGTCAATTCTTTCAAGTTCCTTTCTATTATGTTGGGGTATGATCTCTATATCTATCATACTAGACTCTTATGTTCATATGATGAGAGACCCTATTTGACCTTGTCAATTCAATTTTGTTGAAGTTTAAGTGGCGTCGTTAGGCTGCCGAATTTTTAAGTGGTTCTTCACCATTCTCGTTTTGAAGTTCTACTTTCATGTCAATTCTTTCAAGTTCCTTTCTATTATGTTGGGGTATGATCTCTATATCTATCATACTGGAACCTTATGTTCATATGATTAGAGACCCTATTTGACCTTGTCAATTCAATTTTTTTGAAGATTAAGTGGCGCCGTTAGGCTGCCGAATTCTCACAAGAGAAATCTTTTTTTTCCTTCCTTTCATGTTCTTCATTTCATATGGTATATTTTCAAATTTCATTACCATGTTCTTAAAACCCTTATATTTTGCCTCTCTACTGTTTGATGGGTCATTTATGAATGTTTGACCCATGTCCCCTCTCTTCTCAATGTTTTCTAAAACCCCGAAACATAGTGGTTATGTTGTAGAATTTCCATCTCAAAATGTCTCTCTCTTTTTCTAAAGTTATTTTATATTATTAAGTGAATACTCAAAGCTCTTTCTTCTAAAGGGGTATTCACATATATACCAAAATGTTCTATTTTAAATTCTGGGATTTACATACATGAGACCCACCTTCCTTTTCTGTGGGTTTTAAAGTGACGTAAAGATCATGTCTTCAAAGCAGTTTTTAAAAAGAGTTATGATTATGAAATGAAACCCATTTCCTTTATGCTATATGGGTTATTTATGAAATTTTTGATGATGATATATGTGGCTCACATGATAATAAAGGCAAATTTAAGGGTGCGCCCTGATAGCGCTCCAATGCATTGGGTAATGATGTAACCACTAGAGATTACAATTTTCACGATACCTTGGTGAATAACCTTGGTAATTTTCAAATGAAACCTTGGGGATGGACCTTGGTGATATGTTCATGATTGTCTATGTTAAATGATGTAGCCACATATTCAAGTTATGAAAAATGTTGTTTTTATTATGAAATGCCTCATGATTTCTTTCTCATGCCTTAAAGTTCTTTTCATGTCATTATTGAAGTATATCAAGCTGACATGTAAAATGTTCCTCTTGTTTCCCTTATTGGGCCTTCTGCTCACCCTTTATTTTGATGTGTGTTCCCAGGTTATGAGATGCAGTAATGAACCTAGGATGAACTTGAGGAGAAGCCTTTCAAGTGTTTAAGAAGAATGTTTTTTTTCTTTCATTTATTATGTTCCTGGTTTCCAAGACACTAAACCTTAAAGATCCTCGGTTTTGTAAAATGTAATGAAAGTTTATGTGATGAAAAGGTGGGATGCTATAGTTGGTATCAAAGGATGGTTTAGTTATTTGTGGAAATTAGGATATGAAAACTCTAGGAGGAACCCTATAGAAAAGTTTAATATAGGAAATCTTCCTGGTATTTTGGTGAGTATTGAGTAAGGGGTTTCCAAGCAAATACATCCCTGTCTGGATACGAGCAGGTAGAGGTGGCTCTGGCACAGATGTACATAGGGGTAAAACCCGAAAACACCGCTTTGAGCTAGACTCGAACGGGAACTGGTACACGACAACGGGCCTTGCTGCACTCTTGGTTACGACACTCCCGGGGGATATGCTTTGGTAAATTCATAAGCTTAGTATGAACCATTGTTAAAGGAACAAAGATAAAATAAAATAAAGGTTTACATAAGAATATATGATCATGGATAACCTAGAAGGGAACCTAGGGGATCACAAGTTAGGGTATACTTTACTTCTACATGTTATCCTTAGATGCTTTAAGTTTCTTTTCATGATTATTGGCTATGTATTTAAGCCCCTAATTATAGCTTCTTTTCTTAGTTAATGGCGGGAAATGGAAGAACATGTCCCAACAACCAATGTGATAGGAAATGCTATGATTGCCGTATTAATACGACCGAGATGATTAGGGGATTAAAAGATGATTATTATTTTGGAAGACGTTCACTATTTTGAGGACCATATATGATCAAGGTAAATAGATTATTACGGTATTTTCATTGAGGAGTAAGGTTGATTTATATTTTGATTTATCAATGAATTTAAGTTAGACTTATAGTAATTTAGGTTACTTACGGGAATGATTAAACTATCTTGGGTAAAATATGTTTAGGTTAGCTATTTTTGTTATAAGATGCTAGGAGTGGTTGATGTTGTTTGGAGATGAACAATGAAGTTTATTTTGGAAGACTATGTTATCAAGTCCTTCTTGTATTTGGGTTTCAATCTTAGTTTGGTTTATTTCGAGGAATTTTAAGGACTGTTATTTATGGAATGGTCTATGATGAACTTTGGGTATTACCATGGAACATTGAAGATTTAAAATTAGTTTCCATTCCTATGGGATTCTTCCTTTTTGAAGAGTTGTTTAACCTTACCCTTTCTGTTTTGGGATAATGCTTAAAGATAGAAGAAATAGATAGTTAATCTTTTATGGATTATGTGATTCTCTAGAAGATGATTCTTGTGTTTTGATGAGACCAAGTAGTTTTGAATGCTCATCGTTTGGGGGAAAGTATTAGTTTTGGTAAAAACTTATTAAAGGGTGAAACTCTACATGAAGGTCGATATATTTTCTTATGTTTTTGTTCTATGTAGTAAATGAAATCCTCAAAATTTTGAAAAGAAACGTAAAACAAAAATGTTGTTGGTTTACGTTTCCTACTAGGTAATCAAAGACCGTTTACACACATCATAAGTTTGGGATTTTCTCATGGTTAACCTTCTCCTAATCATGTTCTCTATCACTCTCTCTCAGAACTGACCCTTTGTTTTTTTCCTCCATGTCCATGTTTTCCTACATGGAACCCGAGTGTGGGTTAACTCGGGTGGCCTTTGTACTTCCTTTTCTTTCTTTTAAAGTAATGGTGTTACTGACTCTTTTTCCGATGTGGGACTTTCAATGAAATTTCAAAACCCAATTTAAAAAAATTGCGAGGACGCAATTTCTTAAGGGGGGAAGATTGTAACGACCCAAAATTTTGAATAAATCTTGTTTCCTAATTTCATGTGTTATTTTTTATACTCAAAAAAAATATATTTTATTTGATAAACATGATTATAAATAAAATGAGACCATTGGTTTTTGAGTGTTATATGACCATCAGTCAATATGACCACCGTGAACAAAATGTTTTGATTATTGTCTCTAAATTTAAGTAATCCTGGTTAATTATTATAGAAAGAAGATTTGATGGCCACGCCTAGTAGCCTTGGTCCGATCGAAGCCCATCTAACAGAGATTGGGAAGGAGGTAGCACCATTGGGCTTTGCTCTGGACCAAATCCAAGCCGAACTTCATCATGTGAAGCTAGAACGGAATCGCCTTCGCGAGAAGTTCAAACTGATAGAAATTACTACTCGGGCAATGTTGACTGAGCCGCCCCAAAATTCTATCACCCTAGCACACCTTACTCTTAGGTCCTATGCTGGTATTATAAGGGGTTATGTAACGAGACCGTAATTGCCTTGTGTAATCTTTTTTTTAAATAAAAATTTGGATTTCTTCTTATGATGATGTTTATGAATTTTCAAATGACCGGATAAATATTGTATGCATATTTTTGATGAATTTTAGAAAAAGGATATTTTAAAAATGGTTGTGTAAACCTTAAATAATTAAAAATGTGTAATGATTTTCGAAAAATGGTCTTCTACAATTATGTTCAGTACGAAATTTAGAGTCTAATAAGATCAACTTGATTTTTGATGAATAGTAAATTATGAATAGTGATTTTATGATTAGGATTAGTAATATGACCAAATGGATTAGTAATCTCACTTAAAGAAAGTTTTTAAATAATCTAGGCACCTTGATTAAGTAATGTGATTCAATAAAATAGTTAAATAACGGTTTCATTAATTATTATTCAAGTATTAGTTTTTTCGGGGTGAATAGTGTTTTTTAATTAAAAATTTAATTAAAAATAATTAGAAAATTATTTTTATAAAAATGACTTCATTTTTGAACTCAGAGCATCGATATTATGTTATGGTAATTTTTGGGGATTTTTCTGAAAAATGTGAATTTTCGATGAATAGTGTTTTTATTTAAAAATTAAATTAAAAATATATAGAAAATTATTTTTATAAAATGGATTTCATTTTTGAAATCAGAGCATTGATATTTGGTTAAGGTGAAATTTTGGGGTTATTCTGAGAAGGTTGAATTTTTAGTGAATAGTAAAAATACAGTTTTAGGGTTTCGGTATGTTTAATGACATCATAATGGTGTCATGATGATGTCATGAGATCTTTTGAGGGTTGGCCGGCCAAGGGTGATGAATTATTGTTTTGGGGGCCCCATGTGGCCTAACTCCATGATAAATGCCAAGGGAGAGCACATGGGTTTGAGAAAAGCACATGTGAGGTGTCCCTTGGCCATTAATGTCTTGTCCCCTCACTTTCCCTATAAATACCAAGCCCTCCTCTCATCAATTCGACTCCCCACTCTTCCCCAACGAAGTTCTGGTCTCATTACCTCCCAAGGAGTCCTCCCAAGGTGCCCCCAATCCCTCATGTTCCCAACCTTTGAGGTTTAAGAGTTACATTTTAAGGTAAGGGATCCGACCTCTCTCTTTCTTTTCAAGTAATCTCTTTTATGTCATTTCTTTTATACTCCATGTTATTATGTTGGAGGATGTTATTTTATATTCATCCTACTACCTATTTCATGTTCATATGATGAGAGACCCCCCCTTGCTCTCATCAATTCGTTTTAAGAATGTTTAAGTGGCGTCGTTAGGCTGCCGAATTTTTAAGGGATTCTTTCACCTTCCTCGTTTTCAAGTTCTATTTTCATTCAAGTCTTTCATGTTCCTTTTTATTATGTTGGGGTATGATCTCTAAATTTATCATACTGATCTTTTATGATCATATGATGAGAGACCCCATTTGATCGCTTCAATTCATTATTTTGAAGTTTTAAGTGGCGCCGTTAGGCTGCCGAATTTTTAAGTGGTTCTTCACCATTCTCGTTTTGAAGTTCTATTTTCACGTCAATTCTTTCAAGTTCCTTTATATTATGTTGGGGTATGATCTCTATATCTATCATACTAGACTCTTATGTTCATATGATGAGAGACCCTATTTGACCTTGTCAATTCAATTTTGTTGAAGTTTAAGTGGCGCCGTTAGGCTGCCGAATTTTTAAGTGGTTCTTCACCATTCTCGTTTTGAAGTTCTACTTTCATGTCAATTCTTTCAAGTTCCTTTCTATTATGTTGGGGTATGATCTCTATATCTATCATACTGGACTCTTATGTTCATATGATTAGAGACCCTATTTGACCTTGTCAATTCAATTTTTTTGAAGATTAAGTGGCGCCGTTAGGCTGCCGAATTCTCACAAGAGAAATCTTTTTTTTCCTTCCTTTCATGTTCTTCATTTCATATGGTATATTTTCAAATTTCATTACCATGTTCTTAAAACCCTTATATTTTGCCCTTCTACTATTTGATGGGTCATTTATGAATGTTTGACCCATGTCCCCTCTCTTCTCAATGTTTTCTAAAACCCCGAAACATAGTCGTTATGTTGTAGAATTTCCATCTCAAAATGTCTCTCTCTTTTTCTAAAGTTATTTTATATTATTAAGTGAATACTCAAAGCTCTTTCTTCTAAAGGGGTATTCACATATATACCAAAATGTTCTATTTTAAATTCTGGGATTTACATACATGAGACCCACCTTCCTTTTCTGTGGGTTTTAAAGTGACGTAAAGATCATGTCTTCAAAGCAGTTTTTAAAAAGAGTTATGATTATGAAATGAAACCCATTTCCTTTATGCTATATGGGTTATTTATGAAATTTTTGATGATGATATATGTGGCTCACATGATAATAAAGGCAAATTTAAGGGTGCGCCCTGATAGCGCTCCAATGCATTGGGTAATGATGTAACCACTAGAGATTACAATTTTCACGATACCTTGGTGAATAACCTTGGTAATTTTCAAATGACACCTTGGGGATGGACCTTGGTGATATTTTCATGATTGTCTATGTTAAATGATGTAGCCACATATTCAAGTTATGAAAAATGTTGTTTTTATTATGAAATGCCTCATGATTTCTTTCTCATGCCTTAAAGTTCTTTTCATGTCATTATTGAAGTATATCAAGCTGACATGTAAAATGTTCCTCTTGTTTCCCTTATTGGGCCTTCTGCTCACCCTTTATTTTGATGTGTGTTCCCAGGTTATGAGATGCAGTAATGAACCTAGGATGAACTTGAGGAGAAGCCTTTCAAGTGTTTAAGAAGAATGTTTTTTTTCTTTCATTTATTATGTTCCTGGTTTCCAAGACACTAAACCTTAAAGATCCTCGGTTTTGTAAAATGTAATGAAAGTTTATGTGATGAAAAGGTGGGATGCTATACCTTTCAATCTCATAAAACCATTTTATGAATCGTTATGTACTGCAGTTATGCTACTGAAACATCATTATGATTTTTCATGACAACTGACTATGATGTGAATTCCAACACGCATTTAAACTCAAAAGAATTCACCTATATTTACCTATATGTTTTTATTGTGTACTTCCATGTATGTACCCCACTATCAAGTATCATGTTGTTAATAGAGATTAAATACATTCTTATGTTGTATAATCAATGTGGATCACTTATGAATGTACATGATATTATTTTGATGGATAAACCCAGATAGAAAACCAATGCATTTGGAAATGTTTTAATCAAATGATATTATATGAAATGTGATTTTGAGGTTACCCAAAGAATACAATGTTACGAGGTATTAATGGCTAACCTTGACTTATGCATATTATTCTATGTTTTATGTCGTTTTGAAATTCCTATGTTTCCATTATGCTAACTTATTACATTATTCCTCACTGTTAATGATTATGATTCTCACCTTTTTATGTTACATTGTTATGCATCCTCACTCACATATATTTCTTTACCCAATGTTTTTATTATTTTATTCCCTTACTAGGATTTATATATCACCCATTTTGTAGGTATATACCTTGGTTATTCAATATAGTTTTTAATGTTATGGAATATTAGAAGAATATTAAGGATGTTTTCAATATACCCATTGTAACATATTTTTTGATATAATGTTATATACATAATTCTAGAAGACACTATGCTCTATGATCTTTTTTCATTTTTTCAGTGTGCCATTATTTAATTAAAAATAAAATTAAGTGTATTAAAGTTATGAGTTTTCATATATAATGAATGAAAATAAATACTGTATATGATTTTTTTGAAATATTGTTTCTTCTAAATTTATAATAACATATCTAACTTTTTACCGTCCATTCCCTTGTAAAATGATAACATCGCTCATGCATACATTTGGACTACACTCCATGGAGAGATGTGATCCATTAATCATTTACACTATACATGGATGGATAAAAGGATATACATAATTAATATATATGATTTATATTATTTAATTATTATTATTTAAATGTTAATTAATAGTTTATTTTATTTCGTTCTATTGGTTGAAAAGTGAAAACAATGTTCAGGCGTGCATACGACCTACCATATCCATGAACGGTGTAATTCATTTTTCAATACAATATTTTATAGATGACTATAGATATCAACATATTCAATATATAAGAGATTTATACTAGTAATAACAATGTATAGATAATGGAAACATAATCAACTTTGAAGGACTAAATCTACAAATTGAAAAGGTATAAAAAATGATGTGGTTAACAATCGAAATAAGGACAATAATAAAAGATGGTTTTCAAATGCATGATATAATGTTATATATATAAAATATATAATATTGTATATATGTATATAGTATTTTATATTTTTATATTAATTAAAAATATATTGTAAATGAGTTTAAAATAAATTACGAAGCAAGTGACACACAATGTAAATGATTCTATCTCAATTTATACTCAATTAAGAAATAATTTGTATTAGTTACCTATTAATTTTTATGATATATATATATATATATATATTTCCCATTTTATGTATTTAAAATTAATTGTTATTAATTAATGATGAATAATGATTCAATTCATGTTACACTTTCTATATGTTATAATTTTAATATTACACACGATGGAAGAATTTATTTTACAATCTCATTTTTTGTATTTCTATTATTTTTGTAGAATGAATCATATAAATATACATTCACAAAATACATCTATTTTTTTATCCTAAGAAATTTTAAAGATTTAAAAAATTTTAGATTAAATTTTAATATCTTTTTTTCTTAAATTAAGAAAATAAATGTTTAAAATAAATTTTGATCTTATTTTTATTTGGATCGGGTAAATATTTATTCCCTATCAATTTTACGAGTTATTTAGAAAATTATTCTTTTTTATATAAAAATATTCATTAAATAAATTTCAAGTTATATTTGAATTTCTAAAAATTTTAGAATAAAAATTTATAATATTTTTATAAATTTAATTTTGTTACATTCCTTTACAAAATGTCTAAAGGAATGTTCTTTTTCATATATATGTAATTTATAGATTTTCCTACATCCATAATCATTTTATGCTATTTAGATTATTCTACATGTTTCCTGTACTTTTATAAAGAAAAATAATTAATGAAATATTATTTTAATATTTTTTGTCAAATTTAAAAATGATTTTATTTCACTACAAAACCTATACTTTTGACGAATTGATAGCAACATTTCAATATTTTTTGTTAATTAAAATTAGCTTTAAATATTCCCTTCCTTGCAATCATTTTTTAGAGTTCTTTGAATTTTAACAAAATATCCATATTCGTTATATCATGTACATGATTATATAATATATCATATACTATTTTTATATATGGTTATTTACTATGAATGTTATTTGATTGACTAGGGAAATACAAATTTTCAATTTTCCTTATGGAATAATGATATTTATAAATGTTGAATTTTATTTATCTTGAATATTCAAAATTAAATATATGAATAATTAATTTGAAATGTAGTGATGGGTGGGGCCCAGAATAATATAACCCCTCGATACATCGATATGTCTCATGAGAAAAATCAATTGGCCAAATTAAATGGGTTTTTAGTGTATACCTACCCATCTATTAAACTGGCATAACACAAGATATTGATGATAGTAGATATCATATTGACTAAGCTCTTGATATCAAATATTAATATCATCCTTCATTGTGATTTGAATATTTATTATCAATGATATTACAACATTGATATTATCTGTGGATACATTTTGTGATCAAGTTATTAACTATATGACATGCAATCATAGTTATTTTCCTTTTCATATTGATTATGCCTTATTTACTCACGATTTATTATATTGTACATAACTTTATGCCGAATTTGAGCTCACCCTTTAATTTCTTTATTTTTCCCAAGATATAAAGATGGACATTTTAAATAATATCAATGATTCAAGATCATTAAATCGGAAATATATTTTGTATTTCAAAAGTACTACGAGAATCATATATGTATCAAGTTATTTATAACTACTAAACTGATCGGTCATTCATTGTAAGCTTATTTTTATCCTAAACCAATGTAATAAAGTATACACCAACACTAGGTTACTAGAGTTGGGGTTTATGTTGTTGTTATATGATGATGTTTAGTATAAACATTGGAAACTATATTTTAAATAATCAATTTTAACATTAGAATTTCGATAATCCTTAATAATTTTTGAAATTTTTTAGTACTTGAGATATTTTTATTTTATGGCTCAATATTCATGTTGATTATGAGATAACACAACATGTTCCATTTTTTAGTAATGGGGACTGATGGATGAATGGGAAATAAAAACAATAGACTTTAATGACACAAACATTTATCAAAGGAATCTATCCCTTTTAGTATTAATGTCAAATATTATAAAAACATAAAATAACTTAGAGGCCACAAAAAGAAATATAAATGACGAATTATTGAGTTAAGAAGTATTTCCAGAAGTTAAGAATCCAATTCTGATGAAATAGTAACTTGAACTTAGGAATAATAATCTTACCCTTATGAATAGTAAGTCAGCTAAATGATTATGACCACACCAAAGAACGTTTAAATGAAATTTAGGATTTTTAAAAATAAGAGTATTTTTAAAAATATAACATTATATGAAAATAAATTTATTAAAAATTATTAACTAAGTGTTGGTATTTTTATAAGTCATAAATACGTAATTAAAATTTATAAATAATTTAATAATTTAAAAGAAAATTTATTTCCCTAAAATTTATTCATTAATTGATTTTTTATGTCTTATAATTTTCATTTAATTTTATGAAACATTAAATAATTCTTTCAATGTGTTATAAAATAAAATAAAAATTTAAAATCTATAATTTCCATGTAAATATTGATTTTAAATAAAAATTAAATAACACATATATAGAAAATTATTACCAAAAAATGGAGTACATTTTTGAATTCAAAGTATCAAAACATTGTTTGGATGAATTGTTGTGATTTTTCTTAATTACATGATTTTTTATGAATAGTGAAATATTGTAATGTATGGTATATATACATTAATAGAAAAATATACTATTCATTAAGTCATCACTGATGTAAGAAACATTGTTTCAAACTCACATTATCTAATGAAAATATTTTTTCTCAAAAATCAACAATAATTCTTATCTTGAGAAAAATAATATACTAATGATTTAAATAATAAGAAAACACCCCTATCTTCCAACATAAAGACTACCCTCACACCATCTTATCCTTACACTTCTCAACCATCAAGACTTGGCCATATTCTTCCCAACACTCTTCCCTAGCCCATCTTCATTTCAAAGAGATCTCATTATCATTATGATACCAATCATAGGTTCCATAATGAGGATATAAAGAGGAATATTCAAGAGGTAAATCCTCTCTAATTTTATTTTAATTTCCATTTAATTTCATTTATTTATTTATTGTCCCCACAACTCCCTTAATCCAAATGGAATGATAACTCCATTAACATACATATAATTAACATATATCACGGTAATGTAATATAAATCACTAAAATCATCCTCTCTCTCTTTTACTGTAAAAATGTAATCACCACCCATGATTTGCCAATTTACCGACATCGTACGCGATGCATTTTCATTTCCCATAAATTCTATAAAGGATGTTAATGAAACCATTAAATGTGTGAAAATATATTTCAATTTGTATCAAATAACCCTTTTTATTTTTTTGTAATGAAAATTTATACAAAATACCAAAAATGAAAAAAATGAGTTCATTCTGATCGAAAAACCACCAAAATTAATCGAAAATGATCCTCCTTAATTTTAATCTAATGATTCATCATCAAGATATGTAAAAAAATTATTTATAAGGCCATTAAAACTTTTTTAATATCATTAATAATATAAAATATAAATTCTATATACTTATCCTTATTTTATATAAACATCCATTCCTAAATACAAGGGAACAGATCGTGAAAACTAAAAAAACAAATTCTCTCATACAATAAAATTAAACTCTAAATAAAAAAACACCCATAAATTAAATTAATAAACTCATAATTAATCTTATTCATGTATTAATGGTGTTTTTAATACTTAATTATTGAATATAATGTTTTTATATAGGAAATTAAAGTGATGAAATCATTTAGACACAAGGTATAAGGAATTCTTGAACCGAACTCTCTTTATTTGGTTTTTCCCTATTTCACCACATTTTAACTATTGATATTACATAAATATAATTTATTTTTAATTATCTCACCTTTTGTAGGATATATACTTTTTCAAATTGAGATTATTAAAAAAAATGTATTCTATAAGAACTCTTCTTTCTAAAAACACACATTTTACATATTGAGATTGTTTCTTATTCACTCAATGTTGATGTTTCAAGGATATTATTACCTATTTAATTTCATATCCATATTTTTATTAGTGCATTATTATGTTATAAAACCCATTCATTTCCATGGGTTGTTTTATTTAAAATATTAATACATGTTGGATGTGGATTTTATTACAATATAAATGTAATGATATGGTCGGGGCACCTGGAATTATATAATACAATGTAAACATTATGATGTGATGGGTGAGAACAAAATTATATAGTGCTCCAATTCATAGGGTAATGTGATTTATCTCAGGAGAAAACCGAAATATGCATGGACATGATGCTAGATTTTTTCACAACCATTTGTGGTAGTTGACCACTGAGACACAATGTTTCATTTTTATTCATTGCCACATTCCAAGACATAACTCAATGACTTCCACTTACGATTATGATACCAAGATTATGTTATGATGATGATTTAATGTTTATACTCGCCCAATTTAATATTATTTCATTTTATTCACTATCCTCTTACTAGGATTTTAGCTCACCCAATTTTAATGTATATATTCATGTGATTAAATATAATAAGTATAATTCCAGGGACAATAATAAGTTAGTGAAAAAAAATTAAATAAATTTTTATGTTTTATTTTTTAAATGTTATGTATGGTCATAATTTCCCCAATACACTAAACCTTTTTATCATCATTGTGTAATGATTTTATGATTATTTCCTTCCAAATGATTTAATAGTAATGTAAGAAAAAGTAGTGTCATTGTGGTTTGTATTAGATGATTGTTTAGTTAATATAGAAATTATGACTAGATAACCTTTTTGAAAACCCTATGTATGAGACTAAGTATAATAAATCACCCCAAAATATTTTTTATAGTAAATTCTGAACACAGGAATCCCAAAATATATGCATTAATAATTAAATGAACAATGGAATATATTATTTATTCATGAATTGTTAATTTGTGATTTTATCTAAGCCTTTATTTTTTTTAAAAATGGTGGGGACCAGAAGAAACCATGCTAAAAACCCATGTTAGATTTAATGCAGTGATTTCCTTGATGACATCCCCAATGCCTTTGGAGGTGGAGTTTGAAATTTCGTAGGGATTTTTACCCAGTTGTCTCAGGTTGTGAACAATAACATGAATAATGTGGAACTCCCAATTTCACCAAAGATATAGAAACTGGATATCAGGTGTTTTATGAGGCAAAAATGGATGGTGTTTAGTGGATCTTCTAATACACATATTTCATAATAGTGGGTTAAATAAATGGAGAAGATCTTTTCTGTACATTTCTATTCTAAAATAAAGAAGACCACTCTCAATCATTATAGTCAAGATGGAGTGGATGATAATTGGTGGGATTTAATTAAAAAACCCAAGATTACTGAGATAATTGAAGAGTTAGAGTGAGATTAAATGAAGAAAATGATTCTTAATAAGTATTTCTCTTGTACTATTTATCCTGCTGATCCTTCATTCCCCTAAGGTCCCTAAACTTCATGAATGTTTTCCTCTGCTTGTGATTTCTACAACAGAGTTCAATGTGTCTTTGTATCTTCACATATTGATGCTTTTTGCTCAATTTATATTTTGTCTCCCTCCAATTAACGCCTTCAATATATTTGTTTTCGAAGCAAGGTGTATCCAAAATCGAGCGGTGGTGGGTTTTCTCAATCGATGTAAAATGATGATTTGATTCTCATCGGAGAAGGATTTGGTCGTCACCTGGTCCATCACTCCTTGGGATTTCAATGGATGTAGTATTTTCCTCAAGCGATCATCTTTTGATCTCTACCTTAATCGTGACCCATCTTCTACTGCATTGTTGGTAAGCTTTCCAAACCTGTATCTACCCTTTCATAACCCTTACATTATTTTTATGCATGGGAATTTGGTTTGAAGATATCTTTGTTTGGATAATCGCACTTCTATGATCTGTCCTCTGATTTTACCTCATGCTTATGTTTAGGTAAATGTCTCCAAAAACCCTTCAAAGTGGTTGTGGATTTCAATCGGAGAGGAGATTAGATAGAGGTCGAGAGTTGTGTTTGAATAATGCCCAGTGTTCTAATCAAGATGTAACAAAATCAGACATTTCACCTCTGGGAGCCATCATGCAAACTTCGAACGACTAGTAGCGGTGCATGAGAATACAGTGGTTGATCACCAGTTTTGGGGGAGTGGTGATTTGGGTGTGCATGAGGATGCGCATGGGGAACTCCAATTGGAATGGATCTTGTCAGGTACCATGGCCCTTCAGTTGTGGAGTCCAGTACCGGGGAGGTTCTGAAGCAGAAAAGACCCTTATTGTCCACAGTGCATGTGAATAACGTATGGCCAGAGGAGTCTGGTCCACTGGTTGAGGAAAACTTCTCCAGGATGAATTTTGACTTGGGTATCCTTGTGGTTGAAGGGAAGAGTCCCTTAGCAGTGGCCTTGGTGATCCCAAAATCTCCCTCCAATTCTGAGGAGGGTGAGATGAAGTCAACAAGGAGTGAGGTCCATAGTCTCGATGGCTCTCAAAATAGATGTTGGTCAAACACAAATAAGCAACAACATCAGTTTAGGGGGTGAGGTTATGAGGAATTCTCTATATTAGAATCAGTGTTGGGGAAGTCTTACTTAATGGATGCAACATTTCACAATGGTCAAATGAAGCTTGATGATGGAAATATATTGAGGGACTTAGACACAAACACCTTCATCCATCTGAAGTCTGCATCTGGGGGGAAGATATCTAAGCCAGAGAATATGGTAGCTAAATATAAGTCTCTATGTAAGTAGAGGCCCCTCAAAGTTGACTCGAAGATAATGCTCGTGAAACGCTTTGATGGATTTGAATGACAGGAACCTCCAATTAATGTTGAGGATGAATCTTCATGGGATGACAGTTATAGCCTTCCTTCAGTGAATAGTATTTATTGGTGTCAAGGGATATGTCCTCATATCCCTCATATAATGATGGGGAAAAGGCATTAGAGATTTAGGGAAATGAATAGTGGTCCCAGGGAAAAATCCAAATGCACACAAGGATTACTCTTACTTGCCAAAACCTATTTAAATTCAGTCATCCACAATGGGAAGGAAAAAAGAAAGCTCAGGCCCACATAAGGGTGAATGTGATGGAGCACTTAGATACAAAAGTGACATGAAATAAATGGATGGGGAGTGCTTGAAACAAATTCTACACTCCAAAGAAGTTTTGTTTCAGCAACACATACGACTCAACGTCTCAGAAGAGGAACTAATGAGGATTTATGAACGAAGGTAGCATGTGGATGAATTAAAAGAGAAAGAAGTGTGTCTGGATAAGCATGATAGAATTATGGCATAATTCTTAATTCAGAGAAATATCAACTTAGTGGAATTTATTCAGATGATGGAATGGATGATCTCTCATTTTGAAGAGCTTATCAAAGAAGACCCAACTATCCAAGTTAGTTCACTACACTGGGAGCTTTATAGAATAGTTGGGTCAAGTATTATTAGCCTTGTTTTTAATCAGTTTGTGATCTCTTTCAGCCTGTAGATGTAGCATTTTGTGATATTTTATTTTCCATTTTCCATAAAAATTGTTTTAATAAAAAATTAAATTTGGATGGAAGCTGGTTGATCTAATGAGAAAGGTGGAAGGAAAAATCAACCACCCACATTTCAAAAATGTGGGAAGAAAAATAATGGGAACTTCCTCTAAGAGACATGGAATTGTGTCATGTATGGGAATTAATGCCACAATGATTATGAATTTCAATAGAACATGATGATGCAAGATAATTTAGTGGAGTAAAATAGAGTACCACCCATGGTCCAATGCTACAAATCTAGGGAGAAATGGAACTATCAAAGCTAGTGCACTAAACATTTAGTTCATGAGGGTAATCAATATATTCATCCAAAAAACCCAATGGAGTAATGGATAGATTGTGCGATCACTACTGTAGAAGTTGAGTAAGGAAATGAAGTCATACAATATACAATTTCTATTCACTCAATAATGAAAAATGGATTATTTGATTCTGGTTCAATTCATTTCTTTATATTCTTCATTTTTTCTAGAACAATTGAATCTAATACATGAAACATTGAGGTAGATATATGCATAAAAATACATAGTGGTTTAATAATTTCATCCCAATTATTGGAAACATCTCATGTTGGAATATGTGTGAAGATTCTTATAGATAATATCATAATATTTTCCTTGGTGGATTTTGAATCTATATTAGGGATTTATTTGATATTGTCATATAGATAAAATATAAACCACTTGGAAAAGGAAATACCATTTCATATTATGAACCATACCATGATGCTCTATAAATGAAATGATGATCACAAGTATCCTTTTGAATATCCATAAATGTGGTGGGTGTTGGTTCCCTATGAGGAAGAATACCTCAACTAAAAGGTTGAGTTAAAGTATGTTACCAAACTAGGGGAAATTCCCATCCTGATAGATTATAGTGATATAATTCTAAACTTGTTACACATGTTACATCTATATCATGAGGCAGAGTTCTGAATAAGACTCAAACTTGAAGAAACTCTTATCACAAAGTGTACCAATATGGTTGATCCTATCAAAATATTGGAGTGAAAGAAGATGCTTCTAGAATATTTAGATAAAGGGTTTATATTCCCTTTTGCATCATCATAGGGTTCTTTGGTGCTCTTTTTCAAGAATAAAGATGGATCAATGTGGTTGTGTATCAATTATCAAGTACTCAAAAAGCTCACCATAAAGAACAAGTATCCCCTTCCATGGATTGATGACTTTTTCAATCAGTTATGAGGATCTTAGTGTATGATCAAAATGTATATGTAGATAGCTCAATTACTGGGGGTGAATTTTAGTTTTAAATTGTTTTCATTTTTATCATTTTGAAAATATATGTTCATTAAAGTTAAATAATCTGGATTATGAAACACTGTTTAGTTATTAACAATGAAAATAGAACGCTAAGGATCTGGTAAAATTGACGCAATTATTAAACATAAGAAAATTTTACAAAGGGAAGGATTATACCCTATATCATGTAGGATCATATTTATATTAGAGTATTAAAGATTAATAATGTGTAAGAAAGTTATACTTTCTAACATAAAAAGTATTAGTAGAAATAAAACTTGAAATAAAAGAGGATAAGTATAAGAAATATTTTAACCCTACGAGATGTGTTTCCACCATCCTTGGATTAAAGTCCACTGATTTATATTTTTCAGAAAATATACATTACCCACCCTTGGGTAAGCCGTCAGTAAGAAGATAAATATAAATCATTATATCCACACAAGCCCTTGATTAAGTATGTAATAAAAACCTCTATATTCATATCCCAATAAGCTCTCAATTGATATCTACAACAATCATATTATCACTAGCAGGTTGACTAAGTTGTTCATTACTAATGAAAATTTCCATAGCATTTACACATGGCAGATTTGAGTAGAGCTGTCATAGAGTATCACATAATTCTAGAGTTTAAATCTCTCATTACATCTACACTAAAAAATCTACCACTCGTTTCATTAAAATGTCTGGGTATTTATAGGAATGGATTATAATGTTCAACTTCGACCTCCAACAGTCATATTTTTCTTTAAAATATTAATGTTCCTTTACATGTGGCACTCAAGAAACAATTAAGTTGAAATAAATTGGACGTCATCATTTTATATAAAAACAATTAGAAAAATTCTTATGTGTAAGAAATATTATCACATTTAGGGTCTGATAAAATTTATTGTTATATTATATTAATTTTTTAATAGTATAAATATAATTTAATCAGATTATAAAATAATAGAGAATCATATATTGATTTATTAGGAAATCAATGTCTGAATTTTGATAAATTTATACTCTGATTTTAGAGGAATGTGGAGTCTAATTTTAGAAGAAACCAGAGTCTAGATTCAAAATAAATTTTAGTATGATTTCATAAGAAATCAGAGTCTAATTTCAGAAGAAATCAGAGGTATATTTTAGAAGAAATCAAATTCACAATTCTGGGGAAATCTGATTCTAAAGAATTGTTATGTTCTGAGTTATATAAGGATCTTATTTTTTTAGAATACGGATAGATCATTAAACATGGTTTGATAAGAAATTATATATGTAATTTAAGATCATACATATTTTCAAAACCACTTTTAGAGAAAGAAAACATTCTCTAAGAAAAAGTTTCTTTGAGAAATAGAATATTCTTTGAGAAAAAGTTTATTAGAGAAAGATTATTTCCTTAAGAAAAAGTTTCTTAGATAATGATAATTTTACATAAAAATGAATGTGATTACGAAAACATAAAAGAGAAAAAATTATAAGGAATATTATTGACTCAACAATATATACCTTTTTAAAGCATAAACAACATTTCATAAATTAATATAAAGGTGTAAGGTTTTCATTTTTATGATCAAAAGAATTACATTACTACCTTTTTTGTGGCTCATGTTTATTAAAACATACTACACCTTAGGCTATAAAATTTCTAATGATTTTATTCTTGTCATTCTTTGAAAAATAAATCTTCTTTACTTATTAATTTCTTCATTATGTAATCCCCCCTTACATAGGAATTATCTTCATTTAATTCAATATTCGTTTTGACCATTATTTTCTCCCCCTTTGTGATTTTAAAAAAGGAATGTAAGGAAGGAAATAAAATTTTACCTAAAATATTAGGAAACATATAAAATGAACCAATGTAAGGATAATAAATTCTAGTAATATGAAAAATGTTTTTACAAAAAAATATCATATTTGAAAATAAAATTAATCATCCTTCCTTTTATTGTCCTTCAACATCAATATTTTCAAGGTGGCCTTCAACATCATAAATTCATTTTAGTCATCCTAAAACTTCTTGATAAACTCTTATAGATGATAATTTTTCCTTCTGAGATCATTGATTTAGTATTCTGGAGACCTATGTATTTTAGTTTGATACTTGATCAATTCATGAAAATATTTGAGTTTTTAATCATCTCTTCCATGATTTCCCTTTCCCTTTTCAGATTAAGAGCAACAAAATTTGGTTTCCGATTGAGATATTTATCTTCTAGATGATGTCTATCTTGTTCTTCCGTAAACATTTATAAAAATATTTTTGAGATATTTATTATATTTTTATATGACTTATCCAAAGAATCATTGACTAAGTCAGTGAAATCATAAAAAATTTAATGATCATCAATGAATTACTTTTACCACTTTATGATATTTTTGTTGGATGTTCTATGAGAATCATAATTCATCTGAAAATGTATTTAACATTGGTTAAATCTTGATTAACTTTTCCATAATAATTTTAGTTGAATCTACCTTCTGATCGACGTAGTATTGAATTAGTTTTCATCTTAAATAAATGGTAGGAAATGAAGGGATTGAGTTTACATGCTTCTACATGGACTGAACCACAAATTCATATCCTAATGAAGATGATGATTCTAAATCAATTTATTTATTGTGGCGGTACATTATTTTTCACATATTATTTCTTCTTTCATGTTCTAAAACCATCTTTCAAAACTTTTTCAACAAATTTTTTTTTGGTGTATCAAAAATCACATTCCAACCTTTCTCAACCTTATAGTTTTTATTTTCCACAATATTAGTTTCATGATCACTATAAATAACATGAAGAATTTTGTTATCATAAACAAAAACATCTTTATCAACAGATTTATCAGAAACATTTTCTATTTTTCCATCAACAATATGTTTAACAATATCATCATTACTAATTTTGTCATCCTTGGTAACATCATTTTTTTGAATATATTGTCCTTCTGAAATATCATGGTGGAGTCAACTTGGAATGTTATTATAGATAGAGTTCTCATCCATATTAGTATGTTAAAATAATTATCAAGAACAGACATTAAATCCAATCTTCATTCTTCTCAATTTATCATCACATTACAACAAGATATTTAGGTTTTTGGTCATTGAAATTCATAGAAGTTTGAACGAGCCTAAGAATTAGACATCGGTCTTAGGCAATATCACTGGGAACATCATTATTGGAGACATGATGGTGTCATTCATAATAATAATAATGGTACAAATAATGTACATAATGAGATTTATCTTCAATTCATTCTCAGGGGAATCCATCATAAGATATCCCATATCTTTAAATAATCATTATCTCCCTTTATCATAATAAAAAATCATTTCATCAAGAGGGAAACCAATCTATGATTTTTTGAAATATGTTTTATCATTGGTGTCCTTACTCCTATAATCCCAAGTCATTAAAAAGCCTTTAATTTATCAATAGAACCTTCCTTATCCATAAATTTGTGTGAGAACGTTATTTCCTCTTTTTTTAGGTTATATACAAGATACATGTAGCTTTCATGTATGATTGAGAGTAATTTTTTCCATAACTCTTAAAAGAAAAAAATTATTTTCCACCTTGATCAAAAAAATGAACTGTATTATAAAATTCTATAACCAAATCAGTATACACTAGATTTTAAATCTTATATTTCTCTACAAAGCGGATTTCATATCCGTTTTTCTTTATGTTTTTTAAATTCAAATAGTCATACATGCTAATGAAATTAGGTTCCACCAACCGTACCCTGAAGAATATCCAATCCTTGAGGTCCTTTTTGGTTTCTATTAGAGTTTGTAAGGAGACCACAAGAGACATTCGATGTTTAAGGGAAATGGATAAAACTGAATGGAAAATTCGAATAGAAAGAGGGATTTAGTCAAGTCATCTGAGAAACTAATGTGGGATGTGAATAGTGGGTCCCTTTATGTTGGTTTTTAGGTGACATCTCATATTCTTAGTTTAATCCAACAATTTATATTTTACTGATCTGATTTGATGGTTGATATCAATGATCAAGAAGGATTTGTAGATTCCTATCATTGGAGGTTTTAAATAAAATCTGATTTAAGGAAAGTGAATCAGATAATATCATCATAAAACAATATTGAAAATGACAACAAAAAATGAAATTAAAATGAAATAAATAAGGAAATGCACCTTTCGAAATTCCCTAAATGATTTTCCTGTATTGATAAGTTTACTCTAATGAAATATAGATTTCAGAATGTTCTGTTAGGGAAATAAAACATTCTAGGGTCTAAAAATTATATTAGGGATAGAAAATTATTTAGGTTCCGAGTTTTGTTTTTTGAAATTGAAATTTAAATAAATATGCACTCCCTCTATATAAAATGGTATATTAATATTAGAAGATGGTTTCAACAAAAATATAGATTTGAGATTGTCTTGTTTCTCGTAGGGCCATGAAAATAATGAATCTCATAATAAATGAAAAGTTCTATATTTACTTTTCCAATCCATTATATGTCCACCATTGTCAGCATACGAGGTTTTTTAAAACAAAATAATGTCCATAATAATCTAAAATTTCAAAATCCATGGATCCCATTAAGTAGAGAAAACATATTTTCATTAAATTTAAATCGGATTAATTTGGTTCATATTGGTATCTTTCATATATGCATACTAAAAATAATAATTATTGATAACTAGCTGTTAAGTCTAATAGATTTCATATCATACCTCTAAAATATTTTTGATCTACAAGTGTCCCAGCTTTATCTAGATCAAGAGTGTTTGAGATACCGATTCATGTAATTATACATTTAGTAATATCAAATCCATACTTCTTAAGAAGATATATAATATACTTATTTTTATATATAAATTTTTTTTTCTTGTTTTTAAGAAATTTGAAAACTATGAATTTTTTTTCTTCAACCATAATACTTGTTTCAATCTCAGATTTCATGATATATGAAAATTAATCAGTTATGGATTATTGAGTTGATTCTAATATAATTTTATCAACATAAATTCAAAAAATCAAAAAACATTATTCTCATTATTTATAAAAATGGTTGGATCAGCCGTTCCATTAATATAATTTTTTGGTAACAAAAAGTAGGTATGTCTATCATACTGGGCTCAAGGGGCTTGTTTATTTCAATATAAAGCTTTGGTAAGTTTTACACATGTTCATGATCTTTTCTGTCTTCAATAAAATGAGGTAGTTCAAAATAAATATCCACTTGAACACATTTTTTTATGAAAATCACACTTTATATCCATTTAAAAAAGTTTGAAAATTAAAAATGCTACATATTCTAGTAGAATATAAATCAATTCCATTCTAGCTACTGGAACATAGGTTTCATCATATTCTACTCCTTGTATATTGTAGACATTAGAAACTAATAATTATTTATTTATTATTGTTATTCCATTTTAATCACATTAATTTATAGAGACCCACATTACTTCAATTTGAGATATTTCATTAGTTCATTAAACCACGATCTAGAATTTTTTTATTTTGAATTCATTTAGTTCGTCTTACATAGAATTACTCCAGTCATCATCACCCAATGCTTCATTAGTAATTTTATTTTCTAATTAGGAACGAAATTCTACATGATATACATCATTTATTAGAGAACTTATAGTCATTACATGTTGATTTACATCACTAATGATACTATAATCAGGATGATTATTACAAAACAATTGATTTGGGTTTTGTAAAACTAGTTCATCAACCTAATGTAAAAAATATTCTCAAGAAAATACTATAGGAACTTTTTCATTAGTATTTTCCAAATTAAAATATTCTTCCATCAATGTCTTATAATCAGTTTTCCAAAAGCCATCTAAGGATGTTGGTTGGGGTTGTATAAAAAAAGATCAATTTCATCTATTTTCACATCTTCTGTTTCTTCAAAAGTACAATAATTATTGTTTAAAATTCCATAGGCCTTATAAGTTGTGTAATATCATAAGAAATTTCCTTCATCATATTTAGGTGAAATTTTATTTATGTTATCATCAGTATTCATGATGAATACTTTACATCCAAATAAATTTGTGTATGAAACACTAGGTTTTTGACTAGTCCATAACATATATGGTGTTTATTAAGAGATGGTTTTTTAAAAAACTGATTTATATAATTTCATGAAGTAATAATTGATTTATCCCAAAAGTATTTATCAATCAATTTTTCATTAAACATGGTTTTTATTATCTCTAAAATAATACCATTTTTTCTTTCAACAACACTATTTTTCTTGAGGAGTTCTAGGATATAAGATGTTATGAGTAATTCCATTCATAAATTAATGTTTTCAAAATATAAATTTTAAAATTCTTCCCCATGATCATTAAATTTTTTATCAAAGTATGGTTTTCCTCATTTATAACTTTGGATAAAAACGATTAAATATAGAAAATGATTCAAATTTATTTGTTAGAAAATAGATCCAAGTAAATATAGTGTAATCATCAACGAGAATATATATACAGTATTTCCCTATAATACTTCCTATTTTTGTTAGACCTAATAGTTTTATATGAATTAGCTATAATGAATTAGATTTTGATTCTTCAATAATTGATTTAAAGCTTGAGTAATGTTGATTTCTATATTGATAAAATTGAATATTCAGTGGACCCTTAAAGTCTTTTCTTTGAGAGTTTTCATATGTTCCTAAGTTACAATTTCAAATTCTCTAGGCCATAACCAAGATAGATCTTATATTTCACTAAGGAATGGTATTTCTTGGCTCTTATGGTCATATAATATATATATATATCCCTAATCATGCCTATGGTAATAGAGAATAAATGCTTCATGGAATTTTTTACTAGGCATTTATTGTAACAACCCAAATATTTTATGGTATACTTATATTAAATAAAATCTATTAATCATTGTCTTCCTTTGAAACAATACTAGTTTATTTAGGAGATAGACAAAACCTAGCCAATAAATATAAATTTTCCACTTCTATGTTTTCAATTTTGAAAAATGGTTTTCTAGAGTTCTAATCAGTAAGTCAATTGGAGTCTGATAAAATAAACATGATTTTTAGTGAATAGTAACATACCCTTATGAATAGTAATATGAACTTATTGAATTATAAATAATAATATTATTTTATTTTCATTAGGTAATATGATAATGGGATCTTAATTAATTTTTCAATGTCATATAAAACGTATTATACCTCTAAGATTGTTATTTTATGAATTAACTATGACTTTATTTAAAAATTATATTGATAATATTTGGAAAATTATTTTTGTAAAATAGAGTTCACTTTTTAATTCTACATGTCTAAAATGGTAGGGGTGAAGTTTTGGTATTTTTCTAAAAATCATGAATTTTTAATGAATAGTGAAATACAATAAAATACAGTATATACAAATTCTCAGTTAAATACACTATTTATGACATCACAAGTGATGAAAAACTACTTGGTAAGAACTCACATGAACTTATTACTATTATGGGCCACATGAAACAACTCTATTGGTTTTCTTTAGGGATATGATAAAATATTGAATTAAATATTCAAATTTTACTCCTCTCTTCCACTATAAAAACACCTCACCACTCCCTCTTCTCTTCACTCCTATAAGACTTGAATCTCATTAAAGTTATTCCCAATTACCCTTACCTAGTATCTCCCCACATCTAATATGCTTCTGGTCTTTACAAAAACCAAAAACCCATCCCTTATAATGATTCTCAAGGAGGTTATTTGAAGAGGTAAATCACCCTTCTTTTTTATTTGGTTTCTTTTCAATTTATCTTCCTTTTCTAACCTCACTTAACCAACTCTGTCCAAATGATCATGTAAACACCAGTATCATTTAAATACTGGAATTAGGTCATGTGAATGGAAAAACCATTATAATGTTTCTTACTCCCTCCCTTTTATTTTTATAAATGAAATCAACGTCCATGAGGTTCCGGTTTATAGCCTTCGTGGATGATGAAGTTGCGTTCTTCAATTCCATATTAATTTCTCATAATGAAACCAGATTTATGGATTAAACAGAATATAATATATGTATTATAACCTAATTAATATTTAGGAACCAGAATATGTATATATAATTATGTAATATGACAAAACTGGTTCATAATAATCCAAATATCGCAGAATAATCAAAGTGGTTGTCATCTAATGATTCATCCTCATTCCATGAAATCAAATAATATAAATGACCATTACCAATTATTTATGTTCATAAATAATATATAATTAAAATCCTGGAGATTTATAACAATTTTAAATGAACACTATTACTTAAAAACAAGTGAACCAATTATGAAAACAAAGAAAACGAACACCCCAGAGCAACGAAATTCAATATAATAACTTAGAAATAAGGGTATAAATGATAAAAAAAGAATTATGATAAAATAAATACATGACTAATGGTTTCTTAAATAAGTTATTAATAAGTATATTTTCATATTCCAGGAGCTTAAGTTCAAGAGCGGAACAAGTTTGGAGTTAAGGTATGGGTTTCTTTATCTCACTTCCATTTTCGTGAGATTTTCCATATTCACTAGTAATACTTTTCTATGGTGTATGTATACTGATCGTTGATGTCACATATCATAAATATCTTTATCTTCAGTTTATTAAATCTATAATTTGTATATTATTATTTTTTGGGCATAGAATCATTTGATTACAAAGTGTAAGGGTTTTTTCACCCGAACATCCATTTCCATTCAGGACACATTCCTTATCTAATTACCTCAATGAAATTCTTATGTATTGTTATGTACTCCTCATATATTATATGTGAGTATCATATATATGTTTACAAACCATAATCCATCCTTATTTTATATATAGTTACATGTTTTAAATGGAACCTTCAAAAATGTTTAAAAAATACAAACCTGATTTGAGGGAATTTCTCAAATTCTTACCTATTTTCAAGGGAACTGTATAATCTGTTTTTGCAAACCACTATCTTTATAAAATCTCCCATTTTATTATGAAAATACTATCTGACTTTACTTCTGGTTTTTTACAATGAATTTTCCAAAAGAACACTTCTTTTTAAAATAAAAGAGTATTTTTCTCCAGAATTGCTTAATGATTTTATAAGAGTGTCTTACTCTAATTCAACACTCTTGTTGATTCCATGGTATTATTTGGATTAATAATTTATGAAGTAATATGCCATATTTTATTTAATGGTATATGACTAACTCTATTGTGGATGATCTATCCAAAAACAATTCACCATATTACTCGGAATGGTTTGTGTTTTATGTTTAATGATTGGGGAAAGAAAGTTACATTTCATATGATGGTTTTAATATGAATGTATATGTTGTTTATGTTTATCCCCACTCATATGAGAAATTCATTGGAATTATTATGTGAGGGGTGGGGCCCATTATAGACCCTCAATTCATTGGTATGTCTCATGAGACAACTAGACGTGGAATTGGATGAGGCTTTTCCCAATGTGATATGGATTGTGGTCAAGGCTTTAATCACTAGACGCCTTGGCCGAGACCATGAAAAAATGTTTTAGAATGTCTGGAATATGAACTTCCCTAATTATGAAGAAATTAATTGAATATTCATTTGGTTATTTGACTATTAGAATACCAATGGTTGTGTATTATTATGGAATTACCTTCTCAGCACATATCCCGGCCATAATGTGTTCATGTTTATTATTAAAGGCATATATTTTCAATTATTCACCATGCCTAATGTTTATATTATCTTCCGCTGTATTTCTTACTTTTACTCTGTTTATGAGCTCACCCCTTCTGTATGTTTTATTTTCCTCAGGACATGAAGATGTAATTTATGAATTACATGCAGGTATAATCTAGGAGACACGATGTTTCTAGTTGAATAATTCAGTGTCCTTTTTCCTTTCAATATGTAATGTTGAACTTATATATGTATATTGTTTCCAATAATACTAAACTACTCAGTCCTTTAGGATTTTTATTCCTTTTATGTATGCCAATGTAATCAAATAAGGCACCAACTCCGAGCAAATGGGTTCGACTTCTTACATTTGGCATCAGAGTAAGTTTAGTAGTACTCTTGGAAACTAGATTTAGAAAAATGTATAATTAAGGAATATTCCATAAGTTAGTCTATGATGATATACAAACAATAGTGTCCTGGTATTTTGGTAAGGAATAGATTATTTGAATCTTTCTAGAATATACATCCTTGTCTAGATACGAGCAAGTAGAGGCGGCTCGGGCACAAATGTATCTAGGGGTAAAACCTGAAAACACCGCTTTGAGCATGACATGAACGAGAACTGGTACACAACAACGGGCCTTGCTTCACTCTTGGTTACAACACTCCAAGGAGATATGCTTAGGATAATTTATATTTTCTTTACTAGCCATTATGAGGGAGTTTAATGCAATTTTTTCTCAAAGTATTTGGTTTAGATAACTCTAGAAACCAGAATTGAACAATTAAAAATTTACTTAAACAATACTAAGAGTGATGTTTTCATAATTTTATAATGGAAAATGAAGTTACTTGTCTTTTTTATCTTCCAATAGAAGTATTAGAGACCATAGTGGGGAAATCATGTGTTGAAAACTATGAGACTTTTGAAAATATTTGTTTATCATGAAAACCCTCTATTTACTATCCAACTCTCCTTGGGTACTCCAACTTCACCATAGAGCAGGTTTCTTCTATTACCTCATGATGAGAACACAATTCTCATTCTATGTACGACAAGGGAAATATTTCAAGGGAATATTTAAATTTTTTACACTAGTTTCACACGTTTCATCTGGACCAACGAGATAGAGGAATTTGGAATCACTTTGGGGATTAGTTTGTTTCAATAATGGGGAAATCCCCAACATTGGTGGAATCTATGAGGAGTCATCTTAGAGGATGTCAAGAAGTCCATACTAGTGTTTTGTGAAAGGGAGTAACAGATTGTGTAATTACTTGTGTTTTATAAATCATGTCTAAATGAATTCTTTGTTGTGATATGATTTTATTTAAAACAATATGTTGGTTTAAAATGGATTTTCCATACTGAATGTTGATTTACTAATACTTTTCAGATAGAAGATATAATTCAACCAACCAATATTTTATCACTACCTACTGAGTTGTTAGAGACTATAATTGTCATGACATGCTCCAAAGAGGACTAGTCATATGCCAACTTACGTCTGACTCGTAAACTACTCTATCAGGTATCGAGTCATCCAAACATTGTCCATCTTTACCAAGGAAGCAATCTGGTCTATTAAAATATTTCATATGCACAATTTTATGCATATAGGAAAATAGGGAAGTATCATGAAGCTCTTTTTCTAGGTTTCACTCTAGCTGATAACTACCGAGATGTGGGTAAATTTTTAGAAGCTGCTTTGGATGGTGACCATTGAGAGGCCTACCTATTCTAGATCCTGAGTTTTATTTTTTATGGAGAACATTACGACATCAATATCTTCATGAATGATGTGGTTCATGGGAATTATTTGGATTTAGTCCACATTGAAATTTCTGATCTCCACACTTCTCGTGCCTCTCTATGGATTCCTGAGTGCTTCATGCAGAGATTCGACCCTAGCTGTCTACAGTGCATCCATGCTAAGGAAATCAAGCTCCTAAATTTTACCTTAGGAATCCACCTGAGGTTGTTATCACCCTATCATCAGTGGTGTTCCTGATAAATGTACCTTGGAAGTAACATATGTCTAGTGTTGCATATGGTTCTGGGAGAATGAATCTTTTTTGGGGATTCCTATATTGGGGGACTGGAGAAACCATTAGCCCTATTTTACTTTTTGAACAAGTGGTTATATAAGAATATAACTTATTGTATATTTTTTCTGTTATCCTTTAATCAGTTATACTTATGAATTAGTGTCACTAAGTGAACTTTAATAATACATTTCAGATGGAAGTACAAAACCATACGTTATATCTTCCTGTGGAGGTACTGGAGATTATTTAGATCAAAACTTGTGAAGAGGAGTACCTACCTCTTGGAAACATGCGAAAGACATGTAAACAACTATATGAAGTGAAAAATAGTCTGGATATTGTCTCCACCTATCAAGGGAATGCTTCCATTTACTACCGCATAGCCACGACACAATTGGCTAAGTATAGGCGTAGATGAAAATACCACGAAGGGATTTTCCTATATTTCACCATAGGCTAGAACAACATGGACATGTTATGTTTTCAAGAGGATAAATTGGAGGTAAACCTTTGTGCGGCCTACACTTATCAACTACTCAGTTTTAGCCTATACAAAAATGTCTACACATTTGATGTCGTCAGTCGAGACATAGTTCGGTGAGTTTTTTGTGTGTTGGTCTATTCAAACATTTCCAAATGATGCACTGTTAAAGCCTCCCTCTGGAAGACCGAGTGTTCAATGCAAGAGTTCAACCCCTTCTATACGAGGTGTGTTTGGGTTCAACTAGAGTAGTTGAGAATCAATTTGGGTTTTCCATTTAATGCAACTGAGGATCCACTATGATGGGAGATGTGGTAAGAACATGAGAGTGCTTTCTTTTGTGGTTATGAAATGAATTGCGAGGACACAATTTTTTGAAGGAGAGAATAATGTAACACCCCAAACATTTTATGGTATGCTTCTATTAAATACATTCTACTCATCACTGTGTTCCTTTGAAACAACACTAGGTTATTTAGGAGATAGTCAAAACCTAGCAATAAAATATAAATTTTCCACTTCAATGTTTTGAATTTCAAAAAATGTTTATCTAGAGATGTGATCAGTAATTTATTCGGAGTCTGATAAAACAAACTTGATTTTTGGTGAATAGTAACATACCGTTTTGAATAGTAATATGAATTTTAATATGACCCTTATGAATTGTAAATAATAATAATATTTTATTTTCCTAAGGTAATATGATAATGGGATCTTAATTAATTTTTCAATGTCACATAAAACTAATTATAACTCTAAGATTTTTATTTTTTGAATTAACTATGACTTTATTTAAAAATTAAATTATTAATAAATAGAAAATTAGTTCTGAAAAATTAAGTTCACTTTTGAATTCTACACATCGAAAAATGGTAGGGGTTAATTTTTGGGCTTTTTATGAAATTCTTGAATTTCTGATGAATAGTGAAATATGATAAAATACCATATTTACGAATTATCAGTTAAATAATCTATTTATGACATCACAAGTGATAAAAGACCACTTGTATTGAACTAACATGCACTTATTACTATAATTGGTCACATTAAACAACACTATTGGTTGTCTTCATGGATATAATAAAATAATGAATTAAATATTCCAAATTTACTCCTTCCTCCACTATAAAAACCCTCACCACTCCCTCTTCTCTTCACTCCTATAAGCCTTGAAGATCCTCAATGTTCTTCCCAATTACACTTACCTAGTCTCTCCCAATGTCTAAGAAGCTTCTAGTCTTTCCAAAAGGCAAAAACCCCTACCCTTAAGGAGATTCTCAAGGAGGTTATTTCAAGAGGTAAATCACCCTTCCTTTTGAATTTCTTTCATTTCAATTTATCTTCCTTTTTGATCTCACCTCACCACCTCTGTCCAAATTATCATGTTAAATCTAGTATCATTTAAATACTGGAATTATATCATGTGAATGGATGAACCATCATAAATATTCTGACTCTGTCCCTTTTATTATTTTAAATGAAATCAACGTCCACGAGGTTCTGATTTATGGCCTTCAGGGACGACGATGTTTCGTTCTTCAATTTCTTCTTAATTACTGGTCATGAAAACATATTTATGGATTAAAAAGACAATAATATATGTATTATTACCTATTTAATATTTAGGAACCATAATATTTATATATAATTAAGTTATATGAAAAAACTAGATCATAATAATCCAAATACCGCCGAATAATCAAAGTTGTTGTCATCTAATGATTCATCCTCATTGAATGTAATAAAATTATATAAATTAAAATTAACAATTATTTATGTTCATAAATAATATATAATTACAAAACTATATATTTATAACCATTCCACATGAACTCCATTACTTAAAAACAAGTGAACCAATTATGAAAATAAAGAAAATGAACACCCCAGAACAACGAAATTCAATATAAAAAATTAGATATAAGAATATAAATGAGAAATTAAGAATTATGATTAACTAAATACATGTATAATAGGTTATTAAATAAGTTATTTATACGTATAATTTCAAATTATATGAGTTTAAGATCATGAGCGGAACATGTTTGGAGTTAAGGTAAGGGTTTCTTCATCTCACTTCCAATTTCATGAGATTTTCCATATTCACTAGTAATACTTTTTTATGGTGTATGTTTATTGAACATTGATGTCACATATCATGAATATATTTATATTCATGGTATTAAATCTATCATTTTTATATTATTAATTTTTGGGCCATATGAATCCTTTGATTGCAAAGTGTATGGGTTTTCCACCCTAACATCCATTTTCATTCGTGATACCTTCATTGTCTAATTACCTCAATGAAATTATTTTCTATTGGTATGTTCTCCTTATATATTCTGTGTGTGTATAATATATATGTTTAAAAACCATAATCCTTCGTTATTTTATGGATAGTTATATGATTTAAAAGGAACCTTCAAAATTGTTTAAAAAAATACAAGCCCGAATCAAGGGAATTTCTCAAATTCTTACCTATTTTCAACAGAACTCTATAATCTGTTTCTGTAAACCATTATCATTATAAAATCACCCATTTTATTATGAAAATACTATCTTACTTCACTTCTGGTTTTATACAAATAATTTTCCCTAAGAACTCTTCTTTTCAAAATAAAAGAGTATTTATCTCCAGAATTGCTTCATGATTTTATTAGAGTTTTTTCATCAAATTCAAAACTCATGTTGATTCCATGGTATTATTGGGTTTAATCATTTATAATGTTATATACCATATTTTATTTAATGGTTTATGACTAAATCTATTGTGGATGATCTATCCTAAAACTATTCACCATATTACTCTGAATGGTTTGTGTTTTATGTTTAATGATTGGGGAGAGATAGTTACATTTCATATGATGGTTTCAATATGAAGGTATATGTTGTTTATGATTATACATTCTCATATGAGGAATGCATTGGACTTATTATGTGATAGGTGGGGACCACTCTAGCCCCTCGATGCATCGGTAGGTCTCATGAGACAACTGGATGTCAAATTAGACAAGGCCTTTCCTAATGTGATATGGATTATGACCGAGGCCTTAATCACTAGGTGTATTTTCCAAGGCCATGAAAAAATGTTTCAGAATGTCCGACATATGCACCTCCCTAATTATAAAGCTAGTAATTGAATTTTCATGTAGTTATTTGATTAGTAGAATACCCATGATTATGTTTTATTATGTCATTATTTAATCAACACATATCCGGGCCATAATGTGTTCAAGTTTATTATTAAAGGCATGTGTTTTCAATTATTTATCATGCATAATGTTTATATTATCTTTCACTATATTTCTTACTTTTAATGAGGGTTTAATCTCACCCCTTATGTTTTATTTTCCTCACGACATGAAGAGTAAATTATGAATCACATGCAAGCATAATATAAGAGACCTGATGTTGCTAGTGGAATAATTCAGTGTTGTTTTTCCATTCCATATGTAATTTTGAACTTATATATGTATCTTGTTTCCAATAATACTAAACTACTCATTCCTTCAGGATTCGTATTCCTTGTATGTATGCCAATGTAATCAAATAAGGCACCGAATCCGGGCAACTGGGGTCGGGTTATTACATTTATCAATCCTATAAGTCACTAGTAATCCTTCATCACATGATTGGATTATTCATATATAGTTATACATAAGTCCCTTAATATATAAAAATTTTAAATTAAGCCTTTCCAAGAAGAAAAATGTTACCTACACCAAAAAATTTTCATTGAGAATTATCCCTTAATGTTAATTTTCCAACTTTCATCTTAATAGTATTCCAACAGATGTTTCTATGACTAGTCATGTCCTAGGAACATCCACTATCCATATACCACATATTGTTGTTGGAAACTCCTTTATTTTATTAAAATTAAATAATTATACTTTTTTAATCCAAAATTTTATGGATATAAAATTGATTGAAAGTAAAATATTAGTTATCAACAATTGTTCATAAAAGTAAGATTTATGAAATCCTAAGGATTGGGTTTTATTTAATGACTTTTTTTCTCCCAAATTCCACCACATTGACACTTATTGAAAATGAGCTAAATTGAGGTTCAAAATTATTTTTGCAAAAAAATTATTTTGATTAAGAATAAGCAATCACCAAACTATTACATAGAGTATAAATTTGTGTATATTTTTTATCAAATTATTTCCTTTTAGAAGTAAAATTTTATAAATGTTTCATTATGTAAAATATTTATGATTTTAGTATAATGGATAAATTATTATCCCCATAGTCATTTGTCTATGAATATAAGTCAGTTTATAAAAACTATTTCTTGGAAATAACATTTTCATGATCCTTAGAATGTATATCAATCTCATAATTTACTACCTAGTGGTTTTTGAAATCATGTCCAATATCAAGGATTTTCTGATCAATATTTTTAGAATTATCTAATACATATTTTGTTAAAATAGAGTTTCCTTAATTTTTATCCTGTTTTTTATTGATAATTCTATTTTTATTTTCATGAAAAATGGTAATCAAAGATACTAATTCAAATTAAGGAAAAGTATTATGTTCTTATGTAGAATATTCTTAATCCTAAGATTCATATTACTTTTCATCATGTAAATTCCCATTAAGTAAAATATTGGTTAATGATTCAGCAGTGTTTACCATAGTCTTGAAACATTGGGTTTTAGTAGGAATTCTGCGTAGAAGACCAGTATTCCACTATCTCAAAGATTCAATATCCAAAGACTCATCATAAGAATCACCACCACTAGAATTCCAGGTGTCTTTTTCTTTAAGTACTTTCTTAGACTTATACTTATTGTAATTATTCTTTTTTTCAATCAGAATGAATATCAATTAACTCATTATTTTTGATCATAGGATAGTATGGTTTGGAATGAACTTCCCTCTTGCATTAATAACAAGGCACTTCTGATTATTTCTTATCCTTTATGTCTTTCTTCTTGTATCTATATTGGAAATCATTATTTCCCACAATCGTGTTAATTATTTGAGAAATATTGGCGTGTTCATTCGCAGAATGACTACTATCACTATATTCAATTATAATAGTACATTTCCTGGATTTTGATCTATTAACTCTTCCAAGAGTCATGTATTTCTTATTATTTGATGTTTTAGTTAAAAAAATAGTACCATTACCTTTTTTTCTTATTTATCTCTGCATCCCACTTCATTCTAGTTTCATGATGTATAAGAGTCCTGAATAACTCACCATGATTGACATTTGAAACATTTATATTCTCGTCAATCACTATAATTTTTTATTCATCATTAAGAAAATCTCTTCTTGTTTCAACATCCTTGGACATGCCAAAATGTGTAATTTTTATTTTCTCTAAAATTCTATTAGCAGCTTCACAAGATGAAACCTAGCCATATATGTTCCTATTCAAAGAATATAATATTATATTGTATTCCTTAAATCTAAGATTATACTCTTTCTTTTCTTGACTTGTGAATTATCTAATTTCCATTTTTGGAATCTTGTAGTCTCCATCTAACATAAAAATGTTATACACATTGGTATATATAATAAAATATATCATCCTATAACTATAGTATTCTAGTAATTTCTATAAATAATTGAGTGTCTAGTAGGATTTAGGTTGTCTATTTTTCCAACATTCATTCCTATCATTCTATATGAATATAAAAAAAAATCTTTCCAACAAAATGGATTAGTAGTAATTTTTTATAAACAAAGAGTTTATAATTAAAAACCTAAAAAATTAAAATTATGTAAGAAAAGATGATCAAGAAAACATATATTCACATATAAGAATTTTAGATACCCCATCTAATACCAATTGTAGGATCAAAATGTATATATAGATAGCTCAATTATAAGATAGGGGTGTATTTTTTTAAAAAACCTTGAATTTAATACTTACGAAAATCTATGTTTAACAATGTTAAACAAGATGGATTCACAAACCAACATTAGTTATTAAATGTGAAACTAACTTTCTTATGATCCAATAAAATGGATATAATAATGAATATTAAGAAAATTTTACTTAGAGAACAATTATACGTCAAAGAATATTCAATCTTATTGGTATCAGAGTGTTCAAGAATAAGAATGTGTAAGAATGTTAAAATTTCAAACATTAACAAAATTCTGCAGAAGTAAAACATTTAATAAAAAAAGGCTTGTATAATAAATATTTTATCCCAAAGAGAAGAGTTTCCAAAATCTTTGGATAAAGGTCCCTGGATTTATACTTTCAAAAATGTGTGTCTTAACTACCCACGGGTAAGCCCTATATATGACGATCTATGTCTGTCTTGCTATCCTCGCAAGCCCTCAATTAAGAAGGTAATTTGAACATATATCTTCTTATTCCTACAATCCCTTAATTGATAACGACAACTATTATATTCACACTAGGTAGGTTGAACGAGTTGTCCACAGTTGAACAAGATATTTATAGCATTTTCACAAGGTATATTTGAGTCAATCTCTAGTAGAGTATAACTATATTCTAGAGGTCCAAAGTCTCAAAAATTCAGTAAATGAAAATCTATCACTTACCTCATTCAAATAGGTGGGTATTTATAGGCATGGATTCTAACAGTCGACTTCCTCCTCCAATTGTCCTATTTTTCGATAAATTTCTGTGGGACTGTTAAATGTGGCACTCAGATAATAGTTATGTTAAAATAGATTAGATAACATCCTTTTATATAACTAAATATGAGAAACATTACCATGTTTTAATAAAAATTATCACATTTAGGATATGATAAAATGGGATGTTACATTATAGAAATTTGGTAATAGTTTGAAAACAATTCAATTTGATTCTGAAATAATAGAGAATAATATTGGGATTTCTATGGAAATTGGAATCTGAATTATGATGAATCAGGATTAAGATTTCTTAAGAAATCAGAGTCAGATTTCAAGAGAAATTTGTTTCAAAATTCAAAATAAATCAAAGTGTAATTTCAGAAGAAATCAGAGTATGATTTTCAAAGAAATCAAAGCATGATTATAGATGAAATTTTAATCTTATTTTAGAAGAAACTAGTGTTTGATTTTATAAGAAATTAGAGTCATATTTAAGAAGAAATTTGAGTAGGATTTAAGATGAAATCAAAGTCTCATTTCAGATGGAATTGGAGTCACAATTATGGGGAAATCATATTCTCAAGATCTCTATGGTTTTGAGTTAGATAATGGTCCAACTTTTTGACACATGGAATGATAGTTAAACATGGTTTTAGAAAACATTATATAAGTTAATTAAAATCTAAGGTTAAGTCAAAACCATTAGAAAAAAAAATTCAATAAGAAAATTTTTCTTATCAAAAGATAATTTCCTTAAGAAAAAGTTTCTTAAATAAAGAGAATTTTCATCAAGAAAATGTTTTTTAAAGAATGTGAATTTTATTTAAGAAAAATGTTTGTGATTTAAAAACATAAAGTAATGAAAAATTGATATGGAATATTATTGACTCAACGCATATTAATTCTCAAAGGTGGATCTTCAATCTGGATATCATATGCTAATAGTGAAGAAGTAAGATATCAAGAATACTTCCTTTCTTAAAATGTATGGGCACTATGAGTTACTGATGATTACATTTAGAAAAATTATTGGGCCTATAATCATTATGCATTTGATGAATATTTTATTTAATAATTACCTTGAATTTTTTTTGTAGTTTTTACATATGATATTATCATCTACTCTAAGATAAAGGAGGATCATGAAGAACATCTAATTCTTATTTTAGCAATGTTAATGAACAATAATTTTTATTTAATATTACATAAGAGTGACTTTGGGATACAGCAATTCACATTCATGTGACATGTGATATCAAGTGAGGTAATTTATGTAGACACTTTAAAAAAGGTAATTGAGGAATGGATCATACCCTCTAGTGTCAAATAAATCATTTTTTTTCATTGATTATCATCTTTATATTTAAATTTTGGGTGAAATATATCATTATTTTCTATCCCATTATCTATGTTAACAAGGAAATGGGTAAAGTATGTATGAATGGGTGAATGTGAGGAGATATTCAAGGAGCTAATGAAGAGGCTTGTCAAAAACATGTACTCTCATTACCAAAAAAGGAGAAGGTTTTGTGTTATACCGTGATTCTTCCAAGAAATTCTTGGGTTGTGTACTCATAAAAATTGATAATGTGATATCGTAAACCATAGGTCAGTTGATTATCCATGAGCAGAATTACCCAACACATAATCTATAGGTAGAATTTGCAACTTTTTCCTTGAAACTATGGTGGAACATCCTTTATAGTGGGAAGTGTGACATATATACTTATCCTAATATCCTAAAGTATTATTCACACAAAAGGAGCTCAACATGCATCAAAGAAGATTGATTAAGCTAATAAATGACAATGATTTCACTATTCTCTATCATCTCAGCATGGAAAACATGTTAGTTGATGATCCTAGGAGAAATTAACCTACTACTCTATCCATGTTGCAAATTGAGAAAGCCCATACCTTTATGGATATACAAAGGATGTATTTTGAAATAATTATAATAGGGAATACATCTTACCTTTCCCAAATGATTTCCTATCCAACTATCCAATATAAGACTAAGGAGCCACAAATGGTTGATTTGGAGTTTGAAAAGAATTAAAATGAGGTAAATTAAGGGAAGAAACAATAGTAACATATCGATGATAATGATGTGATTAAGTTGGGAATGATTTTTAGTGTGCTTTTATCACCTGGGATAATGAAGAAGTAATTTAACAATGCACAATGACCAGCTTCCTTTATCCATCCTGAGAGTACCAAGATGTACCGAGATCTTCAAGAAAACATTTGGTTGGACAAAATGAAAAAAGAGATTAATGATTATATCTCATGGTTCTTGATATATCAACATGTTAAATATGAGTGACCAATGTACTGAGGGATGATTAAACCATTTCCTATATCCATGTGGAAATGGGAGAATGTCACTATGGATGTTTTCACTAGTCCACCAAAGAAAAATGAAGGAAATAATGTGATATGGGTTATGGAGGATCGATTAACCAAGACTTATCACTTTATAAATATTTAAGAAGATTTCTCCATTAAAAAACAAGAAATTATATATGTGAAGTAAATGGTGAGACTGTATGGAGTTATACCCTTGATTATCTCTGATCATGAACCCAAGTTCACATCAAAAATCTAGAGGTGTCATCCACAATATTAGAGCAGTGAATTAAATTTTAGCATGGATTATCACCCCAAATTGATAGCCGATTGGAAATAATGATTTATATGCCTATAAATATTCCAAGAGACTAATCTTTATAAATAAAAGTGGATGAGATCAACATCTTACCTTGTTTTATTTATCATACAATAATAACTTCCACTTGAGTATTCATATGGATCTATATGAATCTCTTTATGGAAGGAAATGTATAAATCATACCTTTTGAAATGATGTTGAAAAAAGAAATCCACTTATACCTGATCATGTGAAAGATATGGTAGAGAAGTATCAAGCCATACACCAACATATCAAAGCTACTCAGAGTTGGAAAAAGAGATAAGCTGAAAACCATCAAAGGGGCTTGAAGTTTGACATTGGAGATAAATTATTCCTTCAAGAATCACCATGCAATAGGGTCATGTGGTTTGGAAGAAAATGGAATTTATGCCTAAGGTGCATTTTCCCCTTTGAGATCCATGATCACAAATGAGATGTGGGCTATCAGCTTTCACTTTCACCAAATACGGATCATGTTCATTATGTGTTCCACAAATCCATCTTGAGGAAGTACATTCCAGATCCCTTGCATGTACTGAACGTAGAGGTGGTATAGCTGAAAGATGATATATCTTATAAGGCGTATCTAGTAAAGATTATATACTATATAATTCTAGAGGTAAATCCTAGGTTTCTTGAGGAGGATCTCAATAGGAGAATTATATAGGCAAATCCTCTCTTTTTTATTGTAATTTTCATTAAATTTCATTTCTTTTTTTTCACTACTCACATCCATTCATCAAAATTCCATGATAACTCTAGTAACATACATATACATTAATTATATCATGTCATTGTAATATCCATCCTTAAAATTCTCACACTCTCTCTTTTATTATAAAAATTAAATCATTGCACGTGATGTGTCAATTTACCAACATCGTGGGCGATGATGTTTAGTTGTACTTAGAAACCATAAAATATGTTAATAAATACGTTAAATGGATTAAAGAATAATTTATTTTTCATTATACAATCCAAAATATTTTCTAGAACTAAAATTTATACATAATACTAATTGATGAAACAAAATGAGTTTGTTATGATCGAAAAAGTTTCAAAACTAATGTAAACGATATTTATTAATTTTTATCTAATGATTCATACTCATTACATATAAAAAAAATATTTATTGGACCATTAAAAAATATTTAATTTCATTAATAACATTAAATAAAAATATTGGATATTTATCCTCATTTGACACAATCATCTATTCATGGATACAAGTGAACCGATTCTAAATACAATGAAAACGAATACTCCCAAATGATGAAATTAAATTCTATAACTCATATAAAGGCCCATAAATGAAATTAATAAAACCATAATGAATCATATTAATGTATATATGGTTATTAAATTTTTAATTATTGAATATAATGTGATTATATTGGTCATTAATGTGAATAAAGCATTCAGACACAAGGTAAGGAAAATTCTCATAACCAACTATATTTATTTGGGTTTTCCCTCGTTAAACCCATTTTTAGTATAAATATTCCATAATTATAATTTCTTAATAATTATGATACCTTTTATAGGATATAAAAAAATTACTTTAGTTTTTGACAAGAACTATATTTACCAAAAGAACTCTTTTTTTAAAAACCAATCCTTTTACTTCTTAATAGAGTGTCTTCTTCACTCAGGGTGGATGATTGAAGGATATCATTCAATTTTTCATTTTGGAACCCAATGTTTATGAAAGAATGGTTATGATATAAAACACATTCCATTCCATGGGTAATTTTATGTCTAGGATTGATATATATACTATGTGGAATACATGACAATGTTAATGTTTTGATGTCATAGGTGCACCCAGAATTATATAGTGCAATGTAAATGATATGATGTGATGGGAGAGAATGAAATTATATAGAGCTCCAATAAATTTTTTAATATGATGCATCATAGGATAAAATTGAAATATTCATGAACATGATTCTATATTGTTTCACAACTATGTGAGGTATTTTTAAACTAAGACATGATGTTTTATTTTTATTCCTTTCCACATTCCGTGTAGTATATTAATGACTTCCTCTCATGTATATGATCCCATGATTATTTCATGATGATGTTCTGTTAATAATAACTGATTTTATATTGTTTTAGGTTCTTATATATCCTATTGATAGGCTGTTATATCACACTTTTTTATGTATATCCTCAGGTGATTACTTGTACAATGTAGAATTCATGAGATAATAATAATTTAGATAATAAAGATTTAAATAAATGTTTTTTTTCTTTTGAAAATGTTATATATGGTACTAATTTTACCAGGAAAATAAACCTTAGAATTGTCATGACCCAACTCGTACCAGGGCTCAAGCCACAACTAATCCAAGCCCACCCCCATAGGCTAGGGATTGGTGACTAGCGATGCAGGCACAACAAACTAGGGGAGGCCATTGCCTATGAAACTATACCCACACACATTTCTAACTCAATGTAGAAGTTCAGAGGAAAAGAATGAAAGATATAACACTGCTAAAAAAGGGAAACCAAACATATGTGCATCGATCTCTTAATAGTTCAAGTACAAGATAAGTAATGTTTATGGAGAAAAGAGGAAAATACGCACCCAACTAGAAAGGTTCCACAACCCGGAAATAGGTGAAATAGTAAAACAACTGGGAGAGTCCCACACTGAAATACCAATCTAAAACCACTACACGCTGTCCAAGAAACTAGTATCACTAATATCCTCTGATATCACGATCAACTTGTCCATCATCTTCAAGTGAAGACCAAATATGGGAAAAGCCTAAGTAGGGGTGAGTATGAGAATACTCAGTTGGATGCCCCAAAGGCTTGAGGGAGTAGCAGGAGAGGTACTAATGTGGGGAGAAATAATATATGTAACAAAAGAAGAGTATTATGGGATCAAGGTACAATAAAATTGAATAGGAGTACAGCTCAACCCAATAAGATAGTGAAAGTAGACTCATCAAAATATAAGGTTCTCAAAACAGTGAGGAGATGAACTCCCTATAATATCTTCACTACCTATTGTAGGATAGTGGACTCATCCAACCATGAGAATATAGACACGGAAATCATGTCACATACCCCGCACGTCTTCACCTCTCTTAGAAGGGAGTATCTAAAAGCCAAGGGGTGGGCAGTTGAAACAATATAAATATATATCTGTCTGTGTGTCTGTGTTATCAGTCATTGAAACCCAATTGAGAGATATAGGGGATCTACATCTCATAGACCAGCCTAAAAAAGATGAGTAAACAATAGTTCATCTGTAATGCCCAAAAACTCGTCACATATGCCTAGGAAGCCGAAGTCAAAGGGAGCCAAATCACCACACCCTTATACTATCCATTTTGGGTGGAAATGACTCGCACTCATGGTTTTAGGTTGCATAAGAAGGATGTGTCTTAGTTGGTAATGTTCCCCTCTTCCTTATGGGTCCTTAGGTAAGTCAAACAACACCTCACCACTATTATTCACAGTCATGTGGTTTTTTTGATCCATCCAGGAAAATGATACCTCACCTAGAAGGAGGGTCATCGCAATATCTCATCACGGACAACGCTCTAGGTCAGCATGGTATCTCCTCGGGGAATAAACTCTGGGTCATCCCAATATCTCGTCGGGCACTATGCTCCTGGTCAGCCCAGTATCTCATTGGGGACAAAACTCTAGGTTATCCAGGTGTCTCCTTGGGGACTACACTACTCGGCCTGGTGGGAGGGTCATCCATTAACTACCATGGTCATCCATGATGAATAATACCTCTAGGAAAGCCCTAAGGATAACTGGACATCCTTGATAGCTGTTAGCTCTCAAGAAATCATTAAGGAACATTGATCATCAATGCTATATGACACCTCTCAGAAAAATCATCTTGGAACTCTAATCATCCTGGCTGGATGGTACTTTTCGGAAAAGTATCGAGGAACTCTAATCATCCCTGCTAGATGGAACATCTTGAAAAGTTGTCGAGGAACTCTGATAATTGCTGATGGATGGTACTTCTCATAAAACATTCCACTACAGTCATCTGGTGTCACCTCGAATAGGTGTCGTACCTTGAACATCTCTCATCGTATCTCAAAATCCACTACGAATGGCACCATCACATTCTACATGGAAAAACACATAGGATAGGAAATAAATATTCAAATTTCTGAGTGAAAATGAAGGATATACAAGAGATGGAAGATTTATATAGTGGTACACAGTGCGTGTGGGGACCACACATTCTATGGCCTCACCTCTTCACCTAGCTGTGCACATTTCCATACTCGCATTCTAAACATAAAATCAAGTACCCCGAAGGCATGCAAGTGTAGTCCCAGAGTACATTTCATCTCTATCCAAAAGGCTGATGAGCAGGAAATGCTCATTGTTAAAACAATGGGTGAAAATTTACATTTACTCACATGCCTCCTCAAATGGAACTGGATGACCAAACAGATCACACTTTTGCAATCCTTGAAGTAAACCGTACAAGATTGGCAATTCATTCACACTGAATGGAAATCTTGTGAAATAGTCATATATCACCATAGTGTGGTTGAATGGTGTAACGTGGGGGCCACACCTTGGTCCCGAAACAAATTATACAAATCACACCATTACAGTCGTCTCAGAAAAACCCACAGGATCGACTACATGTTTTCCTAGAACGAATACCTGGTGAAAGAGTCACATTCCACCATAATGCTTGTGAACCGGCTTCATGGGGTCCGCACCTCAACATTTCTTTAAACATCCGCAATTATTCTTGAAATTTCCTCCTCAATGTCAAGGTCATGATGTCACTGTCAGATTTCCAATCTGATGTTGTATGAGAGAGTTACGACCGATGCAATATTATGTGATATTATTATTATTATTATTAGGGTGTTTCAAAGGCCTGAGCAACAAACCATATTTTATATTCGACATTGGAATTGAATCTACTATCATAATTATGGGATAACGTTTCCACTTATGACAAGTCAATCGGACGTCGCACGCAGGAGTTATAATGGGATAAAAATTTAATAATAATATTAAATATATTATTTCCCAATAATTTCTAGTATGTGATCTGCAAACCCAAGAAATCCATCTAATATAAGACTCAGAATGTATATCTGGAAGTCAGGGTCACAATCCCACCGACGGTTTGTCGAATGACCATCTCATTTAAAAGATTTAAATGATATATGATTACTTATCCAAAACAATAACAATAATATTTTATATTATTATTAAAAGAAATCATAAAATTCCTTTAAAAGAAAGTGGGGGTCACGTTTTCACCCCACTCTTCTCTCTTCACGTCGATGTAGCACCCCACCTCTTGACATGCTTTCTTTTTTTATTTCTTTTTTTATTTCCCCATTTTGTTCTCACATTCTCTCTACAATCTTCTTTATTCTTTCATGATTTTTCCTTCTAACTACTACCCTAATTTCAAAACACTACCACAGTCAGCGCCTCCATCTCACCGGGTGTGCCTCCACCTCACCATCAGCACCTCACCATGGCAGCTGCACCTTACCACTCCGGTGGCCAACCTTGTCCACATGACCCCATTGTAGTGTAGTGAATTCAACGCACGTGGGTTCTTGGATTCATGCCTCCCCCACTGAAACCAATGTCCACTACCCTAAATCTCCAATCTGGGGAGGCCAAGTCTCACCATCAACCACAGACATTGATCAATCTGATCATAGATCTTTTTTTATCTCTTTTCAAATTATATCACACCTTGAAGTCATAGTTGATATCAAATTCGGATCCACAGAACCAAATTGTTGCATCAATCATTTTTAGGCAACAATTTTGTTATTAAATATTTGTCGAACCACCGACCAATATAAAATTCAACGATCCAAAAATGATGTATGAAGAAAAAACATAATTAAAAAAATTGATGAATAAAATCAGTTATTGTTATGAATAAGCTTGATTATTCGCTACTAGAATGATTAACAAAAAAAATAACAATAATTAATAAAATAATAAATTAGTTTATTTCAATTTCTGGGATTGTGTAAGAAAGTGCATATTGAATATTAAAAAATCAACAAGTTCAATGTTTAATCAGAGTTATAAAGACATTGAATGCGTTTCCTACTAGGAAAATGGATTGATCGTTGGTGAAGAACACATTTGTGGGGATCCATTGCGCTCACCGCTTCTTGATCCGTCTGGAATTAGTAGTTTTTCTTTGTCAATGGGAAGGAGAAGAGAAGAGTCATTGGTGATCCCAAGTATATGATATAATTCCTCTAAAATGAGAATTTATAACTCTCTATTATGGTAAAAGTGTTTTTTATAAAATAATTAAATAAATAGTCATTTATTTATTTAATTATTTCCCACGATGGCGCATAAGACGAACACCCAACGCAAACAAAAATTATACCCTGCATAGGGTAATGTCTACGTTCTGAGCTAATCAGTGGATTTAGATTTTTATTCTGATCCCTCTTCCATGAGTTATTCATGTTTGGGCTATTAAATAAATTAATTAATAATTTAATTTATCCATTTAACACCCCACAAATGAGCGAGGGATCTGAACGTCCCACACTGACTTATTTATTTCACACCTAGGGGATACACTATGTTTCAGACCCAACTATGGTCTCAGATTTCTAATCCGATCTATTTCTTAATATATTTTCTGTTTTCTTTATATAATCATCTTTGTGTAATATGAATACACATAACAATATTTTAAAATTAATTCTGAGAACACTGTTCCACATAATTGAATTTCGTCTTAGTGCTCAAATCTGTAAGTATAAATAGAAATATTTCAAAGTCTTATTAGGGAAAAATGGTTCTCTACATTATTACCTCCTTCAATATATTTTCCTCGAAATAAAAAACTAGTGAAATAACTCGGAATACTGAGCCCACACTTAGATATCCCACTCATAGTTAAAACTATACATTTCTACGCTGCCAAAGAATATAGACCAAAGGGACGGTCCACCCCCATAAAACTTCATTCAGTTTATGACATGTGTAGGAACACACATATATCTCCTCATTTGCGACATGTGGAAAATTTCAGGTACCCACTATTACTATTTGGGGTCAGGTAAGGAGGTATGCAACCTCTCCATCTCCTTTCACAGTCTCAAATTAACAGATATAACTCAGGGGATAACTTGACTCCACAACCGAACCTCTACAACATATGTCACAACTTGAATCACCGTTTTTCACTAGAAAAGTGTCTTGTGATTCCCTCCTTAAGGATATTCATATGGTGACACACCCTAGGATATCATTTGACACATGATTACATAGTCGATATATCACAATCGATACTCCATTACACAGTAGAGAAGCAAAGGAGCCAACATCGTCGACTGAATAAAAGTAGTACCCGACAGTGCCACATGGGTCAGGTGTTGGAAAGTTAACTATTCTGAAACATGTCGTACATGGTGATTCTGGGACATCCCACACATCCTGCTTAAGTCATCTACTACACAACTGCACCATGAGTGCACAAGATAGTGGGACTCTTCCACCATGTTTATGCGGCACTGTCTGGGCCCCATATGACCATGGGCCTGTGAATAATAATGAGAAGATCTCTTACATTTAGATATCATCATTTGGCAACTGCTATCTGCAAAAGACATCTCATCTCTGCTACACTGACTGCCACTACTAGGTGTTTGACATTATTCTAAAAAAATCTCTACATCACTAATGTCTGCTTCAGTACCCCGGTTAGGTGGTGATGCACAAGGGTACTAAGGTAGCACAAATATCTTTGTGGATCCCCTTATCATTCATCTAATCTCAGAAGTAGCTGCTATAAATCATTTCTAGAGATCAGTGCAAGAGTTCTGTGAACCTATTCGCATACTCAGTCACTCCCATCCATCCATACTATCTCTGGAGGAGCTAATGAAGTCAAACGGAGTACAACCATGAATGGTATTACTCCTCACAGAACAGTTGATGGAAGTCATCCAATGATGGTTCCAACACATCATGTATATGAGTAACCAAGCTCCACCAACGTCCAACTACTCTTGGGAAAAGGTTGACTACCAAATCCACCATATGATCTACCTGTGTATGTACATGCCAGAAGAGACGAACCATCATCTCTAGCCAAACCATCATTTTTCTATGGTGTGGATCACTACAAAACCTTAGCGGTCTATGGTTCTGGAACTTGTAATGTGCGCCTAACCTACACACATCCTCATCTCACTCTATTTAAGATGTCAACTTCTCAACAAGTTGGGGTGTTGCTACCTGCCCACCTAGAGAAAGGGGCTGGCATGATGGGTCCTGAACTGATGCCTCATCACTCATGAGATCATCGTTATAAACCGTATCTAGAATCCTGGTTGGTTGTCATTACGAAGACAACTTGAAAGTTTTCAAGGAGTATCACAGTCAGACGATAATATATATATATATCAATGGAGGTGGGGAGATAACTCAAGAAGGATAGTCAAAGACTCAATCCTATATGATTCATGTACCATTTTTCCCTGCAATAAGAGTCTTAGGGTGCCATGTTTACAAGTAGGTAATCATAGTCTAGGTGAATGGATATGTTGTCTGCCCATACCATCACTAGACTCCCTGGATGGAGAGCCGCTCTCGGGACACTTTGACACCGTTTCCCTAAACCCAAACAAGGCAGTTTTTGGGGAAAATTTGAACAATGTACCAAGGGTCGAACAACCTTTGATACCAATTTTTCATGACCCGACCTATACCAAGGCTTTATCCACAACTACCCCAAGCCCACCTCTACAGGCCAGGGGCTGGCAACTAGCACCGAAAGCAAAAAAAACTAGGGGAGGCCTTTGTATAAGAAACTATACACACACACACACATCCAACTCAATGCAAAAGTGGAGAGGGAAATAATGAAAGATAAAACACTACTAAAAAAGGGAACCCAACCATATAAGTTTCGACCTTTTAGTTGTACAAGTACATGAAAAGTAATGTTGAAAGGGAATTGGAAAAAATACACACCCCACTAGAAAAGAGCCATAACCCAGAAACAGGTTAAAAAGTAAAACAACTGGGAGATTCCCACTCATGAATCCCAAACTAAGATCACTGCATGTGGTCCATGTATCCCATATGCCTAAGCTCTTATGATATCATGATAAACCTATCTATTATCTACAAGGATACACCAAACGCTGGAAATGCCCAATCAGGGGTGAGTATGAGAATACTCAGTAGGATGCCTCAAAGGCTCGAGGTAGCAGCAAGAGAGGTACTGAAGAGGGGAGAGGTAAAAGATATAACAAAATAAGACCAGTATAGGGACAACATACAATAAAAATGAAAAGGAGTACAGCTCATCCCAACAAGAGAGGGAAATTAGACTCATCCAAACACAAGGACCTCGAAACGGTGGAGAGATGAACTCCCCCAAAAATATTCCTCTACCTATAGTAGGAGAGTGGAATCATCCAACCACACGAATCTAGACAAGGAAATCACATGGCATACCTCGTTCACCTTCACCTCTCTTGTAAGGGGAGTAGCCAATGCCCAAGGGGTGGGAAATGGAAACAAGACACACACACACACACACAGATATATATATATATATATATATATATATATCAGTGTGTGTGTGTGTGATTAGTCCAAGAAACCCAAACGTGGGAGTAAAGGGATCTCCATCTCACAGTTCAAACCAAGAATATGAGTAGCCTACAGTTCTATGTAAAACCATATGAAGTTCCCAACACATCATCACATCTGTCCCGGAAGCCCATGTCAAAGTGGCCCATATAACTACACCCTAACACATTCTGCTCTGGGAAACACTGACTCGCCTGTATAGTTTTAGGTCGCGTCACAAGGATGCATCATGGTGGGGAAAATCCCCCTATTCTTTTTGGGTCCTTAGGTTTGTCGAACCACACCTCCCCACTATGTAACATGATCAAGGGAGTTTTTTTAGAACCATTAGGGACTATGCTACCTGGCCTGGCAGGAGGCTAATCCCAATATCTCATGAGGAACTATGCTCTGGGTCATCCTAGTATCTTCTCGTAGACTATGATTTGGGTTATCCTGGTATCTTATTAGGGACCACGCTCTGTGTCAACATGTTGTCTCCTCAGGGACTATGCACTATGTCAGCCCAGTATCTCCTCGGGGACAACGCTACCCAACATAGTGGGGGGGGGGTCAGCCTGAAACTACACTCATCATCCATGCCGGATGGTACCTCTCAGAAAGAACTAAGGATCACTGGCCATCCCTATTGTATAGAACCATTCATAAAATCACTGAGGAACACTGATCATCTCTACTAAATGACACCTATCATAAAAGTCATCTTGGAACATTGATTTTCCCCACTGGTTGGTACAACTTGGAATAGCATCTAGGAACTCTGATCATCCCCTCTAGATGGTATGTCTCTTAAAATTATCGAGGAAATATGATCATCCCTACTAGATGGTATGTCTCAAAAAATCATTGAAGAACTCTGATCATCCTTTTTGGATGGTAAATCTCAGAAAACATTCCACTATAGTCATTGGGTGTCACCCCGAATATGCATCGCACCTTAAAAATAACCCATCGTATCTCAAAATCTACTACGGAGGGAACAATCACATTATACGTTGGAAAACACTCAGTATATGTTGGTCATATGCCAAGGTATGAGTCCAAAAGAAGGAGGTATGAGTTATGGAAGATTCTCAAAGTGGTACATGGTGTGTTTGGGGCCCACACATTGTGTGGCCTCACTTATTCATTTGGCCGTGTACCTTTCCATAATTGGGTACTAAATTGAAAATCAAGTACCCCTTAGGTATGCAAGGATAATCCCAGAGTACATTCCATCTCTATAAAAAAGGATGATGAGCGTGAAATGCTCATTGTTAAATCAAAGTGTGAAAAAGTGCTTTTACTTGCAGGCCTCCTCAAATGGCATTTTATAAACAAACAGATCACACCATTGCGACCCTTGGAGTAAAACACAATAGATCGACTATTCATTTTCCCTGAACAGACATTCGATGAAAAAGTCATATATCGCCACATTGTGATTGAATGGAATTACATGGGGCCCACACCTTGGTCCTAAAACAAATTGTATAGATCACGCCATTAGGATCCTCTCAGAAAAACACATGGGATCAACTACTCGTTCGCCTAGAACAGATACCCGGTGAAAAAGTCACATTCCACCTTAATACGTCCAAACGGGTTTCATGGGGTCCAAATCTCATCTTTTATTTAAGCACTAGCAATTAGTCTTGAAAAGTCTTCCTCAATTTCAAGGTCACAATGTCACTGATGGGTCTCAAATTCGATGTTGTATGAGAGATGTACGACCTATACAATATTCTGTGATAATAATAATAATATCATGGGGTGTTTCGAAGGCCCAAGCAACAAAATAGAATTTAATATCAACATTAGACAAGAATCTAATTTCTTAATGATGGGATCACATTTCCATAAACGACATGTCAATCGGACGTCACGTGCAGGAGTTATGGTGTTTTGATGATTTATTAATAATATTAAATCTATTATTTACCATGAATTTCATGTACCAGATATGAAACCCTGAGAAAGGCATCCAATATTAGACTAGGAATTTCCATCTCAACATCAAGGTCATATTGTTGTTGATGGTTTGTTGAACAAACATCTCCGATAAAAGATATAACTGATATATGATTATTTATCCAAAACAATAATAATAATATTTTATATTATTATAAAAAGAAGTCATAAATTTCATTTAAAAGAAATAGGGGGTTATGTTTTCCCCCACTCTTCCCTCTTCACACCGAATAATTGCACCACCTCTGGATTGACATTCCTTTTTCATTTCTTTTATTATTTATCCATTTTGTTCTCACATTCTCTCTCCATTCTTCGTTCTTCTTCCACAATTTTTCCTTTCAACTATAACCCTAATTTCATGGCGCTACCATAGTCTGCACCTCCATCTCACTGGGTGTGCCTCCACCTCACTGGCAGCACCTCACCACGACAACAGCACCTTACCACTCCGGCGGCCAGACTTGGCCATGTGACCCCATCATAGTGTAGTGACTTCATCTCACACAGGTTCTTGTAATCATGCCTCTCCCACTGAAACCATTGTCTACTACCCTAAATCTTAGATCTAGGGTGACAATGTCTTGCTGTCATCCCAGGATTTCACTCAATCCGATCATATATCTCTTTTTTATAGTCCTTCAAAGCATATACCACCTCGACGAAAGAGTTGATCACAAATTCGGATCTACAGAACCAAATCGTTGCATCAAATATTTGTTACACAATGATTTATTATTGGATATTTTTTAACCTATATCCAAAATAAATACCAACGATCCACTATAGATGAATCAAGAATAAAAACACAATTAATAAATCTAACGAATAAACAAAACTATTGTTCTGATTAGCCATGACTCATCTCCATTATAATGATAAAAAAATCACTATAAGAATAATTAATAAACTAATAAATCAATTTATATCAATTTTTGGGATCATGGAAGAAGGCGTAGCTTGAAGAATCAAATATCAACAAGTTCGATGTTTAATCATAGGTGTAAAGAAACCAAAGACCTATCTTACCTAGAGATTAGATCAATCCTTAGTGGAGAACGCATTCATTGGGATCTATTGCACTTACTGATTCTTGATCCATCTAGAATAAGAGGTTTGTCATTGTCAACAAGAAGGAGAAGAGAGGAGTCATTGGTGATCCTAGGGTTATGATATTATTCCTCTAAAATGAAAATTTAAAACTTTAAAATAGGTTAAAAGTGTTTTTAATAAAATAATTAAATAAATAATCAGTTAATTATTTAATTATTTTCCCATGATGGTGCATAAGAATAAAACCTAACACCAATAAAAATTATACCCTGATTAGGTAAAGCATATGTTCTGAGCTCGTCGGTGGCTTTATAATTTTAATTTGAGCGCTATTCCATGATTTATCTGTGTTTGAGATATTAAATTATTAATTTAATAATTTAATTTATCCATTTAACACACCACCAATGATCGAGGGGTCTAGATGCCCCACAACGACTTAATTTTTATCACGCCTAGGGGAAATGTGGCGTTTTGGACCCATCCATGGTCTCAGATTTCTGATCCAATCAACCATTTAAGAGATGTAATTTTTTCATTAGTTAAACACATGTGCGTAATATAAAAACACTTAATATTTATTAAAAATTAATTCTGGGAACATTGGTCCATGGAAGAGCACAGCATCTCAGCGCCCAGCTCAAGAAATATTCCAAAAAATACTTCAAAGTCTTATTAGAAACAAAACCAGGTCTCAAAATGAATCCTCATTGTTTAATGATAATATGTGGATTTTCTTCCATAATTTTAGAATAGTAATTTATGAAAAATTAGGGTCGCCATATAGAAAATTTTGGGATTTCCCTACTGAAAAAACCAATTTAGGTGGGGTTGGAAATTAGCGTATCATGTCCATATTAGGGGAGATGGAAGATGTTTTCCAAAATAAATTTTCTGATATGTATCAATAGAATGTTAAAAATCATGATTCAGCTATTTTATATCACTTTATAAGATAATAACATCCATCTTTTAGTGGAACTACTAATTACTTGGTAGACAAGCAATGGATTAAGTTCCTCAAAAAAAAATATTCCTTTCTTTTTAATGAAATGAAAGGGAATAGCCTGAAGTCCTTTATTTTTATTGATTTTTGACAACCCCTATTTCAAGGGATGAGGGTGAACCCTTACAAGGCCCGTAGGCTCAGAGATTGAATGTTCCATAGACTATAGATATTACATGACCCAAAGGTCTTAGGGAATTCAACTAGATTATCTATATGGAACTGCCCCTCCCTAGCATCTGCATCAGGATATTAGCTCTCCACCTTCGCATGGCCGTCTGGCTTGTCTTCTTGTGCAAGCACAGGCTGGTCCCAATGGCATATCCATATCATCTCATTCTGTCAAATCCATTTGTCTCTACTCTGGGGAGTGCACCTACTCTGAATCCTTTTCTAGGGATGCTACTTTTTTTGTATTGTGTTTGGGGAAACTGCATGTAGCCTGTAGGCTTTGAGGTGGCCCCAGTACCTTAAAGGTGGCTCGAAAGACCTTCTGACCCAAAGGCCTGGGTTCCCCAAAATCCTTAAGGAATCCATGCCCAAACTGGTGGCCCAAGGTGAATAGTTCTAGCTGCTACAGTACCGAACATTACCTGCTAATGTAACTGCTACACTATTTACTATAGTACCTTCACTGTGTATAGTTCTGCTACATTACTTGTACAGTGTACGGTTCTGCTATAGTACCGCGTAGTGTACGGTACTACTACAGTACAACTATAATACCTCGGAAATACGCCTCTACCTAGTTTTGAACCTGGTTCTTGTGGATACACCTAAGGATACCTCACCAACTGGGCGAAGGCTCATGTGCTCAATGAAAGGGAATAGGTTATTCAGAAAATATATTATTTAAGAGGATATTATGATTAATGTTTATCGATGATCTATAACACTAAATTGGGTAATGAAATAGATATAATGGAATATGAACTTTTACTGTGATATTCATTGAGAAATACATTCCCCAGAACAACAAGATTAAATTGAGAAGAAGTTACTCACTTTAAATAATAATGTAGAAGAGATTGTGTTTGTGCATGGGGATAAAATTCCAACATTAAATTTACAAATTTTGTGACTATATACAAAATCTAGACATAATAAGTTGTTTTTTATGGATAGGATTATGTTGCGCCTCCTAATAGAACTATTTTCATAAGGATTTTCATCATATGATGATCTAGTATGAAGTCTAACTAAGAAAAATAATTAATCTTATTAATTATATATTATCAATGGAAATAAATAGAAGAATAGGTTATTTGAGAATAATGAGAGAGGTAATATATCAATGAATATGAATGAAATAATTTATTTTTCATCATGGAAAAACAATAGAATGAAATATCCTTAAAAATATTTGAAGTTAATGGGTGTTAGCTAGAAGTGCAGAGATAAATCCCATCTTGATAATGAATATAAGTAAAAGAAGAAAAAATATTACTCATTGCTTAAACTATAAAGAGATGAGTTACTATTAAAAAAATCTCCCCATCTATCAAGGGAACATACCCCTAATAATATAAGGTATGGAGACCAAGTGTATGGAATTACCGTAGCCGATATGGATGTTCCATGAAATGTGGTTAAATGTACAATTATCATCCACTATAGAAATAAATTTATTTTTACTTGATTCATGTTCTTCCCACTCATTTATATCTACATACTTTTATATGTTTATCACATCACCCCAATAATTATTAGATGTTGACATGGCAGTGAAAGCTCATAATGGTAAGATAATCAGATCTAAAGTCGATTGCTCCACTCTAAAAAATGTTTGAGGGAATTTGATTCCTGAAGATATATTTATTCTTACTCCACTAGAATTTGATTTAATTTTTGTAATAGATAGTATCTCATAGTATATATATCATATCAATTACAATGGAAGGAATTTTATATTTAATCATTTACATTAACCAACTATATTATTTTTGTGTGAGGAAAAAAGAACACACAATGAAAATTACTTTAATCATGTCGATTTATTATATATTTTTGAGTCATATTAGTCTCAAATTTTAGTGTATAAACCCAAAATTTAATATATTAATATTAAACAAGAGTTTTTTTATTTATTTTATGAAGGGTTTCCTAGTATTCCCTAGAATCATGTGGTAGAGTTTTCAATATAACTTATACCTGTTTATATACCTATTTCAAATATTCTAGATAGAATGGAACTAATTGAGTAACAAGAATTAATTAAAAAACACATGAAGAATCTAGATATTAGATTCATTAGTCAGAGTGCTTTATCATGGGTCAAACCTTTCATTTGTATAATGAAGGATTATGTGTCAATGCGACTTTTAATTTATTATCAAAAACATAATAAGATCATTGTTTTGAATTTTATACTATACCTTTTATTTATTATAATTTTGATCAATGAAAAGAAGATCAATATTTTTCCAAGATTGTTCTTTGACCTATATATTTCTAGATAAGGGTCAAGAATGTTGATATTCACAATACATCCTTCCATAAAAGGTATGGTCACTATGAATTTTTTTCATCCCATATGGGCTTACTAATTCTCTTAATATCTTCATGGATATAATTAATAGATTATTTAAGGCTTAACTTGATGAATAATTTATAGTATTTATAGATGATATAATTATATATTTGAAGAGAATTGATGGGTATGAATATAATAGTTAGAATTTTACTAATGTCTCTGAAGAAGGATATGTTTTATGGTAAATTTATAAAGAGTGAATTTTTTCTCCAAAAACATAAATTATGGGGTCATATAAACTAGTGTTAGAGTATATCTTCATATCCTTAAAATATAGTTGTTATTGATAAATTTCCTAGTCCAACCAGGATAACTGAGATGTGTAGTTGTCTTAGGTTGGTTAGACACTACCAAAACGTTTTGTTATATTTATCATAACTATCTAATCCACTCACCATGTTGACATAGAAAGGGGTTATATTATTATAGACATATGAATGTGAGGATAATATTAAATGAATGGAGGGAAGGTTCATAAGAACACCAATGGTTATACAACCATTCAGTCGATAGGGTCTTGTGATATCTAGTGATGAATCAATGAAGAGATTTAGATGATTCCTCAAGAAATTTGGTATGGTGATAACATAATACTAATTACAATTGAAAATTCAACAGTATAATTACCGAACTCATTATTTGGAATTAACAATGTATTTTTTTAAATAATTTTATGAATACATTTTTGATATGGTGAATGGTGTGACATATAATCATATAAGAAAATCATATTGTATACATTTAAATAAAAAGAATTGATTATGTTAAATAGATGATGGTTGGATTTGATTAATGATTATTAGTTTTCAATACACTACCACCTCGAGAAGGTGAACATGGTGGATAATTCTATAACATAGAAATTCAAAGCTGGTTTTCAATGATGATAATTGATAGAATTATAATATTTATGAATTATTTGAAGTTAGATCTTGAAATATTGAGGAAAGGGGGTTGATATTTTCTTACATTGTTGAATGTTCCACCATCAATCCATAAGATGATTAAAAAGGCTAAGAAGGAAGATATGGAATTATAGAAGAAGGTGAGTAATGTTCCAGATTTCAATAACGATCATGATATATTTATAAGGTTCGAAACTGAGTACGTATCCCATCAATAACAGAGGTAAAAAAGGATCGATTTAATGAAGATCATAGTTTATCATTCTATATACATCATGGAATCATGAAGATGTATGTATATTTGATTGAATATTTCTCATTAAATAACATAAAATGGGATACTACCATGTATGTATCCCGATGTCTAGTTTGTCAACAAGCTAAGGCTGAGAGATAGACATCGAAGGGGATTTTACAACAATTATGCATACTAGAATTGAAATGGAAAAATCATTAACAGGGATTTCATAATCAGGATCCACAGAACATTTAAAGGGAATAGTTAAATTTAGGTACTAATTGATCTCCTTAAAAAATGAGTTCCTTTTATAATTATTAGATAATATTTTCCTCTTGATGATCTTGCATAGTATTACATTAATAAAATTGTGAGATTTCGTGTAGTACCACTCTCGATAGTATCTGATCTGGATCTGATGTTTACCTCAATATTCTAGAGAATCCATCAGTGGTAGATAGGCATGGAGTTGATGTTATGTACTTATTATTATCCCCATACTACTATTTAGATTGAGAGAACCATTTGAACCTTAGAATACATGCTGAGTGATTTTTAGGGATCTCAAAGTTGGTTTGGATCAACATTTTTCTTTGGGAGAATTTTCTTATAACTATATAATTAAATTGATCTTTCTGATGGATCACTATGATGCACTATATGGACTGAAGTGCGTAACTCTAACCTAATGGGATGAATTTAGTGGGAAAAAATTTGGTGCCTGATCTAGCTATAGAAATAGTAAAAAAATATGGATCCATTCATCAAGACATTAGGATATATCATCGTTAAAAAACTAATTTTAGAAATCATCATTGAGATCTAGTGTTTAATGTTGGTGACAATTTTTTACTATAAATATCATCTTATAATAGGTTTATGACATTTGTAAATAACTCAATATTGATCCATAGATATATCATCCCCCTAAAAATTCATTATTGTATTGGGATAATATCTTATTGTTTGGAACTTCCATCAAATGTCTCTCAAGTTAATGATGTGTTTCATGTGCCTTTATTGACCAGTACATACCTAAATGCATATATGTACCAAACTCATAAGTTTTACCATGAGATAAATATATCACTTATGAAGAACATGCATCAGAGAGTATGGTTGATGGAGAGAATGTGCTACAAAATAAGACCACTCACAAAGTTAACATTTTGTGAAAAATTAATAATATTAAGGAAAATACATGGGAACCTAAAGATGTGATGAGGAAGTATTATCCTCAGTTTTATGTATCATAGATAAGTAATTTTGATTGAAAAATTCCTATAATGTTTGTAGAATATAACATCCTATGATTTTATGATATATTTTACTTTAAGTAAAATTTTATTAATAGGTTTGTTAACAAATGAAATCGATAATACAAAAAAAACAAAAAGATACTAAAATAATATCTTATAAAAATTATATCATATTTTAAATCATCATTTCAATATTATATTTGGTTATGTTTTTGGTAATTAAATAACAAATTAATTTTTGGGTGATTATTGAAAATATCAATTTTTAAATAAAAAATATATTTTATTTTATAGTATTTCCTGTGATTAAATTTTATTTTTTATTAATTTAACTTTTATTATTATTATTATAAATAATTTTTTTTTAGATTTTTCAATCCAAATTAAACATGATCTCTGTAAAAAATACTTTTAATCTTAAAAATGAATTTTTCAGAATTTTTTTTTGCGTATTGTGGGATTATTATAAAATAAATTTATAACACTTACAGATATTGAATTTTATCTAATGGATTTTATCTTTTTAATAAAGAGTTTTTAATTATTTAAATTGTTCTATTTTATATTTATCCCTTTGAATAGTAACTATGGTAAAATTTATCACCTCTACAAAGTGTAAATTGAGTAATTAATGTTAAAAATAATGGGATAAAGAATTAAAAATATATCCAACACTTGAATTTATTTACATTTAGATTAATTTTTCATCCATAATCATCTAAACATAAAAAATATGTCCTTTTTCATTTATGGTAGATTGTAATATTTATAGTATATATGTATTAGACTATGTATAAAATGTCATTTTTTTCTATTAATATATATGAAAATTTGTGATAGGGATGAAAAAAAATGTCTGTTTAAAAATATTCATATGAAATATCAGTGATTTTCTTATCATATTATTTTATGTTTAATTTATATTGATGAAATAATTATCATAAATGAGTTTTAAACATGTAAACATTATTTATTCAATTAATTGAAATATAAAAAAATGATTCTAAAATTATTATTGTAACATAGTTTAGGTGAGTTAAAGTGTTCAAGGAATTTTATAAATAAATATAACATATTAGGAATGTTTTAAATGTTTATATTCTAATTCCTCTAATATTTTGTTGTTTTCAAAGAAATATTAGATGAATAGTTACAAACATGTAAATAATGATACTTTATAAAAAAATAATGTTTTATAAAATTATTTGATATTTATAAATAATATAAATTCAGATATGTGAATACGATATGGTTTAAAAAATCAACCATGAATAATTTATTGTATGTTTTTACTATTATTGTAACATTCTTGACCATTATAGGGTAGACAACATTAATATTGCAGTAATTGTCAAAAGGGTTAATAGTTGCTTGAAATTTAAAGATATGGTTGAAAACATAAAAAAAAATTCAAATTTTTTTATTGAGATTAAATATAATATTATTAATATTAAATTATAATTAAATCAATTTGGAGTCATTTGTAAATGAAAATTAATTTATATCAATTAAATAATTTAATAATATCCATTAACACCCCTCCCATCACTTAAAAAGGACACCCTTATATATTTTCATTAAACCTATTTGGTAAACCTATATTGACTAAAAAATGACCATTTATAATATAAAAATCCTTATATAATTTATAGTTTTTATTTTCTTCCCAAAATACCAACCTTATTTCTTTTAATTGGAGTTCTAAATAAAGTTTACCGAATAAGACGTAACTATCTTTACAAAATTATCCATGATTATTTATTGTTCTATTTTTTTAATTTATTTTAAAATTCATAAAATAATAATTTTTTTTTCATTAATATACATATATTTTATTATTATTCTTATATAACCAATTTTAATAACTTTTACATCTGATTAAAAGAAAAAACATTACTCATGCTTGAATATGGCTTACCGTCTCCAAATAGCGATGTAATATGTATTCATCATCTGTTTACATTTATGGTAAAAAAGATATAAATCATGAATATTTAGGATATTTAGGAAATAATTATGCATGTGAAATTATAATTTAATATCTACCTTCTTATCTTTCAAATCCATTGGAAAATGATAATGTTGCATGTGCGTAGATGTGGACGACCACCTCGGTGAAGCGATGCGGTCCATCTTCCAAATAAACTTTAAAAGGATGGAATTAAAGTTATATAAAATTATAATATATATATTTATATATATTATATTGAATATATTAACTATCCTCTAATGGTTAATGTTTTTAAATATTTTTCATTCCATCATTCAAAAAGTGAAAACAATGTTCTTGCGTACATATACCAAATCGTCACCATGAATGAGGTAATTCATTTTTATGTATCTATTTTTTATGGATGAATCACCATATATATATATAAATTTAATATATAATTTATTTATATCATGAATAAATTTCTGTAGATGATGTAACCATGATAAAGATTCTATGACCAAAACTGTTGAATCAAAACATACCTGAAAAATGAAGCAGTTAATACCCCAAAAATGATATTAACAAAACATTGTTGGAAAACAGGAGATAAAATGTTGAAAATGTATCATATATATATATATATATATGTTTTTGGAATTTATGTATAATGTATAAAAATATATTATACGTGATATGAAAATCGCTATATATGGAATATCAACCTTGAGGTAATGGATTTCATCACAATTTCAACGTCATTGAGTCATTTTTGGTATTATGGACCTCTTTAATTTTTTGTGTTGTTTGTAATAATACATTTATTTATTTATCATGAATATATATTTATTAATTATTTTTAATTATTCAATTAATGCTACTCTTAGAAGATGTTAGCAGTTTAATGTTACTAAAGATGCAAGAATTTATTTTACAATCTCATTTTTTGGGATTTCTCTTATATTTATCAAAATTATATTATAATAAATCATTGATAAAATAAATATATAATAATATCCTCTAGTGTTATAAAAATTTTAAATATTTTATTCCAATTTTTTTCTCCTTCCATCTTGAATTAATCTAACAATTTTTTAAAATAAAATCTCATCTATTTTTTTGGATAGAGTAATTTTTTTTGTTAAAATTATATATTTTGGGAAATTAGTTCAAAATAGTCATATTGGTTCACTAAAAATATTTATTATGTAAATCTAATTTTACCATTAAATATTTAAAAAATTTAGATGCCATATTTATAATGTTTTATAAAAAGGTTATTTTTGAGATCCTTTTCTTATAATTCTAATGGAATGTTATTTATATTGTATACGAATATAATTGATTTTCCAACCACCATAATCATTTTTCACTCTTTATAGTATTATATAATTCTTCTATTTTATTACTAAAAAGTCTTTAATGAAATCTTGTTTTAATATTTTTCAACCTTTTTTTGAAAGGCTTTATTTTACTTCAAAACATGTATTTCTGGTGAATTCAATGTCGTTATTCATCAATTTTTTGTTCATAATCATTATCTAAAAACATTAACCTCCTTGTGATCATTTTTCATCAAAACTCAAATTTATATTAAATATACATATTATTTGTATCATGGATATGATTATTTCATAAATATAATATCATTTATATGTATGTTTATATAAATTAAAAGTAGTTTGTTTGACTAGGTATGTATCCAATTCGCATAAGTTTTACTCTATATGGATATTTATTGATAAGGAATATTGTTTATGAATTAAATTGATCATTAAGTATATAAGGATTGCACTGGACAGACAGTGAGGGGTGTAGTTTGAAATTATATAGCCCCTTCATTCATATATAAATATCATGAGACACATCACTTGGCCAAATTAGAAGAGTTTTTGGTGTATACCTACCCATTTATTAAACTATCTTGGTTCAAGGTCTAGACAGTAACACATGTCAGGATATCTGAGATCATGACATCAAATATGAAGCATCTTCTTCATTTATATTTTATTTATTATTATCAACAATATTACTACATTTATATTATCCATGGATTCATTTGTTTCTCAAGTTATTTATTAAATGACACGTGTTCTCATTTATTTACATTATTATATTGATAAAGAGTATTTATCTCATAATAGCTTCTTCTATATGTAACCATCACAGAGAATTTTATCTCAGTTGTTATTTTTCATCATTTCACATCGATATGTGGAAGGATATTTTTAATAATATCAACGATACATGACCGTTTCTTATTCTATCTATTCTACATTTCTAGTGTAATATACGAATCGTGTATATATCTAGTTTTTTAAGATTGTTAAACTGATTGATTATATATAATTATATCCATTATAAGTTATACAAGGATGGTTCTGGAGAGGTGTGTTCCTAGACCAAAATTTTATCATGTAAAATAAAATGCATGGAATGACAACAAAATAATGAATGTGGCACAATATTTACCCCAAAAAATAATGGAAGAGATATAAAAACCTAGCAATGATGAGGACTAATGGTCCCTCATTAATTTATTCCCCATTGGCCAATATAACAAGCCTAAAGCCTCTCCTAGATTCTATGATTTACCCCCAGTGTAGGATCCATTGTAGCCATTATGAGCCCACCTTCCATGAATACCCTAACACACCTTTATCCCAAACGTTGTTGTGTTGTCACCCATCAATCTCCACCACATGGATGTTATTGTGCCTTCAACATCAAAATCCATGTGCCATCCATGTGAAAATTATAAATAATTGGATTTGTGATATGAACAAATAAAATCCCATTACAGTGACAAATGCAGTGACCAGAGTCCACAACAGTCATCATAATCCCATTACACTAATGGTAACTATAAGATTTATACCCCATAGACATCCCAAAAGGCCCACAGAACCTCAATTCATTGACCAAGGTTCCCTAAGTACTATTCTAAATATCAAAACATACATGGACCATATGCTCTCTTGAACTATCCCTCTCTTGGACAACATCTCAGGTCATCCTTGTATACCATAATGACTACCTTTTTTTGATACCAATGTCATTACAATCGGCATTCCTCTCTCAAATATTCCATTCATGGACTCTCTCATAACCAACATTATCCATGTTTTCACTAGTAACCACACCATAAAAACCAACTAAATGTAAAATCATGGATCTCATTAACAACAATATCCCAATAGAAATCACTACCCCTAGGTTCTTGCAAAGTATATAGTCTCTTTGAGGTCATTTCCAATGCTGGAGAACAATATCACACTAGTGCGCCCCTACACATATGTCCTGATTCACTTACCCCCCTCCCCCCCACACACACATTAGGTAAACACATTTTAGGAGGTCCCATTCATGAGTCACCCATGTCTATTATGTATCATGTGACCCATAGATGACCAAAAATCATCAATTTGATGCCCATGGGACTCACAATAAGAGTATCATCACATGAACACTAAAGGCTCCTAGAGAACCACTAATTTGGGTCCCAACACCCATTAGTGTAACGCCCCGACCCCAGTTACCCAGAGTCGGTGCATTATTACATAACATTGGCATGATCACAAGAAAGATCAAATCTCGAAAGACCGATTGGTTTAGTAGCCTTGGAAACACTAGATATATTCATAAGTTTTACATTACATCATAAAATGAAAAACTACTACAACAACATAATGTTTCCACAATCCACACTATTAACCCCTCATAAAATCCCTGCAGGTCATTCATAACTTACTTCTTCACATCCTGGGAAAAATAAAACATAGAAAAGGGGTGAGCTCAAATGCCCAGTAAGGATAACAATATAGCGGAAACTTTCATAAATAAGAATAAACATTTAAGGCAATGTATAACTAAAACAAAAGCCTTTTAAATATGAACTTTCAACATGGTATGGCATAAATAAAATGAAATAATTCCATTTACTTATTCACATGGATATTCTACTAATCGAATAATCACATGCAAAAATCAATAACCACTTTCATAATGTTGGAATGCATAATGCCAGATTATCATAACCACATAGCCAAGGCCTCGTGCCAAGACAACAAATAAGATTTTGTCAAGGCCTTGTGCCAAGACACTAGTTTGTCTCATGAGACCTACCGATGCATCGAGGAGCTATAACGGGCTCCACCCGTCACTTATTAAGTCCAATGCATTCCCATATGAAAAGGTTTAAACATAACATAAACATTCGTATTAAAACTAGCATACGAAATGTCAATAATTTCACCATAAACTATGAATGGTATAAAAATAGCACATCCATAGTCAAACATATCACAAAACTTTCAATACAATATATAAGTTTTGTATCATAATAAATCAACTTCAAATAATCTTAAAATCCATCAAATAATGTTGACGTAGATGAAATCAAAATTATTTTTAAAGAAATATCTCCTTTTATTTTGAAATCATTTAAGATCCATATAAAATAAAACATTTTCTTTGAAAACATTCTTATAATCTTGTAAGGAAAGCTTTGAAGATTTTATAACGGCGTAAAATAACCGCACCCGCCGTATAAGTTAAAAAAAACATTCTTACCTCAATTCTGTCGAAAAGGTTAAAAAGGACCTTGTTTTGAAAACGACGGAAAGATTCCTTTATAAACCTCTTATAAAAAGTCAAACAAGGGTATAAATGACTTTAGCCCATATTCTTGTAAATAGTAAAAATGTTTTGAAATACATTTTTAAGAAACATGGATGTGGATGATAAAGATATCCCAGTAGATTATTACGTATAAACAACCTCGGATAATGAAGAGATTGTGAAATAACCCTTACCTTGTACTTTTTCCTTGGTTGGGGTAGGTTAACCTCCTGTATAATGGTGAAATAATTGTTACTAAATTATACAAGAATCATATACATTAATATGATATCATATATGATCTTTTAATATCGATTTATAATAATATCTTAGTATTATCGTTGTTTCGGGTGTTAACTTACTTGTTTTCTTTTATATGTTTTGTTACGTAAGACCTTTTTGTAAAGGATAGGTTGTATATTATTCATATCCAGAATGATATCAAGTCCTTAAACATCATTTTTAAATCATCAAAAGATAATTATACTTGAATGGATACGATGGAGAATGAATCTCATCGCGTTCGTGGAGACGGTAGTCCGTACGTACGCACGAGCGACAATATCATTATTTGATATTAAAATAATATATAAATGGATGGTATATCATATATATACAGAATAATTAACATGTTATATTTATTATTTACATGAATTACACATCATTATTATACCCATCCAAATAATATTATATTGAATAACAATTACACCACGACGTGGAGACGGTAGTCCGTACGTACGCACGTATGGTGACATGTTATTCAAAGGGTGGATAGAATACTGAATATGGTTGTACCATATTTATAATAACATCACAGTATATGTGAGATACTGGAGTTATTATTTTAGAATGGTAAGAACAAAGGAAGAATAAGTGGAAGAAGAAATGAACTTGGAGAAGGGTGGTGAAATCATTACCTCTTCTTCGGGTTCTTCCTTTTGATTTGATCAAAAGGGCTCCTTAGGTTGGCTTTCGGATTAAACTAAGGCCTCTAGGTTTTAGTGAGTGATGTTGGGAGAGTATTTGGGCAGAGTTTGGCCGAACCGAAATGCTTTGAAGGTGTGAAGAAATGAGAAGGAGGAGTGCCCTTTTATAAGAGGGGTGAGGGGACCTTCGGAAAATCTAGAAATATTAATTTATAATAAATTCATATTCGGTTTATAAAGGCTCCAAAGTTGATTATTCAAAGGTTAATGTGGGGAGAGGTAGAAAACCACTCAACCAATAGAATTTAGATAGGTTTGGGTACTTATATTAACCTTATCTTTAAGTATTAACTCTAAGTTAATTAGTTTCACTTTTACAATGTCTCTTTGTATTTTTATATAATATGGTTAATAAACTTACTATATACATCCAAGAGACCCCCAAGTGGTCCATTAATGATGAACCTATCATGATATAAGTCTCTTGTCCGAATATTAGATTTTTAGGAATTTAATATCAATTAATAATATAATATTTGTTTTAAGAACTCTTTTATGTCAATTTTGACACTATTCAATAGTTGATTTTTGTGAAACTCATAACAGATTGATTACTTCGAAAAAAGTCAATTATATCAATCCTAATATATTATAGTATCCTGGAAAATTAGTTTAATTCATTAAAAGTTTCATATTATATTTTTTTGGGTATTTATAATATCAATTATTTTAATTTTTCACTATTATAGTAATTACTGCATCATCATTGTGTCATAAATAAAATAAATTATTTAATTTCTAAAAATTATAAATAAAATATAATTATGTAGGAAATCGTTTTAGCTTTCTAATGAATATTTATAATCTAAAATCCAACATATATAACCCTATGTGACAATTGTTTTTCTAAAAGATATATGCTTGTGTCATTTTTGTATTCATTTTAACTTAATTAAAATAAAGTGTCATTATCACTTACAAGTGGATCCATGGGGTCCCAAAATTGACACAAAGATTCCCATGGTCGACCATTTATCAACCAATAGGGTAAAGACACGTTTTAGTGTAATTTAGTATTATTATAATATTATTTGTTTAACCCTTATTTACCGGATTTACCCTTAACCATGGTAAATAAAATATTTACCGCAGTAATTATTCAAAATGTCTAAAAATAAAAGTTACCTATTTACACAATTTGAACATCCTGATTCCAAATATGGAATCCATTTTCCTAAATTCTAAACACAGAAGTGGCAGAAATTAATTTAAAATTAATTCCTGCTGTCAAAACAAAAAGCGTGTTTTTAAGAGATAATAACTATCAAAAGATTGACACTTGTTTATGTTCGGTTTAATTGTAAAATTATGTCCAATGACCAACATTATATTAAATAGTAAAAATATATTCTAAATATACTTTAAAACCACTCAAATTCATAATTTATCACTATTAATTATTTGGATTAAAAAAGTTGTTTTTAATTAAAATTTAGTAATTTTCACTATTCATCAAAATATGAAAGTTATCCGAAAAGTTCCAAAATTTCACCTTAGGCTAAATTTGATATTCCGAATCCAAAAATGAAGTCCATTTTAAAATATAAAATATATATAACTTCAAAAAGTAGGTATTACTATTCATAACAGCTAGTTTGATTGGTTACGGTGTGTTAGAACTCGAAGTTGCGTACAACACACGCTACTGTTTTATTCAAAGGAAAGCGTACCGTGGAAGCTTGGGATGTTTCATTTTAAATTTTTTGATGTCTCCATTTAGTCAAAAAGTTTAAAATATTGTATTTAAAAAGGTTTCACTATCAAAAGTTGATAAAAGTGCAATACTGAAAATGAATCTGTTCTTGCATTATGACTAAGAAACTCATAATATGGATTCAAAAATTATAAGGATTATATAATGTTTAAAATTTAGTTAATACTATTCATGACCTCTTTTAATGGATTTTTTTTTTGTAATTCATGGTGCAATTGAACTCGGTGTTGCGTGTAGTGCAAGTTATTAAATTATTTTTAAGAAATAACACACTATGAAATCTTGGGGTGTTACATTCTCCCCTCCTTCAATAAATTGCGTCCTCGCAATTTGAAATTGTTCTTCGAAAATAAAAGGTTGGAGGTAGAAAATATATTTGTGGGAAAACCCACATCGGAAATTGGGTTACTAAAATTTAGTCTTAATATGAGGAAAAGAGAAATCAAAGGGTCACCACCAAATTATGATCTCGATTAGGAGAACATTGGTGGAAATTGGAGACATATAATCGGAGGAAAAACGTAAATATTTATAGATAGTGATTGAGGTCATCAATCACAAACAAGTATAAAATTGAGGTCCTTAAATTCATCAATCTATGATGAATTGAAATACCATCGGTTCAACAAAACATAGGGTATTAGGATAACACATTTTTGACGTTTCAAAGTATCCTAGTTGAAATCCCACATCGAAAAATGAATTAATGGGGCCTCTATTTAAAATAAAGATTCGAAAGTATGAAGATTACCGAAAATAACACATACTAGGGTTCCATGTAGTAAAATATGGATATGGAAGAAAAATCTAACCATCAATTATCTGATGGAGAGTGGTAGAGAATATGGCTATAAAAAGGCCAACAATCCCAAAGCCAAAAATTAGTGATGATTTAAGGTACCATCTAGGAAAGCATTTTTGTTCAAAGTTTCTTTTCTTAATATTGAGGAATTTATTTATGAGATTGGCTAAGATCATAAGGAGATATACTTACTTTATAATTAGAGTTTTATCCATTAATAAATTTCTACCACAAACTCATCTTTCACTCTAAAAGATAATAGAATGTAAAAAAAATTCTATTTAAACTATTCGTATAGGGTTCTAAAATAAACGAATTTATAATTCATCTACATGATATTTTAATAAAAACTACATTATTTAATCCAGGACATCTCATGGTCCAGTGGTAGGTGATACACCCTTGTCGCCCTTCGGTTGCGGGTTCAAGTCTCGCAGCCTTGCCGGACGCGACGGGTTGCCGCCCGACCTCCGGGTTGTCCTTTTATGGCAATCCAAAATAATCCAAACTAGAACTATCCAAAATACATCTGTCCAAACTCACAGTCTAACATTTATAAGGAAGGTAAACATAATATAGATCCTTTTTACCCCGTAATATCATATGAATACCTTCATCATGTATTACCATATTCCTTATTGATTACATTCATGCTCCCTTATTCCATATAGAATGCTGGATATACTTCATTAATCCAAAAATGTTTTAAACCCCAACAATGATGGAATATACAAATCATTAATCAGCTTCAAGGTAGTCAATAATATCCATTATAATTTATCCAAATCAATCATGTATTATTCTAAAATCACCACCTCGGTATCTGAACCATATTATGGTTTATCTTTCTCTCAACCATATATTTTCCAAACATTTAACCTTCTACTGAGTCACTTTTCTTTGTTCCACACCATCTCAAGTCCTTAATGAAATAGTACTGCAGTACAATCCTTATATACTCCATAATTATTATAACAAGTACATTGTTGATACAACACTCAATTGACATAATCAACATAAGAACTCTAATCATTCCTCTTCATCTATGGTAGTATCATAACTTGATTATTATCCAATAGCATCATTTTTGTCATAGTCTGATGACTGGGACATAGGTTCGCGTAGTGTCCAAACTCCTTGCAAATGAAGCATTGTACATTTGAAACCATTTTCTTACCCTTGCAGTCACGTACTTTGTGCCCTTTTCCTCCACACTTATAACAAACTCCCATTCCTTTCAGGCAAGTTCCAGGGTGTTTCTTTCCACAGTTACCACATATGAGAAAATTCTTCTTTTCCCTCTTCCCTTTATCCATCTTTCTCTCTTCCATCCTTTTCTTCTCTTGCTTCCCTTCAAAGCCATAGGACTCAGTAAACTCTTTACTTATCTTATCAACACATGATATTATTTCTTCATATGATGATAATGCATGGGAGACTATTTCTCTTATAAATTCTAGCTGAAGACCATGAAAGATATGATCCTTCCTTCTCTTTGAATCATGTGTATTTCTGGAGTTCTCATTCCTTCTATTGGGCGCCATTTCTATACCATGGCATAAACTAGATCAGTTTATGAATCAAAACACATAATCCCATACTTATAAAACACTTAACATAAATTGAACTATTTATGGATATAATCCATAATCATAAAAATGTTTTCTTTGAGGAAGTATATACTCATAAACCCTTCATAATGATTTGTAAAGAAAATGAGAGTTATCCTAAGCATATCCCCCGGGAGTGTCGTAACCAAGAGTGCAGCAAGGCCCATTGTCGTGCACCAGTTCCCGTTCGAGTCTAGCTCAAAGCGGTTTTTTCGGGTTTTACCCCTAGGTACATCTGTGCCAGAGCCGCCTCTACCTGCTCGTATCCAGACAAGGATTTATTGCTCGGAAAACTCACAAAATATCTACAATACCAAAATTCTAGGAAGTTCTTCTATACTAATCCTAAAATTTCATCTTAGGTCTACGTGCTCTAATCAGAATTTATCTAAATCTAGCTTCCAAGGTTTGTACTAAACATCCACTGATACCAACTGTAACGCCCCGACCCCAGTTACCCAGAGTCGGTGCATTATTACATAACATTGGCATGATCACAAGAAAGATCAAATCTCGAAAGACCGATTGGTTTAGTAGCCTTGGAAACACTAGATATATTCATAAGTTTTACATTACATCATAAAATGAAAAACTACTACAACAACATAATGTTTCCACAATCCACACTATTAACCCCTCATAAAATCCCTGCAGGTCATTCATAACTTACTTCTTCACATCCTGGGAAAAATAAAACATAGAAAAGGGGTGAGCTCAAATGCCTAGTAAGGATAACAATATAGCGGAAACATTCATAAATAAGAATAAACATTTAAGGCAATGTATAACTAAAACAAAAGCCTTTTAAATATGAACTTTCAACATGGTATGGCATAAATAAAATGAAATAATTCCATTTACTTATTCACATGGATATTCTACTAATCGAATAATCACATGCAAAAATCAATAACCACTTTCATAATGTTGGAATGCATAATGCCAGACTATCATAACCACATAGCCAAGGCCTCGTGCCAAGACTACAAATAAGATTTTGTCAAGGCCTTGTGCCAAGACACTAGTTTGTCTCATGAGACCTACCGATGCATCGAGGAGCTATAGCGGGCACCACCCGTCACTTATTAAGTCCAATGCATTCCCATATGAAAAGGTTTAAACATAACATAAACATTCGTATTAAAACTAGCATACGAAATGTCAATAATTTCACCATAAACTATGAATGGTATAAAAATAGCACATCCATAGTCAAACATATCACAAAACCTTCAATAAAATATAGAAGTTTTTTATCATAATAAATCAACTTCAAATAATCTTAAAATCCATCAAAGGATGTTGACGTAGATGAAATCAAAATTATTTTTAAAGAAATATCTCCTTTTATTTTGAAATCATTTAAGATCCATATAAAATGAAACATTTTCTTTGAAAATATTCTTATAAGCTTGTAAGGAAAGCTTTGAAGATTTTATAACGGCGTAAAATAACCGCACCCGCCGTATAAGTTAAAAAAAACATTCTTACCTCAATTCTGTCGAAAAGGTTAAAAAGGACCTTGTTTTGAAAACGACGGAAAGATTCCTTTATAAACCTCTTATAAATAGTCAAACAAGGGTATAAATGACTTTAACCCATATTCTTGTAAATATTAAAAATGTTTTGAAATACATTTTTAAGAAACATGGATGTGGATGATAAAGATATCCCAGTAGATTATTACGTATAAACAACCTCGGATAATGAAGAGATTGTGAAATAACCCTTACCTTGTACTTTTTCCTTGGTTGGGGTAGATTAACCTCCTGTATAATGGTGAAATAATTGTTACTAAATTATACAAGAATCATATACATTAATATGATATCATATATGATCTTTTAATATCGATTTATAATAATATCTTAGTATTATCGTTGTTTCGGGTGTTAACTTACTTGTTTTCTTTTATATGTTTTGTTACGTAAGACCTTTTTGTAAAGGATAGGTTGTATATTATTCATATCCAGAATGATATCAAGTCCTTAAACATCATTTTTAAATCATCAAATGATAATTATACTTGAATGGATACGATGGAGAATGAATCTCATCGCGTTCGTGGAGACGGTAGTCCGTACGTAAGCACCAGCGACAATATCATTATTTGATATTAAAATAATATATAAATGGATGGTATATCATATATATACAGAATCATTAACATGTTATATTTATTATTTACATGAGTTACACATCATTATTATACCCATCCAAATAATATTATATTGAATAACAATTACACCACGACGTGGAGACGGTAGTCCGTACGTACGCATGTATGGTGACATGTTATTCAAAGGGTGGATAGAATACTGAATATGGTTGTAACATATTTATAATAACATCACAGTATATGTGAGATACTGGAGTTATTATTTTAGAATGGTAAGAACAAAGGAAGAAGAAGTGGAAGAAGAAATGAACTTGGAGAAGGGTGGTGAAATCATTACCTCTTCTTCGGGTTCTTCCTTTTGATTTGATCAAAAGGGCTCCTTAGGTTGGATTTCTGATCCTACTAAGGTCTCTAGGTTGTAGTGAGATATGTTGGGAGAGTATTTGGGCAGAGTTTGGCCGAACCAAAAGGCTTTTAAGGTGTGAAGAAATGAGAAGGAGGAGTGCCCTTTTATAAGAGGGGTGAGGGGCACCTTCGGAAAAGCTAGAAATATTAATTTATAATAAATTTATATTCGGTTTCTAAAGGCTCCAAAGTTGATTATTCAGAGTTTAAGGTGGGGATAGGTCGAAAACCACTCAACCAATAGAATTTAGACAGGTTTGGGTACTTATATTAACCTTATCTTTAATTATTAACTCTAAGTTAATTAGTTTCACTTTTACAATGTCTCTTTGTATTTTTATATAATATGGTTAATAAACTTACTATATACATCCAAGTGACCCCCAAGTGGTCCATTAATGATGAAACTATCATGATATAAGTCTCTTGGCCGAACCTTAGATTTTTAGGAATTTAATATCAATTAATAATATGATATTTGTTTTAAGAACTCTTTTATGTCAATTTTGAGACTATTCAATAGTTTATTTTTGTGAAACTCATAACAGATTTATTACTTCTAACAAAGTCAATTAAATCAATCCTAATATATCATATTATCCTATAAAATTAGTTTAATTCATTAAAAGTTTCATATTATATTTTTTTGGGTATTTATAATATCAATTATTTTAATTTTTCACTATTATAGTAATTACTGCATCATCATTGTGTCATAAATAAAATAAATTATTTAATGTCTAAAAATTATAAATAAACTATCATTATGTCGGCAATCGTTTTATCTTTCTAATGAATATTTATAATGTAAAATCCAACATATATAACCCTATGTAACAATTGTTTTTCTAAAAGATATATGCTTGTGTCATTTTTGTATTCATTTTAACTTAATTAAAATAAAGTGTCATTATCACTTACAAGTGGATCCATGGGGTCCCAAAATTGACACAAAGATGCCCATGGTCGACCATTTATCAACCAATAGGGTTAAGACACGTTTTAGGGTAATTTAGTATTATTATAATATTATTTGTTTAACCCTTATTTACCGGATTTACCCTTAACCATGGTAAATAAAATATTTACCGCAGTAATTATTCAAAATGTCTAAAAATAAAAGTTACCTATTTACACAATTTGAACATCCTGATTCCAAATATGGAATCAATTTTCCTAAATTCTAAACACAGAAGTGGCAGAAATTAATTTAAAATTAATTCCCGCTGTCAAAACAAAAAGCGTGTTTTTAAGAGATAATAACTATCAAAAGATTGACACTTGTTTATGTTCGGTTTAATTGTAAAATTATGTCCAATGACCAACATTATATTAAATAGTAAAAAAATATTCTAAATATACTTTAAAAACACTCAAATTAATAATTTATCACTATTAATTATTTTGATTAAAAAAGTTGTTTTTAATTAAAATTTAGTAATTTTCACTATTCATCAAAATATGAAAGTTATCCGAAAAGTACCAAAATTTCACCTTAGGCTAAATTTGATATTCCGAATCCAAAAATGAAGTCCATTTTAATATATAAAATATATATAACTTCAAAAAGTAGGTATTACTATTCATAACAGCTAGTTTGATTGGTTACGGTGTGTTAGAACTCGAAGTTGCGTACAACACACGCTACTGTTTTATTCAAAGGAAATCGTACCGTGGAAGCTTGGGATATTTCATTTTAAATTTTTTGATGTCTCCATTTAGTCAAAAAGTTTAAAATATTGTATTTAAAAAGGTTTCACTATCAAAAGTTGATAAAAGTGCAATACTGAAAATGAATCTGTTCTTGCATTATGACTAAGAAACTCATAATATGGATTCTAAAATTATAACGATTATATAAAGTTTAAAATTTAGTTAATACTATTCATGACCTCTTTTAATGGATTTTTTTTTGGTAAGTCATGGTGCAATTGAACTCGGTGTTGCGTGTAGTGCAAGTTATTAAATTATTTTGAAGAAATAACACACTATGAAATCTTGGGGTGTTACAATTAGTCCTTTCCATGGATTGCCTCCATAGGTTGTGTCCACCCATGAACTTCTCTAATCATGTTATTCTAATCACTTCCATAGTTTCTGAGGTTAATGCTAGCTAGCCAACACCATCTTCTGTGAGTCACATCTCATGGTTACATCTTGTGGTCGTTTACCATGTCGATATAGTTTCTATCACCCCACACCTGAAGGCCATATCTATATATCCCCCAAGGCCTTCATCTTCATGCTACCCTCACCATAATTGGATTAATCCTATCCATCATCCCAAGATGTTGGGATTCCCCCCCCCCCCCCGTTATTTTTATCCAACGCCTGAAGTAATAGACATCGGCTGCTCATCACATATCAGTCTTGATTAACCGCTATCATCTCTATTGGGAAAACTGTGCTCTACTATTACCAACTATGTTGTTAGTCAAAGCTTACATTTTTTGTATCTCCCCACAGATGGGACCACAATCCTCTCAATGGCTAAATGAAGCGAGGTCCCTCTAATCCCCTCTCCACATCACCACTGGCAGGTTCCCCAATACAGAGGTCCCAAACACCTAGGGATATCTTACTAGACTAGAATATGTAGGATCCATGTTTGGTCATCCATGCCTCAAAATCAATATATGAGAAAAATATACTTTCCTATTCCAAAAAAAACATATAAACACTTAAATCATTATTCACACCTCATCACGGGTTTGATCATAATGGTGGTCGACTTCAAAATAAATCATTCACTTTTTATCCCTTGAATAGTAGGAATCGTCCACTGATCAACATCAAGATAACAATTATAAATTATTTTTATAAGGATAATCAATTCAAAAACCCTAGGTATTTTAGGAAAAGTTATACCAGCTGAATGATCACCAAACTCTACAATAATTACTCCAAAGTAACTTTTATTTTTGAAAATGTTAATGGTCATGTAAGAATCCTATAGGAAGGACCTATAGAAGAACACAAAAATCACCATTAAAATCATAAGAGAAGAAGTATCCATTAAAGCAACATAATCTCACTATTCATAAATATGATAGAGGATATATCCTTGTATCTTATAATAATATAACAAAGAAGACACTAAATATAGGTTACCAGAGTTGGGGTTTCTAAAACTATAAACTATGTGTTTTTGATGATTTACTAGATAGTTTTTGAAATATAATTCTACCGACAGATTCATGATATTAGATATGGAATGTGAAAGGGAAGTATCAATGATCGTGAGAAAATTATTTTTTTGTTGTAAAAAAAATAATAATAAATTTTTTTGTGTGAATAATTTCTATTATTTAGGTGAATTATTTCTACTGTATTTCATTAATCATGAGTTAAAAACATTATTATAGAATCAAAATGATTGTGAATACGATACACTGGATGAGTTAAATTAAAAATAAAGTAATTTAATATTTTATTTGGTGGAATATAACTCAGTTCATGAAGGAAGATATGAGTGGGATTTAAGATCAAATCCGAGATAATTATTTGATAATGAAACAATTTATGGAAAATCCAACTAGTTTGTAGTTTAGGGTATTTCCGAGCACACTGAAATATGCCTTCTTGGTTATAAGGGTCATTCTAACTATTATTTTATTATCTATATTTGTGTCTAAATATAATGATATGTTTCTTGAAGATTATTTCAAGGAAATAGAATTTTTTTTTGTTGAATGTATTTGAAAGTAAGTGGATAAGTCATGTAATCTATATGCATAAAATTATAATGAAATATAATGTTCTATAACAAATTAAGTCTGAAATACGGATCAATATTAATATACAAGAAGATTTTAAAGATAAGATAATATAATTTCATGATATATAGATCATTTATCCTATTTTTGACAATTCCTGGGAATTTCCAATACATGTGGTACCCATGAAAGATGGATTTGTAGTGATTAAAAATGAGAAAAAGAGGAATTATCAACAATAAATCTTACTGGATAGGGTGTCTATATAGATTTTATATTATTGTATATGTCTATATAGAAGGAACATTCACCCTACCATCCATGGATTATATTATTTAAAATATTACAAAAAAAATCTCATTTTTGAATTTTGGATTACTATTTAGGATATAACCATATTCCTCTTGATCCTATAGATCCAGAGATTATTACATTAAATTTTCCATATATAAAATTAAAATATAGGATAATAATATTTAGAATATGTGGATATCTTTCCTCATTTTTGATGTATATTATTTCTATTTTCATTGGAACGAGACAATAGATCATTGAAGTGATTCCAGTTGATTTTTCCAAAATATACATGATAATATATGGTTTCATGGAGAATAAATCAAACGTGATGGCGAGATGTAAAGAGACATACAATTTAATCATTTAGGATTTATTGATAGTATTTTAATTTTATGACTTGAAATATATTTATAAATATTTCTGACCCATGTTCTAAGATTTCGTGACATTCTAAGGCCCATTGAGCCTGAAATTGATATTATAAAAAACTAATATATTAATATCACACAAAAAACGTTTTTTAGAATTAATGTAACATCACATTATAAGTCCCTTATTTCAAAATATGAGACCAGTTTTGAATCCAGAATGCTTGGTTTACTGAAGGCGCTACCTAAGGTTGGTCAACACAAAACTTCCTTTTGGGGAAACCATTGGTATGAGCATTATGGGTATCAATTAATATTATTTAATTAATTATCTAATAAACCTAAACTATATGAACCTAAATAAATTTTCATTATGGTGATTTGAAAGGGTTATCCTAAAAAACATTGATAATATTGATAGTATAAGGAGACCATTCTTCATTAGAAGACTGATAATGGATGATGAATTTCGATTAGATCCAGGTGGATTTAATGTCAGTGGACAAAAATAATAATTCTCATTAGTGGATAATGTATTCTTCATGAAAAATTTATTAGTAACAAAGAAAGGGATAATCAATTTTGGTTTTCATTATTTGATAAAATGATCAAGAAAGTATAGTTAATCTTCTCTTTAAATGTGATTAATCTGACAATCACATGAGCCTAATTTTGAAAAATTATGTTGTTTATTTAATTTCAGCAGTTATACCATGTTTCATCCCTAGACACTAAATTTTATAATTATTATATGATAAAACTTGGGGAATGGTGTATTTTACTTCATGTTCATTTCTACCCATCGTTCTTTGTGTTCATCACTGTAGGCCCATGAGGTCATTGTTCAACATTGTTGGGGAATGTTTGAACACAATCAAACACCCCATATTCATGGTGGATTGGTGAATGGTGATCTGAATGGTTATTTTTGAATGGATTTGGATTGTTTTATGGAATCAATTGAGGCCATTGTGGATATATATTATAGATTTATGATTGAAGAAAATGGGAGATGTTTCGGCCAATGTTGTGGGAATATTTCAAGAAACCATGTTTAAATTTCTAGCCAATCGTGGTATGGGAGTTGACAATTGGGGACCTAACCATCAAAGGTGGTGGATTTTGGGTTTTTAATGTTGTAAATAATAGAAATGGTTCTACTTTTGGAGAACCTCTTTTAGAACATGAGTATCTATGTAAAAAATACATGACATGTAATACATGAAAACACACCGTGTAGGCCCACCCAGTTGTGACAATTTTGGTTTTGGGGTATATAAGGATCACATGGAATGTGTCTTGGACCGCATTCCATGTGACCCTCACTGAGTGGATATAGCATGTTCCAGATTCACATGTCCTAGTTCCCATAAAGGAAGAAACATCATGTACTCTAAAAGTACATGAACATAGGATGGTACCTGGGCATGACTAGGTACATGGAATATTACAGGGTTATATCCCAACGTACACAGGAATTTCATAGAGCACACAGGAAATAAATGAGTGACTAATAAATTTCATGTAGTTACTTTACCTTCCATATACTACTACATGCACATCTAAGCCACATTTTGGTGAGGATTAGATGATGATTCCACATTAGGTTACACAACATGTTCCCCCTAGTTCATTCCATATAATTTCATATGTATCATATTGCTCATGTATCTCATTCACATTTACTCATATTTTGGCATTCCAGTAACCTATCGTGGATATTTTTCCATTTTGAATGTGATGGAACATATAGAAGTGTCTCACGATACAAAACATCTAATATTTTATGTGTCAATATTCTTTAAGAGGCTCTTAATAATGGTTTTCATCGTCTATGGTCATCAGTGAGAGAGGGATGTATTGGAAACCCCCCTGTCATACTGAGGTGAAGGTCCCCCATAAATCATTAAATGGTTTGACTTTCACACTAATATTTCATTAGAATGGGGTTTTCCATCGATATAATGTAATACCCCTATCATTAAAAAGTGTGTGTCCTCAATTTAAACTATCTGAGTGATACCCCAATGATGTACAACGGCGCAGGTACTCAACCAAATGAGTTGAACCCCCTAAATTCCCGACAGTGTGTATACTCTTCCAATACCTACTGATTAGAACCCCACTATCATTCTATGATGTGAGTCCTCTATGATTTGAGTTGAATACTTTGTTAGGATAGGGTGAATGTCTCTTTTCATCTAAGTGGAATTCTCTGATATTACTTTGGAATGGGTCATATATTAATGATTGCATCTTCTCTGGACTTCAAGTAGTGGGAAGGTTCATGTCCTCCTCATGAATCATTTAGATAGAAAAGCAAGAGGTTGGGCATCAATGTAGTACCTTTGGAGCTACATGGTGTCTTTTCATCATGGTATGGTAAGTGAGATAGAGGTCCCTTTTTAAATCATTCAGGTTTATTAATGAGAATATATATATATATATATATATATATATATATATTGGGTTTCATTTTCCCCTAACTTTGGGTTGACAATAATACTTCTATTTTATATTCTATTTCTGCATATTTTATTTTTGGGGCATCCAACATTATATGTATATACTCACCCCTAAAAGAGAAGTTCCTTCACATATCATGTCTTAGGCGAATGATGAATTGATCAGTGGTGATTTCGGTGGAGCATCAGGATACTTAGGTACATTGGCCATATATGGTGGTAATAATTATCGATGTCAAGTCATGATCTATCTACAATTTTCTATTCTTGTTTTTATGAGGTTGTAAATTCATTTCTATTTGTGTGTTTTTTTTTTCCCGTTTACACGAGTTCAATTATTTCACACACTAATGTTTTTCCTAGAGGATGTTTCATGAATGGTTTATTCTAGATGATATTATCTATTATTTTTTGTCTCACTATTTCATTAAAATGATTGGGTGTGTATACGCTTGTATATTAGGGAATGGCCTAAAATTGTATATAATGCCTCATTGGGGCTTATCAATAGCCCTTGGCCCGTTGGAGATTGGATTGGGGTTGAAACGACACTATCATCTACCATTCAAGTGGGTATAAGTGGGTGGGGTCATTATAGAGTGGTATCGTAGTACTTTATTCCTAAGGATTTTGTTTGGATTTTCTCTTAATGAGGATCGGTTAAGACATAGGGAAATGATGTCATAATTTTTCAATTGTGGCTTTCTTGATCGGTAACACATTTTTTGTGCAATGATTGACATATCCCTACACCATAACTCTGACCACATACTTGACAACTCATCATACTGAGACATTTGTTGTAGATATCAATGGTAAACACTTCAAATAAGATTGAGTCTTTGAATATTATTATTGATTCATACACACACACATATATATATATATACTCGTATTATTGTGGTACATCTTGATCACAGTTAGGATTCCATCAAAAATATATACCTCCAGGTTACCAATATAAAACCATGATGAAAATATGATGAGTTATGATGCCTTAGTTCTAGGGCCACCATCCTAGAATATTCTTGTCAGTGGGATTATATCAACACCCCCAACTGTTGAGAAGTATTTATTTTTTAGTTATCAAGATGTGGACACAAATAGGCTTAATGCGCTATGACAATTACAATGCAAAAAATCACAACTATTTGTTGGTGATCTGGATCCACTAAAAGTAGAGGATTGGATTGAGTTAGTGATATATGTCTTCAGGCTCATAAAAACTCTGAATGGTGATACAGATGCATTGTAACCATTATTTTCCAAGGATTTCATGATAAATGGTGGTGTCTATTTATGTTGAATCATAATGATATGATCCTCTTATAGTTTTAATTGTAGAAGATATTTCATGAGGATTATTACCCATCCTGCCTGTCCATATTTTAGATTTATGAGATTATTGAGATATAATGGGGAACTGTGATGGTTGTTGAGTATTCTAGGAGGTTCACTGACCTTACAAGATACTACCTTGACATGGGGTTGGTTTGTTACTTCTAGGAATGCAAGTTTGATAAGGGTATCAATAGATATTTCCAGGACAATGTTTCTCCCCTATGCATTCCCACATTATTTGGATTGATAGAGTGGGTGATAGAGTTAGAGAGATTCTTTTTGGAGGAAATCAAGTAATCTAAAGTTAGGATTGGGTGTCCTAGAGTGATTTATCTGTATCAGCAAGTATTCTCCAGTAGTTTAAATCTTGGTGTATGATACCTCCTCATAGACAATCCCAGTCACATAGACCTGTGATGAAGGGTTCACACAGAATCTATGATTATCCCTAAGAGCTATGGTGTTGTGTATTTGATGTATGGGGTCAAATAGACCATGAATTCTATAACTTACTTACCAAGGGGTATGGATTTAATTGGATAATCATCCATTAATGACACAAAATTTTGATTAGGGTTCCCCCCAAAATTTCCAAGGTGGCTCCCAAGGAAGCAGTTCTGGTAGAAGAATAGGTGTATCTCTAGTGGTAGGAGCTACAGGTAGAGGGTGATGTTATGATATACTTCCACCATCACCACTAGTCATCCCACACCAGGCTCTATGAGGTAAATATTTTGGCTATAGGTAGATAGATTCCATATAGGCTTATGGCTTGATAGTTCATTATATGATACACGGTATAATATGTGATTATACTATACATTATCCATCACTTGTAGACATAGGTGAGAGTTACTCCTTCATTTTCATATCCCTTATGTGAGATTTATATCTCCCCATCAATACTTTAACAAATAATAATTATATATAGGTTTCAATTGGGTTCATTTCATAGATATTTCTTATATTTTTATAGTGTGAGATGGTGCTCGAGGGAGAGAGTTTTTCATGTGTCCTCTTAGTTTCCCAGATGAATCCTTTTAGTGTCATATTTGTTATTTAATTGTATTTTAGGTTGTGCCAAGAATTTGTACCAACATAAGTAGGTAACAATCTTTTGGGCATATGTGAAGAGTTTATCCATTATGAGTGGGAGAGATCTTAGGGATTAGCAAGTTGGACTTGTGAGAATGAGTCTGTAGATCACTGATCATCAGTTGGTGAGTTTAGACTATAGTGTTATGAAATAATCAATAATATATATTCCATAAGTAGTGGAGGATTATATGGACCTCTTCTGTGAAGAAGTTCCATGACAACCACTAATGTTGTAGATGGAAATTATCATCTACTTTTACCATAGGACTTTACCGATATCCACTATAGCATATCATATGACCCCTACTAAAATTTGATGTTATGTGTGTTGTTAGAGGTCTTTATAGAGAAGTGTATTGTTAGAAAATTTGTGTCTACCTAGGTATCTCCAATTTTGTTTTTTTAAAAAGGATGACAAGGGATTGTAGATTTTTGTTTCTTATCATCTCTTAAACATGTTAATGATAATGAATATTTAAGCCTTCAAATGATTAATGAACTCCTTTACCGGTTTTTATATGGGAATTTGTTCTCAATGATTCGCGACAATTATGGATACCCCTAGTTGAGCTTTTTCAAGGATTAAATTCTAAATATGACATTAAAATGTCACTACACATGCTTTGAATATTTTTTTATGCATTTCGGTGTGATGAATATTACCTCTGTGTTTATGCATTTGAAGAACAAGTATTTCCATCCATACATGGAGTGATTATTGTTTGTTATCATTGATGACATAACCATTTACTCTTCCACATAGGAGGATCTTGAAAATAATCGAAGGGTAGTCATATAATTACTATAGGTGCATCGTATTTGTAATGGAAATATCTCAAAAATTTTATTTTGGAACCTATAGGTTCATTTTTTAGAAAATTTCATTTCCGAATATGACATAGCTATGGACCCAAAAAACATATATTAAGTGCTTTATTAAGATCCACCCAAGAGTGTGTCAGAGATGTGAGGTATTTTTTGTCTTATAATGTTACTAAAAGAGGTTTATAGAGGGATTATCTAGGATTAAAAAACCTTTGACCACCCTAATAAAAATGTTAATCCATTTACAAATACTGAGTTGTGTTAGAGAGACTTCTATTAGTTAATGATGTGGTTGAACAATGATCATATGTTAAGACTTGTTGGCCAAAAATCCCTCAAGGCATCATTGAATCATTTTTTAGGTAAATGTGTTTGCTGACAACGTGGGCCTCCATGTTGTGTTTGTTGATAAAGAAGACCAAGATGCATGAGTGTGTTGACAATGGGAGTTTACATGGTGATTTACCTGGTTAAAGGGATGATTCCAACAATCCATGATTGATTGAAAAACCTCGACAGAGGAATGAATGATCTGGAGGTGGTTCAAAAAGATTAGATAAAAGGTGGTGCTGTTTAGTAGTGTTGGCCAAATTTTTGGCGTAAAAATTGCAAAATGGAGAGATGTGGTTTTGGCAAAGGGTGGTGTATGAGAAATTGGAGGGGTGCACGGAAAAGAATGTGGGGCACAAAAAATTAGCAGGATGCACGTAATAGATAGAGGAAGTTGTTCGTGCAAAAGGTGTTCTGAGATCAGTAGCATGAAAATAGGAAAAGGCATGAGATGCGCAAAAAATTGGACCAGGGCATGAAATACAGTGTGGCCAGGAAGATGTGTGTTTCAGACTCAATGAGGATTACACGTGGAAGAAGGTTTTTTCACGCATGGGTCCATTTTGCCTATAAATAGGAAGCGACCCCCTCATTCAATGAAGCTCAAGAATTAGAGATTATCTGACCTCTAGTGCGCGAAATTGGAGTGCACAATTGGGTTGCGAGAAAAGAAGATTGTTTCGCGAAATGTGAATTTCGCGCAAAAGCAAAGAATTCCACGCAAGGTAGTGTTGAGGCTTCATGTAAAAGCAGTTGTGCATAAAATAATTTGTTTTGTGTAAAATAATTGTTTCATGTAAATAGGGTGTTGCACGAAAATTGAATTTCATGAAAAATCATGGAATTATTTGCAAGGCACAGTGAAGTATATGCATAAAAATTGGGGTTCCTTGGTACACCCAGTGAAAAGTGAGATTCATCTGCGGGTGAAAGTTGACCGTCAATAGAGTATCTATCGACAGTTAAAGATGCAGATTTCATTAGAAATAATGTAGAGACCCAAATCTTGACGTACTTGGACATTACATTACTTTAGTATAATACTTAATACAAAACAAAAACAGACACACAAGGACCGTAATAGTTTAGTGTCTTTGGAAACTTGGAACGTAATCTTCTAATCGTGGTGAAAGATCTTCAACATCTCCCATAATGATCTATCCCTTTTTTTTCTTACCTAAAACCTTTATTTATATCCTGGGGAAAAGAAAAAATAAAAAGGGTGAGCTCAAATGCTCAGTAAGGGTAAGCATGGATAAAATAAATCATACCATATACATTTGAACTTAAAAACATGAACATAATGTTTAAACATCAAAAGCTTGAGGAATGACATAAAACATGGAAGTACGTAAGGCATATATCATAAAGAAACATTAAGAATGAAAAAATAGCATGGGAATAAAACTTGTAATTGTGGCATCCATTAAGTACATGTAATGATTTCCATAGTAGCCAAGGCATTGCTGCCAAGACCATCTTAGTGGACAACGTCCTTTTCGGAATCGAGTTCACTCCTCGTTTCAGTCCTGTTTTACTGAACTGGTTTAACCTGCCATTCAACCATGTCTATCTCATGAGATATAAACCTTTACCCAATGCATTGGAGGGAGATATAGGTCCCACCCATCTCATAGTGAAATCATTCTTACTTTTTCCACAAAATAAACTTAAAACATTCACCATAACCCAAAGAATAAGATGGGTTTCACAAACATCATCCCATCATCACATAATCCACATAAAACAAATGGATATTTCAGCATAAGAATATTGAAAACATGTAAATCATAGAGAAATTATACTTGAAACATACACATATGAAATAATTTCATCTTAGATGGAAAATGGATTTGATAAAACACTTGAAATGAATTCTTGAGGAAAATATCCTTTCTTCTTCAAAATCAATTTATTTTCACAAAACATCATGAAATTTTAAAAGAAAGATATTTTGTTGAAAATAGTCATTAAATATTTTGGAGGAAGCTTCATGAAAAAAAGGCTTTACAAAACCGTAAAAATTCGTTCGTGCCGTATAAATTTAAAAAAACATTATTTTCATACTTTTGCCGGAAAAGTCCAAAAGTACCTTGTAACATAAGCAAAAGAAAGATTCCTTACATACCATGTAGTAAAAGTAAAAAATGGGTAAAAAGGACTTTAAACATACATGAAAACACTTTTATAAAACATGGAAATGGATGATATAAATATCCCCAGTAAATACTTACAAATATGCAATCTCGGATAAAAATGAGATTTGCAAAATTATCCCTTACCTTATGTCCGATATGCTTCGTATGTATCCGAACCTCCAGTATAGTGATTTAAATAATGTTATTGATTTATTAAAGAATCATATTAATTGTTATGATATCATATATGGTTCACTTATGAATTTATATTACCCGTTCTTTTGTAAATTCCATGTTAAAGAGCGTTTTGGGTAAAATCGTTTCATTTGTCATCCGTGTTTTGACTTGTAATTATTCATATGATTACTTAGATCATGATTACTTACATCCAGAATGTAAAACAGGATATATATATAATATATATTTAGAATATACATATATTTAATAGATCGATAAATGGAAAGAAATACACCGTTCAAGGAGACGGTAGGCCGTATGTACGCATGAACGTTGTTTTCGGTTCCTCATTGAATTGAATGGAATTAATTGGATGAAATAAATATATATATATATAAATAAATCCAGTATCATTATTATGTCATATATTTGATGATTACTTATGATATATACTTTATAATCATTTATGAATGTTTAGTCATTAAGAATGAATCTCATCGCGTCGTGGAGATGGTATTCCGTACGTACGCATGAGCGATGATATCGTTCCCATGATTGTGGAATTTTATTAGAGTGTATGTATACTATTAAATAATCATTATCACTTTAGAATAATTATATATAGTTATTATTTACACCATTATACCCATCCAAGTAAGGTAGTGGTGGAAAATAGATTACACCACGTCGTGGAGACGGTATTCCGTACATACGCACGCGCGGTGATTTCGTTTTCCGTAGGATGGATAGATGGTGAAATAGGGTTGTTTCATACATATAATAACATATAAGAATATTAGTGATACTGATGTTATTACTTAATAATGAAACAACCTAAGAAGAAGAAGTGCAATAAAAAATAAAGGTGAAAGAATCGGTAACGGAAATTACCTCTTCTTTGAAGCGCCTCTTTGAGACCTCCTCTTAGGGCACTAAACTTGGTCTTTGGAAAAGACCAGGACCTCTAGAATGTTTCTAGGGAAGTGGAGAAGAGAATTGGGCAGGGGTTGTCCGAGCTTGAAGGCTCAAAGTGGTCTGTGTAAGAGAGGGAGGAGGTTCCCTTTTATAAGGGAGGAGAGGGGCACCTTTGGAATTCTTAAAAATATTAATTTATAATAAATCTAAGCCCACTTAAAAACCTCAAAAAATGACTCATATTAGAATATTAGATGAGATAGGTTTGTAATATCATCAACCAATAAAATTTATACATGTTTGGATCTTATTTTAAACCTTATCATTTTGATTTATCCTTATTTAATCTATTTAGGTTTATTTGTGCTAATAAAATTCTTAATTTTAAATTATAACAAATAAATAATTATTTGTTGTGAATTTTCCATAATTGTTTAATTTATAACATTATAGACCATATAAATTTAAATATTTAATTTTTTAATATTTTTGTGATTTTTAAACAATTTTATAATATGTTATTTTTATAAAATAACAATAGTGTCAATTTTGACACTATTCATTTATTTGAATAAAATATATATAGAAGATATGTTCGAACTAAAATATTTAATATATTCATAAAATTTCATATGTATCTATAAAATTAGTGGAGAACATTAAATATTTCATATAATATTTATTTTATTATTTTTAAAACCATTTATTTGGTTTATCTCTTAATAAAATAATTACTACAACATTATTGTATAATTATTTAATATACTTATATGTTGCATAAAAATTAAAAATAAAATCCTATGATGAAGATAAATCTATTAAATTTCACAATAATACTTTTACTCGAATTTATCATCCTAAAATCACAATATTTAAATTGTTATATTTATTGAATTATGAAGGTGACAACTTTGGCATCATTTAAAATAATATAATATAAGTGTCATAATTGCTTGTATAAGACTCCAAATGGTAAAATATTCGACCATTGGATGATTATAGTTTAAATTTACATGGCCAATAAGTTTTGGTCAGGGTTTTGTGCCTTTTATGGTCACTATTAGTTTAATAAAAACTATATTCTTGATTTTTCACTAGATAAATAATTTCTGCATCACTATTGTGTCACAATTAATGATAATTATTTAATCCCAAAAAATTCTAAATAAATTCTCATGATGTAGATAATTTATATATATTTCTGTATACTATTAATGTTCTAAGTTTCATAAAGTTTATCACTATCTTAAAATTGTTATACTTATATTATTTAAGAAAGTGACATGTTGTCACTTTCTTTGGTTTTAATAATAATTAAATTATTATCATGGAAAAAATTCCATTAAATGAATCTAATCTGACCCTTAAGTGATATGGGTCAACTTTTAGTTATCCAATAGGATTTTTCCATGTTTTAGGGTAATTTTATATTATTATATTTACCCTTAATTACCTGATTTACCTTTAACTATAGTAAATAAAATTTACCGTAATTACTATTCACAATGCCCAAAAATAAAAAGTAGATTATTAACATAATTTAGACCCACTGATTCCAAATATGGAATCCATTTTTCCAAATTCAATACAAAAATGTTTCAAAGATGAAATTAAAATTAATCTCATTGTCGAAAGAAAACGGGTTTTTCTTTAAAACATTGCAAAAGATTGAATTGATTTAACCTACGAATTCAAGGTAAAATCAATGCTAATGACATACATTATATTAAATGGTAAAAATATATTCTATTTATACTTTAAAACCATTCAATATTATAATTTAACCACATAAGATATTACGATAAAAAAAGTTGTTTTTAATTAAAATATATCGTGTTTTTACTATTCATTAAAATATGAAAGTCATCAGAATAAAATGAAAAATTTATCCAAAGTAAATTTTTATTTCTATATTCCAAAGAATAATTTAATTTTGTCAAATGGAACTTATAAACATTTCAAAAACTAGATTTAAAGTGGGTGCGCCATCAAAAGGTGGAAAAACTGTATTTTTTGAAAAATACTTATTTTACCCGAAAAATTTATTTTGTTCTTATAACATGTTCTAGAAAATGTGTAAGATTAATAATAATGTTATAAAATTAAAAATTTAGTTAATACTATTCATAACGGCTAGTTCATAATAATATTAAAATAATATATCATTGTTTAGTAACACCCGGTATTGCGTACAACACATGCTATCGAGGAAGGTTGTGATTGCGTGTAATGCAAGCCAAGTCAGGGTTGCGTGTTATGCAAGAATCCTTCATTGTTTTTTATAACAGAATCCAACCATATTTCATTTATACATTGAATATATATATATATATACTCAATGTTGCGTATAATAACTATTATCAAAATTGTGTGGAACACGATCCAAGAATAGTAATGCGTATACTGCAAGCTAATACGGTGTTGCGTATAGCGCAAGGTAATCTTGGTGTAGCATACAACATAAGAAATTAATGAAATTAAAAGAATATTTTTCATAAATTCTCGGGGTGTTACATATAATGAAGAGACCTACAAGTCTATAAACTCTAAGTGGATCTTCTGAAGAAGTAGTGAGCACACTTCAGTTGAGAGAGCAGTGAGTTTTCATATTGTGAGTGGTTGTAAACCAGGAGGGATAGTGAGTCTGCTTAAAACTTGTAAACAACAGTGCACTTATAGTTGATTTAGTACATCGCTACATTGTTGGTTTATTCTCCTTCGACGTAGCCCAGTGAGGGTGAACCAAGTAAAAATATATGTGTCCCATGCATGATATAATTTATATCTTTACTTTGCTACGAGAAAGAGAGAGAAAATAGTTTTACTTAAAAGAAAAACAAGACCAATAGGGGCAGTAATTTTAATCTGTCAAACCTTGATTCACCCCCCCTCTAAAGGTATCTAGCCTAGTGGACCTAATAGGACTACCAAATGAAAAAGTAGAGTATATAGTGTATTGATATGACTCTAGATCCTATCATAACATTATATTTATGCATATCTAGGAAATAATATAATTTATATTGATGTTTTCGAATCCCCATGAGGTGAACTACGTGACTGATGACATATATTTGGTAGTATTAGTATTCTCTCTAAATAAATGGAGGAAAAATATTTTTGGAGATTAATTTCTTTTACATATACCATTAGTTCCTTACAAATATATCCTTGTAGACAGATCTAAAAACGAGATAGTGATACCGGATGTAATTCGTATAGGGCTATGACTATGAGATAATGTATAATCCTATGAAGATTATTGTCATGGTAAATTCAATTAACAAGAATTTCCATTGTCTATTGTTAGAGGATTCATCTGTGTAATTGTATTTCCTATAGGTAACAATAATTGAGGGTATGGGTTCAATTTTTCTATAGTTGATGGTGTTGGCTCCACCACTTTTCCAACCTCCAATAGAATCTCATTTGATAGAAATCAAATTTATAGTTATTTGTGAAAAATTTTCATCATGTGATTGCCCATATTTATTTTCTATAATTTGGTACTATGTAATCATTTTATAGGGACAGATGGTGGTTCCAATCATTAATTGATAGGTGGTGATGATTGAGTTTAACACTTCTCCTTTGGCACTACATTTCAGAGTGGATAAGCTAAAAATGGTCCTTCAACACCAGCTTTGGTGGGCTAGCATGAGGTGAAGCATAGCCGAGTTCTTAGCCTGGTGTCTCACGTGTCGGCTAGTGATGGTTGAACACCACGTTCCTTGAGGTTTGACACATCCTTTTAATACCTCGATGTGGAAATGTGATGAAACTCCCTGGGATTTTTATAAGGATTCCATAGATAGTGAGAGTCCACCATGAATTAGATGTAATATTTCACAAAATAACAAAGTTGATGCATTTAATTGCTATTATAGAGTTGTGTTTGGTGGATAGTTTGGGGAATTTTTTATTAAGTGGGGTCATCTAACTCTACTGGGTACCATTTATGATTGTCTCTGATTGTGATGTCAACTTTATGTTATGGTTATGGAGAGGCATATAGGGGGAATTGAACACCACATTTAGGTTTATTACAACATTCCACCCATATATGGATAGGTCGATTAATTGGGATAAGTATGTAGGTGTTGGAGGATATGATGAGGATATGATTTTTTGGCTATGGCCATTGGAGCTTTGATCAGTTTCCACTGTTGAGGATGTATTATAATAATATCTATTACTCGAAAACTAGAATGGCACATTTTGAGGCTAAAAATAGAAGACCCTACAGGTCACCCTTGTTCCGGAATGAGACTGAAAGTACATCACTTGTTGCGCAAGATATGGTTCATGAGAAGATGTAGAAAGTTAAGGTGATCTACTGGTGTGTGATGACATCCTCAAAATAACATAAATTTTATGTATATTGACATCCAATCACTTTGGATTTTGAGTGGGGATAACATTTTTTCCTGATATTATACCTTCGATAATGGTTTAAGTAGATTGGATAGGAAGTCATGTTATCCCAAAGGTTCATTGGGTCATTAATGATCATGTAGCGGTCCGGTGAGCTTGCTTATTGTCTATCCTTACCCTAACATCTAGAGAGGGTCCATGATATATTCCATGTTTCACAACAGAGGGGACACATTCATGATCCAATGTACATAATTGAAAATGTTGATCATTACATTTAGGATGGGGAGACCCTCATTTATTACCTAGTGGTGATCAAGGATCTACATGACAGGAACTGTGATGATGGATCATTACATAGGATCGTGTTTGTTTCTGAATCTTTCAATGGGGGATGCATATGTACCTGTGGAGGATTCGCAACTGTTGTACTGCATTCCCACATTCCAAAGGTGAGAGGAATCCATATCTTATTCATATTTTTTTTTCTCCTTGACTGAAACAAGAAGATGATATGTTGGTTTTTCCTTTTGTGGATTCCTCCTTGGAACTTATCACCTAGTCCCGCTGTCCATTATAGATTAAGATGATATTCGTGAAACTATTCTCAGGGCCAGGTCTTCATGGATGTTGGTTAAATACTCTTCTTCTGTCAGGACATTCCAAAGGGTCCAACCAGGGGAACAACTTTTGGTTGGGGTATTAGTCACGTTGGATATCACTGGTATGTATGGGAACAGGAACACTAGCATATCTGGTTTTCATCCCCTTATTATAGGGCTTATCAATGGCATAGAAGCCCGAGGCATCCTGCATCGAATATGGGGAACTATAAACCATAGGAATGTATTTGAGGTTTTCCTCAGCTTCTTTTGTTTAACACAGGGCATACCATGAGTTTAACATCTTTCGGAGATGGGTCAGACTGATCAGATCACATACTAGAGTGGATCAGATGGGTGAAACCCCAAGATTGAACACTAATGTTGGGGCTAACGCATGGTTTACAACCTTATTGCTGTTAAAGGTAATGGGGAATGAGGTGGCATGATCCCAATAGGATATGTCATGCCCGGTAAGAATCATTTTGGATAACAGATTGTTAAATGGAGTAAATGGAGAATGAGATGGAGTGGACTCAAGGAAGACAGTGATGTTGATCTTGAGCCTCTAAGAGAACTCTTACATATCCCTATAGAAACCCAAACTTTTCTTAAATTACTGTTACTTCATTTCAATGATAAATATCATAATAGTATTACACATAGAGGATCCAATGTTTTAGTGTCTTGGGAAAAATAGGAAAACACATAACAAATACAACATAAATCATAAATATTTATTTAATTTCATCTTCTCTAGCTTCTTATTGGAACTTGTACTCTCCATAGTACATGTAGCCACCTAAGGATATACATCAAATGGGGTGAGAAAGAAGCCCATAAAGAGGATAGATAAGAACAATATAGCATGGGGTGATCATAGTCATAACATAAGAAAAAGATCATGAACATGAGAGGAGCATAAATAAAAGACTTGAAATGTGGCAATGCATATAAATGAAACATCTTGTATTAGTGGTTAACTACCACACATAAATGTGAACCAAGCTACAATCTTGTTCAAAAATCATTTCACATATACTCATGAGATTCATCACATTATCCAATTCATTGGAGCGCTATATAATTCCGGGCACACCCATCACATTTAAACATTCATATTGCGCTATATAATTCTAGGCGCACCCGTGAAATCATAACATTATCATTTATCAAGCATGCCATAATGAACATATAAAATAAATGAACATAACTAACCCATGAAAATTAATTGGTTTCATCTCATAAGAACACATTCATAAACTTTGGGTTCCCAAAATAAAGAGGGAACAACATACCTGATAAAAGAACCATCAACCTTGAATGAGATGTAAAAGTTGAGTTCTTAAGAGAAGAGTTATTTAGGAAAACATTTGGATTGACATAAAATTCATTAGAAAACATGTATATCCAAGAAAAATAAAGGCAATGATGAACATATGTTATTTAAGGAGTGACCATATCAAAAATGGAGTGAAATAGGTAGAACCTGAAGGGAGGAAATTGGGATCGAGAATTTCCCATAACTTGAATCTGAATGCTTCCATATCATTAATATCTTGTATAATGACATTATATTAATTATTTATAAATATATAACCATGTGTACATTAATAGGGTTCATTCTGGATTAATTATGTCATATTATGTTCATTTGGATGACTTATAGAGTTTAAAAACATTGTTCGGGGATGTTCGTTTTTATGGTTTTTCTTGGGTCGTTCACTTGTATTCTTAAATTGAAGTTTGGGTTTAAACATTAAGAAGTAATATTTCATGTTATTAATGATATTACATGGGTTTGGATGATTTTATAATGAATTATATTATATCCATGTGGATGAATCATTAGATATGAATTAAATGATGATTATTTTGGTTAATTTGAGTGATTTTTCGATTATAATGAATTTGTTTTATTTTATCACTAGAAATATGGTCATAAGTTAGTTCCAAGACATGAAATCGGGTATAATACATATAACATATTATTTTTCTACTAAAAAAAATGTTTAATGACTAGATCTGAAGGTAGAAATGGAAAAAGAAAGCATGTCGTTCTTGAAGGTGATAAATTAACACCTCACGAACAACCTGCTATTTAATAAATTAAAAGGAAGAGGGAAAGGGGGGGTGGATGATATAATATACCATATAATTATTGTATATTTATAATAATGTATTTACAATATCTTTTTAATGAATATAGGTGGGGATAGATCCTGAAATGATCTTGAACATGAAAGGAAATTAAAGGAGAAGAGGGAGAGAAATTAGCTCTCAAATATTCCTCTTGAGATCCTCCTTATGGAAGCTAGTCCTAGTATTTTGAAGAGACCAGCCGATTTTGGACGTGGGGGTGGGGCTAGGGAAGATGTTTGGGCAGAGTTTAGTAGAGTCTTGGAGCTTCAGAGGTGTGAGGAAATGATGGTGTGAAGGGTGGCTTTTATAGTGGAGGGGAGAGGGGTTTCCTTAATATAAAATTCATTAGTTTAGTATTTCCCCAAAAGAGAAGGAATAGTGAGTCTTGGATGACCAGAAATAGTAATTTTATAATTTAATCTGGAACCAAGTGTGCTTACATCAGAAGAACATCACACATGACCCTATAATTAGCATATTTAGCTTATTTTGTAAATTACGGTATTTCACTATTCATCAAAAATTAAAGTATCACAGAAAAATACCAAAAATGTACCCAAATTTCTTTCAATTTGTAGAATCCAAAAGTGAAGTCCATTTTTGAAAAATATTTTTCTAAATATTGTTAATTTAATATTTAATTAAAATCATAAATTATTAAAAAAACAGTTTTTAATATTAAAACTGATTTTTTAGTGCTTTCAAAAATTACGTAGGGTCTTATAAAATTATCTAAAACCTATAAGAAATTGATTCAATAATTTATGAATAAATTTTATGAAAATAAATTTTCCTTTATATTAATTAATTATTTATTTAGGACTTACAAAATTCCACAATGTTTACTAAGGTCAAATTGTCACTTTCTAAGATGTCTAAATTTTATTTAATTATTCATCGGTAATGTTACTCTTATATTGGATGATTTACTATTCATAAGGGTCATATTCCTATTCATAAGGGTATGTTACTATTCATACAGGTAGGTCACTATTCCCCAAAAATTATTTTTGTTTCATTAGACTTCAAAAATCATCTTGAACACTACTTTGTATGTCATATTTTCAAAATTCCAAACACCGGAGTGACAAACATATGTTTAAAGGTAACTTATCACTTAGTAGTTCATTGTGCTGTGTTTTCATGTAATTTAATGGCATAATTATAAGATGGGAATTTCCATTGAAAAACTGTGGGTTGTTACATTCTTCCCCCCTTAAGAAATTTCACCCCTGAAATTTCACTTTACACAAACAGGTGAGGGTACATCTCCTTCATTGCCACTTCTGGTTCCCAAGTTGCTTCCTCAAACTTATGGTTCATCCACAACACTTTGAAAAGACGGGTTGACTCCCTATACAGAACCTTATCTCTCCGATCCAGAATCATTACTGGCTACTCCTCATAGTAGAGATCATCTTCCAACTACACCACCTTTGAGTTTAGTACATGTGAGGGGTCTAGTATGTACTTCCTTAGTAGTGACACATGAAACACATCATGAACTTGAGCCATATTTGGTGGATATTGAAGCCGATAGGACATAGCTCCTATGCGGTCAAGGATCTCAAAGGGGCCAATACACCATGGGCTTTTCTTCCTTTTCTTCCCGAATTTCATGACTCTCATCCATGGAGATATTCGAAGGAAGACTTTATCTCCAACGTCGAACTCCAAGTCCCTTTCACAGATTTCAGTATAGATCTTTTTCTGAATTTGGGTAGATTTGATGTGTTTACGGATGACTTGAACCTTCTCTATCATCTCTCGAACAAGATCATGTCTACGTAGCTTTCTTTCTCCAACTTCACCCCAACGGGTTGGAGTTCTACATCTCTTCCCATAAAGAGCTTCATACGGTGCAATCTGAATACTCGAGTGGAAGTTATTGTTGTATGAGAACTCAACCAATTGGAGATGCTGATCCCATCCACATTTGAATTCTAGAGAGCAGACTCTTAGCATATCTTCAAGATTCTGAATAGTCCATTAATATTGGCCTTCAGTTTGGGGGTGAAAGGTCGTGCTGAAATTTAATTCAGCACTCAAAGCATGTTGAAGGCTCCTCCATAACATAGATGCCAACCTTGGATCACAGTCAGAAAAAATTGAGAGTGGAACACCGTGCAGTCTCACCACATCCTTCACATATATCTTTGCAAGTTGATCAAGCAAGAGATCTTTCCAAATAGCATTAAAATGGGCAGTCTTGGTGAGTCGATCAACTATAAACCATATCGCATTATTTCCCCTTGACGTCTTCAGGAGACTCGTGACAAAGTCCATATTAACATTTTCCCATTTCCACATGGGTATAGGAAATGGATACATCATGCCTTTGGAATTTTGTCACTCAACATTAACATGATGACATAAAAAGCACCTTGGTATATATTCTGCAATCTCCATCTTCATGTTATCCCAATAGAAGTGTTCTCAGAGATCATGGTACATCTTGGTACTCACAGGATGGATAGAGAAAGTTGAGAAATGTGCATTGTCCAATAAATCCACGTTCCAAACTGAATCACACCGTCATCGTCGATATGGAACTCTTGTAACTTCCCTTCCTTTACTACATTCACCCTCCTTTGTATCTCCACATCATCCCTTTCTGTTTCCTTAATATTCTCTTGGATGGATAGTTGCAGCATAATTTGGGAAAGGTAGGATGTATCTCCTACCCTTATGATTTAAAAATCCATCCTTTTCATATCTAAGAAGATAAGGTCTTCCTCAATCTATAACATGGATAAAGTAGTGGGTTCTATTCTGCTTAGAACATCAGCTACCTTGTTCTCCTTTCCAAGATGACAGTGAATAGAAAAATAGTAATAATTGATTAGCTCTATCCATATCCTTTGACTCATGTTGAGATCCTTTTGTGTGAATATATACTTTATGCTCTTATGGTCGGTGTATATGTCACACTTCTTTCCATAAAGGTAGTGTTGCCATATTTTCAAGGAAAAAATCATGGATGCCAGCTCTAGATCATGGATCGAGTAGTTCTGCTCATGGATCTTCAACTGTTGTGAGGCGTAGGCTATCGCATTCTCATTTTTCATGAGTATACAACCCAAGCATTTCTTTGAAGCACCACTGTATATCACAAAACTTTCTCCACTTTTTGGTAGTGTGAGTACAGGTGTAGTGATCAGCCTTCTCTTTAGCTCCTTGAATCTTCCCTCACATTCTTCCATCCAGACATACTTTACCCTTTTCCCTGTTAACTTAGTTAGTGGGCTTGACAATCGTGAGAATTTTCTCACAAAACATCAGTAGTACCCAGCTAATACAAGAAAAATACGGATTTTTGTGACACTAGAAGGCCTCGTCCATTCCTCAATCATCTTTGTCTTTGAAGGATCCACAAAAATTCCCTCTTTTGTGATCACATGTCCCAAGAACGTGACTTGCTTCATCAAAAAGTCACACTTACTGAACTTGTCATACAACTTCTCCTTTCTCAACATTACCAATACAAGTCATAGATGTTGTTCATGTTCCTCCTTTCTCTTGGAGTATATGAGAATATAATTTATGAAAACTACCACAAATTTGTCATGGTAATGTCTAAAGAATCTATTCATCAAATCCATGAAGATTTCAGGGGCATTAGTAAGTCCGAAGGGCATCACCAAAAACTCATAGTTCCCATTAATTGTTCAAAGGGTAGTTTTATTTATATCTTCCTTATTTACCATTACCTAATGATATGCAGAACAGAGATCCACCTTTGGGAAGTATTGAGCACCTCTTAACTGATCGAACAAGTTGTAAATCCTTGGGAGGGGATACTTGTTCTTTATAGTGATCTTGTTGAGTTTCCGATAGTCGATACAAAGCCACATTGTTCCATCCTTCTTCTTCACAAAGATCACGGGTGCACCCCAAGGTGATACACAAGGTTGTATGAACCCTTTGTCCAGATGATCTTGCATCTGCTTCTTTAAATCATCCAGTTCGGTAGGATCCATCCTATAGGGGCACTTCGAGATCAGAGTAGCTCCAGGTATGAGTTCAATTGAGAACTCTAACACATGATCTAGGGGAATTCCGGGTAACTCTTCAGGAAATACATCACCGTATTCCCTTACAATGGACATTTCCCTAAGGTTGGAACTTTCCTTCGACTCAACCATTTGGGAGAGGTATGCTTCCTCATAGGAAATTAACACCCACACCATTGAAGGATTTTTCAAAGGAGATTCGTGATCTTCCTTGCCTTTTTAGAGGAGCATGGGATGGTTCAGAATATGAAAAGATATTTCCTTTTCCTGATAGTTGATATGAGCTCTGTATAACGAGAGCCAGTCCATTCCCATTATAGCATCAAATTCCACCAAGGGAAGTATTATGATTTTTTTTGGATGAATCTTCCCACATTCGCCAACAAGAGTAGATTCAAACACTTGGGTTACAATGATTGCACAACTTGGTGTTTTTCTAGATATCTCTACTTAAAGGTTTTGGGGAATCAATTCTATAGTTCTAGAAAACTTGCAAGATATAAAGGAATGCATAGAACCAGAATCAAATAAGACTTTTTCCATTCTTGATTGAATAGGAATTGTACCTTGTATGACTTCATTATCATACTCCACCTCCACAGTAGTGATGTAATAAGCCTTTCCTTGTTCCGTTGTATTTGGTGGTTGCTGACACTGATTACCCTTGAGAACTCGAGGTATAGGGCACTAGTTTGCATAGTTCCCTAACTCCCTACAGTTCTAGAATTGAACCATGAGTGGTTATATCCTTTCATTGGCAACATTCTCCTTCCTTTTCGTGTCTTTTCAAAACTCATGAGCATGGTTTCCTTCTTTCCCACACTTAAAGCATCTCCCCATCCCTTTGAGGAAGTTCCCATTTTGCAACTTCCCACATTTTTGGCATGTGGGTCATTGATTTTTCTTCCCACCTTTATCATTAGATCCACCAGCTTAAAAGTCCATTTTCTCTTCTTATCATCATAACCATGGGACCATTCTCCAAACTCCATCTCTACTTCGAGAGCACAACGAACAACTTATTCATAACTCCCAAAGTCTCTAATTGCCAGAGCCTTTTGAACGTGTGGTTTTATTCCACTAAATAATCTATAAATTTTGCTATCATTGTTGATAAAAAAACCTGAAGCATGCATTGGAAGCCTTGTGAAATTCACTTCATAGGTTGTGACAGATTCTCCTTCTTTTTTCATGAGCTCTATGAATTCTCTCTCTATCTTCGTGTGAAGAGTTCATGGGAAATACTTTTTAAGAAACATTATCTTAATGTCTTCACATTCTATCTCTTAAATTTCCTCCCTTGTCTTGGTTTTCTTAATCAAAGCCCACCATTGATGGACTTCTCCATCTAGAAGATAAATGGGTAGGTTCACCTTCTCTATCTCAGCACAGTGAAGCATAGAAAAGATCTTCTCCATCGATTTGACCTACTATTCCACAACTAGTGTATCAGAAGATCCACAAAATATCGGTGGTCATTGCCGCATAAAACATTTGACAGCTAGTTTCTCCCTCTTTGGTGAAGGAGGATGTTCCCAATTATTATGGTTATTATTCATAACATGATATAATTGGTTAAGAATCACTGTGATGTTTTGAACTCTACCTCCCAAATCATTGGGGATGTTGTTCGAGAAATCGTTGCATTGGGCCTCGCACGAGTTGTTGTCCTGCTTTCTCCTGGTTCCCAACATTTTCTAAAATAGAAAAGGATAGAACAAAACATAAGTAAAGCAATCATGAATAAATTACTCATTTAATCAGTTTATAACAAAAACATAACATATGGTATCCCAATGTAAATATTTTTGGGTGAATATTTGTACTTAGTTTCATGGTAGAAGTTTTCTCTAGGGTTCACTAATCCAAATTCCAAAATTAACTAAACCTTTCCTCTGATACTAACAACAGAGACCCGGCCTTTTCTTACATTACTATTACATCATTTCAATGATAAACAACATAATAGTATTACACATAGAGGATCCAAAGGTTTAGTGTCTTGGGTAAACTAGGACAACACATAAAAAATACAACATCAAGCATTAACATTTATTTAATTTCTTATTCTCTAGCTTCTTATTGGAACTTGTCCTCTCCTTAGTACATGTAGACACATGAGGATATACATAAAAAGGTGTGAGATAGAAGACCAGTAAGTGGATAGATAAGAGCAATATATCATGGGGTGATCATAGTCATAACATAGGCAAAATATCATGAACATGAAGGGAGCATAAATAAAAGACTTGAAATGTGGAAATGCATAAAAATGAAACATCATGTCTTAGTTGTTAACTACCACACATACTTTTTAACCAAGCTATAATATTCTTCACAAATAATTTCACATATACAAATGAGTGTCATCACTTTACCCAATGAATTGGTGCACTATATAATTCCGGGCGCACCCGTCACATTTTAACATTCATATTCTGCTATATAATTATGGGCGCACCCGTCACATCATAAAATTATCATTTATCATGAATGCCACAATGAAAATATAACATAAATGAACATAACTAACCCATGAAATGGAATGGTTTTCATTTCCTAAGAACACATTAATAAACTTTGGTTTCCCAAAAGAAAGAGGGAACAACATACTTGATACAAGAACCATCATCCTTGAATGAGAGGTAAAAGATGAGTTCTTAAGAGAAGAGTTCTTTAGGAAAACATTTGGATTAACATAAACCACATTGTAAAACATTTATATACCATAAAAATAATGAAAATTATGAAAAAACGCTCTTTAAGGAGTTACCATGTCAAAAATTGAGTGAAAGAGGTAGAACCCGAAGGGAGGAAATTTGTTTCGAGATTTCCCCTTACCTTGCATCCGAATGATTCCTTCTCTTTAATGTCCTGTATAATGACATTATATTCATTAATTAGAATTATAGAAATTTTTTTACATTACTAGGGTTAATTCCAGTTTCATTATGTCATATTATGTTTATTTGGATGACTTATAGAGTTTTAAAACATTTTTCGGGGATGTTCGTTTTTATGGTTGTTCTTGGGTGGTTCACTTGTATTCTTTAATTGAAGTTTGGGTTTAAACATTAAGAATAGATATTACTTGTTATTAATGATATTAAATGATTTTTTATGATTCTATATTGAATTATATTAGATCCATGTGGATGAATCATTAGATATGTATGAAATGATGATTATTTTGGTTAATTTGAGTGATTTTTCGATTATAATGAACTTGTTTTATTTTATCACTAGAAATATGGTCATAAGTTAGTTACAGAACATGAAATAGGTGATAATACATATAAAATATTATGTTTCTACCATAAAAATGGTTTCATGACCAGATATGATGGTAGAAATGGAAGAAGAAAGCATGTCATTCTTGAAGGTGAAATATTAACACCACACGAACAACCTTCTCTTTAATAAAATAAAATGAAGAGGGAAAGGGGGCTGGATGATATAATATCCCATATAATTATAGTATATGTATAATACTGGAATTAAAATATCATTTTAATAAATATAGGTGGGGATAGATCAAGAAATGAACTTGAACTTGAAAGGAAATTAAAGGAGAAGAGAGAGAGAAATTACTTCTTAAATATTCTTCTTGAGATCCTCATTAAGGAAGCTAGTCTTGGACTTTTTATGAGACCATAATATTTTGGACGTGGGGGAGGGGCTAGGAAATAATTTTGGGAAGATATTAGAGAAGCCTTGGAGCTTGAGAGGTGTGAGGAAAAGAGGGTGTGAAGGGTGGCTTTTATAGTGGAGGGGAGAGGGGTTTAATTAATATAAAATTCATTAGTTTATTATTTCCCCACAAGACAAGGAATAGTGAGTCTTGTATGACCAAGAATAGTAATTTTATAATTTAATCCTGAACCAAGTGGGATTACATCATCAGAACATCACACATGACCCTATAATTAGCTTATTTAGCTTATTTTATAAATTACGGTATTTCACTATTCATAAAAAATTCAAGTATCTCAGAAAAATCCCAAAAATTTACCCCAACCATTTTTTGATGTGTAGAATCCAAAAAATTAAGTCCATTTTTCAAAAATAATTTTCTAAATATTATTAATTTAATATTTAATTAAAATCATAATTTACTTAAAAAACAGTTTTTAAGATTAAAACTGATTTTATAGTGCTTTCAAAAATTATTTAGGGTCTTATAAAATTATCTAAAACCTATAAGAAATTTATTCAATAATTTATGAATAAATTTTAACAACATACATTTTCCTTTAAATTAATTAATTATTTATTTATGTCTTACAAAAATCCAAAACCTTTACAAAAGTCAAATTGTCACTTTCTAAGATGTCCAAATTTTATTTAATTATTCATAGGTAATGTAAATATTTTATTGGATGATTTACTATTCATAAGGATCATATTACTATTCATAAGGGTATGTTACTATTCCCAAGGGAAGGTCACTATTCACCAAAAATTATTTTTGTTTCATTAGACTCCAAAAATCATCTTGAACACAACTGTGTTTCTCATATTTTCAAAATTCCAAACACAGAAGTGACAAACATAGGTTTAAAGGTCACTTATCACTTAGTAGTTCATTATGTTGCATTTTCATGTTATTTTATGACATGATTATAAAAAGGGAATTTCAATTAAAAAACCTTGGGTCGTTACAATCCCCGTGGAAGAGAATCAAAGTCCACATAGTTCGGGATGGAGGGTATAGAATCGAGATTTGCGTAGAGGAAAGTGACTCGTTGATATAATAGGGATTACGTGTGGTTAGATACCCAAGGATGGCGTTAAGATGTTGGTATAGACCAGCGATATGGGTCCCAACACAAGGGACTGTAGCAGCATACAATTGGGTTTGGGTTGGCAATGGATTACAGATGAATGGGGTTCATAATGACTTACTGTTGGATGAGGGTGCAACATATTACCACTGGATTTGGTCACAACATCTTTCCACTTGATATGATCACAACGGCTTACCACTAGATGGGGTTTATCCTCATGGAGTCTTCCTATGTACCTCTCCTTGGAAAGGATCAAATACCACATAATTAGGGATGGTGGATGGAGTTTAACGTCATGCAAGAAGAAAATAGGGCATGCAGTTTAACATCTTGTGGGACGAAGGTGGTCTGATGTGAAGGGGGTCAGAACTAGTTGTTTTTGGGCTTGAACCTCAGGGAGGTTTTTTATATACCTTACCTTGGAGAGGATTAAAGATTGTGTAGTTTTAGAGGGGTGTTGGTGAGCCAACTTGGAGATGGTCGAGACCAATGACTGTTGGTATTGATCCTCAGGGAGGCTTTATACTTACCTTGACATTGCAATGATCTATGTACGCATAGTTTGGGATAGTGGGAAGAAGATGTGAATGGTGTCAAAACCAATGGATGGTGTGATTGAACCTCATGGAGGCTTCCTATATACCATGCCTTGGTAATGATCAAATAACATGTAGTTCAGATGGGTGGGAAGATGCGTGAAGGGGGTCAGAACCAATGGTTGTTGGGCTTGAAACTTTGGGTGGCTTTCTACGTACCCAACCTTGTCAAGGATCAAATTCAGCATTATTCGATATGGGAGCCGGGGTTTACAGTCTAGGCTACCTAGAGAGGAAGTCATGGTTAATGCTTACTCCAATCCCATGTGAGTCATGCTCTGCGTGAGAGACAAGAGGTAGCAAAGATCTGATGATCATATCATGAAAGGTGCATCCATGGGAATTGGAGTGGGGCTTACACGTATTTAATGGCTTAAAGGGTAAATAGGGGCTTATGATTGGTCAATAGCCTAGGATGATGGAGATTTTGAATTACTCCATGATAGAGGCTCTGGTGGTGAAAAAACCCAAAGGGAGAGGGATTTGATATTGAAGAAAGGAGGACTCCGGTTCCCATCCCCCCATCTCTGGTTCATCGCACTGAGGAAGAGATGAAGATTATGGGTTCTACCTCTTTCATGAAAATCTAGGGGCTTACACCATGCTGGTTTCCATTTCCCCATGGACAGTCGCCACTCCGATAAAGATAATCTCATTCCATGTGAGGAATGATCTCACTCCGATGGAGACAAGTGGCTATAGAGATCGTCAAAGATGGGGAACCCCATGTATAATTCATGGAGAGATTCCACATTTTATCATCATGTGCTGAGGATAATTTCACTTAGCATTTTAACATCCTGCAACTCAGAGGATGGTGGGTTCACTCCGTAGCCCTTAGGACATGCATAACTAATACCTCCCTCCCCTTTGGGAATGGAATGGATCAGCAATGTTGTTGTGAGAAGGTGTTAAGGAGTGATCCATTTAGGAACCATGTTAGTATGTCTATGCAAAAAAGCAATAGCCGTTAACATTCCTATGAGAAGAAGTATGAAGTGAAACAAAACAACGGGAAGCACCACCCAAGGGACCTTGAAATTGCTTCATGAAAACCTGAAGGGCCGCATAGAAAAAGGAGTTGTCTAGCAAAGGGGGTCCTAGGTAGATGCTTTGTAAAGCTCCAGTGCTTCATGATGTGGAGGGGCTTTGCGATGGTGTGTGATTTGCGAAGTGAAATTTCTAGACTAGGCATGGTGCATAGGTTCATATGGATGGTGCTTCAGGAAGTGGACATGAATTTGTGGAGAAATTCCTTGTTAAGAAAGGGTGACATATGAAGCATTATATTGCAAAGAAACATGCCTCATGAAGCACAGTGACCCAACCTTAGCATGTAGGTCCCATGTGCACAAAGGGTACATCCTGAAGCACAAGTGCTCTGTAAAGATCTGAGTCACTTTGGGGATATCCTTTCTTCATGGAGGCCCATAGGCTCTGCGAAGGGCATCCCACATTGAAAAGGGGAGGAATTCATGCAAAGATGAAGGCACTTCGCGATGAAAAAGTACCTTGAAAAGATCATGGTTTGTAGTGAAGAAATTTTATTGTGATGTGGGAGCTCAAAAGGAGAAAGGTCAGAGGATATATCCTTTGGGATTGAGGGGATCTCGGTATACATAGGAAAGAGGTACAACGAAGAAGAGCCCTCTCGGTGTGAATATAGAGTGTTCTCAGTGGTGGGTTCATTAACATCAAAGGTATTTGTAGCGCAATCCGCCTCCTCTCTATGTGGGGGTGAACGAACATCAAAGGGGTTCGTGGAGCATCTCGCCTCCTAGCTCCATGACAGTTTTATAAATGTCAATGGGTTTTGCGAAGCATCCCACCTCCTAGCTCTAGGTAGGGTTCACGAAGGAGGAGCTTTGCACTGGCATGGGGACTTAGGGGCTCCGTGAATAGGATTTGCGAGGATGCCCCTAATGATTTCCATTTGTTCTTGTTCTTCCCAAAGATTGGAACCAACAAATTTCCCTCCCCCCTTTGACATGGAGACGAGGAAAAATCGAGGGTTAAATTCTAAGGTTCAAACTCCCAAATCACATGTCTGATCGTGAAGTTACTCACGAAGGAGGCGCACGATATAGAGAGGTGATGGGTAGACTGAGCACGCAGTGAAGCTCGCTGTGGATAGACATTCCACGAAGCACCAGAGGTCCTCACCTAGAAATAGGATCGCTAAACTCACTTTTTTTATTTCTATTATCTGTATTTTTGTCATTTAGCACACTCAATTTGTGATGCTTCGTGTACTAAACAATTAAACTCTGTGAATTGGGATTTTTGCCTCGTGGGGCACAATGAGTCTTGGACTCCGTGACAGTGCACTCTGCAGATTGCATCTGAAGTTAAGTGCAAGGCTTCGTGATTAAGTTGATGGGATAGAGATCTGCAAACGATCTCCATGAACGTTCTCTAGGAAAGGGCTTCACGAAAAGTGTTCAAATATTTACAATGGAATGGCCCACAAAGAGCCTGCTAGGAGGGTCCTTGTAGAAACTTCCCGAAGGGAGGATATGGTGAATAACATAGGTATAGGGGAGTTGTTATGAAGCCACTATGATCATGATTCATTTGTGATTTTTCTGTCATAAAGCCAATGAAATTATATGCCATGTTAAAGGATTCCTCTATATGTATTTGAGATGAGGGATGACGTCTTCATCTCTAATGAATGTAGGGAGGAGCATGCTTATTGGTTCAAGAGCACGTCGTGCCAGCGCTAGTGGTTCAGGGAGGCTGACAACCATGCCCAGGAGGAATTTTCACCTATTATTGCTGATTGTATATACAATTGTCTGAATAGTTTTGACATGAAGGAATTACATCCGGAGACATCCCCCTATCTATACCAAATGATCTTTAAGGAAAGCCTGAGGAACCCGGCGAAGGGATGGTCCAATGAGTGGGATCTATGACAAGGTTGAAAGATCACAGATAACTGAGCCTAGTCATATTGCGTAGGTTCCTCATGTGAAGAGTTAAGTGTATAGATGAGGAGAGTGGGTCTATATGAGCGGCTTGGGCATCCCAATTATATATCTGTCAACCGAAGCACCTGATGTTGAAGTTGTTGAAAAGGTTTTCATCGTGGACCAATACCTTCCACTTACACCATAGGGAGGTTGGCATTAGTTTATGGGATGCGCATCAGATCTCTGGGGTCCTGATACTGGGGGAAATGTATTATGAATTCCTCCCTGTTATGGGTGTGTGGGAGGATCCGGAGCCAATGTCACCGCTGGAGATGGCGTTGATGGAGCTGATGCTGGGAGAAGAAAAGGAAGGAGTGAGGGACGTCCACTTCAGACGGTGTTTCATGAAGATCCTGAACATCCCAACATATTGGAAATTTCTGATGAGGCCTCGAACTTTCCTGAAGGGGGTTCAACATGGCATAAAGCACTCCTACTGAAAGTTCTTGGAGGAAAACCAATGGAAGACTTGGGGATTCAGTGTCAGAAACAGTCATCAACTGGTAGTCAGGATTTTGGCATTCATCACTGCTCTCATCTGTGGTTGGATCCTTCCAGTGAGGGATAAAAACATATGTATGCGACCACGCACATTTATCATGGAGTCCATGTTAGCAACAGGAGGGCTAGTCAACCTTGGAATATTTATGCTTTCCAAGATGTAAAAAATGTTTTGGCATATCAGTGAGGGGAAGAGGGTACATAGGATATGTAGGCCATTCAACCTCCTTTAAGGGTGGATAGCGGTGCACGTTAGGGGGTTATATGATTATTTAAACCCTATCTCCCCTCGAAGATCGAACTTCCTCCCATCCATCATAAACACTATGTGGAGACTCATGGAAATTCTAACCATGCTGTTGGTACTGAACTAGGTCTTGAAAGTAGAGGAGTTAAACATTCATTCGTTCACACTACTAATGGGTTCTTTAAATGATGATGGCCATGGAATGGAAGAGCATAAGTCCTATCTCCTGGCCTTACTAGGTAGAGTCCAGGTGGAAAAAGTGGACCGTGAGCCTCTCTATGAGGCGTACACGATGCACTTATTTTCCAGGCAATTTTGGTGTATGCAGCGACTAACCCATAGGTCACTATAGGGGTGCGCCACAAAGAACATCCATGTGTAATGAGGCATATGTAGCTCATTTTCAAAAGCTGGGAGGTGGCTTACCTGAGAGAGATTCTAAAGTAACCAAGTATTTTGGACATTGATTGTGTGACTCCCCAACCTCAAGGCCTAGGATTAAAGGCGGCAAAGACATCCCATGGTGGCAGGGCTGTCGTGGTGGTGAGTCCTATACCAGTGAAGGGGGAGGTAGAGGCAGTGGGTCCAGCAATGGTAGAGAACCTAGTGGTCTCATAAGAACAGAGTTATCCAGATGGTAGGGCACCGAGAGGATTTCTTAGAATATCCACTTAGGATCCAGGGAAGCGGCTACACCACATACATTCTATAGAATTCTATCTTCCCAGAGGCTTGGGATATATGGGAAGTCAATAGGCAATTTTCCAGTACGTCTGGGATGTGGAAACACATGAACCATCTTGGGATAGATTTTCTGGGGATATGCCCTTTCACGGCTGGCATTGTAGTGTCCCAGGAAGAGGTGGAGCAATACTTGTCGAGTTGGAGGCCTTCATGCTCTCTTAGTGTGTTCCACATCCAATGAAAGATTGGATGAAGGTTTTGTTGGATAGAATGACTCCCCCATAGTTTTTTGATGCTAATTTTAGGGAACGGTTCTCTCTATAGGAAGAATCAGATGAATCCTCTTGGGGGGAGTAGGTTGGTAATGGGAGCCCTCTGGAAGAGGGAGATGTGAACAATCAAGGTTAAGCTTTTGAAGAATTTGCAGAGGACCGTGATGTAAAATCCTAATCCCATTCCATGTGATCCACCTCTAGGCTACATTGGACCCCTCACCAATGATTGAAGTGTGCAGGAGATCCTCATTCACAGAACATGTTGTCGTCCCTCAGTGGATGAAAATGTGTGACCTTTGGTATTCATGACCAGGGTTGTGGTGATTACATCATCAACTGGGTCCATGATACCTAAGTTGTCTCCTTCAGACTTTTCAGACATTCTGACAATATACAAAGGACCACGCCTTGGGGTCCCAATAGAAACAACCCAGGAATGATACTGAGAATTTGATCTCTGTAAGTCTCCTTTTCAAAACTCATGACTTCCACCCATTGACTCAGCTAACTGAAATTCGCAACTTTTGGTATGTACAATTCTTCATATGGAATTGGCTTCCTTAGTGAGGTTGGTTGGTATTTCTGGAAGCTCTTTTCCCATGGGAATGTTAGTGGTCATGGAGGTGGATATATAGACCGACAAAGCTGTGGCGCCCCAGATAACTAGTGGGACCATTGGCAGGGTTGTGCCATCGATTATTGAAGTGGGATCTGACGATGATGATCATTCGGACATACTGGGTCCTTCTATACATGATCAAACACGAGATGAGGACCCCACTAATGAGGTCATGGGGGAATTCTATACGTACGACCCTCCCAACCATGCAGACTGGGATGAAACGACCTCTAATGAAGAGGATAACAATATAGTCTATCACTGGTAATGGAAGATTATTACGCGCTTTATTGATGACACCCCTCAAGCACAATGAATAGTACAGATGGATGGTCTTCATTCACAACTACTTGAACTGTGCATTGGGATAGTAGATGCCTAGCATCCTCATATGCTCTTATGAGATCTCATGGATGAAAAGATATTGGAGTATGATTGTGGCCTCGGTGTGGGTTGGTAGCAGAGAAAAGTAGTGAACATCAAGAGGCTCTAGGAGGCTAAAAACCAGTTTCAGTGGTAGCATGTCCAGGAAGATGAACAATCTACTCTCCTCAATGCGCAGTCGAAGAATATATAGCCACTAAAGGCCCAGATGGAAGACGCCAATGAACAGATGAAACAAGCCTCCACAGAGATGGATTTTGTTGGGAGCGACGAGTAGTGAGCCCGGGTTGTGGATGACGAACTATGCCCCATTGCTACCAAAGAGGAGCGGGAACTGAACAAGAGGCAATGGTTCTAGGACGCCATGATCTAGAGGGTGGCAAAGCTATAATGTTCTTTTTACAGGGTCAGCCCATCCATGGGAGGTGTCGATCCTCAGGTACTGTGATTCCTGATACTTGTGAGCACAACATCATGTGTTTAATATTTATGCTAGATGCATACATGAGTTCTGTTATTAGTTTGGTTTATTACATATTCATTATATTTATATATCATCTAGTGATAAGTCCCTATGCTTGAGTGGGTTAGGCCCGATGTGAGAAACAAAGGATGAAACCCTAATCATTCCACCTGAATATAAGAGTGAAAACCAATCCCTGAGTATTGTGGGTTTGAACAACCAATACAGAATTTTGAGAAGAAAGGGATAGGCCTCACTAGAGGATGAAGCTCTCAAAAAATTCAAACCATCACTTTCCTAGTGTGCACTAGTGCATGAGCAAGGCAACGCCACGAGAGTTGGAATAAATTCAAATATAGGGTAGTGGATGGTGTGAATCACGATTCCCAAAATTCAGAACACATTAGGGATGGAATGACAATGAAGAATAATTGTTTACCGTGTTTAAAAAATAGTATCCCTATTGCGTTAGCCTGGAATAGGGATAAAAAATGAGGGTTGGCCGCTGATCATGTTCAAAACACAAGGCATGACTCAAAATTTCATCCAGTAGTCTTCCAGAATGTTGGACCAGGACAGTAGGCAAGCCATAGGCTGATCATCAATACTATTATGGGGGTTCCATTAGATGTGAAAGAGGATGATGGTCTGAATAAAGGCCACACAAATCATTGAGTGTGGTGTGATGGGTTGCCTGACAGGAGTCCAACACTCTTTAAATTACACCACCGTGGTGATGGCACATTAGGTGGACACATTTGTTTGATCAGGGATCATACCTACTTCAAAATAGGACCTCAATTTTAGGGACATAGAATGAAACATAGTTTTACATCATACAGTGAGGACAATTCACATATATTAAAGATCATACTTTCTGTACCATGATTGGGGATGAAGAGCTAGAATGGTCAATGACCCTGGGGATGGGCATAAGGTGAAATTGCTGGGCATCTCTACTTATCCCATAAGGATAAGAATGAATCCATTTGTAGTTATTGAAGCACGATGTGGTCATAGACTGTAGCTGGTAGGGAGAATCCTCTCTGGAGAGGAAACTGATGCATCCCATCATTAACATAGGGCATCCTAAACATGTTCAGGGAAGAACCATAGTTTAATGTCACGCATTGAGGACATGTGGGATCTTGAAATTTAATGTCATACGATATGATGATGTGTGAAAGAGAATATCCCAAGAGGGGAGTATGTGTGTAGTAGCTATAAACCTGATGTGAATGAGGACATACGGAGTCTGCACCACACAACATATCCCGAGAGGATGTTCTTTAGGTTAAGTGACAAAAATTGAATGTTAGGCTGGGCCTGAGGAAAAGTGACCGAGCATTCTTACTTACCCCATGAGGATGGGAATCAAGCCATACATTGTTCTGAGGGCGTAGTTTAATTTCAAGAGGGATGCTAAAAGGCATGTGTGGCATGACTTCGCTAGTACCCGTCTGACCAGAACTACTAATCCCACGTGATTCATGATCATTGTGGGAAAACAAGTAGTGATGGGGTTTTCCTAGCACGAGGAGGCACATGGCGGGGAGATGGGGTGCTAGGTGATCAACATCCCTATAATTTCGACCCACCTGCTTGACCCGCCTTGATGTGTGACGAGGTAAACCCAAGTATGATGGAATTCCACTTGAACACAAGGAAGTAGAAATGTGTGAATCACAATGTGTGAGATCTGGACCACAATGATGGTGATGTGATGATGGGGGATAAGGGTTGACAATGTTCAAAACACATCATAGGTTTCACGTTATCCTAATATAGGGACAGATAGATGCAAGTCGATCGTTGACCATGTCCAAAACATGAGACCTGTCACAAATGTCATCTGGGGACATCAGGTACGTTGGCCCAATATGGTAGGTAAGACAATGTGGAATGGGACTAGGCCATTGATGGGGGTCCCATCAGATGTGGAGGAGGATGAGGATCCAAATAATAGTCCCACAAAGTTTTGGACATGGAACGATGGGAATTCCCTGATGAAAATTCCACAATTTGGGCTCTTTGTCAAAATGATTTTAAGTATGACTATAAGACATATCAGAAGTTGGGAGTTGAGTCCCCCTCTAAGGAAAAGGGTGTTGAGGTTGCATGCTTCCATCTTAATTGTTGTCGGATGAGCCATTAATGAAGACCTGATTTAATGGACTGTGAGTAGGGCAGTGAAGTATCCAAATGGGAGACATAATTCCCAAAGAGAGATCTGAGTTTAGGGTCATAGATTTTGGACTAGATTGGGAAAATAAAAGGGAGGCACAAGGTGCATCTATTGCAAAACCCGATGTGAATGAGAACCCATGAGGTACTCTCCACACCCAATGATCATGAAAGGGTTTGGTCCTAAGGGCCGAAAGATAGAGGAAATGATTTTTTATTCCTATGGTTGGACTGGAAGAAAATGTGTCGGGGCGTTCCTACGTATCCCATGAGGATTGAAATCAAGACATATGTAGTTCTAAATGTGTCATGTTAAGGTACCAGTGCTAGTGATAATAAGGTCAGGTGGGTCAGACCCTTGAACCAAAATTACCAGCATTTTATAGATCTTGTTTTTTCCTTTAGGATGAGTGAATGTGTTGTTGTTTTTTTTTTGTAGCGATGGATATAGGGTAGAAATTCCAGACATCACCAAAACAATCAAGTTGTGTGAATGAGTTAAAAAATGGTATGGTGTGTGACTGATACCAAACCTGATGTCCCCTCAAGTGGGTATATCATGGTGCAACACCGTTTTTCGTTGTGCATCCAGGACGATAATGTCATAGTTAAGGGTTACGTGATGGGACCAACCATGCATTTTAACATCGTGCAATATAGACACAATAGTTTAAAGTCTAGTGAGTCTAGGCATTATAGTTTAAATTTATATGGCTTAGATATATACATGAGGGATTAGGTTCACGAGGGAATTTTCATGGTGTGATAAAGCATACCAACCATTAACGAGGATGAGGACCACATTACACTGTGTCAGATTCCAAGAATGAAACCTTGGTCCGAGGGGGCAGTAAATGTTATACAATATGGGGCAAGAGAGACTAGCGCTCAGTTGACCTAGACCCACAAATGAGATGTATGGGAATTCCTACATATCCCATGGGCATGGAAATCATGGTAGACGTAGTTCTTAAAGATGACGTATAAGGAGATCTTAGTTTATGTTCTTTGCACTAAAACCATAGAGAAAAGAAAATCTTCTATGTGGGGCGAAAACCTCTATTCAATCCCTAAGCCCTCATGAGTCAATCATGGTGTGGGAAACAATGGCGGAAGAGGTTTTTGTTGTACATGGAATACACACAATGGGGGAGTCAGTGTGGAGCCCCAAATGATGCCTCACCAAGGATTTTTCCTCCTAACGTGAAAATGTGCACTGAAGGATATCACCGGGATTGACGAAATATCACATAGACATGATGGGGTGGAATATTATTTGAATCACATAACTGACATTTAAGGATTGAAGGGGTTGGTGTGACAATGGAGGATAACTATGGATTGTGTTCAAAACACAGTATTCATTGTGTCTGACCAAAAATAGGAACAACAAATTAGTGTCTACCACTAACCATATTTGCAACACAGGACTTGTATCAATTTGTTGTCTGAGACCCTTGTGGAAGTTGGCCCATAATTGAAAGAGATCCCTTAAGCCTTGAATCCAAGAAATTTGGGTGTTCCTTTAGACGTGAATGATAATGAAAACCCATATGAAGGGGGACACAAAGCTAGAAAAATGGGTTAAAGCATGTCAAGGTAGAATCTGACACTCCAGGTTGTAATATAGAGTACTCGTAGGCACATTGGTGAATCACTGAAGAGGGTCAAGGGACCTAACTTAGGGGTAGCTAACTCAAATATATGAGTGATGGCCACTCAAGAGAGAGAGGTATGTGGTGTGGTTGTTATAAGAATTATGTGACCAAGGATATAAGGATTCTACACCACACTGTATACCCCTCTCTGAGAAGAACACAAGAAAAGGGGCCGAAATTATAGAGAGGTTTCTAAGAGATGGGGATGGACCTGATGACTAGGTGTCTAAGAAGTCCTACGTAGCCTATGAGGATGGGAATCAAGACACATATAGTTCTATAGAATAGGATTACATAAATAAGGGAAAGATACCCCAACGAGGGATGTGTACGGAACGACGAGTAATCTTACATGAATGAGTACATAATCTCACACCACACCATACAATCCTATGTGAGAACTCAGGGTAGGGGCCCAAGATGGCTGAGGGACCTGAGGCTGGGCCATAGGTAGAATGTCACAACCAACTTAAAGTTTAAAATCATTCAGTAAGAATGATGGTGATTTTAGTTTAAGGTCATGGAGCTCGAACCTGAGATTCCTTGTTTAATGTCATATAACTGGGATAGAGAGGGAAAATCATAGTTCCTATGGAAGAACACAAAAAGGAAATGATGATAGTGGAAAACTATTGACCAGGTTCATAACACATTATCCAACCTTGTTTGACTGGAACTCAGAGCAAATAATTGAGCGTCAACCGTTGACCATATTCACAACACGAGACTCATAGCAATTTTCTGCTCACAACCCTCTAGGACGTTATAACATAATGTTATAAGAGACCTTGGGCTGAGTATCCATTCCATACGGGGGTCCTTTTTGATATAGAAGGTGTTGGAAAACCCAAATTATGGGGCTCGCAAAGCATGGCGGGGTCGGTGCTCATGGGACAGAAGATTAATGAAGGGAGGGATATCTCAAGGGGATCTATGTGGCATGGCGTAATAGCCCAATGTGAATAAGGATGTGAGTCCACACCACACCGCACAATACCAAATGATAACTTAGTCTAGGGGACGAAGGGGTTTAAGGACTTGAGGTAGAGTACCCCATCCAACTGTATCCATATGAAATATCATATGGGAACTGCCTCGTAATAGATTTTAAGCCCACATGAGCAATGCTCGCTGTGGGAAACAAGGAGTAGGAATAGGCTCACCTCATCACATAAGGGTCTGATAGTAGAAATTACACCCCTAATCATGGAAGACCGTGGTTTAGAGAGTCGGTGAGGCAGAATGAACCACTACACATCATGTCTGGATCATATGGGGGTGCTAACAACAATAATGGATAGTTGTCGACTAGGTTCGAAAAACAAAATCCATATCATGTAACATGGTATGGTCATGATGAATATAGTGTGAATGAGGGAAAAATCATGCATGAAATCATGTATTTTGTCACAATAATAGTTACAGAATACTAGGTATGGGCCTACAGACAAAATGTCCTGGCGGTCCTACATATCACATTAGGATGGGAATCAAGTCTTACATAGTTCTGAATGAGCCTTGTAGTTTAACGTCATCTGGTAAGTAAATGGGAGGAGAGAAGAACAAGGGAGGACACATGGTGTAATCATTGTAACCTTTAAATGAGTCAGGAAAAAGGAGTTTATATGATGCCACATGGGATCCTAAAAAAACTATACCTAGGAGGGGATAACCAAAGAGGAATCTAGGGCTGGAATCAAGATGAAGTGTCTGGGCATTCCTATATATCCCATGAGGATAGGAATCAATCCATACGTAGTTCTTGAGATGTGGTTTAATGTTTCACAGGATTACACATGATTTAAATTCATGTCGGACTAGATATTTTTATGTCATGGAGGACCCTAATACAGCATAGGGTAGTGTGTCACCATAGGAAGGGGCTAAAATAAAATATTTCTTGAGGAACATGTCATTGGTTGGAGGAGTTATACGCTCACCATCCATGGTCACCAATTAGTATGCTTCATTAGTGTAAACCATGTGAACTATGTATGGTCCTTCCCATTTCGGATTCAACTTGGGTGGTTTCCTATCAGGTATCATTGGTGTCTTCACGACCAATATCAAGTTTCCTTGCAAGAAGGAGCAGAGGTGAACTTTCTTTTTGAAAGATCTATATATCTTGTTCTAATGCCTTTCTAGATTGTGCATGGGAGGAAGCCTGTTCACGTCAAGCACTTCTAACTCATCTAGACAAATTTCAGCCACTTTCTATGGCACTTTCTATTCATAGACAGTTGTTCACAATGAGGGAAATTGAATCTTGATGGGTCGAACGGACTCCATCCCATAAACAAGGGAATATGGGGTAACCTAGGTGTAATTACGAGTCATCATTTGACAATCCCATAGGGCATTGTGGAGCTTGTATATCCAACTCCCCCTATTCTGACCAACCATCTTATGCAGAATGTTAGAGAGGGGTTTTTTAAATGCCTTGATCTTTCCCTTCGCTTGCACATGATATCGGCAGATATGGTTAGAAAGGATATTGTACATAGCGTACAATTTCTACAGCTCATATACTCTGATGTTCATGCAGTTATCAATGAGGATGGTCTGGGGAGGACTCCAAATCGGTAGATGATGTTGGAGCTCACGAAGTCAATGACGGAACAAGCCTTGACCTCTTTTAGTGGAACTACCTATACCGAGATGGAGAAGAAATTTATAGTAGTTATGATGAATTTTCATTGGTGAGCTGTTGCCAGTGGATATAGTCCTACAACATTGAGTCCCCATACCGAAAAATGGGCATGAGTACTTGGTGGATTGTAGAGGCTCTGGTGGCTGATGTATGATTTAATCATGAATTTGGCATGTATGGAACCTTTTGGCGAACTCGATGCAGTTATGGATCATGGAAGGCCAATAATAACCCAATCTCTGGATCTATTGAGATACCTTCAGCCCAATCTGATGAGCCCCATTGGAAACGACATGAACATTCTACATGAATTGGGAAGTCTCGACACCTTAAATGCAAAAAAGGATAACCCCATCAAACCCGCTCTTGTAGAGGATTTTCTCACAACTAGGACCGTCCTGTAGGGTAAAATGTTACGTGTAACATCAAATTTGCTCACTCTTGGCCTGATCTGTTGGGAGACTACCATTTTGGAGATTGTCAACAAAGGGGGTTCTCTAGTCAAGATTCACTTCAATCACTGCATCCAGGGGACCTAGGGTCCTTATGTGGATGCATCGATGGTAAGGTGGATAACTTGCATGCCGTCATTGTCATCTGGAGTGATAAAGGAAATGACTCTCTAGTGTGCCATGTGGATAATCATACCATCCTGCTATGGCTCTACAAGTGATTTAGCTAGGTTGGTCAGGGTGTCATCTCAACAATTCTAAGATTGAGGGACATGAGTAACATCTGGCCGAGATGAGAACTAGGCCATTAGCTGGAGTGTACGTTTGAACAATTGTACGATCTCTATATTTCTGATGATGTAATCACCGTTTATCTAATTGATGACTACTTTGAAGTCCCCTTTCACATGAAAATGGGGATCTTGTATCTTTAGGGCCAGATGGAGACTAGTAATGAGAGCCTAATACATTGTTTAATTATTGGAGCAGCCTTTTGACAAAAATAAATGAATATGGATGAACGACTTATGTTGGGGTAATGATGACGACACCTTGGCTTACTCTATTGAGTCTGGGGTCCTTGAGCCTCCTTCTAGTGGGGCTCCGGGAAGCGCCATATAAGTGATTTTTCTAGAAAGTCATGTCTTGGTCCACTGAGAGAATCACTTCATCGAGGAAATCGAGGTCCAGGGGCTGGTCTGCCAGGGCTGGATGGGCGTCAAGGAAGTCAGCCAATTCTTATCCTTTGATAGCTTTCTAAGGGATGAAACTGATGCTAAACTGCTAGATTATTATATCCCACCGAGCTAGTCGGCCTATCAACATGGGGCGGTTTAGGATGTACTTCAGGGGATCTACCCGAGACACAAATTTTACTTCATGATGATGAATGTAGTTCCACAATTTTTGTACTATGAATAGAAGCACAAGGCAGCTCTTCTCGATATGGGAGTATCAGGTCTCCATATCAAGGAGGGTGTGGATACAATAGAAGTGGTAGTTCTATGTGCCCTCATTGTTCTTCTAGGTTAGAAGGGCACTGACATATTGTTCCAGGGCGGTCACATAAAAGACCAGTGGATTTTTGGATACAGGTGGCATTAAAACAAAGGGCTGGAGCAGATACTTACTGATTTTCTCAAAAGCAGTATGTCACTCTTCGTCCCACTAATAAAAATTGTATTTCATCATGAGGAAAGAAAATGAATTAGACTTTTCAGAAAAATTGGTGATAAATTGGCATATGTAGGATAAGTGGACTTGGAAGCCTTGAAAATCCCAAATGTTGTTCAGAGGAGACATCTGGATGATGGAATTGATCTTCACTAGGTTGATATCAATTCCCCTGTATCTGATAAAGAAGCTCATAAGCATTCCCATGGTGACTCTGAAGGTACACTTCAATGGGTTCATCTTCGGGTGATTGGAACAGAAGAATCCAAACACTTTATCAAGGTCCTTGAGATGGTCCTAACATTGGCGAGATTTTACCACCAGGCCATCCATGTAACATTCCACCAACTTTCTGAGGATCTGCTTAAATATGTGATGAATATCCTTCTGATAGGTGGCACTTGAATTCTTTAAACCGAATGGAATGAATTGGTAACAGAAAGTACCTTGTGGTGCTCTGAAATATATAGACTCATCATACTTGGGGTCCATTCAGATTTGGTAATACATAGAATACCCATCCATGAAAGTGAGGTCCTGGAACCCATCTGTAGCATTGATCAACAATTCTGTCAGAGGATGGGGAAAATCATGCTTTGGATAGTAACAATTGAGATATCCGAAGTCAATGCAGACCCAGATCTGTCCACTCTTCTTTATTAATGGAACAATGTGGGCCAACCAATTCTGGTACTGCTCATTCCTAACAAAATTCGATTTGATGATCTAGTAAACTGTGACCTCAACCATGGAACCGTGGGAAGGATACATCTTCCTGGGAGGCTGGTTGAACACACAATGATTTACTAAGAGACTGAGGTGGTGGAAAACTACCTGAGGATCTAGTCCTAGAATCAAATCATATATCTAAGAAAATACATCACGATGTTGTTTAAGGAAGTCTCTCATAGAGGGGCATTGCGGAACTGATCATTGTGGGTTTCAGGTCAACTTCGCAACAGAGGTTCACTTGTACCAATTCATTGACGGTGGCTGATAAACCCTCTTCAATGGAGGGGTAGAATCCTCTAAATCCTCTTCCTAAATTATGATGGGGGGATACTTGGCGGGAGGAGCTTCCTCTGAGTCAGTAGCTCTTGATTGGAGGATAGTATGAGCTTGATCAGTAGTGGACACTACATAAGGGAACACCTGTGCTGCCACAACCATATCGATGACGGCTGTCAATCCAATACTATCTGGTCTTCGGCCCAAGGATCAACAAATTATGATATCAAAGAAATTGTTGCATGTTGCCTTGATCAAGATAATTCTATCTTGAAAAAACAATCAAGTATAATGTATTGTCATTGCCATGGGGCGAACATTCCGATACCGTATGGGAGTAGGAGGCTCTGGGAACACCTGATCCTGGTTTTTGTAGGAGTATGAGGTGATCTTCTAATGTCGCTTAGACGTGGGAATATCCTCCCTACTTTCTCAAGAAACAATGAATCATTTCCCCATGTCCAGCATTCTGGCCTCTAATAGGTGGATTGGAATGATTTAGGAGTCATCAACATCTTTCCATGAGTCAGTCCCAGCCATGGCATGCTCAACCTCGTTAGCCATACTCTACTTGTCTTTTCTCTTGTAGTACTCGACATATAGATAGCAGGCTTCAATATAGGAAAAGGGATATGTCTCACCTTGAATCACACCCACTCGAACATTAATGAAGTACTTAAGGGACAAGTGATATGATGAATGAACCGCCACATGAAGGTGGAGCCACGACCTACCCATCAACGCATTGTAGGCGGTGTCCTAAGAGACAACCATAAAATCAGTGCTGCCAATTAGACCACCGAACTGGGTCTTCAATTGGATCTTATCGATTTGTGTCTACTCCTTCCTATCATAACATTGGATTATTAAGTCAGAGGGACTCAAATCATCCTTGGCCAATCCCAGTTTTTGCAGTGTCTGAGTTGGGATTAGGTTAATCCTAGAGCCTATGTCGACATTATAGTAGAAAACCTCCACACCATTGAACTAACTAGTGATCTACAATGGGAGAATGTTCCCCTATATGAGAGAGCCTTAATATTCACCAGGGAATGAGATGATGTCCTGAAATTCATCATTCTCGACTGCCTCAGCATGAAATTCCTCTACGGCTTCTACCACCATCTCAAAAAGGAGGGGTGTTCTTTATGACTCGGTGAGGGCCTCACACATATTTGATGACAAGAGAAGAGCCTAAAGGATGTAGAGGATTTCTAGAATTCTAGAAGGATGTTTTAGAAAATCATATTTCTATGAAAATCATGAGCTTATACTTATAGAAGGTCGCTCTAAGATAGGAGGTATGGTGGGACATGCCGACTGGACCGACGACGAACTAGTGCTAGGAATATCCGGCTTGTCACTAGTTGAAGCCTATAGAGTGACTACCAGATGAGGTCTAGATGACTATGAATGGCTTGTGGAAATTCGTGGCTGATCATGGAATGGCTGAGGTGAACTTGCCTAATCCAAAAACACAAACGGCAGCGAAGGCAGGCCTGATATCTCAAGATGAGAAGGTTGCATATACTGAGCTTTATGATGGGCCTACTGCCCGGTTTTGGTAGGATGCACAAATTGGTTGAAAGTGATGACTGAGGAAAACTGATGGGCCATATAGTTATGGATCCATCAATGATGATGACGGTTGGGGATGTTGGGAAGATCTGCCTTGAACTCCTCATCAACTGTAATCATGTAATGATTTACTAGCTCTACAGTATTAACCGAGGCATACCCTTGACTGTCTCTTGAAGAATCAACCAATATTGGATGTATCTGGGGAGATATAGGCATCTATGGGGGCTTGAAATTTCCAAGAGTATGAGATATCAACGACATTAGCGGGGGAATTAGTTTTCCCTTGCACCGTTAGTGTTTTCTCTTTTGGGAAGAGGGCAGCTAAGATGATGATTCATAAGTAGTTGTTATGGCTTTTGATGGATCTGGCCAGTCCAGGATTGCATGGATAACACCATGGGCATGAGCGACTATTTTACAAGCCATATAGTTGTCAAACATCAAGGATCTATGTTTAGACACCTGATGTCACTCATCTGCACTGTCGCTGCAACTGTTTGGCCTCCCGAAGACGCATTCCATTTGTGTCGGAGTTCGGCCCAACTAAACTATGTTGTTTCCTCCTCGTATTATATCCATTAAATGAACACATAGCACTGTATGAGGGTGTTCCCCATGAACTAGTGGTAGGGGAAGTAATTATGGCGATTAGTGAGGTTTACCTCTTCTGGCCTCCTGCACTCAAGAAAACATAAAATCCCTTGCTCTAGGGCACTTCAAAAATAACCCAGGACTTGTACCTTGCTAAATGAGTAGGTCCAGTTCATCCTATCTTGTATGGGGGCCCTTAGGTCCTGACCTTGATGATGGTCTTGAGTATTATCCCTAAGAGGTGAGGCTTGGTTATCTTTCCTAGGTGGTGGAAGTGCATTACGTAGCCCCCTACCGATTTTGAGGTGGGATCTGCTGGGTTGTAGGTTGTGCCTAAGGTGGAGGGCCTCTATGAGGCTATGAAGGAAACTCCACTAGTAATAAATATAGTAGCCTGAGTCCTCTATTTGAGCCTCTTAATAAGGCTCAGCCCTAGCATCCGTTCTCGTGGGGATTCTAAGTGACAATGAACATGCCTACTTAGCCTGCTGTAAGGATTCGTCTATGCAATGGTCCTTATGAGAGAAGTATCAGAATCCCCCAGGGTAGGTCTAGGTGATAATATTGGGTACCAGTTCCATATTAATGTTCCCTACCCACATGGTCAGTAATTGGTTTGTAGTCAGCGGCCTGCTAATAGAGTATGTTAGTCCTTTCCATTGGGAGACAAAGTCAACAATGCACTCATCTGGCCTCTTCTTTCACATCAACAGGTCTACATTACATATATCACCCGTGGTGGAATTGAACGGTTAGAGGAATTGCCTATAGAGGTCCTCACATCTAGTAACTGACCCGATGGGGAGCTAGCTGTACCAGATGAACACCAACTCTTCCAATGTTTGTACAAAACACCGGAGTTCAGCGGATTCCTATTGTGCTGGTGTTCCCAACATGGGGCCACATCTTAAGATAAAGTGGGCCACGTGTCCTGGTGGGTCCCTTGTCCTATTGATGAGGAAAATGTGGGATTCCCAAAACCCTAGGGTGCTATCATATCATCCACCCATGCTGGCTATGGCTTTCCATCAGGCAAGATTGTCACCTGTCAAGTCTGTAAGTCTTTAATGTGGGGGATGAGTGCCACCATTGGATCATCCAGGAGGGGATTTATATTTTTATAGGGATCTATGACCACCACTACATTGGAAAGTTCTTCAACATGATAAAAATGATCAGTGGCTCGGGGAGTAGATGGTGGTACGACCTGTGGTGTAGTTGGGGGAATCTGGGCTGGGTCTTGAGGATTTTCACACAGTTCAGGTGGATTTGGAAACATATGTTGCGCCCTCTTGTTGTAAGTCCCAACCTCCACCCTGTCTGCATGGGTAGGATGGTCGGAGTCACATGGTGGTAGTTCTCCAAGGGGATGTTGTGCCTTCCCGTGTTTCCCTAGTCAGGGATCACCATAGTATGTCCATTGCTCCACGGTACGTTCAACAAGGAGGTCTTCAACCAACTTATTTTGTTCATTGAATTGCTGATACAACACTGCTATTTCAAGGTCGTCATCCACCCTCTACAAAAGGCTATATGGGTTAGAGGTTTTAATGTCATAGAGGAGTTCATTTCCCTTGTGGGGATTCCATCTGAAAACTAGTTCCTCAGTGGGAATGGGATGACCCAATATATTTCTCTTCTGGAGATTAACACTTCCGAGTATATCCAATAGTATCGGTACTCCCTCAGTGGGAAAGTTTCCATCAAGGAGCTCTAGAAAATTATCTCCCTCAGATAGGTCAGTCATGTTAACTATGACTCTTCTTGGAGGCATATCCTCTATGTCGCATAGAAAATCTGGTTGGCACCAGATGGAACAAAAATTGTGGGCCCCGTACTACCCCCAAACATGCATTTGAACATGGGGAGAAGCCTCCTTGATTATCATATGAAGAACTTTATTGCTTTGGATGCATCGTTGTTGGAGGGTCTTATGTAGGCCTGGTGACTCAAGGCGCTGGTCCCTTCATTACCCCACTCATCTACTGTAGGTGGAAGGGGAACTGGTAGTGGTACCAATGCAGAGCGCTGAGATGGCAGGTTGTCCGGTGAAAAATATGTTGTGTGAGCTTACCAGCCACCGCTTCTTGGGCTATCCACATAAGAGTGTTGGGACATGGCCACCACATCATGATAAAACTAGATGATTACCATAGTTTATAGAGTAGGTACTATAGATTCTGTAGAAGGGTTACACAACTTCTCATCCACCATTGGTCCCTAGAAAAGCTCTTTGTGAACATTAATTGAGGTAGAGAGTGCCTCTAGTGATGATGGTGGTGATCGCATGACTGTAATATGCAGGTTTACCAAATATTCATCCTCTTGGATATAATGTGGAGGGAGGTGGGAATCATATGGACCTCATATTCTAGAAGTATGAGGCTGATACACCTTGTTCCTACCCCATCCCTTGACATAGAGGATCTAGTATAGGGATCCATTACTGAGTCATATTACACCTCAGAATCTGAGAAGAAAACTGGTTTAATATCAGCCTGAAACTTCTCGGCATTATTTTGTTGGTGACGACGACCCTCCCTCCAACCATGTGACAACTCTCCAGGATGGGGAAGATTTCTAGCATGAGGGGGTCCTTTGGCCGTACTGGTGCTGGGGTGGAGTTGAATTCTGTCTGAGTGAACTGGGGTGCAAGGAGCACCCGGATAGATATCAAAGGGAACACAGGGAGGACCACTATGACCACCCGCAGACGTGTAGAGGGAATCTCCTCAGGAATTTCCGAAGTGGGTAGGACCTCTCATACAGATGATAGGAGCATGGGTAGGACCTCCATGCTTACTTCCCATAGATGTGTCAGCTAAAGGGGGGTCCTCATACTGGTCAATCTGAACATGGTTAGGACCTCCGTGATGGCTGCTAGTGAAGCAAATCTTACCTTCATTCCCCTGATTATTGAGGCGAGGAGGATCTTCACCTATTGCGGCAAGGACGCGGGGAAGCCCCCCATGCTATATAATGACCAAAGGCCTATCATCTCCATATTAGTGGTCTGTGTAAGAGGAATGACCCCATACCCAATGTAACAAATGTCGGAGAGGCTTCCATACTGATTGTCACTTTCATGGGGAGGACACTCATTCAGATTGTAGATAGAATGGGGAGGACCTCTATGCAGATCTTGGAAGTGGGGAGGACCTGTGTTCTCCCTGGTTTTGGTACAGGGAGGAAATTTTTGCTAGGTTTCGCTACTGTGGGTCAGTCTGTGGCGGGATCTCCCTACATCGATGGCCGAGAAAGTCAACCTGACTTGCTTGTGGGGCAGTTGGGTCCTCAACATAGACCTGTTATATAAGTGATTCCGCTCAGTGTGCACATGAGGCTAACGATACACACTGCTAGTGGCTTTAGCCATAACAACTGCTAATGTCGATTCCCCATGGCAGACATCCTCTTCGACCTGTGCCTGATAGTTGCACCGGGTTAGTTGTACAAGGGTTGGTGCTTCCAGTATATAGATTACATGATCTTCACCCCATGGAACTAGGGGTTGGAACTGGCGCGGCCTAGTGGGGGCCCACCTAGTGGGCCCCTAGAATGGGATCCCAGTTGGGCTGGCCCAGACATCCCCTACCTCACCAGCATAGGGGACGGTGTCGTCAAGACATTTCAGGGAGAGGCTCCCATAACAATTTTACTTTGGGGTGGGGAGAAGTGGCTCCCTACCCAGCCCTTGGGGGCGGAAGTGGTGACGAGGCACAATCACCTCTAAATACTGGCGGGATATATCCCAATTCGAGATAATCCCCTTCTCATATCGGCATATGAGTTCGCTTATCACCATTTGTTGAAAAAATAAAGGAGGGGATATGGGGAATGGGTTCCCAGTAGCTATTGGTGTGGAATTTGTTGAAGAAGCGGTTGATCCACACATGATTTCTATACTGGAATTTCCCCTACACCTATATCGGTGGGTGGGTTGTGATCGGATTCCTGGTGCAATAGCTTGGTTCTCTGAAAACAAGAAGATTAAACCATTAGTGTTGAAAGAAAGAAACTAATGTCTAGTTCCCCATCAACACTCCATCTCCCATGGCTGGTAAAAAGGATCCACGCTAACCAAATCGCAGATCAGGATGTCCAACGTATTAACTGCCCCAAATTCATGTTAGGTTCATGTTAGGCCTTCTATTTTCTTGGTAAGACCTAGTGACGGATAACTGGATCTAGGGACATTCTAATCCACTGATGTTTCAAAAACTATTAATCCCCAAATTTAAGAGAATAATATCTCATCGGGTTCACCATTTACGTTTCTGACACATTCACCGGGGAGAGCACATCTGCCTGTGGAGGATGCATAGTTGTTTCCCTGCATTCCCACATTCTAAAGGCAAGAGGAATCCATCACTTATTTAGGTATGTTTGATCCTTGATAAAAATGGGATGATTGGGTGTCAGTTATTCCTTCTGTTTATTCCTCCTTAGAACTCTTCACCTAGTTTGGGTCTCCCTTATAGGCTAAAATGTTGTTCGTGAATCTCTTCCCACTGCCTTGTCTTCAAGGATGCCGGTTAGTTACTCTACTTATATCATGACAACCCAAGGGGTCCAATCAGGGAAACAACCTTTGGTTAGGGGAATCATCATGTTGGACATCATAGGCATGTCCTGACATTGGAACACTAGTGAGTCTGATTTTTGACCCCATAATATAGGTTTTCTCAAGGGCACGAAAGCCTGAGGTATCCCACGTCGAATGTGGGGAACTATATTCCATAAGCATGTATCAGAGGTTTTCCATAGCTTCCATGGTTTAAAAGTGGGTATTCCATGGGTTTAATATCTAGCGGAGATGGATTGGACTTATTAGAACACTGACTAGAGTGGATCATATGGGTGAAAACCCTAGTGGGAACACAGATTTTGGGGCTAATGTGTGGTTTGCTACCCAATTATTGTTAAATCAAATGATAAATGAGGTGGCATGATCCCACTGGGTTATGGTGTCCCAGGTAAGAATTAAGATTGATAATGGATGGTTAAGTGGAGTGGAAGGAGAATGATATAGAGTCGACTCGAGGATGATGGTGATGATGGGCTTGAGCCTCAATGATACCTCCTACGAAAACCCGTGGAAGGGAATCAAATTCTACGTTGTTCAAGATTGGGGGTATAGAATTGGAGTGTGCACAGAGGATTGCAACCCAATGATATACTGGGGCTTACATGGGGTTAGTATCCTGTGGTTGGACATTTCCATTAGGACAGACAAGTGATATGGACCAAACCAGAAGGGACAACATCGGCTTACCATTGGGTTTGGGTTGACAATGGATTACTGCGGAATGGTGTTCACAATGGCTTACCGTTGGATGAGGGTGCAATGGCTTAACATTTGATGGGGTCACAATAGATTACCACTATATGGGGTAAGAATGGCTTACCGCTGGATAGATTTAAACCTTATAGAGGATTCCTACTTACCTTGCATTGTCAAGGATCAAATCCCATGTAGTTCAGGATGGTGGATACAATTTAATGTCATACAAGACATAAATTGGGCATGCGGTTTAACATCATGTGTGAGAAGGAGGTCCGTCATGATGGGGGTTAGAACTAGTGGTTTTTGGTCTTGAACCACATTGAGGCTTCATATGTAACTTTCCATGGAAAGGATCAATTTCCACATAGTTTCAGAGGGGTGATGATGAGACGACATGAAGATGGTTGGACCAATGGGTGTTGGGATTAAACCTCTGGGAGGCTTCATACATTCCTTTCCTTGGCAAGGATCAAAGTCCACATAGTTCTAGATGGTGGGAACTGACTTGAAGGGGGTCATAAGAAATGGTCGGTGGGCATGAACCTCATGGAGGATTCTTAAGTACCATGCCATGGAAAGGATCAAAGACCATGTACTTCAGAATGTTGGGAACCGATGTGGAGGTGGTAAGAACAAATGGTTGTTGGGCATGAACCTCATGGAGACTTCTTACATACCCTGCCATGGTAAGGATCAATGTCTGCATAGTTCAGGTTAGTGGTTGGGGATTACACTCTAGGATGCCCAGAGAGGATTTCATGGTTCTTGCTTACTCTAAACCCATGTGAGTTTTTCTCGGTGTTAGATAACCGAGGTAGAAAAGACATGACGATCACTTCGCGAAACATGTGTCCATTTGTAGTGGAGTGAGGATTATAGGTATTTAGTGGCCCAAGGAAGAAACAGAGGATTATGCATGGTTATAATCCCAGGAAGATGGAGATTGTGACTTACATTATGATGGAGGCCTAGGTGGTGAAAACACCCCAAGGTAGAGGGATTTGATACAGAAGAAAGGAGGAATTCGGTTCCCATACTTTCCTCTCTTATCCTTGCTACCGAGGAATAGAGGAGGAGTATGGGTGCTACTTCTTGCAAGAAAATCTAGGGGATTACACAACGGTGGTTTCCCTTACCCACTTTTCAGAAGCCACTTTGATAAAGAGGATATCATTCCATGTAACGAATGATCTCACTCCTATGGAGACAAGAGGGCATAGAGAATGTCCAAGAAGGGGCGCCCTTTTTATAATGAATGGGGAGGGGGCCATATTTTAACATCATGTGTTGAGGACGAAGGTGTTTTGAAATTTAACGTCCTGTAGATCGTACGATGGAGGGTTCACTCTGCACTGCTTAAGATTAACAAAACTGATACCTTATGCACCATGGGGATTGGAATGCATCATCAATTATGTTTTGAGGGGGTATAACGGAGTGATCCATTGAGGTTTCCATGTTAGCATGGCTATGTGAAGAAGCAATAGCCTTCAACATGCCTATCCGAAGAAGAATGAGGTGAAGCAACACAATAGGAAGCACTACCCAAGGGACTTTGAAATTTCTTCATGAAAACATGAATGGTCGCATAAGAAAATGAGTTTATAGAGTAAATGGGGTCATATGTAGAAGCTTTTTGAATCTCTAGTGCTCCATGAAGTAGAGGGGATTTGCGAAGGGGTATGAATTGCAAAGTGAAATTTCCTAGCCTACCCCTAGGAAATAGGTGCATATGGAAGGTGATTCACGACATGGACATGCATTCACAGAGCAATGCCTCATGAAGCAAGGGATCCCCATGAAGTGTGATATTGCAATGAAATGTACCTCACGAAGCACAATGGCCCTACCTTAGCATGTGGGTCACATGTGCACGAAGGGTAATTCATGAATCACAAGTGCTCTGTGAAGACCTGAGTCCCATTGGGGATCTCCTTCCTTCACGGAGGCCTGTGGGATTCACGAAGGGAATACCTATTTGAGGAGGGGTGGAATTCATGCAAAGGTTAGGGAAATTCACAATGAAAAATTACATTGAAAAGATCATGGTTCGCAGAGTAGAAATTGCATCACGATGTGGGAGCTCAGAAAGAGAAAGGTCGGAGGATCCATCCTTTGGGATAGAGGGTAGCCCAATATTTATATGAAAGATGCGATGTGAAATAGAGCCTTCTCGACATGAAGACAGAGAGTGCTCTTTGGAGGGTTTCCAAATGTCAAAGGGATTCATAGAGCATCCGACCTCCTTGCTCCATGGGGGTGCACGAACGCTAAATGGATTCACAGAGCATCCCTCCTCATGGACCCTTGGCAGGTTTGCGAACATCAAATGGGTTTTTAGATCATCCTGCCTCCTAGATCCACGATGGGTTTGTGAAGGAGGATCTTTGGACTAGTGTAGGGGTGAGGGGGCTCTGTGAATAGGATTTGTGAGGAATCCCCTAATGCTTTACATTTTTTCTTGATCGTCCCGAATGTTGATGCTATCAATGTTCAATAGAAGCACGAGAGCATCCATGAGATCTCTGAGGAGTAGGAGAAATAGATGTGGGTTTAGTATCCCCACCATTATATTTAGCTTGATATTTTCAAGATTAAAATCCATAAAGGGGGAAAATATAGTGACTCATTAATTTTTCTTCTATGATATTGCAATATATTATGGAATAATTCTAGAGCTGGTCACAGAGACGATACGTGAGTCAGAGACCTAATGAGCCCAAAATTGATATAAAAAAATATTAAATATGTTAACACCATGCCTTTCCAATTCTCATGAATTAATAGAATATATCCCGAATGTAGCCTCATATATGAAATTTAAGACAACAATTGAATTTAGAACATGGGGTTTACCCAATGAGTGACATAAGGTAGGTCGGTGGTAGACATTTGGCTGGGGAAACCATTGGAAGGTGAATTATGTGAATTAATTAGTATAATTTACTAATTTATTTAATAAAACAAAACAAACAAACCCTATATAAATATTTAATATGATAGTTTTCAAGGGTTATACAGATAAACATTTCTAGATAAGAGAGTGGGAGGAGTTAATTCTTCATTGTAAGATCATTATCAAATTGTGAACAATGATTGGATCAAGATGGATAAAGTGTCAACAAATGAAACAGATCATCCTCATCACTGAAAGATGTAATTTTCAGTAATGATTAATATATAATTCAGTTTGGGATATTAAGTTATTTTTTCTCCCTCTAAATAAAATATTGAGCATAGATAATTTGTCATCATTGTATCTATTATTTATCTTCCCGTCACATGAGCCAAATTCCGTTAAATTATATTTTTAATTAAATTTCATTTTCATGACATGTTTCACCCATGGATTTACAATTATATAATTTTTAGCTAATATAACTTGTCCAATGGTGAATTTTACTTCGTTAGTTTTTAGTTAATCCCATTGTTCTTGTTATTTTTATTTATCCCACAGGGTAATGGTTCGACATTTTTGGGGTATGTTTGACCGTGATTGAACCCCCAGATTCATGGTGGATTGCAGAATGATAACTGGGTTAATTTTTTTAAAATGAGTTTTTATGTTTAGTATGATATGGTGTTAAAATATATGTATATAGTATCTAGAGAAGTGATGGATGGTGATGAGAGATGCATCGAGAAGCATTGCAGGCATCTTTAGGGTGTCTATATTCTGATTTCCATCCACCGAAGGTTGGAAAATTGATGAATGGAGACCAAACCATTATAGGTGGAATATTTTGAGTTGTAAACAGTCGACATAATGTAAATTAGGATTGATTTGGATAATCTCATGAATAACATTATTTTTTATATAAAAGCCGATTACATGGTGTCTCATCCAAGAAAGTACATCGTGTATCCCCACAAAGCTATTAAAGCTAGTGATTCGGGGAAGAGAAGGATCACAAATTGTGTGGAAAGGCCCAAATTCAATGTGGACATCCCATAAAGGCTACTTCATGTGATAGCTGCATATGAACTAGTCCCCATGTGGGATGACATGCCATGTACTCCCAGAGGACATGGGAATGACCTTGAACATGACCAGGTACATGGGGATAACCTAAAGTACATTACTATGACATAGAGTATTAGGGAAGGCCCTAGGTAGTCGAGACACCCCATTTAGTATTTTTACATGCCTTATAATTTTATATTTCCAACTAATAAATGTGTTTGAGAAGGGATGACTTAGAACTATAGTTTGTCAATTTACCATTTAATTTTTTCAATAACATCTACCTCTCATATCTCCTTCGTATAAAGTCAAATTTTTGCTCATGATTATTCTATCATGGGAAGTTTTCTATGTAGAATGTGATGGTAGCCTATAATGTGTATATTGATATAGAGCATGGGAATTTATAAGCGAGATTCATCATTAATAGATAGTTGATTATGGAACTGATTATGTACTATTATCAGACTGAGATGATGAGGTTGGAAACCCTCATTCATACTACGGTGAAGTTCCCCCATACACATTATATTGGTTTGAGTATCACCCCCTAGGGAACTAGGGAATGGGTCCACCATGTATAAAGTGGAATATCCATACCATACTTGGGAATAGTTACTCTATTTATAAATAATGTGTGGAACCATCTAATATACAGGGGAACACATCTTATAACCAATAATTAGAACCATCCTAAATAATGAGGGTGTGGCTCCTCTACTAACACGTATTTCATGGAACTGTTATCATGTTAGGGAATGGGCCCTCCATGATTTGAGTGGCATCCCCATGATGTCCCAAGACACAATTCCTCTACTATTTAGTTGCATCCCCCATCATCAAAGGGTGTGGGTCCCATATTATAGATTTTCCCCTCAGGCAATGGACTGGTGGTGAGTTTCAGTTCATTATATTTATTAATTCAAATAGATACACGATATTCTTGGTATTATTGTTGGGAATTTAAAGATATATAAATAATGACCATCATAGGCTAGGTAGTGAGATGGAGAAACTATTTCTCTCTTTTATAGATTCCTTAACTATTCCATATATAATATTTTAGGGTTTCTTTCCCTCTTTCTTTAGGATGATTTGACTAAATTTTTCATATATTATGTTTCACACTTTTCTATTTTCCTTGGATTGTACTACAGATTTAAATACTCCCCCATTCATGGTCTTCACATGCAATTTTCATTACATATATAGATTATGGACAATTTTATGGTGATTTCATTGTAGAATATGGATAGAAATTTGAATTGACTATATATGGCAGGTGAGATTAATGATCTGGAGTGAGGATCTCTCATATTTTTTTCATTTTAGTTTTTGTTAGGATGGTACTTAATATCTAGCTAGGAATGTATATATCCCCTTTACACTTATGTTGCATTTTTTTCTCCTCATATGTTTTCCCTAGTGGTTTTCCATTAATCTTTTACTGTAGATGTTTCTATATTTTATTACTCCCATGTGTTGTTTCGTGGATATGGTTGGGTGCATGCATACATGTACATAAATAATTGACCTACCATTTTATATTTTTCCATTTTTATGAATTTATCCATCCCTTGTCCTATTAGGGGTGGGCTAGGGGTTTTGACGAATTAGTAATTTTCTATCCAAGATGGATGAGATTAGTTGTGTTATTATATGAAACAATGTATAGTCTATGGATATAGAAGGAAAATTTTTGGGTCATAAAAAACCAAGGATGAAATTGCGGTTTATAGGTTAAAAATTAAAGTGATATCACTAATTCTACCATGAATATTAGGTAATAAACTATAAGATTCCATTTTATTTCTAGGTTTTACATAAGAAATATCATTTTCATCAAAATGATTAAATGACCTTTGAGATCACTACTATAAAAGAATTTCATATTTGATTTTTAAAAGATCCACCTATGAGGTTTCAAAGGATTAAAGTGGGAGTTATTCAAGACACCTATCATCACAACAATTGATTGGAGTCTTGCTTTTGAAATATAATGTGATGATAATGACTTTTATATTGAGGATATTGTTGGAAATAAAAAATAAAGTAATAATTTAATAATATAATATAGAATAAAGTTATTAAATGATATATAACTTAATATTTAGACAACTGAGAAGTAAATGAAAGAAATTGCATATGCTATGGAGAAATTGAGACCATAACTCATTAGAAGAATGGTAAATTTTTTATATATTACTAAATATTTATTTATATTCTTTTAAATAAGAATTAAAATTCAATATTGATTTTATGGGTGTTTATTTTTCAAAAAAAGAATCTTCAGATAATGGATAAAAAGGGGATGTGAATAATGTGTCTGAATACTTACCAAAATTTGATAAAATAACGAAAAATTATACTCATACTATCAAGGTATAGATTTTATTTGAGCAACAATTTTTATTCATAAAGAAGGGACTACCATGTTGTTTTGTGTTTTTAAATTTTATTTCTACTAGAATGATTTCACAAGGAATGTCATGGAATAAAGAGACAAAATGTTTTAGGTGGGCATGAAATATTATGTATGATAATTTTTTTTTTCATATAAAAATTTGTGAATGATGGTATTATGAGAAGATGAATTAAAGAATAATAGTTATATTTATTCCAATACCAATATACACATTTTAATCTTGTATAAAATTTGTGAATTTAAAAAAAGTTCTACTGTTCCTTAGAGTTGTTTTTTATAGTCTATTTTTTTAAATGATTATAAATATTTTTTCTATAACATATATAGTTTTAAGATAATAGGAAATATTGGTAGATGAAAATATATTACACAAATAATAATTACTGATTTTAAAATTTTTGATGTTTTGGTTCGAGAATTCATGGGACAATTCACAAAATCATATCAGAAGGTGTACTTCTTAGGGGCCCTTAAATTGAATTTAAATGGGTTAAATCCATCATCTTACCAAATAATTTTGGATTTTTTATTTTTTCATTTTTATGAAAATATATATTTTATAGATATAGATTTGTAAGGGATATTGATAGCTAAGATGATGTTTAATTTTAGAATAATAAATTCACAATACTAATAGAAAATAATGGATTTAATTACATGTTTGGAATGGTTAACCATTAAAAAAATATTAGTCAAGATGGGATGTCAAACAAGGATTTGAAAGGAATACTAGATAAGATATTTTGCTTCAAAAGGTATGATTTTAATTATAAACACGAAGAATATCTACATGAATATAGAATTATTTATAAAAAAACATTGGTATATCACCTTATATATTAATTTTTTGTTAGGCATTTTATCTACATGTGGAGATTGAACATAAAGACATCTAGGCTGAGAAAGCATTAAAAATTGATTAATTGAGCGTCACCTAGAAGAAGATGTTTGATTTAAATAAACTAAAGAAACTATATGGGAATCATATGAAAATGAACAAATTTTAAATGATAAGTAAAAATTGATTCATGATAGGTTAATTCAAATGAAATATTTCAATAAAGGAAAAAACGCTCCATTTATTTAATTTATGTATGAATTTATTTCATGGGAAGCTTTTATTAAGGTCGTCTGGATCATTTCAGATACAAAATGTATACCAAAATTGAGAAGTGATAATACTAGGGAAAATAGATATCCATTCATAGTGAATGTATATAAGTTGAAACTATAAATTTATGGAGTGTAGGTAGAGGAATCCATGAAATTTCTAATTGAATATTGGAGAGGTAAAGAATCTGGGTGATGAATATACCCCTATCACTCTTGGGCGGAATCCAAATTATTTTAATCTTTTTATTTTTATTTAATTTTTGAATTAGAATAATTTCATTGATTGATTATGTTTCTTTATATTTTATGGTCAATGGGAAATAATTAGTTATTGAGAAATGGAAAACATAGACCATACAATTATATCTTCTAGGAGGGGGAATATTCTTGATAATATTTTTTATTTTTTTCATTTTAATTATAGTATAAAATAATTATATCATCTCATATATATAACTATTTATTTATTATAAGCAAAAAGTATGGGTGAGCATGGTGCATGCATTATTTTTGATATTACAGTTGAGAATTCTGGCCATTAATTCACTATGATATTGGACACATTAATGTTAGTGAATATCTAGTCTAAATTTTTTGTAAATTTTTATATGAATTTTTTTGAGGAACCATAATCATACTTTCTTATATAATAATTTGAACAAAAATTTGGGTAATCTATTACCTATTAGTGAATATTAGTTCTTGGAACAAACATAAAATACAATTAGATAATTCTTATAACAATGATGTAAAATAGTTAATATATATACTATATTGGTTTTTTTGAACCAATTAACAACATGGCATGTTAGGGAAATCACATAGCTAAAAATAAAAGTTAAATTACTTTTATAGAGTCAGCTCCCCACCTCAAAATTCATTATTTAAGACCACATTGTTCTATAGTTTGGTTATTTCTTCAATTAAAAGTTAATTTTTCAGTCATATCTAGCTTCCCTCATCATAATTCCATGACCTAGTTATGAAAAATAATATCAAGTCAAGTTTACTTAATGGGTTGATTTAGTTCCAAATAAACCACAGCCAACTAATAAGTTCATAGCACATGCGATGAATTAAAAATAATAAAAAGAAGCATAGTTTCTAATTGTTAAAAAAATACATAATTCAGGTAATATAGAACCAAAATGAAAAAGGGGAAATTTACATATAATATTATAATTTTAGAAGTATCATGGAAATAAAAAAACCAACAGTAATTGAGAAACACGAAAAGGAGATATTTATGTTAATTATATAAGTTAGAACACAGATTTTATAGAATTAAATTTTTTCAGGCATTTAATGTCCCAATAATCAGAAATAATATGATATGAGATATTCATGAAAAAATTGTATTTAAATTAAATGAGGAAATTTAATTACCTGTGTATGGGGAAATGCACATTTCTCAATCATTTAATATTTTTAGTTTTTTTCGACATTCACAATTAATTTTTCTAATATATTCAATAATTTATGTATTTTTTTTATATTTAATGTAGTTATTAAAATAAGTCATAATTATAACATCGATGAATAGATATGAATTTATTAAATCTAAAATTATAATTTTTTACATGTTTATAGGTAGTTCACTTGATTTTAGATGTATTTTGATGTCTGGAAGAAGGAAATGATAAAATGAATTGATGTCGAGTGAAGTTTGATGAAATCTTCCTAATAAGGTTTATGATTAAGAAAGGGAAAAAAAATTATTTATTGAGGAACTTGGGAGTATTCCCAAAACAATCATAGTACTATCCGATCACAAAATAAGGCATTAATGTGATACTATAATATCATAGTGGATAATTATAGTGTGTCATAGATCCAATATAATATTGAAATAGTGTATGAGTGTACATCAAGAAATATACAACATTTTATCCTATATTATGAGTTTTATGGAATAACATACATTCCTAATCCACTAAATTGGTTAGACACATTTTATTGGATTGGGATTGAGGTGCTAATAACCATAGGTGACCTCCTAAGGACACCAAAGAATAGAAATAATTGTGAAGGTACTAGTTAAAAAATTTGGGGAGGGACTTTTTGAAAATAAGAAAAATAACTAAAAAATAAAAACACAAACAAAAAACAACTCTATGAAGCATTGGTAAAAACAATAAAACTAAAATTAAAACCAATAAAACAATAATATTATAGTATGAGAGACAACAAAATCTAAACAACAACTATTGGTACTTGGCTCTGATATCCACGTGTCAATGCCTTATTTATTATATTAACATAATTATAATTTTTTTATAGGTTTTTAGAAGTAGATACATATATGGTACCACTTTTTACTTCGGTAAACTAAAAAAAAACATAATACACCACAATGAAAAATAAACTGAACCCCTCATAACTCTTTCAAATATCTCTTCTTCAAATCCTAGAGAAATGAAACAAGATAAGGGTGAGTTCAAATGATTATTAAGGCTTAATAAATAATTAATATATCATGAATCAATAAAAATATTTAATATTTTAAGGTATTTAACAATGTAGACATTCCATTTAAATAACTAGATATGGAATAATTAATATGGAAGGAAAATAACTAAAAACACACACAATTAAATAAATAAACTAAAAATGAAATGCATCCAAAGATAATGTAATTGTGAATATATCATGTATAATAATAGATCAAATATTACTATAACAAATTCTTATTTATTGTATTCCCTGATCTCATGAACTATGATGTGTTTACTGTTATTACCTTTCACTGGACATTTTAAATACTATTTGTAGAAACCCATTTAATTTAGCCCACATAACTTATATCATGAGAATCACTGATGCATAAAGGGGATATATAATACCATGACACACCCATCACTGTAGGTTCAAATATTTCTTCATATATCAAATTATATATCTAACTAATAAATCAGTATGACTTATTATCCAATATCAATATTGAGTTAAGAATTGAAATTATAAATACTTCCCATGATAATATTTCAATGTATACACTTTATGTAATAATGGTATAAGATTTAGGAAATAATCATATACATAATATAATAATATTGAAATTTAAGATAAATTTAGTGTCAAATTAAATATGACCAAGAATGTGATTTCATAACAATAATGGTAATAATCCCAAAATAAAGTGAGATCGCAAAATAATTTTTACCTATATGTAATTTTCAATTCAAATTCACTTTATATGAAATATGTCAAAGTGAAACATAAAATACAATGAATTAAGAATTCATCAAAATATATCACGTCAAATGGATAGTATATAAACCACATAAATGTGAATTGGTGTGTAATAACAAACAAGGTTCAATAGAATGTAAATTGAGATAAAATTTGTTACCTCACACTTTATTGTATATAATCATGATTTTACCTCATGTATAATGTTTTTAATCACTTTATTAATTTATACCAGAAACATAATAGTATTTTAATATCATATATAACTCTATTATAACATTTTTTACCCATTTGTAAATAATATTTCATTATTGTAATTGTTTTGGTTGTTAATTTCTATGTTTTGTCAGTTGTTTCTTATTACGAATGTTCATATTTTTTATATACTATATTGTTAAATAATCTATTTTATAATAATAATTAAAATTTTATATATTTTCACATAAAATATAATTTTAAAACCAATCATGAAATATTTGAATATAAAATTAAGTATGTTATAACCATGGATATATTTGGTCATACTAACATGTAAGTAGCATTATCAATTTTAAATGATCATTATAGAAAGGTGGTAAATAATATTTTTTATGTAATAAAAACTCAAAATATGATAAATAGAATATTATTTCATTAAATTTATATATAAATATCATTAATGTGGGGGTGTGATAAAAAGAGAGTCACATTAGTTTGTCATGGCTGCAATCTGCACGTACATAAATAATGCTCTCATTATTAAGTGTATAAAAAGAAAAATTATATATTATATTTTTATAATGATGAATATTTCATGAATATCATAATTATTTCATATATATGACATATAAAAATTAATATTACTCCTTATTACCTTCCATGTAATGTGTTAGTTAAAATGAATAACATTGGTTCATGAGGCGGTAGTACGCCATTGACAAGAGTGATGTTATAATGTCTCTTACAGAATAAAAAGAAATAATTTTCATATTTTATAATTGATCCACATGTATAATTTTGTTCTATATATCATATATATTATTTTTATCTATTATAATAACCAATCATGATAGGTGGAAATGTTAAAAATAAACATCACTGGTTCATGTGGAGGTAGTCTGCCAAACACACAAATGAAATTTTTATCACCCATTTTATATAATTGGAGATGATTTAAGGTCAATAATTTATTTTAAAAACACAAAAAAATATGTAATATGCTTATTTTATTAGATCATAATGTTTTAGTGAACAATTTATGGATGTGGAGAAACAATAAATATAAATAGGCTTGTTGAAGAACAATATATGTTCTCTAGGTATCCTCCCTTGTTTTTCACTAATGTCATACTAGGTTGAATTTATTACAAAAAATAACATTTCTATGAGTACTAGTTGGAATTTGGGAAGTTGTTTTTTTTGTTTTTTTTTGATAAAAATGGATTCATAGGTTTAAATAAGTGAGGGGATTGAATGCCCTTTTACAACTGAAGAGTGGTGGAATTTTTTTAAATACTCAAAAGTATTCACTACTAGGAGGTCTCCCTAACATCGTCTATCTCCAAAATTAAATATTAATATAGGGAAGGGTTATTTTTTATAAAAACACCTCCATGACACAAAAAATACATTTTAATAACGTTGTAATTTATGTTTTAAGTTTAATCAATTTTATTCTTTTATTTTTTACCACAACACCTTGTTTATTTTTTATTTATCTTTGTATTTTAATCTTTAGGAATAAAATTAAATTCAGTTTTATTATATAATTTATACACAATTATTATAAATATTAAATCCAAATTATTAAATAATAATAAAATGCGAGTTGAAAATTTATTTTAACACAAACACATGTACGTGAAAAAAATAACGTTTTAAGCATAACTATGCTAATAGAGTTTTTTTTTCTTATTTTGGGGGAAATATAGTATTTATAAAGTCCAATTTTTCCATTAATATAAATTAGTAGATATTTGTTGACATTTAAAAACCATATGGAATAATATTGGATTGTTTGATATTTTAAATCAATTAAAAATATCTCATTTATTAAAAAATTACATTAATGTTAATTTTGACATTATTCATTTAAATTAAATTTAAAATTATCAATAAAATATTTTAATTTGAATATATTAGCTTAATAACTTTTTAAAATGATATAATAACCTAATAATATAATGGAACCAAATAATTAATTTAATTTACTACACGTTTTCATTTTGGTATCATTTCCTTTATTAAATTATTAACAAAATAACTCATCAGTTGGATTTTATTAATAATTTTAGGTAATTATATCATATAAAAACATGTTAAATAAATTATAATGATAGAAATACTCATAAATTTTTAAAAATAGAATTTATTTCCATAAATATGATGTTTTTTTCTATACCAAGGAATTATAGATAATAAAAGCAGGAAAAGTTCCTTTTTTCGACTTTTTCTTTAATTAACATATAATATTTGTCAATTTTAGGTAAAAATATGCCAATAAGTAATAAAATATGGAATAACGTGTTTAGGGACAAAAAATGTCTATAATATGGGTGATGTAAAAGTTTGTAGGTCATTTTACCACATATCCATTATGTTTAACCCTCGATAAAATCGTTTTTTCGTTCATTACAGTAATTATTTTTTAATGTTTTCACCAATAATTGAGGTATAAAATTACTTTGAAATTATTAGACAATGTGGATTATTATAATTAAAAATATGGAATTCATTTTGACAAATTCAACTCATATAAGTTAAATAATTTAATTTAAAATTATTCCCTTAAACGTGATAAGAATGCAGATTTTTAAAGTGAGAATGTTAAATGGTTTACAAGGTTTTTAGATCCTAATTCAATTTTAAAAAATATTTCAATGTATTAAATTTTATTAATTGATATTTAATTTAAAAACATATACATAAAAAAATTTAAAATTTAATTAAATATTATCGTTCATTTAAATGGAAAGGTAGTTTTCAATTAAAATTCAGCATTGTTCACTATTCATCAAAAAATGAATATTATTAGAAAAGATAACAAATTCACACTATGATAATGTTTGTATTATGATTTAAAAATTAAATGTATATTTTTAAATAAATTTTGTATTATAGTAAAAAAATAATTTTAAATTAAATGTGCAGAACAAGATTGATCTGTTTAAAAAATACAATTTTTATGAAAATATTTTTTTCCCTCAAAATGAATACGGTTTTGTTACTATAAAAAATAACTATAATTTTCATAATTTAGTATGTGTTTTATATATACTAAAACATTATTTTTTGGTTTTATCTGTTATATTAAATAATTATATTTTAATAATATATTATTGTTTGGTAAAACTCAGTTGTGTGTGTAACAAAAGAATTCAATGAAAATTGATGTCTTATATAAAAAATCTAAACAAAGTGTTGTGTATTATTAAATATATTGAATAGATTTAATTTATTTAAAAATGAATATATTTTTTATATGGAGGTGTTCTATTCCCTTCTATACATAGTTTTGCATGACATTTATTCTATCAAATACTATATCCTTATTTTAGAAATTCAAGGTGTTACATTTTTCCACTCCTTAAATAAATTTCATCCTTAAAATTTAATATTGATCTTGGAAATGCATTGTTTGATATTTCGAAATACAATTATCAAAAAACCAAAAAAATATAAATAGGATAACAAAACTACTGAAAATAATATAGAATTGGTAAGTACAAAGGTGATAAGGAGTAATCATGAAACAAGAATTACATGTAAGAGAACATTGGTGGGAAAGGAAAAAATGGTTATATAAGAAAATAATAATTCCCAAGGATTTATAAAGACAGTTATAGTTCATTAATAACAAGAAAATTGGTCATCCGTAGATGGTTATCCACCACAAAACCATCAACCAAATAGTTGTGAAAATGGAAATTGATGTTATAAAAAATGAAGTTAATAGAATACAATTTTATAACAAAGTCTTCTTCCAAAAGTTGATGAATTTTCACGAGAAGTGATAATTTCATGATTTCATTCAATTTCATAAGCACAACCCCATAATTTTCATATTCCTTTTTGAATTTATAATTTATATTTTACTATATGAAATAAATATTAATATTTCATACCTGAGGAACTTAATGGATCAAAATTTCCACAATACAATGAAAAGTCATTTTTTTGATATCTAGTAATCATTATGACAAAACAACCATCAAAGGTTATCTAATATGCATAAATATGTATGTGGTGAATTAATACAATAGTCGAGAAATCCTTATCCCATGATCAACTTAAACCATTTCATAAATGTTTATCCTTTCAAATATATTATGGAAAACCACTTTATAAATTTGTTCAACAAATTTCCAAAATTATTTTATCATCAACTCCCAAAAAACATGAAGCAGTTCGTATTCATCACATAATGACATGTGGATACCTTCATCATGTAATCTATGGAATCATGATAATAACTTGAATTAAAATAAAACATTATTTAAAACATTAATGATTAATAATTACTTAATTTTAGAATAGATTATCGGTTTCATTTATTAAATCTAGAAATGTTTTAGATTCAAATAAGGATAGAATAAAAACATTTTTACCAAATAATTTATTAGTTCCAAGGTAGTTAGTAGTATTAAAATTTACTTTTTCGATATTAGTCATATCTCTATCCATACACTATTATGTCAACATCATGATCATATTAAGGGTGATCTTTCTCTCAATCATGTGTTATCCATGAATTTAACTTGACACTAATACACTTTTCTTTGTACTATTTGACACATGCTTCTAAAACATTTAATAAATAGTATTATAATATCCTACTTATACATTTCATGATTCTCAAAACCAGTAAATCATTGACAATATACTCAAATGACATAATTATTAATCGAAATACAAGCTCATTCATCATTACACTTTATATGTGGTAGTATAATACGATTTACCATGATCTATTTTCTAAATTTGGGGTATATTACCTTGTAATTTGGGACAATGATTTGTGTAGTGACCCATATTTTACATTAGAGGCGTTTTATATTAGAAATTTTTTTCTTTCCCTTGTAGTCGTAGACATGTTGGCCTTTCTCTCAATATTTATTTAAAATTCCCTTTATTTTAAGCATTACTTTTATTTTTTCATTCCACAATTATCACATGTTGGGAAATCCTTATCTCTCTTCTTTCATTGATCCCATTATCTCATACATCCTCTCTCGTCGATTTAATTATTTGAAATCTATTACAATTATAGAATTAATTATTCTTTATGTTATCACAAGATACTATGTCATCATATGATGATAAAGTTTAAGAGATTAATTCCATTCAAATGTGTATCTTAAGGCCATAAAATATAAAATAATTCCTCCTCTATAGATCCCATGAATTAATGAGGTTCAAATCCCTTCATCTAGGAACCTTTTATAAATGATGAAATACAATATTAAATCATATTATTGAGAAACATAATTTATAATCCCAAAGATAGTGAAATACATAACAAAAATTGATAAATTTATTTATATATAATTAATTAATTATAAATATTTTTTATTTTGGGTTATATTTATTTTTAAATCCTTTATAATGGGTTGAAATGAATTTTTGAATTATCATTAGAATATTCCCTAGTAGTTTCACAAGAGTTGCATATTTGGTCCCATTTTCACATACCAGGTAAGACATGATTTAAGCATGGCAACGCTAGTATGAAGAAATTACCCCTAGGAATTTTTGTGCGAGAACCAAATCAATATGTAATATCCAAAAAATGGATGTATTTATATAAAAAACCCCACAATCTCAACCCTAAAAAACATTATTATGCTTTTCAATACTTATCCAAGAATTCCTTGTAAGCTCATTCAATGATTTCTTTTATATATTTTTAGGAAAGGGAAAAAATAAAGGTGAGCTCAAATTCCAAGTAGGGGATAATTATAGAGATATTTATCCACAATCAACAAGAATAATTCCCATGAAAAGTTTAATAACTGATTCAACATTATATTTAAATAACTGGATAAGGCATAATAAATGGTTCAAGGTAAAAAATTTAAAACACATACTAGTTAATTGGTAAACTCAGAATGAAATTTATCTAGAGATAATTTTATAGTGAAAATATCCTGGAATATAAAAACTAAATTATTATTGTATAAAATTTTTAATTATAGGATTCCATGATCTAAAGAATCATGATACCTCTATTGTCAATACCTTTCATATGACAGATTAAATACTCAAGATAGAAACCCATTTAATTTGGAAAAAATTAATTGGTATCATGATACCTACCAATGCCTCAATGGTATATAGTATATTGGTCTACCCCCATCACTATAGGTCTAAATCATTCCTCATATATCGAATAATAAATTTAATTCATAAATCAATATACATTATCAACAAATATCAATATGGGGTAATGGATACAAATATATCAATATTTCCCCAAATAATATTTCAAAATAAACACCATATATAAAAATATTATATGGTTTAGGAAATATTCAAATCTACTGTAAAATATTATCTATAATTATCATATATTTAATGGTCAATGAATAATTATTATGAAATTTATTTTATTAAGAGAAATTTTATAATCCCAAAAGAAAGTGAAATTAGAGAATAAATTCTACCACTTCATAATTTTAAATTCAAAACTCCATGGATGAAATAATTCAATGTGAAAAATAAAATAACATAGAGTATGAATGAATCATGATATTAAATTTCAATGTATTACTATAATCACCACAGAAAATATTATTTGTTCATAATAGTAAACAAGTCTTAATGGAATTTAATGTTAGAAAAATTCTCTTACATCACAGTTCCATTCAATTAAAAGTTCTACAAAATAAAATGTAATTTATTTAATCATGTTATTAATTAATAATAGAACCATAATAATATTTATAATATCATATATAATTCACTTATTATAATGTCCCTGACCCGGGTGCCACTCAACAGGTGCCCCAAACCTATTTCACCACGTGACCTCGAACGCATTTCCCCAAATGCCAGAGGCTGCCGACAAGTAGCGAGTGCCCAGGTCTGATAGAGGGGACACAATGCCCTCATTTGTCAAAGTGTAGTGTAACAGAATACAAAATAAAACATACAATGATAGTGGAAGTAGTAAGCCATACACAGCTGAAATACACAATAATAGTTGATATAACTAGCAGTATATAAATGATGATGCTACATGTTTCAAGTTCTAAGAAAACAGCCAGAACATGTTATACATCAACAAAGTACATCAAAAGCATAGTACATCATAACAAATAAAAAAAGCTGGTAGTAGCATCATGAGCCTAGGCTCGGTCCCATGCCATCCTACTCCTCAGAAATAGTCAGGTAACTGTTTAGGGACTATTGCCCCTATCCACACTTGTAGAGACGTAATTTGTTTGGGCCGAATAGCGTGACCCAAACAGGGTGTGAGAAATATACATCAGTAGGAACCCACCAAAGGACCCTTCCCAACTGCGTGTAAGAATGAAATAATAGTGTGCAATAGTAAAATGCAATAAAGTAAGCAGTACTCACAATTAACTAACTTAACAGTTAAATTCCCATTTTAATATTCATTTTAATCATTTACGTTAAAAATATCACCACAGGGAATATTCTAAGTAACCGCTAAAAGTACACAGACGCGTAAACCCCTACCCTTAGGTAAAGAGTATCCAACACAAGAATATGCCATCATGAATAACAGATTTCTTCCCTTTGGCATAGGTAGTTTCTCCCATAGGAACAGAATCAGTTGCCCATAGGCACGAAAGAAATTTCCCTCAGGCCGAAATAACTACTACCCTCGGGCTAAACAGTGCAATGACCACAGAAAAATCACAACAACACCCTCAAGCTAAAAAGGTAACCGGGCCATTCCCAACATGTAAACAAGCAGTAAAAAGAAATTACTATCAACGAAATTCTAGAATTACTAGTTTAAAGACATACCCTCAGGTATCCTGGCCAAATGACTAAACAGTGGAACACACCCCCGGGGTGGTTCCAGATCCAAGAAACGATCCCAAACAGCAGTTTTACTATTTATTCAGTTAACTTTAATGTTCTAGGTAGTGAATATAGCCATGCCCTCAGCCACACGACACCCAAACATGGGTTTGTGGCACAAATACGCACAAAACACACTACAGTTGGAAAAATTAACACCAAGCCACCTACCTTATACACCAATTAGCGATATATACGAACGTCAATTCCAGAAATACCCAAGAATGGCATAGATATAATGAAGAAAATAACCCGTTCAAACCCAAAAAACTCCTATTAGGAGAAGAATTGGTATGAAGTATCCAAGGAGATGGAAGCCCTTACCCGTGCGGTTCCAACGAGATCGTCCATGGCGGAAACATATTCCAGACAAACACCCAGCAGATCTTCAAAGGCTCGGTTTTCCCCTCCAACACCTTCCTCCAGTTCTAAGCCTTCCCTATGAACAAGGGAGGCTACTTCCAATTTTAAGAGAAAACAAAAACTACACGGCGTGTACTTTTATGTACATGTCTTGTACTCCCTTTATTTAACTGTTTCTCTGGTGGCACCACCACACAGTTCACCCGTCGTCAAGTGTACAAAACATGTACTCCTGAGTACACAACCTGTACTACCACCCAACTGGCGGCTACTCCACCGCCTTACTGTTTATGTCTGCCGACTGACTACACATCGTTTAAAGGACCACTACACGATGTGAAGTCATTTCCCACACCCTTTGTCGCAGGCAAGGCTACACGCCCCGTGCACTCATCCAACACATGGCCAAAAGTACATGGCATGTGGAAAAAGTACATGGCGTGTAGTTTCAAAATTTAAAATTATTCCCCATTTTCCATATTTTCTCAAAAAAACATAAAGAAAAGGGAAAAGTAGAAGCCCGTACCTCAAAATAAGAACAGAGTTCTTACAAACTTCCCCAATTTATAACAATTTATCCCCGAATTGCCTTCCAAGGGTGGTGAAGATATATCCATGAAAAACTTCGGCCAATGAGCACATTCATCGATCTCCCACTCCCAGATTTCATCATGCACTCGGCCATGCTGCCACAACACCCGTATCAGAGGAACTGACCAGCCTCAGAGAACCTTCCTGCTCCTATCAATGATACGAATCGAATGCTACTCAAATGATGCATCTGCCTCTAGCTCAACCTCCTCGGGCTGGAAGACGTGAGACAGGTCTGAATGATAGCGGTGCAACTGAGAAACATGGAAGATGTCGTGCATGGAATGATACCGCTGTGGTAACTGGAACCGGTAGGAAACCTGCCCGACTCTCTCCAGAATCTCAAATGGACCCACATACCTCGGTGAAAGCTTACCACGTCTCCTGATCAGCTTGTCTCCCATCCTCGGCATAACACGTAGAAAAACCTGATCCTCGACCACGAACTCCAAAGATTGTCTGCGGCGATCAGTATAAGATTTCTGATGAGACTGCGTGGTAGCCATCCATTTCTGAATCAACTGGACCTGCTCCGAAGTCTCCTGAATGAGTTGTGGTCCCAGTTAAGCTGCCTCACCTGCCTCTGACCAACACAAAGGTGATCGGCATGGCCTCCCATATAAAGCCTCGTATGGTTCCATCTCAATAGTCACCTGGAAGCTATTGTTATAGGAAAACTCGACCAGGGGTATATGATTCTCCCAATATCCCCCAATGTCTAGGACTCATTCACGCAGCATGTCCTTTAACACATATATCGTACGCTCTAACTGGCCATCTGTCTGAGGGTGGTATGTTGGGCTCAGAGGCACCCGTGTACCCAGTGCCCTCTGAAAATTCTTCTAGTAACAAGATATAAAACGGTTGTCCCTATATGAAACGATAGAACGAGGGACCCCATAAAGACGTATGATCTCTCAGATGTACAACCTTCTGATATCGTCAACACCAAAGGACTCCTTGATCGGAAAAAGGTGAGCTACCTTTGTGAGTCTATCAACAACAACCCACACAACATCATTTCCCCTAGGTGACCTCAAAAATCCAGTCACAAAATCCATCGTGACATCATCCCATTTCCATTTCGGAATGGGTAAATGCTGTAACTGTCCAGCTGGTCTCTAATGCTCCGCCTTCACCTACTGACAGGTGGAACACTTCGTAACAAAACCAGCTACATCTCTCTTCATACCCGTCCACCAGTACTGATGTCTCAAGTCACAATACATCTTGGTAACCCCGGGATGAACTGCCCAAGCTAAATCATGAAACTCCCACATCAACTCCTCATGTATATCACCTAGAACCCATACTAGTCCCTGGAAACACAGAACTTCATCATCGCCAATTGTCTTCCCATGAGGGGGTTCCCCACTTGCCACCGACTCATGTAGAACTAGGCCTTCTGAATCAGATAGCTGTCTCATCCTCACTCTATCCATGAGGGTTGAAGTCATAGCTATAGAGGAACAATAATTCTACACCTGAGTGTCATGTACCTCCAAATGCATCTCAGAGAACAGATCCATGAGCTGCCACTCATCACTGGCATCTTGCACAGCCTGTATCTGAGTCTTCCTGCTTAGTGTATCAGCTACTGCATTACCTTTACTAGGTGTATAGTCAAGCTCAAAATCAAAGGACAGTAGGTATTTGACCCACCTTCACTGGCTCAGATTCAAGTCATGCTGAGTAAAGATATACTTGATGATTTTTTGGTCAGTGAAAACCACAAAATGCTCTCCTAAAAGTTAATGTCTCCAACAGCGCAACGCATGCACAACAGCAGCCAACTCGAGACCATGCGTCAGTTAATTCCTCTCATTTGGTATCTACTGCTGAGAACTGTACGCAACAACTCGGTCGCCCTGCATCAACACTATTCCCATCCCAATACCTGATGCATTACAGTAAACTGTATAGTTCTTCCCCTGATCTGAGAGTATCAGGATTGATGCTGAGGTCAACCTTCCTTTTAGGTCCTAAAAGGCTATCTCGAATGCTTCCGACCAAACTAATTTCACACCCTTCTTAGTCAAACCTATCAATGGTGCTGCTAAGCGGGAGAAGTCCTGTATGAAGCGTCTATAGTAACCATCCAACCACAAGAAACTTCGTATCTCAAACACGTTCTTAGGATTCTCTAAGGAAACCACTGCTCTCACATTCTCTGGGTCCACAATAACTCCTGCCTCCGAGATGATGTGACCCAGGAAATGAATCTAGTCCATCCAAAAGTGGAACTTTGAGAGTTTAGCATATAGCTTATGCTCTCTCAGTGTACTCAATATGATCTCAAGATGGGTGGCATGGTCATGTCATGTGTGAGAGTACACTAAGATGTCGTCCACGAATACTACCACAAAAGAGTAAAGATAAGGATGGAACACATGATTTATCAGAGCCATGAAAACTGCTGGCACGTTCGTGAGTCTGAACGACATAACCAAGTACTCGTACAGACCATATCTGCTCCGAAAGGGTGTAAGCGGTATATCCGATGCTCTCACACGCAGCTTATGATATCCTGACCTTAGGTCAATCTTTGAGAATACTCGTGATCCATGAAGTTGATCAAAAATATCATCAATCCTCCGCATGGGATTTCATTTCATAACCGTCAACTAGTTAAGCTTCCAATAATCCACACAGATTATAAGAGTACTGTCTTCCTTTTTCGAAAAAAGGACCGGAGAACCCCACGGAGAAGTACTAGGTCAGATGAAACCCTTTGCCTGTAACTCCTCTCACTGCCTCTTGAGCTCCTGCAACTCAGGAGTATCCATCCTATAAGAAGGAATGGACACTGGTGCTACTCCTGGAACAATCTTGATAGAGAAATCCACCTAACGCTCTGGAGGTAGAACCGAAAAGTCGTACGGGAATACATCCCTGAAACGATCAACTACTGGTGGGAAATCTGCCTGAAAAGTCCCCTGGTCATCCAGATATAAACTCGCAATCTAGGCTGTGACTCCACCACACCCACGATGCTCTGGTCCAGCTCGATTCTCCTGAACATCCCATTCACCCTTGTATTGAAACTCTCCATCCTCTGGTGATGTGAAAATCACCCTACGATGATAGTAATCCACAACGGCTCGAAAGTGAGCCAACCAGTACATCCCAATAATGACATCATATCTTGTCATCTCTAAGACATAAAGGTCCCAAATGAAGTGACACCCACCAACCTCAAGGGGGCACTCCTTGCACTGATGCACACCAGCTGTCCTAGCCCCCAACGGAGTGTCTAGCGTCATGTTATTAGAAGAAGAAGAAACACAAAGCCCAAGGCTCTCCAAAATGGGAACATATATAAAACTATGTGTAGCGCCTGTATCAAAAAGTACTGAAGATAAAACAAAAGCTACTAGAATAGTACCTCTAACTATAGAAGGTCTGGGATCCTGCTCTTATTGTGTATGTTGCACTGCATATTCCTGCCTAGGGTCGCGACCCTGTGACACAACCTGGCTACCCTGAGCAGTCCCGCCCTGCTGCCTCTGAGATCCTGGTGTCTTGCTACCATGACCATGACCACCATCTCTGCCTGCGTGCCCCTACATATTCGAGTTCCCTGACTATTAAGAAGCCACTGGTCCTGCTCCCGCACACAGAGTCTGCACAGAACCCCTCTCTCTATCCACTGGTATAAAATCCCTGCAAAAGCACTGTAGAGGACCCATCTTGCCACAAGATCAGCACTCCACTGGGTCTCGTGGACATTGCGGTCTCTTGTGCCCCTCTCTACCACACTGGTAGCACATGACCTGGCCACCTGAACCATTCTTTTGGCTGGTACTACCACCATGAGAGAAGTCTATCTATCTCTTCCTCTTGCCAGTAGGAATAGTACAAGTAACTGGTGCTGAACCACCCGGGACCACACAACTAGATTCTCGAAGTTTCCTCTCTGTAATCAGTGCCTGATTTACAATATCATGTACAATAGGAAACATGAAAACATTCCCCAGTGCTCAGATGACATAACGAAGACCATCCGAAAAATGTCTGGCTCTCAACGTCTCATCACCCACCACCATGGGTGCAAAATGCTGAAGCTCAGTGAAACAAGTTGAATAGTCCATCACCGACATAGAACCCTATTGCAGATTCATGAACTCTCGAGATCTATCTTCTCTCAGTTTTTCTAGGAAGAAGAAGTCATAGAAGACTGCCAGAAAAATCTTCCCATGCCATGTCTCTAGGATGCTCTGACTGGGTGGTAACATCCCACCACCTCTTGGCAGAATCACGTAGCATATATGTCGCGAGATTGACCCTCCGCCATGGAGGTGTCTCAAGATGCTCAAAAATAGTCTGCATCGATCCTAGCCAAGACTCCATAGCCTGTGGTCCGCCATCCCCTGAAAATGTAGGCAGATGCTGCTGCTGGAAGATACGTGTCAGCTCAGCCATCGATGTGGCAGCCTGCGATGCTCCTTAAAAGGTCTGCATGAACCACATAAATCCCTCACGGAACTGGGCCTCGGTGCCTATATCTGGTATACTAGTCGGTGCTGCATCTGGCTCTACTGGAGGATCAACTGGTAGCCCATGGCCCACTATTTCTAGAGTAAACTTGTTGCCGCTCTCCTGGAGAACAACGCGCGGTCGTCTGGGCAACATGACATTACAAGGTCAAAACACTCCTTATAATCAGATTATTTATGTTTAAACAAAGGAACCACAAAGGGAAAAAGAGGAAAAAGGCATTTCAAAATTTTCAACACAAGACTACACGAAGTGTATAATTACTACACGACGTGTACTTGACTTTCCTTCCCCTACCCGGGTCCTTCTACACGGCTGAGCCACATGGCTCCTGTTGAATAAAAACTACACGGTGTGTATATCATCTACATGGTGTGTATGGTGAAATTTTCCAACTTCCTGTGTCGTTTGTGACACAGCTGACTACTCGGCATTGATACTACACGGCATGTTACACCTGCACGTGGCGTGTACACCACCCCGTTTCCCTACCACATAGCTAAGTCCACACGGTCTGTCCTCAGACAAGACTACACGGCGTGTCCCATAGGTACACGGTGTGTTCAAGGAACGGTGACACTGGCTCGTGTTGTTAGTTACACGGCCGAGTCCCCAGGTCACACTACACGGCGTGTTCATCATTGACACGACGTGATCTGTACAGGAGTTCACCGACCCATGTTTTTAGTTACACGGCCGGACACCGGGTCAAAACTGCATGGCGTATACATCATGTACACAACGTGTTTTACCCAATCCTTCCCTACCCCATGTCACTGCCCACACGGTTTGTGACATAGGCTGAGACTACACAGCGTGTACTCACAGTACACAACGGGTACTCAAAAAGTTTATTTTTCTTCCCAAACAGAAGAACATACACAACATGTCTAAGGTACTACAGGGCGTGTATATTGGGTTTCCAGACAGTATGCCTCAGAAACTTCTCCGAAACCCAGAAAACACTGAAACACAACACCTAAGTGTCAAATTCTGATTCGTGAGGGCCCATACTCCCCACAAATCAAAGTTTGATAGCTTATCTATGTTATAACATAATAAACAGTCAATGATCCACCAAATTCCAGTCAATGGGAGCCCATACTCCCCAAAAACAAAATATCAGAGTTCATTCTATAAACTGTCTCATTCAAAATATCCTATCAAATAGCAAGTAATTATCAAAGCAGTTATCACAATAACATTCTTTTCTAGCACAAAAACTATCACAACAACATGCAATTTCTAATGCATCTACATGGAATGGAACTATGCATGGCATGTGATTTCTAGAATCTTCCTAAATGATGCATGAGATGGCATACCCTCATCTCATCAGGTTGCAACTAAATAGAATGCATTTATAAAACATAAACAGCATAACCCAAGTGTGTCACCCATCGGTAAAAATCATATCAACTGTAAATTGGAAAATACGTAAAATTGCAATACAAAGTAGACTGGATTTTCCCAATACACGTGTTAGCTACGCCCGGGCATAGCTTATTAACAACTACCGTTCTTCCTTTCCCTGACTACGGCTCTAAATAGTAAGTTAAAGAAAACAACTACTCTGATACCAAATTGTAACAACCCGGACCCTGGTGCCACTAAACGGGTGCCCCGAACCCGATTCGCCACATGACCTCAAGTGCATTTCCCCAAACGCCAGAGGCTACCGACTAGCAACTAGGGCCTAAATATGATAGTGGGGAAACTATGCCCTCATTTGTCAAAGTGTAGCATAGAAGAATACAGAATAAAACATACAACGATAGCAGAAGAAGTAAACCATACACAACTGAAATACAGAAGAGTAGTGTGTATAACCAACAATATATAAATGATAATTCTACATGTTTAAAGTTCTAAGAAAACAGCCAGAACATGTTATACATAAATATAGTATATAAAAATCAGAGTACAACATAACAAAGAAAAACAGCTAGCAGCGGCATCGCGAGCCTAGGCTCAGTCCCATGCCCTACTACTCCTCCGCAACAGTCAAGTACCTCTATAGGAACTCTTGCCCCTATCAACACCTGTAGAGATGTAATCTGTTTGGGCTGAAAAGCGTGACCCAAATAGGATGTGAGAAATATATTTTAGTAGGCACCCACCAAAGGCTCGTACCCAACTGCGTGTAAGCATGAAACAACAGTGTAAAATAGTAAAATTCAATAAAGTAATCAGTACTCACAAGTAACTAACTTAACAGTTAAATTTCCATTTTAATATTCATTTTAATCATTTATGTTTAAAATAACACCAATGTGAATATTCTATGTAACCGATAAAATTCTACAGACGCGTAAACCCCTACCCTCAGGTAAAGAGTATCCAACAAAAGAATCTTCCCTCAGGCATAATATATTTTTTCCCTTAGGCATAGGTAGTGTCGCCCACAGGCACAAAATAAGTTGCCCATAGGCACAGAGGAAATCTCCCTCAGGCCGAAATAACTACTACCCTCGGGCTAAATAGTGTAGTGCCGAAATGCTAATCACAACAACACCCTTAGGATAAATAGGTAATCGGGCCATGCCCAACATGTAAACAAGGAGTAACAAGCAATTCCTTTCAAGGGAATTCTAAAATTACTACTTTAAATGCATACCCTTGGGTAACCTGGCCAAACGGCTAAACAGTGGAACACACCCCCGGTGTGGATCTGGATCCAAGCAACAATCCCAAACATCAGTTTTACAAATTATTCAATTACCTTTATAGTTATAGGTAGTGAATATAGACACGACCTCAGCCACACGACACCCCAACAGGGGTTTGTGGCACAAAAACGCACAAAACACACAATAGTTGGAAAAATTAACACCAAGCCACCTACCTTATACACCAATTAGCGATATACATGAACATCGATTCCAAAAACGCTCATGAATGGCGTAGATTTGACGAAGAAGATAACCCATTCAAACCCAAATAACTACCATTATGAGAAGAATTGATAAGAATTATCCAAGGAGTTGGAATCCCTTACCCGTGCGGTTCCAACGAGATAGTCCGAGGCGGAAACTGATTCCAAACGAACACCCGGTAGATCATTAAAGGATCGACCATCCCCTCCCGCTCATTCCTCTGGTTCTAGGCCTTCGCTATGAACATGGGAGACTGCTGCCCATTTTAAGTGAAAAAAATAAAGTACACGGCGTGTACTTCTAAGTACATGGCATGTAATCTCTTCATTTAACTATTCCTCTGGCGGCACCGCCACACTGTTCACCCATCGTCATGAGTACACGACATGTACTTCTGTATACACAGTGTGTACTGCCGCCCAGCTAGCGGCTGCTCCACCACCTTATTGTTTAGGCCTGCCGACTGACTACACTGCATGTAACGGACCACTAAATGGCATGTTGTCTATTCCTACACCCTTTTTCACTGGCAAGGCTACACACCCCGTGTACTCATCCTATACACGACCAAAATTACACAGTATGTGGAAAAAGTACACGACGTGTACTTTCAAAATTTAGGATTATTCCCCTTTTTCCATATTTTCTTAAAACAACTTAAGGAAAATTGAAAAGAAGAAGCCCGTACCTCAAAATAAGAACCATGTTCTTACATTTATAGTAATTTTCCACCAATTTGTTAATAATATTTCCTAATTTTCATTGATTTAGTTGTTAATTGCCTTGTTTTCTCATTTATTCTTTATTACGAAAGATCTTGTTTTTGTTTATATTATATAGATCCATAACCTAAAAAATAATAATAATTAAATAATAATTATATTAATAAATTAATTATACTATTAAAACCAATCATTAAACTAGGTTATAAATAATTAACAATTTTACGATCAAAGAGATAGTAGGCAGTACATACGTATTAGTTAGGTTCCATATTTTCAATGATCATTATAGAAAGAAGGTATGCCATTTTTTTAACATTACAGAAAATTCATAATTTAAATTATAAATAAATATTAATTTCAATTCCATTTTATATATAATATATTTGTTTTGGTGGTGTAAAAATATTCTTATCCCTTCATGAAGTTTGTTTTATTCAAATACACGGATGATGTTATTATTTTTAAGTGGAAAAATAAAATATAATGAGACAGTATAATTTAATAATTATGTATATTTCATGAATATAATAATTATTTTATTTATATCAGAAATAATAATTAACTTTATTAATTACCACATTCCATGTATTGTGTTATTGAATGATGAATCCCATTGATTCACGAGGCAGTAGTTCACCGCACAAAAAAAAGATGTTATTATATCTCTAATGGAATAAAATTTAATAAGGTATACAAGATATAATAAATAAAGATGTATAATTATGTTATATATATTATATATAAACATGTAGATTCATAATAATACCCAAACATGAGATGTTGTAATGGAAAAAATAAACGAAATTAGTTTGCAAGGTGGTAGTCTTCCATACATGCGAAAAATGATTTTGTAAACAATTTGATTGAATTAAAGATGAATTTAGGTCAAAAAATTATTATTAAAAAATACTACAATATTTAATATACGTTTTCTCTTAGATGGTCATTTTCGAAAAATAATTAATGGAGGTGGAGAAATTAGTAGAATAAATTGCATGGTTGATTAACATTACCTCTTATTTAGGTATCCTCTTTAGGGTTGCACTAATTAATTTCTAGGTTGGTTTTGTACAAAAACTATTGATTTTAAGATAATTACATGGTTTTTTGGAATTTATTAATGTAGGGGATCGTCGATCCAATTCGATTGAGATTTTTGAACAAGTGAGCGGATTGAGTTCCCTTTTATAATTGAGGAGTGACATTTTTGTAAATAGTCAATAGTAATCAAAATTGGGAGGGCTTATATACCACATGTTCCTAAAAAAATTAATAATAACGTAGGGTATGGTTTATTTAGTCAATATAAACTCCACCCCACAAAAATAAAAACACTTTTATTGATTTATTCCTTAGTCGTTATGTTTACTCAATTTTATCAATTTAGTTTTTACCGAAGTTATTTTAATCTTTTAATTTAACTAGAAAATTTATCATTTAAAACTAACATTAAATTTAGTTATATTAGATACTTTTTGATTAATTATTATAAATACAAAATAATATTTATTAAATAAAAATACCATGTTTTTGGAAAATTTATCTTAACAAAAGATCATGTTTCTGAAAAAAAAATTATTTTAACCTTAACAACACAAAAAATGTTTAGCCTATTTTGGGGTCAATAGATTAATTATTAAAAAAATTGGCCCATTAATATAACATAGTTTATATTTATTTAAATTTATTAATCATTTGGCAGAATATTGGATTTTTAGTAATTTTAAATCATTTAATAAAATATCATTTATTATATAATAACATTAATGTCAATTTTGATAGTATTTATTTAAAATTTATATATAAATAGAAAGAAAATTATGGAATTTTAATATATTATGTTTAAACCTCTCTAACATGATATTATCACTTATAGAATTAACGAATAAAAAAAAATTCATTCAATTTACATCACTTTTAACTTTTTTAGAATCATTTATTAAATTTTATTATTAACTAAACAATTCTTGTGTTGGAATTTATTAATCATATAAAGTAATTATTTCATCTATAATGATTTAAAATGTATTTTAATTTTGAAAAAACCCATACATACATCAAAATAATATTTATAACTGAAAATATGATGTTTTTCTCTATACCACTATTTTATAGATAATAATGTATGGAATCTTATTTTTTTATTTTTTTTTTCTTAACATATAATGTAGTTCAAATTAATGGAATAGTATTCCACTAACTATTAAAAATAAATCCTACGGTGTTAAGGATAGAAATATTTCCATAAATTGTGTTTTGTAAAAGTCGGTAGATCATTTCACCCTTTATTTATTATGTTTATTCAACATTAAAATCATTTTTACCTTAAATCACGATAACTAATTTTAAATATTTTCACTAATCATGATCATAAAAAATTAACCATCCCATATTAGATAATATAAATTATTTTGATTCGAAATATATAATTCATTTATATAAATTATACTCTCAAAAGTGGATGAATTTAATTTAATGTTAATCCAATAGGTGTGACAAAAAGATGGATTTTGAAGTGAAAGTGTTCAAACGTTTATGGAATTTTTATATCATATTTCAATTTAAATATTATTCCAATGAAATAAATTGGATTTATTGATTTAATTTTGAACTAATTATTCTTAATAAGTAAATCAAAATATAATATAACATTATAAATTATTTGAATGAAAAGGAAATTTTCGATTAAAAATTTCTGTTTTTCACTGTTAAAAATATGAAAATTTACAGAAAAATCCCAAATATTTCCCCTAAAATAATTTTGGTATTATAATTACAACAATAAAAATTCAATTTAAATTTTAGAAAACTATTAAAAATTATATTTAAATAATGTGGGAAAAGAATGATTATTACTTATTTTATAAAAAATACACTTTTTAAAAAAATATGACATTTTCTTCTAAATAGTTATTATATAATTAATAACTAATAGATAACCGTATTATTCATAATTTATTTATTATTATTAATAACTCTAAAATTGATAGCTAGTTTATTACTATTATATTAAATAATATTATTTTAATAACAAAATGTGGTTTAGTGAAACTCGGTTTTTCTTGCAATGAAAGCTATCGAGAAAACTCATTGTTTCATGTAACACCTTCTAAACTCATAGTTTCTTATGATGAATACTATTGAATAGATAGAAATTATTTATAAACAAATATATTTTAAGGTCTTAAGGTATTATATTACCATCTACACTTGGTGTTGTGTGTCATGCATGCTATCAAATACAATGCCATTATTTTAGAATTTCAGGGTGTTGAGACAATAGAAAAAAATTGATGTATTTGTAAAATAATAAAAATATTGAGTCACAATAATTAATCCAAAAAAACTGTAATATATAACACAATCCCAAAAAACTAGCATCATAATATTCCACTAGAGAAGAAAGATACATTTCCTTTTCCTATATCAAGAAGAATAACATTTTATAATCCATCAAAGAGTATATACATTGTGTGAGTAATAATATGTAGTAGAATTTACTTTTAGAATCTCAAAAACACTCCACTAAGACTACAAAATGGTTAGCTCATAGTTTATTTAAAATGGAGTGTGACAATATCAAAATATTTTAATATAAGAAAATGGATTACCAAAAAATGAAAGTAAATAACTTTTTTTTATCATGTATTTATTCTTGGAATACCCATACCATGTTTCTCCCTCTCCCTCTATCACACATTCATGATGGGTGATTATAAAAATACACATGGGCAGTGATCCATCCTTCACCAATTCTTCAAAATAGGATAAATACTACATGCATTTCCAGTCTAACACCAAGTACAATGTCTATACCAGGAAGCCTATATATAATGAAATATGAACCCACACATCTATATTTTTTGAGAACATATGATATTATTTTTTTATCAAAATAAAAAATTACATAATTTTTCCAAAATTATTGAAATAAGAATTTCATTTTGAAACCATGAAAAAGTATTTCCTGTAAGGGTGAATTATATTTTTTTGAAACATAATTCATTTTTCAAACAAGAACCATAAATCCTATAAATCTAAGGAACCTAATATTTTAAAAATAATATTAAACATTTGTTCTTATTAAAAATCATTGAATGATAGTTTAAAAATATATGCCATCAAATTATAGAAATAATGCAGGGATAAAAAATTCACCTACCTATAGAGAAGGGCACCAGAAGACAAGAGAGAAGAAAAGACTATAACTTCAATAATAGACTTCCAAAATAATTTCAAAAATCAAGAATTAGTCAGTAATCCAATGATCACCATAAAAAACCAAAACCAAAAAAAATATAGAGAAGGAAGAAATAAATGGGTTATAAGTAGAATTTTCTATTCAAAAATTTCATTAGAATTCCCTCTAAGAAGAACTAATGTATATACATAACTACTCTCCCAAAATAGGATCACAAATAAAATTTTTCAAAAATAAACATGACCATTACCATGGCTTGGTGAATCCACCAATTCCATGGTGACTTAAATTTTGATACATAAAAGACTCATGACATGGCCAACCACCATGACTTATTCAAAGAGACAAAGATGTTTTAGGCCCACTATGTCAAGGACCATAACATGGTGAGGCTTCTCCAGCCATTGTTTTCTATGAGCATCCCATTGAAACATGAACTCGATCACACTCAAAAAATCCTAATTTTTCCATCCTCATGTTCTGTTGAGACACACCTCATACAAAATCCCCAACCCCATAGAAGGATGTTTCATACAGGGAACCGTGAAAAGGATAAAATACCACCAAAATCTCTATGATGCTCACCAAATCTGCCTGAAAAAAAGTAAAAACAAGTAAATGAATTTAAAATGAATATATAATGAAGAAATACCTTATATAAAGGGTGATATATTCTCAACACCATTATAATTTTTATCCTTCAATATCTAGAAATTAGAATTTCTTTTGAAAAGATTAATCCATTATTCCAATATATCATTACCATATTCTCAAGTTTCTTCATTATTCTTACCATGATACCCTATGAAATGCAAATAATAGATATTATATCCCCAAAACACTTTATATTAACATAATAGAATATATATCAATACATGTAGAAATGTATATTTTGATGCCATATTAATGTGGTTCAATTGAATCACATATCCATGATCAGATTTGAACCTTATCAATTGAGATACAAGAAATACATTGTGTTATAAGGTAAATTGTGGTGGTAAATAAAACATATAAGACACATCACCAATTAATTATAGTATTCTCAATCTATCAATATATATTGGATAAAATTTACCTTTATTTCCCAAATATTGACCCTTAACTTTAAAAAGACTTTAAGAACACATGATCTCTCACATAAAATGATAACTGTTGACAAATATGATCCAAAAAAGATTTATTATGACTTTGATCCATCACTATTCCTTTACTGATCATCTAAATTATTATGGTATTTTCATATACAAGGTTAGTTTCAAATAGTTCTGTTTCACTATTCTCTACCAAAAAAAGTGGACATCGAAAAGTAAAACCAAATAATGATTCAAAATAAACCAAATATATCGATTTATAAAATTTGTTGTTATATGATATATTCAATGATGGTATATGATCACCAATGATCCTTTGAAATTCATAACTCAAGAAAATATAATATCTTATATTATTTGGATAGTTTTATTTGATAATCCATACATTTGAGGAATATATATAATTCATATAGCCAACATGGTTGACAAATATTAATGTAATGATCACAAAATCTAAGAGATAAAATGAGAAAATTTATCATAGATTTTTGGAAACTATTATTCCATGAATCATTATAAATTCCTAAATATATATATATATTTTCATGTTTTCTACTATATTAAACTCATGAATAAGGATTACGTGATCCAACATTGTGAGTCGATCTATTATCAACAATATGTAATCTTGTTTCCAAAAAATTCTTGGTATTATTTTAACAAAATCCAAATCAATGTGTTCCCATTTAAATATAGTCGCAATTAATCATTAAGATACATTATATAGTCATTGGTTCTCTTCCATGACGTGCAGACAAGTGATTCATCTCCAAACATGATATACCACATTCCTTTTCATTCCAACACATAAAAAATGACTTATCAGTGCCATATCATATAAATTCTATGATATATATCCCATTTTGAGTAGTGATAATAAAAAAAGTGTTACTATTGATAAGACTATGAAACAATAATCTGATCACTAAAAGGAAACAAATAGTTTTCATCATGTTTCTATCTATTAATGGTAAGACCACCGTTGAATTTTGATTTTTTAGTAAGTAGAAAATAATATGATCTTTTATAACCCTTTACATGTTCACAAAAATCAAGAATTAGTGTCAATGTATAAAAAAATAACATCACCATTTTCCATTGGTTTATTGATGTGCATATATGTTATCATAGTCATCATATGCCATTAATAATGATATTATTTGTGTAATTGTTTGTTTTAATTTTTGATTAAATGATATTCCATTGAATTTTAATTTCTAGGGCAATATAACTGGTCAATTCCATGAATCTAGAGATATTAAATCAATTATATTTATGTTAGGGTAAAAGATCAGTGAAAAAAATTGTTTCATGTTTTATAGTATGTGAACACTATGAATTTCACAAAATATTGATAATGGTTTCTTGTTTTGAAGGAATAGACTACCATTTCCAATTCCAAATCATGGGTCAGATAATTGAGTTCATGAGTTCAAAATAGTTATGATTTATAAGACATGACTTAGTCTACTTTATTGAGAAAACAAATGAATCCAGGTCTATATGTTCCACAATAAACCACATAACCCTTTATAGTTTCAATAAAAATAATAAGGGGTGAAGACGTGATCCTTGATTTATTTATTAAAAAATATTTTTGACTATCAACCCTCCATTGAAAGGGGTGACCATTCTCAATAGTGATTTTGTAGGAGATGTGAGTCAAGAGAAGTACCAAACATAAGTGAAAATATTAAATCGCGAGACGCAAAATCAATTTAGCTTAAATAGGTTCATTAGTGGTATCTAAGAGGAATAAAAATATATATTTATTATGTGTACTAATATACCACTCTAAGAAACAACATGGCTAGGGAAGTGCACTTCTTCTATCAAGAAATTGCATTTAGAGATGTTTTAATTCAATCAATGCTAATAAAAAATGCTCTATACAATATCTTAATGTTTTTCATGTTCATTATATGTATATGAATACACCATAATGTCATCCAGAAATTCCCTAACAAAAGATTCTAGGAACTACTGAAATACTTTATTTATCAATCCTATGAAAATAGTAGGTGCATTTGTAAGATCAAAGGGAATGATCACAATTTCATAATGACCATAAGGACCCCCAAAAACTATTTTCTAAATATCATTCTTCCAAAACCTATGTTGGTGATACCCAAATCATTACTCAATTTTATGGAATAATTGGGATTCCTTTGATTTTTCAATGTCTTTATCAATCCAAGGTAAAAAAATATGAATTCATTAGACTAGCAAGATTAATATTATAATAATCAATATAGATTAATAATTGACCATGTTCCATCAGGGTAAAAGAGACTAGTATAGCTGAAGGAAACATACTTGATCTCACATAACCATTACCTTCCAATTATTCCAACAAGATATTTTACTCCTTCAATCATACTATTTTGATTCTATATCATATAGTTGAAATATGACTTTTTGCTGGGTGGAGATCAATCAAAAATCCAACTTTCCTTTTCGGAGGAAAACTATTGAAGATGTTGGGGAACATAATGGGTTATTGATCTAATATAGTATTAAAATTAATAGTATCAATCATTTACATACTCCAAAAATCTCCCACCGCTAATTGATAGAAAATTTTTCCAACCATTTGAGCTAATGGTCCTGTTTATTCATCCCGCACATCCTAATATGCATTAAAAGGATAAACTATCTCATCATAAGATATAATCTTTACTCATCATGAATATCATTAGATATGGGAATTTAAAGATTCTAATACATTCCCATGATTATTTAAAATCTATCCATGAACAAAAAAATCCCAATCCTATTGGACTCCATTGATTTTATATAACAAAAAGAACTTTTAAATTCATTGTAATATTTCTAACTAAGAGTTTTTTGGATTATCATGTGTGGAATATTCATAATATGAACTCCCATTTTTTCATGACTTGGACCTTGCTGGTGTCAAGACAAAACTACCCCAAGCCCTCTTTTATATAGCAGGGGTGGAATAAGCACCGAAGGCACACCTAAACTTGAGGGGGGGGGGATTTCATAAGTACCTATACGCACATACAAAACCAACTCAATTTCAAACTGTAGAGGGAAATTATTAAAAAATGTAACACTTTTATAAATAAAAAAACATTCATGGACCTCTAAATAGTGACAATTAGGATAGAATTAACATAAATGAAATGTGTGAAAAATACACCCAAAAACTGAAATGTGTCCCAACTTGAAAAAAATGTAAAAGAGTAAAACAATGAGAGAGATAATCTATTGTATCCAAATTTATGACCACTGTACAAGGTCCAAGAACCTATTACCATATCTACTATATGGTCACAGTAGAATACTCCACCATCTCGAAAAGAAACAATATGTGTGATAAAAAACCATGCTGGGGTGTGTACAAACATACCCAGCAGAACAACCCAAAATGGGTGAAAGGGGAGGAGTGAGAGATAAAAATAAAGAGTAAAGTTGTAGATATAATCATTATTTAATAAAAGATTATGGCTCAATCTAATAAGAGAATAAAATAGAAATCATCCAAATATAATGAGCACGACACGATGAGAATATGAACTTCTCGTTTAGTATTTGTTACATATAGCTGGAGAGTGGACTCATCCAACCAGATGAAGCTTAACATGGAAAGAATGTGGAATACAGTCACGTATTCACCACTCTTGGAAGGGGAGTAACTAAACCTAAGGAGTGGTTACCAAATAACGATATATTTTTATATATATGCTCAGTAAAAGAAGACCAAATGAGATAGAAATGGAATCTCCATATCATATATCAGTCAACGAAGAAGGGTAGCCAATAGTTCTAAAGGAATTCCATCGGTGAAAAATAGAATCCCACTCGTCTACCCTGAACACAAATGTCGAAGGAACTCAATCACCTCACCTTGATGAAATTTAGTTTGGGTGGAATGAACTCACCCATGTAGATTTAGGTCATGTCACCAGGAAGCATTTTCATAGGGAAATAATTTATATTCCTTTTATGTCCAAGGCTATGAATAACCACACCTCTTTACTCTATTGTACATTCCAGATCCAATATATGTTATAATCATTGAGGAATATATACATCATATCCCTTTTTTGGATGGTAAATGCATGTAATATCATCAGAGGAACTCCACATCAAGATCTACTGGTGGGTATGGTCCTATAAAGGTGTCATTGGGGGAAATCCACTAGCTAACCCTAATATAGTGTAAACACCCAGTACTTTCATTGGGGGAACTCCACTATCCAATCCTATTATAGGGTAAATTCATGGATCGTTGAGGAACTCCATAGTTTAGTCTTACAGGAGGGTAAATTAGAAAGAACATCAAAGAAATACACTATATAGACCAGCTGTAGGGTAAGATCATAATTGGCTATGGGAAATTCCATAACCCATACTTGTTAGAGGGTTACTCCTGAGATACCTGATGTTTCTGAAAGATTGTTTTTATCATTAGGTTTCACCTCAGTACATTCCGAACTCATATCATTGCACATAAAATCTCAAAATCCCCATCTGAGGAAACCTTCATGTTATATGTGAAGAAAATCCCAGGATAGGCTACTCTCAATCCAAAATCCAAGTTAAAACAAAGGAGATAGAAATTTCTGAAGGTTTCATAGAAGAGATCAAGTGGAACACGACATGTGAGTGGACCCGCACAATGTGTGGTCTCTATCCATAGTCCGACAGTGTCCTTGGCTAGAACACGGCTCCACCCCAGGTAATAGAATACGTTGTTTAAGTGGACTATATGATGTTTCCTTGCTAACTGGTACTGGGGTCACATTCTGAGGTCGTGTCCGTGTACTCAAATCATGTGTCTATGTACATTAGTATAATGCGTGCAGCTAGCCACGTGGTCATCACACAACATACTCACATAGAAAGGTGGTACATGACATGTTAAGGTAAGTACATGAAGTTCTATCCTTTTGGGACTCTAAAACCGTAGTGTCACATCATAAATGGGCTATTCTCCATGTGTTCTTTGTTCTATAAGAATTATAATCGCGATTTATCAAGAATCGTCATGTTTGCAAATCTGAAATTTATGATTTAACAGCGGATCCCCAACCATAGATCCCACCTCATTTCCATTATAAAACCATGGATTATCTGCGGATCATGATTGTTGCCCATCATTTGTTGGGAATCATTTCTGGTTTAGATTTGTTGAACTGCTATATGTTTCGCATGCAACTGCCCCTCCAATTTTCATGATATTATGGATTTAATACTATATCGGTCATCCTCTTATTAAAATTATTGTAGATCCATTATTCTCTAAGAAAAACATCAGTTTATCAACATTTAAAAATCGATCTAGGTACGTAATCATGCACGAGTAGGCTAACAACTATCGAACTGGGAACTATTGGTTCCATCGTGGAAGAACTCAATGAATGAGAGGGAGAAAAAACTCATGAACAAGTTTTTAAGAAATCATTGTCAAGGTATTCTTGTAAAATGAACAATAATGTTCTCCATGTTTATATTTACCAAATAAATAAGTTTAAATCATCATTCATGGGTACTTGTGAGGTTTTCTAAGATTCGGTTTGAATGAATAATAACGATCTACTCAATAGTTATATTATTTGTGTGAAAACCACATATAAAAAGTCTTACCTTAGTTTGGAATGGTTTTTTAAGAATTTTCTCAACATAGAATTTGGGAGGAGCTATTACATTCATTGCACTTTGATCAGCCTTGTCTCAAAGGCATATCATTCTTCATCAATTGAGTAGGGGATGAGATCTTACTAGAATATGGGATAATTACGAGAAAACCTCTAAAAATTTACCCTAACCATGTATTTTTAAACATATTATAATGTTAAAAAATGAAATTACTTAATTAAATCAATTAAATGCATTTTCATTGAGTGATGGGACTGAACATTTGCAATTGAATCATTTTATATCATTACTCAGGTGAAAACCACCTTCTGGACACAAATGTGGACTCAGATTTTAGATTTGATCAACTGTATAAGAGTTATAATATTTCCATTAATTATATATGTGCATGAAACATAAAATATATTTTCAATTTTTATAAAAATAATTTGGGACACAGTAGGACATCAAATCGCAAGTCATCATATCTTGTAGATCTGGAAATATATATATAAATTTTAAAATGTATTATAAGAAAAAAAAAACAGGTTCGACATCATTACATCCTCTATTATTTTCATCATTGAAAAGAAAAACTGGGAAAATAAATCAAGATACAATGACTACATCTAGCTCTCCCACTCCCAGGAACTCTTTTACAGTTTCCTTGTTACCATAGCATGTAAAACAAATGGATGGTCCATCCATGAAGGGTTCTCTTTTGACAGTCCTCGATCATCAATGCTTGCTCTAAAGATATGACACCATCCCTGTTGTCCAGCTCACCCAATTTAATGGTGTGTGTATGATCATGAAAGTATCTACTCAGATATAACACATGGAAGATGTCATGACCCACTCTAGTTGTGGGGGTAGTTTTAGATAGTAGGAAACATCACTTATCCTCAGCATGATCTCAAATGACCCATTGAAACTTAGGGATAGCTTGCCTCCTCGACCAAACCTCTGCATTACTCATCATGGAGATACTCTCCAGAAGATGTAGTCTCCCTAATTGAACTCCAATGACCTATTATGTTGACCTATAAAGAATTTATATCTACTTTTTATGTTTTCATTTGCTCATGGACGACATGCACTTTCTCAGTTGCCACCAACACCAATATTGTACCCATACACGATGAGTCACCAATCTTTATGATGAACAACGGTGACCTGTAGGGTCTCCATTATAGGCCCAAAAAATATTACAGGATGATGGTATAATGGTAGATGTGGTTGTAAACAACATTTACCGAGGGTAGGTGTTCTTCCTAGCTCCATACAAAGTCCATCATGCAAGCACTAAACATATCCTCTAGAACCTAGATAGTGCACTTAGTCATTCCATAATCCTAGGTTTGATAGTCTATACTCATCTGCATGTGGGTCCCAGATGCCTCTATAGGCCTATCCAAAAATCATGATGTAAAATTCACATCACAATTGGAGACGATTGTTGAGGGTGCACCATGAAGGTAGACACTGTCTCATTTGTACAACTTCCCCACACTCAACATTTTGGGTCAATTTACTATCAAATAGATGATGTCATTTATCATCATTAAGCATGAAATAAATATGACGAAGTCTAGGAATAATTCATCCCACTTCTATTTTTTGATCTCAAGTGGCTGTAAAAACCTATCGGAACATAATAGATAACATTCACCTGCTGAAAGGTGGAGAACAAAGAGGTGAACTCAGATACACATTATCTCATTAAGAATGAAAAAACTAGTACTATTGATATTTTTACTTCTTTCCCACAATGGGATGTATAACTAGGGGAGAAATTTGGATCTCTCACATCACCTCCTCTGACATAACAATAGGAACTACTATTCTCTCCGAGAATATAACATCATGATTCCACCATTCAAAATATCTATTTGGGGGCTCAACTTTGGATATATTGTTGGATAAAACCTAAAATTTTTATTTCTTCTAATTGGAACTCTCTCATGTGCTAGTGATGCAATGGAGGAAACTCAATCAACTGAACAAAAGTTGTACCATCCTGCTCCAATAGGGCCAGCTTCATGGAAGATAAATACACCAAAGCATCCTACAAAAATTGAGCCTCATAATTTCTACTAAGGGAATTTACTAAAATTTATCCCTTACCTATAGTATAGAATGTCTCAAATCCATTGTCTCATAGGAACTCTAAATAGTGTCTCTATCATAGGTTTAAGTCTCTATAGGTTAAGACATATCTATGAATTTTGTGGTCTGAGTTAACCAGAAAGTGATATTTGAGAAGATAGTGTCTCAACATCCATTGGATGAAGACTGCCAATACTAAATATTTATCATAATTCACATATTTCTTCTCATGGGATCATCAATTACTTATACTCTATGCACTTAATGCTTGATGTTTCATTGAAATGAAACCAATCTAAGCTCTTGAGGAATTGAAATACACTACAAACTCAATGGCTTCCTCTTATAATATCAGCATTGGGGAAATTTTCAACCTCTACCTCAATAGCTCAACAGACCATTGAAATTGCACAGACTAGGTAAACGGTCTTCTTAAACATTAGGGCGGCCAAATGGTGATATTATTCTAGATAATTCCACCAAGAATCTCTGTTATAACCTTACCAAACCAAAGAAACTATTCACCACCAATAATGTTTTGAGTGGATACCAAGAAAGAACTGCCACAATATTTTATAGATCAATTACTAAACCTTTTTATGAAATTACATTACCCAAATAGTGAACCTCATACATCCCATATTATCACTTCAAGAGGTTTAAATAAAGATGGTGCTCTCTAAGTAGACAATTATGTTACTGATGAAGACATTAACCAACTAGTCTATTTATGTACGGAAGACATAGTTCAAGAAATCCATATAGATGGTGGTGTAATTATTAACATCAAAGGGCATCACCAAGAACTCATAGTGGCTGTAGTGAAATTGGATTGTGAACATTGGAATATCATCCACATGGACCCTCAACTAGTGGTAGTTAGATCTAAGATCAATATTATAGAACCATTTTAAACATTGAAACTAATAAAAGAGGACTTCTATCCTTGGAAAGGGGTACATGTTCATTATCAAGGCCGCATTTATGTGACAGTAATTCATGTAAAGCTATAAGATCCCATCATCCTTTTTCAAGAATAGAACTAGAGCTGCCCAGGGGGACACACTGGTTCTGATGACAACGTTCTCACAAAGTTCATCCAAATTCATCCCTAAATCATGGTGTTTGGTTGGTTCAATTGAAAATTCCATAGAAGATATTAGGATTTCCCTGGTTTCAATTCAATTAAAAACCCCTTCTCCCACCTTGGAGGATGTTTTGGAATGTTCTCAACGAAGATGTCTATATTGTCCCCCTGAATAGAAGGAACCTAGATACCTAAATAGTTTTATGTGACAAGGATCAGACATTCCATATATTGAATTATTGGTTCCCACCCACTACTCGCAGTCACCACATGTCCCATCATGATCTCTCTCTTACTAGAAAAGGAGAATCTCATCCCATAAGTATGAACGCATTTGAACTGTCTAATATGACAATAAATCTAAGTTGGGACCATATAAAGACAATCTATACCAAGAATAATGTCATAAGGTTACATCATTACACCCAAGTGGTCCCACATGATCCTCTCTCCTCCATGTGACAACTCACATTACTGGTTGATGAATTACATAGAAGAAGCATTCCCTATATGAAAATCAAGATGAAGTTACTATGCCAACATCACTACTGGGAGAATAAGATATAACAATAGGAGCCTAGAGATAATGGAATGACTAAAACCTATTTCCACAAATACTAAGGAATTATTAGTATAAAACACATATCATACAATGAATCATCATATGTACTACTGGGTTTGGGCATCCAAAGACTGGAGCTATCGTGACCCCAGCTGCCATCTCCCTGAGCCCAATGTGGGACACATAGTTATAGTTATATGAGGATCTCATAGCATCATCTCCACTAGTAGAAATTCTTATTCCTCTACCATATACACATCCCTGGGGACCGCCCTATCCCCATCGGGGAGTTCTCTATTCACCGAAAAACCTCAGCCATGGTGGCCCATCAACAATCTATCTGGGATTCTCATCCTTCCGACTCAGGTAGTCCCATTCCATGTGACCCCTCTGATCACAAGTAAATACCCACCCATCTAGGTTTCTTTAGTCCTTTACGCTATTGTATGCCCATATGACAATATTTCTAAGCCTACTCATGGAAGGGTCTCTTGTTTCATGATCTCTTGATCCCTCTAGCTACATTAGATGACTCAACCTTGTTGTGACCAATTCCAGCACTAGCTACTTGGAATCACTCTGACAAAAATATATCCTTCACTATTTCCCTCTCCAAAAACTAGAATAGGTGGGGATGCACAACAGTACATTACAAGCAGATATTTATCTTTGTAGCCCTACTAAAACTTATGTGACTAGAAGAAGCCATTATGGATAATGTCGATAGATTACCTTGTATGGTCTATGAACCTAGGTGCATAATCAGCCATTATCATTCCTACATGCAAAAAATCTTAATCCTCCTTGATCTAAATTGAACATATGTATCATAGGTAGTACATCTCATGAAAAAAATTCTAGAAGTTGTCCCATGAGAGCATCAAATAATCACGCATCTATGTAACCAAGATCCCCCAATGACAAGGTACTCCTTGGAAATGACTTGCTTCCAAATACACCATCTGATCTATACTAGTCCAACAAATCATGAAATTATAGACTAGTGAGTCTATCCAATTTTCTACTATATGATGATCTGAATCAGCGTGAAACCTCAACTATCTGGAAAAAAGAACTCAAAGAGTGTTCTCACCCTATCCATGTACTTATCCCGCTATACATTGATGATGTACTGCTCAATAGGTGTTGGTGCTACTACATTCCCTCCTAGAGGAAATGGATCCCAAGATAGACCATGATTTAAGGCCCCATCACCCATATGGTCATCATCATGAACCAGAGCTAGTATCTTAGTTATAAATTATTGTGGATTCATCCTAAAAATAATCAAGTATAACTATGGTGAGTTGAATATATATATATATATATATATATAAATATCAATTTGGATATGACTCATGAAGGAAATTCAATGAATCCATCCTATAGGATTCATGTTCCATTGATCCCAATAACAAATGTCCATACATTCTATACTAACTAGAATGTAGTAATGGTATTGTGGAATGGATACGTTGACCACTACACCATAATTTGACTCCCATGCTTGAGATCCACATTCAAGACACTTTGAAATTTTTTCTCTAAACTGATAAAATCCACTTCAAGAGAAATTGTCAAACAAAATCGCATAGAATAAACTTTATCTGATATTAATATGACATGACCTGACCCAATACAAGGCTCAATATGCAACTTCACAATGATTGCCTAAATATTATACTTGGTGGATACATGTGCCAAAAGAATAAAAAAACATGTGGAGGTCTTTGCGTAGGTACGTGTATTCACAAAAAAATACAAATAAATTAATATTTGCAGATATAAATAAATAAAAAATGGAACACGTGTATAATAAAACCAAAAAAACATGTATATCTAAACAGTATAAAGTATGATAGTGTAAACTAAAAAGAATAGGGGAAAAACATGCATAGAAAAAAAAATTTCCTAACCTGACAGAACTAGAAATGAGTACAAAAGATGAGAGAATCAAACTATTGTATCCTGTGATATGACCAATGTATGATGTCCAATCACATAGTACCTCTAAGAGCCCCTGAGTTCACGGTAGACCAGCCTATCCTCTAGAAAATACATGACATATGTGGGGAAATATGATTTAGGGGTGTGTATATAAATACCTAGTAGAATGACTTTAAATGGGTGAATGGATAGTAGAAAGAGATACAAATGAAGAGGAATGTAGTAGATAAAATAATTGTATAATAAAATAGTATAGCTCAACCCAACATGAGAGTTAAAGTTTATTCGTCTAAAAACAAGGATCTCGACACATGGAGAATATTAATTTTTCATTGATTCTTTGTTAATTATAGCAGGAGAGTGGACTAATCCAACCATGATAAGCTAAATGTGCAAAGCACGTGGCATATCACATGTGTATTCGCCTCTCCATGGAATATAGTAACTAAACACATGTAGTGGGTATCAAAGAAGGATATATATATAAATGCTCAATCAATGAATATAAAATGAGAGATTAGGGGATCTCTATCACCCAGATCAGTTATAGAAAAAGTGTATCCATCAGTTCCAAGGAAGTTTATATATAATTCCCCTCATCCAACTCATCTGGCCAGAAGTCATAGATCTAAGGAACTCAATCAACTCAACTTGATACTATCTGAATTTGGTGTAACTGAACCACTATCATATTTTTAGGTCACATCACCATCACAAATCTAGATGGGAATGCTTTAATCACTCTCATTATTCAATGGCTATGCCAAACAAAATCTTGTCACTTTGTCACATAGTTGAGAGAAACAGTCTCTGACAGTCATCTGGGAAGCTCAAATGAACAACCCTACTAGATGGGAAAACGTATTTTACAATAATCATTGAAATCTATCTTTCCAGAACTACTATAGGGTAAATTCCTAAAAAGGAATCGTCAGCGGACATCTACATCCCCAGCCTGCTAGAGGGTAAACTACCATTACTATTTTTGGGGGAACTCCACTTCCCAACCCTATTGGAGAGTAAATGCCTTGAACATTGAGGAACTCCACTAGTTTTTTCTATCAGATCACATGTTATAATGATCATTAGGTAACTCTACTACAAATCCCAGCTAGAGGGTAATACCGATACTATAATTTTGGAAAGTCACTATCCAGCCCTACTGTAGTGTTACGCCCTGGATGCTATAGTGTTTCCTAAATACCAATGTCATCATTGAGTGTCATCGAGGTTTTTTTAAATCCTCTAAAACATCAAATAATATGTCAAAATACATTTACAAGGGCACCACCATGTTATAAGAAACAAAACTCAATATAGGCCACTCACAAGTACAAATCCATGTTCAAACTAATGATATACAAATGCTTCAGGATTGCTCATAATAGCTCACGGGGAACACAACATATGAAGGGACCCACATGGGGTGTGGTACCTCTCCATATCCTTATCATGTCCCAATCAAGAACACGAATACTTCCCATGTTTGAGAACACACTGTTTAGGTGGACTACATGTTGTGTCCTAGCTAACTAGGACTGCAGCCATGTCTTGTGGTTGTGTCTATGTACTCAGATCCCATTTCCATGTACATAGGTTCACAGTGTGTGTCTTGTCTTATGTTCCATCACACTAATTACTCACAAAGGAAGGTGGTACATTTCACATTAAGGGAAGAACATGTCATTAAATCCCTATAGGCCTCCAAAATCCTAGAGATTCCACTGAAAACATCTACAAAAAATGTGTTATTTGTACAACACAACATAAAGTCAGGAAATTTCAAGAATCATTAGATCTAAAAATTCTATCTTGATGAATCAGAACCATATCCATAGCCATAGATCCCTGGTAAATTTCTTCCAAAACTCGTGGATGTAGCCACAAATAATGATTTTTGACCACCCTTCATTAGGAAATGTTTCTGGCAGATATTTTGTGAACTACTATATATTTTTCATATCATTACACCTCTGTTCTTCAAGATTTTGGAGAGTGCACAAATGATTGGTCTTAAATTCCTTACAATGATTACATATCCAGGAAATTATCAGAGAACCATCATCATTTCCTTGATCCATTATAGATTTGGGTACCAGATCGAGCTCGGGTCGCCTGAAAACTGTAGAATTGGGAACCACAAGGTTCTGTTGGTGAAGACCGTAATGAATTTGAGGATGAAATAGTACACTAAAAATTGTTTAAGAAATTATTGGATAAGAGTAATTCACTAAATATTGAGAATTTCCTCAAGGGTCAGATAAAAGAAATAAATAAATTTATATCTTTATTCATAGGCACAAGAAACATTTTCAATGACACAAATTGAAGGACAAATAATGATCTACAGAACAATTTAAATATAAGGTAAAAAACATATAATGAGTAAAAACTTGATTTATATTGATATTTATTTATGAACACACTCTCCAACAAATTCAGGGGGATCCAATACATTCGTTGCACTTCGATCTTCCATGATCTGAATTTTTTTCATTCATCGTCAATAGAGGTGGGGAGGATTTCCCTTTGGCGAATGGGATAATTATGATAGAACCCTACACAATTCTCAGTATCCATGTATTTATTAATAATTTATTAGGTCAAAAGATAATATATTTTTTTATTTATTTAACTAATTAAATCACTTAAATTCACCACCCATGAGTAAGGGGCCCAAATGTCTTGAACCGACTCATTGTATGTTGCACATAGGGTAAACACAATTTTCAAGAAAAATGGTGGTCTTGGATTTCTGATCCAATCTACTATTTATGGTTTATTCTATTTTATTTAATTTACCTTGTGTGTGCAATATATAATATATTTACAATTTATTCAAAATTAATTTTGGCACACCATACCTCAGAATCACATGCCGTATCATCCCCTAGATCGGGTAATATAATTATAAATATTTCAATGTCTTATAAGGAAAAAACCAGGGCTCTATAAATTTGATCAATGAAATGTGAAGCAATAAAAGAGTGGGAAGAACTATTATCAAACAAAACTTGTTTGATGATTAATTTATGAATAATGATTCCTTGTATAATAAAAAGACATTATTTTTATTCTGTGATAATACACTCAACACCTTATTAGTTTCTTCCGGGTCCTTATTACTTTCATCCATTATATGATTTCATTGGCTGAGGAGTTGAGGTGTTCATAGAAAAACACTGGTTCACATAGTCCAAATGATAATAATTATTTTTTCATGATCATCCCATTCCATCATAATATTTCAATGATGCATGTGATATATTATTAAAAAATCACTATGGGGAACTAAAATTTTACCCTTGATATGTTCCATATTCTTACAGTTGTAAAATTCTCTTGGTGGATCTATAAAATCATTTTCTATATTCATAAATAAACCACATGATAAATAGTTAGGCTCAGCAATTGGTTGAGGAGTATTTTTTATGGATTCAATAGTTTAATTTTGAGATAATCTAGCACCATGGTAATATGTGTCTGTCTTCCACTTTTTCCTACCATTAGAGTTCCTAGCTATTTCTATGGAGACTAACATACGTCACCAAGCCATATTTTTAGTGATATACCTTTACTCTACTATTTCTCAATTATCCATATTCTTATAATTTTTGATATATAGAAAATTATCTTGAAATGAATTTATTGACTCAATTTGTAGTCAATGTTCTTTCCTTAAAAGATGAACAATTAGGAAATTATAGAGAAAATTGAACTTAGTTCCCAAATATAGCTGTATAATTCATTACATCGAGATTATATTTCTTTAGGCTAATGTAATATATCATTGTAGAAATTTTCATCGTTTAGGGTTGAATTATTTATTGAAGAATTATTCAAATACTCCCACATAAAAACATTGTCCATACTATATATGGGAATATGAATAATAACATTGGTGTGCATGATTCTCTTATATGTAAAATAATATCTTGAACCTTATACTCATTGAGTTTTAAAGAAAATAAAATACATGGTTCCTTCTTTTAAGAAAATCTTCTTCCTTTTTTCTATTTCAAATCCCATTAAAATATTTTAAGATTATATTTTATATTTTTCAAATAATGATCCAATATTCATGGGTTATCATTAGGATTTCCATTATCAACCACCTGAGAATGTTGAATAATTCTCTAAACATGTTTTTGGTTCACATATGGCTTAGGTGAAACCACATTTTCTACAGCCTCAATTGGTTGGTATCTAGTTCATCAAACCAATTACAATTTTCAAAATGAAAATAACCCCCACATAGCTATCACTCACTAGAAAACCAATGTATTTGAATATTCTACATCCACTAATTCATCAATCATTACAACCCATTTCCTAAAATCATCGATCAAAATAAGAAAAATGTCATCCCAGAGGGAAGTCTCTTTACGAATGCATTATATGATACACTAATCAGCTGAACCCACAATGATGAGATCAAAACACCCCTATAAGTATCTTAGAAAACTTTTTATTATTGATAACACACTGATCACATGAATTTCAATAAAAATATGATTTCCTTGTCATTTTTTATATACATTCCATGTTTTGAAATTCTTATCTCTATGTTATCATCCCAATATGGCAGATCAGTGATGACTGATACCATTTGTATCATCCTGAACCCACCCATTGGCATTAAAAGACCAACTCATTGAATTGGTCCAGACCATTCACTTTGGATGGGTCATAGGTGCTTCTAAAATTATGTTATGTCACCAAGATACCAAAAGCTTGTCATAAATTCCAAGATTATGTAAAAAACTAAGGGATTAATTTAAATAAAAAAACAAAACTAGCCTAAAAATATAAATTATAAAAAACAGAACTGACTATATTATGAATGAGTACAAAAAATTATAATTGAATGAATACCAATAAAGTAATAATATTAGTGTTGTCATGACATTGAAAAATAACCACATCGAGAAAACTAAAGGATGACTTAATTTAATAACAACAATGTGGAAGCACACTAATGAATATGAAAGTGAAAATAGATGCTAAAATTCCTTCTCAACAAACTAAAAACACAATAAACCACTAGAGAATAATAATACCATTCCATTACTCAGGTCATGAAGAATGTTGTTCTTATACACACAAATGTGAATATATAGGGGATGAGTAAAAATAATTAGTTTTGTTTCCCCAAGTGATTTCCAATGACTTTACTCTAGTACTAAAAACATGTTATTTCATAGTTGATATAAAATAGTGGTTGAAAATATAATAAAAATATAGTAATAAAATAAAATAAAAAAATTGAACTTAATCACTGTATCTATTATTTATTCTTTACATGGAATACCCATCCCATGTTTCATACACACACATGCATTCCAAATGATAATATCAATACAGCGGAGATGTGATCCATCCTACACTAAGCTATCATAAGGTGATCAATTCCATGTCCCTTTCTAGTATTGTACTCGATACTATCTATATACCAATGTGGCCTCATACAATTCATTATGAAACTAAGACACCATGTATTCCAAAACCATATTCCATAATTATTTTTATCAAAAAACCATTTCTTAATTTTTAGAAAAGAAATGAAATTCAAATTTCATTTTCTAACCAATAAAATGAGGCTTCATAAAGGACCTCAAGATTTATTTGAAAAAAATTCATTTTTGCAATGAGAAGTACATAACATAAAATTATATGGAACACAATATTTTTAAAACCATATATCATAGATATTTTTATTGAAAATTATATAAAAGTAGATTAGAAATTATATTTTTACAATTCTAGAAATAATGATATTATAGATAATCTTACCACCTCAATAAAAAAAAAGAAAAAATTATAGATATGAAAATGCTACTACAATAAATATTAGCTTCAAGAACAAAAAAATAAAATTACCTATAGGGATCCTTCAAAGGTCACCTTGGAATTCTTACTCTAGAGAAACCCTTAGAAAGAGGAAATACAATAGTTATAAGAGGCATTTTCTGTTAATAAATCGCTATAAAATTCATTCCTATAAGAATGTATTCATGCATATATAAATAATCCCCCAAGATAATCTGGAAAATAAGATGTCTCGAAAATATAATTTGCCATTACAAAAACATGGTGAGTCCAACATGACCACAGTGACTTCAATATGGTGATATATAGGAGGCATGAGAAGGTTGACCACTATATCTTTGTGAAAGAGACTCATCTATTTTAGGTTCACCATGAACAAGACCATGGCATGGTGGGGCCTCTCTAGCCATGTTTCTACTCAAGTCTCCTAGTCGACCAAAACCCTAAAAAATAGCCACTCTATATTTATATCTACTTATGTTTCATAGGGACACTCCCAATATAATATTCTAACCACCATAGTGTGTTATCACTTATGGTGAACCCATGAATGGACAAAAACTCCCAAACCCACCATAAAGCACAAAATATCACCCCAAACAATAAAAAAATGAAAAGGGATTTAAAATCCCCCAAGTACAATGATATACCTAAAACTGGGTGTGTTATAGTTGATACTAAAAAACTAACCCACATTCATCACTTTTAGGCTATGTCCACACATCAACAAACACTTTTTCAAATTACTAGGATTACACAAGTTATAATTTAGTCTGAGGGAAACACTTAGGATGCTTTGATCATCCTTATGGACTCACATAATCCCATATAGAATATGATAGATACTCAATTCCCTATCAGTGGACAACACAAACATTGAGAGTTTCCAATTAGTCTATGGAACACCTTAATCATATGCTATAAGTACTTTATACTCGTAGTACATTTATTATTGGAAACCCTATAGGGAATTACAATTTCACTGGGAATAAAAAGTTTGATTTAACAATTCACATGAAAAAAAAGAGTGATTGTACTCAATAAGAACCACAGAGTTCATACATATGAAATAAGAAGCAATAAAACAAGTTACAATATCCCCATTATTTCTCAATAGGTTTTCAAAATCTTATTTATATTTTTGTTATGATAATATCCTTGTGTTTCTCTATTGTTTTTATTTTTTTTCTTTCTGTCACTTGACTATATACATTACACCTAGACACTAATAATTTTTCATGCATGCATACATGGGTTGATTTAATTTTTTTAAATAATTATATCCTCATGGTTATAACATAGAGTAACTCTAGGTAAATGTTTTTAACAACCATATAAACATAAAAGGTGGGTGTCAATATTCCATTGCACAGTCCATAATCAATAATATAATATTTTTTAGTTCCCAAATTTTTATAAGAAAATTATGATGAATAATAAAAATTTTATAGTGAATAAAAAACAATGCTTACTCACTATTGAACCATGTAAACTATTACACTATCCACCGAGAGGATTAATCAATCGAATTAAAATAAAAGTATAGTAATATAATATTTAGAGAAAATATTTTTTAAGGTAGCTTTAGAATACATTCCCACATAATTATCCACCATCATTCCCCAAGAATTTACATTCTAGCACTACCATCCCCTTCATATATACTATTTTAAAAAACGAAATAATCACATTTGGATAACTATAATCATAACAACAGAATTAGAACCACATTACATTGTCACATAAATTCACATATCACTTCATGGTAGAGTGTATATAAAAAATTAATAATATTTTTTGAGATTAAATTTTAGTTTGGGTGTTTTAGAATTTATAAACTATGATTTTAATGGAAAATTTGAAGCCTTGGGTGAAGGAGGTGAGATAGGGGATTAAGTGGAGGATTTGAGAACTATAATCTTATAAAATACATTTTCAAGTACTGATTATGCTTCCTTCATGTACTATTTATGATTGTTATATAGATTAGTTTATTAGACATATTTTGGTTCTTATAAGGGGTTCACCATGTCTTTGGTGGCCATTAGAGGGGGGGGGGGTGAATCACCGACTACTTAGGGTGATGTTGGTAAATTTTAATAGGGGTATTTTATCCTTTTTAGCGTTATGATCTTTGAGTAAAAATGTTTTTAATTCAAAGGGTTATTGAGATGAATATTTTACTCGCTAATCTATTTCAACATCTCACTATCTTCTCTAAGTGATTTTTATTCATTTCATGGTGGATCAATGTTTGTGTGTTTCATTGGAACTATTATGATGATTAGATCATTATCCATATGATATTATTAAAAGATTTTTTTTGTAATATAACAACTCATTTTTTTCTTTTAATTATTATTTCATTATTAATATCATGTTGAAACAAAAAAATTATTCTTCCAATCCTTGTATAGTTTCTTGAAAAAAATTGAGTGTTTATATTATTGACTTCTTTGGCAATATAAATAACTACTCAAGAATATATTTAATGGTGTTAAAAGTAAAATTATGTTATCTAGTTATTTTCCAAATAATTGTTCAATAATTCATTAGGAAAATATTAATATTAAATCAGAGTGAAAAATTAGTAGAATTTAATTTTTTCACTTTAGTTATGGTCATATGTAAAGGAAATTGGAATTTAAGATTAATTTTTACATAGGTAAAAGAGGAGGACATTTTTTTTTCATTTCTTACTATAAATATTTGATTAATTTTGGTTTAAAAATCTTTTCATATGATCAATTTAGAATGTTGAAGGAAACAATATCTAATGAAAATTACTGTATTATTTTTTTGAATTAATACAAAATAATAAAACTTTTCATGTCTTGAAATTGGTATTATAGTTATGTTTTTTAAAATTTATAATTATTTATGGATATTGATTTTCTGAATTTTTGTGTGATATATTGAGATATAAGAAGAATTTTACATAAAGAAATTTATTTGTTGGGATGAAAACCCAAGTGTTTTCTAATGTAATTCCTTTAATATTTATTTGGTTAGTATGGTTTATGCATATAAAAAAAAATCAGTTCTATGAAATTAATGTAAATAATTTTAGGGAATTTAGATATGGTTTAATGAGGTAATTGAAGATTAAATTCCCATTAGCTAAATTTTTCTAATTTTTGGGTTTGTATCGTAAAATAGCATTAATATATTTTTGAAAAATTTATGGGAATCTTATATGGTATACTGGATTATATGGGTGGTTATGAACAAAACTATAAATTTGGTTAGTTAAAAATAAGGAATTTTGAATTCTTTTTATGTTGTTTGAAATAATTTTAATATTATTAGTTAATGAACTCATGTAGTTGAGTCCTTGAGTAGTGTGTTAGGGTATTGGGGTGTAACGAATAATAAAATTATTAACCTAAAAAAATGTGTGCCCTTGGTTTATGTATGATTAAGGATAAAACATTCGTAATGTGTATTAATGATTTTGAATTGTAATATGGTTGAGTAAAAGAGTTGATAAAGAGAACATTTTGGTATGTGAAAAGCATTTTATTTCTATTTTTTTAAGCAAGTAAGTGTGGATTTTTATAAAAACCAGTATCCTTTGATAATGATAAGTGTTAAAATTTTGTATGTGAAAATAAATGGTTGGTTTAAATTAGTCTACTATACTAAACATGTTTGGTTACTCAATGATATTAATTGAGGAAAATATCTTGATTTTGAAAAATTAATAGGTGAATAATATGAGCCATGATGTGGGATTAAATTATGATGCTAATTGTGGAAATTGATGTTACTAATGGGGGTTAAAGAGTGTGTATGGAAAAAAATAATAGTTTGATTCATAGTGAATAAATGTTAATTTTGGTGTATGAATAATTATTTTGTTATTATAACGTGATAATGAATTATTTGATGTGGAAATCTGCATAGAATTGTAATTTAAGTGTCACGAATGGGTCAACATGATCTGTTCATTTGGATTTCAATATTACATATTATATCTTGTTATCATAGGGGGAGAAATTGAGTTAGGTTATGGGAAAACCCTGTGTTTGTTTATTTTTGGTGTTAATCGTTGTGATAAACAATGAAGAGATATTCTGTGAGTTTTAAACATGTGGATTTTTTCATCCGTTAAATTATTATTTTGAGTTTAGAAATAGGAAGATTGTGTAATGTGCTTGTTGAAGTTAATATATGAGGTATGAAATTATCTATGATATGTTCTGATATATTCCATTTTTTTTATCAGTATTGGTCAAAGCACTTATAACATAATTTAATATAGTTAAAATCTTGTTTCTAGTCATATTACTAACATTAAATTTTAGTTTTCATCATCACATTATAGACATGATTATATTGGAAACAGTGAGGAAATTTAGATATATGTAGTATCCAAATAGGAAATATTCATTAGACCCAACATATTCATATCTCATGTGTATACAATTATAAATTTATATATAAGAATGTATAGGGTTCCAATGTAACTAATATATATGGAATAAGATCATATTGATGATTATAGATTTCTTGGAGATCATTATTGGGATGGATTATAGACATTATATTATTATGAGATTCTTATCTATGTAGTTTTTAATTCTTGAACTATGATTTTTTATTGAGTTGTTTGTTTTATTAACATATTGGAATATAGATGGAATATTTTGGATGTGTATTTATGTATGTTGGTATTAGTTTCATCTCTTTTTATTCACTATATTTATTTTTATTTTATTATAATGATCTCTTATAGGTTCAGTCACACCCCAATTAATACTTGTAATCCCTTGATACTAGTTTCCATCCTCTGATAATCATGTAATAAAATTACAGCCATGTTTTGTTATTCCATAGTTTCATAATCATGCAAAATAAGGAAATTAATGTTTTTTGTAGATTTTCTTTTTAAGAAGTCTTTTTGGTATAGATTTGGTAGACTTAATTGTTGGAGTGGAAACTTGGTATGAATTATATACATGTGTTCTATGATTGTAGAAATATAGTTGAAGTCTATTTTACCTTGGTAATTTATGATTTTATATTTTAGTTTCTTAAATATTCTTTTATTGAATAATAAACTCTTATTTGATTGTTTCTTTATTAATGCTCAATAGTTAAAATAATGAGATTATAAATAAATGTATATTTACACTTAAAATAATTTTTTTTTAAATTTATGATGTTTTATTTGTTTAGAATATTATGTTAATTGGTTTAATTTTTTTATAAATTCTTGAATCACGATGATATGATTTTTTTGTTTATTTTTAACACGTTCTAAGAATAATGATAAAATGATTATTATTTGGTTTCTTTAAACCAATGATAATTGGTGTTTATATGTGTTGTGTTTTGGATTTATTTCCAACACTATCTGTATCCACCCTATTATGTTGGTTTATGAGATATTTTTTTATTAACATGATTTAATAGAAAATATTGGATTTATAACTCACTATGTACAGAATTTCATGATATGGAGATGGTGTCCTCAATAATGGGAAGGTGGAGGATTGTATGAGGTCATGTAAAAGATTTATATATTGATGGTGAACATACTAATAGATGGGTTGAATCTATATAAGAGTATAACATGAACATACTCTCATCACTAATTGTTCATGGATATGTTTCAAGACCATGTATACCAAGATATATTAATAATGGTATGGTTCTAGATGTTTTGAAGTGAATATGGAATGTTCGAAAAGGAGAACTGAGGATATTAAAAAGGATCAATCAAATAAGATGTTATAAGAACATGGTTATTTCAATCCATCATAAGAAATATTTTATAAGTAATTATTTTCACCCAATAAAAAAATATCAAAAGAATGAAATCAATAGTTTTTTAATAATACATGAATGTGGATATTATAGGTTTCTTAAAAAAATAGATTAGGGGAAAGGGTTTCGTATAATTTTTGGGTTTTTAAAAAATATGGGGTTGTCTGACACATATAGAATGGGAAAAAAAATACAAATTTGATGTTTCATGATTACAATGTTTTGTGTACTAATGTTGATACTAAATAATTAAAGTTTATAAAACAATATTTTTTTTGAACATGGTCTGTGGCACGTACTGATGTTATGAGATGAGTTAACAAAATCTATAAAAATGGGGATAACCCCTTATTTATAAATCGATGATCAAAAAATATCTCAGTGATATGTATAATCAAAATAGTTTTGTTAAGGTATTTATTGCACGAATCGGTAGTACAAAAATGTGTTTTATAAAGACATAATTTGTGTTATTTTTACCAAGAATGTTACATTAACATATTAATATAGGAATAATTTATAATAAAGAACATATTTCATGTAGAATTAATGGAAACATTAGTTTTGAGAAAAAATTAACATGCATCTATAAATTCCATGGGAGATTCCTGAATAATTGATGGTCTTGAGAAAGATGACGATTTTATGATATAATGAATTTTGTTTGGAAGTGTTTAGTTTTTTTGACAAATAAAAAGTTTCCAAAAAAGTGAAGAGTAGTGACCAAGTGATTTTTGGGCAATCACATCTAGAGAATTATACATAAATTGATAAAAGTAATTTGCATACCATGCTAAAGTAATAAAGAATTAATTCAAGGCTAATTCAATGGGGAATTTTTAGCTACTAAAATGGTATTATTGAAAACTATTTCAATAATGAGAACTGTGAAGATCAAAGTGCACTGATCTATAAAACAACTATCAGACAGTGAATGCTTGCAGTGGGCCATGTTCTGAAGAGTTGTCCCTCCACTGTTATGTGTCAAAGAGAGAGGACATTGGAAGTGACCCATTGGTAGTAGGGAACCAACCCAATACTAGAAAATGCAGGGTACCTTTGGTGGTAGTGAGTTTTACCTAAATATTTTAAGGGGAGTGATCCCATAAATATTAGTAAAGTATCCTAAATATAATATTAAATTATTTATAATTGATTTTATAATAGTTACACAATGTATGTGTGTGGTACTTGGATATATCCTTATTTTGGTGAATAAAGATAAATTAATGTTTTACTTATATCATACATGACAAAAATAAGTTTATGTGGATTGATAAATCATCAATCATATCTGACTAAGAAAAATATAAGAGCACTAATCAATTAGATCATTATTAAAGAGTTGAACAAAAGAGTTAACCTATTACTAATTGAGGTTAAGATTGGATTGGGTAGTGATGAAATCATTTTTATTTGGGGAAGTGAAAACAAGATTAATACCATGATTCATCCCCCACTATTGTAATCTATCACTAACTATTCTTTTGGGGATAATAATTTATAAGATTTAATGTTGTTTTCTTACTGAATTTGGATTCACCCAAATTGTTATGATCAGTTTTTGGAGTGGGTAAATATTTTTTCCTAACATCTGGTGAAAAAGAATGAATATTAAGAAGTAGTAAAAATCTATTAGAATTATATATAATTGAATAATATTTGATAATTTTGTGATTATGGTAAAGGATCCCTATATATCACCAATATACAGTACGGGTGACTCAATTTGTGTGTCTAAATTCACATATAATGATTTTGTGGGACTCTCTGTAGAGCCCAATATATGGAGTTATACTAAAACTACTTATTATAATTAGATTTTAAGCCACAACTATGTGAAATGTTTTTATGTAATAGAATATATCCACCATAAAACAAATGATTAAAACATGGATATGAAAAGGAAGAGTGAGTCTCAAAGAACCCAAGTTGAAATATTGAAAATTGGGGATGAAAAACTAAAAAACCATACTAAAAGTCTAATTGAAAACTCTGCAGATCAAATATAGAAGAATGATACTTAGGCTAAAATATTGGAAAATATGTATTCATAATCGAAAGATATTAAATATGTTTTTAATGATAAAAATCATTATTCAAATGAGGTTCTTAAATTGAGTTCAATGTTGAATGAACTGGTCACACACATGGAAGCATTTTTTTAGGATAACAAAATTCTGAGGCTTGGGAAGGTAGTCCAGAATGATGAAATTTTGAATATGGGTAAAAAATAATGATTCAATTTCATTTATATGATGAAATTGAACATGAAATATAAAATAAAATGGACACAATAAAGGAAATGAAATCTATTATTATCTCTCTCAAAACAAAAATTCAGAGATGTAAAAATACGGAAAATAATTAATCTCAATTCTAAATGTGATGATTTCCTATGTGAAGGATAAGGATTATGTGCTCAATGAAATAAAATAATGGATGAAACCATCAAATGTGAAAAATAAGACCCCTCCCATTGAAGCATAAATAGGTATAGTACATAATTGTGGATGTTCAAATCCATTATAGTAGTGGAATCACCCTTCCATGTCTAAACGATACAACTGTTAGTGGATGGTAGTTATTATTTACTACTATTATGGAATCATGGAACATATCATGAGTGTCTGTTTGGATTCATAAAGTCTTAATGGAAAAATTAGACATGATATTACAACATCTGAACCTAGGAGTGACATTTGATGTATGGTTTTAATAGGATATTCTTTATTTGTGCTAAACCAGTTCATATAGCAATGAATTTTTGTAAAATGGTACTAATAGTTTCCTAATAAAATCCTACATTATTTCATGTAATGGGAAAATTTGTTTTTAAAAAATATAGCATTTCGAGTCAATGAAAATACATACCACTCAAGAAGAAAATAATGGAGGTCAATTATTTTTTATTAAAGGACCAACATTAGTTTACTCATGAGAACCCTCTAGGAATGAAATAAACAAAATAAGGAGTAAAATGAAAGAATTTCATCCAGCTACGAGAATTATCTATTAGCATACAATGAATGATATACCATAGAGAATAACATATGAGGATGATCTATTAGTTGTAAAAAACGATAGATATAAGTAATTCCATGGGGATATATGAAAGTGTACTATATGGAAAGTGAGGAATATAATCATGGGATTTCACAATATGAAAAAAAAAGTTTAAGGAGGAATTCCAAATCAATTATTAAAAAGGATAATTCTTGGAATGATAAGAAGATTATTTTTACATTTAATGTACACAAAATGTAACTCATGTGATAGAGAAATCCAAAAATAATGAATGAGATGTGAAATATTTTAAATCAGGAAGAGATAAACAAAGATGCAAGAAGAAGTGGAGAAGAAGGATCCAATCAAAAAAGTGTGAGGAGGTTTTTGAATGATTAACCATGGTAGAATTTTTTTCAGTGAGTATATAATTAAAAGAAAATTAGAAAATCAGAAAAAGTAATTCCAAATAAAACATCCAAAGTGAAGCTTATGTATGTGGGATAACACAATGAAAATTTCTTTGGAAGGAACTAAAGTTTCTTAACATAATTAATTGTTAAAATTAAGAAGAGGTTGAGGAGGTGATGAAATTAATCTCCTTGAATCTGTAAAGGATAAAATGAATTTTTGAAATAAAGGGTTGGCCAACCAAGAGTGGCCTCATTTCCCAACTTGAGGAAGTGAAATGTCCCAGTTCCCACTTCTTTTAAATTCCATTAACTTCTAATAAATGTTTTCAGATTTTAGATGGAATATGATTATTGTTGAAGTTGCATGAAAAGACAAAATTTATTCTTTATATGATTAAATTTTACAAATTATTCATATTGAACTTTTACTATATCTAGAATCACAATGAATGAAAACATATGAAGAATCAGATAAGAAAAGAGAATTCAAACTGATTGGCATCCTGAGATGAATGTTTGTATATATTTTGATGTCAAGTATTATCCAAATCAATGAATAATTAATGGTAAGAAAAATTGACATCCATGACAATACATGTTGAATATAAAATAATGGAGAAGTAGTAAGAAAATTAGTTCTCATATTTTATTTTATTTTTAATCTTACAAATTACATCATAGGCTACTCTGGACAGATAATTCTCATGATGAATTTCTATTCCATTTTATGTGATGACTCTAATAAATTTTAAGGCGATTTTGGAAAAAAAATATGATAGTTTTTATACCTAGTAACCATGAAAATATTCATTGTGAATGGGATAAGAAATTATTTACCAAGTAATTTTTATAAAGTATTCCCAAAAGATAATCAAACAAAATATCATTTTTAAAATTGATATTTTTGATAATTTGTACAAGTTTCAAAAGTTATAATCAATTTTTTGTCTACATATGAATAAGAATTCTATAATAATTCATGTTAATATGATTATGATTTATATATTCTTGAGTTGTTTTGATGTATGAGAGTATAATATAAAATAAGGTGTATCTAACATGGTCTCCTTTTTCCTAAACTTATTTTCAAGTTAAAAGGATTAGTGGTTTTGATGATAGGTGATTGGAAAGTGTTAAGTCCACCCATTAGAAATATATTTTAATTTATATAAAATATAAATATGGTTATGGGGTATATATATTTCTAAAATATTAAATCACATGTGATGAAATTCTATTAGAGAAGAAGAAAATGTGTGGTTATAATTAGTGGGTCCAAAAGTAGATAATTTTTATATCATATAGGTTAAATTTTCTCTCCTAATTAGATGTAAGGACCGTTTAAAAAATAAAAAGAACTAAGAATACCCATATGTACATCATTTATAATGAATATAGAGTTCAATGATGCAATAAATGTCCTTGATAGTATCAAATATTGAAAGCTTATAGTTTATTGAATAAAATAAATAGGTGGATAATGGGTTGGTTATGAATGTTTTATATATGTTTCCCAATTTATGATTTTTTATGACATTATAAGGTTTATATGGTAAAAATTATTATTTGGTTTTCATGACATAGGGGGAGAATAAATGATAATAAGTCCATATTAAATTTCTTTATAGAGGAAAATTTTCATGAATATGTGTGTGTTACTTCCCAACAATGCAATGGTGGAGTAGGATGTGAAGGCTTTAAATACGATAATGCTAAATCTTTTTATTTGATGAAGACAAATTTTGAAAGGATTTCATGATGATATATTTTTACTGTAGGGTTATAGAAAGTGTTCCCCTCATTTTCCACACATTGTGAAAAATTTGATATTAATTTCCTATAGTAATAAATAATTTATATAGGAATTCAGGCATAGTGGTCCCTGAATTTTTTTTATGGCACCGAGAAAGAGGTAAAGGATTAATGAAATTTTTTACAATAAATATAAAGGGGGATATTTTTGGATACCAATGAGAATTTTAGTTTCCTTGGGTTTTGAATTTGATTCATTGTAAACTATATACATGTCAACCATAATGTCTTGGTTTTCTAGATGTGATGTTTCCATTAACATGATGTGATGGAGAATGATAGATTCTTTGTTCTCCATTTAATCAACTTCATGAGATGATGAAAGTGTTCCCAAAAAAATAAAAGTCCCATATTTCATGATATAATGTGCTATTTCATAACATCGGTCATGATGGTATTAATATATGGGTTAACTCAATCCACTATGAGATCCAAGATATTGTTTCATTGAAAATATTTTAAGGGGATGTTCCTAGATAATGAATCCTATAATACATTCATGATTATATGGGAATATAAGTATTAGAGTGCCTATTGAAATTTTACATGAGAAAATAGAGCAATTAAAAAAGGGTCACACAAATTAATAGTTGTGTGAACATGGTGAGTCTAACCAATCAGTTGAAAAAAATGGGAAATTAATTATTTTCACATAGGAGAAAAATAATTATTTAATGGAATGAGTATATTTATAAAGTTTCATGAAAAAAATTTAGGATTCATAAACATAAAATGAAAAAGGGATCATGGAATTTTTGAGATTTCATGAATGTTGGAGTTGTGTGATTTATGTAGCCATAGGTGATCTAATAATATACAGATAATTTTTTTTGAATTGGTAGAAATTATTAATATAAATGTGTTCCCAAAAATTTTAAGTTCATTGATCCAGAAATATTATGTTAAAGGATAGTGGTGTGTAAGGGATTTGTGTTAAAATCCAAAAAAATCTATAAATTGTCGGATACCCATACTTCAAATGGAAATAAATACTCATAGAATATAAAAAGTCTATTAAGTACTAAAATGTTTCCATGATGGTTTATCTTTCATGGATCCTTAATTAATACATCAATTTTATAAATAATGGACTAGTGTCAGTTACTCCAAAAAATTTTCAGGAACGCATTCTTGATGAAATCTGTTATGAGAGAATAACTTCTTTCATGAAGTATTTACAGTAGCATTATTTTCTATAATAATGTAACTTGTTTCAATATAGAAAAAAGGATATTCACAATAGATTGAAAGTCTCACACAAATTTGGGATTTTTGATGAAATAATTAATGTGTTCTAAAGTGTGGTGTTGTTAAATGAAAAATATTTCAATAGAAATATAGGAGTTTCACACAAGTGAGTTATGTGAATTCACTTAAAGTGAACACTATATAATGTGAATAGAGCTCATTGAATACTTTTATAATGAAATGAGTTATCTCATGAAGGCATGTTTAATAGGTAAAATGAAAATGAAACAATGGAGATGTTCAAATCTATGTTGTAAAAGAGGACTGTAAAGATCAAGGATAAATAATCAGTTCTTAAACGATCTAAGAATGAATTAATGAATTGAGTTATTTTCAAAATATATTTTCCACTTAAATTTGTGAGTAGAGATAGCTGACAAAGGGAGTGACCTATGTGTAGTGGGGAACTAACCCAGAACATGTAAAGGGAGTGACCTTAGGGTAGTAGTTAACCAACCCTAAATCTTATAAGAGGAGTGATCCCATTTACATGAGTGATAAAGCCTTAATCCCCCACGCTATGATTATCATTTTATTTAGGAACATCAACACAATTTTAGTGTGTGATCTTTGGGCATATAATAGTACGGGTGAACAATATAAAGCTTACATGTTTTATGGTAATTCATTACATAAATTTTATAGAATGAAAATCAATGTTTGTGGATTAAGAAATCATAAATACTATTTTAATAATGATTATATATGAACACTAAACAATTATAATCTCATTAAATTCGTGAAAATAAGAGTGAACCTAATTACAAGTTACATCATGACCTATTAGTATACTTTGAACATCAATGATACTTCAGAAAAAATGAATAGATTTATTACCCCAATTCATCTCCCTCTTAGGAAGTCAATCACAATGTCCCTTGTGGATCCAACAATGTTCCTATTAAATAATTATTAAAATTGAATTTTGTAATTTATTTCATTTAATAATGTTAATTTTCCATTACAATTTTAACTTTTTGGAATTTAAATTATGTATTCTAGCATGTATTAGGATTGGAGTTATTTTTAATGAATATTTGTTACCACAATTTGATTGTCCTATAAATGATTATGTTAAAGTATAGTGATTAATAATTATATGGAAAACGTTGTTCAATTAATTTAATTCTTATAAAGAGTATGAAATAATCAAATATTGGGAATTAAACTTAGCAATTGGTGGATAATTATCTTATTCAATAAGCTAATTAAGTGTTTGTTTAATTATTTATACGAGATTAATAGTTTTTGGAAAATGAAATAAGATGGGAAATTTAATTATGATTCCATGATGATGAAAATTATTTTGTTAGTTGAATTATTTTCTATGTGATTATGTTTTTTGAATTTTGTTATTTATTTTTGATTATTTAGTTATATATTTGAATAGTAATATTTTGTGAGGAAATTATTTTTCTTAATTGCAGAGTTTTGGGGATTATTTAAGTATGGTAAAATGAGAAGTTAAACTGGAATTTTATTGTTTTTATATTTATCATTACTTTGATAGACTTGTGGGTTATGTGTAATCGGAGTTGTGATAAAGAAAACATGGGTGTTAATGGATGATGATTTTGAGTACTGTCGGTCAAAACCATAATAGTAATATAGTGAAGAGTGGGTTTTTGTGAATTCATTAATTAATTAAGCATTCATGTTGAATTTTTGTTTTTGTGTTGTTATTGGATGAGTAGTGAGTGTATAAGGAATCATATTTCATTTATATTATTATAAGCAGTGAATAATGATTAATATTTTCTATGGAATGAAGATTCATATGGTTATAATACATGTTTATTTTTCTTCAGTTATGTGTGAATTTTTGTGTTATAGTCTGGTAATGATTAGGAGACCAATTCCTATATGATAGAATTGTTCATTGGAGAAACACAAGACATCTCTTGGGAACGTGAATATTTATTGTGAGAAGTTTTTAAGGACCTCATTTCTATTATGTGAATCTTAATTTTAATTTGGTATTTTATAATTTAAAAGGGTTAATTTTAAAGTGAAATTTTGTTCCTTGTGTGAGAGGGGTTAGATAGAGGATCAAGATGAGGTTGGCATTGTTGGAATCTAGTAATGAACACCACCAAGTACTTGATTGTATCAGTCCAACACACGTTAAAAAAGGTAAAATGAGTGGTTGAATAGGTTAGTAACTAGGTAAAAAATTTGGGTTCAATAGGTGGTTAATGATAAGAGATCAGGAAACAAGTGTGTTTATGGATTATTTTTTATAAGATGTATATTTCCACCTTTTAGAGTTAAGAGATATGATTCAGAATCCAATTTTAAATCATTAAAATGGTCATTTGAATGAATTTATTCCTCACCAAAATTACCCAACATCTTTTAATTTTCTATGGGAGAATTATCCTTCATTTATTAGAAGTTAAATGACCTATTGAATTCATTTGAACTATAATTATTTATAGCTCATTTTCTAGGTTATTTTGTTAAAATGTTAAAATGTTGGGTTTATTTAATTTTATAAATCTAATTTTCATCTCTTTATTGTTGAAATAGTAATATTGTATGGTTTTAGAGAGAATAAATATTCAGATCATTGGGAGTATTGTTATCATACCTTATATGAATTCATAGACATTTCTATGATTTTAACTCACTACTCAAGAATATAAAAAAAATATATGAAACATAAAAATAAGAGTGGTTTGATGGTTTTTAATTGAATTGATTGTTAATTAATGAAAAAATTATTAATTTTAAATCATGTGGATTAATTGAGAAAAGTTAATGTGAATTTTTGAATTTTATTGTGCTAAGGTAATGTGATATTTGGTATTCTTTGGAATAAATTGCGGTAAAAGTTTTAGTGGTGATGTAGTTGAAAGTGGATGTGAAATGTTGGTTTATTTCATTATTTTATTATATTATTATTTGATTAACAAAAGATTTATAATCATTTATTGTGATTAAATGTGAAATTTTTATGGAATAACTACTAATGGTAATGATGTTAATAATTCTTGAATTATGGGAATATAAAAATATTTCATACATTTTAAAAAGTTCTATAGTGAAGTTATTTTTTGATAATTACTCGTTAATGATGTATAATGATTTATCTAATCACTGTTTGAAATTTTTACAAGTAAAAACAATTTTATAAAAATAACTATGTTTATTGGTTTAAAAAAACATTTAAGGAACTATTTAATTTTATTAATACTTATTTTTTTAGTGTAGTTTAATTATATGAAACATATGTCGGAAAAAGGAATGAAGTTGACTAATCTAATGGGAATATGGTAAAATTTTAAGAGGTAATTAAAGGTAAAATTATTATTATGTTCAGTATTATAAAATATGGGTTTTTATCCATTTATTTATTTTGTGTGATTTTGGGATTATGGTAGTTTTTTGTGTGGTTGAGAATGTAAATCCAATAGTGGTCTATCAGAATTAATGACTGTAATGTTATGTATTTTGTAATTTAGAACTAATTTGTAGAATATTAGTTGATAATACAATGGGTTTGAGTCTATGAGGGGTATTTTTGGGTGTTGGGATGTAAGGAATGAAAAATTTGTTTAATATCAAAATGTGTGTGGCCTTGTGTTAAGTGAGAGTTTATGAAATATCTAGAATATGGAATTATTTAATTATTTAATGTGATATATTTATTTTCATGTAATGGGATTGTATTAGTGTTGTTTATTTTCATGTATAAATTATGATGTAAAATTTAATAATTGAAAATGAGATTATCTTTTGAGAAATTTGTGATATGAAGTGAAATGTAAATCATGGTAATCATATACAGGACTCTTGAGTAAGGTCTTCCATTATCTATTTTTATTATTTTTATCAAAACTAATTTGTGGTTATATGGGATCTGTAGAAGCCACAAAATATAAATTACACGAAAAAAATTAAATTCAAAACTAAAAAGGAACACACACTGAGACAACAAGTAAGGTTAGTACAAAATATTATTTATATTTTCTTAATACAAGAAAATGAAAAAATAAGGTCATTTATCTTGGAGGGAAATTACAGTAAATAAATAATTATTCTTATTCTATTAATTATGTATTTTTTATTGAAACCCTAAAAACATTTGTTTTTTAATATGGAATGAAAATTAAAAAATAAACATAGTGATGAAAAATAAGGAAATAATATATTTGATCAAAAATAAAGGACATTGTCCTATGGTTGGACACTCGGGTTCCTTAATTATCGATTTAAATTTGTCAAAAATCTATTTTATTATCCATACCATCATTCAAGAACAGATATATCCTATATCATTATAATGATAAGTATATTTAGAGATATCTTCATCATAGAAAACATTCAACTCCTATAATAGATAAGAATGATGAAAACAAATTAATCAAGAGTTTTCAACAATATAAGACATAACTCCATTATATTGCATTTTATCCTTCGAACTCAACACAATCACATTATGAGAGTTCCAGAGAAAACGGTGGGAATGAATATTTTTTAGGTAATAAAAAAAGAATTGATTAATATTTTATAATGATAGAAAATTATCATATAAACCATCATCATACCTACTAACTTGTACAAAATTGATAATAAAATTAATAAATTGAAGTCCAAGAATTAAATAACACCATTAACCCACTAAGGACAAGCCTCATGTTATTTACTCACCATTATGACTATTAGATATCATAGTGTGGGGTAGAGAAAAAATTATTAAAAATATGAACTGTAATGGTATAGGGATTAAAAATAATATATTAAATCCTAATATACATCATAAAGTTGAGACTCCACCCAAAATAACTGTTCTATAAACCACAAACTATGTTCTTCATTCACTTCTTCATTAGACGATAAAATCCTTCCAAGATCCAAATTTCTTAAATTATGAAATTTCTCATTTCTCTTCTGAATCTCATTTGAGAGTCACAATACAGTCTTTCATAATATTTTAATTTATCCAATTATTTTTTTACTGAATTAGAAACTATATACTATGATTTTATTTATTATAATCCATGCTAATGGATCATATTGGGTATCATAAATGATGATACGGAATTCCAATGTTTGATGTTTTTGTATTTATAATCCTCTTGAAGCCCAATTATTTCCCTTCTGAAGTCCCTATGTACTTCTTGCTAATATGAATAATTTTCAAATGGAATGAATTTTCAGAATATGATAAACTTTTCCAAAGTGGGATTTTAATCGAATAAAGGAACCCAAAAACCTTCCAAATTCAACATTTTCTCTTCCAATGTAAAATATGACCGTAATTATGTCATATCTAAAACCTTTAAAGTGGAATATGACTCTTTTTAAGAACCTAATAACTTTTAGAATTATTTATTTAGAATTCAAAATACATGTTATTAACTCATGATTTTCTATTCTAAATTTGGAAAATTTTAAATTATTCTTCAAATAAAATTTTAGATTCTTCACAATTTCTTAAATGGAATACAAAAACTTATTAATCAATATAAAAAAAGATATATTCATATATATTTTCAAAATAAATCCAAAAATACTGTGACAAAAATTAATAATGAACAATTTATAAATTTTCACAATAAAAGCCATTTTATTTATATTTACTAAATATGTAATAACCACAAAAAACATGAATATGTTAGGATTTTAATCGTTAAAACATTAACTAATATTATTCAACATATTTTCGATATAAATTCCCCCACATATGAACACTACACTCTTAGGAAATCATTATTTACTAATGTTAATCTAGGTATGTCAAAATTGTAATTAAAACCTTTTTTAATTCAATTGACCATATAAATATCACACCTCCTTTATTGATAAAAATATCTTCTTCTCCCATGAAATATAAAATTCCATTCAATCCCTTACTAATCCTCATGTTCATTTTTGAACTAAATCCATTAAAATTTGTATCTCATTACTCATTGATTTTAAAATAGAACCTTTCTCATTATTAATATAATTCTAAATTTCCATTTATTTGATGCCTTCCAAGATTATCCACTATATAGAGACATACAATTGTCTGAATCCTGAAAAAAATTTTCATGACGTCATGTTTTATCAACTTAATTTCCATTATTATAATTATATTTTACTTTTTAAAACACATAAATCATATAAAGGAATTAATAAAAACATTACTTTGATTAATGATGAATAAAACATGCGGTATTTATATAAATTAAAGAGCCTATATTGATGGATTAGTAACATGACCGATGAGATAGAAAGATTATGATTATAAATAGAAACAGAGATAGTATACTAGAAAATTCACCTATGAAATAATAAATAATGTTTTGTTATCTTATAAATTAAAATATGATATATTTGTGTCTTGGTATAAGTAAATAATTGTTTGAAAATTGATATAATATGATAATGTTTTTTTGAAACATAGATTTTAATTCACAATTTTATAATTAAAAAAATGATTTAAAAATTTTATTCCATAAATATATTTATAAATTAAAAGTTGTTTTGAGATGATTATAATGTATTTTATGAGACCTTAATTAACTCTAAAAGTGTCATAAAATAATATAAAAAATTAAAATCAACGTATTTCAAATAAATTATGACTTAAATTAAAATTTATATTTAACCAATTTATAAAATTATTTTCCTAAAATTACTCTTTTTTTTGTAATCCATAAATCAAAAATTGATTAGGGTGAGTCTTTTGTATTTTTTAATAGTTGAATTTTCATTGAATAGTGTAATTTGGTAATTTACGATATTAAATATTTTATGCCAACTACATAATTTTTGAGTCATTGATGATGTAGAAACCCATTATATTTCACACACCTTAACTATTCACCATAATTAGTCAACAGAATCAACTCTACTAAGATTATTGATCCAAAATAAAAAAAATGAATAAAAAATCCAAACACCCATATCCTCCAACTATAAACCCCACACCACTACCTATTCTCAAAATCACTTATATTCATTGGATATTATTTATATTATTACAAATTCCTCTAAAAAACCTATTATAATTTCCCATTTCATCTTTTCTAATCAAAATACCAAACCCATGTGCCTTAAAGAGGTTATCAAGGAGTAGATATTCAAGAGGTAAGATCCCCCTTCATTCTCTTTGAACTTATATTTAGTTGTTAACCTCCCCTCAACCCCCTATCAAAAAAAAAATTTTAATTCAGTATAATATAAATATAATGTTGTTAATGTGTTAATGTAATATCCATCTTCAATTATATCCTCTCCTCATTTCCTTCTAAAAATGACAACATCGTCTATGATGTGTCGATTCACCACCATCATGGACGATGAGTTTTCAATTTCAATTACCACCTTAATTGATGGTCATAAAACCATTAGATGGTTAAGAAATATATTAAAATTTATATTAAAACTTTTTCCATGTTATGGAAATAATATATATTAATAATATTAAATAATAAATCAAAACAAGTTATTAATGTTCGAAAAATAGGCAAAATAAACATAATGTTTATCATTGACATTCTATCTAATGAATCATCCTCATAAAAAAGTTTAAATTGAAATTTGGAACTATTTAAAATTATTACAGTTAATAAATATGAAAAATTTATAGTTTCATATTTATTCATCTGTTTGAGATGAACACACATAATTTAAGTCAAGGGAACTAATCACAAAATCATAAAACAAATGCACCCATAAAAAATAATAAATGCCAATGAGCCTGTACCCTAGTGGTATAGGCTCCTACTTGGCATCCAAAATACCCAGGATCAAATTCGGATTGGGGCGAATTTTCCTGGTACTGTAGCAGTACTGTAGTGGTACTATTGCAGCGGAGGCACTGTAGTAACTGCAGCACTGTAGCAGTGGAGGGACTATAGCAGATGTTGTAGCGGTGGCGGTACTGTAGCAGGTACTGTAGCAACACGAGTATAATAGCAGTATTATTCATCGAGGGGTCCTTTGGGCCAAAAAAATGGGCTTTCAAGCCTTGTATTCAGGCCACTTGGCCTTGGGTCTTCGGGATATGTAATGGGTCTCCCTCTACCCAGTCTTAAAGAGGTCTTTTATTTCAAAATAATAAATTGAGGCTTCAGCCCCAACCTTTAAAAAATAATAATAAATTATATCCCCCCAAAAATTGTCATATATAAACCTAAAAAAATTGTCACAAATAAAAAATATGTTGTATATTTTCTTAATTAAATTATAATTAATCAAATTATTATTCAAGACAATAAGTGTATGTTGAGAACAATTTCTTACATAACATTATGGTTCTCTCTAAACATCAAAATTACCTTTGGGTTACCAATTATATCAGTTTACACCAATTAATGTATTCATCATTCATATGTAAATATTATAAATTCTTTTTATATGATCCAAATATATGTATCCAAATCAATTCATCATTCGTTTAAATGAAAATACATATATACATATATATGTTTCCCTTTTCAATTCCTCTCAGAAAGAAAGCCCAATTTGTGGGGACTTCTCCAATTTCATACCCATTATCATGTACCCTCCATATTATTTTTTAATCCACCATTATATTATTAAATCAAATATTTAATCATCAAATATATCACAGTTCATTATTTTATTAGACAAAAAATTATTCCTTTGTCTTCTTAAAGTTCTCTTTCATACTTTTCCTTAACAAACCCTAACGTTGCTTAGTTCTTATGTTTCTTAAGAATACTTTTACATTTTTTCACTTCGATTGGACATTATTTATCTTGATCAATATTATTTTCACTTATAAATTTCCATTTATGATTTAAATCAATTTTTATGGAATCTTTTATGATATCCCATTTTTATGGTTTATTACATGATTATAATGACCATTTCTTTCAATGGGTAACAAATATATTTATCAATTATCTTTTATTATTCATGTGCCAGTCATTTGAATGAAATTTTTATAATGGGTGAGCCTAGATTGAACTCTTATTAATTGGGTAATGTTTAGTCTCATGAGACCTCATGTATGGGATTAGGGAGTAAATATACTCAATTATGGGACTTTGTCAACCATAGGATATTTCCTTCATAGTTAGAAATGAATCATGTTTGTTTCTTGTTGTATAGTTCTTCCAAATTACAATTTTTCCTTAATCACATGATACCATGTTCTTTATTTAATACTTATATATTTTTATTCATGTTCCATGACTTTTTATAATGATATTTTATGCCTTATAATCCCTGTGATATGGTTTATTCCAATGTTTATTCCCATACTATGATTTTTATCACATCACTTGTATCTATGTATTTCCTAGTATATCATATGAAAATTTAGTATATCCAAGTATGTTAGTATATCGTTTTTGATGATTAATATAAAGATTCTTAAATCTAGTTTCATGTTTTCATTTTTATGTACCTAGTTTTCTAAAGGAATGATTATTTAATGTTGTTGCTTTTTCTTGATGATTAATTATGATTAAAATAATGTAATAATATATTTAACGGGACATGGTATCTATAGTTGGAATAAGATAATTATCTTGTTATTTGTGGATATTAAAACTGGAGAATATTTGTAAGTAGACTAGGGATAATTATATCACAGTAGATAACCTAGATTGAAATTTAGAGAGTTAAATGGTTGGATATACTTTTCATTTATATTTTTATCCTTATATATTGAAAAATATATTTTTTATGTGTTTATTAGATATGTATAAAAGACCCCCTAATTGTAATATCATTGTTTTAGTTAATTGATGGAATTATGAGAAACCCATCACAATAATTAATGTTATAGGAAATGTGATGATATCACTATTGAAATTAAAAATTTAATGGGAACAACATCTAGAAATTCACAACAATACTAGAAAAACTAGATCATGTTATGAATAATAACATGAATCTCAGGGAATATACTCCTTATCTTAAGGAATATCATGTTGCAGTTGAATACTTAATGTGAAAAAGGCCTCATATTTAATTCAAATATTTTTCTCCCATCATTGTAAAATAATGGATTATCTTCGTTAAAAAGACAGTATTTATCCTCTATTGCTCAAAAAAATTATATCGTACAAGAGATCTATCAATTTTTTGGGGAACCTGCTTAGTGGTGGAAACTAATTAAAATCATAATGTCCAAGGATGAAATTTATTCAATGGATTGGGAATAATTTAATAAAATATTTTATAAATTGACATTTTCAACAAAAAATCCCTCATAAGATAGAAACTTAGATCCTCAAACTAAAGTAAAATAAAGTCTATTCATTCATGGTGTACCTGGAAAAATTTACATGGATTTCATGATACACCTTTGGATTTATCACAAATATAGAATTAATGGATGATTTCTTATTTGATAGACTAATGCAGAGTATATGAAATGAATGGGTGATATTAGACTTTGATTTCTATGAGGAGATTTTCCATTGTTCCCTTAAGGTTGAAATGGATATCATAGCCTCTTACTGGTATCATGGGACAAGAGATTAAAATAGTAAAATAATGCTTAACACATTAGAATTAGTAGACAAATCACATTATGGAATGAAATACCAACATTCCTTGGGTCAAAAGTGTGGGACAAAGAATCCCAATAACATTTTAAAGGGAACCATGGGATGAATAAAATGTTTAGAAGAGGGGAATTAGGATATGTACTGCTGAATAGATTTGAAGAAGATGAAACTGTAGAAGAATAATAGATGGTTTAGATTAACACTCTGCCTATAGTCAGGTTTTTCAATTTCAAAGAATAAGGGAATCATGTGAGAAAATTCCCTAATCCAATGTGTGTTATAGAATAACAACATCAAAAAACCCCCATGATAAAATGGAAGGGAATTTTTAATCACTACTAATTAGGTCGATCTTTAAAATGATGTAGTGATAGGTACAGTGGGTATTCATCCAAGAATAGATAAAGAAAAAAAAATTCCTGTTTATTTTCTTTTCTTTATATCATGCATATTTAGAAGACATATTTAAAAACTTCATCAAAATATGGAAGTAGAGTTATCTATAAGAAAATAATATGAAGGAATTATTGAATACAACGTATATTAATCTTTTATTGTTAATGTATTTGGGATGAACCTTCCATAAAATATTTTTTCACATCCATTGGGTGATTTTTATGCATTATTTGGAATGGATTGACTATATTTATATAGTGAACAAATTTACTATATGGAAGGGGAGATCACTCATCAAATTTAGAGGAATAATTCAATAATTTATATGTGTAAGGATGATGATCAATATATTTAATAAGAATCATATCAACTATATATATTATTTTATTATGATAAAACATATCTTGCTAAAATGATCGAGATAAATGAGATAATAATGACCGAAGACATGCCCATTGTGATGGAATACACTGATGTGTTTCCTAAATAATTGAGTTTTCTAATCAAAATATAGAGGTTTAATTCTAAATTGATCTTGTTCATATACATCTACCTTAATAAAATAATCCTTGTAAATGGTCATTATTAAGATGGAAGAATAAATAACTAGTAATAAGAGAATCAAGAAAAGGGTTTCAAATGCCCCAGTGCTTGAACATGGGGTGCTCTTGTCCTCTTCACCAGGAATAAAGTTATATCAATGCTCCTATACATTTATTACCATAATCTCAAAAAAAATATTGATAAAGAATATATATCCCCAATCACAAATATATGAGTTTTCCAATTATCCTTTTATGGCCAAATATTTCTATAAGGTGTACTTTTGGTTAGGATATAACTAATTAATGGTGAAAAAGAAACATATTTAAAAGTATTCCTTTTGAATGAGTTATGAGTACTATGTGTACATAGTTATTCCATTCATAATCACTAAATCATCACCTAATTTCATTGACCTAATGAATAATTTCTACAAATATTGCTTTGAAAATTCTAATGTAGTCATTATAGATAATATTATAACATACAGTAAGAGAAAGGAGGAAAATGAGGGGAATTTGAATAATGTGATAATGAAATTTCAAAGGGTGTAACATTATAATAAGTATAGTTAATGTCTGTTATGTATGGGGGAAGTATCATTCAGGGGTAATGTTATCACCAATAAAGGAATATTTGTGGACCATTCTAAGAAAATGTCTATAAAAGTATGTCCCATGAAAACATCTATAATAGAGACATGTAGTTTCCATGTATTATCTCGGTACTCCCTAATATTTGTGAGTAATTTCTATGATTTAAAACATTCTATATAATTCAAAACAGAATGGGGTAATGTTTTTCTCAATGGAAAAGTTTGTGGAATGCTTCAAAGTGCTAAAGAAAAGGCTGATCACTTCACCAATACTCACACTACCCACAAGAGGATATTTTTTTTTCTTATTCATGGATTTTTCAATGAACGAAATTGGTTGTGTACTTATTCATAATGATAAACTGTTATCTAATGGCTCAGGAAAATGTTAGATCCTTTGGTATAACTACCTGACACATGATCTAGAGAAAGGGGCTGTGATTTTTCGTTGAAAATCTCGTGGCAATACCTCTTTAGTGAGAAGTGTCAAATATATACTGATCACAAGAGTCTGAAGTATATTTCCAAATGTAAATAAGACAAAATTCATCAAATAAGATGGTTAAAAATAATATATGATTATGATTTATATATTAAATACCATCTAATAAAGGATAGTAAGGTATCTGATGTTCTTAGTAAAAATATCCTTTTACATTTTCTTTAATGTGGATTGAGAAAGTCCCCATATTCATGGATATGAAATCACTATATTCAGACCTCATAAATTTAGGTAAAACAACCAATCATTACCAAATAGTTTCCCATCAATCAACCCATGATAATATGAAGGAATCATAAAGGGGTGATATGATGCTAAAAAAGAAGGTATCAGTGGTAATGTAAGGGAGGATAAAAGAGTTCCATATCAATTATGGTGGTGTGATTTGATTTGGAACAAGGATTTATGTGTCTTCAACACTTGAGATAAATAAGGATCTATTGGATAATTCTAAAATCATATATTTCCCTATCAATTTTTGAAGCACCTAGATGCACCTTGATCATTCAGAGAACTTATGGTGGGAAAATATGATGAAGAAGATTGAAGAGTATATTTCAACGTGTTTAGTGTGTCATCATGTTAATGAAAGGAGACATCAGTAAAAAGGGATTTTGAAACCATTTCATATACCTATGTGGAAATGGGAGAATGTATCTATGGAAATTGTCACTGGTCTCTCGAAAACAACCAAAGGAAATTATGGGATATAGGGTGTGGTGGATCGACTCCCCAGGAATTCCCACTTTATCTCTATTTGGGAATATCTATTTCATGGAATAAATTCCAATATAAATGTCAAGGATGTAATAACGATACAAGAGGTTCCATTTTTTTTCTTATCTGATCATCATTCAAGTTTCATTGCTAAATTTTGGAGAATTCTTCGACATGTGTTGAGTACTAAACAGAATTTCAACATTACCTATCACCCTAAAAATGATGACAAATCTTAAAGGAATATTCAGGAAGTTGAGGAAAAGCTGAGAGCCTACTTAATGGAATTTAATGGATTATGGGATATAAATATCTCATAGTTTGATTTATCATACAATATATACCACTCGACTATTCATATGTATCCATACGAAGCTCTTTTAGGGAAGTGATGTAAAAACTCTATCGTGTTGTGATGAAGATAAAAAATGAAATCTATATAGACCATATCATATTAAAGAGATGACATATAAGGTTCAAGTAATACAATAATATATGAAAACATCTGATAGTTGGTAATATATATATGTCAACAACTGTCTAAGGGACCTGAAGTTATAATTTGGACAAAACAATTTCCTTTGAATATCACCATGAAATAGAGTCATTTGGTTTGGAAATAAATGGAAAATTATCCCGAGGTACAATAGATCCTTTGAGATCATTTATCACATCAATGTAATGTCCTATAATCTTACACTTACACCAAATATATCTAAAATTTATGAAACATTCCCTGTATCTCTCCATAGGAAGTACATATCTATCCTATCACATGTAATTAATCTATAGGTGGTAGAACTTGAGAAGGGTGTCTCGTATGAAGTGAAGGAAGTTAATAACTAGGATCTGGTATACCAAGTCATATGAAAAAGATAAATCAACCTATGAATTTTTTTAGAGGAATCCTATGATTGAAGTTCAGAAATGGTAACTAGAAGAATCGATGGAGGAGAAATATGCTCACACTATTTTTACCTTAACATGTAAAATGAAATTTTGATGGAGAAGTGACAAAAAAGCGAAAGAATTTTACAACCCAAAATATTATCAATATAATCTACCATATTATAAATATTTTATATTTTATAAAACACTTATATCACATAGAGAACACAATAAAAATATTACTCTCAAAACTGATATTTATTGAAGACTAACGTATCCTAATGAATTAGTAACAAGGCTATTAGAATAGTAACATGAAAGTTAAGAACAGTACCCCACCCATTAGAATATTAACCTCACCTATAAAAGTATAAAAAATTTAGGAATTTTATATATAAAAATATTATATATTTAAATAATAGTATAAGTAAATAAATCTTTTAAAAATGATAGATTAATTGTTTGTATTTTCGTAAAAAGTAAATTTTTATCTTCAATTTGAATATTATTATAATTGTTTAATTTGTTTGTATCATGAATATATTTAAAAATAAATATATTTTTTGTCTTATGATAAGAAGAATGTTTTATGAGACCCTAATTAAATTTTCAAAGTGTCATAAAATCTATAATAATATTAAAATTTGTAATTTTTCAATAATTAATGATATTAATTAATAATATAAATTATAATATTTAGATATTTAATTTCATAAAATGGGGTCCATTTTGGAAATATAGGCATCCAAAAATGTTTAGTGTATATATTTTATTGTTTTCTAAAATAAATGATTTTTTTGGTGAATAGTGAAATATAATAATTTACAATATTTCAAATTTGAAGCCAAACACCTGAAATTTTGAGTCATGGATTATTTAAGAAACAATTTTTTCAAACTAGAATGCACTATTTATTTTTCATAGTCACATTATTCAACACTATTGATAGTCCGGAGAAAAAATAATAAACAAATGAATAAAATAATAAAAAAACACCCCTCTCTCTAATGATTAATACCACCCCTCACCTCATATTCTACTAAAACCATCTAAGATTTAGATATTTATTATTTCCCACCAAATTAATCTCAAAAATATTTTATCCTTATAATGGTTTTACTAGTCTCACCATAATACCAGATCTTTTTGCCTTAAATAGGTTCTAATGGTGACGACATTGAGGATGTAAAATCCTCATTTTTTTAAATTTCCAATCCTATCCTCACCACCCATATCCAAAAAATTATATAACGTTATATTGTATTTTTCATAGTATAATTACATTAAACACACATACACACACTAACACTCTATAGTAAACCCAGTCCATACACCCCATGGATAGACATGAATATACCCTAGAGTTATATATATATAGATATATAATATCTATTGTATATTACATATGTGAAGTGCCAATGGGGAACCCTCTTAATTCCTAAACCCCCCTTTATTAGATGGAAAATTAGCATTAAACCACTTTTTCTATGGGTAAACAACACCAGTGTAGAATCATTTGACACAAGTCGAGAATCACACCCCCATTGGGTAGGGCCACTACATAGAAACCAACAACACTGTCACAAACTTTTGAAACTCCCTTGATAATTTCAAATTAACCCATTTTCATAACACCTATCAGAACCCAAAATCAATAATAATGCTTTTATATACTTAACATTAATCATCAATGCACCATTTTTGTGTATGAGATGAAATTCCTAGTATAGATGACACGACCTTTAGTCAGAGACAACTATGGCGATGACCTGAAATGTATGTCACTGGATAATGTTGGAAAACCACCTACATCAATCAAGGGTCCAATGAAACATTACCATTAACATTAAAAATAAAATAATCATTTTTGTATCATTATACACCATCCCATATCATCCATAGATAAATTCAGGGAAAATAATGTAATTATGGGAGTTTAAACCGATAACTACTGCATTGCAATTCATAATTGAATGATTCCTCATCCTCTTAAGATACACCCAAATAAACAAAAAAATCTAGTATAATATATATAGATAAATTATATATTATTTTGTTAATTTAATATTCATTATTAATTCATTTCTCTTCTCCATTTATTATAAAAAGGAAAACAACATTCGTGATTCGTCGATTCACCACCATCAAGGATGAGAATTTTTATTTTCCATTGCCACCATAATGGATGGTTATAAAACCATTATAATTGTTAATAAATATTTTAAAATTTATTTGATAATTTTTTTAATATTTGGTAACTAATATATTTCAATGATATTAAATTATATACCAAAACTAGCTCATAATAATAGAAAAATCACCTAGATAAGAAAAATGTTTATCATTAATGTTCTATCTCATGAATATTCTTCATACCAATTAGAAAAAAATGATATATGGGACCTTTTTAAATTATAGTGGTGCATAAATATCATATAATTTCATATATAGAGTTTTTAAGAAATATTTGACTGGAACTCTAATAATTAAACACAAGGTAACCAATCATATAATCATGAAACTAATTCACCCAAAACAATGAAATAAAACCTTATTACAGATAAAAATTTTCCTAAATGAACATAATAAAATTATAATAAATAAAATATTTTTTAGGTTCCAAATTGAATTAGTAATTATTATTATTTTATTATCTAGTACATTAGGTGAAAGTGTAGAAAACCTTTGGATATAAGGTAAGTAATATATCTGAACCTCCAAATTTCATTCAGGTTATACATTATATATCAATATCCCAAATTATAACTTCATTATTCAAATATAAATAATCCAAATTCTATGTACGAGTTCTAATCTTAATTATCTAGATCAATTAATCCTTATTTGATTGGGAAATGCATATTTTATAAGGTTCCCATTTCAATTCCTCCCGATAACCAAGCCAGAATAAATTAAATTTCTTTAATTTCATACATATTTTCATGTACAGTGCATAATATATTTTAATTCAACATTATTTTTCTAAATTTTTTCATTTCATCAGGGAAAACCCTCTTAGTTAATTTTGGGTTTTATTCAAAAAATTATTACATTATCTTAAAAGACTTTTTGACATTTTCCCTTAAACCGCACTAAAGTATCATTGTTCGACAGTTCCTTGAGCCCTCTTTTAGAAGTTTTCATTTCTATTGGACATTATTTATCATTATATATATATATTAACATATTAAGGTCCATGTATGGTTCAAATTTACTATTTTATGTAGGAAATTATGAAATTCCAATTTATTGTTCTTTATGACAAGAGTACGACACATATTTCCTTCCATGGGTAACCCTTTTGTTTTAAATTTTTTATTATTATTCATGTGGAACAAAAAATCATGAATATTTTATGGTGGATGATCTTATATAGAACTCCAATTCATGTTTAATTTTTATTCTCATGAGATATCATGTTTGGGATTTTAGAGTAAACTTAATCAATCATGGGAATTTTTCTACCAAGTGATATTGTCTTGGTAGCTAGCCTTGAATAATGTTCATGTCATAATGAATAATTCCTACTCATTTCTATAGTTCAATGATAACATTACCCCTTGTTTTATATGTTATACATCCATATTTTTATTCAGGTTCCATTTATGTTTTTGACATCATGTTATGCCTTTTTACCCATGTGATATGCTTTATTTTTATTTTTATTCCATTTTTATTCATTTTAGCTCCTCCATTTTACCAATGTATTCCCTATGTCATTATATGAAGGTTTTTTAGTGAAAAGGATGTTTGGACCTCCTTAGGGTTGACTAATATAATTATGTTTAGTTTTAGTATTATGTTTTCAATTTTATGTACATAGTACTCAAAATACACTAGAAATCTCAATACTTGGTTTGTATTTGATGGTAAATTATGATTAAAATCATGAAATAATAGGTGTAAAGGGATAGTGAATCTATAAATTTTCCTAAGAATCTCTATGTATTAGTTTGGTTGTCTTAAAAATAAGATAATCTTAATTATAATTATAAGGGTTTGGATCTTATGTGAAATTGACACATGGAAATAGTTCACACACATTAAGGTATCCTCACTGACTCCCTTCTATAGAAATTTACCATCAAACACCTTGTTATCTTCTTGATCATTCCCCACATAGAAATTTTAGCTGTAATAGTTTTTGACCACTTCCCTATATTTGTAGTAGTATTTTCTCGAGTCATCAAATATGTATTTTCTTGTGAAAAAATATATTTTGAAGGGAAATAAAGGTATATTTTGGGCTTAAAACAGTAGTGAACTCAAATAACTATCTTTGAATGATATTTTTAGATATACATATATATTAACAACGTGTATTTTATTTGTACAATGTAGAAAAAATAATATGTAGCTACAAAATAATTCTTCACATAGTATTATCCAGCTCCATTCTTCACACTGGCGTTCAACCATGATCTTAAAAGTACTATTAGATTAGTTTATATGGCATAAATTTATTATATTTTGATACTTAATAGGTTATTTCATAGGTAATGTGGTCTTATTAAAAAAAAATATATAGAGACAATCTTGAAATATAATTTCAATATAGAATGGGGTTTCAGGATGATACTAGAAACATATTTAACACATATCAAAAACGTTATCATCTTTGAATAATAGTAAACATAAAAAAATGGATATAAAAATATTATCCAAGACTCTTAATAACAAGATAAATATAATGAATTTTTTAAATTCGATTAAAAACATCTTAGGTTGGGATACATATTTAATGAATTCAATTGTGCACAAATGGCTCATATTTAATCATATTTAATTTATTAGGAATATTAGAAATAATCATAAAAATAAATTTCAAAATATATTTAAAACATTATAAATTTTTAATTAAGAAACATTTTAAAAAACAGAATTTAGGTATTTAAATTTCAGAGAGTACAACAAAGCACAATATATCCTAAAAACTATAATAAAAAAATACTGTTAAACCTAAACAGAATTGCACCAACTCCACCACATAGAGAATGATGTTACCCCTTTTATATTCAAAAATGATTAAAATATCATTTAAATAACTTTTTTAATGAAATAACAAAAATATGGGAAAAATGATTCATACAACATAACTTATTACTATAAAGATCATTTATTTATTACTCTAAATTTCACCCAATGAATACCAATAGGTAAAATATAATAATAAGATAAATTCATAAAATGAAAAATAAAAATATAATGAATGGGAAAGTAAATAAAACATCGAAAAATATTGGTTTTGAATCCCTTGCTGATACCAGGGTTTTACAACAACTAGTTATGTTGTTTTAGAGGGTATCAAAATACAAAATATATTCTATGGATAGGAAAAATAATGGATCCTCCTCCTTTTCTTCAACCATTATTTCATTATCCTCCTTTTCAAAATCCATTTATTTTACATGGTGATTTTTATTAAAATATTTAGTGATTAAATTAGTTAAAAGTTATAATTTAATTAATATAAAATAAGATGAATTTAGTAAACAACTTCCACATAATTATGGATAGAAATTTACTTCGTTTCATTCAGAATTTTCACTACAAATTATTTATTTACACTTCAAGTAGTAATTCATTATTTTTATAGAGATTCATTAATTCCTCATTAGCAAAATAATCATATTATTTTTCATTATCTAACTAAATCGAATTTCTTTCCAAATATTAAAAATATGAATAATGTTAGTTAATGATCAATTCATATGTAATAAAATTAGACACAAATGTGCTCAATAAAATATTATGACCCTATGTGGGCTCGACTATTAATTATTTTACAATATTCAATGCCTCCTATAATGTAATTATCATAGATGGTAGCAGGTAAAAAATATTATCCATTTATTTTAAAATTCAACATTTTGTATGTTGTTTTCTAGTAAATCTAGAGAATGATATTATAGTGACAAATGTTTAACATATATGGATAGAACCCCAATTTAGATTAATATTCAGAACAATACCAATGTACTTTCACGATGACCAAAATAGATTACTATATTTGGAAATATGGAAACATAATCTATTATATTGGTGTAATATCTCCAACATTTCCCTTAAAGATATTCCCCTTTATTAATCCTACTTAAAACCATTCTTCATAACATGGGGGAAAGGATACATACAAAAGGGGTGATCTCAGGTACTGAGTATGGTTATAAGAGGGAGTTATATAATTATAACATGATAATAAGGGTATGAGAACATGATAACATTATTATAAGATCATATATGACATATAAAATATTATAATCTGTAGTCATGTACAAAATTTTTACAGTTTATAAGACATGTATCATAAATAAAATCAATATAATAATCCATTAAATCAAAACATTGGAATAAGACATAAAATTTATGGATAATACATAACATTGTAAAATCATTCCAAATAATTCAATGAATTTTTACAAAACATATTTGGGAACATCATGGGGGATAACCCTATTGGATGGAATACACCACCATTCCTAGTCAAGGCCCTTACGTTATAATAGATCTGGTTATACCTTCGTCCATTTAATGGAAAAAGTTCATAAACTTGTTCCCATTATTATATTATGAGATGTAAATCCTTACCAAATGAATTGGAGAACTATATTGGTATAAATCTATTCTATCTAGGCCACCCTATAATACAATCTATAATAGACATACCTAATGTAATGAGGTCCACCACATCATTTAATTTTTAATGGGATTACATGGTGCTATCTGGACCCCAGTATCATAAGATTAGTTATAACGGGCTTTCCTAACACTATTTAGGGTACCCCATCCCATAATACATGTCCATGAAATATAAAATGAATAAAATACAAAGATATTTTGTATCATTATAAAAAAATAAAAATAATTATTCTTTAAAAAACATGATTTACCCATGGAAATGAAATTGGTTTCATGTCAACCACTTTGAAACATGATTCGCCCAAAGGAAATATATGAGTTTCATAACAAACAATTTGAAACATTTTTTACTCATTTAAATGAAATGGTTTCATAAAAATAATTCCATCAAAACATTACCCATTCAATTAATGATTATGAATGGTATCCTTGGATAATATCCTTAGTAAAGTACAGTTATATCATGGGATGTTGTCTTAGATTTAGAAATATTTTGAAATATCACTTAGAACAATTCTTCAGGTAAATAAATATTATTTTAAAATAATATACCAATTTCCAAAAATCATTTTATTTAAAAAATTTAATGAAAAATTGTTAAATAATTATTTAAATCCACTTAAAACATTTTGTAAGTAAAATAATATTTCTAATTTGAAAACTGCTTTATAAAATAAAATATATTTTCAAAATATATTTCATTCAAAATAACCTTGAAAACATATAAATAAAGATTTGACATCCATTTTAAACATTTTAAAACATGAAATATATCATTAAAATCATTTTCCAGGAATTAAATTTTAATATATATTTTTAATACATTTATAGAAAATATGGTTTGTCAATAAAATATATTTCTGACTGAAAAGAATAATAAAGTCAAATTTTCTTAAAAACAATTTATTAATTATATTAAAAATCATTGAGTGAAAAATGGTAACATAAAATTTTTATATCAAGAATAAATAAAGTTTAATAGAAGTCATGATTATTATTGATATATGAATCATAATATTTCATCAATATATGCATTATCATAAACCATCCTGATAAACGATGGGACAATAAAATAGAACAATATTGGTAATGTTGAATATTAATCCACATGAAATAAAAACATTTCATGAAATCATCAATTATTAAAATATATATATTAAATATATAACATTTTAAATGTCAGTATATACACCACTATGACTAATATAGGTTCATAAACTAGCATGTGTCTCAAATAAGGAAAATTTAGACAAATTACATTACCTATTTGGTAAATTTTGAACCATAAACCTCATGAAATAAATACCAAATAAATGATATTTAAATATGTATAAATTTAAGGGTAATAAACATAGAATACGTTTTTGGGTATCATATACACCACACATGAGAAATGAGTGGTTTATAAGGTATAAGTCTAACAAAAACAAAAGTGAGAAATGAAATCCCATTCCAACTTGACTAACTTTTGAATCATGATCACCATGAATGAATAAATACAATTGAATCATTTAATATCATTATATAAATTAAATTAATGATATTACATGTTATATGTAAGTATATACACCACAAAACTAGAATAACTCATGAATTTAGAATATTTCTCAAAAATATAATCATGATACGAGAAAAGCATTAACTTAACTCTTGAATTTCTTCATGTTGTACCTCTCGTATCCCTCGTGGTTTAATTTTCATGATCACAATCACTCTCTTATTTATCTAATCTTGTTTTAAGTGTTTTTGGATGATAGTCATGATTTCAGGTTGCCAAGGAATTGGGCCAAGAAAGCCAGAAGGCAAAAGTGGACTGATTTCAGTCCACCGGCCAACCGGTGGATGACCACCGGCCAGCCGGTGGAATCTTGACAGAAGGCATCCCCTTTGTCTAGACCACCGGCCAACCGGTGTCCCATCACCGGCCAACCGGTGGAACCCAGACAGAAGGGACACCTACTGTCTCACCATCGGCCAACCGGTGGCCTCCTCACCGGCCAGCCGGTGGTGCCTGGGTAGAAGGCCTCTCCATTTTCCAAAGCACCGGCCAACCGGTGGCCAAGCACCGGTCAGCCGGTGGAGCCAGTCAAAATAGCAGTTGGGCTTTGACCAGCCTGCTCCCAACGGATCCGAAGACTTTTCCAACGGCTCTGAAGACCCCGAACGGCCATATGAGTGTTCCCCCTCTATAAATAAAGGACTAGGAAGCCCCGAAACATGTGCGGAACAATAACCAAGCCAACGGAAGCCAACAGACACATGTTTCATCATTTGGAAAACCTCCGGCGGATTCCTTCAAGGAACCTCAATTGCTCCAACCCATTTCCACATCCAAGGAGCATCACCATAGAAGCTTGGGAGCGCTCTTCATCAACTCCAATCAATCCTTTGGCACCCAATACTTCTCCACATTACGGTTTTTCTTGTTTTATTATTTTCAGCATCAATTTGGGTTTGTTCCTAAAAACCCCTCTTTCTCTAATCTTCCCTTTGTTTGGGTTTTCACACCACTTTCAAGGTGTGAAGAGGTTAGTCAAGCATTCCCTTTAAAAGGCTTGAGTCATAGGTGAGCTAGCCTTCACCTGTAAGAAGGCTAGTGGGTTCTTGCTCAACCATTAAAAGCAAGCTGTAATAGGTTCTAGACTACCTTAAAGTCTAGTGGGTTTCTTGCTAAAACCATTAAAAATCAAGCGGTAGTAAATCTCTCAACGGTTGAGTTGGGAGCGGAGACGTAGGCTTTGGTTTAAGCCGAACTCCGTTATCAAGTTTTGTGTCTTGCCTCTTTTATTTCCGCTGCACTTTTAACTTTGTTTTTAAATTGATAATTATTTTTTTAAAAAAGGCAATTCACCCCCCCCCCCTCTTGCCATCACTCTCCGCCCAACAATTGGTATCAGAGGCAAAATTTGAGTAATACCCTAACCGGTTTCAAATTCAAGATCATTTGTGATGGCTTCAACCTCTTTCGCCCCCGAAGGCTATTCTTTGGGTCGTGCTCCATTCTTTGATGGAACCGACTATACTTATTGGAAACCCCGCATGACCACTATTCTTAGAAGTATAGGTTATCCTATTTTTAAAATTGTCATGCATGGTTATTCTCTTTCTTCTCCCGATGAATCCAAATGGACTCAAGCCGATATTAAAAATTTCGAGCTTGATGGAAAAGCCATGAACGCTCTTCATTGCGGCCTTGATCGTAATGAATTCAATCGAGCTTCTACATGCACTTCATCTCATGAAATCTGGAAACTTTTGGAGGTTACCCATGAGAGGACCAACAAAGTTAAGGATACTCGATTGGACATGTATCACCAAGATTTTGAAAGTTTCACCATGCACCCACACAAATCAATTACTGAAATGTTTACTCGTTTTACTGATGTTTTCAATGGAAGAAAATCTCTTGGAGATGATGTTTCTGCAGAGATGATGGTCAAGAAGATCCTTTGGATCTTACCAAGCACATGGGCACAGAAAGTCACGGCAATCCAAGAAGCAAAATACATCAAGAACATGCCGGTCGAAGAGCTCATCGGATCCCTCATGACCTACGAGATCACCATGAGGAGGAAAGATGAAAAGGAAGGCAATCTCATCATAACTCAAAAGAACATCACCTTCAAAGTTCAAAAAGAAGAAAGCTCCTCCTCCTCATCGTCTTCCTCTTCAAGCGGCGATTCAAAAATCGAGAACCTTTCCCGCAAGATGCACAAATTCATGAAGAAGAACAAAAAGAAGAAATCCCGCAAGGCTCGAAAGGAAGAACTCGACGAAAAATCCGAGCCCGAGGTAACATGCTATGGGTGCGGAAAGAAAGGCCATTACAAGCCCGATTGCCCACTCCACAAGACAAGGGCCAAGAAAAAGGAAAAGAAAAAGGCATTCAAGGCCACTTGGAGTGATAGCTCCACATCCTCCTCCTCCTCCTCAAGTGACAACGGTAAAAAATGCCTACTGGAATTTCATGAGGTATCCTCTTCCACTCCTCATCCTCTAGTTCTTCAAATTCATTCAATCATTTATCTTATGAGGATCTCCAACATGCTAGAGATCAATTGGAGGAAGGTTTTCATGAACTTTCTTCCAAATTTATTTCTTTAAAAAAGAATTTCAAAAAACTTTCTTCCGAAAAGGAAAAACCTCTCAAAGAAAAGGAAGAGTTGTCCCTCAAGGTCCAAAACCTTCCCGATGTTGATTCTATGGAATTAACAATCAAGGATTTAAGGAAATCCCTAGCTATGTTCACCGAAGGTGAAAATAACCTTTCAAAGCTCCTTGGTTCCCAATGAGTATCTAGAACCACCCAAGGGCTTGGCTATTCCAAGCAAGCATCCTCTTCCCATTCTCCTGCTATTTTTGTAAGGGGGGGCTCCCAATATAAATTTTGCAACTATTGTAAAAAACTCGGGCACTTAATTTATGAGTGCGATTGCAAAAATGCCCGGTATGGAAGGCCCAAAACCATTTACTTTAATGATGAATTTCATAAGAGAAGACCCGCCACTAGAGAAGTTTGGATTGAAAAATCCCTTTTAGCGAGTCTCTCCGGACCAAAATTTGTATCGGTTCTAAAATCCTCTCCCCGGTGATTTGTTGTTTTTATTTAGGGGGAGTTAGGATTGTTTAATCCTTTTTGCTTTATATTCAAAACATTCAATTCAAAACCTTCAATTCAAAACTTTCAATTCAATACTTTCAATTCAAATCTCAAAAATTTCAATTGGTTTAAAAACTCTATCTTGTTTTTCAATCCTTTCCCTCAATCAAGTTTTATGCCCCGTGCTATTTTGATAATCACAAAGGGAGAGAAATTCTTGGTTGATTGGGGGAGAAATCCTTCTCTCATTCTTTTCTTTACTTTTCAATTTATCCTTTAAAGCATGACTTTCATTTCAGTCTTTTACATTGCTTGTTTTGGTGATTGTGATCATCAAAATAGGGGGAGATTGTTGTACCTCTCATACCCCTCGTGGTTTAATTTTCATGATCACAATCACTCTCTTATTTATCTAATCTTGCTTTAAGTGTTTTTGGATGATAGGCATGATTTCAGGTTGCCAAGGAATTGGGCCAAGAAAGCCAGAAGGAAAAAGTGGACTGATTTCAGTCCACCGGCCAACCGGTGGATGGCCACCGGCTAGCTGGTGGAATCTTGACAGAAGGCATCCCCTCTGTCCAGACCACCGGCCAACCGGTGTCCCATCACCGGCCAGCCGGTGGAACCCAGACAGAAGGGACACCTACTGTCTCACCACTGGCCAACCGGTGGCCTCCTCACCGGCCAGCCGGTGGTGCCTGGGCAGAAGGCCTCTCCATTTTCCAAAGCCCCGGCCAGCCGGTGGCCAAGCACCGGTCAGCCGGTGGAGCCAGTCAAACTAGCCATTGGGCTTTGACCAGCCTGCTCTCAATGGCTCCGAAGACTTTTACAACGGCTCTGAAGACCCCGAACGGCCATATAAGGGTTCCCCCTCTATAAATAAAGGACTAGGAAGCCCCAGAACATGTGCGGAACAATAACCAAGCCAACGGAAGCCAACAGACACATTTTTCATCATTTGGCAAACCTCCGGCGGATTCCTTCAAGGAACCTCAATTTCTCCAACCCATTTCCACATCCAAGGAGCATCACCATAGAAGCTTGGGAGCGCTCTTCATCAACTCCAATCAATCCTTTGGCACCCAAGACTTCTCCACATTACGGTTTTTCTTGTTTTATTATTTTGAGCATCAATTTGGGTTTGTGCCTACAAACCCCTCTTTCTCTCATCTTCCCTTTGTTTGGGTTTTCACACCACCTTCAAGGTGTGAAGAGGTTAGTCAATCCTTCCCTTTAAGAGTTTTGAGTCATAGGTGAGTTAGCCTTCACCTGTAAGAAGGCTAGTGTGTTCTTGCTCAACCATTAAAAGCAATATGTAATAGGTTCTAGACTACCTTAAAGTCTAGTGGGTTTCTTGCTAAAACCATTAAAAAGCAAGCGGTAGTAAATCTCTCAATGTTTGAGTTGGGAGCGGAGACGTAGGCTTTGGTTTAAGCCGAACTCCGTTATCAAGTTTGGTGTCTTGCATCTTTTATTTCTGCTACACTTTTAACTTTGTTTTTAAATTGTTAATTATTTTTTAAAAAAAGGCAATTCACCCCCCCTCTTGCCATCACTCTCCTCCCAACACTTCATACATATGAAAAAATTATATATAATAAGTATAATTTTATTATAAATAAAAAACATAATCATATTAATATATATGATAGCATATATTATTTTATTATGAATTGATATTACCCTTCTATTCACAATTCCATGTTAATGTTATGTTTCAGGTAATATCTGAATTGTTTTTCATATATGTTTTGACTGGTTATTGTTGATCCTAAAACATATATAATGAATTAATTATTTCAAAAATTTAAAACATGATATGAATATCATATATATTCATTATATTGTTTTAAAATATTCTATAAAATATATAAATATGAAATGAAATATATCGTTCCTCGAGACTGAAGGCCATACATATGCATGTACGATGACTTTATTTTCTTCTCTTATTAAAAGGAAGAATGTAAATGAAATATACCAAATATGATCATTAGGTAATTATTAATATATTATATATACATTATATATGTTTATTTAAACCTTCCATAATACTTTAAAGGCAATGTGTGAATGAATTACATTGCATTGAGGAGGTGACAGTCCACAAATCCAAAAACAAAGATATCATATTCCCACAAAATATAAATAATGAAGCGATGTTTTATATTTTAATTAATTAATAAATAATAAATAATAAATATTATATAGATCATATAAAATAATAATACCATCATTATTACTAACCTTTATAGGTGGTAGTGGAAGAATGATTGACATCAGTTCATGAGGCGGGACTTTGTTATACTCAAGAATGATGAATGTGTATCCCATTTGATGGAATAGAGTTAAAGTGTTCTTAATTATGTTAACATAAAACAATGTATGTATATTTAGGATAATAATTTAATTATATAATCATGGAATATTAATAATTGAAGTGGGTGGAGAAGGAAATAATACAATAGTTCTTTTGGAAGGATTTTACCTCTTCGTTGCATTACCCCTCTTAGTTTTCACCAAAAGACCTCCTTGGTGTGATTTATTAGTTATGTGATGCTTCCAATATGATAATATAGATGTTTTTAGATTATTTGAATCTTTGTTTATGGTTAAAATTGAAGTATATATGTGAATAATTGATTGTGTTTGGGAGAACTTTTATAGTGTATGTAGAGTGACATTCTTGTTAATACAAAAAAGTAAATAATATTTACAGTTATTTCATACATCATGTGCCAAAAATAATTTTAATGTATAAATGAAATGGAGTATGTGGTAAAAATAAGTAAATATAATTCATTTTGGATAAGTTTATTTGTCCTTTGGTTCCTTATAATTAAAATGAAACCATTAACTAAACTTATTTATTTTCTTAATAAATTTAAATAATTTTAATTACTTTAAGTAATATTTTTTGTCTAAAACTAATTTAAAATTAATATACTTTATAAATTATTCTTATTAAAAATATGGAATCCATTTTTCCAAATTATAATCACATAAGTGGAAGAATTTAATTTAATATTAATCCCATATGTGGGACATAACTACATGTTTTTAACGTGAAATTGTTCAAAAGATTGAAATGTTTTTATATTATATTTAATTGGGTAAATTGTTTCCACTGACCTAATTTTAAATAATTTATATAAAATTTATCTAAATTAACATTAATACCTATTCAAAATTAAATTTAACGATAAAACCAAATTATATAAAAATGCATCTTTTAATTATAATTCTGTATTTTTCACTATTATTCAAAAAATGACACTTCTTAGAAATATAAAAAAAGTAACGAAATTAAAAATTTTATTTTTATATATAATAATAATAAAAAAATTTATAATAAAAATTATAAAAGTGTGAAAAAAATATTTAAAATAGGATCGTCATTGAAAGGTGGTAATATTACCTTTTAAGAAAAATACAATTATTAATGCATAAAAGTGGATTTATTGTTATCTCATGTCTTAAAGATCACGTAAGATTAAAAATAAATATTTTTTTTAATATAAATTTTTTTCTAATAGAAATATTTAATAAATGGTTGTTTAATTATTTTATTGAGAAAAATCATTTTTTATTGCAACTATAAATTTTTCTAGAAAAATATATCATATATTATAAAAGGGTTATATTTTCATTTCTATTTAATTGGTTACAAATATTTTAAAAAATATATGTAATCCATATTTTTATTATTTAATTAATCCTTCCTATAACTAACATACCAATGGCTATGGGACTATTATAATAATATTTTTAAAATTATATTAATAGGATATTGTAGTTTTCTAAAAATATGTTTATTTGGGTAACAAAAGCTCACGAAGGAAGTCAAAATTGTGTGTAACATAATCCATACAGAGTGTTTAATATTTCTAAAACTAATTAGTGTTTTTCATGTAGTTATAATATAATATTTTCTTGCATTTAATGGAAGCCATCAAACAAATTTTTTTTCCGAAAAAAGTACTTCCTAAAAAATTTGGGTGTTAGTAATAAAAATGTATTGGTTCTTACACAATAATAATGTTATGATCATATTGAAAATTAAATTATGAAAAAAAAATCATGACCTGTCCTCTGGGCTTGTGTCGTGAATACCCCAAGCCTGACTTCCAAAGGCCAGGGGCTGGTGACAAGCACCAAAGGATTAAATCCCTAAATTGGGAACCCATTTCATTTTAATCTAAAACACACACAAAAGAGTACACAACTAGAACTAAAACACTATGTAAAAACAATATACATAAGAAGTGATGGAAAGTAAAAAGAGGGTCGGAAAAACAAGCCCAATAGTAAGAACATGGAAAATAGAAAACTATTTCAACTAGAAAGGAAAAATAGATGTAAGATGGCAAGCAGCACTTGGATCATCCACCAAAGATCCTACCTGAAGGGTAGGTACAAATACCCTCCTCAGAGCTCCATGTCCGTCCATCTCCTCCGGGTACTGACTCGTCGTGAGGTCCACCTCTGGGTATCGTCCAGTCCTCGTACAGTCTGCCTTGGTTAGCACTGTCTGTCTTCTACATCCAACACAACGAGGTGCGAGCAATGCCTGTGATGGGGTGAGTATAATGATACACAGTATAGGCCCCAATACCCACTATGTCTCACTACAATCCTACTTGGATATACAACAAAGCATGAGATCAACTGAATATCCAACTTAGGTATATTCCCATACATATAATTAAGTTTATCAAATGACCCATCTCAATCATGAAGAAATACAAGAGTTACTAACTCAGATCACACAGGTATACAACTGTTGTAGAGAGGTACAAATGATCACATATATCCACAAAGACATTTAAGTTGTCGGACCAACACACGAACCAAGACCATCTATTTGGTCAGACCAACACATGATCCAGGAACAGAAGTCAATACTGTCAAACTAACACATGATCCCGGAATAGTCATTAGAGTTTTCGGACAAACACATGATCCCAGACCAGCTATTCTTTCAGACCAACACTTGATCCAGGTATAGAATATAGAACTGTCAGACGAACACATGATTCAGGAACAGTTATTGGAACTTTCAGACCAACACATGATCCAGGAACTGTCAACTGTGCACAGGAAGCCAATAGTTTCTCTCAGTTATGCTTGATTCCGAGAGGGTCCGCTCCTCATGCCATGTGTCAATACATCAACTATTAGGAAGCACCATTCTGATGTATCACAAGGTTCTGTCTCATTATAGGGGTCTCAATGAAATAGACGTCGCATCAATCAGACGCTCGGTCTGTGAGTTATTGGCCTTTATATTCTAGGCACCCGGTTGGATTTTAGGTTCAAAACATCCTGACCATCCCCTAACCATGTCCAAACCCCAAGGGTGGTATACCAAAAGATACAACTAGCTCTAAGATTTCCATAACCATAAATGGTTCATTGATCAAACACCCGTAGCCCAAGATAAGGGAGAAAAGGTGTAAACTTGAAAAACAGGTCCGGCGCAACCCGGTCCGGACCAAGGTTGGACCCAATCAATGGGTCCGATCAAATTTGAGGAAGTGGCCAGGCCTGAGGGAGTGGCCCTATCCGAAGGGGTAGCATGGCCTGAGGGAGTGGCCCCACCCGAAGGGGAAGCCCGAACCAAGGGCGGCCCCGCCCGAGGGCCGCCCGCCCGAGGGCGGCCCGGCTGAGGTCGTCCCAGCCGAGGGCGTCCCGAACTATGGAAGTTTGGCCGAGGGCGGCCTGATGGCTTGCCTTAGCCGCACCCAGGGAGGAGACACGCGCCCCTGGCACCAGAATGGTCGAACCATTCGGGTGGTACCGAACCGGCCCCATGTGGCGCTGGTCCAGCACATGTGGGACCTGACGGGGACCAACTCCTCCCGGCTAGCCCTAGCAGCCAGCCGCTCCATGCCACCAGCTCAGTGTGATGGCACCACATCCCTCCCCCATGACCCGCCCCTGGTAGTGGCCCTCTTCTGGCCTCAACCCGGTGCGACTATGCCGTGCACCTATGCCACGACCAATCGTGGTCGCGACTCTCCATCTGCACGACACGACGGTGCCACACTTTCTTGGCGACCTGACGAATTTGAGCCTCTAGTTCCATCACGGTAATTCTGATGCCAGTCGCATTGCTCTACCTCCATCACATCAAATGATAACAAACAATGGGTAGGGTCGGGCCATGTTCGTGTTGTCCGAGCCCTCCACGTTATGTTTCTAATAATCGTCATATCACAACCATCATTTGAATGATGAAAATTTTAAATAAAACTCATACATAAAAAAACATTGAACCCCCTAGTGGTGATCAATGAAGGATTAGTGAAAGGCTGATGTTGTTCCGTCAATGTCGGAGGAATAAGGGATTGGAGAAGACGAGTCGAGATGACATCGTCAGTGTACTTAAAGGGCGGTCGTGCTTCACTTTCTTGCCCTAGTTGAAGAAGGTAGAAGATGGTGTTCATCATTCTATGGAGGTGAGGGGCGTTCTTCATGTTCTTCATCAAGAGGAATAAAGTTCTCCCAAGATTCTCCAAGGCTCCACCAAAAGATAGTTTCCAACCCAAAATAAAATAATAGCCCTGTCTATTATTTTATTTTTGACATGAATTAAAAAGAATTCAAAATTCCAATTAATTAAGTTATTTCACTTAATTAAATGGTTGGAGTTGGCTCATTAAATGATGGGGTATGGTGAAGTGGTTCTCCAATTAATTGGGGGTTTAAGGGGGTTTAATGCTCAAGTGGGCCCCACCTCTTTGGTTGAAAGAGATGTTTAAACTTAAAGTGGGATGCAATCATTAATATCCTCCCATGGGAGGTTATGTACTCATGGGCCCTGCCTCTGACTTCCACTTGAAGGGTGTAACCAACAACAAATAAACATAATCACACCTTGTTTTTATTTAATTCAATTAAAAAATCCCCCAAAATCTAACATTCACTTTCGTTAGAACACAACTACAGTGAAGGTCTCAATAAGAAATCATTGATGTTGCGAGTTCAACGGTGCCCTCATATTTGAATTCTGAGCACCGATTCAAAAGTTATAAAATCTCGCTCGTACGTTTACTGAATGTACCTAAAAAATCATCAGAAATTGATTCTAGGAACACCGGACCTCAAAATCAAGAATCGTCAAATACTGCGGACTCGTAAAATTAGCTTTTATTTAATTAAAAAAACCTCCTCCGAAATTAATTGTCTTTACAAAATTAGTCACGTTTGAATGCCAAAAAAGTTTTACGTCCCACTTTTTTATGAACTGGAAGGGTTTCTTCAAGAACCTCTTCTCTAAAGTGTTGAGTAATTTATAATGATAGTAAACCTTCATGTAATTCCTTCTTATTCTTATTATGTTATTAAATTTGAAAAAAAATTTGGGGATAAATTATTTATCACTTCCTCCTTATCCTATTTCTCATGTTTTGGTTAATTTAATTCAATAATGTAAAAAAATCCATCTCATTTGTTTTCTCATTTACAGTATAAATTATCTAATATAAAGAAACTAATAATCTATTTCATTATAAACACCTTCTTTTTATTGAAAATAAGAGTAATTATTCTATAAATAATAATCTGAATTAGAATATAACCTTGATAGAAATTTTTTAAATTTTTTTATGAAAAATTTAATTATTTACATAATATTAAAAGATATTGGGTGAAATACTGGTTTTGATCCCCATTAATGATAAAAAATCATGACACACCTTTCATTAGGTTGTTAAATGAATTATTTATCTTTTCCTTATGTATCACAGTGCCTGACCAGGGTTATCTCTCTTGAGTATATATGGTTTTAAATAAATTAGTACTCATAAACACCTTGTTATATATTTTTAATTTTTGTATGTTTTGATAACAAAGAAAACATGGGGGTATGTGTATGGAATGAAAAATTGAAAATAAACATGAATATGAATAATATAAAAAATTATTGTTATTTGTAACAATGACACTTGTCCTTGGTTTGGCTACTCAGGTTCCTTTATTATCTATTAATGTTTTATAACTTCTTATGATTTCTCATCCCATAAAATATGTGCTAATATCTCTTACTTTGAATGTGAATCATAACATTCATAGGGTATATTATTATAAACCAATCTTTCACCTCCTCCATCAATCAAAATAATGAAAAAACATCAATCAAAAGTGAAACACCCTCTAAGGCCAAGCTTCATCATATACAATTTCATACCACAAACTCAATCGACTACATAATAATAATACAATTCCCATGATAAAGGAGGAATTTAATATTTTGTAGGTAACACAAAAAATAGCAGATATATCTTTATAATATGTGAAATAAATACCTCACACCTGGATAAACTCTCTAGCATATTATAAATGGGTAATAAATATAAAGAATTCAAAATTGATAAATCATAGGCACTATGTATACCTTACCATAGACCAAGCCACAATGGATTAGTTCCACGCCATGAGTGTTAGAGATAATAGTGAAGATATATAGATATAGAGAGAATATTTTACTAAAAATAGTTCATTCTAAAATAAAGAGAAAGAAAATATTTCATATTATCATAAGCTATTTTTAGTAGAAAACTTCAAACAAATGCAACTCTTATGTGAACCCACTCACTTCCTTATATTCCCTTATTCTTATAGTTCATTCCATCCCTTAATTTTTAGTGGGTAAAATACTTTTGGGATCATTATTTATAAGAATTTTAAATTCTCCCTTTTTATTAGGAATATTTCTTATGATTTTTGATATAGTATTCTTTAAGACCCATATATTACCTAATATTTCTTTGATTATATTATCAATTTTATATTATGAGTTATTTTATTTAGTATAATATACATTCAATTCCAATATTGGGATGTATGAATAATGATGTGGGATTTAAATTTTTAATATAGGGGCCCAGATGAACCTTACAATACGATGAGATTAATCCTATAATGTAAAAATATTATTCTCCATGATTGTTGAAATTTAAAAAATATATGACTCTTCTCAGCGTGGAAAAACTATTATAAAGTGGGTTTTAATCATCTAATGTCAACAAAAAATCCCCAGATGTCATTGTTTAAACATTAAATATGGAATATAAATCCTCTAAAGTCGCTTTTTAAAAATCCAATTCTTAATGATGGATTTAAAATTAATTTTATGATATTGAGATTTTCTATTTTAATGAACTTAGGAAAATTTTTTACTTCATCTCCAAATTCTAGAGTTCTTCACATCTTTTTCAAATGACACCTTGACCTAAAAAATTATCAAAATATAAAATAATTGTATAGATTTTCCAAATGGTACCATATTGAAATAATAATATTCATAATAGAAAAATATAACTTAAAAACCAAATAATTATCCAATATTCTAAATATGTGAAAATTATAAAACAAAACATGACTATTGAAGGATTTGAATAACTAAATTATCATGTAAAATCAATGAAAATTTATCTCTATCAGTAACACACATCTAATAACACACCATAGGTGTTTCATTATCATATATTAAATAAAATACTAACAAATAATATATTAGTAAGGATCATTAACAATATTGACCAGTAATCTGGTTATATTAAATATATTCTTATGAAATTATTTGAGTATGGGTGACATATATATTTATTGATAATTTTATGCTGTTAATGCATTGAATGGGTGGGGGTTAGTTTTTTCACCAATATGCTTGGGAAAATATCATGATTTGTTTCTATAATGATATTAATGAGATATGTTATGAGGTAGACAAATATTTATTTAATTATAATGTTAATGCTATAAATATATGGTATTATGTGGAGAAATGGGCATGTCGGAATAAAAAAATTATTTTATTCATAGAGAAATTAATGACATGTTGAGTTTTGATAGATTGAGTGTTCTAGAATAATGTGATGATTTTTTAATGATGAAACATAAATTTTGAAGGAATTTAAGTTTCATGTGCGTGTCAATATGACATGATCTTATTTAATTTGTATGTTGAATATAATACATTTTTTTATATGTGAGAATAATTTATTTAGGTTATGGGATAACTATAAATTTGGTTATGTCTAGAGCTAATCCATGTAATATGCTAGAGTGATATATGAGGATAGTTTTCTAATAGATAGATTTTGGAATCTTTTTTTATTTTCGATGAATTCAACAATTAGGGAATTTTTTTCTAGATTGTTGGGATTATATGTTATACATGAGATTGTAAAAAAAATTTATGATATTTATGGGTCTATATAGAAAATAAATAATTTTTCTATACTATAAACATAATTAGTTAAAAGTGTGTGGTGTCATTTATTATAAGTTTCATACTTATAATAAATTATGTTATAAATTTTCACCTTACATAGATGAGTAAATTTAAAACCAAGCTGTTCTTGTGTTATTAGTGAAATACTAATGGGGATGTATTTCCCATGACTTATACATTCAAATATCATTAAAAAGTAGTAAAAATTATTTTATATTATAATGTGTTGAGTTTTTTGTATCATGGATTTATATCATCGAATCACTAATATGATTTTATATATTTTTGGAGATTTTTATTGTTATTGATTATCTTCTCTATTTTATTTTGAAAATTCTGGTTGTGTAATTTTAACTATTAATGTTGAATTTTTTTATTGAGTTGTTTGGTCATATGTCATGTGCGGATTAATGGGATTTTTTTTGAGTTTTATTAATGTTTATTAATATTGGTTCTATTTTATTGATCTCACAATGATCATCTATTTTTTTTGGAATGATAAATTACAGTGTAAATTTCTCTCTTTGAGAGACCTATAAAATCTCAACACGAAGATCTATCTTATGCTAATTGAGGAATACACGTAGTTCCTTTTACTGTTATTCCATGGTGTCATGGTCGTACAAGGTTTGAATTTTATTGTATACAATACTATAGGAAAAAAACCAAGTGCCCCCACACTTCCATGTACTGTTCCACTATGTAACAACATTATAATAATATCTTGAAGACAGTGCATCACTTACCTCGTCTAGAAAATACTATAGGGAATGTAAGGTAATCAACTATTCATATTATCTAAAAAATTGACATTATTAAAAAATATGAATCTTAAAACCACATGTGAGTGTTAATTGAATTACCCTACTTGGAGGGAGGTTCATAGGAAATAAAATAAAATACAATGGATATATAATAATCTATATACCTGACCTATTATGTATAAATAAACACACAAAAATTCACTATAACTATCAGCATTACAAATAAACATCACTCTAAACATGATAATAAACACACACAAAACTCCATCATAATCATAAAACGTCCACACAACCATCACTTATTAACTTCTATATATGTTTAATTTTAAAGTCATTAGTAATAACATAATCATTTACCATAGACATCACATTAATTGTCACATTTTAATTCCTATACATTACTATTTCAAATATCCATAACCATATCATATAAATTTTACCATTTTATTATAAAGATATTTTTATATAATTTCATAATTATTAACATTGTTTTCTTTATAAAATCTATTACATCAACCGAAAACTCATGACATTATTCATTTTACCATAATTTACATCACCACTATTTTTCCTACATCATTACATTACCTTTTATATTTAACACATTTAAACTTGTTATTTGCGAACCTATATTGTTTAAATTTGTAGAAAAATCAGTTTTCAGGGGATAATTTGGAACCCAATAAACCAAATACGATGAAACCAAACCTCCCAATAGAAAAAAAAAATAAAAATAAAAAATAATGTCATTGGATTCCAACAACCCCGATCACCTACCAGAATATAATTTATCACCATGGAAATCATCACTTTCACAACACCAACACTTTTACTATAATTAAATACTAGAGTCATTTCTATTTATTCCCAATCAATCCCATTATCTTTATCATATTCCACAAAAACATAACATATAATTGTTATCATCATAACTAAAAACAATAAAAAAACTTGATGAATAAGAAATAACGAACACTCGAAACCAATCAACAACACCCAATGGATTAAAGAATTAAAATTGAAAAAATAAAGTAAACAAAAATATAAATATCCAATCATCACCAAAAACCAACAACTTAATACAAAGTATAATAGTGATATCAATAAAAAATTACAATACCAAACATTCATTGGGAGACAAAAAAATATTATCTAAAACCCAAATAAAATAGGGAGAAGACATGATTAGAGAGAGGTGTAATAATGAACCAAAAATGATGAAAAATAACCCTTGATCTTGATAGTATAATTGGGGAATATATAGATGATATGTGAGTAAAAATAGGGTGGCTAAACTCTTAGAGAAATAAATGGGAAGGGAATGATAACTAATCCATCTCCCCATTCTGGGACACCACTTAGGAAACTATTATTGAAGAAGAAAGAGGGAAATACAATTAGAGAATAAATTATTGTATCTCATTTTTAATTTATTTTCAGTTATTCCATTCATTAACTATTAATACAATCTCACAAAAAAATAATTACCGCATCCACAAAAACCTCATCACCATTCAACATCAATAACCAATCCAATAGTCCACAAAACCACTACACTATCCCCTACTAATAATGTCAACCACTGTGATAAAAAATTTAACATCTCATATTTACAAAAAAGTATAATGCACAAAATCACCCCAAACATTTCAAAAATAACTCATATCACAACATCAATAATAATTCTGTCAAAACCCATCCCCTGGGGCCCGTGTCATAACTACCCCAAGCCCGCCTTCCATAGGCCAGGGGCTGGCGACTAGCACCAAAGGCATAAATCCTGATAAAAAGGGAAGGCATTGCCTTTATGAAATGTAAACATATACAACCAGAGTACAAGAGGAAGAAAACACTAAGTAAAACTGAAAAAAAGTAGTGCTGAAATTAAGGGGCCGAAAATACAAGCTCAACTGTAAAGTACAGGGTAAAGGAAAAAACCGTTGGAAGGTGGAAAGAAGCTCATGGATCGTCCACCACGGATCCTACTAGAAGGGTAGGTATAGATAGTGAAGCTTCTAAATCATCCACCATGGATCCTACCTGAAGGGTAGGTACATATAGCCTCCTCAGTGCTCTCGTCTGTCAACCTCTTACAGGTACCGACTCATTGTGAGGTCCACCTCTAGGTAGCAACTAGTCATGAGGTCCACCTCCAGGTGCCATCCAGTCTTCATACACTCATCCTCCATCAGCGCTATCCATCGTCTGTATCTAACACAATGAGGTGCGGGCATATCCCATGCAGGGGTGAGTATAACGATACTCCATAGAAACCCCAAGTCCCCCAAGGTCTCACCAAATCCAACAAGGATAAACCACAATGAAAGATCTCAACAGATAACCTTAATTTAGGTATATGCCCATACATATACCTATGTTAATAAGTTACCCATGTCAATCATGAGGAAAACACAAAGGTCATTGACTCATCTCAAACCAGGATTTTCATTAAGGATATCAAAACAACAAATTCTGAAGAGCTCCTCCTCTATCGAGTACTGTGATCCTGTCACAACCATGAGGCGCTGCTCACTAACCTTAGACTACTAAGGTACTCATCCTGTCAAGTACCGTGGGGCTTCCACCCTAACACAGTAGTGCTCCCCCTATTATTTTACAGAGGTACTCCTTCTGTCGAGTACCAGTGGTATGCCACCCAATCATAGTAGTGCTCCCCACTGGGCTAATCAAGTCACTCTGACTCAAATTGGACAAGCAGTCGTCAGGTCTCAGCCAGCTACAAGGTCTCTATACACTATATGCTCAAATCCAGGAGGATCCACTCCACGAGCTACTAGTCGATACACCAAGTATCACAATGTCCCATGAAGAAGTATCTCAAAGGACCGCCTCGTCAAAGGGGTCTCAACGCAATAGACGACGTGTCTATTGGATGCCCGGTCTGTCAGTTATTAGTCTTTTACTTCTAGGGGCCCGGTTGGTTTTGTGTATGAACCAACCCAGTCGTATCTCAACTGTACCCCGAACTCTCATCGGTTATTCTCAAAGGAACTATCTCTCAACATGATACCAACGCCGCTAACGGATCATCAAACAGACGTCTGGTATGAGAGTTATTAGCTTTTCCTCTCCAGGGGCCCGGTTGGATTTCAGATACAATCCATCCTGGCCATACTCCAACTGTGTCCAAACCTCAGGTGATGTATAGAAAAAAACCATCTCACCACGAGCAATCCATCAAAGTCGACGACATGTCAATCGGACGTCCGAAGCTCATGTTTTTTGTGTTTTCGCTTCGAGGGCCCAGTTGGTTTCGAATTAGAACCAACTTGGCTGTATCTAAACATCGCCAAAACATTGAGTGTAATATTCCAAAATGACCTTCTTGATCCAAGGAATCATACGCAACTGATAGTGCGTCGATTTGAGGTCCACAACTCAAGTTATGAGCATTTAAGTAAAGATGGTCTGAAAATAGGGGGTCTGCGTCCGGTCCAACCCGACCCAACAACCCCTGGGACGACCCGAACCGGGTCGACCCGACCCGGGCCCGACCAGCACGGTCCAGCCCGATGGTGTGGCCCAGCCCATGTGGCCTGCCCCGGCCCTGCCGGGGGGGCTGGCTCGGCCAGCTTTGCCGAGCGAAAAGTGCGAATCGTTCGGGGGGGGGGGGGGGGGGGGGGGCGCTAATTGACACAAGCGGCGCAAAGTGACACACCACCATTGTCTTGGGATCCTGCGCGGTTATAGGATCCACCACACCACACCGCCCAGGAAAAGCTGCGGCGGGTCTTCTCTGGCAGCAAGATAGGGCACCGCCGCCTCCAGGCAGCCGGACGGCTCCGGCCGCCGCCTCCAATCACCGGCGTCGCTGCGCCGGCAACCCGTGCCGCCAGGAGCTTCCGCATGCCATCAGAGTTGCTCCGGTGGTCTGTTTTAGCTTCTTTTGGCACATACAATCTTATCGGGTCCCAAAAATTACTTCGAAGGCTTCCAAACGCCGTTGTGGTTCCCTTTCACCATCACCCATTAATCCACGAACAAAGAACAACTAGCGGACGGTCTTGTTTGTTCGTTTTCCCGTGCACTCCGCATAGGGGCCCAATCCAAAATTCATCAAGGACAAGGTTTTAATTTATTTTAAATAAATTATATAAACACACTACAATTAAATAACCATGTACAAGATATAAATGACTTAAAAACAAAATATGAAAACCCCTACATCGAGAAAGATCTTCGGTAGCCGAGCATCGTGGATGACAGTGTCGTGAAAGGGCGGACGTCTGCTCGTTGATGTTGTCGCAAGGTAAGAGAGGAAGGTGATGATGGTTGTTGGCATTCATCGCTTCCACGAAGGCCTTCGATCTCAGATCAAGCATCATATGTTGGAGATACGTTGGAAGGAAGGAGTCGATGGTGGCGTCGACGTTCTTCGTTCTTCGTTGGAGGAAGAGGAAAACTCTCCAAGTGCTGGGCGAAGTGCTTCGCTGCTAGCGTTCTGCCTCTTGAAGAACCCATCCAGAACACCTTCCCCTAGCCTCCTTTAAATAGGAATGAGAGGGTTCATTGTTGTCAAGCAAGTCATAAATGGAGGATTTATGACAGAGGGCTCCACCTAATTAATCTGATGCGGTGGTGCATTAAAATGGGGAGGAATTCAAAAGGGGGGGGGGGTTAATTCTTGGGTGGTCCCCTCATTAAAAAGGGAGGTTCCATCCTCCTCAATTAAGAGTGGGGTTTACACCTTAGAGTCTCTCCCTCATAAATGATGGGGATTGAAGGATTTATGATTCATCTCCCATTAATGGGAGGCCTCGTGTGGTTTCCACCACAATCAACCTCACATGGGAGGTTGGATCTCGGTGGGCCCCACCACCATAACCTCTCATGGGGGTTTAGGGTGTGGAGGTCCCACCACCAACTCCCATATGGAGCTTCTGACCACTTTATCCACACGACATGTGTTTAACAAAATAAAATAAATTGCTCACTTATTTTATTTTATTAACCCACGTAAAACCCCAAACACAAACTTTCATACCAGACCATCTGACGTCGAGGTGAAAGTCATTTTAAGAGAAAACATGAGCTGTGAGTTCAACAGTGCCCTCATATTTCAATTCCATGCACAAGTTAAAAAGATAGAAAAACTCACTCGTTCGTTCACTGAACATACCCAAGCTAAACTTCAGAAATTGATTTCTGGCACACCGGGTCTCGGTATCAGGTGTCGTCAGAAACTGTGTACTCATAAAATTCCAAATAAATTAAGAAAAAAATTTACTCAAAATTTTTGAGTCTTTACATTACTCCCACCTCAAGGCTTAACATCCATGTATGGATACATGATAAGCTAGGGAAACTAAAGGAGATACCAAGCATGCATCTGAGCCTCCTGCTCCCATGTGCTCTCCTGGAAGTTCCCATGCCACTAGCGAAAGCGCACAAGATGAATCGACCGTCTTTATAGGACCCGCTCATGTCGATCCTCAATTTCTACTAGAATCTCATTGAAAGTTGCCCTGTCATCGGTATCTAGCTCCTAGTGGTCGATGATGATGGTTAGGTCGTCCATCTATCTCCTCAGCTGAGATACGTGGAATACATCGTGCACCCAGTGCAACTAAGGTAGAGGTGTCAAGCTATAAGCCGACTCGACTACCTTGCTGAGGACCTCGAATGGTCCGATGAACCTTGGATATTACTTACCTCCTCAACCAAAACACCGTAGACTTATTCGAGGTGAGACCCATAGGAAGACATGGTTTCCACCCTCGAACTCCAGTCGTCTCCGTCTCATATCAGTATAGGACTCATGTCTTCTCTGTGCAGTCTTCACCCACTCCTGGATGATCTGCACATTCTCCTAAAGCCTCAAGTTGGTTGCACTGGTCAACCTATTCCTCAACTCATGTAAAGTTCTACTGGCATCTCTCTGACTACATGAAGAGTTTCCCCTTCTTCGTCAAAAAGAGGTGCAACATCTTTGGAGATGTCTGGAACAAATCTAGGTCGGGCCGACTCATGAGTAATCGACTGCACCCACTTATGCATGATTCCATCCTATGCTACCTAGGGTTTCCTTTTCACCGACCAAGGAAAAACACATCCCAACGTTGTAGATAAACCACAACATTTTTGATTAATACAGTCAATCTGTGTATGAACTGTTGTTGCCCAGTCCATACCCAAACTAATGTCATAAGGTCTCGATGCTGCCACCAAGAGGTTCCAACCAAAAATCTCACCTCAAGGGTAATATCACACCATTGGAATAATCATGAATATCGAGTCTCCTTCCAAAGGTGTCTCTAGACATGAGGGTCAAATCAACAGCTTAACCAGAAACTCCAGGTCTGGGACAAGATTTGTTGAAGGAAAGAAAGATTCTTATCAATGTCTATTATTATGAAAGCTAGTATTAGATAGATACCGTACCTCAAATCATTATTATATCCCTTGGGTCACACTCCTTGACCAAATGCAGCTACTATTTTCCCCTGCCCTCTTGCTCCCTAAGCTTGGCAGGGACTACAAAGGCGGGAGGTTGTAACATGTCGAAAGGTACACCACCTCATGCTGATCTCCTAGCTCAGCTTCCACATATACTGCTCTACAGATTCATCTGTCCTTAACACTTTATCTTCTTAAAACATTTTACATGCCCAAGTCTTCAATTCTGGTGCCATTTTCTTACATTCCCACTGCTAGCCTTTGCTGGCTGTATCCACTCACCAAAAGAATTCCCAAGTACAAAGGTTCTCTCTAGCACCCTAACATAAGTAGGAATGCCTATAAGAAAAGTGATGGCTCAAATATCCATTAAACACACCTCTCTCAGATTTCTGAGCTCTAAAGCAATGATTGAATCATAGTAATCAAGTACCAAGAATGATCGGTATGCCTCGATGACTACTAAGCTACCGACATGTCATCTTGTCGAAGCAGTATAGCTCTAGAAATCTCTTATCCACCTGCTCAAGGCAGTCCTCAGCCTCCTGTGAGTCAGGCTCGCCTTGGAACCTGAGGGGTATCTGATGCTGAAACACATGTAAGGAACTGAACCTACATATGTCATCTACCGGTACCAGTGGTTGTAACTGCTATTCAAAAACTAGTGATATAGCTAGAACACTACCTGAAGGAACTATCTCAGGGATCGGCCCACATACCGAAGCCTCATCACTATGCGAACCAACCTGATGGTCACTCTCTAGAAAACACTTGTACCTAAGATCACCATCTTCTCTACTAGTGTCTAAACATGGTGTAGAACTCTATAAATTTCCTCCAGCCAGTCCACTGCTGCTGGGGAATCTGTCTCGCCTCGTAACCTCAGGGGCTCTGCTGCTGGAACTCATGAAATGCACTCTATCAGCGTGCACTTTCCACTAGTACGGCTGGTGGCATCTGCTTCCCAACATGTGGTGGTGATGACGTTACATCACCTGAAGATGCCAACATAGCAAGAGGGCCCTGCACCAGAGTCTCATCACTCGGTGGGCCGTCATCGAGTACTCCATCATAACTCCAACTGACTGTCTACGTGGAGACATCCAGAATAGATGTGACATGATCAAATGATTTAAACCTGGTGAGATTACCTAGTTTGAGCCGACTTAAGGAAATATTTTGGAAAGACACATGAAATCTATGTTTTCATTCACTAGTTCGGAAATTATTAGTAAGGGTCCTGGTGTATGGAAACGTCGGCCGTCGCACCGACAATGGACTCTCTAATCTGATGACCACACTCGGTAACCTTAACACTATTGCTTCACAGGAATGAAATATCAGAGTCCTAAGTTCTACGGTAGAACCAACTCCTCTAATACCAATTTGTCACAACCCTGTCCCCAGGGTCCCGTGTCGTAACTACCTCATGCCCGCCTTCCATAGGCTAGGGGTTGGAGACTAGCACCAAAGGCGTAAATCCTGATAAAATCAAAGGCAATGCCTTTATGAAATGTAAACATAAACAACTTGAGTACAAGAAGAATAAAAAACTATGTTAAAGTGAAAACAATAGTAGTGATGAAAGTACGGTGCTGGAAATACAATCCCAACTGTAATGTACAAGGTAAAGGAACAAACAGTTGGAAGGTGGAAAGCAGCTCCTGGATCTTCCACCACGGATCATACCTGAAAGGTAGGTACAAATAGTGCAGCTCCTAGATCATCCATCGTGGATCCTACCGGAAGGGTAGGTACAAATATTCTCCTCTGCGCCCTCGTCCGTCAACATCCTACGGATACCTACTCATCGGGAGGTCCACCTCTGAGTACAGACTCGTCGTGAGGTCCACCACCCGGTGTCATCCAGTCCTTGTACACTCGGCCTCCGTCAGCTTTGTCCATTGTCTGCATCCAATACGACGAGGTACGGGCATAGCCCATGCAGGGGTGAGTATAACGATACTCAGTAGGGACCTTGAGACCCCCAGGGTCTCACTAAATCCAACAAGGATAAACCACAAAGAAAGATCTCAACACATAATCTTTAATTAGGTATATTCCCATACATATACCTATGTTATCAAGTAACCCATCTCAATCATGAGGAAAACACAAAGGTTATTGACTCAGCTCAAACCAGGGTTTTCTTTAAGGATATCGAAACCAAAACTACTGAAGAGATCCTCCTCTATCGAGTAATGTGATCCTATCACAACTCTGTGGCGGTTCTCATTAACCTTAGACTACTGAGGTACTTCTCTTGTCGAGTAATGCAGGTCTGCCACCCCAACACAGTAGTGCTCCCCGTTGTTGGTATGCCACCCAAACACAGTACTGCTCCCCCAAATAGCCTACAAAGGTACTCCTTATGTCAAGTACCATAGGTCTACAACCCATACACAGTAGTTCTCTACACTATGGGTCTGCCACCCAAAAACAGTAGTGCTCCCCACTGGGCTAGTCAAGTCACTACGACTCAAATCAGACAAGCAGTCATCAGGTCTCAGCCAGCTATAAGGTCTTCGTACTCCTTACTCTCATCTCTGGGAGGATCCCCTCCATGAGCTACTAGTCGATACACCATGTTTCACAATGTCACACGAAGAAGTAACTCAAAGGACCACCTCGTCAAAGGGGTCTTAATGAAACAGACGGAGAATCTATTGGATGCCCGGTCTGTGAGTTATTAGTTGTTTAGTCCCTAGGGCCCGGTTGGTTTCATTTACGAACAACTTGGCCATATCTCAACTTTACCCAAAACTCTCAAGGGGTATTCTCAAATGAACCATTTCTCAACGTGATACCAATGTTGTTGACGGTTCATAAAACGGACGTCCAGTCTGAGAGTTATTAGCTTTTCCATTTTAGGGGCCCGGTTGGATTTCAGGTACAATCCAAACTGGCCATACCCCAACTACGTCCAAACCTCTGGTGAAGTATACCAAAATAACCGTCTCACTAATAGGAATCCAAAAAAGTCGACGACACATTAATATAACGTCTAGAACTCATGTTTTAAGCATTTCCACTCAGAGGGCGTGGTTGGTTTTCACTTCGAACCAACCTGGCCATATCTAAACTTCACTGAAACCTTGAGTGTAATATAACGAAACAACCAAATCGATCCAAGTAATCCTAATAAACAAACGGTGCATCGATCAGATGACCACATCTCAAGTTATGAGCATTTAACGTAAGATGGTCCGAAAATAGGGGGTCTGGGCCCGGTCCAACCTGGCCCAACACCCCCTTGGGTCGGCCCAAACTAGTTCGACCCGACCCGGGCCCGGGTCTCTCCCGGTGGGGCACAGACCGACCGGCGCGGTCCGGCCCTACCGACACCGCCCGACCCATGTTGACCACCCCGGCCCAGCTGGGGGAGCTCGCTCAGCCAGCTTGGTCGAGCGAAAAGTGCGGAGGGGTGGGGGGGTGGGGGTGGCCGCCCTGCGCTAATTGACACCGACGGCGCAAAGTACCACCCCCACCTTCGACCGGGGATCCCACACGGCCGCGTGATCCACTGCGCCACCCCGCCACAGCATGCCGTGGTGGGGCTTCTCCGGGGCGAGCTGGGGCACCACCGCCTCCAGGCGGCCGGACGGCTCCGGCCGCTGCCTCTGGTCGTCGGCGCCGCCGCACCGGTGAGCCGCACAGCCAGGAGCATCCGCTGGCCTCCGTAGTTTCTCTAGTGGTCCGTTTTAGCTTTCGTCTGTGCCAGTGGTCTTCTCGGGTCCCGAAATTTACTACGAAGGCATCCAAACGCCGTTGCGGTCCCGGTTCTTCATCGACCGTCAATCCGCGCACAAAGAACAATCAGCGGAGGGTCCGAATTGTTCATTAGCCCGTTCCCTCCCCATTAGAGGCCCAATCCAAAATTCATCTACAACAAGGGTTTAATTATATTCAAATAAATTATACAATCACCCTGCAATTAAATTCCCATGCACGAGGTATAAATCACATAAACACAAAATATGAAAACCCCCTACCTCAAGAATGATTCGCAGTAGCCGAGCATCTTGGATGACGATGTTGTGAAAGGGCAGACGTCAGCTCGTTGACGTCGTCACAAGGAAAGAGATGAAGGAGACAACGGTCATTGGTGTTTGTCACTTCTGAAAAGGCCTTCGATCCCGACTCGAGCGTCGTACATTGGAGATCCGTCAGAAGGAAGGATCATAGGGTGGCGTCAGCGTTCTTCGTTCTTCTTTTTTCATTGGAGGAAGAGGAAAACTCTCTAAGTGCTGGGTGCTGGGATTTTCTGCTAGCATTCCGCCGCTTGAAGAATCCATCCAAAACACCTTCCTCTAGCCTCCTTTAAATAGGAACGGGAGGGTTTGTCATTGGCACACAAGACATAAATGGAGGATTTATGACAGAGGGCTCCACCCAATTAATCCACTGCGGTGGCGAATTAAAACGGGGAGGAAGTCAAAAGGGGGGTTAATTCTTGGGTAGTCCCCTCATTAGAAAGAGAGGTTTCATCATCCTCAATTAAGAGGGGGATTTAAACCATAGATTCTCTCCCTCATAAATGAGGGGGATTCATGGAGTTATGATTCCCCTCTCATTAATGGGAGGCCTCGTGTGGTTTCCACCATAATCAAACCCACAAGGGAGGTTGGATCTCGGTGGGCCCCACCACCATAACCTCTCATGGGGGGTTAGGGTGTGGTGGTCCCACTACCAACTCCCAAGTGGAGATTCTAACCACTTTATCCGCAATTAATGAGTTTAAGAAAATAAAATAAATTGTTCACTTATTTTATTTTATAAACCCACGTAAAACCGAAAAAATAACTTTCATACCTGACCATCTGCTGTCGAGGTGAAATTCTTCTTAAGTTAAAACCAGTGTTGTGAGTTCAACAACTCCCTCAGATTTCAATTTAGAGCACTGGTTCAAATGATAGAAAAACTCAGTCGTTCGTTCACTAAACCTACTCAAGCTAATCTTCGGAAATTGATCCCAGGCACACCAGGTCTCGATATCAGGTGCCGTCAAAAACTGTGTACTCGTAATATTCCAAAGAAATTAAGAAAAAAAATTTCTCAAAATTTCTGGGTTTTTACAAATTCCATTTTTTCAGACTTCAAAATATAATGAATAGTTTAGATAATATAGGTACCAAACTTCATTATCGCATTAGGATCTATTTTTTATTTATTTAATTCCAACATGAACCATTAATTAAAATTTTATATTAAGTTAAAAAAACTTCATCCATCACAAAAACAAAAATAAATAAAAATATCAACCAAAATATATTCAAATGACACATTAATATTTCATTATTACAATATAAAACACAATACCAAGAAAATAACAATGAAAATTATTTAAATAATGCATCATAATTTAATTGTTATATCATGTTCAAACAACATTCTAAAATTTCCATATCATCATTTTTATTTTTTTTTTCATAATCAATTTAACAATATTTCATATTAGGAATTAAAATATAAAATTCAAAAAAGAATAATATAATAAAAACATATTAAATATAGGATCAATATGAACTACTAGGTCATATTTATTATTTAAGGATTAATATCAACTAATATCAGGCATAATTTATAGAATTATGTCATCACCTTAATCACAATATTTAAGTTACTTAATAAATTAAAAACATGATAAATCATTTAAATAATGATCACATTAATATTAATATGATAGAAAACCATTTTTAGTGATGCTAATAAATAATTCATAAGAAATTGTTTGAAACATTCTTTAAAATAATGATCACATCAATGTCTATAAAGATATTCCCCATGGACTATTGATATTAAATTTGATATGTTAGTGAGAATAGCTATTAATATTTTAAAATACAAAAGTTGACTAAGATTTCTTGTCCACTCTAGCTTTCATTATTTATTTGATTCATCATGTGATGAGGATTCAATGAGTTTAAATGTCGATTATGATTTTGAAATGACAAATGACTATTATGAGGATTAAACTGTATGTATAAAAAGTTGTAACTTTTTAACTTTTGATAAATTCCTATAAATAGGGAAAAAAATTTAAATCCAATAATTATCCTTCTATGAATATAAAAATTGGTTTTATATTTTCAGAATATGTGGGTTTCAGGACACAATGAGAACTCCCCAAACTGATGAAGAAAAAAGATCCTTGTTTTTTCAAGGCATTGTGAAATTGTTTCTATTTTAGGATGGTTTTAAAGAGATCCTATCCTGATTTAGGATATTAATTTATATGAAATTGTAAAATTATGGATTGAAAGATGAATTATTATAAATGATTTTAAAAAAATTATTTAAATTATTATACATGCATTTAAAGAGTTATATACTGGGAATGATAAATGATTATTTTCTTATACCATTAATTTGGATTGTGTTTTATTGTGAGTTTTAATTGACAATTTTATTAAATCTTATAAAAATTAGGTGTTATAATTATGATGTAATTAAAGTCTATCTTGTGTAAGGAATTACAAGTAGAAGGACTTTGGGTGGAAATGATCAATGTCCAAGGAGATTTAACTCTACCTAGAAATGTGTGGGTTGGGTACCTATTACATTATGATTAATCTTATAGGGAGTAGTGAATTCATATAATTTTAAGAATTTATATTAATAATATTTTAATACCATATGTGTGTGATGTATTTGTATATGTGTAAACATCACTAGCCTTTTATTTGAGTATCTAACATATGCTATGAGTTGAGTAAAGGGTTTCATATAAATATTATTTGTTCCTATTAATTTATCATTAGGAATGTGGATTATAAAATAAATAAATATATGAATTAATTTTTATAAATATGATATTAGAGGATATTAGAGGAATATAGATGATATTCTCCATTAGGGATTGGGAAAATATTATTTCTGCTCAATTATCCAAAAATCTAGTCATATATAGCTTCAATTATGGACTACCTAAATATCTAGAAGGTGATAGGAATGAAAAAGAAAACTCATTAAAAAGAGAAATATAGATATGACCCTACTATTGGATATGTTTTTAATTAATTCGATAATCATTTTAGTTGGATCACATTTCATAAAAGTCCTTAGTAAATGAAAGAAAAATAAAAAACTCTATTGATAAAATATTTTTCTATAGGTATAAATGAACCATCATCATTGAACATGAACTTGATTTTGATATTTTAAAAATATTCATAATGGAATAAACATCCTAAAACAATATTAAAATTTAATAATTATTCATAAAAAATATTATAAATTTTATATTCTAGTAAAACACATTCTCGATAGATGGATTATTGAATCCATTAAATAGATAGATAATTTTGTTCATAAAATGCATTTGTAGGAATAAAAAAATTTCAAAACTATCTTTATTCTATCCAGTAATTGAATGTTTTGAAAGAAACATGAGAATATGGATGTATTTAATAATATAGATAACCTAAAATGGAACTATCAAGAATAAGTAAGGCATGACAGGCATGGGATTTCAAAATAATTATTTAGATATTATATGTCTAAAGAAAATGTTATCTTCGACCATTTACAATATATTTTTCGGTATATTAATTACTTGAGAGGATATCTTTTCGTTTATGGGTTTTAATGGATTATGAATTCATTATATAGTCAATATAAGAAATTTTTTAATATTTTTCTTTTGAATTATGACATGAACGAGTTCAATAAATACACCAAATAGTAATTTTTATTTCAAAAACATGTTTAAGGAATAAATGGTAAACCCTGATAGTTTATAATACAATATATTTTAAACCCCATAAGAAATAATCAATCCATTTTAAAACAAATTAATGTGGTAATAATTCATTACCATAAATTTTCATTTATAAAATTGAGGTTACCTCTATTTTTGGATTGTCCTTAATGAGATCCTTGAAGTTAAAATCCATCATATCCCATGTTTTTATTGCTTTTTCAGGCCTGTTTTGACCTCATTGAAACCATGATTCACGATTCTATTTTGTTTATCAATCCAAAAAGATTATGTTTCATTAAAATAAATTTATATGGGTATTTAAAACAATATATGACCTTCTCCAATTTGATTTTGATCAGGATATACTCCATTAACATTTATTCATTCAAGCAGAGAAGAATCTCATTGCAGTATTCTGAGCCAATGACCTCCATTTTTGCATTAAACAGATTAGAGGCAGTTGGTTCCTCAATATTTGAACTGGTCACCTCATCATATCCTAGATCTTCATATATAATATAACCTATGAACATAGCCTTTATGTTGTTATAAATATGATTAAATATTTTTTTGGAGGGTTTATCTTTTCTTACTTACATTTTAATAGGACTAGGAAAATTAGAATAGTCCTTTAATCTATGTGGCCACTGCATATGATAAATAAACAAATCTAATTCCATATGTATTTTACATTTCATTTAACTTTATTGATGGTTCTCTTTCATAAGTACCGCATACATGGGATCTGAGAAACATGATTTGTAGGAAAAATCATTATCTGCTGATTTTCCATCCATCCTACCAAGTATGGGATGAATTAATTTTTATCATTCCTACACAAAAATACCTTCTTCAAAAGGGGGTGACTATAATTCACAACGAACTGCATACTATATCATATATATATTATTCAGAACTCTAGATTTACCTAATATAGCATGAGAAGGAGGCTCTTGGGCCTCACCTAGGGCATCTTTCTCATGAACCCTCCCTAGGATTGTCCTCAAATAATCATACCATGCATGCCCTGGACTGTTGAGACCATATTTTCCATCCTTATGTATTTCCTATAATAGATTCTCATGTTGAGAATTACAAGTAGATCATAGGAAATATTCTATTGAGAGAGGTTTCATTGAGTATATTTTCAAAACTCCACACATCAATTCATCCTCTCTTGATCCTATTTGTAATTACCTTGATGATGTTTTGATACCAAAATAATGCCTAAAACAAGAAAGTTCATCCTCAACAAATGGATCAGGATTCATAATCCTTTAATTCTTCTAGGAGATTTGAAAATGCCCTAACACCCCTATGACTAGTGGATTCGCCTTAGAGACGTTGCACCCGGAATCATGTTGGGGTAGATTATCTTCTGTAGAGAGAGGGGTCTACTGATAAATGTCAAAATCCATATCATTGACATGATTATTGGGTTTTGACGAAGCCGCATTGAATGAATTTAAAACATGCATTGAGTTACAAAAGGGAATAATTTTGGTTATAGTATGAATTTTATAAATTACAATACTCATCCTAAATATTGGAAATGTATGAGTTGAGATAAGATGGAGTGATAGTGCTTCCATTATGGTGAACCTGGTTACTATAGGAGTAATATATCAGAATACATAAAAGAGTTCAATAAGCATCATAGTGAGTGAAATTGTGTATTAATGTTCTATAATAGAATTCTTCTATATTTATGATTATGTGATATGAAATTCAAATTAAAAACGTATTGTAATCATGCATAGATGTTCAAAAATAAATAGTGGTTAATAATAAGATATCAAAATTTTCATTCATGTGATAGACCAAGGGGTTTATACATTGATTAGATTAATTCAATGGATTAATTTAAAGATATATTGGATTATAAAAAATCATTTTTCATTTTCATCTTGTTTTCATGGTACTGAAAAAAGGTGTTATTATAAGAAAATGTTGTCATCAATAAATGAAAATATTATTTTAATACACACATATATAATTAATACAAATATATAACATGATTTAAATAAACAAAATTATTATTATTTTTGTATAGGTTATAAAATTTTAGAAAAAATATTTTTTTGAATACAAGGGAAAGAGTTCTGAGAACCTAATGGTTACATATTTTTTTAATATTTAAATATTATTGTTATTATTTTGATATAAAAAACAATACCTTCTATGATATGGATACTATAGTTTATATTTTAAATATTCACAATTAAGGTAATAAGTGATATTTTTGAAATATAAATGTGGTTTAAATTCCTATCATGATATACTAAAGGTAACGTAGTTTTAAACAGTATGGTTAGAGTATCATTGGACTTTGGGACTTTGAAATCATAAAAAATAAAGGATAATTCTATTAAAATTGAAAATTAATGTCACAATATATTATAAATAATTTTAGTATATGATGAAAAGGAAATAAAATTTATGGATTTACATTCTTTGAAGAACTGATTTCAAATGAATATTGATTGAGGGAAAGGTTCCATGATAATGACGATGAACAAAGAATGAATTCCATGTGGAAACCATATGTTTTTAACATTAAAAAATTGGTTGTAATAAAGTATTGATGTTTATATACAATGCTCAATGAAATCAATATCAAGAATAAGATTACTATGATTCTCTAATTTTCAATAAAATTATTCATAGATGTTACTCACTAAAAGCGTTTAATGTGTGGATTTAATAGATATTAATATATATATGTGCAAAAAATTATATAGAGACGTATATACCAAGAAGGTTCAGCCAAGGGTGAAGGACCCATGGATCCAAACTTTATTGAAAAGAAAGATGAAACGGTACATAGGAGTTTAGGAGATGTTAACATGCAGTAACCCACATCTTAAACAAAACACAAGTGCACATCCAGAAGATACCATTTCTGAGGCCGACCACGACCCCTGGCTCCACCCCGATCAGTAGGATGTCGACCTCCCCCCCTTTGATTCCCCATCATAGGAATCTTAGAAGAGGAGTCCCTTTTCATTGTATCTTCAGGTATTGCATCCTGAAGAAAAGTGGATTGCTGCTCCTTCAATTCATAAGGCCCTGCTTGCACCCCTTTTGTGACATGCATATCCCTGTCCAAGGCATCTGCTACAACCTCAGCATCAGATATCCCAGTACACCTTCTATTATTGCATCATGAACTGTTCAAAACATCTAAATTAAGTAAATCAAATTCAGGATTATTAATGTTCTCTAACATGGAGAAGAAATTAGCAACTGGTTTATACGCAGCAACTGAATCCTTTTGTTCCACCACCGCTGAGGGGTCCAGCTCCAGATTTCCTAAATTATCCTGCTCCACATTAACCAGGGAATAATCTGTCCTATGGAGATAGTCCTCCCCTGAATCTCCTTGTGAGTTAACAGATTCAGCAGCAATTAAGATTGATTGATTTATTTGTTGCTCCAGTTTCCCTTTCCTGACCTGCTTGACATAATCAGCAGGCTTTGTCTCATGTAGACAGTCCTCCCCTTGAGCAATATGAAAGCTAGCACATTCAACAGTATTCTCAGTTATACCAGCCTGAATTCCCAGCTTATGCAACAAATCACCATCCTCCACCACATTATATTCTTGCGGCTTTTCTTTAGAAGTTGAGCAGGCCCTCGGTTTCTTGTGCAGCACCATTTGGAAACCTTCATTATCAATAATCTTCATCTTCCCATTAATAAAACATTAAAAGTTTCAGAAATATAAACCCAATATGGTGTCTATCATATATGAAATGACATTTTGGGTGATTAAGTATTTTTAACATAAAATATTTAAAAAGATTAAGAACATAAAACATATTAATCTATATATAATGGAGTCTATGAATTATCATTATATCATGTTTCTATATATATTTCTGAAATTAAAGTTTTAATTGATGAACAAAACTAAAACATTTAGTCACACTAAACCAATATTCATCACGGAAAATTATGGGATGTAAAGTAATGTTTTTTTAGTGTGGTTAAGATTATATATATATTTTCGGAATACAATCAGGAGTCAAATGATAAGAATCATATACTATGTGAACCAATGATTATATCTGATGGAGTGTTATACACTATTTCATTGGTATATTAAGGGTATATGTTTTATATTTAATCCTCACTACTGAGGATTTCATGACACCAAGCATGTGATACTTAAAACTATTATAAATTTCACACACCAACCAAGATTCTTATAAAATCAAAGATGGTTGGGTATATTTCTAATAATGTCATTATTTGAGGCTTATCCAACATTATACTTTTCCAATATTATATGAGTATGGCATATGGGCCCTCAATTGTGATAGTAAGTCAAAATTTATGAAAACACTTCGATAATAAAGATGTGATGTATTTATATATTTGGATGAGGTTCTTGTGTTGTGATCATACACTTTGGTGAATGATTTGAGATTTTTTTGTCATGAACTAACGTGGTTAAACCCTAAACAGTTCACCCTTGTCAGTCCGGGACAAGGCCCAAAATTCGTTCTTGATACCCACAAGATAGAAACTAGTGATAAGAAGATAAGTAAAAATTTTGGGAATGAATTTGGCCAACAACGAAAAGAAAAAAAATAAATATAAACTGAATAGATTAGATAAACATAATCAGTGGAAATAAAATAAATTAGAACAAAAAAATCCCTCTAAGTGACCTATTGGGTCATCACCAAACACAGAATCATGCTCCCTGCAAGAGAAACCTGAATCTAGAACCAAAAATAGAAAATATAAAGTAAGTATGATCACCAATATGATCAGTAGTAATTAAAAAGAACAATGACCCCTCATTCCCTTCCATTTTAAAAAGAAATCCAATCGTTGTAGTTTTAAAATAAGACATAGAAAATTAAGGTTTTCACTTTCGTTCTGATTCAAGTCAGAAGTTTACATTTTTAATAAGAATGTTTCCAATCCTATGAATTTCAAAATACGTTCCAATAAAGCATTAAAATTTTAAAATGAAAAAATTGTATTAAAATATGGTGTTCAATAAATATAGGAAAATAATGAAAAAATTTAAATTTAAATCACATAGCAAGCACTATGGCTAATCCATAAGAAATTATATTTAATTGGGGACCTTGGATCCTCGTACCACGATAAAATGTTGTATAAGAACCAAAAAACATTTGTATTCTCATGGACTATACACATGTAGGTGAAAAACACATAACCTAGTGTCATCCTAATATCATAATCATATAGTTAGAGTTTTAATTATCAATCTTGCTAGAGGAAACCAAGATGAACCATTTTCATATCAGCTAGAACACTAGTCCTAGTTTTCTCACATTGGTACCTTGGTTTTCCCATGTGTTATATTTCAAATGGTGGTGATGTTTTATCAATAAAACATATATAAACATGACACATTCTATATTAAAAACCTATATAACATTCCACCAACAATCTCCCTCCGTATGACCATTCCCATTTTTATACCATAGAATAATTCAGAAGCCTCAACACTAGGAACATGGCATAAATCAAATGTTAACACTTATATCACAATTTAAAAACAAGGAGGTGAATTCCTTAAGATGTGTTTTAAATATTTTCGAACAATTCCCAATTGACAAACATGGATCATTAATCACAAGAAATATTTTAATTTTAAAAGAACCACATTTACCAAGACTTTTAACATCCAAATCCATTTAAAAATACCATTAAACAACCAAGGTACCAAACTTTTAAAAAACTATCTTGAACTCATTCTTAAGACAAATAAAACCATTTGAGAAAGGTAAAATACTAATTAACCTCAAATTCATACCAATACCCATTAATTTTTCAAACTAACCAAATAAAATAAAATTTCCAATTTCAAAAATCAAACAGTAACCCATATTTATTCAATTAAACATGAAAAATTATTATATACACAACGAATACCTTTGGAAATACTTATCACATTCTCAAAACCATTTAAGAAGACAATTAAAAATATTTTACATTTATAGATAGATTATCAATAGAAGGGTATTACATTTTCCAAACAAGGTTGAGAGAATCAATCAACAGGAAAATAACACGTTGCAAACATAGATGAATTATGAAAAACCAATCCAGAATCATTTGTAACAATCATAACTAGAATTCAATAATTAAACATATAGTACATAAATATAAATCATATTTAAAAAAACCTTTAATTTATGAAATTTAAATCAAAATTTTAGGCACAATGAACCTACCTTGAATATGATTCCCTTTGATGACAACTACCCAAACCGACCTTTCACACTTAAAAACACATGAATTTATACATTTATAATAAAAAGTCCAAGATAAATTGCACATATTCCCTATTCCATGAAGAAATATGTACAAATAGGGAATATATATATATATATATATTTCTTATTGAGGCATGTACATATAAGCATTCATGATGCTCACAACCCAAAACCACCACAGCTCAGTCCAACTATCTTTATAAAATTTACCAACATCTAAAAACACTATGGAAAATACCCATGCACAAAAAACCTATTCTAAAAACCAAATCACCAAAAACCCATTTATAACATGATTCCACACACCTAAATAACTCAATAAATAATTTAAACAATTTATAAAATCCTTTTAATAAACATAATAAGGCATTACAAGAAAGTAAAAAAAAATTAAAATCCCTTGCACATCAAAAATATCTCAAACAATGGTTCACAATAATTAGATAATTTAATAAATTAGTTAAATAATTTATAAAATATTTCCAACAATCACAAAAATCTCTATACACTAAATATACGTAATTTCAACTTGTAAAACCAATTTTCAAGCCAACTGAACATCTACTCTTTCCCAAATCATCTCACAAACAACTCACATAAATCATAGAAAAATATAAAATGACCATGAAAGAATTAATAATTCATCAAATAATGGTTAAGTAAGAAACAACCTACCATTTCTGTACAAATTTCTAGAAAATAGTGATAAACTCCAACCACACCCTAACCCCGCGATAAAGAATCCAAAAAACAAACCGTAATCAATGATATGGAATAAAAATGTCAATATAGAACACTAAAATAGAACCCTAGCTACTGAAGAAACTGAAACCCTAAGGGAATAGGGAAGAAACTCACCTATAGTAGATCATAGTCATAGTGGATAGATAGGAGGAATAATGAGTGGTTTGAGAGGCTAGTAATGTGTGGAGGGGACACCGGATGGGAGCTACGCCCTAAGTGTTGTTTCTATAGGGTTTCAAGAAAGAGGGGGGGATGTGAGGGAGAGCGGGGCATTGGAGATTCTTATCAGAAGGAGTTCTCAATGGCATATGTCACTCTGGTAAGGGGTTGCACCCTTAGGGAGACGTACTGGAGGGGATAACGGGAAAGGGAGAGGGTTATACAGAAGCATGGAGGAGGAGAGACTTGATGAGATAAAGAGGGGAGGATGAGGAGGATGATGGGACATAAATAAGATAAACCGAAAGGGAAATAAAAACAAAAAAAATAATGGGGAAATAAAAACCCAAAAAACTAAATATAATAATAATAATAACAATAACAATAATTATAATTATAATAATAAACTATTAATAATATTTAAAATAATAATAACAATAATAACATTTTTAAATAATATTATCATTATATTTATTAAACCAATTCCCAATTTTATTTTAATTTCCTTGGTTTTTTTAATTTTTTTATTCATTTTAATTTTTTTGAATAGTGGGCATGCCGTACGGTGACCTGGGAAAATATATATAGTATCAACCATTCTATTCCGATGTGTTTGATGTTGTTAAGGACAAACAACTCATTTAAAAAAAATCAAATTGAGACTCCACCCAAACCTTGAAAAGAATATCAAAAGACAATAAATTAACAAATTAAAAAAATTAAATGTTAGGGTGAAAAAATTCCTCTAACCCAAAAGAATTTCTACCCCAAAAAATTCACCCAGTAAAACAAGGAATTAAACATCTTCTTGAAAAAAGAAGACAAATGAATCCATAAACTCGGTGTGACCTTCCACTATACCAGTCACTCCCAAGCCGCTCTAGGAGAAACCACAACAGGGAGAACCATAATGAAAAGTGAATGGTTACCCCCAACACAAGAAACCAACAAAAAATAACTACTCTAGAAGGTACAACAATATTATCTTTAGTGGCTCTCCCCACAACTTTAGAACAGACCACATTGACCACCTAGTGTGGACAAATACAAAAAACCCAATATGAACCTACCCAAAAAGTATCTACAAAATCCAGTATTAGAATAAATCATAACAAGATACATGGTGTGTCTCTCCACTATTTAAGAGTTGACTGGATTAGGCTAACCACAGCTAACCTACATGGGAACTTCAATCCCATACAAGAAACTCTTGACACATGGGATATTCCATAGAAAGAGCTCAAACCAAATAGAGAACTAAACCACAATTAATCATTTCCCCAAGGCATTAGCATCTCCAAGGCTAGAAAAACAGGAAAGAAATACCCAAAAAAGGGATATCCACACATGTATGTCCCAAATATTCCAAGGTATGGTTCCTTTTTACATAAGTCAATAGTTTACGCTATACCCAACACTGAGTTCAAGCACACCATGACCTATCAAACTAGCCATTTAAAAAATCTATTATGAATCCTATTAAACAAATTTTGAATATTATATATCAAATATAAATGTAAAATTGATCTTCTGTGTTTCATAGGCATAATATAAAGACAGATTCAATTTTTTAGATCATAGTGGTATTTTTCAAAAAATTATGTTTTTATGCCTTTTAATGGAAATCCCCATTTATGTCCATTATTTGACAGTTATATATTTATTTTATTTGATGAAATAAAATTATTCATTATAATAGGGACATAAAATTATTGTTTGGATGAATTTTTGGTTCTTTTTCAATAACTTTCATATTTTGATAAACAATGAAAAATTATAAATTTTAATTTCACACACTTTTTTTAATTGAAATAATTTACAGTGTTAAATTATACATTTGAGTTGTTCTAAAATATAATTATATTATATTATTATGATTTAATATAATTTAGTCCATTTTATGTAATTTTAAATTTAAATTGAAGATAAACACATGTCAATCTTTTGATATCTTTTACTTCTTAAAAACTCACATTCTGTTTTTGACAATAATAATTTAATTTTAAATTAATTTCTTCCAATTCTATGTTTTTTATTTTAAAAAATTGATTCCATATTTGGAATAAGAATGTTTAATTTTTTTGATATGTTCCGTTTATTATTTGACATGATGAATAGTATCCTTAGTAATTATTTTTATTTTCCATGGTTAAATGGTAAACTTGGTAAATAAGAGTAAAAATAATATTATAATAATATAAAACTACCCTAACACATGTCTTAATCATATTATCTGAGATATATTCGACCATGATATTCATTTTTATTAATTTTTGGAATTTGGGAGCCAATTTTGTATGAAAATGACATTTTAGAATATTTAATTTAATGAAAAATGAAATTTAACATAAACATGTATGTTTTAATAATTCATTTATAATATAATGTTATATAAATGATCACTATGACTATAAATATTTATAAGAAATCTAAAATTATTTCCAACATAATTGTATTTTATTTATATTTTTTATACATTAGATAAATATATTTATTTATGAAACAACTATGATGCAATGATTACAACATTAATTAACGATTAAAATAAATGAATTTATAAATAATAAAATTAAAATAATTTGAACATATTGATGCCCTCCATGATTTTTTTGGATTAAATTGACCTATTATAGATGATTTAATTCATTTTTCTGTGGAATCATGTTGTTATCACTTTAACTATAATCATTTACAAAATAGTGTCAAAATTGACATAAATGTGATTTTAAAATAAATACTATTTTATTTAATGACATAAAATCCTTAAAATCTAGAGTTTGGACAAATAAAATAGATAGTGATATGAATTTCATAAATTAACCTTTTAAGTATCTCTTGTAATATTATAGTAATAATTTAAACCATGTTGTATAAAAATACAAGATTCCATTACAAGAGTTAACTTATTTTAAAATTGTTAAATCTAAAACAAAAGGTTACTTTTATGTCTTAGACATGTCTAAAACCTATTTTTTGAGAGTATATAAACCCATAGTCATCTTATCCATGAAATATATTAAATTTAAGGTATTATAAATAGAAAATATTCTTATAATAAATTAATAACTCATGATTCTTTCAAATGTGCCCCTCGCCACTCTTATAAAAGGGATCCTCCCTTTCTCTTTAACTCACACCTCTATAGATTATTGGTTCATAAAAAACCGACATATTTCTCATCCCAATATCAATAAAATTATCACAGAGGCCTAACATTAGGAATGGATCCGGCCTATTGATCCCTTTTGTTCAAATAAAATGGAAATAGCCAAAGAAGAGGAAATTGATTTATCCCTTATTTTAAAGATCATTTACTTATTATACGTGTTGTTTCTATATTTTTTCCATAAAAAATAATTATTATATTGTGATATATATAATGAGATGTTAATTTAATAATGGTAGAACTATATACATCATTTTATCCATTATATGAACAATAATATCATCATGTGTACGTATGTAGGACATTAGGTCTCCACGACGTGGTGAGATTCATTATCCACTTTAACCATCCAAGAATGGTAATAAAAAATAGACTACATTATAATTAAATATTTGACATAATAATTATACTGGAATGATATATATATATATATAAATATATATTTATTTATGAACATATATCTCATTCACTTACTTCAATTCAATACGACAATGCAATGAAACAAACATTCATGCGTACGTACGACCTAGCATCTCTAAGAACAGAGTATTACATTATATTTATATATTATATAAATTTATATGATGAATATATTAGATATATAATTCATATTTTACATTATTTCAGTATTTAAATCATTATCTAAGTTGTATGATCAAGAATAACAAGTCAAAACACGTATGATAAACAAAGCGAATATTAACTGAAATGTTGCTTTAACATGGAATTGTAATTAAATATGTCATATAATGTCATAAAAGAATCATATATGATATCATAAATTTTAATATTACTCTCATAAAAGTTAGTAATATGTTTAAAAACATTATAAATGAGTTTCAGACAGGTACAAAGAGTATCGGGCCTAAGGTAAGGGCTAATTTGACAATCCTATTATTATTTGAGGTTGTTGATATATATGTATGTACTGGGAAATCATTATCATTCACATACATGTTTATGAAAATGTTTTCATAACATTTTTAATATAATCCTTTGTATGTTTAAAGTCATTTTTACAGATGTTTGACTTTTTATAATTTTTTTTGAAATGAATCTTTTAGCCGATTTCCAAACAAGGTACTGTATTTACTTTTCGAAAAATTAAGAAAAGAATGTTTATTTATCTTATACTGCAAAATCATATATGTTCCACCATTTTGTAACACTACCATTTATCATATTCCTTTACATAAATACAAGGTTATTTTTAAAATAAATGTTTTATTTAAAAATTGTACGGCTTTTAAATGTTTTAATGTAAGATAGATATTTTCTTCAAAGAGTTTTACTAAATTTATTAAATTATTTTCATCTATATCAACATCCATTGTAGGATTTTTTGCTTGTTTGAAGTTTATTTATTGTGATAAAATCATCTATATTTTATATATTTTTTGGTGATATTTTTTACTGTGGTTGTTTTATTTTTTTAATATTCATGGTTTACAATTACAATATAAACATTTTGTATGCTAGTTTTAATTATAATGTTAGGTTGTGTTTCAACATTTTCATATAAGGAATGAATTTAACTTTGTATTTGGTTGGTGGGGACCAATATAAATCCCCGATGCATAGGTAGATATCATATGACAAACTAGTGTCTTGGAACAAGGCATTGATAGCATATTTTTCAATGCTCTTGGCACATGTCCTTGATGTATTGGTTATGATGTATGACATTATCCATTCCCTAGTAATAAAATCAGTCATTACTTGTGATTATTATAATTTTAGAATATCTATTTGCATGTTTAAATAGAAATGTTTCATATATTTATGACATATTATGTTCATGGTTATGTTTAAAAGGATGAAAATTTTATTATAAATCTTGCCTTAAAAGTTTATAGCTTCCACTAAATTATTTACCCTTACAAAGAATCTGAGCTCACCCCATTTTATGTTTCATTTTATGTGGTTTCTAAAATGTGTTTTGTGATTGATATGAAGGATTAAACTAGGGGAATAATGGTGTTCTAAAAGGATTATCTATTCTGTATTTTTTGTTATAAATTTAATATAATGTCGTGTATGTAATGTATTTTATATGATTGTTAAACTAATCAGTTCTTTGGGACTTGATTCCTTGTAATCATTCCATAGTATTAAAACAATGCACCAACTCTAGGCTTCTGGGGTCTGGGAATTATAGTTGTTTTCATGGGATGTTTAGAAACAACCATGAAAATAGATTTATAAAACATAGATTAGGGATCGTAACCCTAAGATAGACGTTGAGGATAAGTATAAAAGACCACACTAAAAAATTTAGTAACTATCACAGATAACATATGATTAATCATAAGATGTTATACATTGAATATAACTTCTCCTGATTATGTGGTTTTCTTCAATGAAAGGTGTTTCTCACCATATTCATTTTGTTTTTAGTTAATAGAGGAAATAATAAGGAATTGGATTAACATTTTATTTGATATAAAATCTACTGATTTTGAGCAACAAAATTGGATAATTACTTGAGAGAAATATATATTGGGATTATTCTGAGTTAGTTGTCATGATATGTGATTAAAAATGTGATCTTTGATGACTATCTTAACAAATTTTTTAAGAGGAAGATAAAAATTTATAAATGTTCAAATTATAAGAATCATAGATGAAATATGATTAATCTTCAAACACATCAAGGAGAAGGGATTGAGAACATTGAAAAAAACCTCAAATAGAGGGTATGATGTTATCCCTATTGGGAAAAGGGTCACAGACTGACCAATTATTATGAGGTTTAATGTCTCATCTATATAAATCACAGGAATTACCCAGGTTAATTCCCATACATAAGAATCTACCTCTAAACCATGGATGAACCTATTCCATGCCACCTATAAAATTGAAAGGATTGAAGTATTTATGTATTTGGATCGAGGAATTATGAATAATTGTATTATATATGGACTATTATGTTTTTTTCGATGAGTATTTTCAAGAATATGTTCAATAGTTATAATTGACAAGAAAATTAATTTAAGGGTAGAATTATATTTGGAGAACATATGATTAAGATAAATATAACCCTTAATATGTTACTTATGTTAAGATAATAACATTTGGATAATGATATGTTGGATATGAATAAGTAAATCAAACGATTCTTGTTTTTTGAGAAATAATTATAGATTTTTCGACAAAGGGTTATGCATTCATGGATGGATTATACAACTTTTTTGGACTTAAAGAATAATACACAATTTTTTGGAACATAGAAACATGCATGTTTTTAATAAGGATATCTGATAATTCAGTTTGTTACTGTTACTCAAGAGAATAACGATGAAGTAGTTTACATGTGTGGAAGGTGACATCCAAGTACTACCCTATGAGATATGAGAGATAAATAATAAGATGATTGGGTTCACCTATTTCTATAATTTTAGATATACATATTTTAGAAGGATTGTAAGGTTATCTATTTATGGATAATATAAGTTAAACTCTAGTTGATGTATTTTTTATCAATGTTTTATCTCACTATAGGTGAACCTAATTATATGTGATAACCCATGATAAATTTTTTTGAGACATATGTAATGACCTATCATTATATATAGGGATTGAATGATATTACAACACATCAATAAAGGAAAATTCAACTTCATTTCCTGGAATAAGTGAAGAAGTGGAAACTATTCAAGTCATAACCAATACTGATATTGAATTGAAATCAATTAATAATTTCTTCTTATGTTCATAATCCTTAGGGAAAGGATCTTGAAAACCAAAAATATTTTCTTAGTACTTTCTTTTGCGAGGAGTCAAATAGTTTCTTAGATCATTGTAGATTTAGGGATTTAAGATTTCTAACTTTCTCCTAATAATTTTCTCGATCACTATACATCAGAACATGAATGTTAGTTTTCTCTTCCATATCCATATTTTTTTACATGGAACCCTAGTATGTGTTATTTCCAGAAATCTTTATACTAAAAATTATTTATTTTAAAATAGAGGCCTTGTTTATCCATTATTCAATGTGGGATTTCAAATATGGTAATTTGAAAATTCAACAACCTAGTTTTCAATACTAAGTTCATATTTTAAGGGAAAAATTTATTTAATAATGTGATAATGTAACACCCCAAGCTTCCATGGTACTCTGTTTTTAAATAATACAATATCTTGTGCTACATAGAACACCGAGTTCGAGAACTCCATGACTTATAAAACTAGCTACTTAAAAAGACGTTATTAATACTAATAACCAAATTTTAAATTTTATATGTCTCATATAAATTTAAAATTCATCATATGAATTTTTTAGGAATAATATAAGGACAAATTTAATTTTTCATATAAAAGAGGTATTAAAAAAAATAAAAGTTTTTCTCCCATTTAATGGAAAATGCTTTTTAAATTCAATATTTGAAACTTTTATATATATTCCATTTGATGAAATTAATATTTTCATTATAACTAGGAAAAAAAATTTGTTTTTGGATGAATATTTGGTACATTTCTGAAAACTTTTATATTTTTGATGAATATTAAAAAAATACTAAATATTAATTGAAAATAATTTTTTTAATATAAATAATTTATAGTGTTAAATTATATATTTGATTATTTTTAAAGTATAATTATATTATATTTTTATTATTTAACATAATTTAGGTAATTGGGTGTCTTTTGAAATTTAAATGGAATATAAACACATGTTAATCTTTTGATATTTTAACTTCATCAAACCCCACTTTCGGGTTTTGACAATGTGAATTAATTTTAAATTTATTTCTGCCTATTATGTATTTTGAAATTGGAAAAATAGATTCCATATTTGAATCAGAAGGTTTATATTTTTTATATAGATGACTTTTATTTTTAGAATTATTAATAGTAACTGTAGTGATTTTTTTAACATTGTTAAAGGGTAACACAGGTAAACATGGGTAAAAACTAATAATATAATAATATAAAACATCCCTAAAATGTGTTGTAATCTTATTTCATGACATATATTATACCATGATCATCCTTAGCCTGAACTTTTGGAATTTGGGAGCCGTATGGGTGTGAAAATGACATTTCAAAATTTTAAATTTAATGAAAAGGGAAATATAATATAAACGTGTATCTTTTAATATTAAATTTTGATATATAGTCATATAACTAATCTATATTTCTATAAATATTCAATATAAAGATAAAAATATTTCCTAAATCATGGAATTTTATTTAAAATTTTGAGATATTAGATAAATTTATTTACTTATGACCTAATTATGATTACTTCATGACCACTTTAATGAATGATTCATATAAATGAATTTATAAATATTAAAATAAAAGTTATTTGAGAATTTTGATACCATAAATGAATTTTTTGGATGAAATAGAAATATAAGGTATAATTTAATAACTTTTTTTAAGGAATAATGTTTATACGACTTTTGAAAAAATCAATTACTAAATAGTGTCCAAATTGTGATAAATGATATTTTAAAATAAATACTATTTTATTAAATGATATAAAAATCATTAACAATATAATGTTCATCGAACTAAAATTTTTAGTGAAAATATTTTTATAAATGATCCACTTTGGGTTCGCATGACATTTTAGGGTAAACAAATTAACATGTAGTATAATAATATAAGAGGATATGGTAAGAGTTAAATTATTTTTCAAAGGGTTAAATAAAAAATATAAGGTTAATTATTTGAACAAAACATGTCAAAAACCTAATGCTTGAGATTTTTTCTACCCATAATCATCTCTTCCTCTAAATAAATCAATTTGGAGATATTATAAATTGAAACAATTTTTTAATAAATTTATATTTAGGATTTTTTCTAAAGTGATCCTCACCTCTCTTATAAAAGGGCACATCCCTTTCTCTTTACTCACACCACTAAAATTTTTTAATTCGGCCAAAACCATCCCATTTAACCTCCCATTCTCCCTCCATTCATCCTAGAGACATAAAATTTTTTAGAGAGCCATTTTAAGAAGCTTTTTTGTTCAAATCAAAAGGAAACACCCGAAAAATAGGTAATCGTTTTATACCTACTTTCAAAGTTCTTTTCTTATTCTACTTCTTCTTTCTATATTATTTCCTTAAAAAAATAATAAATACAATATGATACATATAATAAGATGTTAATATAATAATTATAAGACTATATTCATCATTTAATATATCCTATGAGTAATTATATCACCATTCGTGTGTACGTATGACTTACCTTTTCTGCGATGCGATGAGATCCATTCTTCAGATTAAAAATCCGAGAATGATTATCAAATATATATATATAATTCATAATAATGAAATATATTATATAATAAGTCTATTGGAAGGATATATATATGTATGTATGTATGTATGAACATATATTTCATTCACATACTTCAATTCACTATGATAAGTAAACGGAAAGAACGTTCATGCGTTCGTACGACCTACTATCTCCATGAACAGTGTATTCCATTTTCTATATATATATATTATATATATTTATATTATTATTTTATAATATATATATATATATATCATGTTTTACATTCTGAATGTAAGTAAATCTTGATATATGTTATACGATTAAGAATAAAAAGTCAAAACATGTACTATAAACAAAGAGATAATTACCTAAAATGATGCATTAACATGGAATTTTAAATATACAGGTAATATAAAGTCATAAAAGAATCATATATGATATCATAAATATTATTATTATTCTTATATAAGTTAATAATATGTTTAAAGAAATTATTTAGGAGTTTCGGACACATACGAAGTGTATCAGACCAAATGTTAGGGTTAATTTCACAATCACATTGTTATTCGAGGTTATTGATGTGTAAGTATCTTGTGGGACATCTCAGTAATCCATGTTCATTTTTATAAATTTTTTTTCCTAAAATGATTTTATGCAATCTGATGAATTTTTAATTTCATTTTTACCCATGTATGACTTTCTATACCACATTTTTAAAGGAATCATTCAGTCAATTTCCAAACATGATAATAAATAACCTTTTTCAACAAATTAAGGAAAGAATTTTTTTTAACCTACAAGATGTGAGTGGTTATTATCAACCCTTATGTCTCCTTTCCATTTTTAAGCTAAACTTATGATCTTATATAGTTATTTTCAAAATAAATGTTTTATTTTATAATTTCACAACTTTTAAATGTATTGAAGTAAAAGTCATATTTCCCGTAATGAGTTTTATTGAATTTATTATATTATTTTCATCTATTTCAACAGACTTTATTGGATTTTATTCTTGTTTTAAGTTGATTTGTTATAAAACAATCTTCTATATTATATTTAAGGATATCTTATTTGTTTGACTCTGGATGTGTTATTTTTATACCGTTCATGGTTTATAGTTAAATTACTAACATTTTTATGGTATTTTTAATACGAATGTTTATGTTATGTTTCGACCATTTTATATAATGAATTCATTGGACATAGTAAGTGACTGGAGGGGCCCCCTATATCCCCTTGAAGCATTGATAAGTATCTTGAGATAAACTAGTGTCTAGGTCCAAGTCCTTGATGGAATATTTGTCAATAGTCTTGGCACGAAGATTTGATATAGTGGTTATGATGTCCAAAATTATGTATTATCTCTTTATGAAATTAGTTTTTACATGTTATTATTAGAATAGTAGAATATCAATGGTCATTTTTATATGGCAATTTTTATATTTTTTTTCAATATTAGGTGAAAATTTATGTTTAAAAGGCTTCTATTTTTTTATTTATATTTTCTAAATAGTTATAGCTTCCACTAAATTATTTATCCTTGTTTATCATCTTAGCTCACCCATTTTTATATTTTATATTCCCAGGATGCCAAGATGTGTATTATGATGGATATGAAGGATCAATCCAAGAAATAATGTCATTCACAAAGCATTCTCTATGATGTGTTTTATGTTTTAAATTATAATGTGATGTTCATATATGAAATCTATTTTGTATGACTGCAAAACTAATTTGTCCTTTGTTACATGGTTCCTTGTAATTATGAAAATTTATTCAAATAATGCAATATCTCTGGGATTCTAGGGTTGAGGTGTTACATCACTTGAGAAAAAACCATTCATATACTCAAATTTGAGGTGGTCCAACTACTATAATTACAAGAAAACAAGATCACCATTCTTTCTTACAACCAAAGTAGGGTATTCATAGTACACTGGCCAAAATGTAAAAACAATACCTTTATGAATCATACATAAAAACATAACCTTCAAATATTAGGATGATGCCACAAATAAATTTATGTCATCCCCATTATGGTACAAATGACGAAAACCAAATTAAGGTCCTCCACAACCATTGATTTTAGACTTCAAGAAAATATTTACTCAGTGAACTATGGTTGGAGCTCTGATGTCTTAAAGAAACTACTTCCATATAGTTAGTAGCCGACAATATCAAATAAAACTTCACTTTTTGTATGCAACTCATAGAACCCATTCAAATGACTCAAAGAACTACATAGAACAAAAAAATCTTCAAAAGTCACTATGATTGATACATTATTTTTTTCAGATAATAATGGTTGGAGATGATATAATAATGATTGTGTGTTGTCCAAGGTCAGGGATGACTCTTATTCCACAAATCAATTTAGGTTCTAGGTAGATTCATTAATGGGAATTCAAAATGAAAATTGATTCATAATTTCCACAAAAACACTAACCACCATAGTTTTATAATTTCATACCACTAATGATGACCAACACCAATTCCCAAAATTGAACTTCACCTAAACATAGAGGAAATCATCATAGTCATACCTTCCACTCCTCACTCGGAATTTTCTAGGGAATACTAAAAAGAAAATGGCACAAAGCCGAATCCAAATGAATCCTAAAAAAATACCACACTTCAATCACAAACCCAATCCCAAATATGAATCACTATTTGAATAACAATTCAGTATTGCAAAACCATTAACCCATAAATAAAGATACCAAAATCGAAAAGAAAACAATAAAAAATTGTTCAGTTTTGAAAACATTGTTATCAACCTTTTTAAAATCCATTTCATAGATATAAAAACAAATAAAATAATGACCATTAGTAATCCATGAATTCACACACATATATTTCCCTGTGCGGCTATCTTTTCTAGTTAAATGTTCTCCAATGGGATACATCCCATGCACAAGGGGTTTTCTTTAAGGGGAACCCCTCTCGGGTCTTTTATTTTCTCTTTCTGAGGATTACATGAGAAGATGATTCATTGAGATAACTCATCTTGGGATTTATAAAAAAGTACCAGCTGGTCGGAACAATCTTATTCCCTCTCACCTGTTATATGCTGATGATATTGTGATATTTGTACATCCCTCCAAGACCACTGTTGGTTCCATTAGAGAGCTCTTTAGTCACTATGAAGAGGTTTTTTGTCAGTTCATTAGTTGGGGTAAGTCCTTTATAATTTTTGGAAATGGTCTCACCCTTAAGAATCAAAACAAAATTGCTAGAACCCTTGGAGTGCATAAGGGATCTCTCCCCTTCACTTACCTTGGAGTTCCCTTATTCTAGGGAAGGTTTAAAAGCCAATACTTAGAGAATATTTATTTTGGAGTCGTTAATCAGCTCGGTAGCTGGAAGGGAAAGACAATGTCATAGGCTAGAAGGGTTTGCCTCATCAACTCGGTCATTACTTCCAAGCTTGTGTATTCCTTTTCCCTCTATATATGGCCCAAAAGCATGCTGAATGATCTTCAGTGCATGTTCAAAAACATCGTATGGATAGGCTCAGTGCATGAGTGGAAAATCATAAAGGTTTCTTGGAAGGATTGTGTCACACCTTTTGAGATGGGAGGCCTGGGGGTCAAGGACATCAAGACTTTTAATGATAGTTTGATTAATAAGTTCACTTAGAAACTACTATCTTTTATTGAGGCTTCAGATGATTTCTAGTCCTGAAAGTTCAAAAAACAGTTATTTAGTGGATATCCACATTAACTTCTCTCCTCTATTTTTCCCTATATTCGGCACTCCTTTCATGACATTATGCAGCACTCGAAGTGGATGGTTAGTAGAGACTCCATGCTTAATTGCTGGCATACATCTTGGCTGGACAGCCCTATTAGCATCACTGCCATCCCATCCACCATGGCATAGATGACTGTTCCTGATTCCATGAACCATTCTCACACCCTTACTGATGTTATTTCCATTTATGTAGTGTAATAAATTCATAATTATATTTGCATGGAGGAGGTTACCTTGATCTGGAAGCCTAATTCCCATGGTCTCTTCAACACCACAGAGTATTATTCTATGAACATAGAGGGATCTCAAAGACCACCCAAGTGGATAATTCAATTTAAGGGCCCTTTTGTTAAACCATATATATTGGTTCTTATTTGGAGGATTTGGAGGAATCGACTCCCTACACATGACCAACTGCATAGAGCTGGGTACCATCTTGCCTCTGCCTTCCCTTTGTGTATGCGGGATGAATAGACTATCCAACACTTCTTCCTGGACTATTTTTATTCTCAGGATATTTGGAAATCCATTAGTTCTTTGTTCTATTTTTATTTCTATCACTATAGGAATCTTGAGGAGCTTATGTCGCGTCTTTTTGAGGATGAGAAGAGTGGGAAGGTCCACATTCTGCTCGTTGCGGCTGCTGCATTGGTCATCCATGTTATCTGGGCTGCACGCAATCAGTCGATATTTGAGAGTCAACCTTCTTGTTTTCATGCTGATTCCCTTGCCATACATAGGGACATTCATGATGTTGTTGTTGTGCAATCTGGCACGATGCATAATTCTTTCGAGGATCTGCGGACTCTACTGCTTCTTGGTGTTGCAGGAAATCCAAAGCCGTGTCTTGAATTCATGTAAGTTAGATGGATTCCACCAATCCCTCCTGGCATTAATGTCAACATTAATAGTGTTGCTCTTGTCTCACCTGGACCCTCAGGATATGGAGGTGTGTTCCGTACTTACTGTGGGTTTTTCAGTGGTTTCTTCCACCACTTTATTGCCAAAGTACTGCGTTTGAAGCTGAACTTTGGGCTCTAATCTATGCTATCAAATATGCTGTCTATTATGACTAGTCACCTCTTTTGATCCAATCGGATTCTCAACATGTTGTGAAGGATTTTGGAACATGCACTAGAGATGTTCCTTGGTGACTCCTTCCTCATTGGATCACATGTCTCAACCAGGCCAGTCACCTTCAGATCTCCAATTCTCATGTTTACAGGGAGGTGAATCAGATTGCTGATGCCCTCTTGAAGGAGGCTATTGTGGGGCTGAGCACCATGTGGTCATTCAGAATCCCTGGTGCATGAGTTAGCATGGTGGATGCTGATATGTGGGGCGTGGATTATTCTCGTTCTTGTACGCCCCCTGTAAGGCCTAATATCTTGTACCATACTTTTTGTTTAATAAATTTAGGGCTGGCTTGCTCGGACCCTAGATCTTCGGGGTAAAATGTATTTCCAAAATCACAAAATAATTTCCAAAAATCATTCCATTGTTCCCATTAAAACCATGTATTCCATTAATGAAAAAAATTACATTTAAAAAATCATTTTTCCACTCTAAAAACAACATCCCAATTTTGAAGATACCTTTTCCTTAAAATTAGTTTAATTTTTTAGATCCTCTCATGCAAACTAAAACAGATGTCAAATAAAACTCACATAAAAGCATCCAAAAAATAAAGAACTAAGGGCTATAAAATACCCAAAAACATGGCCTTATAGGACATTCCTTGAGGTCGAATCAACTACAAGAAGTACCTTTAATCATGTACTCGGGACGTAAATGGGTGGCTACTCCATGAAAGCATGTCATGTAACACCAGCTCACTCCCATTGTCATCCCTTATCCATGCATGCCAATGGAAATAAAATTAAAATCCCAAACTATCCCTGCCAACTCATGGCTCAAGATGACAAAAGGATCATAAAGTCTTTATCTCATGTACCTATAAAGTCTCAGAAACCCTAATCTCCATGCTAGATGGCACCATAAATAACAAGGTCCTCCTTTGATACCATTTTTTCACAAGACCACCTTGTTCAACCCTTAATCAGTTAGTCATGTCAGCCCATGACAACGCCTGAAGGGAGTTCTCGATCACAATGGGATGGAATCTAGTGTCATTAACCAATATAAAACAATTAGGAACAATTTTGGACTATAAAGAAAATAAATAAATAAATATAAAATTAACCAAAGTGATAAACACAAGAATCAAAAATAAAATAAAACATCAAAACAAAATAGACCCTTCTAAGACCTAATGGGTAACCACTAAACATATAAGAATTGTCTCCAAAAGTTCTACCAGAAACAAGAACTTAAAACTGAAAAGAAAATGTTGGAATGAGCACCCAGAGGATCAATATGAATTCCAATGAATAAAAACTCCTAATTCTCATGACATTAAAAAGAAACCCAATCATCCTAGTTTGAAAATAAGACATCACAAAATATTGTTTTTTATTACATTAATATTCAATTCGCCAGTTTACATTTTTATGAAATATGTTTCCAATCCACTATAATTTAAAAATACATTCAATGAATGAAATATAATTTTAAAATGAAAATAATGAAATTTGGATTAAAATATGGTGTTCAGAAAAGATATGACAAACATGAGACAACTGAAATTGAAATCACGTCACAAGCACCATCGGAAATCCCAAAGTAGATAGTATTATTTGGGGTCCTAGGACCCTCATACCTTAGGAAAATGTGGCATAGAAACCATGAATACGAACATTTTCATGCATGAACCACTAATTTTGGAAACCTTCAAATCACAGTGGTCTCCAATCATCATAATCATTTAGTTACTGTTTTAATCATCTATCATTCAATAGAAAACAATGATAAACCACTTTTGAATCATCTAGCATACTAGTCCAAGTCATACCACCTAGGTACCCATGATTTTCCCTGTGATCTATTTCAAATTGTGGTGAGGTTTTATCAAGAAAACATATATGAACTTATCACTTTGTTTATTCAAAAACCAATTTAAAATTTGAATATTGATATTTCTCCTAAAGATAATTCTAAATTATATACCACATAATATAACACAAGAATCAAAAATTGGATCATATCAAAAATTACATATTAACACATACATCACACTTCTATAAAAATGAGGGGAATTCCTCAAGAGTGGTTTTACAATTTTGGAAACCATTCTCAACTGCCAAAAGAGCCTCATTATTAATTTACAATGAATATTGTAATTTTAGAAAAACACAATTTTACCAACACTTTTAATTTCTATAAACTTTTTAAAACAAAAATTTTCAACCAACGTACCAAAAATTTATAAAAATAACATGAATCTATTATTAAAATAAATCAAACATTTGGAGAAAGGAAAAATACCAAATAACTTAGAATTCATAAAAAAATAATGTATTCATTCAACTAAACCAAAATATGATATTTTATTTTTATTAAATCACACACTAACCCATATTTAATTATTCCAAATTTTACAATTATTATATACAAACAAAATACTTTTAGAAATACTTATCCCATTCAGGAAAACATTTTAGAAGAGACTTTTATAGATTTTAAATTTAAAACAAATTGATAATTTGAAATGTGTTACATTTTACAAAAAAGGTAAAGGGAAACAATAATCTGGAAAAACACAGGTTTGAAAATTAAATAAATTATGAAAAAATGAAAAACCATTTCTAAAATTCAAAACTAAACTGCATTTCTTATACATATACTACATAAATATAAAATATATTTTTTAAACAATATTGCAATTACAGAATTTAAATCAGTGGTCTATGCATAGAGAACCTATCTCGAACATGTGACCCTTTGATGAGGACCACAAGAACTAACACTTTTCACATTTATGAACATGAATTTATAGATATATATTTATAAATACCCCTAATAAATTGAACATTTTTCCCATGTCATGAGGGAATATATACAGATAGAGAATATATATTTATATATATCTTTGTGTATGTATGTGTGTCTTACCTATGAATGTACCTATAGGCATTATCAAAGGTAAAAGACCAAAACCACTATAGTGAGGTCCAGCACACTCAATAAGAAAAATTTCCAACAACTCAAAGAAAAATAGCAAAGAACCACACACAGAAAGCTACTTTTAAAAATAATTCACACCAAAACCATTTCAAAAATTTATTCTCATCACCTAAAAAATTCAATAAAACATTTCAACTATTTATAAAATCATTTTCGTAACATCATAATGCTTTACACATAAAATACACCTAAAATCATCCTTTTAAAATAAACCACACATTAAGAATATCAAAAAAATATCTAAGAACTTACTAAATTTGTTAATTTTTTTAAACAATTTATAAAATATATCTGAGAAGCATATAAATCTATACTCACAAAATATACCCAATTTTATATTGGAAAAAACATTTTAAACCAATTAAACATTGAATATTTCCAAAAATCTATGCACACACCACACGAGTAAATCTTAGAACATGCTTAAACAACCAATAAATCATAAATAGTTTTTCATATAATGGTTATGTATGGAATCACCTAATTTTGGGGTAGATTGTTTAGAAAAATGGTCTGAAACTCTAATACCACCTTAACTCTACCACGCAGAAGACAAAAATGAACCATAATCAATGGGATCGAACTAGAAATGTCATGATAGAACCCTAAAAATGAAACCATATCTCCAAGAGAAACTAGAAGCATATGAGAAGAGGTTAGAGGCTCACTCGAGGTAGATTACACCTATAGAGGATGGAGAGGGGGATTAGTAAGTAGTATAGGAGGATGGATGCATGAGGAGGTGACACAGGAGGGAAGTAGCGCATTGGGGGGGGGTCACCTGACGGTTCTGGAAAAGAGGCGGTGATGTGAGGGAGAAAAGGGCACTAGAGATGTTTGACAGAAGGATGTTTCTCTGGAAGATGGTCATGTTTATAGGGGTTGTGCCAGTAGGGGTCACACCGGATGAGAGAGTGGCCAAGGGGGAGGGAAGTACTAATACATGGAGGTGGCATGCATGATGAGATAGAGAGGGGAGTAGGAAGAGAGAATTTGTGAAGATAAAAAGGAAAATAAATGGGAATTAAAAAAAAAGAAAAATAAATTAAAGGGAAAAGAAAAACAAAAAAACTGAGTATAATCATATTTATAATAACAATAAAAATAGTAGGTAGGCCACATGGTGACCTGGGAAAAGATGCACGGTTTCATCTACGATCTTCCCATGCACTATATTTTAGCATGCCCAAAACACTAATTTCACATTATAAAATAAAAAACTTCAAAATGGGACTAGACCCAAACATTGAAAAGAATATTGAATGCTAATTAAGTAATAAAATAAATAATTCAAAAAAGTCAAGGTATAACATTTATCCTTCTGACTAGTATATCCTCTACGAATAATGAATTTATATGTCAGATATAAGGGATTAAAATAATTCATCCCCCTTCGCCACTAAATATTATGGATGCAGAGTCTCATAATATATGAATAAATACATTTAAATCACTTAAAATAGAACACTATAAAAAAGTACATGAAACCATTAATTATATATAAATGTTATTACCCACCATGTATGGTTACATACTTAAATGTGAATAAAATAAAATAGGTCAATGACTACAAAACAATATTTTTACAACTATGAAATTCTTTTGATTATCCTAGCCATTTAGAATAACAATTACTAAAACTAAACAATCAATGGAAAAATTAGGAATTAAGAATGAATAATAAATAATAAGCATTGAAAATTAATGGAATGCAAAATGTTATTTATAAGTTATAATGTATTAAATTAATAGATTATTTTTTAGTAACATATTAACTATTTAAGAATTATAAAAGGGTACATAATTAACTTGTATACAACCATGAAACATATAAAAAAGTCAAAATGATAGTTATATATATTGGGTAATTTTTATTTTATTTTATGAAGAAATATTTTATTATTAAAGAATTTATTTTCAATGAAATAAATTATTTCGGAATACTTTAAAATATAAAAATATATTTGTGAAAATATATTATTTTCTAAAGGATTTTTTATGAATTATTCATGTTAGTTATATTTATTACATTGAAATAATGATTAAAAAATTTATTGATAACATATAATTTTTAATTTTTAAAATAATATAATAAATTCAGATAAATAATAGTGGAACAATAATTAGAAAAAAACTAATTCTTGAACCATGAAATATGTTTTATTTTTAATAAATAATTTTATTATTTATATTATATATATATTTATTATATTTGGATAATAATTTTTTTAAAAATTATCGTTTATATATTTAAAAAATTAATTAACAATCATCTAATCATAATTACTTGGTGACATATAAATGTAAGTCTATTTTCATGCCTAAAACATATATTTTATTTAAAATTGTTTTTTATGTGTTATGTTTTTTATTTAAAAAATGTATATATATTTCATTAAGGTTGATTTTTTAAAAAAAATTAGTATGTTTATGTGTAATAAAATGTTTTATAAGTAATTTAATAATTTAAAATACATATGAAACAATATTAGGAACTGTTGAGGTTTAAATGTCAATTTTATTAAAAAATTAAATTTATTTTTTATTGGCACTCAAATTTAAAATTTACCATAATTATAATTTGAATTGGATTAAATTGAGTAATAATTTAGAAAAATAATTTTTTTAAGATTAATTATATTTTATTTTTGGTTAAAAATTATTTTCCATAGTAAGTAATTGAAACAACAAAAATGAAATAAAATGAGGTAAATCAAGATAGAATGAATATTTAATAATAATAAAGTTATATACTCTTTCTAAGAAACATTTTTTTGATATTAAAATATATAATTTACCCCAATATTTTCATACTTAACACTCAAAACCCTCATATGATTCAATATTTACCTATCAGCTAACTCAACTTTCCCATAAAATGTCACACAGTTATCCTATAAAAAGATATATTCTCCACCCATCAAATCAAAATATATTATTTATTTTTCCATCTAATAAACTATTATATCACTGCTATATTATTTTGCATATATGTTTTTATCTTCTGATCACAATAAGGAGGTATAGATCCGTTATTCTAAAAGAACACATTATTAATTGGAGTGATTCCATAAAAGCATATAATTTTTTTATTTGAAAAAATGTTATCAAATAAAAAATTTATAAATATAATTCATCAATATAATTATGTAATATTAACATCATCATTTTTATTTAAAACAGATGTTACAACCAAATAATTTCGAACTCTAACTCATTAATTTGATATAAAACCTTATTAAATTGGTCTTTTTTACCATCTAATGAATTATTATATAATTTTTCTATCATGGGGGATGATGATAACCTAAATTTTTAAAATATGATCTTGTAATTATAATTTTATGATTTTTTTTTCATTTAACAAAAATATATATGTATTTTAATCAACAAAATCAATATCTCTAATTTATTAATTATTCAAAAAAAGATCAATTTATAACATATAAATATTGAACATAATAATAAAATCCATGAAAAATCATGAGAATATAAATAAATTTCCAAAAACCAATATTTCAACCTCATGAAAATATTGTAAGCAACGAACTCATGAGATAGAATAAATGTTTGAGACATCTGCATAAAAAAAGTATGGAATAAACAGATAAACTCACCCTCAAATATTATTTTTTAAAATGAATGACTATGAATTTGTAATACTCAAATATAGATAAATTTTTTATGTAAATAAAATAATGAGTACATTACATATATATATGAATAATAATCTTAAATCAGTTATATTAGGTTTTAAAGAGTTCCTAGTTAAGATAGAATCTATGATAAGATTTTTTAGTCTAAATTCTATTTCATTAAGGAATGTTTTTTAGGAAACTATTTTAATTTTTATTGGATATATAATTCCAAAACAATGATTTTTTAATGTTTATATTTGATTTATTGGTTCTAAATATTAAAATTCTATCTCTTTGTCTTTGTCATTTGATCCTTACATTACTTAACACCTAAGGGTTTTTTTTTGACTTTATCTACTTTCATTGAGTCATACACCTCCTTCCTTTAACATGATATTATATTTTTGTTTTATTATACCATATTATTTTATAATATAATATTCACTCATTATTATATATATATTTTCATTTCCTTCTCAAATCCTCCTTTATAATTGATTCTTTCTTAATAAAATTTGTCATTACCAGAGTTTTCCTTAACATAATATCCTCTTATTGAGTTGTAATATTTCTTATTGAAGTTCATTCTTATATTGTTTTTAAAATTTTCATTATTATTTAATTTTATTTTAATTCCACATATTTTTTTCATTTATTTATTTCCTTCTCATAATTCCCTTCATAAATTATTATTAAATCACAAAATATTAGATTGTAAGTGTTATTTATCTAAATCCCCTTTCCTTGAGAAATGTTTCATATTATTCACATATTTTCTTTTTATGGTGTACTTACTACCCGATTCACTTATTTTCATTATAAATAACTTTATTTTCAAGGAATTTATAAGTAAATTTAATGTATTGTACTTTAATTTCATTTTATATAGCATGTCATATTAGTTTCACCATGACATAATATCCCCTTAATTGTGTCATTTCATCTCGTTTATAACTAATATATTCTATAATGAACAAAGATAACCCTTTTATGTCCCATATATTTTACTCTATTCATTATTTAAAATCATGGTCTTTTTTATTCATTAATTTATATATTCATAAAAATGAGACATTGTAATAATAATTCTCATCCCCTATGTTGGATTTTTTCATACTTTCCCAAGATCATTCATATAAAAAATGTTTTATTTTCTCATTTTGAAAGATAAATATATATTATCTTCAAAAAAATTAAAATATCTATTTATCTATTTTTGAAAATAAAATTTTTAATTATTTTTATTGATGTAGTTTTACTTAAAACCGTTTTAATTAATTAAAAACAAATTTCTTTTACATATATTTTCATATCTTATATTGAAAATTTATTTTATTTAATAATTCTGAGGTTTTTAGTGGGAAAATTTTGAGTTTTATTTTTAAAATATTTATTAAAGAACTTTTAATCACCAACATTAATGTTTTTTAATCGGTTTTTAACATTGTTTTTAAGATAATAATACAAATGTTTTAAAAAAATAATTTTTTTATTTTGAATTTATTTTTCTCAATATTTATAAAATATTTATCTTCTATTGGTTTAAGATTCTAGTATCACCTGCTAAATTTCTCTTATATTATATTTCATCTGGGTTGAATAATTTTGAGTTTTAACTGATCCAATGCTTGAGTTATTCCAACATGATAACCTAAAAAATGTTATGTATCCCATTACATTGTCATCGGTAAGGTAAGTATCGATGAACGACAAATTTTTTAAGAAAAAACAAGTATTTTTGTTATTATGTGGTGTATGGGTATAATATATCCCTCTAATTCTTTGGTCAATGTTTTATATCTTATATGATAATAATTTTTCTACATATAAATTATTTTGGAAAACTGTGTTAAATTTTTTTTGCATGAATATGATTTTGGTTAGATATTTTCAAAAATTTATGCATAGGAATGATTTAAGTCAGTTATTTTCAATTTTTTTGTTAAAATTATTTTTGTTAGCAATGCTTAGAAATTTATGGCTCAACTATGGTTTTGTTGTTCCATATTTTTATTATGGTTTTCACATGTTCACGTATTTTGGCATTCATAAATATTTGTGTTTTCATGATAATTAATTTATGGTTCTATATTCCTAGGATATAATCTATGTTATTCCATCCTACCTTATGAATAACTAATTTTATTACATCGTATTTTAAAAAATGTATTTCTATCTTGCTCATATTTTATCGCTTTTTTGGATCAAATGTTTCTGTCACTCCTTAGAATTCCTTTTCACTCATAAAAAATTTGATATCAACCCATTGTTTCATTAACCATTTACTGAGTAGATTAGATGATGAAATATAATGATGATATTATAATTTATGTAAAATTTTAAGGGCGATGTTAAAAAATATTTGTGTAATAAGTCAATTATGAAATTAATCTCCAAAGAAAATAAAAATTTCGTTTTTATGGTGTGATTTATGTGTGATATATAATGTTTAATCATATAAATGAATTAAAATATATATAATATATTCATAGGTCACAAAATTTGGTTTTAATGCTGAGTTTAGATATTTTTTAGTTTTTTATTAAAATTAAAATTATAAAACATATAGAAAAACATGTTGAACTTATAGAGTTATAGGTTGAACCAAATATTTCATTGTTAAACCAAAATTTCAGTAGGTCCAAATGATGTTTTCGTTAAATAATAAATACGGGATTGATATCACATATTCTGATGATAGATTAGAATTATTTTATAGTATATGATAACGATTCATGATTGGAATTTTTGTTTTAGTATTTGGTTAGAAATAGGATCCTTAAAAAGAAATAGGGAAATTTTTGTCATTAGAAACGTCAATTCCAAATATGAAACTGAGAAATATTATTTTTATAATTATTAAATTCCTTAGATCATCATTACCCTTCGGAATCACTCTATGTAGACCTAAATATTCACTGAGAAGAACAACAAGAAAGGTGAATAAATTATATAAAATACACAATGAAAAATAAATAAATCTGAACTGTGATTTGAGAAATCTTAATGGAATTAATATATAGAATGAGAAAATATTAATACAACAATTATGGGACAATTATAAAATGGAATATAATTATAGGGTATAATACAAGTAAATATATAACGAGTTTGGAATTACTAATATATAGTTGATATAAATAAATTTTATTATATGTTATAAATATATAATTTCATAATAAATAATTTATCTGAAATGAAATAAATTATTTTTTAATATTTTAAAATATACAAAATCATTTTTGAACATAAATTTTATTATAATGAAATTTTTATGAATTAATAAAAAAATTAATTTCATTTAAAAAATGATTTGAATAATATGGATTGATGATATACTTGTATTGATTTAAAAAATAAGAAATTAAAATCAAAGTAATAATAAAGAAATTATAATGAATAAAAATTTATTGATTTATGACCAATTAAATATGTTTATTTATAAAAATTACTTTCTATTAATTATATTATATATTTCAATTAAATTTCACATATGTATACTACGATATTTTTAAAATTTATTATTTATATATAAAAATAGATCAATTAAATTTCACCCAATGATTATTTCTTAGAATGAAATAATAATAAAAATCATTTTATAGTAGAAAATTCGTTTTGATAAAAATTAGTTTTTTCTATTTTTGTTTTTTATAATTATTTTGAAAAATATATCGTTGTTTAAGGGTTATTTTATTAATATGTAATGTTTTTTATGTATATAGATATAATTTATCTCCTATTTAGTGATAATTTGTTGCTATGAAAATATAATAAGATTACTTAATTTATAAAGTCAGTAATCCATAAAAAGAGCATATCTATTTCTATTATGTTTTATTTTGAAAATTTAATTTCCAACATTATAATTTTAAATTTCATAAATGGGAATCAAAAATTTTAATTATAACATTGAACTTGTGTAGGAGTAGACGTATAATAATTTTGATGAAAAATTAATTGTCATGGTATATAATTAAATCAAGTAAAATGGGGTAAACTAGTTTTTAATTAACCTACCAAATATTTATAATTGTTAAATAGTTATAAATATTTTATAGAATATGTTTTAGATTCAATACTACAATTCCCATTAGCAATTACATACCTTACACTACCAACCTTCATGTGATTTCATCTTTAACCTTTACCATACCAATGTTTCTGGGGAAATATCCCCCTTGTTCACATTTTCAAGGATCTCTAATACACCGCATTAAAATATTTATATCCAAGGTTATATCTTTAATAGATTCCCATATCATCTCTCATAAAACATTTTGGAATTTTTTTATCTTTTGGTCTCATGTAGGTTGCTGAACACTATCATGTTGAATGAACATATAAAGAGATGAAGCATTTCCATATAAGTAAGTAGCTAATTATCCCCCATACTGTCAAATATAATTATTATATATACTATTTTCAATAATAATTATAGACTATAATTATTTAATATTAACTTTGTTTTATTTTATTATAATTATTTGGAAGCAATTTAAATCTGTACTTGTACTCATTAATTAATTATTATAATTTTTTGGGTCCAATATTACCATTTACATGAATAATGATATAATGATTCTATAAAGAATGATTAATTTAGAATATATTATAGTAATATGTATTAATAATTATACATTAACAATATTTTTTGAATTTTTAAAGATATTATATAATTATTTTCCATAATAAAATCAATTCAACTTGTTGATTCTTTATTCACAAAATAAAAAATATCTAATTTCTAAATGTTCAATATGTAATGGGCCCATATTATCCATGAAATAAAACTGAGAATCGAAAACTATATAAAAAACAAATATTTATTCTTCATGGAATTTTTTGAGTTTCAGAACACATGAAAAAAGTTCAAGGAATCACACTACTCTACCAATGTCAATGTGAAACAAAAAGAACAATCCAGAATAGAACAAATGTTTTAACAATGAATTATCAATGAATCAGAAATATAAATAATATAAATTATTTTTATTGAGTAATATAAATATTAATATATTTATTATATATATGTATAATAATTCAAAAAATTTTATAAATAGTCTATGTATGTTTTTGATTAAAATTGAATCAAACATATTTGTTTTTTGTCTTAGTTTTCACTCATTAATTCATTCTTAATTTTATAAAAATACTTTCATTTATATGGTTTTTATAATGATTAATACATATATTTTATCAATAAATTTCATTTTTATTATGGGATATACAACACCATCTTGTAATATATGTGTCTTTGGCTTTCAATCTATACATTTTGTAATGTGTTTGGGTTTTTGTTGACTCATTTTCCATTCATTGAGTCACAAACCATCTTCATTGATTGTGTTATTTTATGTTTGGATTGTTATACCATATGATTAAATTATATTATATTCGCCCATTATTTTTATGTATTTGAATATAATTATAAAATTCGCCTTTTCAATTGATTCGTAATATTGATAATACAACATCATAAGAGTTTTTCTTAACATAATATCCATTCATTGAGTAATAATAATATTATGGATCTCCATTATTTTAATATGGGTATATTGTACCTTATAACTATATTATATTTTTTCCTTCATATATTTCTCGGTATTTTCATTACCTTTTCATAATCCACTTATTGATTGATGTTTACATAATAAAATGATATATTATAAAACATGGATTAGTTTTAATTTCACGAGAACTGTTTTGTATTACAATAAATTTTTTTTTGTTTAATTACATTCCAATTCACTTATTTTTATAAAATTGAAAATTTTATTCATTGTATTTATAATCTAATTTCATGTCTCATCCATTAATGTTTTTGATTCAATCAATATCAATATCATAAGGGTTTCATCTTGATTCAATATCCTTTTCATTGAGTAATTTCATCTTTTCATTGTCTAGCCTCTTAATGGTTTGATATTATTTCCAATATCTATCACATATTATATTTTTATCTTTTATCTTGGATAATTAAATTTTCCTTCCATTCTCTTCTTGTTTAATTAATTTATTACTAAATTAAATTGTAACATTGTGGAGAATAATTATAAACCTAAAAAATTATTATTTTTCTTAAAATTCAATTTTCATTCTTTCCATAAATGATTTATTTTTTATTTATAAATATAAATTTGAATTGTATTTTGAAAAATTTATATTTTTCATTATATATTATTAAAATGTAATTTTCTAATTATTTTTATTGATGTGGGTTTCATTAATAATTTTTAAATGGTTAAAAATGAATTTATACGTACTTTTATATATTTTGTATCTTAAAATCCATATTTTGTATATTTGACAATTATGTATTTTTCAATGGTCGTTTATTAAGGTTTTATTCAAATATAATTTTTTAAAAGGAATAATTGTAGCCTTTTAAAAATGTTTCTGAAAGTGATAAGATTGGATTATTTTAAATAAAATATTTTTTATTATTTCATATCCATTTTATAATTAATCTATAAAAAATATATCATCAATAGAGTTATGCTTCATGAATGATCCTATCAATATCACATATGTCATTTTTCTTCTATGTGGGTCAATATTGGGTATTAAATTATCCAATTATTAAGACATCCTTCTGAAATACCAATTAAAATTTCATTAAACATATTTTCTCTTAATGTGTTTACAAAAATTTCATTTATGATTGATTTCATGTTGATCAAACATGTAGAGATTATAATTATGTGATTTTTAAGTATGATAGTTTCATCTAATTCATTGGGTAAAAAAAATTCCGTTATTAGATACCAATTTCTTTTACATGGACATTATTATGGATATATTTTCTAACAAATTCTTTTTATTTCATGATTTTTCTTATATTTGTTCACAAGAATACAAATGAACATGATTAAAATCAGTTATGTTAATAAATGTTTTATAAACATGATTAATGTTAGTTGTGTTCAAAATGATATGGTCCACTATTTCTTGTGACTCTTCAATTTTCTTGTTATGGTTGTCTTATATTCCCACATTTCTATGTCATGGTATTTATTATGAATTTGTGATACTTTTATTCTATGATTCCATGCTATTATTTATTTTATTCTAACATGTGTTATAAAAAAAATTTCTATGAAATTTTTTAACATTATTTCTCTCACTATCATATTGTTCCGTATTTTTTTGATTTAATGTTATCCTCTACTCCATGATATGATTCCCTCTTCACTAATTATTTGACCTTATCACTTTAATTTTTTAATATTTCCCAATAAATTATATACATGAATATTTCTAGGAGGACATCATGTATGGAGAGTGTTGTAGGATATGTTCAAGAATATTTTTATAATAATTATATTATGAAACTAATCTCTAGATACCCTAATACTTTAGCTTCTGAATTTTTTTAATATGTATTGATTAATCAAGTAAATAATATAAAATATATGTATGTTATAACAAAGTAATTTGATTGTAAGAATTCAGTACATGAATTTGCATTCTTGTATATGAAATAACTACTGGACATATTTATAGAGATACATGAATTGGATAATGATCATTCAATTGTTTTTACCTTTAGTACCACCACAGAATTAATAAATGTTTTTACTTACTATATATTATGGATTAGAGAATTCATAATTTTTTCATCACTATACATACCCATGGAGTCACACCTTTTAGTTTTATTAATGAGTATTTATTATTAATATAATTTTAATGTAATAACATTGAGAGATACCCCCAAAACCTTTTTTGAGGATATCCAAATGATGTTTTGGATGGAATTACACAAGTGGGTGTAGATGATGTAAGTTGCCGTGAAAATGAGTATCAAATTTTAGTTATGTAAATGCTGATTATATTATAATGGATTAGTAGATATGGTTTCACTATTTGTTATATGTGATTTTAAATAAAGTGAAAATTCACAAAGTCTAAATAGATATTTGTGAAAGTGGGGGACTGGTAGAAAAATGTTTTAAAATAAAGGCCATAGAATGGTGGTTTATAATATCACACCTTGAGATTTTAAAAGAGGAACAACATATTCGATATAATGTTTGAAATGAAAAAAAAGAGAATATAAAAACCTGATACTTTAATATGAATTTATTGTTAAATAAATTTGATCTATTCGATATCAAGTGATGCACACAATGATGAGTTTAAATGAAATACAATACTTTATAAAAATATTATTATGTAAACATGACCACTAGAATCAAGATATTATGTTGGTGGGTAAAATATGATTAACTGAATTATAAAAATTATATATTTTACACAATAATATGTTAAATTAATTTATTATATATTGACTTGTAATAAAATTGAATCATTTTGAAATAAATTGATTTGTTTTCTGATAAGATGTCTTTTTTAAAAAAGGAGCTTTATCCCTCTTTGTACACCTATTTTGATAATTAATCTTTACCATTATTAGAAAAACTATTTTTTAAAATTTAATTCATTTTTGGAATCAAAATATAATATTTAGATTAAGGTAAATGTATGTTATTTTTCCAAAAACATGAAATTTTTTATAAATAGTGAAAAAATAAAATTGTTATTAAAAGAAATATTTTCATATCAAAAATTTATAGGAAAATTTCTTATTATAATTATATTATTAAATTACGTTTTATAAAATATATATTAATTAGTCCACATTAGTCCATTTGAATCAATTTAGTTTCTAATTAAAAAACATTTTAAAACTTTTGAATGATTTACATTAGGAAAAATATTTTTTTACATCACTTTAGGTATAATTATATATTAAATCCTATAACTTATTTTCGATTAATTTGAAAAAAATGAATCTAAATTTTGAATCACTATAATTTATATTATATAATTTGTTTGAATTATTCTTTGACCATAAGGAATAACAAAAAAATAGAAAATTATTTATTGTGGTTAAGGTAATAATATGTTTACCTAGGGGATAAATTAAACATCGAATGGTTTAAAATGGCCCATAAGTTTTCATATTAAAATTTTGGGGTCATATGTTTTCTTTTAATCATATAAGGGTTTAATATGGTCCATTTTGGAGCCTTTTTCTATGTGAAATCCATGGGTGTGATTCTTTATATTAAAAAATTCCATGAATTTTCCTCTCTAATACATATAAAAGTCTAACCCCTTCCTTTTTATTTACTCACAAAAAAAAGCCACTAGTTCAGCCAATAACAAAAAAATTAATGCCATACATCCCTCCTATCATAATGGAATATTTTTTAGGCAATAGATCCAACATAGGTAGGCTTTTAATTCAAACTAGAGGAAGTTCTCTGATGAATATTTATCATCCTTATTCAAGTGTTTTATTTTATTTATTCCTCCACCTCATCCAAATATTATTAAAAATGATTATATAATAATATTGATATAATTAATATAATTATTTTCTAGTATATTAATTTTATTACCTAACACCATCTCCACCACTATCAAATGGGAAAAGATGTTATTTATACGGTGTATAGTGGACTACGACCTCGTGATCCAACATAATTAATTTCCATTACAAGTAGTCCAAAATGGTTATAATTATATATCTAATGTTAATATATTTTATTTTCACCATAATTATTCTTATATAAATTTAATATCATATAAAACTACTTACATTCGAATCCATAAATAAATTGATAGCATTGCTTGTTTTTACAATGAACCACTACGTCACACACCGATGTGATTCATTTTTCACATACACATTACATGAAAGGTAGTAATGATTAATTTAATATTTATATATTATATCTAGAAATATCAATTATTTTTTAATATAAATATATTCTATACATTTTTAACTTACCATCTATTAAATAAATGATTTTATCTTTCATGTGTATGGAGGACAACCGCATCGTGAAGTGATGTGATTCATTTTTCACTAACACTTTACAATAATGTCAAAAAATGATGAATTTAATGAAAATATGTTATATATATAAGATTATATTTATTATTTAAAATTAATATTCAATCATCTTATTTTCCCTTTCACCAATTAATGAAATGATAATGTCGCTCAAGGATACGTATGACCTACCTTATCTATAAAGTGATGTGATCCTTTCTCCAAGTTCAAAATTATATATTGTTTATGAAGATGCGTCTAACGAAAAAAATGAAATTTATAAAATTTATTTAATTCAAGATATTTTGTATCATTATTTTATTTTTTATTTCTAAATCATTCATGATAAAATATGCATGTTAATACATGGAAATTAACTCCCAAAACTACAGTGATAATGAAATATTATTAATGAATGGGTGATAAGTTGATATAAAAGAAGTATAAATTATATTAAAGATTTTAATATTGTACTATTATAAGTTAATAACATATTTAAAAACATTATTAAAGAGGTTAAATAGCATTAAACTAAAGGGTATCATGCGTTATGTGGTTTCTTAACTCAATTTCAATTCATTTGTTTAAAAGTGTACTTTGTTGGTTATATAATTCCAAAATTACATTAAAAATAACTTTTTAGTACTATATGTTGTATTTAAAAATTTACTTTTTGTATATAAATCTATTAAATATAATCACATCATTTATTAACTCTCTCCTCAATGACATGAACATTATAGGGGTTTCATCTCAAACTTCATTCATTGAGAGGCATGTTATTTTTTTCACTTAATTTCCATTGAATGATTTATATACATACCATTTGTGTAATATATCATTAATCCTTCCAACATAATTATATTTTTGGTTACAATTTATCTAATTAAATTTTTAGAAGATTTTATTCAAATGTTACTAAAGCAGAATGGGTTTTTGTATCAATATAAATTTAATCGGGGTGGATTGAGATTAAATTTTAATTGATGGATATGATTTGACTAGTGCATAATAAAACCATTCTATATTATTGTACCATGGTTACACATGATGTTATCATGTGAAATTACCATTTTCCTCACTTTTTTACATAATCTTATAGATTATTTTTGTAAGTAAATCTGGAATTGTTTCATTAATTAGTTAAAAATACTCATTCATCCATATCCATGTTTTCTAAAAATATTATTACAGAGTTTTTTACTATAATTGTTTAAATTAATTTTGACCAATAATTTGAAATATAAATAAAAATAAAAATGAATATTCCATTATTTTTTAGAATAATTAAATTATTTACATTTTTAACAAAAAATGTTAATGTGATCATTGTTTTTGTTGAATTTAGAATGAACTGATATTTGTTACTACCTTTAAAACTTGATTTTTTAAACCACCCTTTTTTAGTAAGACGTTATTTAAAAAACATATTTACATTAATGTTTGATAATATTTCTAATTAATTTATTTTTCAAAATGGAAAGTATATTTTTCACATGAAATAATACAAGTGATTTTTTAAAATCATCTTCCACATAAGATAATATCATTCGATATCACTTAAAATTAAAAGATAATTTTAATCAAGAATGTTTTGAAAACTTATACATGTATTTTCGTCAATGAAAATAAAAAAATAATTTATAAATTTTTTCTAAATTATATATATCTCTCTCTCATATATATTCATATTTTACTCTCTCATCCTTTGATCAGGTAATACATTCCTTACGATCACATATAAAATTACTCCAATATGCAATTTTCTTTGAATATGATATGTTGAATGATTAAGAAACAAATTTTATTTCAATGGAAAATTTTTATGTTATTCTTTATTATTTATTTTTTTCATTTATGACACATATATATCATTAATATATTATGATGGATTTTCCCATATAGCACTCACTACATAGGGTTAATCATTAGTATTATGAGGCCTCACATAAGATATTAGGGAGTAATCCTAATCCATTAGGCGACTGTTTACACCCTGTGATATTGTCTAGGAAGTTATCCTTGACTCATTAGTTTTTCATTTTATATTATTCTTACAAATTTTCTATGCTACCAGGATCATATGATATTGTTCATTATTTTATAATTTCATGTGATTACTCATGATTATATTATTTATGATTTCAATATATACTTATGACTCACATTATATTTCATTATCATGTTTATCCCGTTACTATGATTTCCATATCAAACCATTAGTCTATGTATTCACCAATTTATCCCATGTTGTTTGGAAGATTGAATGGATTTAAAAGATTATTATAGAGAATAAAAAAATTATTTTTAGACTCAAGTTAATGTTTTATGAAAATAGTCTTTCAAATTATCATTTCCTTTAATATATATACATATATATTTTATTGATGGATATTTGTGTTTAAAATCATGTAATAATATGATTAGAAGGCTTGGGTACCAACAGTCTGTATCAAAAGATTGTTTAGTTGACATTTGGGAATAAGGATAAGAAAAATATAGTTTTAACCCTTTGGATAATTTTAAGTACATGTTAAATTATAAGACTAATAATAAAAAAGATTCATATATTTTTTATAAATTTTATAGAGAGTGGTTTTTGAGAAATGAAAACTGTGTCTAGATTCTATAGTGGAAGTGGTTCTCAAATATATATTTCTAAGAGTGATAAATATGAAAAATAAATTTTTCTCTTGACTCAAGGATTACCTGGTACAAGATATTAGGCATTACCATGCACCTGGTTTGACACACCTAGGGGATATGATTTTGAAAATTATAAACACAATATGAACCATCCAGAAATATTTCAATAAATGATAACTATGAATAACCTAGGAGAAATATAAGTTGTCATATATTCATAATATGGTATCATGATCAAGACACACTATCAATTATTTTTCATGATTATGTGTTTTCCCATTATTTTTATTATTTCTCATACTATTCTTGGTGGATTTAGTCAATTGCTGAAATGAACAATGACTATGATTATATTTAATGTGATACACAATGTGTTCATGAGAAACCAAAGTAGATAATGACTAGAGTAAATGATATTTTAATTATTTATAATTAGTTATCATGTTATATGATTTCCAATATCTATATTAACCAACTCACGAACTTACTAAACAAGAGAATAATAGATTTTTTTGAGATATTATGTGGTGGAATCCATGGAAGAATGGATATTAAATTTTATATATGTCAAGAATGAGGGAAGAAGTAGCCAGTGAATTTATCAATGGAAATAGATGAATCGTTTCTTATGCAAAATAATGGAAAATAGTCATTAATTATTGAGTAAAAATGTAATGTTATGTCAATGTAATGGAAGATAATAAAGGTTTCCCTAATTCATCACCAAAATTTTAGTGTTTTAAATATGTAGTGATTGTGAATTAAGAAAATATATTTCCTAGGTTGAATGTTCCATTAGATAATCAAAAAGGTTTTATGATTTATAATACTTTAATAATGATTAAGATAATATTAATTATTTTTGAATATAAGGAGGTATTGCAGAATAAGATGATGAATCCTAGATAGTGGATTAATAATGTCATAGAATGATTGAAATATATATGTATTGATATATAATAATTATATAAATCATTAAATATAAATATATAGAATGTTCTATAAAAGTTTTCCATCACGGATTTTATAGAATATTTTGAATGGTTATAATGACCTAGAAATGTGATTTAATAGTGAATTGATATTTTTTTAGAAAACAAATAATATAGGGAATGATGATTTTGATATATGCTTGCTGTTGATGTAAATGAGGTTATTTTTGAAATAAGTTAATTTATTTATAGAATGATCTATGGTAAAAAAAATTGTTTCATTATTGAAATTTAGAGATTAATATATCCATTTATAGAATTATCTTACCATGTGTTTACCATTTAGGTTTTACAAAATATAGGAGGAATAAATTTTACTCTTCTGTGGATTATAAGACAGGTTAGAAGTAAATTTTAGTGATTCACTCCTAAAAAAAGTCATTGTGGATAATAATTTATTTGAGAAGGAGGTGATGTGAAATTCAATCTAAGCATCATAAAAGGATTAAATTGTGTTTATGTAATAAAATATATATCATGTAAGTATATTTTCTGTTGTCCTTTCTCATTAAAAGAATACATCTACTCTTGGAAAATTAATTTAAAAAAACAATATTATCATTTTACCTTCTTATATATTAAATCAATGGAAATTTATTTCTTCAAATAATTATGGATTTCTATTTATATAATTTCTTAATCATTCACATTATTTTGACCTGTGATCTCAATATTCCCCAAATAATTTATTCTTTTCTTCACAATCTGTGTTTTCACTTCACCTAATGTTCAACAACTTGAAATCCAAGACATTTGTTATTCCATATGAACATAATATTTTATATACCTATTCTTATGTTTACATTTTATTCAACATTTTTATGATGTTGGTTTTTTAAAAAATAAATTCTCTAACCCTTGATTACTCATATAATTATTAAATTGTGAGGATGACTATAATTTTAGTGGGTAGAATGTAAATCCATGAGATTTTAGAAGAGGAACATCGTGTTTGATATAATTCATGACATGAAACACCATGCATATGAGAGAATATGACAGCTTGATTATATATGATATATTTATTTTTAAATGAGTTTAAGATTTTGATGTACCCAATAATAGGTTAAAATGAAACATGTAATTTTATTGAAATGTTATTATTTAATCATGGTCATTGTAACCTTGATATTAAGATGGTGGGTATTTAGGGGACTAACTAATTTTTATAAATCATATGGTTTAATCATGCATAAATTAAATTCAATTAATATATATTTATTTGAAAATAATTAAAATCCTTTATTTTTTTGAAAATATGTATTTTTAGAAAAAGTTTTTTCATAAAGCATTTTAGATAAATTTTTTATATTAAATTACAAAACCAGTAGGTAATTTATTTTTCAATTTTTAGATAAGTTTCTAAATCAAAATAACATAATTGACTTATTGTAAATATTTGGTATTTTTATGAAAACCTCCATTTTTCGATAAATAGGTGAAAAATAAAGGTTTTTATTAAAAACAAACATTTGATTTAATGAAATTATAAGGAATATTTTATTTTAAAGAGGTTTTAAAAATGAAATTACTTAAATTATATATTAATTAATCCAAATTATGTTATTGGATTCAATTTCAAATAGAATATACATATGAAAAACTATTAATATTTGGTGGATTTTCTTTTGGAAATCGTTTTTTCTACATTAATGTTGGTTTAATTATAAATTATATTATTCCTCTTAAATGAGTGGAATTTTTAAAAAAGGGTCTAATATTTGGAATTTTAATAGTTTATATCAATTAAATAAGTTAATCATAAATTTTGACCCTAATATATAGTGAAAACAGTAAAACATATTGTCTATGGGAAGCAAAAAATAGGTTTATTGGGTGTTAAAGGACAAGGGTTAAAATAAGCCAAAATAAAATAAAATTACTACTTTATGGTCCAATTTCAGCTTGTTCTCTTATTATGGTTTCAAATGGACCAATTTGGTGGTATTTAATATAAGTAAATCATTTGTGGAATTCATTTTTTCAAATATTCCATGTGTATCCACTCACGCACTTATAAAAGGCTAACCTCTATCCCTTCCTCTACACAATTAGAAAAAATATAGTTTCACAGAATACTTTCCCAATTAAATATGATAATTCTATCCCTTTATCCAAGATTCATTTGGATTTTCATAAATCCAACCTAGGAATTCTTTTGGTGAAAATGAAAAAATATTTCTGAATAAGGTGTAATATTCATAAATGAATGATGTATTTTATCCCAAGTAGTTTAGTCTCAAATTGATGTTTTATGAATATAGTATTCCAAATAAACCCTTTATTTATGATCCTTGTGTTTTATTATTGGATTTTAATGTTAAATATCATATTATAATATGTGTAAATGGATTGGGTAGTCATATAGAACACATATTGGTCTATGATGGGATTCACCTTGGTTTGGTGAATGTCACCTTGATGTGGTGGAGTGGTTGGACGTTAAAGTGAAATAATATATCACTTGGGTTGGATTTTTCATTCAATACAACTACTATGATAGTTTTTAATCATTATGTGATCATTATTATTAGAGTTTGAGAATCATTATTAACAAATTATTCAATAGGAATTTATAATGTGGATTAAATAATTTGTTGAAAAAGTAGTAATGTTTAAGTTTTTATGAAACATTCCATTAACATGGTTGATCATTTCAATTATAATGATTTTCCTAACAAGGATTATTAAATTATTTTAACATTTGGGGGCTTATGGGGATTATGACACTATAAGTACTATAACAAACAAATCACACTAAATATCTCATTTTTCATTATCTTTTAAAATGAGTTTTTTATCAGGCCATGAATTGACATTTGTCCTTCCCATGTATTATTATTTTCTTCCAACTCATAGAAACCTTAGGGTTATGAGAATATTTTATGATTATTTGTGTAACATCCCATTTAAATAAACAATATTACCTTTTCATATTTATTAATATTTGTGAATAAAATATTATTATAACTTTAAACGGGATGCTATGTTCAATGGCGTACCCAATATGCAACAACGAGTTTCATTGAAATCTTACGATGCACACTAATAATATAATAATATTATTGGAAATTGTAGTAAACTCTTAGCCAATTAATGGAGGGAATGAAAATAACTAACTAAAAAGTGATTATATATTCTTGTCAAATATTTTTACATTTATTCAATAAATGTTAGATGCTTAAAATGAAAATGAATCCAATATTAATCATAAATATTCTAATATTATTTAAAAGGTTGATTAACTGCCATTTGATGGCGAACCATTTTCAAATACACTTTTTGACAATTTTATATGTTATATATGAAAAAATAAAATTCTTTTTTATAATTTGGACATCAAAATTTACTTTGTATAAATTTTTGGTATTTTTCCAATAAAGTTCATTTTTTAATGAATAGTGTAAAATGCTGTATTTTAATTCAAAACCTAATTTTAGTCCAATTTATTTATATAGGATGATTATATTTTTAATTGGATTTAAAGTGTACTAAAAAAATATTTTTACCATTTAATACATTTTTGGTCATTTTAATTATTTTCATGTTGAAATTGGGAATAAACAAGTGTCAATATTTTAATAGATATGGTTTCTTAGTAACACGCTATTTGTTTTGACAGTGGGAATTGATTATAAAATTAATTAAATAAAATTATATGTTTTGAATTTGGTAAAATTGATATCATTTTTTTATTTTTATTATCAAATATAGCTTAGGGTGAATTTTTGGTATATTTCTGACAAATGTTTATTTTCAATGAATGGTGAAAAATACTGCATTTTAACTCAAAATTGCATTTTCATCCAAATTATTTATATATTTATATTGTCATTTTAATTGGTTTTAAGGTGTAATTAAATTTTTTTTATCATTTAATACAGTTTTGGTCATTTTATGTAATTTCACTTTAAAATTAGATGTAAAAACATATCAATCTTTTGATAGATTTTACTTCTTAAAAATCCGTCTTTGGTTTTGACTATATGAATTATTTTAAATTAATTAATACAATTTCTATGTTTGGAATTTGATAAAATGGATTCCATATTTGGATTTTTTAAGGTCCAAATTATGTAATTAAGACTCTTGTTTTTGGAAATTATGAATAGTAATGACGATAATTATCTTTAATTATCATGTTTAATTAGTAACCGGGTAGTTAAGGGTAATAAAATAATATCATAAAAATATAAAATAACCCCAAAATGTGTCATAATGCTAATTATGGTGTCACAGACGACCATGGGATTCCTTGTGCCAACATTGGGACCCCATGGAATCACTTTAGTGTGATAGTGACCTTTTATCATTTTTTTAAAGAAAGGAAAATGTAACCAAAGTATGTAACACCTAAGTAAAAAAAATTATTTTCTACATAAAATATCTATTAGACTATAAATAGTCATTGTAACTATAAAAATATTTCATACATTATAGCTTTTTTTTAATTTTTAGACATTAAATAAATTAATTTATTTTTGACACGATGATGATGCAACAATTATCTCATTAATGAAAAATTTAAATAAAGTGAAACGATAAGGTGAAGTCAAATAATTACACTTGTCTAAAACTTATTGGATGGATTTTTTTTGAACCCTTATCACCATATAATCGAAATATATCTTTTTGGGGCCTTTTAAATCCGAAAATCATTTTAAAATAATGTAACATTTCATGACTTTCCAAGACTGCCCCTCCTCCCTCTTATAAAAGGCCCCCACCTCTACCCCCTTCCCGACACCTCTCAAGACGTTGGCTCGACCAAACTCTGCTAATTGTTTCTCTCCACATCCCTTTATTCATCCTATAAGCCTTACTTTAGGTAGAAATATCTTCAAGAAACCCTTTTGGTTCAAAACAATGGGAGTTACCCAATTTATAGGTAATGTCCTCTCTTATGTTCTTTTGCTTTATTTTTCTTATCCAACCCACTAAACTAATTTTATTCTTTTCCTTTGTAACAAAACCAGTATATTTAATATAATAGGTTTTTTTATGAGAATTATTTGAGATAAACTTAGACACACCTCCATCTAATGGTTAAAGAACATACTATTTCTGTGGATGGTGAATTACTGCCTCACGAAACGATGATTATTCTATCTTCTCTTACCACCTCTCATGATGGAAATTATGATGGAACTATATTTATTTATGATATATATTATATTTACTCCCTCTATATGCATCTATATTTTACTTTTAAAACATTCCTTTATGCTTTGCATGTTGTGCAAATGCGATAATTTTATTTGAGGAAGTGTGGACTACTGCCCCCTCAAGTGATGTGACTCGTTCATGCAATAGATGAAATGTATAAAGAATGAAATTAATGAACTTATGTGACCTATATAACATATATATATTATAATTTAATTATAATATATATATATATCTCATTTAGTTTTAATTCCATTAATGTGACAATGAAATGAAGGTAGCGTTCATGCGTACGTACGACATACCGTCTCCATGAACGGTGCATTTCATTTTATTATCTCCGAATGTTATGGAATAGTATAAAATGAATATATACTAGATATATATGATATTTAAATATTTAATACTATTATTTAGATTGGGTAATTATAACGACATGGGAGATTCTTTTCTATCAAGTTCATTTTTGACTCATATACCGAACATCGACAAAAACGTCTGATATGATCTCACATTATTAACTAATTATTATAACATTATAATATGTGACATGAATTGAATAATAAACTTTAAATGATGTCCTTAATAAATTATTAATTGATCAAAGTTTATTATTCAGGAATATAAAGAAACGAACAAGACAAGTCGGACTTGAGGTATGGGATCATACCTCTCTCATTCTTTTTAAGTACTCTATTTTATGTCATTTCAGTTAATCTCTCTTTATTATGTTTGGGGGTGTTATTTTATATTAATAATTATGTATTTTTTATTTTCATATTATGATAGACCCTATTTGATCTCATAAATCCATTTTTGGATGTTTTATGTGGCTCTGTTAGGCTGCTGAGTTTTTGTAAGGGATTTTTCATGTCACTTTTATTCCCGTGAGATTCATGCTACATTTACCAATATTTACTTTTTTTGTGGTGTTTTACATCCCATGATTGTATTCATTGTGTAATATAATTTAATTTATGGGTATTCATATCTTCATTTTATGACCCTTCTTTATTGGGGTGTATGTTTTGGATGCTACCCAAATCGGTAATGGAACATTTCACCCTCATCTTTATAAAAGACTTATTTTGTTATGTATTTTAATTTACATATTATTATTTTTGGATATTTTCTACTATATCGTTATTTATTTAAATTTATTTACAATTTATGATATACCCTTTTGTCTCATTAACTCATTTTTTGAATTTTAAAGTGACGTCGTTAGGTTGTCGATGTTTTACAAGGGATCTTCTTAACCCAATTTCGATTTCTTTGGGTTCAACTTTTAGTTATTGAATATGTCATCCTATGAATATGTGTGAATGACCTATTATTGTTTTACAATTAATATCCAATTATATTTGGTGTGTTTATATTTGTCACACATAATTATGAGATTGATTTATCCTTAATTTAAGGATACCTTCTTTATAAGGGATTTCATCTCATTTTACATTTCTATTGGGGCTTCATTTTTGTTATGCACCAATTCACTCTTATATGGTGTATATACTGTCCATTGGCATATTATATCAATAATACCTTTATTCTCATGATATTATAAAGTTTTGATTCAATGTTATTCCTAAACTATTTTTATTCAAGTGTCTCTCATTTTGTTAAAAACTCTTTAAATAAAATATCGTTTTAAATGTTTTAATGATTTATTCTTATAAATATATCTCATTAATATCCATGTTTTCAAAATGGTTTTTAAGGATGTATTTATATGGATATTAATTTTTTCAAATGTTAAAATCTTCAAAGTGGTAAAGAACTTCGTCTCAATGTCCTTTCATTGAGGCATATTTTGTTTTATATACAACATTTTTTTATACGGTGTATAGACCCCCTTTTATTTTAATTTTATTCAAAAGGAATCATTTTTATACAAAGTGTTTTACTAAATGAAAAAAGGTAATTTTTGTGTCTTACGTATGCGGTGAAAACGACTCTTCCAGAACCGTGACCATTATTTGAGTTTCAGATTCCTTTACAAGCCATATCTTTTTTTAAATGAAGAATAAAACCATGTTTTAATTTTCTTTTATTGTGGTATTGAAAATGGTATTGAAAATGTTTTGATTATATCAATGTGTTTTTGATATATTGTGATTGAAATTTGGGAATGTTATGTTTCCTTTATGCATGTTTTATATGATTATGTTATGGTTCTTGGGCATTGTTTATAAACATTGGTGGTTTCGTGATAAACTAAGGGAAGGTGAGCCCGTGATAGCTCTCCAATGCACTAGGTAACGCGAAGGAGTTGAATACTAAGGTTTCTCCAAAGTGATTCAAGGAATATACTGTGATTGGTTTTCCAAACGTAACCATGAGGGTTACTCCCTACATAATAATGTTATGAATGCCTCAATTTACCTTTAAGTATTATGATTTCTATGAGTTATTCCGAAATATTAGGATTTAATGAGGTATGATAAAGTGCTTATGTTTTATGAGTAATGTATGATTTCATTGATTCTTATGTATACATGGAATACTGTTTTCTTTCTGTATTATTATAACCCTTACTGAGCTTTTTATGCTCATATCATGTTTTTGAAATGTTTTTTACAGGAAATAAAGAGGAATAGGGTCAAGGATGGGATAAAGGAAATGTCAGGATGTCTAAAACAAGGAACTAGACATGACTCTTTTGTTCAAGAGTTTTTATTTTGTGAAAAAAATTGAAACTGAGTAGATGTGTCTACTTTGTAATCTTTGAGATGTAATAGTTATGTCCAAATTCTCTAAAAGTCTAAACTTGAAAAGATCCTCAATGTGAATTATTCATTTAATTCAAGATTATGTAATGTTTTAAAGCTGGGTCCTTATAGTTTGTATCAAAGGTCGGTTTAGATAACTTTATAGTTTAGGGTATTCTTTATGCATAAGTGACATTGCCATAATGGTTAGGATTTCAGAAAGAGTCTTAGTTTTATATAAAGTGAATTAGTTTATGATAAAATGAATAATTATATCATAGTATTATATGATGATTCAAATGGTATACTCACACTAACCTTTTTGGTTTTAGTAAATAGTTGGATCTAGAAGGAACCAAAGTGACAATGGATGTGAAGAAAACTAAGATGGTTTTTTTAAAGAACAACTGAATGATATGGGAGCTGTAATGAGAACTCTTGTGGTTTTTCTCAACCAAATATCAAGAGTCATGATTAACCACTTTAACCTTGTTGAGTTCTCTTATGGATCATGTACACGATAACCAACTCCTTGTGGATGTTCATGTAATAATTATACAGGTAACCATTAGGGTTTATATGATCCTTACTTTTGAGGTAATTATGGGTTACTATATGTTATGATGGAAAATGAATGTCAAGAGATAATCATGAGGTTAAATTATGTTATGGTTATTTTTTAAGTTTTTATCTCTTTTTGGGGATTTTTTTAAGAATTATATAGTATTCGAAAAAGGAAAACACACAGACCATGTGACAACCCGTCACGTCGGACAAAGCAATGGGAATCGAACCCACAACCAAAGTGCGACTCATATTTATTGCCTACCACTGGACTACGTGAAGTCCCTGGTTAGTATAACTAAATTTTTTTAGTTATACGATCTTATGAATCATGACTAAGTTTATTTGGGGTTATCTATCGATATGATCAGCCTATCATGGGGATATGTGATTAGGCTTATTACTTTTAAATACGAGACTTTAAGAGAAGCTGATTTTCTTTGGAGATAAATGGTATGATTTATATTGGATGACTATGTGATTAAATACTTTAGATATTTGGTTTTCAATCTTAGTTTTGATTAATTTGAAGAATTTTATAGATATATGTTTATTGAATGATCTTTTTTGAACTTTGGGTATTGTTTGAAAAATTTTAGAGATTAAGAATAAATTTTTTTTATAAAGGATTATCTGTTTTGGGGATTATCTTATCTTGTACTATCGTTTTTGGTTTTGGTTAAGGTCTAAAAAAATGGGAAACATATAGTTCATTTTAATGGATTAGGTTATTCTCATTAATTTCATTATAGTTATCTTAATATGAACAAGTCTTCCTAAATAGTAGTCTTTTGGAAAAAATATGAGTTTGTGCAAGAAATCTAGTAATGTTGAAAGTCAACATGACAAGTAAGTATGTTTATTTATGTTTAGTTATGCTCATAAATAAATTCCTCAATGAAAAGTAACTTAAAACAAAAATGTTGTCTGTTAATTTTTCCTACTGGAGAATCAAATATCATTTAACCCATCACAAGTTTGTGATTTTCTGGTGGTTAACTTTCTCCTTAACATGTTTCTATCACTCTCCATCAAAACATAACCCTTTGTTTTTTCTTCCATATCCATGTTTTTATGTAACCCTAGTACCTATTTTATCGGGTGACCATGGTACTTTTATTTCTTTCTATTAAAGTGATAGTTTAATTTACTCCTTTTCCGATGTAGGGATTTCAATGATGTTTCCAAGACCAATTTTTAAATTGCGAGGATGCAATTCCCAAAAGGGGAGAAGGATGTAACATCCCAAGTAAATAATGAATATAACCTTTTCATATTTATTAATATTTGTGAATAAACAGTTAATATTACTTTAAAGGGGATGGTATGTTCGATGGCTTACCCAATACGCAACAATGATTTTTTTTGAAATCTTACAATGCACACTAATAATATAATAATATTATTGTAAATGGTAGTAAACTCCTAGCCGATGTAATGGAGGGAATGAATAGAACTAACTAAAAAGAGATTATATATGCTTGTAAAATATTTTTACATTTATTAAAAAAAACTTAGATCATTAAAATGCAAATGAATCCAATTTTAAGCGTAAATATTCTAATATTTATTAAAAGGTCAATTAACCGCCATTTGACGGCGAACCCTTTTTAAATCCACTATTTGACAATATTATATGATATATTCGACAAAATAAAATTCTTTTTCAGAATTGGGACATAAATATTTTCTTTGTATAAATATTTGGTATTTTTCTGATAAAGTTCATTTTTTAATGAATAGTGTAAAATGATGTATTTTAATTCAAAGCCTCTTTTGAGTCTATTTTATTTATATGGTCCTATTATCTTTTTAAGTGGTTTTAATGTGTAATAAAAATATATTTTTACCATTTAATATAATTTTGTTCATTTTAATTAATTTCACTTTGAAATTGTACACAAACAAGTGTCAATCTTTTAATAGATATTGTTTTTAAAAAACACGCTATTTGTTTTGACAGCGGGAATTGATTATAAAATAAATTAATGCAACTTATATGCTTTTAATTTGGTAAAATAGATATAATTTTTTAATTTGTAATATCAAATATAGCTTAGGTTGTATTTTTGGTATATTTCTGACAAATGTCATTTTCAATGAATAGTGAAAAATACTGCATTTTAACTCAAAACTGCCTTTTCATCCAAATTACTTATGTAGTTAGATTGTAATTTCAATTTGTTTTATGGTATAATATAATTATTATTATATAATTTAATACAATTTTGGTCATTGTATGTAATTTCACTTTTAAATTGGATGTAAAAACAAATCAATCTTTTGATAGATTTTACTTAAAAACTCATCTTTGGTTTTGACAACAGAAATAATTTTAAATTAATTACTACAATTTCTGTGTTTGGAATTTGATAAAATTTATTCTATATTTTGAATCAGAAGGTCCAAATTATTTAATTAAGAATCTTTTTTTGGACATTATGAATAGTAACGACGATAATTATCTCTAATTATCATGTTTAATTAGTAATTGGGTAGTTAAGGGTAATAAAATAATATCATAAAAATATAAAATGACCCCAACATGTGCCCTAATGATACTTTTGGTGTCATGGAAGACCATGGGATTCCTTTTTCTATCATTGGGACCCCATAGAGTCACTTTAGTGTGATAGTGACCTTTTATCATTTTTTTAAAGAAAGGAAAATGTAACCAAAGTTTGTAACACCTCAGTAAAACAATTTTACTTTTGTCTAAATAAACAATATCTTAGACTATAAATAGTCCTTGGAAATCTAAAAATATTTCCTACATCATATCATTTTTTTATAATTTTTAGATATTAAATTAATTAATTAATTTATGACACCATGATAATGCAACGATTATCTCATTAATGAATGATTTAAATAAAATGAAAAGATAAGGCGAAATAAAAGACATAAACTTGTCTAAAACGTATTTTATGGGAGGAATTCGAAATCCTATCACCATATCCTAAAAATATATCTTTATGTTACCTTTTAAATCCAAAAATCATTTTAAAATAATGTAACATTTCATAACTTTCCAAGAGTACCCCTCCTCCATCTTATAAAAGGCCCCCACCTATACCCCCTTACCCTCACCTCTCAAGCCTATGTCTCGACCAAACTCTACACATTTTATCTCTCAAAATCCCTATCTTAATCCTATAAGCCTTAACTTAGGCATAATGCTCTTCAAGAAACTCTTTTGGTTCAAACCAAAGGGAATTACCTGATATAAAGGTAATGTCCTATCTTATGTTCTTTTGTTTTATTTTTCTTCTCCAACCCCCCAAACTCTTTTTATTTCTTTATTTTGTAACAAAAACAGTATCTTCAATATACTAGGATTTTTTTATGAGAAGGATTATATCTACACTTACACACACCTCTGTCTAATGGTTAAAGAACATATTGTTTCTGTGGATAGTGAATTACTGCCTCACGAAACGATGATTGTTCTATCATCTCCAACCACCTCTCATGGTGGAAATTATGATGGAAAAATATTTATTTATGATATATATTATATTTATTTCATCTATATGCTTATGTATTTTACATTTAAAATATACCTTTATGATTTTCATGTTCTGTAAATGCGATAATTTCATTTGAGGAACTGTGGACTACCGCCCCCTCAAGTGATGTGACTCGTTCATGCAATACATGGAATGTATAAAGAATGAAATTAATGAAATTATGTGACCTATATAACATATATATTATACTTTCATTATAATATATATATATATCTCATTTATTTTTAATTCCATTAATGTGACAAAGAAATGAAGGTAGCGTTCATGTGTACGTACGACCTACCGTCTCCATGAACGATGCATTTCATTTTCTTATCTCTGAATATTATGGAATAGTATAAAATGAATATATACTGGATATATATGATATTTAAATTATTAATACTATTCTTGAAATGGGTTAATTATAAATACATGGGAAATTCTTCTCAATCATGTTCATTTTGACTCATGTACTAAACATCGACAAAAACGTCTGATATGAACTCACATTATTAACTAATTATTATAACATTATAATATGTGACATGAATTGAATAATAAACATTAAAGGAGGTCCTTATGAAATTATTAATTGACCAATGTTTATTATTCAGGAATATAAAGAAACCAATAAGACAAGTCAGACTTGAGGTAAGGGATCTTACATCTCTCTTTATTTTTAAGTACTCTCCTTTATGTCATTTCTTTTAAGCTCATATTTATTATGTTTGGGGATGTTATTTTATATTAAATATTCTTTAATTTTTATGTTCATATTATGATAGACCCTATTTTATCTCATAAATCCATTTTTGGATGTTTTAAGTGGCGCTGTTAGGCTACCGAGTTTTCCTAGGGGATTTTTCATATCACTTTCATTCCTATGAGATTCATGCTACATTTGACACTATTTAATTTTTTTTGTGTGTTGTAATTACCATGATTGTATTATTTATTTAATATAATTTAATTTATGTGTATTCAAATCTTCATTGTATGACTCTTCTTTCTTGGGGGGTACGTTTCGGAAGTTACCCAAATCGGTAAGGGGACCTTTCACCATACTCTTTTTAAAATACTTCTTTTATTATGTCTTTTAATTTATATAATATTTTGATGGGATATTTTCTTCTATATCCTTATTGATGTAAAATTTATTTCCATGTGACGAGATACCATTTTTGTCTCATCAACTAATTTTATGAATTTTAAAGTGATGTCGTTAGGCTGTTGAATTTTTAAAAGGGAACTTATTAACCCAATTTCGATTTATTTGGGTTCAACGTGTAGTTATTGAATATGTCATCCTATGAATATGTTTGAAGGACCTTTGATTGTGTTACACTTAATATCCACTTATATTGATTGTATTTATAATTTTCACACCTAATTATGAGATTGATTTATCCTTAATTTAAGGATACCTTCATTATATGGAATTTCATCTCATTTAACATTTCTATTTAGACATCATTTTTTTATGAACCAATTCACTCTTATATGGTGTATATACTGTCCTTTGAAATATTATATCATAAATCCCTTTATTCTAATGATATTATAAAGTTCTAATTAAATATTATTCCCTAATTATTTGTATTCAAGTGTCTCCCATTTTGTTAAAAACTCTTTAACTAAAATATTTTTTTAATTGTTTTAATGATTTATTCTTATAAGTATTTCTCATTAATATCCATGTTTTAAAAATAGTTTTTAAGGATTTATTAATATGGATATTAATTGTTTTAAATGTTAAAACCTTCAAACTGGTAAGGAAAATCGTCTCAATCTCTTTTCATTGAGGCATATTTTGTTTTATACACAACTTTCTTTTATACTGGTTATAAACCCCCTTTGACTTTTAATTCTATTCAAAATGAATATTTTTTATACAAAGAGTTTTAATAAATGACAAAAGGATATGTTTTGGTCTTGCGTATGCTGCGAAAAAAACTTCTCTACCTCCGTGACCATTATTTGAGTTTTGGATTCCTCTAAAACCCATCACATTTTTTTAATGAAAAATAAATACCATGCTTTAATTTTCTTTTATTGTGGTATTGAAAATGGTTTTGATAATGTTTTTATTATATCAATGTGTTTTTGATATCTTTTTATTGAAATTTTGGAATGTTATGTTTTCTTTATGCATGTTTTATATGATTATGTTATGGTTCTTGGGAATTGTTTATGAAGACATGTGGTTTTGTGTAAACTAAGGGCGGGTGAGCCCGTGATAGCTCTCCAATGCATTGGGTAATGTAAGGAGTTAAACACTAGGGTTTATCTATAGTGATTCTGGGAATATACTGTGATGGGTATTCCAAACGTAACCATGTGGGTTACTCCCTACGTAAGAATGTTATGAATGCCTCATGTTACCTTTATGTCTTATAATTTTTATGAGTTATTCATAAATCTTATGATTTAATGAGGTATGTTAAAGTGCTTATGTTTTATGAGTAAAGTATGATTTCATTGATTCTTATATATACCTGGACTATTGTTTTCATTCTGTATTTTTATAACCCTTACTGAGCTTTTTATGATCATCCCAGGTTTTTGAAATGTTTTTCAGAGGACATAATGTGGAATAGGGTCAAGGATGGGATCAAGGAAATTCCAGGCTGTTTAGAACAAGGAACTAGACATGACTCTTTTGTTCAAGAGTTTTTATTTTGTGAAAAAATGGAAACTGAGTAGATGTGTCTACTTTGTAATATTTGAGATATAATAGTTATGTCCTAATTCTCCAAAACTCTAAACCTGAAAAGATCCTCAATGTGAATTATTCATTTAATTCAAGATTATTTAATGTTTTATGGCAGGGTCCTTATAAAACCGTGATCACTGTCATTATGTTTTTCAATGTTATGTCATAAATATAAATCATTAGATAATATATTATTCTATTGATATCTTATTTGTATCATTTAAAATTATTGGAATGATCCTATGGTTTTTCAGAAATGGTGGTTATTTTCCATTTACTTTTGGATAATTTTTAACTCCACTAAATCAATTACAAAATAAATAGAAATCATATGAATTGCATGAGATCCACTTATCATGTTATATTTTATTTAATCCAATGAATATTCTTTATTAGGAAAATACCATCCATTTAATCATTGAAGACACAACCATGGTAATACATAAAAATACATAATAAGGATAGGGATTTTAAATCCACTAATATGAATACATATTTATAAAACATAAGAAATTATTGAATAAGAACTAAAAGATAAAATACTACCAATCTCATGATAAATAATAATTGGAACCATCATTATCAAACCATTACTAGTAACTCTACATAAATATAAAACAAACCATCTCTAGAATAATTATCTAACTAAATAATAAGAACATTAAATTTTAGAGGACATGGATAAGAGAGAGAATATTGAATCAATGAGAGATCCACTACATAAATGAAGGGACTTAGATCCATACTTTTATGATAATGGCGCATAAAGAGATAGATTTGGGTCATACATGGATTCATATAATGTAATAAAAGTTAACCAATGTATGACACCAATCCATATTTATAATAAATCCTCAGGTGACCCCTAAAATTGTGGCAATACTAGTAGAAAAAAGTTAATATACAAATAGTTTTAATTAAAATTATATAAATATCGTCATTAAATTTGTTTTTAACATCAGTTAATATATAAATTAATTTAAAACAAATTTAGTGGTCTATTTTAATCACAACTATTCAAATAAATGAAGATAATTATTTTTAATATTGATTATTTGTATAACAAACGTAAAATCCCAAATAACAAGGGGTTTTAATTATATTTACTACATAATCAGTGTTAATAAAAAAAATTTAAAATCATTTAAAAAAATTGATTGTAAAAGTGACATTTTATGTCAGTTACATAATAATTTACATTAAAAAATGTTAAAAAAATTAAATGAATGTATCATTACTTTCTCCTCATTTTATTAACGCTGTATTTTCTGATCCCCTAGGCTCTATGACTCGAATGCCTATTCACTCTTCCTTCCTCAACTGCAATACACTGGTCAATTCCATCTCTGTTGGCCATGTTCCACCACTCTTGGTCATATTTGGTCTCCCATGTCCATGTTCCTACTCCATCAATTGCATTTCACAACCATCTTTTGTACTTTAATGGATTTAGTCGCCTACCTCCATCTCCATCCATAGAACTACTGTGGACATCCACATTTTTTTATAATTTTCAAATTTATATGTTCAATACATAGATTATTAATTTATTTTGAAGGTAAATTAATTTTTTTAATATTTGATCATGTATATGAATAAAATATTACATGTTCATATATATGATTGAATGTTTATATTTAATTTATTTTGGATCAGTTGATTTTTTTTTAAATTTCTATAAATTTTATTACTTAAATTCATTGATGATTTCATTTTATATACATATTTTGAATATTTTCATATGATATTAAAAAAAATATTACTTATTTAGTTGATATATAGATTATAATGTTTTTTGAATGTTAATATATATCAAGATGATTTAAATTTAAATATTTATATTTTGAAAGTTAATATATCACAAGTTTCTATTTATATGTTTTTGTGTTAATTTTTTATGTTTCAAATTTATTTATTATAAATTGATGTAGGTTTTTACCTAACTTAAATGGAATGAGTGGTCTAATAGTTTATTTTGATATGTTGAGTGTGGTCTCGCAATACTCATACCAGAAAACCACACTTGTTTGGTATGGTTTCAAATAGGGTTTATTCATCGATGAAAAAAATACCCAATGAAATCCACATCCATGATAAGATATATATCTATATAAGTGGTTGCAAAAGGTTGGTAGTAAATGTAGTTTCATTTCCAGGATTATTAAGAACCCACATTAGTCAGGGGGATTCAAGGTTACGGTCATCACACCCTATTAGGTAGGGGTATTATTGCTTACCCTAAGAGTATCTCATATAATTAATTCATTTTTAGAATCCCTCCCATAAACTAGTATAATACTTTTCCCATAAAGATATAAATAAATTATTATCATTCATCAATGTTAATTCCAATACTCACTAGAGGTATTTCATGATAGATTTCATTTTATTTCTAGTATTTTGTCTTTCCCTAGAGGGTTTTAAATTTATTCTAGCTGATTATTTAAGTCATTATTATTATAGACCATGATGAACTTTTCTATAGGCTATTCTTCCTTCTCCAAATTAAAAATATGATGTCATCTTTGTGTGGGTATATATTCTAGGTTCAATGTATTTTTCATATTATTACATAACAATATTGGATGATGGTTCACTATGGATTAAAGGTAAATAGGTGGGCTCTATATAGTTTATCAATATCCAAAAATCTAGTAGATGTATGTGGTGTCAATATTGGTCCCAAAGAAATAATTTCATATGTTTCCTTATGAAAGGAATCAGAACTGAAGAAGTTTGTGACACATAACTAGTCACATCGTAACTTTTAAGGTTATGTTAAATAATTGATCCATAAGGTTTAATGTCATGTGATACAGATGTTTTTGTAAATGATTCTTAACTATGTATTGTGTGGGACTTACAGATGAGGTTCCCTTCCTGGTTAACATCATAGTAGATATGGACCTATGATATTATGTTGATTTCATAGGGATTAAAAACTAATGTGGATGGTCCCCAATGTAATTTAGCCATGTGGTGGTGGGGGAATTAATTTTTAGGAATATAACATGATATGGGAATTTTCTAGTGGATAATGCCTGAGAGAAATATATGACCAAGTTAATGGGAATATTTTCAGGATAGGGAAGAACATAGATGACATTATCAGGAATGTATCCCCATTATAATGTAAATAGTGGGAGGTGATATTGTATTTGAACCTCTAATATAAATACTATATATCATATTAAATTAGAATCAAATCCAATTTACTTCATGATGAACTACCTAATATTTTTTAATGAGACCATTTTGTGAATTTTTACATCATCTGACAACGATTTTCAATCCACTCGGGCATGTACGTCATGAAATTTCTTACCAAAAAAAATAATTAGGATTTATACCTATTAAGTTACCCTTATATAATGGTTGGGGAAAATATAATATAGTTTCCCCAAATTAAAGACATTCATAACTATGTCAATGGTATGATCAACTCAAATCACTAGTCCCATAAGATTCATGTACAATGTGAGAATCAAGAACAAAATAAAGAATAAGAACACTATAATAGAGTTCACAATTTTGATTGAATTGGGCTTAAACCAAAGGAAGGGTCTCATATTGTGTGGAGAATAATCTCATTCTTAATGCATGAAGTATTATGTTCTTATCATGCAACGCATCCTAGGTTCATCACATAGGGTAAGGATGTAGATTTACATTTTTTTATTAATATTTTGTCTTGAAGTCTATTTTAATGAATGTAAGACCTGGTGATATTTAGTTTAATAACCTAGGTACTAGATATGTATTCATTAATTATGACATAATATTCCTAATCCAACTTCTCTGTGTAGGATACAATCATATAGTGTGGTTATGATGAATAGATCAAGGATTAGGGATTATCCATCTTCTATGTATTATCAATTAGACTGAATAAGATAAAGATTCCTTAAAGTTTAGGAATCATGTTGGAGGATTACTTCTATTTAGGGGATTAGATGGGTATAAGTAGAGATTATGAAAATTTTGGATTCTATTATCCTTAGGTGAAATTAAGAATTCACTAAGTGACCATGATAATAAAGATTATTTTTTGGCTAGCCATGTGTTGATGTATGTTATAGGGATATTTTCATAGAGGAACTTATGATTAGGAACCTCATTATCAATGTACTAAATTAATTTGAGACCTCTATGTAATGTATCTATTATGAGAGGCACACTGGGGATACCATTTATCAATGGAATAATGGATAAAATGGGTGGAATGATGTTTTACATTCCTTGATCTTGTAGATCAGGTGGCCATGAATTAATCCTTTAATTGGTGTTTTCATTTATATATTGATGAGATAATTCCATTAATTTGGAATAATTATTATTGTGAATGATTCAATTGACGGTGGGACTCAGATACCATGAGAAGGCCACCACACATGAAAAACGTGGCATGAATTCCAGAGAAAGAAATATGTGGGACATGAAGTATATACCCTAATAATGAATACTTATAGGTCTATATTTATAGATAAGTGGTGGATATAAAAAAATTAATGATGTTTAATCCTGATTACTAAACAATGTGAGAGAATGATTAATTCCGAATAACACACTAATTGGGCAAAGGGTAAATATAGAACTATATAGTAAGCATGATAAGTGTTGCTATTGTGTGAGTTTAATGACTATAGGATTACCTATAGTGTTCTCTTTAAATTCCTAAACATATTGGTCATTCTTCCCTCAATTATTCTAAACTTCAATGGGGTTCTTATAAGAAAGTACAAGGAATCCACTTCTCAGATATTGAAATGGTGCAGTTTGATGCTTGTGGTTGTATGGTATCATACCCTAATTTATGTACATGGGAAATTCATTTACAGTGTGTAAAACTTCTGAGTTTACTATATTATAGCATCATGGCCCCCCAGTGGCCACTCTTTTGAGCCTCTATGTCACTTTGAAAAGAAACATGACACTCATGGTATGCGATGATGAGTTTCACAATTTTCTTACATTGAAATTATGTCGTGATTGGCAGAATTAACATCAATATTTTCATTTTTAGAACATTATTCCACATGGATGGTGGGTGAAGCTGAGGGGTTAATGTTTCACCCATTTGGTTGTAATTCAAATGGATTATATCATATGATCATTGGGTCTTCTGTACACTTGAAACGACAACAAACCCACCTAAATATGAGGTTCTACAAAAATGAGGTCGAGTTCATTGAAAATATATTTTGAGTTATTTATATGGATGATTTGGTCATATTAGGGAACTATATAGCCCCAGATAGAGGAATGAGTTATTAAGATTAAAGGTACCACTAATTATTATAAATAAATTTCCCCTTTAATTTGTTACTATTGTCATTATGATATTTTCTCTAGATGATCTGATACACTCTGAATAATTTAATCTACCATATTAATTTTTAAAAATATTTAATTTAAAATATTTGTAATTCATAATTTTATTCAAGCTGTGTACCTCACTTATTATGTAGTGTTCATAGTTTCGTTCAGTTTCCTAGCGATGAATACATGTCCAGCTAAAAAACCATAACATCATCATTATTGTCCATTATTTTTTTGTATGGTTCCCACGTATTATTTTTGTAGTTACCTTGTGATATTTTCATTTTTACCTTTTATTGACCAACATATAAGAATTTTATGGACTTTTTCTCTCGCTGTTATGAATATTCTTATATAGAAGATGAAAACGGAGTAATGTGAACACGGTTATGTTATGATTGAGTGGTTGGATGAAATGATCAGTAACATGAGGATGATCAATGATTTTTTTTTGAATAAAATTATCATTTACTTTGATATATGTTCGGGATCATGTTTAGGAAAATCCTTTGTTGGATAGTCTTCCTTTTATGAATTTAGACATCCCCATGATGCAATAATCCATTCTATATTGGTTAGAAACCTTCCATTTCACAAGATCAATTGATATTCAAATCATCCCTGAGCTAAATTATCGATGGTTGGGAACCACTTCATAGAGATCAAACACCCAAAACAATATGACCTATTGTATAATACTATGAACTTATAATAAAAACCACACACCATTGAGACTGATTTTCACAACAAAAATGTCATTATGGAGAATTAAATAATGTAAAATATTCTCAAGTTGTCAATGAACTGGGAACTCCATTATAAAATTGAATTCAAGATGCATTAGGGATTTTAATTTTGGGTGAATTGGTGCTACATGATGTTTGAAATAGAGTAGATAGCAATTGGTTTGTTCAAAACTATTTGGATCTCATAGTCCAATGTTCACCATATTATTTATTTATCATAGAGAAATAAAGCAGGTGGATCCCCAATATGAATATTTTATATATGGTCATGGAGAAGAGTAATATTCCCTTAGGATGTGAAAATTATCAATGGGAATCCATTATTAAGAGATATTCATGACGAATTTCATCTTCCAGCCTCTATGTGGTATAATACTAAGATAAAACCACGACATAAATAAAAGATTATTGATTTGGAAAAAAAGGAATAATGGGAGATGGCATTTTTATTATGATTTATGCCCTATTGAAAAAATGTATTTACATGTTCATTGAAGTAACCAAATAGTGACGAAAGAAAATAGAACACATACATGTCCTATTAAATTAATGTGGGGAATTTCTAACACATATTAGAATACATTGGTGGAGACTAAATATGGTTATTGTGGTTTGAAGTTCATTTTTAATTTTTATCAACTAGTTTATATAAATTATTTCTTAGAGACCAACCTCTATATTTATCATTCCTTAACATAAGAATAAAAAGGTGGAGTCATGATTGGGAAACATTAATGAGTGCCCATATGTTGAGTGGCAATAGATTTATCTTGGATATAGCAATTATATCCAAAATAAATTGACATGTTAGGGATGTTTATAAGGGGAATGACACCTTCTAGATCATCTCCTCAATCCAAGTATCACTAGAATCAATATCAGCCCATGTTGGTGGGTATGAATCCATTTTATATCATGATAAGCTTGAATCCAAATTTATACTTTATTTATATAGAATTGATGGTGTTAGTCCAAGAACATTGAACTATTGAGGGAAAAATTATATGATGAATAAGTACAATAAATTTTTATTTTTCCATATATACTATCACCTAGAACCAATGTTGAAAACCAAATGGGATTCTTATTGAAACATGTATATTTGATATCTCTTTGTTAGTGTGACTTAATGATATTATTGATTGGGAGATCCTACGTAATGGTTATATGCCCAACTGATTTGGTAGGAATTTTGGTTGTATTCAGAATATGTTCCTCCCCTACCATAGATCATGCGGTATGATAAACAAATGATGGTAGTGAATAAATTTTGATTAATACTAACAAGTTTTTGTATGGATATCAATCTATCCCTCATTAATTTTGATCCTCTGATTGGGAATAAAATAAGATATGTTGATGCTTGGATTGACTCATAACCCAAAGGGATGTTAGGTGAGGTGAAAGCTTAGTTTATATTACCATCAGATACAAAATGTAACGAGTTAGAAAATTTTGTGGTGGAGATTAAAACTCACATATAAACATGAAAGACTAAGAAAAGGATTCCCCACTAACCCACAGAAGTGGGGATGCTAAATATGATAATCAAAATAAAAGAGGAATTTTCATCTAGACAACTGAAGAAGAAAGTGAAACATTTGGCCACTCCCTTTATGGATATATTATTATTTTTACTACCTTAAATTATATATAATGATAAATATATAGTGGGATTATGGGAGAGGGATTCCCAGAGGGAAGGGATATACATTGAGGAGATATATAACTCATTCCATTTAATAGAGGTTATACTCATCAGGTTTAATAACGTTCTGACTCCCATAACCATGTCCTATTAAATCCCGCATTACATATTATTGGATTATATTAGATACTTAAAGACCACTATATATGCATTTTGGGATATAAATCCTCAAAAATAATAGTTTTCAAATTACTAGTTTTCAAATTAAGCATTGAAGATGATGAAATAGAACAAAATGATCTCCAAAAAATAGGTAAAAAAATATTCTTATTGGATATTTTTATGTTGATTTTTATGTCTCCACACTACTAATAGCATTCTAGGATTTATATGTGGGTTGTAAAAGGATATATTTTCTGTTTGAACCAACATATAATGATAAAGATGTATTCAATACCCCATGATTTCATTCAGATGCCATAGTTGATAGAGGTAAAGGCTCTCCTGGTTTGGAATAACATATAAAATTTTGGATCTCCAATCCTCAATATAAGTCCCCTTCACTACTACTAATATCTCCCTCTAGGAATTTAATTATCAAGGATGAACATACACAGGACAAGGAAAAGTCAATGGAAATTTATATTCCTGCAAGAGTTGTTGGTATGTCTTTCATTCACCTTTAGATAAAAAATTTTAATATTGTTTCTCTGATGGGTTATGGATTTGCATGAATTGGATCATGGTTACCAAAAATTTGGAGAAGGAAATTTTACATGGTTCAAACATTCATACACCACCTGATGGGGTGTCTAATGATGAAATGATGAAGTGGGTGCAGGAAGGCTTTGTTTTAATCATATATATTGAATATCTAAACTAATGATCCCATCTATAGTGGAGAGAATGTGAAAAGGATGAAGAAACCACTAGAGATCTATAAATTTTAGATAATTTAGTGGAAGGAATTTATATTCTTGGATACTTGGAGGTGTCTGTGAGAATTAATAAGGATTTGGACAGAGAAAAGTATTAATTCATATTATTAATTTAGAACATTACTTTTACGGTAGAATGATTTAGGTTTTTATCACACAACATTATATTTGGATGGTGTTTCCCAGAATATTTGACAATGTGGAGATGAGTTTCCATATTCTCATTAGATATATGTGGAATACTATTTTATCTCTAGAATATAAAAGTCTATAGAATATCTTATGATAAACTCCTAGTGTCCTCAATAAATCATACATAATCATAACACTATAACATTATGGGTCGACAAGGATAGTAATTTTAAGGGGAGTGTAGTCCCATTGACTGGTCTGATCACAACAAGAGACCATAATGTTCTCATGACACCGTCTGGCAATTTATCATAAACAATAATCATTCATATCAATGAAAATTGTGGAAAATCACTTGAGATAGGGTCACAAAATACTACACCTGTTGGGTATGGTTAATATATTTAATGATAAATTTATAACAATTATAGAGCCTCCATATCACCCTTTAATTATCCTTTTGAAATTTCATTTCGATAATATCTACCTTTCCTTCTATTTAATGTTCCTCAGATGTAGTAACTCAATTGATGGGAACCATTGAAAGGGTCATCAATATAACTACAATTTTAGGGAAATATAGTGTGTTTAGAACCCACAATTACCATGGGTACAGTGTCAGTGGATTCCTTTAGTTATTTTGTCATAAAACACATGCCATCCTTTAAGAGTGACTCAGAACATGATCAAGATCCTTAAAAACCATTACATGTTTATTATTCTTGGTTACTATGGTTTCAATTATCAGAAACATAATATTTTCTTGTAGTGAGTTAGTCAATATGTGAGGAAAATAAAGTATCATAAAATCAAATTTAATAAATTAGAATTTCTTCATAAACTACTAGTATGTTAGATTCATATTCCTAGGATGAGTCTTGTTATACAGGGGAGTTAATAGATCAATGACACATAGATTAAAATGTAGTTCCTAACATATAATTTAATGAAAAATATCACATTTTCTAAGAGTAAATATCCAAAACATCATATAACCCTTAAGGTATCTGAAACTAGGGAAAAAATACTGATACTCTAGTGAAATACCTTCCTTCAATCAATGAATCTAAGGGTATAAATCATTGCAAACATCAAAATAAAATCGATGAATATCAATAATAAATCCTTGACATTTGGACTTGTATTAAAAATAATTGTAAATAAAATTTTCAAAGGGATACATTAGTCAATAATTGATCCTATCATTAACATTTTTTTATCAATGAATGTATACTCATTTTTTTCTTGTCCACCTATCAAATTCCATAGATAATTTCCCTATATTTACATGAAAATACATGAAAGAGAATGTAAATATAACCTAAAATCTATTAAACATTTTATTTGAAATGTGAAATGATATTTAGCTTCATGGATGATTCAGTAAGAATAAGTTCTTCATTGGAGTGTCTTGTGGTTGGGTATAGACATAATTACCATCTCCATCACACTATAATTGGTTCATTTAGATGAGTGATTTGAGTTAACCTCATATTAGTCATTGATGGAAATTTTTTGTATTAGGTTTTCATTTTTTAAGATACATCAAATGTATAGTAATAAGCCTATTATGAGTTTATAAAAAGATATCAACACTAAAAATTCATGGATGGAAATATTATTTAACATTTTCCTATGATTTGGGGGACCAGTGAGAATAACTTTAAATGTTCAATTATGCATAGACTATAGAAGTTATGTGTCTTTTGAATGGAGACTCAAATATTTGTCTCAACTTGCAATTTTTATGCTATAAAAATGATAACTTTCATGTATCTTTCCTTCAGTTTACAATCCAAAACATCAACCTTCATTCTCTAAGGGTGTTCCAAATAATGATGGTGCAATATCAGATTGCAAAAAACCCAATCAGAGTAACCATTGACAAATGAGATGTTGGACGTATATTCTTTGTGAGTGTTCCTATGTTTTATTAAAAACATCATGAATTAGATATGATCTTGTTATTTTAAAATGGAATAAAATAGATTATTTAGTTTATAGTCATAGTCATAAGGCTTAAATCATAGGGTTGTGTTGTTCAATGTTACCTGATGAGAAACAATAAAAATTTACAAGCCTATAAAATTGGTTCTCTGCACTAGAAATGTGTAAAGAGAAAAAGTGTGTCGCATCATGGGTACTCGATGTACGTATATTGTTGTATTGAGAGTTATATAAATCATAATTTATAGAGATTGAAATAAGAGATATAATATTGGACACATATGTTGAGGTTGACCACATTCCATATTTGTAAGATAAATTCCTCTACAATGGTGTTAGTGCATGCATGAATTTGATGATCTTCACCCTGATGGTGAAGATGTATCTAAAAGATAAGACATATTGAAATGGGTTATATATAGATCCATATCCTGGGTAACACTATGAGAATACATATATAGTGGTATAATAGACATAGTCACAATAGAGGTGTCATTTGGAGTCAAATATTCATATTAATGGTACCCTAAATTTTTTGGTATTTAAAAACATGTTTCATGAATTAGATTTCTCGTGAAAATACATATTTCAAAATGTCTCTGACAACCTAGTGGTTGTGTCACATCATTTGAAACACACGTTAAATGTAGAAGATTTTTGTATGGATTACTCTTAAGGGGGTAGTGCACACAATTTAATATCAAAATGCATAGATTGATGAATTAGGAATGATGAACAATATGTGGATCATAGAACAAGAAAGTTTAATTATATTTTAAACATGGTATGGAGACATGATAAATCAAACCTCAAGGTTTTTGGATTTGGAGATGTGATATTGGACAAGTATACAATGGATGATCGCTAAACTCTATCGAATAATGAGTTTTATTATGATGTTGTAGGATCCAATGGTGATTAGAGGAAGTTCTCCTTAGGACACGTACTAAAACGGTTGACATGTGATATTGTGGGTGCATATGAAGAGTGGTGTGGAGGGAATAATATGTAAACTCACAAAAGAGGTCTCTGTTGGAATTTAATACACTTTTTTATATTATCCGAGGAAGGTTTATGGAAATCCATTTCTCTTAAAATATGAAGTTTGTTTCCACAAAATGTTTTGTAACGAAAGCATGGTTGATTCATTTTGGGTTTTACTATTCCACGACTATGTTTCTTTGATTCTGTTTAATGGATTCAAATGAATAATGAATTGTGGATGGTTACTTAATATATTATTGAGGTGTTTATCATGAGATAACTGGAGACCAGTCATTTATATCATTTATGATATATGAGTGGATCCAAATAATAGTATAAAATACTTATAATAGAATAATTTATCATGATATTTCTCTTGGGAACCACCCTATGTTAAGAATAATTACCTCAATACGGATGTCATATAGGGAAATTAGGCCACATATTGGAGGCTACTCTAAGAAGTGTAATGTCATGCAAGGCATAGCATGTGTTATATAGATCAATGTTATAGGAGAAGGTATCAAATTTAATTATCATATAGTCGGTATATTATATCATATTACAGGTCTCTCGATATATCAAAAATGATACAATGAGGTAAATTTTGTTTTCCCTCATTGCTTAGTGTATATTCACTACACAATAGTTACCAAAAAATAGTATTTTAGAATAATTGGGATTTTTGGAAATAATTTACCACTATACCTTTAATCCGAGCCCTCGGTGTCAGTAAATGCCATATTAAAGGAGAAATAAAACAACATATTGTTCTCATAAACCCTGTTTGTAGTGATCAGGATAAATTATAGTAGAAATGAATTAAAAAAATGGGATAATTTTATTATGGGAGTTTATGGTTAGAATAAATCTTTCAGATCCTGGAATCACTACGTATCCTATTGTAATAGGAATCAAGCCACATATAGTATTAACAAAAGAAATATCCCACACATATCAGACCCATAAGCTGGGAAGAAGGAAATTTTTTATTTCAAATTTTCATATGAGTCTTTGATATTAGATCCAAACAGAACAACATATCCCAAAGTAAATGGAAATAAAACACATGCAGTTATAATGAATTATCTCACATACAAATCTAGATCATGGAAATGTGTGGAGGAATTCTTAATCAGGGGTACCCACTGGTCATGGGTCTTAATTTATTATATGGATATGTATTTCATGTTTGGAAAATATACCTCATAGATAAAATATCTCTAAACTGTTTGGGGTCATGTAATATATACCAAATTATTTCCTATATTTGGGAATGATATGATTCATTTGTGTCAATGGGATCCATGAACCAAGATCTCTAATATCATTTCATTCATGTTCAATTAGAGAAAAAACATAAGAATTGGTTTTTTACAAGAACCACATCAAATAATTACCTAGGGATACACACCATAAGATTTTACAATCTTTGGACATTAATTTGTAATTATGTTTGTGACTATGTAAAAGCAAGTGTACTTTCTTCTAATGAAATATGGATTTTGGGGAAAAATACATTTTTTTCCTATATAAATTTTAGTATTGTCTAAGGGTGTGAGTTTCATTTCACCAGTTTATATGAATAGTAAGAGGAAAAGGATTCAGTATTCAATGAAATTTAATCCCTTATTGAATGGATATATTGAAGAATTCATTTTAATGTCATGATTATTTTTCCAAAATGTCATATAGTTTAATATCAGGTGACTAGAATGTTTTCATTAAATTTTACATAACTCTATTTGAATATTTTCATGGTGTTTTATTTCATTCTACTAGGACATGAGTGCTATATAGTTTAAAGTATTTCTATATATATTTTGACTATCCGGTTTAGAATTTAATTTAAAAGATGAAAGTAAACCAAATCAAATATTATTCGTAGTATTTCTTGAGAATCCATTAATTGTTTAATGTATTTAAACACTCATTGTCTACTTTAGTGAAGGGATATTCTCTGTTGGAGTTTTCGTTGTTTATGACATAAACTGCTTCCGACTTTTGATTATGTTATATGAAATTATTCTATGGTATTATAATCATTTTTGAAAAAATATCAACTATACTTATAGGATTTAATGGGGGTCAAAATTTATGGTTTAGTCTCAAAAAACAATGTTTTGGTAGATTTACCAGTGGTGTAATGTGTGAAATATTTTTTCATTGAGTTCTTCCAAATCATACAGTCTCTTCGAAGAATGTTCATCTTTATAGAACTAGTTTTATATGGTTATGTGAATCAGGGGTTGAGTAAACATAGTGGGAAAGACAAAATGAATCCCATATATGATAGAATATGGCCTTACATGAGTATCAATATGGGTAGTGGTTTAATAAGTCTGTGTTACATGAAAGATACTTTTAGTCCAATTTTTTCTTCCTTTATCCTCCATTTTTGGGAGTGGGTTAGATAGATTATTATTGATATCTCATTTCAAATTTTTTCTACATTATGATAGAAATATGAGTGGTTATATATAATGTTTCGTTACTGATATAGCCTTTTTATCATTGAAGGGAAGAAATTATATCCATTCTATATTAGTACCGTGTGAGTGAAACTAAATCTGGTAATTATGTTTTTCATCCAATAGATGATGAATCATGTAACCAGACATAATTTAGGGATATAACATAGAACAACATATATAATAAATTACTATCTCAATTTATGCACTTAAATTGGTTGAATGTAGTGGGGGATATGTCTCCATGAAATCCATTCCCCAGATAAATAATGACCAAGAATATTTACATGTATGTAGTAATTTAGATGGTTTATTGATAAAGTTGTAATATATATAATATACATGAAATTTATTTTTGAACTCCTTGAAATAATTTAATCAAATAAAAATAACCTGAGCATCTTACTCTGATGATATATCTTGGTTCTTCAATAATTAGCACCACATTCAATTGCAAAGACATATTTCATAATAGTGAATGTTTCTCCTCCTTCGGTGTATATGTGGAGGAATCCATAAAAACCTCATTTATAATATAATTATGGTGAATTTGGAAACTAAATAATTTTTTAGATGACTACTTGTTGTCAAGTCTATTATTTCATTTCTTAGTCTAATGGAAGAGTTTTGTTTTGGAGGTAGTTGAATATGGGGATCATCTACTTAGTTATAGTGTCATTTAATAAGTTTATCATTAGGTATTAAAAAATCGAAATGATCTATTTTTTTCCATGTTATTTCCAATGAATGTAGATTTAATCCTATGGTGTATTATGATGATAGCTATTTTATCCTATTATAGATCTTCTAGAGTAGTGGTTGCATTAGATATCACATCTGCACATGCATTCCTTGAACAAAACTCATGATAATGCATTAATTTTAAAAGGATATATGCCATGAACCCTTCTTTATAATGATATAGTTTATTCAATTCCAATTTCTTAATTTCATATTCCCTATATTACACTGATTACCAATTCTTAATCACCATTTATGTTCATACGGTCACATTATATAAGAAGTATTAATTCTATTCCCATAATAAGATCATGGTACTGTATATAATTATTGTTGATACATTATGTTATTAAGAAAGAATATGATAAAACTTCCATAACATGGAAATGAGTAATATTACTAGACTTACCCTATTATGTTTTGACCTATCCATTTTTTTCTTATTGGGATTCTAAAGTAACAGTCAAATTACTTCTTCCATGCCTGAGGTGTATGATGAACAAATAAATCTTAATAATTAGTTTACATATTATCTAGTGGTATAATGTTTATAGATATATTTCATATATTAAATATTTCTAGTGAATGTACTTTAACATCCTTTTCTGGTATGAACCAAATGTTGAAGCATTACAGAAAAACTTCCCACCATGCTAGATGTCATGTTAACATTTAATTTTGGAGAATGTGCATTAGTGTGTTGATATGAGAGAGAAAATGAACTGTTGGATGCTGCAGGTAGTGTCTCAATGGTCGACACAGAATGATGAATTATATACAATTTATCGAAATATATGAATAACAAGTCTCAATATTTAACATGGTTCTCATAACATTGTTTGGATTAATTCCTTTTGCTATATCATTCTTCTATATGAGAAATGAACTAATAAATCTCTCCAGAGATATCACATATATAATTATTTACTAATATTTAATAAGTGGAATTAATATTGATGTACATAAAAGTTATATTTTTAGGTTTTAAATTTTTTTTTATTGATTTCTTCTCATGGATAGGTGACTCACTACTTCATTATCTTATTGAAGGGGAAAAACTCACTGTAGATATTTTTTATTAACTTCAGAATGTATGAAATGGATTCTTGAAGGATAATTAATTTATTATTTTTCAGGGAGATAGAATGTTAAAGATCTCCTTATACATTAGAAGGATTAATTCAATGATATGATAGAATACTATGAATCTGAATAACATTACTCTGGTAAACCTAAAATCATACATTATTGGATTTATTTATTGAATATTTTTTCCTAACCATTTAAAAATAATTTTACGATTATAAAGAGGATCACAATTCTAAAATTGATTAACCACCGTGTATTCTAAAAATTATTCCAGGGTAATCTGTGGGAAGGTTTTAATAATACAATGCATAAAACATAGATATGTGGTTCTAGGTTTCTTAAAAATAAAGGGAATCACTTGATATTTGTAAACTCCTTGGGATTCTCTAAAATTAGTGGACTGTTAATTTCTCGGATCCATTTGAATTTTGATATATTCTAGATATGTTTCCATAAGGGATAGTTCTTTACAGACTAAGGAATAATTTTTCAAAATCACTCTAATTAGGACTATGAAATCATCCTTCTAGAAAATGAATTTAGGATCCCTAAAATAAATGTAAACACTAATATTCCCATTATTTTTCTTAACTGGGAAAATATTAGAAATATATTTTTGGTATGGGAATAACCAAATGAATTTTAATTTAATAATATTTTCAACAACACCTTTATCCTTGGAAGCATGTGTTGGATGTTTTCTCCTAGAAGCCTACTTGTAACATTGATGATCCTCAATTGGGTAAAAATGATGAGTATCCATATTAAGACCAAGTATAAAAATATTCTTATAATATCACTTGAAGAAATAATTCTTCTATTTCATCAAAGATATGTGTGTCGCATTTTTATAAGGCTACATTGATGTAGTAATTTATGTTGGTCGTAGATCTTACATTGTTCCAAAATTTTCCACTCTAGGATTATCAATTATGGAATAGGTGCCTTATTAAAACAGGGGATGGGAATAATTGAGATTATTTTATTCTTATACCATAAACATACTCTAAATATAATTTGTTGGTGAAGATAAATTTTAAAATTTAAAATATAGTTTGGATAATTTTTATCTTCTATAGTTGTTAAAGAGGCATCCCAATTTTATAATGGGTTGGATATGTGAGCATAATCATTGATGAAATTCACTAAAATATATTGTTTATCCCTATTATTATCTATGGATATAGATGTTATAAAATTATTATATTTATTTGATAATATATTAATATTTTCATATTACATCACTGGTAAAGAAGAATTTTCTAGATCCCAGGACAACAATAAATAGACAAAATTATTAGGGTAATTCTAGAAATTTTCTACTTCTAATAGATTATAATTAGGGTTGGAAGAAGTGATAATGTCCTCAGAATTAGGATATATTAAGTAATTATCTTTTTCTCTAGTAATATGGATGTATCTGTCAGTTTAGATAACGATACATGTACGGTGTCAGATGATGATAATAAATTGGGGCATTTTCATCCAAGACTTTATTTTGATTATTATATTTTCCCACATTTTCTCCATAGATTCATTGAACAAGTTAGAATAATATCATGATCATCTGGGAAAATATTTTAAAATATGATTTTAATTCCTCTATTTTATTTAAGGTTAGTATATATTTCTCATGATCCCATTGAATGGGTTGAACATAGCTATCTCCAAACCACTTGGTGTAGTGGATCAAGTGAAATTTTCAGTCATGGAATGCCTTAATTCTCTAATATGAAATCATGAATTTATTTAATATTACTAAAGGGATTAATAATGGGGATTATCAGTATTAAATATTCCAATTCATACATCAATAATGTATAACTGTCAATGAAGACTCAATATGGGAGTTTTCACATACTAATGCAATAAAGGTCCTTCTAAAGGGACATGAAAATAAATATTTTTTTCACAAAATAAAGAATTCATAGATAGAGATAATATCTTATAATTTATCTCTAAGACATATTTTTTTTGGAGTATTATTCTCCCAATTTCCCTAACCCTGTATAGGGAAATTAGTGGGAGATAAAGATGTTTTTTTGTAACCTAATTGTTATATCATCCTAACTAAAATAACATTACTTCTAGAGTGTCTAACAATATTAACTAAAATTTAACATCATAAAATATTAAAGATACATAAAAGGTCCTTATGCTTCCTTATATACAAATTTTGTTATCTTGTTTAATGAAGGATATTCCTACAATACAAGTTAGAAGATCCATCATTTCATAATAGATGATTGTAGTAGTGTGAACAACTATTACCGTTGTTGGATTAAAATGTTCTCTTCACATTCTCCCCTGAGATCATTTAATTATATAAGTGAATTCATTATTGATATGTTAGATAGAATTACAACCAAATACATTAATATGTTTTAATTCTCTACTAGATGAATGTTATTCCCTCCTTTTCACTTCTCCTTGGATTGGGGCTTGGGATGTCGATATTCCATTACTAAAAATACTTTGCAAGATAAAACTTTGGCCGTAAATTGTTTACTTCTAAGTAATATTGATTCTCCTTTCCCACATTTAAATTTTGAATAAGTCAATTTTTCATTGCTAATCAGTCCCCAAATATTATTAGATCATATCATGTTATGGAGAATAAGAGGAAGACTGGTTCTCTTATTGATCCCATTGAAGTGACAGTTTCAAGGTTTTAGAAGTATGTATTTTTTATTAAGGATATAAATTGAATAATGAGATACACATTGGGAACATCATTCCAAACCCCACTAGCCTTGACAACAGCCTCCCACTAGTTCATGATTATGATAGGGGAAATACGATTAATTATATTTTTATTCTACACCATAGATGTGAATTTTTATGTGAATCATATTGATGAATCTATAAAGAGATTCCCCATATATGGAATGATATTTTTGTTGAAATGATTAGCATTACACTATTTTATATTGGAGGTGCATGTTTTCCCTATATAAAATGAATGAAATCCAAGAGGGTTTAGTATTGATTTGGATTTGGTAATTTTACAATGAAGAATCTTCAAACCTCTATACAAATATTGAAGTATAAAAAAAATTTCATGGGTAATTTACTAGGAAGGACTCTGTTTTTAACTCATAAAATATATTTTTAATATAGATTACAAGAAACTATAATTATTTGTTTTTAAGTTTATGGAACATGTAAAACACATACAATGGGATATAAAGTCTGAGGCTCTCTAATTGTTCACATTTTTGTTGTTTTATCGGTCAATGATTATTGTATTCCACATCATAGAGTTGTATCATTTGAGGAACTGAAAATGGATGTATTCCCATCCCATAATAGATCTATCTATTATGTTTCAGTACTAGATAAAATCTGGTCTAACCAAGGTATACATGACACATTTGAGATTATATTCATATTATTATTTTTAGGCTCCCATCATGATACCACATTGTGATATGGAATGTATTGAATAAATATTTTCGTACCAATGTAATTGATTGTTGGAAAAGATGGTTTTTTAATGTTGGGTGAGGGAAGTGTCATATCCATCCATTTTGGGTATGGTATTATTTCCAGTTTTGTTAGTGCATGCCACCCCTCTATAACACATATTCCATTTTTAGTTACTCAATAGTGTCATCAAGGTTTGATGGAACAAAATTTTGGGTGAATATTTTTATATAAGATGTGATTGGTAGAGATTGGTATGGTAGTGCTTCCAATATTTCTTTTAAATAACTTTTGTGATTTAACATGTGGTAATTGTTCCCACATTTATCTAGTTTCTATAATAATGGAGGTAAATACTAATATTTACACCCATTATATAATGATAAATTTTTATTTTGAACCTCATATTGTATGTATGACTTGTTTTTTTTCATGATTTTATGGAAAACTTTTCTTATTGATGGATATTTCTGCAATGTGGAATGTGATTATCTACTTATAGGGTACACCCCTAGGATTATTTTTCATGTACAATTAATTATTTATTATACATAAATCATTTTACTCTTATCGGTACTAAGTACTCCTTTGTTCACTTATTGGGGCTCATCGTCTTTTAATAATTAGTGGGATCTGGACACACCCTTTCCATTATCCATTTTTGAAGCCTGTAAGATAGGTGGTAGCTAATCATTTGGTGGAACTCCATCATTTTATCCTAAATTTTGTGTCTTGTTTTTACTCCATTTAAACGATTTATGTGTATGCTATATTCAAATATGAATCATTCTCCTCATATTTTTCTACACTGGTTTCATGCTCCAAAAAATTTCAGGTCTTTTGCTAATGAAAATTATCAATTTAGTATGTGATACCCGTATAATTTCTTAATCATGAATATATGGAGACTCATCAACTATTATTTATTTATTGTGAAATTTGTTTCAACTCCCCTAAGTATTCACCCCCTTATGGGGTTTCATTTCTTTTTCGGCCCTGTGATACTTCACAAACCCCTACCATGAATTCCTTTTGATAGCTTTATGGAGAGTAATATGGAGACATTCCCTAGAATCAATTATTTCACATGTCCCTATGGAGAAATAAGATTCATATAATGGGAGGAAATATGGAGCATGTTCATCAAAAATTACTCTGTTATTAAAAGACTAATTTTCATGGCGAAGTTGGAGGTTGTGGTAAAAATTCCTTATCCCTGTGGGTTAGGATTGATCTTGTTACATCACTATATTATTTAGTACATGTTAAATATTTTATTTTCTTGTGTTGGTGTTACTGGTTAAAATTTCCCCTTCTCTATGGGTTGGAGTTACTATTGGATTACTAGAATGGTGGGATCCCCTACCTCCCTCTTGATATTTAGGAATTTTATCAAATCATGAGTTGGGTGTAGTGAATCCTAGGAGAGTGAGATACTCACCCTTTGAGGAAACCCAATAGATGAAGGTTTGTAATATACAAGTGAGATTCCTATTAAATATATACAGTAGCATTATTTAGGATTATTTTAATAACTCACCCTAATCAAGTTCTATTTTTATAATATTTTGATATAAAAAAACCATGTTACAGATTCTAACTATGAGGAATAGATACATTCAATGATATAATTGTGTTACAAGATGTCATTATTTGAAGGACATGTTTGTTGGGTATTGTGGTGAAATGTAATAATCTAATTTCACCAAATTATTTCATATGTAGTATTAGAAATTAGTGGATTTTTGTTCCTCAAAGAAACAGTTCTTCCACATTTGAGATTCTCAAACTTCATTTTCATCATTGGAATTCGTCCATTGAAATGGTTTCCAAATAAATCATTTAGTTTATTATTTTATTTTATTAACTTTTTTTTTATTCCAATTAAGGAGTAAATTTCACAATAAGGTGATGAAATTCCCTTTTAATTTTTATATGAATATGTTATATATGTTACGAAATAAACTATTTCATAATGTTATACTAAGAGGAAACAATGGGCTAGAATATGACTTGTATATTTCCTTTGGATATTTTTTTCTTCATAACCATGGTGCTCTATTCATGTTATATGAGACATTACCTTAATTTTTCTGACCATTGTGGTTGTTTCTGTGTTTTCTTGTTTGTAAGAGTGTGGTTGATTGGAATATTATCCATTGTAGTGGAAGATAAGAGATTATAGGTCAGTTTAAGGAATTAGAATTTATCATTCTATATTCTAATTGAGAAAGTACATCTAACATAGAATATATGGAATCAAGTGTATCTGAACATATTTTTTGAGCATCCCAAAAAATGTAGGATCTCTCAATGTTTCTTCTTCATGAGGATGACCTTATTAAAAAAATTAAATGTTTCTATGGGGTTATCATGCATAAAAGAATATATTATGTTGAAGAATACCATCATGGATTGATATTAGATTATAAGGGTACTTAAATCAATATATAATATTAATAGGAACTTCAAGGTGGGAAATTTTAAGTGGATGACATTCTTTCCATTCATTTGTTTTATTATGAGGAGGATTTTAAAAGTGGCCATCATGAGAAAAACTACTCCAACTAATATTGATACCACTAATACTAGGACATTTTCAGTGGGTTCCCTAGGTAATACCTTATATTATAAACATAGAAATATAATGGGGATAACTATCACTACTTCTAATAAATCCTCAATATAATTGTTTTTACAGGATGCTAGGATTCCGTTGAAAAATAATTAAGGGAATGAATAATGTCATCAATAAGAGAATCTGGGTTATGTGACTCCTCCAATGCTTTAGGAATCCCCTAGAGAGATTTATTTTTTGATATTAACCATTGGGAAGATGAAGTTTGGTGTTGTGAACAATGGCTATTATATGATGGAGTATTTGTAGATGAATCCAATATTTCACTAATAATATATTGGTGGGATTATTTTAAATATGAATTATTATGTTCCTTTTTCTTGGTTTTCATCAAGATATCCTGAAGAAATTAAACAAGATAAAAGGGTTTAATAATACATTCCTTATCCAGAAAATCCACTAAAACATATAAAAAATCCATAAAAGTTTTTCAACTATGTATACTTACAAAAAAGAGGCTATTTACATAGGTATTAAATCTCCAGGTTGAAGAGGAATGAATGCATAATCTAGTGGTTTATTCTTCACTATGACGTGACAATGATCCTCATGAAAAGGAGAATTAATGTTTCGATTTTTTGAGTAGTTATCAATATGTATTGAGGATATTGTCAGGTAAAAGTGGTGGGGTTATATGTATGTCCCCTAATGGTTTATTAGGTATTCTAAAAACCATTATTTCTTCCACTAGAAATATATATTTATAGCTCCGTAGAACTTGGGTTAGGTTATATGAAATCTTATTTCTTACATCGAAAATGTGTCGATGGGCTACTACAGTGGGAATGGGGATATATTCAAATTAGTTGATGGTAGATGAGCTTGATCATTTCCCCTAGTTGTTTCCAGGATATTCTGAAAAACATTATATGTGAGTTTTGGTGTATGATACTTCTCCTTGGTCTTCTTAGGGATATGTCATCAATATTCCTCAGATGCTATCATTTTAATCTAATAAAAATTTTGGATGTAGGATTGGGCATGTTCATATACATTGGTCACTTCCATAGTTTGTCAGAGATGTAGGATTGGGCATGTTCCACTACAATGGTGTTAGTTCATGCATGAATTTGAGGATATTCCCCTCAGGGTGAAGATGAATCTAAAAGATAGGACATATTAAAATGGGTTATATATAGCTCCATATCCTAGGTAACACTATGATAATACATATTTAGTGTTATAATAGACATAGTCACAATAGAGGTGTCATTTGGAGTCAAATATTCATATTAATGGTAACCTAATTTTTTTGGGATTTAAAAACATGTTTCATGAATTAGCATTCTCATGAAAATAAATATTTCAAAATGTCTCTGACAACCTAGTGGTTCTATCAAATCATTTGAAACACACATTAAAAGTAGAATAATTTTGTATAGATTACTCTTAATGGGGTAGTTCACATAATTTAAGATCAAAATGAATTGATTGATGAATTAGGAATGATGACCAATATGTGGATCAAAGAACAAGAATGGTTCATTATATTATATACATGGGATGTAGACCTGATAAATCAAAACTCAAGGGTTTTGGATTGGGATATGTGATATTGGACAAGTATGCAAGGGATGATGGCTGAACTTTATCGAATGATGAGTTATATTATGACGTTGTAGGATCCAATGTTGATTATAGGAACTTCTCTTTAGGACCCATATTCAAATGGTTGATAGGTGATATTGTGGGTGCATATGAAGAGCAGTGTGGAGGAAATAATATGAAAACTGAGAAAAGAGGTCTCCCATGGAATTGAATACACTTATTAATATTATCCAAGGAAGGTTAATGGAAATCCATTTCTCTTAAATTCTGATGTTTGATTACAAACAAGTATGTGTAACTATAGCTTGGTTGATTCATTTTGGGTTTGACTATTCCACGAATATGTTTCTTTGATTCTGTTTAATGGCTTCAAATGAATGAGGAATTGTGAATGGTTCCTTAATATATTATTGAGATGTTTATTATGAGATAACTCGGGACCAACAATTTATATTCTTTATAAAATATGAGTGGATCCAAATTATAGTATATAATACATATAATAGAACAATTTATCATGATCTTTTTTTGGGGAACCACCCTATGATAGGAATAATTACCCCGATCCGGATGTCATATAAGTAAATTAGGTCACATATTATAGGCTATTCTAAGAAGTTTGATGTCATTCAAGGCATATCATGTGTTACATAGATCAATGTTATAGGAGAAGGTATCGAATTACATTATCATAAAGTGGTTATATTATATCATATTAGATGTCTCTCGATATATCAAAAATTATACAATGATGTAAATTTGGTTTTCCCTCATTGCTTATTGTATATTCACTACAAAATATTACCAAAAAAATTCTATTTTATAAGATTTGGTATTATTTGAAAGAATTTACATCTTTACCTTTAATCAGATCCCCCAGTGTCAGTAAATTCCATATTAAAGGAGAAATCAAACAACATATTGTTCTCAAAAACCCTCTATGTAGTTATCAGGCTAAATTATAGCAGGAATTAATTAAAAATATAGGATAATTTTATTAGGGGAGTTTATGGTTAGAAAAAATCATTCAGATCCTGGCATCACTATGTATCCTATAGTAATAAGAATCAATCCACATATAGTATTAACGAAATAAATATCCCACACATATCATACCCATATGCTGGGAAGAAGGAAATTTGTTATTTCAAATTTTTATATGAGTCTTTGATATTAGATCCAAACAGGACCACATATCCCAAAGTAAATTGAAATAAAACATATGCAGTTATAATGAAATATCTCATATAAAAATTATGATCATGGAAATTTGTGGGGGAATTCATAATCATGTGTTCCCAATGGTCATGGGTATTAATTCCTTATATGGATATGTATGTCATGTTTGTAAAATGTACCTCATAGATAAAACATCTCTAATCTATTTAGGGTCATGTAATATATACAAAATTATTTCCTATCTTTAGGAATGATATGATTCAGTCGTGTTAATGAGATCCATGAACCAAGATCTCTAATATCATGTAAATCATTCCCAATTAGAGAAAAAACATAATAATTGGTGGTTTACAAGAACCACATCAAAGCACTACCTAGGGATGCACAACATAAGATTTTACAATCTTTGGACATTAAGTTATCATTATGTTTGTGGATATGTTAAAATAAGGGCACTTTATTCCTAATGAAATATGGCTTGCGGGAAAAATCATACATTTGTATTCCTATATAAATATGAGTATTGTGTAGAGGTGTGAGTCTCATTTAACCAATTTATATGAATAGTAAGAGGAAAAGAATTCAGTCTTCAGTGAAATTTAATCCCATATTGAATGGATCTATTGGGTAATTCAATTTAATGTCATGATTATTTGGAAAAAATTTCATATAGTTTAATGTCATGTGAATAGAAAGTTTTCATTCAATTTTACACAATTTTATTTGATTATTTTCATGTATTTTTATTTCATTCTACTAGGAAATGAGTGATATATAGTTTAAATTATTTCGATATAGATTCTGACTGTCCAGTTTAGAATTTAATTTAAAATATGAAATTGAACCAAATCAAATATTATTTGTAGTATTTATTGAGTATCCTTTCATTGTTTAAAGTATTTATACACTCTCTGTCTACATTAGTGAAGGGATATGCTCTGTTGGAGTAGTCTTTGTGTATGACATAAACTACTTCCAACTTTTGATTATGTTATATGAAATTATTCCTATGTATTATCATCATTTTTAAATAATATCAACTATACTTAGAAGATTTAATGGGGGTAAAAATTTATTGTTTAGTCTCAAAAAACAATGTTTTTGTGGATTTCCCAGTGGTATAATGTGTGAAATCTTTCTTAATTGAGTTATTCCAAATCATACGATTGCTTCAGAGATTGTTCATCATCATAGAACTAGTTTTATATAGTGATGTGAATCAAGGGTTGATAAAACATAATGGGAAAGACAAAATCAATCCCATATATCATAGAATATGGACTTACATGAGTATCTATATGGGTAGTGGTTCAGTAAGTCCTTGTTACATGCATGATACTTTTAGTCCAATTTTTCTTTCCTTTATCCTCCATTTTTGGGAGTGTGTCAGATAGATTATTATTGATATCCTTTTTCTATTTTTTCTACTTTATGATAGAAATATGAGTGGTTATATTGAATGTTTCATTGATCATATATCCTTTTAATCATTTAAGGGAAGAAATTATATTCATTCTATCTTATTACTGTGTGACTGAAACTAAATCTGGTAATTATGTTTTTCATCCAATAGATAATGAATCATGTGTCCAAACATAATTCAGGGATATAACATAGAACATCATATAGAATAAATTAGTATCTCAATGGATGAACTTAAATTGGATGAATGTAGTGGGGGATATTTCTCCATGAAATCCATTCCCCAGATAAATAATGACCAAGAATATTTAATGATATGTAGTAATTTATATGGTTTATGGATAATGTTATAATATATATAATATATATGACATTTATTTTTGAACTACTTGAAATAATTTCATCAAATAAAAAAACTCAGAAACATAATCTGTTGATATATCTTGGTTCATCAATAATGAGCACCACATTCAATTGCAAAGACATCTTTCATAATAGTGAATGTTTCTCCTCCTTTGGTGTATATGTGGAGGAGTCCATAAAATCACCATTTATTTTGGAATTCTGGTGAATTTTGACCATAAATAATTTTTTAGATGACTACTTGTTTTCAAGTATATTATTTCATTTCTTAGTCCAATGGAAGAATTTTTTTTGGAGGTACTTGAATATGGGGATCACCCACTTAGTTTTAGTGTCATTTAATAAGGTTATCATTAGGTATTCAAACATAGAAATGATCTATTTTTTCCATTTTGTTTCCAATGAATGTGGATTTCAACCTATGGTGTGTGATGATGATATCTATTTCATCCTATTATAGATCTTCGAGAGTAGCAGTTGCATTAGATATAACATCAGTACATGAATTACTTGAACATAAGTCATGAGAATGCATTGGTTTTAAAAGGATATATGCCATGTACCCTTCTTTATAATCATGTAGTGTATTCAATTCCTATTTCTTAATGTCATATTCCTCATATTATACTGATTACCAATTCTAAATCATCGTTAATGTTCTAACGGTCACCTTATATCCAAAGTATTAATTCTATTCCCATAATAAGATCATGGTACTATATTTAATTATTGGTGATACATTAGGTTATTAAGAATAGGGTAAAACAAACATAACCATGGAAATGAATAATATTACTAAATTGAAACTATTATGTTTTAACATATCCATTTTTTTCTTATTTGGATTCTAAAGTAACCGTCAAATTACTTCTTCCATGCCTGAGGTGTATCATGAACAAATAAATCGTATTAATTAGTTTACCTAGTATCTAGTGTTTATTGTATATAGATATATTTTTTATATGAAATATTTCTAGTGAATGTACATTAATACCATTTTCTGGTATGAAAAAAATGTTAAAGCATTATAGAAAAACTTCCCACCATTCTAGATGTCAAGTTAACCATTAATTATAAAGTATGTACTTGAGTGTGTTGATATGAGGGATAAAATGAATGTTGGGATGCTTTTGGTACTCGTTCAATGGTCAACCCACAATGATAAATTATAAACAATTCATCTAAATAAATTAATAACAATTCCCAATATTTAACATGGTTCTCATAACATTGATTGGATTATTTCATTTTCCTACATCATTCTTTTATATGAGAAATGAATGTTAAATCTCTCTAGGTATATCATATATATAATGATTTACTATTATTTAATAAGTGGAATTAATACTGATGTACATAAAAGTAATTGTTTTAGGATTTAATTTTTTTTATAGATTTCTTCCCTTGGATAGGTGACTCAAAACTTTATTGTCTTATTGAAGGGGAAAAATCAATGTATATTTTTTTTATAAACATCACAATGTATGAAATGGATTCTTGAAGGCTAATTAATTTATTATTTTTCAGGGAGATAGAATTTTAAAGATATCCTTATACACTACAAGGATTAATTCAATGATCTGATGGAATTCTAGGAATATGAATATCATTACTCTGGTAAACCTAAAGTCATACATTATGGGATTTATTTCTAGAATATTTTTCCTAACCTATTAAAAATAATTTTATGATTATAAAGAAGAACACAATTCTAAAATTGTTTAACCACCATGTATTAAAAATATTATTCTAGGGTATTCTATGGGAAGGTTTTAACAATACAATGCATAGAACATAGATATGTGGTTCTAGGTTTCCTAAAGATGAAGGGAACCACTTGATAGTTGTAAGCCCCATGGGATACTCTAAAATTATTGGACTATTAATTTCTAGGATCCAATTGAATTTGGTTATATTCTAGATATGTTTCCAAAATGGAGAGTTATTTATAGACTAAGGAATAATTTTTCAAAAGTTCTATAATTTGTATTAGGAAATAATCCTTCTAGAAAATGAAGTTAGGATCCATAAAATAAATGTAGACATTGATATTACCATTATTTTTATTAACTAGAAAAATATTGGAAATCTATTTTTTTATGGGAATAACCAAATGGATATTAATTTAATAATCATTTCAACATCACCTTTATCCTAGGAATCATGTGTTGGTTGTATTCTCCTAGGAGCCAACTTTTAACATTGATGATCCTCATGTATTTAAAAATGACGAGTATCCATATTAAGACCAAGTATAAGAATTTTTTTATAATATCACTTGAAGAAATCATGCTTCCATTTCATCAAAGATATGTGTGTCACTTTTTAATAAGGTTACATAGAGGTACTGATTTATGTGGGTCATAGATATTACTTTGTTCCAAAATTTTCCACTCTAGGTTTATCAATTATGGAATAGGTGCCTTATTAAAATATGGGATGGGAATAATCAGGATCATTTTATTCTTATACCTTACCCGTAGTCTTAATATAATTTGTTGGTGAAGGTAAATTTTAAAATTTAAAATATAGTTTAGAGTAATTTTTATCTTCTATAGTTGTTAAATAGGCATCCCAATTTTATAATGGGTAGGATATGTGAGCATAATCATTGATGAAATTCTCTGAAATATATTCTTCATCCCAATTATTATATATGGATATAGATGTTATAGAATTATTACATTTATTTGATAATATATTAACATTTTCATATTACATCACTAGTAAAGAAGAATTTTTTGGATCTCGGGACAACAATATATAGACAAAATTCATATGGTAATTCTTGACATTTTCTACTTATAATGGATTTTAATTAGGGTTGGAAGACATGATAATGTCTTGAGACTTAGGATATGTGAATGAATTCTCTTTTTCACTAGTAATATGGATGTATCTGTCAGTTTAGTTATTGATGCATGTATTGTGTCAGATGATGATAATAAAGTGGGGCATTTTCATCCAAGACTTTATTTTAATTATTAGATTTTCCAAAATTTTCTCCATAGATTCATTGAATGATTTGGAATAATATCATGATCATATGGGAAAATATTCCTAAATATGAGGATAATATCTCTATTTTTATTATGTTTAGTATATATTTTTCATGAACCCATTGAATGGGTTGAACAGAGCTATCTCCAAACCACTTGGTGTTGTGGATCGAGTGACATTTTCAATCATGGAATTCCTTCATTATATTATATGAAATCATGAATTTATTTAACATAACTAATGGGATTAAAAATGGGCATTATCACCATTAAATATCCCAATTCATACATCAATAATGTATTAGTGTCAGTGAAGACACGATATGGGAGTTTTCACATACTAATGCAATAAAGGTCGTTCTAATGGGACATGAAAATAAATATTTCTTTCAAAAAATCATGTTTTCATAGATTGAGATAATATCCTAGAATTTATTTCTAAGAAATATTTTTTTAAGAGTATTATTCTCCCTATTTTCCTAACCATGTATAGAGAAATTAGTGGGAGATAAAGATGAATTTTTGTAAACCAATTGTTAGATCATCCTAACTAAAATGATATTACCTCTAGAGTGTCTAAAAATTTAAACTAAAATTTAACATCATAAAATATTAGAGATACATAAAATGTCCTTATACTTCCTTATTATCAATTTCTTTATCTTCATTCAAGGATGATATGACTACAATACAAGATGGAAGTTCCATTATTTCATAATAGATGATTGTAGTAGTGAGAACAACTTTTACTCCTGAGGGATTAAAATGTACTCTTCACATTCTCCCCTAATATCATTTAATAATATAAGTGAATTAATTATTGATATGTTAGATAGAATTAAAACTAGATATGTTAATATGTTTTAATTCTATGCTAGATTAATGTTATTCACTCCTTTTGACTGGTCCTTAGATTGGGGCTTGGGATTTCAATATTTCTATACTAAAAACACCTTTTCATGATAAAAATTTGGCCGTAATTTTCTTACATCTCAGTTATATTGATTATCCTTTACCATGTTTATATGTTGAACAAGTAATTTTTTTCATTGCTAATCTATCCTAAAAAATGACTAGATCATATCATGTTTTGGAGAATTATAGGAAGACTGGTTCTCTTATTGAGCCCATTAAAGTGATTATATCAAGGTTTTAGAAGTATGTATTTTTTTAGTAGGGATATAAATTGAATGATGAGCTACACATTGGGAACATCTTTATCAACCCCACTAGCCTCGACAATAGACTCCCACTAGTCCATGATTTTGATGGGGGAAATAAGATTAATAATAGTTTTATTATACATCATAGATGTTAATTTTTATGTGAATCATATTGATGAATCTATAAAGATATTATCTATATATAGAATGATATTTTTTATGAAATGATTAGTATTACACTATTTTATATGGGAGGTGCCTATTTTCCCTATATAAAATGAATGATAACCAAGATGTTTAGTATATAATGGGATTTGGAAATTTTACTATGAAGAATCTTCAAACCTCTATTCAAATATTGATGTATTAAAAAATATTCATGGGTACTTTACTAGGATGAACTATGTTTTTAACTTATGAAATATATTTTTAATATAGATTCCAAGAAACTCTTCTCATTTTTTTAAGTTTATGGAAAAAGTGATACACATACAATGGGATATAAAGTCTGAGGCTCTCTCATTTTTCACATTTTTATTGTTTTATAGGGCTTTTATTATTGTATTCTACAGCATAGAGTTGTATCGTTAGAGGAATTGACAATGGATTTATTCCCATCCCATGATAGATCTGGATATTATGTTTCATTTCTATATAAAATTTGGTCCAACCAAGGTGTACATGACACATTTGAGATTATATTCATCTTATTATTTTTTGTCTCCCATCATGATACCACATTGTGATATAAAATGAATTAAATAAATATTTTGTTCCCAATGTAATTGAGTGTTTGAAAAGTTGGTTTTTTGATGTTGGGTGAGGGAAGGGTCATATCCATCCATTTTGGGCATGGTATTATTTCCAATTTCATTAGTGCCAGCCACCCCTCTATGACACATATTCTATTTTTTAGTTACTCAATAGTGTCATCAATATTCAATGGAATCGATTTTTGGCTGAATATTTTTTGTATAATATGTGATTGGTAGAGCTTGGTATGGTAGGGCTTCCAACATTTCATTTATATAAATATTGTGAGTTAACATGTGGTAATTGTTTCCACGTTTCTCTAGTTTCTACAATAATGGAGGTAATTCCTAATATTTCCACCCATTATATCATGATAAATTATTATTTTAAACCTCATATTGTATATATGACGTGTTTCATTTCTTGTTTGTGTGGAAAAATATTCTTGTTGAGGGATATTTGTAGAATGTGGAATGTGAGTATCTACTAATAGGGTACACCCCTAGGAATATTTTTCATGTACAATTAATTATTTATTATACATAACTCATTTTACTCGTATTAGTATTGAGTAGTCCTTTCTTCAATTATTATGGCTTATCTTCTTCTGATAATGGGTGGGAAGTGGACACACCCTTTCCATTATCCATTTTTCACGCCAGCAATAAATGTGGTAGCTAATCATTGGGTGGAACTACATCATTATATCCTAAATTTAGTGTCATGTTTTTACACCTTTTCAACTATTTATGTGTATTCTGTATTCAAATATGAATCATTCTCCTAAGATTTTTCTACACTGGTTTCATGCTCCAAAAAATTTCAGGTCTTGTTCTAATGAAAATTATCAATTTAGTATGTGCTACCAGTATAATTTCATAATCATGAATATATGGAGGCTCATGAACTATTATTTATTTGTTGAGAAATTTGATACAACTCCCCTAAGTATTCACCCCCTTATGGGGTTTCATTTGTTTTTGGGCCTTGTGATACATCACAAACTCCTTCGATGAATTCCTCTAGATAGCTTTGTGGAGAGTAATATGCAGACATTCCCTATAATCAATTATTTCATATGTCCCTATGGAGAAATAAGTTTCATATAATGGGAGGAAATATTGAGCATGTTCATCTAAAATTTCACTATATTATTAAAAGACTAAATTTCATGGCGAAGTTAGAGGTTGTGTTAATTATTCCCCATCCCATTGGGTTTGGATTGATCTGGTTACATCACTATATTATTTTTTATATGTTAGAAATTTTATTTTCATTTGGTGGTGTTATTGGTTAAAATGTCCCCTTCTCTATGGGTTGGAGTTACTACTAGATTACTAGAATTGTGGGACCCCCTATCTCCCACTTGATATTTTGGAATTTTATCAAATCATGAGTTGTGTGTAGTGAATCCTATAAGAGTGACATACTCACCCATTTATGAAACCCCATAGTTGAAGGTTTTTAATATACCGGTGAGATTCATATTAAAAATATTTAGTAGCATTATTTAAGATTATTTTAATAGCTCACCCTAATCAAGTTCTATGTTTATAATATTTTGATATAAAACACCTTGTTTCAGATTCTAACTATCATTAATAGATACATTCAATGATATAATGGTGTTACAAGATGTCATTATTGGTGGGACATTTTTTCTGGGTAGTGTGGTGAAATGTAATACTCCAATTTCACCCAATTATTTCATATAGATTTCATATGTAGTATCAGAAATTTGTGGATGTTGGTTCTTCAAAGAAACAGTTCTTCCACATTGGAGATTCTCAAACTTCATTTTCATCATTGGAATTCTTCCTTTGAAATTGTGTCCAAATGAATCATTTAGTTTATTATTTATTTTTATTAACATTGTTTTTTTATTCCATTTAAGGAGTAAATTTCACAGTAATGTGATGAAATTTCCTATTAATTTTTATATGAATATGGTATATATGTTAAGAAATAAAATATTTCATAATGTTATACTAAGAGGAAACAATGGGCTGGAATATGACTTGTATAATTCCTTTGGATATTTTTATCGTCATAACCGTGGGGCTCTATTCATGTTACATAAGACATCCCCATAATTTTTCTGACCATTGTGGTTGTTTCTAAGTTTTATTGTTTGTAAGAGTGTGGTTGATTGGAATCTTATACATTTTAGTGGAAGATAAGGGAATTGAGGCCGATTTAAAGAATTAGAATTTATCAGTCTATATTCTAATTGAGAATGGACATCAGACATAGAATATATGGAATCAAGTGTATCTAAACTTATTTTTTGGGAACCCTAGAAAATGAAGGATCTCTCAATGTTTCTTCTTCATGTGGATGGCCTTATTAAAAATTTTAAATGTTTATATGGTGTTATCATGTACAAAAAAATATATTATAGAGAAGAATACAATCATGGATTGATATTAGATTATAAGGGTACATAAATAAATATATAATATTAAGAGGAACTTAAAGGTGGGCTCTTTTAAGTGGATTCCATTCTTTCGATTCATTCGTTTTATTATGAGGAAGATTTTAAAAGTGTCCATAATGAGAAAAACTACTACAACTGATCTTGATACCACTAATACTAGGACATTTGCAGTGGGTTTTCTAGGTAATACCTTATATTCTAAATATAGATATATTTTGGGGTTAACTATCACTAATTCTTATACATACTCAATCTAATTGTTATTACAGGATGCTAGGATTAAATTGAAAAATGATTAAGGGAATGAATAATGACATCAATAAGAGAATCTGGGATATGGGAGTCCTCCAAAGATTTAGGCTTCCCCTATAGAGATTTATTTTCTGATATTATCCATTTGGAAGAAGAAGTTGGGTGTTGTGAACAATGGACATTATATGATGGATTCGTTGTAGATGACTCCAATATTTCACTAATAATATATTGGTGGGATTATTTTGAATGAGAAGGATTATGTTTCTTCTTCTTGGTTTTCATCAAATATCCTGAAGAAATTAAAAAAGATAAAAGGGTTTAAGAAAACATTCGTTATCTAGAAAATCCACCAAAACATATCAAAAGGCCATATAAATTTTTTCAACAATGTATACCTACAATAAAGATTATTTTTACATGGGTATTAAATCCCTATGTTGAAGAGGATTTCATGCATAATACAGTGGTTTCTTCTTCACTAAGACGAGACAATGATCTTCATGAAAAGGATAATTAATGTGTGTATTATCTTGAGTATTTATCAATATGTATTGAGGATATTTTCAAGTAAAAGTGGTGGGGTTATATGTATGTCCCCTAATGGTTTATTTTGTATTATAAAAACCATTATTTCTTCTACTAGATATATATATTAATAGCTTTGGAGAACTTGGGTTGGGATAGAGGACATCTTATTTCTTACATCCAAAATGTGTCGATGGGCTTCTACAGTTGGAATGGGGATATATTAAAATTATTTGATGGTATATGGGCTTTCTCATTTCCCCCAGTTGTTTCTAGGATGTGCTGATAAAAATTATATGTGAGTGTTGGTGTATGATCCTTCCCCTTGGTCATTTCAGGGATATGTCACCAATCTTCCCCTGATGCTATCAATGTAATCTAATAAAAAATTTTGATGTAGGAGTGGGCATGTTCTTATACATTGGTCACTGCCATAGATTGCTAGAGAACATCTTGGGGGGAATTAAATTATGGGCCTACTCTCGATTTCCAACTGCTTTCTATGCCTTATGGAATTTCATGGATTCTTGGGATTTACTAATTGGATTAGAAAAAAACGGGATAAAATCCTTAGTTGTAAAATGAGATATTGATACCTTCAAGGAGAGATGTATGTTTTCATTTATAGGATCTCTTTTAGGAGACTATTATATTGATGTTATCTCATAATCTTCCTTTTTCCCTACCTCATAAATATTATTAAAGATTCCATTACAATGTTTAAAGTCAAGGCTCCCAAAATAGTTTTCAAAAGTGATATGTTTCATTTTCCTCTATGCAACCACTCATGATTATATAATAATTTATTGGGATTACATGTCTTATATGACTTTACATGTGACCCTTAACATCAAATGGGTAATATTTGGGTTGTTTTTAAAACCACATTGTGTGTATTGTACTTATTATCTATGTTATTTCCAATGAATATGGAACATTCATTGATTCCAATATAAATAATAAGAATATTGGTGATTATGAAGTATATATTATTAGTAAAAGTATCAATGATTGTTAAATTAGAGAATAATTACCCATCAATGATTGTAAATATATTGGAAATTATATGACATTCCTTTAGAAGATTGGGATGGTTATAGTTTATGTTTTCTTCATTAAAAGTACTTAATATATTAAAGTAAAAAGGATTTGTATAATTGGAGTTCCATATATATGATATAAGTATTTCTATTATGGAGTTGTCACATAGTTCGTTAATGTATTTTTAAAAGATTCCCAATATGATTTTTCCTTGTGAAATGGTCATTAAATGTATATTCAACATGATTGTATTATCATTATTTTCTCCTTGTTTGAAGTCGGAAGTATCCTATATCATTGATTGATGTTTTAATGTGTTAAATACTTTTATAAGAAATGAGGACCATGCTAGGAATACCATTACCATATTGTAGGGTGTAACACCCTAATATTTTATGATATATTTCTCTTTATTGAAATTTGATTTCTTCAATGTCTTAGAATACACATAACCCTGATTCTATATTAAAAATAATATAATATACCATTATATAAACCCCATTGAATTGGTAAAATCATTATAAATAACCATTTTTTTGAAACATAATATTTTTGAAGGTTTTAGATAAATTTAATATATTTTTAGTAAAATCATTATTTGCTTAAAAATATAATTTTCCACAAAATGGGATCTTATTGATTTTTTGTATAATAATAAAAATTCTTACATCTTTGTGATTTATTTTTGAAAAAAAAATAATTTCCCTAATCAGAATCTTAAATATATCTTATTGAAAATTTATGAGAATTTAAAAAAATATTAATTTTAAAGAAACAACAAAAAATATGGATTTTTTTTAAAAAATATTTATGTTTCAAGAATTTTCAAATTTAAATTTTTTTCGAAATAGTATTGAAAGTAAAATTAGTTCATTTATATTATTAATATTAAAATAAATTTCATTGGGTACATTTTATGTTTGATTTTTGTCTAAATTTTTTTTTGTTTAGATTTTTTTAGAAAACAATGTTTCATAAAAAAAATTTGGTTTCAATATAAATTAACTACATCCAAATATGTGAATTGATTTTTGAAAAATGTATTGAATTATAAGATCCTGGAAGTCCCAAATGTTATAAATAGTTCCCTTTTTTAATTATGATTCGTAACCTTGATAAATATTTCTCACCTAGATATGGGTAAAACAAGTAAAATAGGGTTAAATATTTTTGATAAGGCTTTCAAATTCATAAAAAAATTTAATTTATCCTATTGTATGAGTATTCTTTTATTATTCAAATCCTTTTATCAAAAAAAAATATTCATTTGGATCCATTTTTGTTTCACAGATTCCTTGATATTTTTTTATTAAAATAATATATACAAAATATCTCTCTCTTAACATTAATATATCTACATTTACACTAAAATAAAAAAGTTAATAATTCATGTTAAAGATATTTATTTCAAATATTAATTAATTTCTATATCATTTTATTTTTTATATTTTAAGTATTTTATTATTACCTTAAATTATTACTCAATGATGAAAAAATATTTATTCAATTAATACAAAATTAAATTAATGATTTTAATTTATTTAAAAGTTAATAAATCTGGGTGAATTATATTTCCCCTTTAATTTAATATATATGTATAGAAATTATGTAGCTCTGAAAGTTTTATATTTTACTTTTATTACTATCTCAAAATCATCAAATTCATAGTAAATTAATAGTCAAAAAGATGCCGTTAAAGATATTTAATAACAAAAAACATTTTATTACATGATTAAAAATTTATAAAAATAATATCATAAGAAATGTGAGTGGTATATTATTTAAAATAAAAAATATGGTCAATTTATGTGTTAATTATCCATTTGTAGTATCATTCTATAACCATGAAGATTAAAAAACATTAATATCATGATAATTGTCAAAATAAGTGAACTATCGGTTAACACTATGGGATAATGGTTCAAAAAACACATAAACATATCTATATATTACTGTATGGGAGTATTTATACATATATTGATACTATATTATATTTATATCATATTTATATATGATAACAAGAAAATTATTTTATATTAATTTAAAATATTATGTATGTCCATGGGTTCCCATCCCTTAATTTATCAAAGGGAAGATTTTTTCTTCCATTATTGACTATTATTTATCAATAGAGAACAAAAATCCCCATATTGATATCATCCTTGATTATTTTATAATTTCCTAGAGTTTCACGACACTCTAAAATACCATCCTTTCAAGGCATAACTTGAATGGCAAAGAAGGTTTCTCAATGAAGATGTATAAATCTTAATCAAGTGCTTTCTACTTTACTTATTATTTTACCAATTATAAATACATGGTATCAATTATAAAACAATTAATTAAATATATTCAATATCATTATTTTTTATTATGATTATGGGACAATCATTATTCACATACTTTCCATCATATCAGAATAGGAAACATCATTCGTGCGTAAGTGTGGACTACCACCTCCATGAAGTAGCGTGTTCTATTTTATTATCAATAATTAATGTTTATGGTTATAATTATGGATTTACATAATTTGAATGAAATTAATTATATAATTATTTTTATATAATGTTTTATTTTTACATGAACTTCTTTTTTCCACCCATTATAAAGTGGAATCATCACTGATATGTACTTATGTCTAACCGTCTTCACGAGGATATGTAATCCAATTTTCATAACCAAAGTATATGAATAGTTATAAAAGTATATATAATTATTATATATGGTAATACGGGAATTATTAACGTTTTATGAATGATAGAAACATGATCAAGGTACAGGTACGAGGACTACCGAGCTGAAACATGCATGAAAATTGAATCAGTTATCACATAGAACATGGATTTTAATTACAAATTGTAAATAATGGATTTATAACACATTATATGTAAATAATATATGGAATGATATATATTAGTATGTTTCTGTAATAAATTTATAATAAAATAATATTTCTTATACAAAAGATTTGAATGCTTATGAATAAGGATAGTAATCGAGGTATGGATTTAAGAATCAATCCCATTTAAATCATTACTATTTGTACTTGAATATCCTATGAGAAAACATATATGATATTTATCTAATATATAACATTAATTTTATTCCACTATGTTTTTTAATTAATTTTTCATGTAATACTACCATTTCTTTTATTTTTTACTTAAAATAACTTGTAAAACGATTTTAATAAAAGAGAATATTATTTCCACATTAATCTGGAATCTATTTCTTTAATTTCATTATTTCAACTAAAATGTATGAATATAATCCTATGATCCATTAAAGTAATTATTACCCATTTTTCAATTTTTATAGGAGTTTTTCAATTAAATATTTTTTAAATTTTCTGAATCAGGTACATATTATTTTTAACCAAAAATGTGAAAGGACTCACTAATTTATTGTATTGACAAAGAATGAAATTTCTCACCATCAAGACATATCTAAAATTGGATGCTTCCTTTATATATATTCAATGTTTTTTTAATGATATTTTAATCTATTATATTTTAGAAGAATTATTATTTTAAATATAATATTTCAAACTAAAAAGGTATCTTTTGATGAAATGTTTTCCTAATTTTTTTAAGGAATGTTCTATATATAATAACATCATTTGATGTTCTTTTTGGTTACTATGGATAGATCTAAGGACACCATCTTTATTGTTTCTATGTATGGTTATTTATTAGGATAATTTCATGTTTATGAATCGTGTTTCCCTTCTATGAATCATGGTATTTGAATATGATTAATGGTTTCTGATAATATGTTACACCTGTGTATAGTTTTTATAATGTGGTCGGTGGACCCTTAATTATACATCTTTATAATTCATTTGGTAGTTTTTTATATTTCATGAGATAATTATGGTAAATGATTTGATGTGATCGGTCTACTCTGGGTAATACATAGGGATTATAGATCTTCTACGGAAAATATGTAGGGGAATTTGAACAAATATAGGAAATAAGTTTTTATGGTCGACCTGTTATGGTAATGGATACATATGTTGATGCTCGATTCTCTACGATTTTATGGTTTTCATATATATCCTTGGAACAAGAAATGTATTATATTCATATGATAGTTCAAAATATCTAAGATATGTTCTTATGATTATGATATAAATATATGGATCATGATTGATTTACGATAATTCCTCTATAATATGACACATATTTTTTGATAAGGTAAATTTTTATAAAATGGATTTTTTATGGTCTAAGAAGTCTTGGCTATGAAATTTTTTAGTGATGATCATGATAGTGTTCCATGAGTCTAAATGAGTTCAATGGGAATTACCCATATGTTGTGGTGGTGTTTTATGGTTTTCATCATCAATAGGTGGAGTTAGATGACAAAATGGGTTGAGGTTTGTGACCACACTAATGGTCTATAAGTCCTTGATCGACAGGTTAATATGTGGGGAGAAACATAGTTTACCATGTGACTACACACATATTGTAATGTGTTTTGATGATACATTATCCACCATTATGCACATGGTTCATGTGTATGTTGTATTTATGGATTTAATTAATTTTCAAGAAGATTTGTTGATTTGGATTTATAGAAGATTCATAGTCACTATAAAAAAATTTAAGTGTGCATTTTTAATGGAATCGATGGAAATTATAAGATCAATATAATTTAATGGCTCATATTAATATAGAAGAAGTTATGTCACTGTTTCAAAGAAGAATGTTAATTTGAATGTGAAATCCAAATTCAAACATAAGGATCAAATATATGTAAGTAGATTACGTTCTTGTAATATGTAAATGGCAAGTCATTTCACTATAAGTATGTTTTTGATGTCCCAAATTGTATTTATCCGAACAAGTATAGCACTAGTAAGGGGTCGATCCACAGGGAACTACAAGGATATTTAATCATTCTTAACATAATTTGTATTTTTGTTTTAAGTGAAGTTTTATAAATTTAGAGTTTATTTCTGTTGGTTGTTTGGGTAAAAAACAATTGGTTTTTAATCTTCATTTAACTAATTAATTTCTGGAATAAAAGTGAATACGGGAAAATCTGATTTTTATTCAAATAAAGATAGAAATGCATTGGGGTTATGTATTTGTGATAATATTATTATTTAATAAAATTTATTATGAGGTTTTGTTGTTCATAATAACCCAACTCTCTAGTTTTAATTTGTAATAATGATTTCTTGGTCCGGTAAAAATTATATTTAGAGCTAAAGAAACTAACTCCTTTGTTTGGCAGTTAGTGTTTAATAGATATATTTTTTGGATTCGTCCATTTTGATCCAATGGATACTTCCAATGGTCATGGAGTTATTCTTCTTTATTCTTATTTTGAATCCCTGAAAATTCTGCCTTTGGTCCGGTACAAAATTTCCAGTGATTATATGAAGTGATTTATGAAGCATAAGAAGAGATTATTAAAAGAATCACTTCCAGAAGAACTTAATTCAAATTATAGCTCATCAAATTCCACAACCCCAACACACTAGGTTTTTAGTTAAACATATTGAAAATGATAAACAAAAAACTATTGATACCTGATGATATCATGCCTGGAACTTTGAAAAAGGAATGATTCTTCAGTAGATGGAAGAACGGTGGTAGTACGATTGAAGAGTGTCAATCATTAAAGCCTTCAACCTTTCCTCAATAATTTCTCTCCACACCGACCCCTTAGTCCAGAGTCCATGGCCTCCTTTTATAGAAAAAATAAGTACCTGGCATGGAGAAAAATTACACGCTGTGTACTTTTTTAAATGTGTTTTGCCTCTTTTTTCCTCACTAGTATGCGGCCTAACATGCTGTCTTTGACTTGGAACATAGTGATGCCTTGTAGGTAAATGTACACAACATATAGAGTCACCATACATGGAATTTATTATCAAAATTCGGCAACCAACCACATCTAGAAATTCATAAACAGTGTGTAGAAATAGCGCACGACATGTCTCCTTCAGTCAGCCACATCAGTGTGTATACTCTTCTCAACCACCAACTGCTTCTAGAACGATATACACGACATGTAAAAATAGAACATGGTGTGTCCCTACTTCTGGTTTGTTGGGAATGTACTTTTCTTGGTCAACCCATGTCTGAGCTTGAAAATAAACGGCATGTATATATGTACACACTATGTAGTTGGAATGTTTTGCTCGGTTCTCATCTGTTTTGTGCATTTGGCCATAAATCATCTAAAAATGAAGACGATCACCAAAATCAATGTATTTGTTCCCTAATTAGTAGGTAATTTATTGAAACTTGTTCTTATTTATAAATAGATTATATGATAATGTATACACAAAAAGGGTGCATCAAACTCCCCTATACTTAGTCATTTTATTTCCCTCAAGTAAATCTCAATGTCTAATTAAAAGAGACTATATTTTAAATGGAAGGAACTAATATAATTATAAATGTAAATAATAAGTTACAGGATAAATTTTAAAAAAGAATACAAAAAAATTTCAATCCATGAGATATTTTAATCATGCCTCATATATAATTCAATTAACAACTTTCATCCTCTATTAACACATGTTTCAACCTTTCAAACATAAGCAAACCACTTGATGATTTAACTCACCAATAATATATTCACTCAAGATAATTTTAATCAAATATATTCTCATTCAATGTTATATACACTCAATCCATAGGTTTGAAAAATATCTAGTTCCCCACATTAGAAAATTTGATTTACAAAAATCATCAAGGCTTTTGAATAAGGATCAAATGTTTCTATAAAAAATGGTTGGTAGGTAAATATGAGAAAATGACTCCGACTCTTGAAAGAGGAGGCTAAATTCTTTAAATAGTAATGCATGATATTCAAAAATTATTCTCAATTTAAAAACGTCCTAAACAAGCTTAAATGATCTCATCATGTCCTTTAGTTGAGTTGGTAGGGTTCACAAACCAACAAGTGAGTATAACGTCCCTTTGTTTGTACTTTTTTTTAAAAAGGGGACCTCTCAGAATGTCCACGAATAGAGGTTTCAGAACCCTTTTTCCCCAGATGATCAAGAGCCCCCCCATACCTAATTTCTTGACAATTCATGGAATTATGCCGTGATTCTCCAAACCCTTCTTTTAAGATCCAATATATAATCATGAAAAATCATAAAATAATTAGTGTAGGAAAGAAAATAGGCCTGTATTATGGATTCTTATAAAGGATATTAATGGTCTTTATGGGATTCATGAAGATAAAATGTAGGGTAGGTCTCAAGATAAAGAGGTTCAAACAATCTCTTGCCTCAATAATTTTAATGTAAATCAAAAATTCCTCATGTTTGGAAAGGAAACTTGCAAATTCTAGTTGTTATGTATATTTTAAGAATCTTCAAAAAGGTGGGTATTATAATGAATATGACAAAGTGTTTAGAACACCTCACAGGAGTGGGAAAAACAAATAAAGAGACAATCAAGTAATGACATGGAAATAATTTATTAGCCTAATTGATGTAATAATCCAAGGATTATAAGTTTCAATTTTAATTATATCATCAATCATTTTAAAACACTTAAGAACCAAAATTAACATATTTTTTTTAAAAATTTTCTAATTTCAGCTTATTATTAAAAAATATGATTAACAAAAATTGTCTTCACATATTTAAATATATCTTCTAATAATGATGTCCTCTAGAATCTAAAAAGTGCAAAGACAAGAGATGTTCAGAGACTCCCCCCATACATAAAACCGCACGTGGTCCACCCAGTGCCCAAAATGATAAAGAAGGAATTGTGGGGAAACAATAGTGAACTAGACTGAGGGGAAGTAAGGAATGAAGTAAACTAAGAATGAAAAGTTATCAATGGAAAATGAAAACTCCCCTTGTGTCTAGGTTTAGGAAAATATAAGTCGACGAAATAGTGCAGCCCAAAATGTTCCACAGTACCTGTGAGGGGGGAATCGAAAAAGAATACTAAATTCACACACAATAGACATAGTCATGAGATATCACATTAATATATACAATAAAAAACATGTGTCCCAAAAAATATTTAGAGGGTCGCCTCAGAAGATTAATCATCCAGTATAGTACTATCCGGTAGAGATGGATCGAGAGCCATGGATACTGGAGGCTCAAAATCCGAACCGAGAAGGGAAGACGTAGAAGTAGGATCCACAGGTGCCGCAGGTGCTGGACTCGGTAAATGAAGCTTAGCATCTGTCCCTGAACTGGAAGCAGCTCTGGCATTAGTAAAAGTAGCAGTCGGGCCCATAGTAGAGAGGAGAACAGAATCCGTGTCTAGTGCAGTATAAGGCAGTGGGGTAGTAGAAAAAGCTGGCTCTGGGGGTGGATCCACTGAAGTAGACGGAGGCCCACAGGATGAATCGGTCGACGTGGGGCTAGTTTCTAATGAAGAGGGCACAGGATGTGCGATAGGCGATGGAGATGAACTAATGGAGATCAGAGGCACTGGACGGGGTAGTGAAGGGGTGGTTGTTCTAGGCCCAGCCTCTGTTGAAGCAGTGGGTGGTGGAATGATGTACAACAGAGGGAGCTCATAGACTGGAGCATCTGGGTAGGGCTACCTCACAGACCAGATTCGAATCTAATGATAAAAGGGCCTCTCTCCCTCAGTTGCGAAGGTGGGCCACTTCGCACAAGAAGGATATCATTTTTCCATAAATTGAATGAGAAAGAAAAAACAATCAAAATAAAAATAAAAGAAAAGAAAACAATGAATATCTGAGAAAAAATATAAATAAAAGTACACAACATTTACATCCAGATAGCCTGGTGTGTAATGAAACCTGAGTACCATCCCATATTCTCTGGATAAACACACTGAGAGAGCAGAATATAGATCATATAAGGGAACACAGCGTGTACCGAGTATACACGCCATGTTCATGCAAAGTAAACATGGTCATGTATGAGTAAAAACACAACCAAATTTTTTAACAGCTGTAATCATAAAGGACACACCGTGTATGGTTTCAACACTCCTTGTATATAAGCAGAGAAACATGGCCATGTGGAGGGTTAGACATGGTCCAACTAAAAGAAATGGTATACGTGGAGTGTACCCAACAAACACGCCGTATATATGAACATGTTATGCAATGCCATGTTAAGTGCTACACGGAGGGGAAAAAAGAAGTGGCATACATGACGTGTACCTAACACACACGTTGTGATCTTGAATATGGCGTGTGAAGCTGTGTGTGAAGAAACTCGGGCACGATCGGGGATTGTACACGTTGTTTACCAGACATACACATCATGTAAATTCAAAATGTGAAGAATTACATGTTTGGATTTGTAAAAAGGTACATGACATGTGTTCTTCATTTCATGGTTGTGTATCGTGGAAGCAGAACAGTCGGTAGATACCAAAACAACCTAAATGCTTATAATAACATGAAATAGTGAGTGTAAAAGGGCGTACCTTGACCTATGATTGTAATGCAAGAAATATCTAATCCCCAAATGAACCAAATGGATGGATCTAGAATTAGAAGGAGTTCTGGTGTCCTATGGGGGAAGAAACGGGAATAAGGGGGACTCCGCATGACCTGGCCTAAAGCCGGGTGGCCACAGATTATATATCTGAGGTACATGGTGTGTAAATCTGAACTACACGCCATGTATCTCAATTTATATATATATAAATACTTAAAATAGTAAGCTATATAATAATTAATATTAGTAATTAAAAATAATAATAATGTGTATACATAAATACATAATTTAAAAATAAAACTAGACATGTAATATACATGAAAAATACACATTGTGTGTTAAAAAATTGTAAAAAAAGAAGTACAACCTTTTAGTCTGGTGCTTGGGGCAAGGTCCGAACCGGCGGTCGGTCGTTCCGAACGGAAGCCCCCAACCACTGGAGTGAAGGTTGTATTGTTTCCCATATTTATCATTTATATATATTTAATCTATATAGCCTATACACACTATAAGAAAGAAACACACGGTGTGTGGTTTTTAATTATACAAGAAGGGGATAAAGAAGAGAGATTAGTCGAGTTCGAACCTCGGTCTTTTGGATCAAGGGCCGAGACATTCCCAATCTTCCAACTTCATCTGCATGAATTACATTATATGGGAAGGTTTTTAATTTAGTAACAAAAAACCTATCGCAAATGACATATATCGAAAGACACATCGTGTGGTTTTATTAAAAGGGTAAGTGATTTAAATGGGGGCAGTTGTCAAGATTCAAACTCAGGTCTTTTGGAACCGGCTTACGATCTTGGCCAACTGATCCACCCCCACGATGGGTTTTCCTATAAGATAATATATTTATATGTGAAAGTTACTACACATACCATATAAGAAAATATAAAAAGGAGGAACCCCATGCCGAAGGGTGGTTGGGAGGATTCGAACTGGTGACGGTTCGGATAAACTCTAGTGACCTTACCAAAAACACTAGCATCATCCTTGTTTATTTATTAGTTAAAATATATATTTATAATAGTTAGAAAATAAATGAAAAGGAAAATTACACAACGTGTATATAGAGGGGACACTGCATGTATACTCTAGTTTTCCACCCTGGAAGCACCTTTGTTTTAGGTCATTGGCTCGACCTCCTTACCTTTGTTTACCTGAGTTGTATGGTGGAAAATGTTCCCACTATGTTGTCTATGTGAGGGTAATCCTTCAACCATTTCCTGTTCACATTGAATGGTTGACCATCCTCTATAGAAATTTCCACCACTCTAGGCTGAAATACACATATGACAAGGAAGGGTCACAACTATCATGACATTAACTTTCCTGGAAATAAGCGGAGACGAGAGTTAAAGAGAAGTACCTGATTACAGGGTTGAAAAGATTTTCATGAAATCATCTGGTCGTGTATAGATCTTGTCTTCTCCTTATAATGCTTGGTGTTTTCATATGCATCTAATCTGATTTCATCATGTTCCAATAGTTGGATGTTTCAATTCTCTTGAGCAGCCTTCAGATCAAAATTTAGGGATTTGATGGCCTAGTAAGCTTTGTGTTCCAATTCCACCGGTAGATGGCATGGATTTCCATAGATGAGGTGGAATGGGGACATTCTCGGTGGTGTTTTAAAAGCAGTCTAATATTCCCACAAGGTGTCATCTAACTTCTTGGAACATTCGTTCCTCTAAGTGTTCATTGTTTTCTCTAGGATCTGTTTGAGCTCACAGTTGGAGAGCTACACTTTTCCACTGGACTTGGGATGATATGGTGTCCCCATCTAATGATTTACTCCATACATTGATAGTATTCCACTCTTCAGTGAGTTGTTGATGTGGGTACGTCTATCGCTGATCAGTAGTCATGAAACTCTAAACCTGCTAAAAATATTTTTCTTTAAAAATCTCATGACTACCTTGGTTGTGTCTGTTGCTGTAGTGGTGGCATCTACCCACATGGACACGTAGTTGATGCAGACCAAGATGTAAGTGTTTCCAAAATTTGGGGGAAAGGGACCCATGAATTCTATGCCCCAAACATTAAAAATATCAACCTCTAGGATTGGGTGCTGGGGCATCTCATCTCTACATCCCACATTACCAGTCATCTGGAACCGATCACAAGAGGAAATAGAGGCCTAAGCATCTTTATGCATGGTAAGCTAGAAAAACCCAGACTACATGATCTTCGCTATTATACGGTCAGGTCCATGATGTCCTCCAACTTGTGAGGCCTGAAATAACTCTAGGACACTTTGAACATTATTCTCTGAGATGCAACGGCAGATCACTCTATCCACATATAATTTGAATATTAGAAGATCCTCCTAGAAGTACCTTTTTACATCATAGAAAAATATCTTCCTTACTGGAAGGAGAGGTCTGGGTGAACGACACCTATAACCATGAAATTAACAATATCAGTATACCATCGTCTAGGTGATTCATTAATTGAAAAGTGGTGATCATCTGGGAAAGCCTCCCTAATCAGCCAAACTACCTCCTTCTCTAAATGAGGCATCTCTTAGAGAGAGAGTTGGTAAGCAATAATTTTCTCAATAACATTATTATCTAAGATGTCTTGACCAAATTATTGTAAGAGGAGTATGTACCAGATAAGTCGGGGCTTCATATCTTTCTTGTTCATTAACTACTTTATTGATGTATGGTAAGTATAAACAATAACATTAGACAACACTAAGTAGAAACAGAACCTGTGAAATGTGAAAACCACTACAAGCATCAATTTATCTATGGTGGTGTAGTTTATCTGAGCCTCATTGAGCATTCTGATATCATAATATATAGGTCAAAAAATCCGATCAAGCCATTGTCCCAAGACTTCTCCCAAAACATAGTCACGGACATTGCACATCACTTCAAATTGTTACTCCCAATTGGGAGAAACCATCACCTGAGATTCCACCAGGTGATTCTTCATATGCTAAAAAGCTATGTCGCATGTCTAATAGAACTCTAATATAGAATTTTTGGTTAGATATTGGTCAGGTTCGGGGCTAGTTTAGATATTTCATGGACAAACTGCTTGTAAAAATCGGCATGCCCCATGAAGCTGCATATGGTTCTAACAGAAGTCAGAATAGGTAGTCGTGAAATGACTTCTATCTTTGTCGGGTCCACCTCTATCCCCTTTGGTAAGATTCTATGGCCAATGATGACGCCACTTTTCACCATTAAATGATACTTTTCCTTGTTCAAAACTAGGATAGTGTTCTCACAATGTTTCAAAACATGCTCTAGGTACCGTGAACAAGTGGCGGATAATTTTCCATAAATGAAAAAATCTTCCATGAATACCTCCAGGATTTGTTCCACCATGTTGTGGAAGATAGCCATCTTGTAGTTCTGAATGGTGGTGAGGGAATATCACAGGAAAAAATACATCCTCCAGTAATAAAACATACTGTAGGGGCATGCTAATGTGCTCTTGTCTTGATCCTATAGAGCAATGGAAATCCGGTTATAGCCTGAATAACAATCAAGGAAGCAACATAAGTTGTGCACTACTAGTCTCTCCAGTATTTGATCCATGAATGGAAGTGGGGAAAATCATCCTTCCTTATAGAATCATTTATCTTTTGGCAATCCACACAGACTCGCCAGCCCAGGACAGTGCATGTATGGATGACCTTGTTCTTTTCATTTGAAATTATGTCGATAACCCCCTTTTGGGTACCACATGGAGGGGACTCACCCACGGAGTATCCAAGATACGATAGATGATTTCAGAATCCAACAATTTAATCACCTATTATTTTACAACTTCTATCATGGGTGGATTCAGGTGTCGTTGTGTTTACCACTATTCTTTGTCACCCTCTTCAAGTAGTACCTTGTGGGTGAAAATGGTAGGGATGATGCTATTTAAATAAGCAAATGTCTACCAAATAGCATTCATCCGTTGTTCCAAAACTTTTACAAGTGCATCTTCCGGCTCCTGTGACAGTTCTGTGTTAAGTATGACAAGAAATGTTTTATTGGGTCCCAAATACCCATACTTTAGAGAAGATGGAAGAGGATTCAGTTCGAGTTCATGTGCCTTAAAAATCAAAGGAACAAGTGGTTGAACCTTTTCCCATTCCACAATATCGAGAAAAATCGTACATTTCCAATAGGGGTCGCCCTGCCCTTCTAGGAATTCCAAGTCCTCTAGCGCTTCATCATCTGGAATGTCTGGAAAAATAATTTTATCTGAAAAAGATCATACCAGATCATTCCCTTTTACATTCAAACAACAATCCATTATGGTAATAGTTTAACAGTCCCCATGCTCAGCCAATGATTCATATTTAACATCCATGAGGACATTGTAGAAGACTCTCTCATATCCTACCCAGAAAATCCGCTCTCCTTAGTGCACGTCAAAAAGTACCATACCAGTCACCAGAAAAGGTCTTCCATGTGTGAGAGGGGCCTCCTGGTCATCCTCCATGTAGAGGATGATGAAATCAGCATGTAGGATAAGCTGATCCACCTTGATGATCATGTCCTACAGTTGTCCCTTCAGATGTTTGATGGATCGATCAACAAGTAGAAGAGCTACTCTGGTAGGATTCAAATCATGGATCCCTAAATTCTTGAAAACTCCAAGGGGCATGAGGTTCACGCTGGCCCTTAAGTCACATAAAACCTTTCCAAACATGAATGGTCCAATGGTATAGGGAATATTAGAACTACCTGGATCCTGGAGTTTTTGAGGAATTGAATTTTGGATGACTGCAGAACACTCCTTAGTTAGGGAAATAGTGCCCACATCCTCCATATTTCATCAATTAGAGTGTATTTCCTTCATGAATTTGGAATAAGTAGGCATCTTCATCAGTTCCTCTGCATATAGGTTATTTAAGTGAAGCTTTTTGAACACACCCATGAATTTTTAAAACTGGTGGTCAATCTTTTTGTATTCCAATATCTTTGGGAAGGGTATGGAAAGTAGAAAAGGATTGACAAGATCCTTCCGTATATTATGATAAGCCTCATTCTGTGTGCTTTTGGATGAGGAGGGGTCAGTAATGGTACCTTGTTCAGGGGGTTTGGATAGACCTTATTATGCTGGTTGGTTATGTTGGATCTCTTTTCCTCTCCGAAGTATGACAACATGATCTTCCTCCCTCGGGTTCTTATCTGTGTTTCCTGATAGAGTACTGGGTTGCCTTCATGAGATTTGGTTTTCCAATTGGCCAATATGGTTCTCTAGGCCTCAAAATGAAGCCTCCTGATTTTGGAACCTTGTCTCAGTATTAGATATGAATTTTCTCATAGAATCCATTAACCTTGAAGTGAATTCTTACTGATTAGGTTGTTCAGATGGTGGAGGTGGTGGCTGTGGAAACTACTGTGGGTGAGGATTCTGATACCCCTGCTATCGATGAGATCTCAATTGGGGTTGTCACTGCCTCTGGTATAGTTCTGGTAGAAATACTAGTTGTAGTCGGGTGGTCGTTGGGGAAACAGATTTGGTTGTTGTTGGCCCCTTCCTGTGTTTTGCTGATCACACCATACCAGATTCTTATACTGCTGGTACTAGTTTAGCCCTCAATTTTGTGCAATATAACATACCTCACCTGTCGATGGGCCTCTAGAAGAACCTGAGAATTCTCTCATTATGTGGTTATCACCACATTCACTCCATGTCAGATGGTTCTCTATATGCACTCGGGACGTGCCCTTCAGATTGGGCACATCGATCTTCATAGAAATAGTGTCCAACTGTGCAGCTAGCATGGTAGTTGCATCTATGTTTTTCATACCTTGTTTCACTGATCCCTACTCGAAATTCCACTAGAATCTATTCGCAGACATATCTTCCAATAGTTCGAATATTAATTCTGGGGAATTCCTCATTACCGTGCCTCTAGAAGTAGTATCCATCACAGAATTGGTATTGATTTTCAACCTTCCATATAAGGTTTGGACATTCATCAAAAGTGGAAGTCCATGGTGTGGTCACTTTCACAATATCTCCTTTAAGCTCTCCCAATATTTTTACAATGATTCAACATTATGCTGCTAGAAATTATGGATCTCATTTCTTAGTGTCACCATCTTTGATGGTGGTTAATATTTTGGTAGGAATGCCTACGCAATCTCCTCCTAGGAAAGGATGAATCTTTGTCGAAATCCTTTAATCCAACCATTTTACTTATCCCTTAGATAGAAGATGAAGAGGCAAAGATTGATGGTGTGTGTGGACTCTCCATCGTAACGAAACATGTCATAGACCTCCAAATAATTGGAGAGATGAGCATTGTGATCCTCACTGAGCAGGCCACCAAATTGAACAGTGTTCTGGATCAGCTACATTATAGTAGGCTGGATCTCGAAATGTTGGGCTAGCACCAGTGGTCGAAGGATGCATGTATCATATCTATTGATTACTGGCAAACCATACTCCATGAGAGTATAACATGGAGGTGGCTATTGAAGAACATGAACTGGTAGAAATTGTTGGTCCTATGGGGAATAGTATGGCCTATGACCATGGTTGAAATATGGCATCCACTCTGGTTGGAATTGTTGGAGCTATTGTGGGCCATATCCTAGAGCAAATGTAACATGCTGGTTCTAGTTGTCATCTGCTCCTAACTGATGTCGAGCTCCTTGGAAAACAGCTAGATTGCCTTCCTCATCCTGCACTAGTGGAGTGGTTTGGTTCTGTTTATCCTTGAGCGCTTGTTGGCGCCTCAAAAACATTCGTTCAATCTCTAGGTTAGTTGGGAAAGCCTGTGATGACTTAGTGTTCTTGGAATGCGTGAGGTGGCTTCTCATACACCTAAAGACGTGCACAAAACAAAACAAAACACCAAGCGTAAGTGGGGAAAAAGAAAAATAAAAACAAATATGAATAGAAAAGAGATTTTTTGAATTTCTAATTTTTATTTTCACATAAATTTAATAAAAATTTAATTAAAACACGAATATAATTAACTATAAGATTCCCCAGCAATAGTGCCAAAATTTGGCAAGTCTTTTCACCAAAGGTATGTTTTTGGTGTCCCTAATTATATTTACCCTAACATGTATAACAACAGTAAAGGGTCGATCTACAGGGAATGAAGAGGTTATTTTATCTTTCTTAATATAATTTGAATTTTTTTAACTGAATTTTGATGAATTTAGAGTCGATTTCTGTTGGTTGTTTAGGTAAAAAGAACAATTGGTTTTTAATCTTCTTTTAACAAATCAATTTATGAAATAAAAGTGAATACATAGAAATCTTATTTTTATGAAAACAATGATAAAAATGTGTTGGGGTAATGGATTTGTGATATGGTGATTATTAAATCAAATTTCATATGAGGTTGTGTTGTTCATAATAACCAACTCTCTAGGTTTAATTTGTAAAAATGTTTCCCTGGTCTGGTAAAATTTTTATTTATAGCTGAAGAAACTAACTCCATGGTCTGATAGTTAGTGTTTGATAGATGTCTATTTCTCTTAGTCCATTTTTAATCGACGGACACTTCTAATGGTCTTGGAGTTATTCTTTTTTATTCTTCTTTTGAATCCCGGAAAAATTTTCCCTTGGTCTGGTACAGAATTTCTAGAGATAATATGAAGTGATTTAAGAAGAATAAGAAGATATTATTAAAAAAAACATTCAAAGCAACATAATTCATTTTACAACTCATCAGCTTCCACAACACCAACACACTGGGTGTTTAGTTACACATATTGAAAATTATAAACACAAAACTAATGATACATGATGGAATCATTCTTAGAATGTTGAAAAAGGAATGATTTATTAGTAGGCGGAAGAACGGTGGTAGTAAAATGGTAGAGCGTCAATCCTTCGGGCCTTCATCCTTTCCTTTATAATTTCTCTCCACACCACCCATTAGTCTGGAGGCCAAGGACACAATTTAGCGAAAAAATAAGTACACAACATGTAGAAAAAGTACACGCACTGTACTTTTGTCAATGCTTTTTGTCCTTCATTTTCTCTACTGGTAGGCATCCTAACAGACCGTCTTTGACTTAGAACACGGCACCTCCTGGTAGGTGAATGTACACGGCATACAGTGCTGCCATAAATGACATGTAGTCTTAAAATTTGGCCACCAACCACTTCTAGAAATGTTTACATGGTGTGTAGAATTGACACATGATGTGTCTCCTTCAGCCGTCCACATGGGCATGTAGACTCTTCTCAGCCACCAACTGCTTTAAAAATGGTATACACGGCATGTAAAAATGGAACTTGGAGTGTCCCGGCTTCTAGTTACATGGGAATTTACATGTCCTAGCCAACCCATTTTTGAGCTTGAAAGCACACGACTTGTATATAAGTACATGCCGTGTAGTTGAAAATTTCTTCTCGGTTCACCTCCGTTTTGTGCATTTTTCCATAAATCTTATGAAAATGGAAAAAATCACCAAAATTAAAGTATTTTTTCCCTATGTACTAGGTAATTTTTGAAAACATGTTCTTATTTGTAAATAGAGTATATGATAAAGAATTCACAAATCGGGTGCATCAGTTGAAAAAATAAAAGACTTATGAAGAAAATTTCACTCATTGAATATCCATGAAGAAGGATTGTTTGAGTGCCTCTATGCAATATGCATTGTATATTTAAGAAAAATAAGAGAAAAATTATCCAACTCGTATCTTAATATAGAATCCATATTTATAAATTGATGTGAATTAGCAATGTTCCAACACACTATTTATTAAGATCAATTTTTACGTGTCGAAGAAAACATCTATGAACTAGTTTATGCATTTGTTGAATGAATTACAAGAATACAAGAAGAGAATAGTTTTTGTGTAATGTTATTATATATGTGAAAGAAGAATAAATAATTGGTTGAAATAAGTATTTAATATATGAAATGTAATTATCACTTAGATCATTATACTGTGAATATGAATGAATAATGTTCTGAGCATTTCTATTTGCATTAAAAAGTGAATAAGTCCTTACATGCCACTATACAAGTGATTTAATAGGAGAATAAAAAGGACAAATTGGTGCATCAATAAACTTGAAGTAGTTTTTAATAATAATCATTGGTTATTATTTATAAAAAGATGAGATTTTTGAAAAGGATGTATAAATATATTTAGGGATTTTGTAGAGTGTGAGGTGAACCATATGTCTGTACAAGGGTAAACCCTACACAATTTTATTCATAAGATGATACTAGTTGATTATATAATCTCGGTGGAACTAAATTCATTGTATGGAGTATACTTCGATATTGAATGGTGGACCTTGTAAATATTTATGTATCCTACGTGTGTTTGATTGGTAGTGTTAAGAGTGAGAAAAAGAACAATAGTTTATTCACTTAACTGTGAAAGAGTTTGAATTGTGAAGGGATTGAAAATTTGATCACTGTATATCTATACAAATTCTTCCCACACTTAATGTAAAAAATATCCATAATAATTTGAAATTAGGTTGTATCAAAGGGTATGTGGACCCTTATTGGATTATCATGATGAACTTGTTCACTTTCATTATTTTATGTTTCATTTTAGAAATTATTGTGATCTTTAGTTATGGAGATGTTCTTTCTATATAAAATTATAACTCCAACTATTTAAATACGTTTTCCAACAAGATAAATAATGATAGAAAACTTTAATGAAGGTATACCACTTGTAAAAAGAGGAATAATCTTTTTGTTCTCTAAGAAAGAAAGATAGATCTAACATGGAAGGAAAATAACATATGGTTTGACTCACCACTATGGAAATAGATGTCAATACAAATATAATTTGATCAAGTGGTTAAACTGTTCATATGTTATGTAAAGATTCATGACTAAAATTTCTACAAGAATATTAATCATGTGGGCATGATCAAGCATCAATAGATTTAACTTTTGATTCATTAAAGGATATATTTCATGACATTCCAAATGGATTTTCTAATTTAATTTATGAGATTTTGGAAAGCCTATATGAATAGTTCTCTCTACATGAATATGATGTAGATAAAATAGATAAAACATTTATAGAATGAAATATAACTATAATAAATCCATATAAACAAGTTACTATCAAATAATAATAGTATGAGGATCTTTGAGAGAGATTATATAACATTGAGGATTAGTGGCATAGTGTAACAAAAAATGACGATGGGTCAACTGAAGATTATGAGAACAAGATACAAGTATTAGAAAAAAAACGTGAAAACAGTAAGTAAAAAGTACATAATTGGTTATTAAATCCAAGAGAATCAAGGAGCATTAATTTTTTTTCAAATTGAGTATAATTCATGTTAACGATGTTAACATTATGGTTAATTATTATGATGAAATAGTTTCATAGATTGATGAACTGGGAAATTCCCATAATATGATGTATCTAAAATTGGAAATCAAGTTGACCAATCTAGAAATGAAACATATTAGGTATCTATAATAATAAATTATAATGATAATATTACATAAAATTATACAAAGGATTATTATGTAAAAATACCTCTATTATGTCATAAGAATATGAAGACATCATTTTAGGATCTCCCACAAAAAATTATGAAAAATATGTACAATTTATATCTCAATGTATTATTTTTTATTTTTTTTCTAAAAACTGTGTTGGTAGAAATGAAAATCTTATTAAATATATATTATTAGAAATGGATAATATTCTTTCACTAAATATATGGTGGTTATATAAAGATTTATAAGTGTTGAATCCCCGTAGGATGCAAATCTAGTAATGAATAAGGCTCCAAAAATGAATGGTTATGAATTTTGAAAATCTAGAAAACATGTTTTGAAGAATATAAGAACATGATTTATCTAGTAATGATATTGGTTTAGTCAATTTGTGAATTATGATATGTATTGGTATTAAAATCCACTCATTTAAGTATAAAAAATAATTTACAGCTGTAGGGGAGAAATCCTGTTAAGATTTAAGAACAATAAAGAAGATAAATGTTTTTAAACTTTTTTAGGATCTTGAATACTTTTATTATATTTTTAGTTATAGTAGTCGAAAAATGATTCTTTTTCAGACTCTAAATGTATAAATTAATAAATTAATGTAACACCCCATAAGAATAATTACCATGAATCCATGCAATGAGAAAAGATTATTTTCATATAAAAATTCTCCTATGATGTTTTCAAAGAAATGATATGGATGGTACATGTATAAAATATAATTAAACTAGAAGAGGAGTCTTATATCATAGAAGTAATGGGAAGAAAGGAAATCAAATAATACCATGTGGAATGACTAGGAAATATATTAGTGTCTCTAATGATAACACAGTAAATTAACTAACACATTTGTAGAGGCTTGTGAAATTAGAAGAGAAACATGTAAGTGTTAGTGGAAAAGAAGAAGACCAGCCACCTAAAGATGATTAATATCAAGATATGTTTTTTTAAAAAGGATAACCCTTATGTTGTTGAAAATGATATAAACATAAAGATGCTACAAAATTCCAAATCTAATTTTCCAATAAAGTATAGAATTATAAAGACTAGATTTAATGGAGAAACTTTGTAGAGAAAATCTAAAACATTACGTTCTCATTATAGAGAAAGGATATCTACCATTTTCACTTACGCCTTTTATGTGTATTATTTTCACCTAAAAGTAAGTCAAATGATGGTGATGTATGTTCTTATGGGGAGAAGCTAGGAAATTATGTTGGCTGTCATTTATTGAAAACAATTATAAAGTAGATTCCACATAAGAATGATTTCTCAATTAATATTCCAATGAAATTCTATTGATATATCATCATTTATGAAGTTAAACTATTTGATATCAAAATTTGAAATCAATATGATGAATATTCTATCATTGTGTGATCTATCTATTCTTAGTAGTATACGTTAATGTAATCATCCTTGGAGAAAATATACTTATTGTAAAAAATAAACATCCTATTGAAAATTTCCATTTTTTTATATTCTAGTAATATAAATTCTAAACAATATCGATTGATGAGATTCCACATTATGAAAATGTTTAAGGGTATTCTTTGAGGTAGAGTTATATGAAAAAAGATGAAGAAGATACTAAAAAATATTATCTCATTAAATTATGAATTTTATGAATAGTTATTAAAGGTATTGTTATTCAAATGTTATGTTATCATAATTTCTCATTGTAGATAATCATAATTATATTCTAACATAAGGGGGATTTTATTTAATGGGCATAAGTGGAAATTTGCTGAAGTGACATGGTTATTTTTAAATCCCACTATGCTTGAAATGATCTAATTTGTATACTCATGTGAGGAATGAAAATAATGATTGAAATTTCATATGAAAATATACAAATTGATAAATATCTATAACTTATATGAGCTAAAATTAAATTTCAAATTTTTTTTAGGATTTATTATAACTGGTCCCATTTTTTATTAGTTTTGAATTCAATTTAATATGGAAAAAACAATATTCTAAGTCAAACCCTCTAAATAACTACACATTGTATGGATTAATAGAATTAGATTATAATTCCTAATGTCAATTTTCTAAGATTAAATTTATACCCTCTCCTAAATACTATTTATTAACTTCTAATAAGGGGGAGATACAATATAATAAAAATATCGATGAGAATGAGAGAGATAAATAAAACTCAAGTGATGGAGGTTTGAAGATAACATATTAACATATCAATATTGTGGGTATTGATAATAAATACAAAGGGTGAGATAGTTACGAAATATTTTTTGTGTATTATTGTTATTATAAATAATAGTGTAAAAGAATATGTACAATTCAATTATGTTAATATAATAAATAAAAATCTAGGTGGATGGATATATTAATTATTAGTTGAGTCATCCAAGTGATTATGGTGTTTAAAGAATTTCTCCATGAATATTAACATTAAAAATAAAGATGGAGTTTTCAGATAGAGGAAATAATGAAAAAGGTGGAATGAAGTATCAACCACCCACATGTAAAGAACATTACAAGAAGCATAATGGGAATTTTTACAAAGGGACAAGAAAATGCTTGATGTATGAGAAGAGAAGTCCATTAATCTTATGATTCTCAAAGAGAATTTTAGAAGATAGACAATGCGGTGGGGGAATGGATAACATCACCAATGTTTCAATTATTCAACTATGGGGTGCAAGAGAACAATGCAAGGTAGTTCACAAATCTCTGACACATTAATGATAATCAGCATCCACATCCCCCAAAGCCAATGGATCGAGGAAACTATTATTCCATTACCACTACTAAGTTGGAGATAGAAAATGATATATTGTTGTGTTTGTTGGTTATTCATAAAAAATAGAAAACATAGTATTTGATTCTAGTTCTCTATATTATTTAATATCTTGAATGTTTAGTTGATGTATTCAAATAGTAAATCAAGATATTGATATTTAGTTATCTATGAAAACATAAAATGGGGAAATTATTTCATCCAAAGTATATATATCATCCCCAGAACATTTTTATGGATCGAATCTCAAAGAAAATATGGTCTTACTTCATTTTGTAGAGTATGATGCTATATTGGGAATGAATTTTATATTGTTATTCAAAGACAACATCAACTGTTGGGAAAGGGAGATCACTAATCATATCCAAAGGAAACCTTCAATTTTATACTTGTGAAAGGAGGAGGATAAATCTTATTTATAATAAATGTCTCAATTTTGGGCATTATATCCATATGAAGAAGTATACCTATATCAAATGGTTGAGATAACAGAGAGTCTAATGATCAAATACATGCCCATTGTGAGGAACTATGCTGATGTCTACCCCGAAAATTATCCATGTACTCCTCTTAAATGATATCTTGAGTTTTCTATTTATGTTACTCCTAGATAAATTACAATATTAAAGACTCCTTATTTAATAGACACCATTATGTTGGTGAAACTGAATAACTAGTGACTAGAGAAATTGGAGGTGGTTTTAAAAATAAAAGACATCCACCATGTCGGTGTGCTAGTTCTCTTCATCAAAAAGAAGGATAGACAAATGATACATTTTATTGATTATTGTGGGCTCATAAAAATTATGATAAAAACAAGTATCCCCATACACATATAGATAACTTTTTTTATTGGATATGTGGGGCCAAGTACCTCTCTATGTTGAATCTTTAATTTGGATATAACCAATTAAAGGTGAGCAAGGAAGATATTCTTAAAACATTTTCTTGAATGAGGTATGAATAGTGTCACTTCATAGTGATTCCTTTAGGGATCACTAATGCTCCAAGAATATTCATGGACTTAATTAATAGATTCTTTATAATTTACCTAAAAAATGGTAGTCTTCTTTATTGAGGATATTTTCATATATACTCCCTGAGTAATAAGGAATTTGAGGAACATTTGAATATTATGTTAAATACCATGTTATGGGGGAAGCTATATTCCATGTAATGTAAATTTGTGTTATATATGGATAAAGTATCATTAATGGATCATGTTATCACTAGAAAAACAATATATGTTGACTATTCCAAGAAAAAGGAAATTGAAGAGTGTCTTAGGACAACATAAGTAATGGAGATTCATTTTTTCATGGACTAGCATGGTGATAAGGAAAATTTGTGAATAATTTCTCATTATTTTAAATCCCACTAACCAAGTTGAATCAAAATGGAGTATTTTGTATTAGGACCATTGAATACGAAGACTGGTTAAATGAGTTGAAAAAGTGTCTTATCACTATAGTAGTACTCACACTACAAAAAAACGAGGACTCAATGTGTAATAAAGATATTCCTCAAAGAAGGGATTAGAATTATTATAGAGTAATAATGATAAATTTATAGCCTACACCTCAATGTATTTGAAAATACATGATAAAAATTATCCAACTCATGATCTGGATTTGGCATCATTGATATTCATGTTAGAAATCCTGAAAAATTATCTATATGGGTAGAAGTGAGAGATATATACAGATCATAAGAGACTTAAAAATTTATACACATAGCAGGATCATAATATTAACCAAAAAAGTAGGTTAGGACTCACCATGAATTAAAACATCATAGTTCACTACCATCCTAGAAAAGAAAATTTAGAGGTGGTTGTTCTATATGGAAAGTATCTTGCAATATTATCATTGATGAGAATTGATAAGGATCCAATATTATTAGATTTTCAATATATAGACATGGTAATAATTATTGGAGTAACATAATCAATCCATTATCGAATTATTTCTCAACCATCCCTCATAGATAAAATACCGGATTTCTAAATAAATCATGTGGAAATTCCAAATAATGTTGATGTTTTCTGAATGTTGAAACCCTAAGAGATCAAAATTAATGAGGGAGGTGTCTTAAGATTTGAGTCATGAATATAGGTACCATCCAATGTTAAGATAAATAATTAAATTTTTAATAATTGAATAGAAAAAAATTCTAAAATCACATAGGAAGCAGAAATATGTATTGAGATCTCTAAGAAAACTATTGGTGGGATTATATGAAGAAAGAGATAGATGGGAAAATCACCATGGAATTTGTCACCAGTCATATGATGATATCTAGAAGAAACAATGTTATATGGGTTGTTTTAGATCATCAAAAAATTAAAACACACTTTATTTGGATTTGATAGGTCTTAAAACTAGATAAACATCAATAGATATAGAATATTGAAGTTTTAAGGCTAATTGATTTACCACTATTGATTTCATCTCATCAAGATCTAATATTTAACTCAATGGTTTGGAAAACTCTCTGATAGACTCTAAAAGGTGATCTAAATTTCATTATGTCTTATCATACTCAAATTGATGGATAACCTAAGAGGACTATTGAGACATTGGATGACTTGTTGGGATCATGTTTTATGGTCTGTAAATGGAAAAGGGACTAGCATTACCCCTGATCATGTTGTATTACAATAATAGTTTCCACTCAGGCATCCAAATTGTTGAATATAAACATAGTATTAGAAAATATGTAGAACACTGACATGTTGGGATGAATTTCGTGAACGTAAGGTTATAGGACATGAAATGTAAAAGGAAATGGTAGAAAAGTTGAAAAACATTGATCAACACATCAAGGTATCCCAATGCACAAAAAAAGAGATATGCAGACAATTGTTGATAATACATGGAGTTTGAGGCTGGAGATATGATATTCCACTAGATATCTCTATGGAAGAGGATCATGGATTTGGGGAGAAAGTAAAGGAAATTCCTAGGTATATTGGCCCCTTATTGATTCTTGACCATGCAAGAGTTATAGAATATCAACTAGAACTACAACCAACCATGTATCAAGAACACTATGTATTCCACAAATCTCACTTCAAAAAGTACATACCAAATCCCTCACATGTAATATGTTCATTGGTGGTGTATTTATAAAATGATCTATCTTACAAGGGGCATCCTTTGAAGATCTTGGATTATTGAGATAATATTTGATGACACGAATAACCGCCAAGGAAAAGTACTATGGCCAATCCATAAGTATAAAGAGGCAATATGGGTAGTACATGAAGTAATGAAAGATGGATACCCTCACCTATTCTAATCGTAGAATGTGAAATGAAAATTTTAGGGGGAAATTTTGAAAAATTGATGAATGTACAATACCAAACATTTATCATTAGAAATTATTTTCTCATCTATTAATTTTTTTAATAAGGTAAAAAACATATATATGATTTAGATCCAAATATAAACTCAATTATCATATGTGAATATTTTAATAATATATATTCATAGAAATTAGTGAACCAATAATAATAGAATATAAAAATGACCCATGGAATTATTATATAATCATTTGGAATATTAATCCAGCCCCTATAATATTATCCTCACCTATTAAATTATAAATAAAATTTTGGCATCATAAAATGATAATATTTTAAAATTATATCAAGGTATAACTAGATAAATGTTTCAAATATGAAAAAATTAATTGTTGGTATTTTTTAATACATAAATGTTTATTTAAACATTTATAATTAAAATAATTATTTAAAATAAAATTTAATTTATATTATTAATTATTAAATTAATAATATTATTTTTCTTAGGATTATAGATTTTTTTTATGATACCATCATTTATTTTTCAAAATGTCTAAAATTAGTTATAAATCTAAAATTGGTATTTTTTTAATAAATGATAATTTTATTAAGAAATTAAAATGTTAATAATGATAAAATTATTTTCAAAAAATGGGTTTCTATTTTAAATTATCCACAACAAAAACTAGTTAGTTTGAATTTTTGTATTTTTCGAACATAGTTGAAATTTTGTGAATAGTGAAATATTATAATTTACATTATTATATAAATACATAGTTTTTAGTTCATTTTATTCATTATGAATGATGTAAGAACCATATTATCAAAATACCATTCATTATTTTATATATTTAGTTAAACAGTTCAAAATATTCATTGTATTGAGCCAAAGTAATAAAATGAATAATAAATTACTCAAAAAATATCCCCTCCTCCCTTATAAATAGCACCCTCAACACCTCTTCTCCTCACACCATCCAAGCTTTGGATCAAGACCAATTATTTCTCAATGATCTTCTAAATACCCTTTCCCATACCTTAGATCCATGGTTCCCAATAAAATGAAAATCTATTTACCTAAGGAGGTTCTCCAGGAGAAGTATTGAAGAGGATATATCCTCATTCATTTTTGAATTTATTTTCAGTTCATTTTCTTTGTTTATTTCCTCTTCTCCAACGTCATCCGTTTTTTAATTTTTAATATAGTATATTATATATACAATAACATTATTATGGCAATCAAATAATCCATCATCAAACCAATTATCCTCTAATTTTTTCTAAAAATGATTTTATTGTCCAAGTGGTGTTGATTTTTCTCCATTGAGGATGTCATGTATTCATTTTCTTTTACCACCATCAAGACTAGTTATAAAACCATTATAATTGTTTATATTTTTGAAAAGTTTTTTCTACCCTTTTTTATGTATAATAAATAACATATTTTCAAAATATTAAATAAATAAACATGTTAATGTGGTTTGAAAACCCTCTTAATTAGTCTAAACAATTATCATTAAACATTTGACTAATGAATCATCTTTATATATGAAAAAAATAATATATTAGACTAATTAATATTATATAATTTATTTAAAAAATATATGTTAAATTTAGGATAATTATTATTTTCCCATGATCATCCATACAATTATCTAGGTGAACCAATCATGAAGACCACAAAAAATGAACACTTATATACGATGAAATTAATCTTCATAACTCATCATAAATGACCAAAATGAACTTAATAAAATTAAAAATGATTTGAATACACGTTTAAAAGGTTAAGGAATTATTAATTAATTAATATAATATAATAATACATGATATTAATGTGACAAAATAATTCATATATTAGATAATAAGATTCTCAAACCAAATTTATATCCTTTGGGTAATTCATGTTTCATGGCAAATATCAGTATGAATATTATTTTAATATTTTTAACTTTTAATTTATTATCTCTTACCTTTTATTTTATAGTATATAAATATTTCTAATCATGTTTTTGATGAATAAAATTATTTTCCAAAAGAAATATTCTTTCAAAAACACATTTTAACTACTCTTCAGATGTTTCTTCTTCACTCAATTATTGATGTTATAAGAAATATGTTTTTTCCATTTATCATTTGGGAACCCAAAATTTTATTCTTGAATTTATTCTATATTAAATAAATCATTTTCCTTTATAATGGTTATTTTATGTCTAATATTTATATACGTTCTCAGTAGTATGCATGACTATGGAAATGTTACAATGTGAGTAGGGAGCCCATAATTAAATAGAACTTAAATGAATTATGTAATGTGATTATATCTCATAAGATAATATGATGTATTAATGAACATGATTCTAGATTTTTTCAAAATTATGATGTTATTATTATTCAAATATGTTATTTGTAAATATGATGCTAGAATTGTTTACAACTATGTGTGTTTTGACCACTAAGACAAGGTGTTTCGCATGTATGAAATAACACATTCCATGCCATTAACTAATGTTTTATTTAAGTAATATGATGATGATCCTATGGATATATTATAATTATGATGATTATGAAAACCCTTGTTATATTTATTCAAGCCCTCATTTATCCACTTACTAGGCTTTCAGTTCACCCCTTTCAATTATGTATATCCTTAGGTGGTGACTTCTAAAATTGTGAATGTGAAGGAAATTAAGAAGCTATAGAAGTTGGAATTAAATAATGTTTATATTTTATTATGTAATTTTTTTTTCATTAGTATATTTTTTTCAAGACCACAAACTATTTGATCCTAGATTTATAAGAATATTATGTTGTTTATCACTAAATTGATGTAATATTCAAGTAATAAAAGTAGGGTAAATATAACTATCCTCATGCATTTAAGTAATATAGTATTTATTGATTTCCTTAGTCAACTTTTGGAAGTCTTTATAGATGATATTATTATATTTTGATATAGAAATAATGAGCATTATGGAAACGTAAAAATAATAGAAAATACCCTAAATAAGGATAAAATATATGAAAATTTTACAATGGTGATTTTTGGATGTAAAATGAACCATTTTTGGGTCATATAATATCAAAAGTGTGTATATTAGTAGATCGATCAAATACAGAGGCTATTGAATATTGTCCCAAGGCAAACAAAGTGTCTGAAATATTTATATTTCATGGTTTAACTAGATATTATGAACAATTTTTGGGGAATTTATCAGGACTATCTAATCCCCAAACCATTTTAACTTGTAAGGGAGTCATGTTTCTTTGGAAGTTAAATATTCGAATTATTTTAAGGGATTGAAGAGAAGATTTGATAGCACACCTATTCATACATTAAGATGTAATGGATAATGGTTTTTAATCTATTTTGATTCATCCAATATGGGAATGGGATGTGTTAATATGAAAAAAATTTCATTCTTATAGATTATTACTCATGAAAATTGAATATCCATTGGAGAAATTACGCAGATCATGATTTGGATTTGGATGAAGTAATTTTTGAATTAATGATATGAATGAATCATATTTTTGTGGAAAAGAGTAACATATATATCAATCATATTATTTTAAATTATATATTCATACATAAGGATTTGAATTTGTTCCAAAGAATATTATTTGAATTTACTAAATAATATGAATGATCAAAACATTAGTACCCTGAGAAAATAAACAAGGTGTCTGATTTATTGAGTCAAATGGATCCGTGTATCTTATCCATGTTGAGGATTAAAAAAGATCCAATATTTCTGGATTTGTAACGTATAGATACGAAAATCCCAAAACAAGGGTAAAAATATTATATTAATTAACTGAATGTTCAACCAAATATCCAAGATAAGAATAATGTGGAAGAATAGGAACATGTAGAAGTAAAATAGAATATTGGAAATATTCCTAAGTTTAACCTTTATCATGATTAAATGATATGGATTAGGAACCATAAATGAATTCCTTTGATACCATATTTGAAGAAGAAATTATTAGTGTAATATCATTATTATTCATTATCCATTCATTTGGGAAGTACTAGGATTTATAGGCATTTAAAATAGTACATTTGGTCGAATTGAATGAAGAATGATATTGTAGAGTTTGTATCTTGGTGGTTTATATATCAGTATGTCAAGGCTATAGGAAAAAAATGTAAGTGGATGTTTCATGCATTTCACATTTTAGAATGGAAATAACAAAAAACGGATTTTTTCATTAGACTCCCCAAAATATATAAAGCAACTAATGATATATGAATTATAGTTGATCTCCTAACTAATTCATTACACAACATCGCTATCATTTAATACATTTATCTAGATCATCTTTCCATCATAAATGTTAATGATATGGTTTGGTTGATGGGGTTACCACATTCTATTATGTCTGACAGGGATCTGGGGTTCTACTCAATATTTGGGTGAAGTCTTTAGTAACATACTTATACATAATTGGTTTCCAATAATGTGTATCATCATCATATTGATGGTCAGTTTGTGACAGCAATTTAAACCCCAAAGGATATTTTGAGATCTTATTCTATGGATTTCAAATCTAGTTGAGAGAAATAACTTCCTTTAGTTTAGGTTTCTTAAAACAATATCTTTTACTCAAACATTCAGATGGATACGTAAGAATACCATTATAGAAATAATTTAGAGACCTATAATGCTAGAATTAATTTGGATAAATAAATGTTATGACACCTAAGATAGCTAAATAAATTTAAGGGAATGTGAGATCCTTTCAAAAAAACGTCTCGGAATCCCGGAGTCCATAGAAAAATTATGCTGATAACCACTGGTATGATCTTATATTTAATTTTGTTGAAAAGGTTATTTTAGAAAATTTATCCTTAGAATAAAGGTATGATAATTGGGAATAAAATAAAACTAATACCTATGTATATAAGTAGCTTTGATATTCCAGATTTTATTGGGATAGTTTTCTATCGAACAGTGCTTCTATAAAATATCATCCAATTCAAGGATGTGTTCAATTTATCTCTTCTATGTATTTTTATAATAGAACATTTACTAGTACTGAACTCAATGGAAATTTTAGTGGAGGAAGATCTTTCTTTTAAGGAATAACATTTGGAGATTATGGGTCCACATAGATTACTATTGGAAAAAAATTACTCACTTTTAAATTTTTGTGGTGAACCCATCATTTTTATGAAGCTATATGGGAACATGAGTGCATTATGAGGTTGAATTAACCACATTGATTTTTATTGATTCGATGAATTTCAGGGGTGAAATCCATTTTAAGGGGGTAAAATTTATAAACCTGATTTTTTAAATACTTTTGAATAAATTAAATTTCATTTATATCTTGTGTTATAAAAAATCCCAATTTATGCGTAATACCCCAATATTTCAAAGTACATTATCTTTTTAAAGTAATTCAATATCTTATATTGCACGCAACACCTACTTGGATTTTTTTATATGCACGATTGAGTTTCTTCAAAAAAACACATTAGTATTATAATTATTTAAATGATATATTTATTTATCAAATAAATATTTAAATATAAATTAAAAAATAAATATTAAATTTTATATGTAATGATTTTACATTAATAAAACATGTATATAATTAAATGTATACATTTTTTTAAAATTGTTATTTATTTAGAAAAACAATTTTCTTAAAAGAACTACTTTTTTTGTCATTTTTTGAACAATAATAAAATTTATATTAGGCACTCATAAATATTTATTTTGGTAAAATAGAATTTATTTTTTAATTTGTAATATCAAAATTATCATAGGGTTAAGTTTCTTTATTTTTAGGAAATCATACAATTTTTAATGAATTGTGAAAAATACTCTATAGTAAAGAAAATTGGCTTTTCTTTTAAAAAATTATTTTTATTTAAAATTTATCAAAATATATAAATAGATAAATAATACATATATTAGTCTAATGTAAGTCATTTGTGTCATTTTATAATAAGATTTTATCTGTAAAATTTTACAGAACTTTTTGACATCTTTTACACGCCTTATAGGTACATATAAAAATTTGCATAAAACGTAATTTTACCTCTTCATTGAATTGAATTTAAAAAATATGACAGGCATGTTTGTCATCATTAAGTAAAATTTTCTTCAATAGGATGGAAATAATTTTTTTCTGAATAGTAACTGTTAATTTTTTTTAACACTGTTAAAAGTAATTAGAGTAATTAAATGTAAAAATAATCTTATAATAGTATAAAATTGCCCAAAAACATGTCCGAATTCTATTATTTAAACCAAAATCATCATTAGGACAAAAATAAGATACTTACTGATCCATTTTGGTAAGATTAGGACACTTATAATATTTTATTTAATGATTTGTTAAAAATTTTAAATTCAAATTTTAATAACTAAAACATTTTTAATATAGTGTTATAAATAAGATAAATTAGACTCTAAATATTAATTAGAAGGATAACAATATTTACTATGTCATAGAATTTTATTTATAATATTTAGAGATTAATGAATTAAAATCACTTATGACACAATTATAATGCCATAATTTCCTTATTAATGAATGATTAAAATAATTTCTATTATAAATATTAATATAAATGTAAATTTAATCTTTTGATGCCAGCCAAGAATTTTATAGGTGTATATGAATTTGTATTTGTTGGTTCAATGTATTTTATTCGAATGAATAATTTTTATATGACATTCACCAAAATTAAATTCTAAATAGTGTCAAAATTTACATAAATCAATTTTTAAAACAAATACTATTTTATTAAATGATATAATATTATTAAAAATTATGATTTTGAAAAATTATTTAGATAATGTCAGTTATGAAATTAATGAACCTCATGAGGATTTCCTATAATTTTATAGTCACTATATTAGATAGGTTGTATAATAATACATGAAGACATGGTAAAAGTTAAACTATTTAAGTAATTGTTAAATCTAAAAGTAAAGCTAATATGGAGACCTAAACTTTTCCTAAACCTATTGGTGGAGATTATTTCTATACATCCTCACCTTATTGTATAAATAAATCCATTTTTATATTTTATAAACAGAAAATAAATTTATAATAAAATAATATTTCAAACTTTCCTAAAGATCCCATCACCATTCTTATAAAAGGGTACTTCCCCTTCTCTTAAATTCACACCTCCAAATCCATTTGGATCGACCACCCCCTGCTAAAATATCCTCCCAAAAACCCTAAATTAAAACTATAGGCCTTAATTTGATCATAAATCCACCCTATAAAACCCTTTTTTAATCAAAAGGAAGCACCTGAAGAAGATGTAATTATTTTATCATCTCTTTCAAAGTTCTTTTCTTCTTCTATTTATTCTTTCTTTATAGTTTCCACACTGAAATAAAAAATCCAAAACATTATATACATAATAAGATGTTTTTATTAATAAGGTAGATCCATATTCATTTTCTAACCATCCTTGGAATGACAATGTCACCATATGTGTGTACGCACGACTTGCCATCTCTACATCGTGGTGTAGTTTGTTATTAAACACTTCATTATTTGGATGGTTATAATAATGAGTATCATTGATCTAAATAATAAATATAACATGTTAACTATTATGTATATTTAAAATACAATCCAATTACATATGATTTCACCATCAATATAATGATATATTTTCTTGTGCGTACGTACGAGTTACCATCTCCACGACTCAATGAGATTTCATTGCCTATCGTAACTATTCAAGAATAATGTTTTATTAATTATTTAAAAATATTTTTTAAGAACATAATATCATTATAGATATGAATCAAGTACATCCAATATATATAAAAAATGACTTACGTTACAAAACATAAAATGGAAAACGAATCAGTTAACACCCGAATCAATTATACTACTGAAATATTATTAACAAGAAAATATTAAAGAATCATATATGATATCATATTTATGTATATGGTTCTTGTATAATTTAATGACAATGATTTAAATATTTTAAAGTAGGTCAATATACCCTAAAATAAGTAAATTTACAATGTAATTGATAATTTCACTATCAAATTATTATCTGAGATTGATTATGTATAAGTATTTACTATGACATATTTTTCATCAATTTCCTTGTTTCATAAAAATGTTTTCAAAAGGAATATTTTAAGGTTTCATGTATCGGACTATTTAACTAGATAATCATTTGAAATTCTATAATGATTTATTTTTCAAAATAATTTAAATTAATGTCCATATTTACAAATTAATTTTATGGATTTAATTTTATGGGAATGATTATTTTAAAATTTTAATTCCTTTCTAAATTTTAAAAGTGTAATGGGACAAATTGATTCAAAAATGTATTTTAAATGACTTCCTTTATAAATTTCATAACTTTAAATGATTTCATAGAAAAAGGATATTACTTTCGAAGAGTTTTACTAATAATTTTTAACTATGTCAACATCCTTTACCAGATATTATTCTTGATTGAGTTTGATTAATAATAATTCAATATTCCATTCTTTATTGAATGAGTTATGATATGTTTGACTATGGATGTTTTATTTTTAAACCATTCATGGTTTATGGTTGATGTATTGAAATTTAAAACACTAGTTTTAATATGAATGATTATGATATGTTTTACCCTTTTCATATGAATAATGCCTTGGACATAATAAGTGATGTGTGGGGCCCACTATAGCCTCTCGATGCATTGGTTGGTCTCATGAGACAAACCTTAGTGTTGGAACAAGGCCTTTACAAAATTTATATCTTGGGTCGTGGTAAGAGGCCTTGTCTTGGTGGTTAATATGTCCTTTATTATTCCCTATATCATTATGAGATTAGTTATTAATGTTACATGTGATTATTAGACAAGTAGAATATCTATATGAATATTTAAATGGAATTATTTGATTTATCATTGAAATATTGTGCTGATGTTTATGTTTAAAGAGATTTTGTTTAAATTTTATACCTTCCATAAAATTTTATCATTATTTATGATATCCTCTGCTAAGTTATTTACCCATAATGATCATGTGAAGTCACCCCTTTCTTTTTTTTATTTTTCCAATATTTCAAGAAGTGTATAATGATATATATTGATGTTTAAGCTAAGATAATAATGGAAATTTCAACGGATTATCTTTGTTGTATTTTATGTTAGAAATTTTAATTTTAAGTTCATGTATGTAATCTATTTTCCAAGACTGTTATATTGATCGGTCTTTCAGGACATGATTCCTTGTAATAATGCCAATGTATTAAAGTAATGCACTGGCTCTGGGATTCTAGGGTTGGGGCATTACATTTGGTATCCAAGATATTTTAGCAATAACCATTGGAAATAAATTTAGAAAACCCCTTATTAGATAACATTACGAAAAAAATGCATTGAGGATTAGTATAAAAGAACATCCTAGAATTTTGTTAATGTAGAGATTTTGTGTGTTTTCTAACAAATACTTCCCTATCCGGATACTAAAAGTGGAGGAGGTTTTGGAATAGATATACCTAAAAGTAAAACCTCTGACAAGGTGTTCAAATCCCGACTCGGGGTAACCTAGTACATGAAAAATACCCTTACTAGGAACATGGTTTGATACTCCTTGGGGATATGCTTAGGATAATTCACATTTAAATTGAAAACCATACTGAAGGATTTATGATTAAATATTCCCCCATCAGGACCATATTTATGAATATGAGATTATAAAAGCATAAATTTTCAATTTCTGAAAAGTATTTCACCAGTTTAGAATTATGCATTATAAGTCATAACTGAATCTAGTGTATGAAATTGTTTTGAAATGGATCATAGTAGAGGGAATGAGAACCCAAAAAATGCACACGATCCACAAGGTAATAAGGATCATGTATTTCATGGTCTTATTCTAACATTTTGAAGGGAAATACTATTGCATGTATTCTCATCATATGAGGAAATATTATAATGTGTTAATAAGATATACAATGAATTCTCAGAGTCCTATGGCTTTGAAGGGAAGCTAGAGAATAAGATTATGGTGAAGAAAAATATGGATAAAGGGAAGAAGAAAAGAATGATTTCTCCATATGTGAAATATATAGAAAGAATCACCTAGAAAGATCTTGAAAGGACTAGGTGTTTGTTTTATGTGTCTTGAAAATATTTATCAAGAAAATGAATGAATATGGAAAAAAGAAAATATTAATATTTATTATTTCATCTATAGTGAAATGGGGAATTATGAAAATAAATTTCCAAAGTGATAAGGAAATATAGCTCCAAAGAATCAAAGGGGTCAAGGTCAAGCATAAGATGTTTCTATAGTCAATGTGAAATAATTAATGTATTTTTTTGAATGAAAAATTATGTCATTTTAGTCTTGTATCAATGATGTACTTGTTATATGAATTATGGAAATAAATAAGGCTTGTACTTCTGTAATATTTCATTTTGGATTTTTGCTTTTATGGAACTATGAAATTTGACTCAATAGAAAGTTAATATTTTGGTAAAATACATGGTTAAGGGAAAGATAACCCTTAATATGGTTCTGATACTAATGTTATGACTTTGGAATTAGTGATTATTGATTTGAATAAATTATATTAGATATTATTGAATACAATGAAGCTAATTAATTGTTTCTTTACTCCATCATTTTTTGAGTTTACATAATTTTTAGATATAAGAAGCATATCCAGTATTCTATAATGAATCATAGAGCAAGAATATAATTAATATGTTTTTACGGTAATTCAGGGTGTCACCATATTTTAAGAGAATACACGATGAAGGTATTTACCCATTATTATGTGGAAAAAGTATATCTTTATTATATTAAGATCCTTATAAATATTATTCTGTCAGTTTGGACATAAGTATTTTAAATAAGTCTAATAGATGGTATAGATTAAGTTGGAAATTGGATAATAATTTTTAAGGATGAAAATTTTCTTTATATTATTTTTGAAATGTCATAATATTGACAACTTGGAGGTCAAGCAACAACTAGTCGCGTCCAACAAAGACGTGAGACTTGAACTCACAACCAAAGGGCTTCAAGGGTGTATCACGAACCGCTGGCCTATGTGATGTACTCGTCTATATAATGTAGTTCTTTAAATGGTCTCAAAAAGGAATTATAAATTCAGTTATAGAACCCTATATTATTTGGATAAATAGAGTATTTTTTATATCTATAATATTTTGGAGTGAAGGCTGATTTTATGTTAGAAATTAGTTAAGGATTGAACTCTACTTATCAAGTATAATTTTTTTTCTCATTCTATGAATGAATTAATCCTTAATATTTATGGAAAGTATCTTAAAACCAATAAAGTTGTTATCCTAAAAACTTATGTTTTATTGAATCGATGATATATAAAATCATCATTGAATTATGGCTTTGTGGCCCTCAATTTTCCATTTATTGTTCACTTTTTAAGGATGGATAACCCCAATAACTCCTTATAAATATTTTCAATTTCCCCTAATTATGTGTATCTAGTTTCCACCAATGTTATTGTATTTGAAATACTAATTTGGGGATTACTTTTTCATTTCCCTTTCACTCTTATTAATACTAAATTTTAATAACCCTTTTTCTGGTGAGGGTTTTCCATAATGGTAATTTCTATTTTTGACCTTTTATTTTTGAAGAACAAATTCAAATTGAGAGGGTGAAATTTAACGAAGTAGAGGATAATGTAACACCCCAATAATTCACAGTACATTATCTATTTAATGTAAGTTAATAGCTTATATTGCAGGCAACACCGACTAGTCTTGCATTATACCAAAGATTGAGTTTCTGCGAAACAACACATTAGTATTATAATTATTAAAATGATATATTTATTTATCCATTAAATATTGTAATATTAATAGTAACAATGAAGTTTTTAATGTTATTCATAAATTTTTCACATAAATAAAATATATTTATAATTAAATGTATATGTTAACTACAAATAGTTATATATTTTGAAATTTTATTTTCTTAAAAGAATTACTTTTTATGTCATTTTTTGAACAATAAGAAAAATATTTTTAGACACTCATATTAATTATATTTGGTAAAATATATTTATTTTTTTAATTTATAATATAAAAATTATATATTGTCAATTTTTGGTATTTTTCTAAAAACATTTAGTTTTTGATGAATAGTGAAAAATACTGCATAGTACATAAAAACCGTTATTTTCATTTAAAAAATAATTTTTAATTAAAATTAATCTTAAAGTCAAAATAGATACGTAATACATATATTAGTCTTATTTAAGTCATTTCAGTCATTTTATAATAAGATTAGATATATAAAAATGTATTGAACATTTAATGTATTTTACCCACTTTATAGACACAATTACAAATTTTCATAAAATGTAATTTTCCTGCATCTGTGAATTGAATTTCAAAAATGTAATAGATGTGGTTGTCATCATTATGTAAAATGTGGTTCAACAGAATGAAAATAATTTTTTGTGAATAGTAACTTTTGAATTTTATTCACTATAGTTAAAAGTAAATATAGTAATTAAAGGTAAAATGAATATTATAATAATATAAAATTACCCCAACACATGTCCAAATTCATTTGGATAAGTGTTTTTAAACCAGAATCAACCATAAGACATAAGTAAGATCCTTTTTATCAATTTTTGTCAGATTATGACATTTATTATATTTTATTTAAAGAAAAGTTAATAATGTTAAATTCAAATTTTAATAGCTAAACTATTTTTAATATAGTGTTATACCTAATATAAATTTGTCAATAAATATTCATTAGAAATATAAACCGTTTCTTAAATCATAGTATATTACTTATAACTTTTTGGTATGAAATAATTATTTTTATTTGTGACACAATGATGATGCGGTAATTACCTTATTAATGAAAGATTAAATTAATTGGTTATATACATATTAAAATAAATGTAAATAGAAATTATAATGCCATAAATGAAATTTATAGATTAATATGACATGTTAGGGTTAATTAAATGAATTTTTTTGACGAAATTAAATTGTTATGACTTTCACAAAAACCAAATACTAAATAGAGTCCAAATTGACATAAATGTGTTTTTTAAACAAATACTATTTTATTTAAATGCATAATATTTCATAAAATAAAATATTCAATATAATGACTTAGATATTGTAATATATGTAATTAATGAACAAATATATGTTCTATTGGCATTTTATAGTAACTATATTAACCATATAGTATAAAAATAAAAGAAGACATGGTAAAAGCTAAACTATTTAAAAAAGAGTTAAATCTAAATTATAAGGTTAATTTGGTGACCTAAACCTTCTTAAAATATATTGGTTAAGATTATTTAAACCCATCCAAACCATATCCTCTAAATAAATAAATTTTTTCCTATTATAAACCAAAAATAATTTTATAATAAATTAATATTTCAATATTTTTCTAAAGTGCCCCTCACCTCTCTTATAAAAGGGCACTTCCCCTTCACTTAAATTTACACCAATAAATATATTTGGCTTGGCCAAAACCTACTAAAATATCCTCCCAACTACCCTAAAATCATTATAAAGGCCTTATTTTTTCAGGACCTGACCCGATGGGGCTTGAGCCTTGACTCCCCAAGATTGCCTCCAATAGGCCATGGACTGGTGACTAGCACTGAGTAGGCTTTCACACACATGAGAGGCATTAGACGAAGGTACATGTACACACTCACACCCTCATACACCTCCATGAAACAGTGTAGAGATACATAAAAACCAGAATGAAATGCATGCATACATGTAATTAACAACCAGAGTACAACAAAAGTAAAATAGGGCAAAACAGGGCCCACTAAAAGAAAACTACAAAAGCGTCCAAACTACTCAAGAGAGAAACGATACCAAAATCATTGTCGGTAAGATCCTTAGCATTTCTATAGTAAACACCCACCCCCACCCCTGGTCAGTCATGCAAACTAAGCTCTTCATGCTCTGGGTCCTCCTGAAACTCCGTCGAAACGCCTGTGGTCTGCACAAGATACAAACATGTGCAGGAAAATCCCATGTGGGGGTGAGTATATAAAATACCCTGTAGACACCCCAAAAACCAAAAAATAAAAGGGAGAAACTAGAAGGAAACATTCAGCTCATCCCAGCCAGAGGGAACCCAAACAAGACAGAAACTCCACCTTGAGACCATCCTCGGCTAAACACGACGAGTCATCTCTGCCCTGGTGTATGCCCATACATATACCATGAGCAATCTAGATATACTAAAACACGCACCAAGTCTCATGAGGTTCCTACCTTGTAACCTGTGACATGTATATAACTAGGAGAACACACTCCATGATCACTATCATCCTAGATGGCACCAGTCCGAGAGATACACTCCATAGGGTCCCACATAAACATCTCAAACGCCCACCCGAGAGATCACTCTCTCTGGATATTGTCCCTGAGAACCTCACACTGAAACAGCGGAAACAAAAAACTCCTTAGTTAGGGGATCACTCCAAGGGTATGATAGAGGATTCTAGAACCCAGACTGGTATTCGAAGATCTTACAAGTAGAGGATCACTCCCAAGATCTGATGTAGGATACTACAACCTGATCATGAATTTATAGATCTCATGGAGAGGGGATCACTCCCAGGATCCACATGGGGATACCACAACCCGATCTGGTGCTCATAAGAAACATATCACTCAGATAGAGTATTAACACCCTTGTAAATGTGGTCATGAATATATTGGAACCCTATCTAGTATAAATCGTGATGTAGGGGATCGAACCAACGATTCACGAGCCCTACCGAGACCACGCGCTGAGTAGGGGATCATATATTCAATGATAACTAAACCCTACTATAATCCTCATGATGTGAAGGGGATCATGTACCCGATGATGCGACAACCCAAATGAGGATGGCCTACAATGTATGGGGTCATATTCCATATGATTCCAAAATCCCTACGGGGTTAACCTTCTAGATATGGGATCGCCTCTTGTGGATTAGGGGTCATAGAGATACCAAGAACCTGATCTAGGGAAACAATGATAGAGGATTATTCTCCAGGCCCAATAGAGGGATGCCACAACTCTAGCAGATTAAACATACCATAGATAGTATCACAAACCTTAACAAAGGTTGTGATGCCACACAAACCCTCATAGGAACAAACCAAGGGAGTACCCTTAACCTCTGTGGTTCCAAACATCACTAACCAGATCAACTCGCCACAACAAGACACTACTCACATCTATGGCCGATACTGAGGCCACCATCGCGATCCACGAGGAAAAACTCAAAGGATATGCAGTTTAGTCGCCCAAAATGGAAAACTTGTGAAAAAGGAACAGTCACCATAGCTAGCCCAGGTGGGGCCCACACCACGCTACTGAAACTCATCAAGAATATCACACCATTGAAATCCCCTCGAAAAAACACACGGGATCGACTACTCAAACACTCCAAATGGATGTTTGGTGAAAAATGACATTTCATAGTAAAACATGCAAATCAGGCCCTGTGGGGACCACACTTTATCACTAGCCTGAACACTATGAAAATAATCTCAAAATGTCAGCACGAGAACTGGGATCACAGTACCTCTGATGGTGAGTCCATCAGATGTCCGGTTCGCGAGGTACATCCATTGCAAGATTTAATAATAATTTAATATTATTAAATGAAAGTGTTTTGGATCACCCAACTTCGAGCGGAGAACTCAAAAACCTCGAAACCCACTTTAAATAAGTCCACCTAACTAAGATGGACCCATGACTATTGACGGCGCATCAAACGGACAAGCCGTTTATGAGATACGCCCCTTTGAACAAAATGGGAGCCAAATTTGGCCGGTGCACCCCGACCGGCCCTGTCCAGACTGCTGGCCTGCGGTCCAGCCACGGGCCCGGTCCAACTCATCGCAGCCCGTTGGCCATGGCTCGTCCGAACACCAATGGACCCATGCCCCCTCGATTCCAGTTCCTCCAAATAGATAGGCCGCTTGTCCAGTCTTTGTTCGCGCGCCACACCAGCAGGACCAGCCAAATGCGGTTCCTTGTCCACTGCTCCCCTCAAGGTCAGCACCTCGGGGCGCCTCCCTACCACGACAGGGCTAGGCCGCCACAAAGATTAACTGACACCACCTTATAGCGCTGCACCGCCCAACACCACCGTCCACCTCAATCGTCGACCTGCGCAGCTCCCCCACCAGATGACGCCACACCGAACTGGCCGCACCCAAGCCTACTACTCCGTCCACACCTGACACAGTCATCCTCACTAGCCGCACCCGACGATGTCTCTCCACCTACTGCTGACCCCCCCCCCCCCACTCCATGGACTCTTCTCAACTGCTGGCCGCCGCACACCGTCTGAGTGCCACATCACCAAGGCCTCACGCTGGTGGTACAACTCTGGCCGGTTCCCCCGCTACACCACCCTGACTCCGAACATCACCCCTTGTCGGTGATGTTAATTCCTTCGGCCTCCACGACCAATATGGAGGCCTGATTTCAAAACTGAATATGTATATGGAATCCTCAGGACGAGACGTTCATAGTGCCTACCCCTGATCAACGGTCCCACGGAGTTTTGGTGCATCTGAAAATTCAGTCGTAGAATGATGAAGAATGCGTCGAACGTGATATTTAGAGCAGGAATTGGATGGTGGCCGTGTTCATTTGGAAATCATCCCAATTATATGATTTTATAATTGAAAAGAAGGATTTGACAAAAAATCATGAAATTGATGGAGCAGAAAACCAACTAAAAGCCTACCCCGATCCGGTCATTCGTCCTTGGCGACGCCCCCGTTGTGATCCCACTTCGATCTACCAGATTTTTCTACCCAATCTGGCGAAGAATGGAGAAGAACAACGAAGAACGTTTGAGAGTGATAGATTGAGTGGGAGTGAGAGTGAAAAGGGATGAATGGGTTTTCCCCTTAATTCCATCACTAAAGTGGAATTTATAAACATTCTAAAAATATACCAACAGGCGCAGATTATAATACCTCCGCGCCCACCTATACTATATCATGCCTTAGCAAAAAACCCCATTTCAAACTCTGTGGAAGTCTCAGATTCTCTTTTCAAGATTTTGTTCTAAAGTTATTCAAATAGAACACCGGTGATAAAAATCGCTAGGTCATTATTTTAAAATTGGAATTTTTCCCATGGGTGACATCTCTCATAGCAGGGCCATGCCCGCAATGTTTACACCCTGTATAGGGTAAACATTGTAGGTTCTGGGCACAATGGAAGCACATTGGTGGGTGAGCTGAACTTTAATTTTAACGTTAAGAAACGTTCAATCCGATATCTTTCACGATTTAAAATGTTGAATCATCGGAATAGAACGAAGAACAAAAAAATAAGAGGGAATCCCAGAACTATATAGATAGGATCATCATATGTTGGTTATAATTAATTTAATTAATTCAAAAGAATTGCCTTGGTGGAATTATTTCTTCGTTGATGTCTCCGGTCACAATCCTATGATTCGTCATTGTGTCGTAGAATACAAGTGTAGGATTCCTCTAGCAGTGATCGACACGTGTGCCATGTATCTATGGACATCGCCGAAGGGATCTCCGGGGTGCTACGCGGAAGAGCCTTCGCTTGCGATGTCCACCTTCAACCACCTTGATCCGGTGGAGAATCTGACTCTCGTAACTTGAGGGCGTTCTTGGTGGAGAGGGAATTCTCTCTTGGCTTGTGAGTATTTCCAAACCCGTTGTGCACAAAAAAATGGCTCTGGAAAAGTGTTGGGGTTGTGAGGATATTTATAATCGGGTTTGAGGTTAATAGAGTTATGACAATAAATAAACGTGTTACGTGTTTCATTTATTTCATTAACTCTTATTGAAACCCCATGTCGAATTTTTAATTCCTTGACATGCGCCCACGCTGATTATAATTAATATCATTTAATATAACAATATTATATCCTCAAAATCCTGACTAAAAAAATACACAGCGTGTAATAATTAATACACAGCGTGTACTTGTTTTCTATAAAACTACACGACATGGATATTTAATATACATGACATGTACTTTTATTTTCTATTTTTCTACACCATATTTATTAGACCTTGAGTAATGGATATTTATTTATTAAATAAATGTAACTTCATTACTCATCAATAAATATATTATTTCACCCACAATAGATTTCTCGAATAACTAGTGTCGAAATAAATGCGATCATGAATCCTTAAATAATTATTAGACCACAGTTGGGAATAATATTTATTTAACTTGTTAAATTAATATTTAACTGCGATACATGGACACACTTAGTGTGTGACCCTCTAGGCCTCTTTCTAGGTGGAATTAGGCAGAGCTTTCCTAAAGTCCAAGGTTAGCTTCTAGAAACACACCAAGGAACCCATAGAGAAAGAAGTTAACCCCTCAATGATGTGTCACCTCCTACGAACGCTTACCGTGTAATATAATCCCTTTGTCTTGATATCTCCAATCAAATGAGTTGCATGCTAGTTCCATCAACCCATGTGCTCGATTATTCTTTATTTGACTTCCTGGAATTGAACTCGACCATACCTTACCATAGCCATGGATTTATTTAGGCTATATCAATTCAATCAAAGGGCCTGAGATATCTACTTCTGTTATGAAACAGAAGGGAAAATACTTTCTCTCATTATCTATTAATACAGTATTACTCATGGCGCACCCAACATATCCTACCTCGCTGCGAACAGTGTCTCGTCACAGTTTTCATCAATACATCTAAGTGCGCGAGTTGCAATACCCATTAATGATAATCATAAAGTCTAATGACCAATACACACGTCCGTAGATAGGAACATGTAATGACACTATGAAATGTGGGTTTCCTACTGGTGGGTCTCGTTCTCATAATATCCTCATCGATATTACCAAGGGCACACACAACGAGAAGGTGCCTCAATGTTTTATGAGTCCTCACCCCTAATGCCCTGTATTATATGTGTCCCTCAAATAAAAACAACCAGCCATAGAATATATATTCAAGAACAGTGTTATGGCACTTCCGGGTTCTCATCATAGTAGGAATCCGCTAGAACCCTTTAATGCAGTAGCTGTCCATAGGACATTATCACATGCATTGTCACATAAAAGAACAAACAACATGTGATAAGTCTTTTATTAATGAATAAGGTACAAAGTTGTTGGTTCTAGGCCACCAACTCCAACAGACTCCCACTTGGAGTAGAGCCAACTTCTAACAACCTTTAACCTGCTAGCTCTCACATGATATTCATGCTTCTGCTGAGATAATCCATTAGTCATCAGGTCTGCCACGTTCACTTCTGTGGACACTCTTCTCACTACAACTTCACCCCTTTGATAGAAATCCCTCAAGAGATGATACTTCCAGAGTATGTGCTTTGTCCATTGATGTGACCTTGGTTCACTTGCAAGAACCACTACAGCAGTATTATCACAATAAAATGTAATGGGATCTTTTCTACTAGGCACCACATCAATATCCTGACAAATTTCTGAATCCAGACGGCTTCCTTGGCTGCATCAGAAGCCGCTATATTTTCAGACTCCGCTGTAGAATCGGCTACAACTGACTGCTTTGAACTCTTCCAGCTCACAGCTCCTCCATTGTGACAGATAACCTATCTAGATTGCGACATCAGATCGTTCTGATTTGTCTGAAAACTAGCATCAACATACCCTCTGATGACAAGCTCCTCATCTCCTCCATACACCTGTAACATATCCGTAGTTCTTCTCAGATACTTAAGGATAGTCTTAACAGTAGTCCCATTTTATTCTCCGCGATCTTCTTGATATCTGCCTACCATGCTCAATGCATAGGCAACATCATGTTTGGTATATAACATGGCATACATGATGGATCCTATAGCCAAATCGTATGCGATCTTACTCATTCTATCTTTCTCTTATTGTGTCCGAGGACACATTTTCTTAGAAAGATGTAAGCCATGTGACACTGGAACCAATCCCCTCTTCGATTGTTCCATAATAAATATCTTTAGTATCTGGTCAATGTATGTACCCTATCATATTCCAAGCAGCTTCTTGGATCAATAACGAATGATCTTGATCCCTAGAATGTAGGCTGCTTCACCTATGTCTTTCATGGAGAATCACTTGTTCAACCAGTCCTTAACTGACTGTAAGGCTGGTACGTCGTTTCCAATATGTCATTAACATATACTATTAGGATAACAACCGCATTCCCATTAATCCGCCTATAAACACATGGATCACAGTCATTCTTAATGAAACAAAATTCCTTTATAACTTCATCAAATCAAATGTTCCATGACCTGGATGCATGCTTCAATCCATAATTATATTTTTGCAACTTGCAAACCCGTTTGGATTAACGTGGTATCACAAACCCTTCTGGTTGTGTCATATAGACATTTTCCTGAAGGTTCCCATTAAGGAATGTTGTTTTGACATCCATCGGCCAAATATCGTAGTCATAGTAAGCTGCTATGGCAAGTGTGATTCATAGGGATTTAAACATGGAAACTAGTAAGAAGGTTTTATCATAGTCAATACTGTGACGTTGTCTGAATCCTTTATACACTATCCTTGCTTTATAGGTTCTAACTTGACCTTCCATGTCTATATTTCTCTTGAATACCCATTTTCATCCAACATGCTTTACATCAACTGGCTCATCAACCAGAACCCAAACTTCGTTCTGATACATGTAATCCATCTCAGAATTCATAGCTTCTAGCCATCTTGTAGCTTATAAGCTTTCTACTGCTTCCTTGTAGGAGAGAGTCTAATCATTGTCCAACAATAATTATTCACCATCCTTGGTGACTAAGAAACCAATTCTCTCTGCTTCCCTTACCTCTCTTGAACTCCTATGCTGTACTTGGGTTTCTGGAACCTCTTCCACGGGGACCTGTGGAACTTGTTCATGTACCAACTCTTGTGTATCTTGAGAAACAACTTTCTCAAAGTCAATATTTCTCCCACTATCCTTCTTGAGTATTTGATCCCTCTCAAGAAATATGGCGTGTCTGGCGACAATCAATTTCTTGTCTTGAGGGTTATATAGGTAAAATCCTTTTGTTTCCTTGGGATTTCCTATACAGATACACTTTGTGCCCTGGGGTTCTAGTTTTTTGTCTGAGAAGTGCTTAAAAAATGCATCTCATCCCCATACACGTGTATGCAACAAAATGAGTTTCTTTCCATTCCATAACTCGGAGGGAATTATATTTGCCACCTTAGTTGGTACTTGGTTTAATGTGTATGCTGCAGTTTGGAATGCATATCCCCAAAAGGATAATGGAAGATCCATATGACTCATCATCGGCCTCACCATGTCCAACAAGGTGCGGTTCCTCCTGTGATTAACACCATTCCAGTGTGGTGTATAAGGAAAATTGAGCTGAGATAGAATCCCAGACTTCCGTAGATGATCGATGAACTCCTAGTTTAGATATTCTCCACCTCGATCTGATCGAAGTTTCTTTATCTTCTTACCAAGTTGGTTCTCTACTTTATTCTTTAATTCCTTAAATTTCTCTAAGGCTTCCGAATTATACCTCACTAAGTAGACAAATCTGTATCTACTCAAATCATTAACAAACGTAATGAAGTAAGAATATCGACCTCTAGATTCTACTAGAAATGGTCCACATACATCCATGTGTACCAATCCTAAAAGCTCTGTGGCCCTTTCACCCTATCCACCAAAACGAATCTTGGTTACTTTTATTTGTAAACAAGAATGACATCTATCAAGTGGTTTTAGCTCTATAGAGTCTAAATAGCCATCCTGGCAGAGCTTTGTCAAGTGCTTCTCATTCACATGACCAAGGTGGTGATCCCACAACTGGGTGATGTATGATTCATGTGAGTTTGTTTCATTATCGATTTCCAACACTTGGTTTTCGTAATTTAATACATACAAACCATTATTCAAATGTGCCATACCATAACATATGTTGTTCTTATAAAAGAGAAAACCCTTATTTCCAAAAATGAATATAAATCCATCCATATCCAAAGAAGATACAAAAATTATGTTCTTGGTAACACTAGGCACATAATAATAGTTTTGTAAAACCAAAAATCATCCCAGTCGACAATGAGAGGTGGTAGTCACCAATAGCCAACGCAGCCATCCTTGCACCATTTGCAGCTCAAAGATCCACCTCTCCTATGGGGATCTTTCTAAATCTACTTGGTTCCTGCATTTGAATAAAGATGTGAGAAACAAAAGCTGTATCTAATACCCAATGTGTAGAAATAGAAATATTACACTTGATAACAAACACACCTTTTGCGTCCCCATGCTTCTAGGTACAGTTCCTCTTCTAGTGGCCCTACTTGCCACATGCAAAACACGCCCCCTCCCATTCCTTTCCCTACCTTTGGATCTTCCCCTTCTTGGAGGGATGATGCTCAGGGGCTTTAGACTGTTTATAAGTCTTTGGCCCCTTTTCCTTTTCCTTCCTTTTCTTATTCACTATAAGGACCGTGGGTTTGTCACGCCCCATGTCCTTATCTACCTGGAGAATCAAGGTCAGATGCTTTGATAGACTCTTCTCATTTCCGCTCATGTTTTAGTTGACAATGAAGCTAGAGAAGGTCTTGGGCAGTGATGATATGATGAGATCTGTACACAACTCTTCCGGGAATTTAATCCCTAAGATGTCCAGGCATTCAGTGTAGCCAATAAGCTTAAATACATGAGGCCCAGCTAGTGAAGACTCTCCAAGATTCGTGGTAAACAAAACATTGTAGATCTCATACCTCTCCTGTCTCTCCCTCTCTCAGTATAGATCCTTAATGTGAGACATCATGCTATACGCGTCCATGTTTTCATGTTTCTTTAGGAGCTCATTAGACATGACTGATAGCATGAAACACTGGAAAACTGTGCCATCATCCATGTGTTTTATGTAGAGAGACATGTCCTCATCGCTAGCCTCTTTCCCAGGTGCAACTGGAATAGGTTCTTCCAGCACATACAATTTCCTTTCATAGCGAAGGACGACGTGTAAACGCCTCTACCACTCTTGGAAATTGGTGTTGGTGAGAAGGTTTTCCTTCTTGAGTATGGTTCACAATGATATGTTTGAAGTCATTTTCTTTCTGTTTCTACAAATTAAGATGAGTAAAGTTTTCGTACTTTATTACAAAAATTGAGACAAATAAATAAATTAATACTTATTAGTCTCCCACTATTTTATAGAAATCCAATAGCCCTCACCATTGATTTCAGAATATTCTGTTGCTTGAATATTCTAGTGGCAAGGATCCACATTTCTTTTCGCATTACCCCAACTAGGGTTGGTCGAGTAACTTGAAGGGTTTTAGGTAGGCATTCCAAATGCCAACTTCATTAACTTGTAGCTCCTTGATCCACTGAGTGGACTCCCCAATCCTGAAATCCTTTTATTTTGGATTTCCTCAACCTTTGCTTCTTGGTCACACCATGTCCAACTTTGGTAGTCAACCCTTGATGCGAACAAAGTCATGTCAACCTAAAACCTTGAATTAGAATTCCCCGAAAATTGAAAGCACCCCAAATAGGGTTGGTCAAGCACATTGAACTATGGTTTGATTCTAACCATGTTTATGAAAGGCTATGCCGACTTAATATTTCTTTTGAGGGATTTTATCCTTATACGTAAATTTCCATTTTATTATCTTTTATTACATGCTTGTTAATATTAAGTGGGATTTACATAAGTGATTAACCATGTCAAAGATAATATTTACGTATAAGTTGGTTTTATTTTAGTTCCATCTTGCATGTTCATTTAATTCATTAATTGTGTGATCATGACAACAAACCCACAATAAATAAACCATGCAACTGACAGAAATAAAATAAATTGTATGATCATGAGCCTTTCTATTGGATAGTTTGTCTAGCGGTTGATAAAATAACCCAAGACCTTGGGGAGAAACACCTTGAACCTTTAGGGTTTGTGTTTACAGCTTTCCACTTGTCCACCTTTGTATATCCTTGGATTGGTTTCTCCTTGGCTTCTGACTTGAGCCACCTCCACTAGCTTGGGAGCTCCATCCATTACATATGCATTTATCTCACACGTAGGTGAGGGGTAAAAAGGGGTTTTTAAATAAAATAATCCTTGGGTGCGCAGGCCCTACATATTAATGAGGAGATAGCTCGTAGGCCAACAAATTTAATCTAAATAAATAGGTTAAAAGAAACCATTAACATACAAAGGTCTCAGTCTAACTCATGATAATCCATATATGCAACTATATTTACGCATTAATAAAACCAGAATTAAATTATTTAATCATTCTTGTTTAAGATATATCACACTCGAATTAATTAATTATCATTAATTAGTCAATCCTTTTATCTTAAAACCTTTTTTATGAATATCCTTGAGATTCTCATACATCATAATTTTAAACAAATAAATTCATTTAAATTTATCCTTGTAAGTAACTTATACCTTGGAGGAAACCTGGTGAATTCCCATTTATTACGAAGATGTCAACTTAAACACACATATATATAAAACACCTTTCACTTGTTGTTCCTCAGCTTTACGCCTGCACCATGGTACGCGTCTCAAGGGATTATATAATATAATAATAAAGTTTAATAAATCTGTGTAATTTGGGTGAGTACATGGCCTGTAGTTCCGACTACACGATGTGTACTTTTCTTCACTGTCCATCCGAAGTACATACCCTGGGACAGGGCATGTTAATGTACTTCGGAAATTTTCGGAGTACACGGCATGCACAGTGGGACACACGCCGTGTAGTTTCTGCGTTACACTGTTTCCAGCCGGGCAGGCCATGTATGGAGTACACATCCCAACCCTAACCCGAAGGGACTACACGCCGTGTTCATTGGACAAAACGGTGTGTATTTCGGAAACCGTGTGCCACATTTTTCTGGTAAACACACGGTGTCTTAAATTCTAAGAAAGAATCCAATACACGGCCTGATTTGGCAGATCAGTCAATGCATTGAACCTAGACTTCACTACGTGTACTTCCGAATACACGCCGTGTATTCTGGTGTTGTACGACCTGAAACGTTTGGCTCCTTCAGATGAGTTCCTCTATTTTATTTTAATCAAAATTAAAATAAAAATTTGTTTCTGTGAGGTGAACGAGAAACGAGGGAGGAGGAACATATCTTGAGATTCATATTTCTAGAATGATTAAACTTGAATTGAAATAACTAAATTATTAAATTCATAAATCACCAATGGAAAACTAAAAAATTAAAATTAACGATATGACCCTCCTGATACCACTTGTAGGTTCCGGGAACAGCGGAATCGTGTTGGTGGGTGATCCCAACTTTAATTTTAACATTAAGAAACATTCAATCCGATATCTGTCATGATATAAAATGCCAAATCATCAGAATTGAACGAAAAACGAAAAACATAAGAGGGAATCCTGAAACCATATAGTTAGGATCATCATATGTTGGTTATAATTAAATTAATTAATTCACAAGAATTTCCTTGGTGGAATTCTTTCTTCGTTGATGTCTCCGGTCATGATCCTATGATCCGTCATTGTATCATAGAATCCAAGTGTAGTATTTTTCTAGTGGTGATCCACACGTGTGCCACGTATCTCAGGACGTCGCTGAAGGGATCTCCGTGTGCTAGTGCGGAAGAGCCTTCACTTGCAATGTCTGCCTTCAACCACCTTGATCCAGTGGAGGATCTCGCTCTCATAACATGAGGGAATTCATGGTGGAAAGGGAATTATCTCTTGGTTTGAGAGTATTTCCAAATCCGTTGTGCACAATAAAATGGCTCTGGAAAAGTGTTGGGGTTGTGAGGATATTTATAATCAGGTTTGAGGTTAATAGAGTTATGACAATAAAAAAACATGTTACGCGTTTCATTTATTTCATTGACTCTTATTGAAACCCCATGTCGAATTATCAATTCCTTGACATGCTCCCATGCTGATTATAATTAATATCATTTAATAAAACAATATTGTATCCTCAAAATCCTGACTGAAAAACTACACAGCATGTAATAATTAATACATGGCATGTACTTGATTTCCATAAAACTACACAACCTGTATATTTAATATACACGGTGTGTACTTTTATTATCTATTTTTCTCCACCATATTTATTAGACATTGATTAATGGATATTTATTTCTTAAATAAATGTAACTATATTACTCGCTAATAAATATATTATTTCACCCACAATAGATTCTCTTGAATAACTAATGTTGAAATAAATGCAATCAATCATCCTTAAATAATTATTAAACCACAGTCGGGAATAATATTTATTTAACTTGTTAAATTAATATTTAACTGAGATAATGGAAACACTTAGTGTGTGACCCTCTAGTCCTCTTTCTCAGTGGCATTATGCGTCACCTGCCTAAAGTCCAAGGTTAGCGTCTAGCAACATGCCAATACACTCATAGAGAAGAAGTTAACGCCGCAATGATGTTTCACATCCTACAAACGCATACTGTGTAATATAATACCTTTTTCTCGTTATCTCCTATCAAACGGGTTGCATGCTAGTGCCATCAACCCATGTGCTCGATTATTCATTCTTTGACTTCCCGGAATTGAACTCGCCCATACCTTACCATGGACATGGATTTATTTAGGCTATATCAATTCCATCAAAGGGCCTGCGATATCTACTTTCGTTATGGAACAGAAGAGACAAATCCTTTCTCGCATTATCTGTTAATGTAGTATTACTCGTGACGCATCCAATATATCGTACCTCACTACGAACAGTGTGTCGTCATAGTTTTCGTAAATACATCTATGTGTGTGAGTTGTAATACCCATTAACAATAATCATAATGTCTAAGGACCACTACACACGTCTGTAGATAGGAACATCCAATGAAACATGGAAATGTGGATTTTCTACTGGCGGGTCACGTTCTCATAATATCTGCCTGGATATTACCAAGGGAACACACCATGAGAAGGTGCCTCAAAGTTTTATGAGTCCTCACCCCTAATGGCCTGTATTATTTTTGTCCCTAAAATAACATCATCTGGCCATAGAACATATATTCAAGAACAATGTTATGGAACTTCCGGGTTCTCATCATAGTAGGGATCCTCTATGACCCTTTAATGCAATATTTGTCCTTAGGACATTATCACATGGATTTTCACACATAAGAACAAACAAGATGTGATAAGGATTTTATTAATGAATAATGTACAAAGTAGTTGGTTCTAGGCCACCAACTCCAACAAATAGCACGCTCCGGACTCACTGTGACCTCATATTCTCATTCTGAGATACCATTTAAGAGATAACTCATTCTTGCCTCACATATATTATAAAAATACTTAATATTTTTATTAAATATATTTCAGGCACACTGGGCCTCGGAATCGTACACCATCTTCACGCCTACCTCTAGAATTATTTATAGGAATATTCCAATGTCTGAAAGGGCCTAAACTCGAGTCGCTACATCCTCCCCACCGTAGAACATTTCATCCCTAAAAATCCATAAGCACAAAGAAAGAAACCATACTCTCAAATGGGTTTCCCACACCAGCGAGTTCACCAAAAAACACCAATGCCCGAAAACATAAGTTAGACGGACTCATCCACCACACCTCAACACTATCTACTTTGGGAAGCACTAACTCTCTCGCACGGTTTTAACCACATCACAAAAATGTGTCTTAGTGGGGGAAGGATCCCTCTTCCTCATCCATTCTAAGCACACCAAACAACACCCATACAAGGTCCTACCAACGCCCTGAACAAATATCTAGCAAGCAATTGAAAGGGAATAATAACGCTAAACAGTTTCTATCAATACTACTACAGAAAGTAGAAAGGACACAAGGCCTACCTCTATCCATCCACAGAGCCTTTGGTTCAACAACCTCAAGGGCATGAAGTTGTCCTCGCCCTCTCCCTCAACCTCCTTGAGCTCAGTGTGGACCACCTGGGGGTGGTGGTGGAATCTGATACTACCTACCACCTCTTGCTATTTCACCAGCTCCATCACCACATCCATCTCCCTACGGACCTCAAAACTCAATATGTTGTCGCTGCCAAGGCAGCCTGTCAACCAACTCCCTCTCAACAGCTCGATGGATCATACAATCTCTAGAAAGAAGTCCCTAACCATCGGAAGTGTTACACCACCTCTCCTGCGGCTGAGAATAACTGATTTGCGAACCCTGATCCTCAGATCCTCTATACTAGGGTCGCTTCCTGAAACGCCAGCCACGTCTATACCCCTACATCTGCTACCGGGTACCAGTTGTCTATGTCCCATCCAGCACATACCCAGCACTAACGGGCTGTATCTACTCAGCTATAATGCCCTCCAACACCAAGGCTCACTCTAGTACTCTAGCAGAGGTGGGTAAGTATAAGGAAACAACACCTTCCAGAATGTCCCTGTGTAACCCCTGCTCAAAGGTCTGATCCATAATTAATGGGTCTAAAACCATATCAAGGGAGTATTGTGATAGGTCTTTAAACCTCGATGTGTACTCTAACCTAGTCATTCCCTCATACCAAAGCTGTATAATCTCCTATATCTGCATTGACCTCAGTATCATTTGGTAGAACTCTTCCCTAAAGAACTGCTCAAACTCTTCCCATGTGAGCGTCTCCTCATCATGGGACTGTGTCACCAAACTCCCCCATCACCAGGCCGAACCATGTTGGAGGATCGCCGCTAGGATCACCATCTGATCTTGGGGTGTCCCCACCAGGCAGAAACCTCAGGTGACTGATTCAAGCAGTTCATTAGCTGCCTGAGGGTTTGGATCACCCCAGAACCTCAGAAGATGCTACCTCTAGAACTCTGGTGGCACACTGAGCCTACGTGCAACCTCATCCTGTCCTATCGGCACAAGTAGATGCTAAACAGGTGGTGCCACAAATGTTGTACCACATGGAGGTGCATCATCAGAACCTGTGCCCTGGCCTACAGCCTCTACATAGGGTGTATCGTCACCATAATCCTACTGTGGAACCCTCGTTGGCTGTCGTTGTAGACGAAGCGTGAAATACATTCAAGATGCACCATAGTCAAAGAATATATCGAGAGTGCTAACTCAAGAAGGACAAGGGAAACCCAAAAAAACCCAGTCCTATATGATGCATGTACCATTATGTCCCTGTGACTAGTGTCCAAACATCCAGAGTCGAAAGGCAGGTTATCAGAGTCATGGTGTTTGGATACGTCGGTCGCCGCATCAACACTGAAGTCCCCAGTCTGAAATCTGAACTCAAAACATCATAACACTACCACCATGCAACCCAAACTAAGCTCACAACTAAACCAACTATGCTCAGAGATCTCAAAGGTGGAACCTCCTCTGATACCACTCTGTCACAACCCGACCCGTCAAGGCTCGAGCCGTGACTCCCCATTCTCACCACCAATAGGCCAGGTGCTAGTGACTATCACCGAGTATGATATCACACAAATGGGATGCATTTTATTAAGGTACCTATACACACACACCCATATAAACCTCCAAGAAAAAGTGAATAGATATATAAAAATTATAATTAAATGCATGCATATATATATCCCACATCCAGTGTATAGTAAAAGTAGAAAAGGTAAAAATATGTCCCACGAAAAAACTACAAAAGCGCCCAACCTGGTCAGGAGTGAAATGCTGCCAAAAGCACCTGCTCGTAAGATCCTTAGAACAGGTCCAGTAAACCCCCCCCCCCCAGTTCGATCATGCACACTAAGCTCCATCTGATCCGGTTCCTCCTAGAACTCCATCGAAAGGTTTGTAGTCTGTACAAGACAAAAATATGTGCATGAAAATCCTATACAGGGGTGAGTATATAAAATACCCAGTAGGCACCCCAAAAACCCCAAAATAAAATGGAGCAAATGAATGGAAACAGTCATCTCAACCTAGCTAGAGGGAACCCAAAATTGAGAGAAACTTCACCTCGAGACCATCCTTGGCTAAACACGACTAGTCATCTCTACTCAGTTGTATGTCCATACATATATCATGAGCAATCCGGATATACTCAAGCATGCAACAATCCTCATGAGGTTCCGACCTCATATCCTGTGACCAATACATAACAAGGAGAACACACTCTATGATCATTGCCATCCCAGATGACACCCATCTGAGAGATACACTCCATCGGGTCCCACACAAACATCTCAGACGCCCACTCGAGAGATCACACTTGTCGATTAACGTCACTGAGAACCTCACGAAGAAACAACGGAAACACCAACTTCTTAGATAGGGGATCACTCCTAGGGTCCTCTAGAGGATTATAGAACCCACACCAATATTTAAAGATCTCATAGATTGGGGATCTCTCATAGGATTCATTGGGGAATCCCACAACCCGATCTGGAATTTGTTGATCTCATAGATACGGGATCACTCCTAGGATCTGTTGGGAGAAACCACCACCCGATCTAGCGCTCGTCAGAAACACATCACTCAGATAGAGGATCATCACCCATGTAAAGGTGGTCATGACGATTCCTGAACCCTATCTGGTATAACTCATGATTTAGGGGACCGAACTGATGATGCACCAACCCTATCGAGACAGCGCGCTGAGTAGGGGATCATATAACAAACGATACCACAACCCTACTATAATCTTCATTCTATATTGTGGATCATATACCCGACAATGGCACGAACCTACTGAGAATGACCCACTACATAGTGGATAATATTCCCCATGATACCACAAACCCTACAGGGTCAACCTCTGAGATAGGTGATCACCACCCATGGATAAGGGTTTACAGCATTTCGAAGAAGTCGATCTAGGGAAACGATGCTCGAGGATCTGGTTCTGGGCCCACTGGAGGGATTCCCTAACTATAAAAGATTTATCATCCCATAAAAAGAATCACAAAACTAAAATGAGGTTGCGATGCCTCACGAACCCTCGTAGGAACATTTCAAGGGGATACCGTCAACCACTGCTGATCCAAATGTTGCTAACCCTAGTGACCTACAAAAATGCCACACCGCGCACCTCTAAGACTCATATTGAGGCCACCATCATGATCCAAATGGAAAAAATGATGGATAGGCTGTTTTCTCACCCGAAACGGACAACCTGTGAAAAAGGAGCTATTCACCATAGCTAGCACGGATGGGGGCCACACAATGCACCTGAAACTCGTCAAACATATCACACCATTGAGACCCCCTCAGAAAAACATAGGGTATTGACTACTCAAACACTCTAATCGGATGTCGGGTGAAAAAGTGAAATTTCATTGTAAAATGTGAAAACCGGGCTCCGTGGGGCCTACAATTTGTCTTTACCCCGAACACTAAAACCAGCATCTCAAAAAGTCTACTTGAGAACTAGGATAAAACATCCACTAAGGGCATTTCCATTGGTCATCTGGTTCAGGAGGTACGTTGTTGCAAGATTTAAAAATAATGTAATATTATTAAATTAAAGAGTTTAGGGTCACCTACATTCTAGCGCATAACTCAAAAACCCCAACACCCACTTCAGAAAGCCTTCCTTGTAGAGACTATCCAAAGGCCATCGACAGCGCATTCAATGAACAATCTGTTTAGGAGATACACCCCTTTTAACAAAAGGGGGCCTAAATAGGGCCGATCCACCCTGGCTGGCCCGGTCCAGACCGTCAGCCCGCGGTCCATCCGTGGGTCCGGTCTCGATAAATGCGGCCCGCGGGCCACGGCTAGTCTGAAAACCCCTAGACACCCCCCTCGGGTGAGGTTCCTCTAAACAGACCGGTCGCTTTGCAGGTCATTGTCTGCGCGCCACATCAAAAGGACCCACCGAACATGGGTCCTTGTCCACCGCTCCCGCCGAGGTCAGCGCCTCGGGGCTCCTCCAGACAAAGATAGGCCTAGGCCACCACATAGACTCGCCAACTCCACCTTCTGGACCTGTACCCTCAGACACAGTCGTCCGCCTCCGCCACTGACCTGCTCGGATCTTCCGTCGGACGCCGCCATACCGCATCGGCTGTAGCAGAGCCCGCTGCTCCGGCCACACCTGACACCGCCATCCTCACCATCCATACTCGACACCGCCTCTCCGCCTTATGCAGAACCCCCCCCCCCCATATTCTACTTGACCACTATAAGTCATACACCAGCTGAGTGCCGCCATGCCAAGGCATCACGCTTCCAGTGCAACTCTGATCGGTTCCACCGTTACACCACCCTGACCTCTGGACAATGCCCCTTTCCAGATCTGGGACTTCCTTCGGCCACTACAACCACCCCAGCGACCTGATTTCAAAACCACAGATGGATTTGGAATCCTCGGGACGAGGCCTTCGCAACGCCTTCCCCTGATAAATGATCCCACATATTTATGGCGCATCTGAAAATTCGGTCGTAGATCGAAGAAGAATGCGTAGAAAATTGGATTTAGAAAGGGACTAAAACGGTGGCCATATTCATTAGGCTATCATCCTAATTCTAATTTTTTTTAATTAAAATGACGGATTTGAAATAAACTGATGAAATTGAAAAAGGAGTAGAAAATCAATTGAAATCCTACCTCAATCCGATCGTTTGTCATTGGTGACGCGTAGGATACAATCCCACTTCAATCCACTGGAGTTCTCTCCCCAATCCAGAAAAGAACAATAAAGAATGAAGAGGAATTTTTGAGAGAGATAGAGAGAAGGGAAGAATGTGATTTCCCCTTAATTCCATCACTTACATAGAACTTATAAACACTCTGAAACTCTTCCGATGATCGCAGATTTTGAATCCTCCATGCCCACCTATTTTATATCAGGCCCAGGAAAAAAACCCCATTTCAAACTCAATGGAAGGCTCATATTCACATTCCAAGACTTCATTAAAAAGTTATTTGAAGAGAACTCCAGTGATAAAATTCACTGTGTCATTATTTTAAAATGACGATCTTTCCCCTGGGTGACATCTATCACGGAAGGCTTGCGCCTGCAACGTTTACACCCTTCCTCAGGTAAATGAAATACTCTGGATGCAACTGTGCCCTCAGATTCCCATTTTAAGATACTGTTTAAGAGATAAGTAGTTCTCTCCTAGCGCATAGTTTATAAATACATAATATTTTAATAAAATTTATTCAAGGCACAACGGGCCTCATAATCACACGTCGTCTTCATGACTAGCTCTGGAAATATTTATAGGAATATCCCCAAGTTTGACCAGGCCATAACCTGAGTTTCTACATAATTTGATAATATAGGTAACCTATGGGTCCCTTTTGTTCAAATCAAAAGAAATCACCCGAAGAAGAGGTCATTATTTTATCACCTCTTTCAATGTTTTTTTCTTCTTCTACTTCCTCTTTCATTGTTGTTTCCATACTAAAATTATAGCTCCAGTATCTTCAACATAATGAGATATTATTATAAATATTTTACAACTATATCAATTATTTTTTTCATCCTATGAATGAAGACGTCGCCATACGTGTGTAAATACAGTTTACCGTCTCCATATCGTGGTGTTGTTTGATATTCAGCACTTAATTATTTGGATAGGTATAATAATAATAATAATTTATGTAAATAATAAATATAACACGTAAACCATTATTTATATATAACATACCATCCAATTATATACGATTCTACCATCAAAAAAATTATATTGTTGCTCATGCATACGTATGGGTTACCGTCTCCATGACGCGATAATATTTCATTTCCCATCATAAAAATTCAAAAATAATTTTCATTTTATGTTTTTAAAATAATGCAAAAGAACTTAATATCATTCTTCATATGAATAAAATTCACCCTATCCATAAAAAACATGACTTACATAACAAAACATATAAAGGGTAATGAATCAGTTAACGCCTGAAATATTGATACTACTGAAATATTACTAACAAAAGGAATTATAAAGGATCTTATATTATATCATATTTATGTATGTGGTTAATCTATAATTTTATAAAAATTATTGAACTATTTTATACGATGTTAATTTACCCTAGAATAATGAAAGTTATAAGGTAAGTATTAATTTCCCTATATAATTACTATTCAATATTCTTTATGAGTACGTGTTTACTAGGACATATTTATCATCCATGTACATGTTCCATAAAAATGTTTTCAAAAGAATTATTTTGATGTTTTATGGAAGGTAATATTTAACTATATCATAATTTTAAATGTTTTAAAGATTTATTTTTTAAAATATTTTTAATTAATGTCCATATTTTTAAAATTATTTAAAGGATTTATTTATATGTGCATGATAGTTTTATAATTTTAATTCAATTCAATAGTTTCAAAGTGGTATAGTACACTTTTATTAAAAAAATTATTTTAAATGAGTTCCTTTATAAATTGGGTGACTTTTATATGATTTCATAAAAAATGGATATTTCTCTAAAAGATTTTTACCGATCAATTTAAAAAATTTCAATATCATTTCCTGGATATTATTCTTATTTGAGGTTGATTAATAATAATATAATATTGAAAATGGTAATGAATGAGTTATGATATGTCTGAATATGGATGTGCTATTTTTATACCATTCATTGTTTCTGGATGAAGTATTGATATTTAATAAACAAGTTTTAATACAAATGATTATGTTATGTTTTACCCTTTTCAGATGAGGAATGCATTTGAATTTGTATGTGATTGGAGGGCCCGAATATATCACCTCGGTGCATTAGTATGTCTTATGAGAAAAACTAGTTTCTTGTCATAAGGCGTTGACAAAATTTTTATTTAGGCTCTTAGCACAAGGCCTTGATTTTTTGGTTAAGATGTACAACATTATGAATTCCATCATTATTGGATTAGTTATTGATGTAACATGTGATTATTTGACTTGTAAAATATCCGTGTGAATAATTAAATGGAATTATTTGATTTACCATTTCCATATTATGGTGATATTTATGTTTAAAGGTCCTGTGTTTCTATTTTATACATTTACATAAATGTTTGTGATTATTTATGATAGCTTATTCTAAATCATTTACCCTTACTAATCATTTGTGTTCACCCCTTTCTTATATTTTATTTCCTAGTAATCAAAGAATTGTATTATGATTTATATGAAGGTTTAAGCTAATATAATAACGGAATTATCAAAGTTTAATCATTGGTGTATTTTATAATTTAAATTTTAATGTGAATTTCAAGTATAAATATATTTTCAAAGACTGATAAATTGATTGGTCCTTGGAAACATGATTCCATGTAATCATGATAATGTATTGACTGAATTCACCAACTCAAGAATTTAGGTGTTGGGTGTTACATAATTTTTTAATTAGATTAAAAACCCTGATAATCTTATACTTCACTAATCATTGTGATATGTTGCATTACACATGACACTACATTTTAATATCGAAATAGAAGGTCATGGATAAACCATGTCACCAAATATTATTATAAAAGAGAATAAACAGAACACAATGTTAAGGGTAGATGGGACACTAAATTTTAATAACACTGTAATATTTTATTTATATAATTAATTAAATGTGACCATTATAACATTGGCATTAAATATTTTTATATGAATATACATAACATTATTTTTAAATATTGTGTTAAATATTTCATTATAAAGAGTACATATTGATAACAAGTACATCATTTTCCCTAAAATATATATTTGTTTTGAAGATAATTTTTTCTAGAAATCTATTTTTTCCATTTGTGAACGACAATATAAATATTTTTTGAATTTTTTAGAAAATAAATTGTATAAAAAAATTTAGTTTTTGAAATAATCATTTCAAAATTATATTAATGTTAATTTTGGGGATTTTTATGAAATGTTTCATTTTCAATTTAATAATGAACAAAACATGAATTTTAATTGAAAACCAACTTTTTCAAAATTTTCTAAAAAGTTAAATTATATATTTAATTGGGTTTTAAGTATAATTACTTTAATTATAAATTTTTTATCCCAATTTAGGTAATTTAATTCAATTTCATTCTATAATATTATATAATATCTTTGTAATATCTATAACATTTAATCCTTGAAATCCATCTTTCTCATCACATATGATGTATTAATTATTAAATTAAAATTTTCCACTTATATGATTGTAATTTGGAAAATTTGTTTTCATATATTTAAATCAAAATAAATTATATTAACTAATATGTTACACAAAATTTTTTTTCAAAAAAAATTCTAATAAAAGAAAAAACTATTTACCATGGTTATGGTAAAAATGTGTTTACTTAGGGATAAAAAAATAAAAGGATTATAATGTACTATAAAATTATCTCAAAAACTATTATGTATAAATATTTAAACTATTCCACCTATTTTTTTAATGGTACATATCATACAATTAGGACATATATAAAATGTGGAATTAATTAATTGTTTTCCAAAAAAACCTACTGTGTCCTCTCACCCACCTATAGAATACCACAAACTATACTCTCTAATTAACACATTATAACCATTTTGGATTAGGAAATCCTAAAAAATAACATTTTAAATTCATGAATCATTTTCTAGAAGCTTTATTTTTAACAGAAATCCAACCATGATTAGATTTTAGTGAAAACCAAAGGAGGATTCCTAATGAAGAGGTAAAATTCATCAACTACCATTTTTTCCCATATTTATCCACAAAATTAAATTATTATTATTCCATTATGGTATAATAACCTCATTATTTTTATTATATTAATATGTTCTTATGTTAATGGAATGACCTAGAATGTTTTCCACTTCAATCAAATGGGTTACAAAATTATACTTAATGTGTACGACGGACAACCACCTTAAGAATTGATGTCACCATTTTTTTCATTTCAACATATAAATGATGTATATAATGATTTATTTATTGTTATGTATTATATTTATTATATTATTATTATTTTACCTTTATTATATCACACACATCAGCATACATTCCATTTTGTGGGAATATGCTAATGTCATTCGTGTCTACGATAGACTACCACCTCATGAAGCGATGTGATTCTTTCATGATTTATATAGAATGTAACAAGGATTGATTTAATATAAATATTTGATAAATAAAACATAAAAATTATTCTTTAATAAAAATATATCATTTATGTTTCATTCTTCCACTAAAATAAGAAAATGAACAAAACGTTCATGCGTATGTATGACCTACTCTGTCCATAAACTGTGTTTTTTATTTTCTATAAATAAATTTTGGGGATTAATATAACTACATATATATTTAATATATTTTATTTTATTATCATCTTTATAATTATATGTATGAAAAAATCATGATAAAATTAATAGGACTAAAAATAAAAAATGAAGACATATATTAAAAATAGGGAAATTATTACCCAAAACACAACATTAATATGGAACTATTTATAAATAGGTAATAAAAGGTCTTGGGAAAATCATATATAGTTGTATATATATAAAAATTGCTCAGTAATATATTTATAATAAAATTATATTTATTATATAGAAGGTTTAAATGTGTCTGACACAAATAGACTTAGGCTAATGGATTTCGAGTCTCTTTTACTTCATAGAGACAAATCAAAATTCACCACTCATTTATTTTGTGTAGTTTATATTTTAGAAATTTAACATTTTATATAATGAATACCATTATTTTGATGATATTTAATGATTAATGTGGTTTTATTTGTTCTCATTTATTATAATTTAATATATTACTAAAGCGGTAAGTTATTTTAGTCTCAATTTTAATTCTTTGAGACGTATGTGATGTTATGCACATATATTCATTCAAGAGGTGTATATACCAACCATTTAACATATAATAAGAAGATTTTATTTATACTAATTGTGTTATAAGTTCTATTTTATGTTATTCCTTCATTGGTATTGTGATTCAATGTCTCCAAATTGCTAATGGTTTTGTGTTACAATCACATCATTTATCGGCATTGTTTATGATTATATATATGATGATTAAATACTATAATCCATATACTATGAAAAATGTTAATTTTATTCAATTATGGTTATTTATTATATTAATATTACAATTTTCCGATGAATTTTTACTTAATATAATATAAAAAATGTTTTTATGAACACCGAACTGTATTTCCCTCTTTGGTCGGAAATATATTTTATTGTAAACCCGTGTTTTTTAAACTAGTTATTAATTATTTACTATTATACAAGGAATTTTAAAATAAATTTTAATACATGTTATAATTTTAAAATAAATTATTTGAAAGGAATACTCATGTCATTTTCCAAACAATTCATGATCATATTTTTTTCCAAAACGTTTAAGGAATCTTTTGTTTCTCTTATGCGAAATGAATAAAATATATTATCATCCTGAATATTATTGGATTCTAATCATTATTAATAAAATTTAAAGGTTATTTTTAATTTTTTTTCCAATCATTTATATTTTAAAATTTTTTATTCATATATTACATTTTCCTCAAGTAATGTTATAAAAAAATTTAATGATTCATTAATGGTTTTAAATGTTATTTTAAAAAAAATAACTTTTAAAATGTCAAATGTTTTAAATGTTTATTTTGAAGTGGAATGTCTAAATTCCTCAATAATGATTCAATGTTTTCATTTTAATAATCTATTTCCATACAAAAATTTATCATTTATTGTTAATTATACTTTACTAGAGATATGATCCAATGATACCATTCTTATTTTAATGTGACAAATTTTTTGGGTGGGTTGTCTTCCACATCTATTTCAAATTTTTGGAGTATGGTGGGTAAACCAAATACATTGTTTATTAATGAAACATAATATTGAGTTTTCATTTAACTGATGAGAAATTTTGTTATATAATCCTTGATTCTTGGTATGTTCATTGATGTTTCAGTTTGTTTTGAAGTGCATTAGAGCCCGAGAACCCATGTTTCTGAGGTGCGTAGACTGAGGTGAATAGTTTGGACAAATGATTCGGCCTCCAGGAGAAAATGTATGGCCTTGAAATTATACTAGACATGTTTTTTCACACCATTTTAGAAATTACACACAGTCATGTGGAAATGTATACATTTTTTGACAGAGGGATCACACATGATTTACATATAGTTTGGTAAACCAGCAGGACACCCATGCAAACCTGGAATATGGATAGTGGGTGTCGAATTGATAGAGCACAATTTTTAGAACCATGTGAGAATAATATAAACCATATTAATCATTTTAAATTACCAATATAACATCAAACAATATTTATTACTTTCTTCCTTCTTCCTCTAGCCTTGTTTGTGTGTAGTAGTGGGTTTTCACCCATTTCCACCTCGACTAGAAATTCTGAAATACCTCTCTTTCGAACTCAATTTCATGATCCATAAATGGAATTGGATCCATATATATAAGCCCTTTAATCCTATTTCCTCTATTACTCCTTTATATTTCTATACATTATAATTAATTGGTGGGAGCTATTTTATCCAATTTTCAGGGTATTCATCATAAACATCAATTTCATCCCAGTTTGTTTGAATTGAAAAAATAAAAAATCTCCATGGTCAAATGATGGTATATTACATGATCCAATCCTAAAAATTATGAAGAATAATATATAATGTTCAACCAATCCACTAGAGAAAATCTAGATACTCCATGATCTCATGCGTGCCTCCCCATATGCAAGAGGCTACCGACGAGCAGTGATTGTCTATTCTGTCTATAGGGAGACTATACCCTATAAATCACCTCATATGATCAATAATAATAAAAATCAATGAATATTAAAAGTAATAAGAGTAAACATAAAAAGAAAATATGACAAGGATTGCATTTAATATAATACAATGGGCCCTTAATGTGGGAATTTAAACAAGAGAATAAAGAAGATAAATAAAAAAGATAGACAATGGGGTTTATCCTAGCCTAATACTAGTTATATGCTCCACTACTCAGTTTTTCACCATGAGGACTGTCCCCTACATCAAATATATGGTCATAATATCTCTAAATACAATTATATTCTTCATTATGGTGTGAATAAAAGATTTTGTAGGGAAGAAATAAATTTTCCTTACAATAAGTGCACACTATTTTATAACAGTTTACATCATGAAACAAGTATATTCTAAATAAAAACACAACATATTTTGAGTCATTGTGTGACGAACACATTTCCATGAACCCCAACCCAAAACCATTTGACTCATTATTGTATTGGATGTGAAATAATTAATGTACCTTCTTCAAAGATCCATATCTCACAACACCAATTTGGTGGTTGTCTAATGATATTTGTACGATATACCACGTAATCATCTCTTCCCACCTAGTTGATGGCTATCATTAGAACACGGAAAATTCCATCAGGTAATTCCCTGACCAACATAACCTTTTAATCTCCAAGGTCTCAAGTCCATAGAAAACATAGATCATTATCTTTTATATAGCCACTATGTTTTCCCTCTACAGGGATAGCCCCACCAACATATAAAGATGATAGGACTTTGTCGGTTTGGGTATCAAACCACTATTTTATTTCCCTCTCTATAGATATATACTCCCACCTTTATGGATGTTAGAACCACAAAAAATCCCCACATAATTTCTCCACTAGAATATCATAGTTCCTAAAGCACACATATGTAGGATATGAAACTCCCATACCATAAATTTCAACCCAAGGAATGATAATGCACACAGAGATGAAACTCTAGAGCCATAGACAATCACATGATCATAATCAAGATGTCCAAATGCCAGTCACACACCCATATGAAACTCATATCAATAATTTATTAGTAAAATATAAACTTAAAAACTTCATTAATATATATATATACCATATAAATATATACCCCACTACCTCAATGTTATCTATATCAATGATAAGTATATTGAAGGTTTTGTCACTTTTTCCAAGTTTTAACACCAACTAGATTATGATCTAATGCCAAGGCCTCATCAAACCAAAAAAAACTTTTTTATCACATGAATTGATATAATATTAAATGTGATTATAATTTATATCTCCTGGATAATATCCAAGATATCATTTTTTCAGACACATGTGTTATAAATATTTTCTCAAGAATAATTTCCAACCAATAATTTCCTAAAAATTATCCTACTATAATTACATTCTTATAATATCATATAGATTAATGTTTTATCATTATTATTTGATAACATATTATATTTTATTCTTTTTAATATGTGAAATATAGTAAAAAGTTAAATATATAAAAAACACCTCACCGATTTTTAAAAAAATTAGGATTTTTCTTTTTATCAGCAAGAAGATCTGAATGACATTGATGGTATGTCAATCTGATCAGTATCAGTGTTAAATTGAAGATATAATTTTGGAAGAATAATAAAATGAAATAAAATATTGATAATATAATAGGTGGATGTGGAGAGAGGGAGGCTTGAGATTATGGAAATAACTTTTATGTTGTTTATTTCCACTCTCCATTTCTCCCTTTTAATACTAATTTATTTCATTTATTCATTTTATTTTATATAACTCATTTAATTTTTTTTATGTTTTTTTAATTCATCACCAATCTATTAACCACACAGATATCAACAAAAATGTTTTTTCTAAAATAAAATCCATCTTTGAACATACTAAATCACCCATTTAAAATAAATTAAATAATCATATATATATATATATTATATATATATACATATATACATATATTCATTGACATATAAATATTAATATAACCCATATACACATACACAAATTATATATATGCACACCTTCACATACACATACACAGACATATATATATATATATATTTAAATTTGTAACCAACATTTTTTTCTTCTTTAAGAATATTAATAAAAAAATTATTATTAAATATCTCAGATAAATTAATCCATTTTCATTTCAGATATAAAACCCATTATATTTATATAATATTATTAAACACACAATTACAGTTATGTTGCAGAGGTAGTAATGGCACTATTATTGCCAACCCTCCTAATGAAAATTCTCCAGGGGAGTAATGTCACTCATCAATTAAGAGAATCAATATTTATTTAAGTATACATTTTTTATTTCATTGACACTAATAATAGAAATAACAATATAATTTTTCATACCCTGAAGTGTTATTTAATCGAACAGAGGACCCACATAATGTTTATATTACACATAGGGAAAATAAGACATTTGGGACCTTGCAATGGTCTCATATTTCTCATATGATACATTTTTTAGGGGATACATAATATTTTTGGGAAAAAATAAAAATAAAAATATTAATTAAATTGTCCCCAACTATGGTGTTACAAAACAAAAAATGTGTAGAGATGTTATGTATCACATAGGGTAAACCCCGAATTCTAAATATAATGTTTTTCATGAATTTTCCATCTAAGACACCATTTGAGATATATTTCATTATATTCGAAAAAATCATGCATAAGTGATATAATATATTTAATATTTTCATTTTATAATTTATTAGGTCAACGATCCCTATAATACCACATTAACTCATCAAATAAATATAAAAATATTCTATTCAATACAATAAGGTACTAATAAGGTTTTACCCTTAGGTAATACATTCAATCCAATTATTTAGTAATTTTTAACAATAAATGATGTTTTAAAATTAAATTAGTCATAAATTATTAGAAAATATTGTTTTTATTATCATTTATAAGAGTATATTATCAATAAAAAGTATATAGTGTCTACTTGAGGTTAGGGGTATAATATTTTGAAATGGAATGTTGAAACTTTTAGTAGAAATGAGTGTATTTTTCGTGTGTGTAAGGTCTTTAACCATCCAAACCCTAAAATAAGAAGTCGTTACACTTGAATTTAATCTTGTTTCCTAATTCCTATATTTTTTTAAATAATTTACCCCAATTAATGATTATATAAACATATTATGGCTATAATATGAGTGTGAGGTCCAAATTGATGAATACTATCTGATATTGACTATAGAGAACATTTTCTCTTTTAAAATCTAAGACCCATATTGATGATCTCAATGAAAATATGTATCCCAACATGTTTAGAATTATAAAAAAATAATATTTAAAATTGGAAACAAAGAAATTTTTATGAATATAAGATAGCTTGTATTTGAAATGAAAAAACATGAATTTCAATGAAATATTCAAATTCACGCTAAAAATAAAAAAATTATATAATTATTTATAACTGAATGTGGGAGTAATAGATAATTTATTATAAATAAAATACTCTATAAAACCATGGTTTATCACTAAACTTATTATTTTGAAATGTTTTTAACATCCTTATGATCTATTGGTGATAAGATAATTCAGGCTCCCTCTCATTTTCCATTTTTTAAAAGCATCACCATATTGAAGTACATCCTTAAAAACCCATGAATTCACATCTAGATGCTTCTATAACCCATTCATGATTTTATGAGATCATTAAAAAAATAGTTGTTTAATTATATTGAAATATTATTATGAAATTATCTTTCTCTCTTATTTTTAAACTATCATAAAAGAACAACATTCACATGAGGTAAATGGATGCTTCAAACATGAACAATGCTATTTTAGTTTCATTTATTTCGACAAGGGATTATTCTAATACAATTTATTGAATAAATATAATATTAATAATAATAATAATATAGTTTCAATATCATTAAATTATAAAATATAAATTATATCAATAATATAAAAGACAATTCATCATTGTGGGTTTTATAATCCAAAAGAAGATTACCAGGAAGGATTCAACAATTTCATACTATTTATAAAAGAATTGACCCCTCTTAATTTTTTAATTATAAAAAAAATATCGTGACTGTTTTTTAGTCTATGGAACCATTTCACAGTGAGAATAAATAGTTACCATTACATCAAATAGAATTTTGAAATATGAACTGAAACACATAAAACTGATTATTGTATGACAAATTAATATAATAAATGAAAAATAAATGATAATAAACTAGTTAAAATGAATATTAATAATTAATTAAATATGAATATGGATCTCAATAAAATTAATTATATATATAATTTGACTATTCATGAGTTTAGAGGGTATATTAAGTGAGACGGGACTAGATGTAATGGGTTATCTTTTAAGTTTCCATTAATTTCATGTATTGTTTCCCCATTTCTGAAATTCACTTCTAATACTCATATACATGGTGTATATTTTATTCCATATTTACTTTAATATATTTTTTTAAAAAACATTTAATGGTCACTTTTCCTCCATTATATATTTCTATTTCATTCATTATATTATTTGTAAGGGGACCATCTCACTCTCTTCCTTTTTGGGTTACATTACCTATCACTGTTTATCTCTATAAAGTTCTCTTTACCTTATTCTAAAATGATTTTATTATTTTATTTTCAGTTTATTTTACTTTATTCTAATGTGATATTTATTTATTTATTTATTGGTTTCATTATTATAATTAATTAAAATGAAATAAATTATATAATGGAATATTTTTTCTATTTATGTCATATTATATCACTATTTTCATTCAAATATATATTAGTAATATATATATATATAATAAATTATTAAAATCATTTTTATCATCTTTTGAAAGTGAATTTTTAATAATTTTTTAATAGCTTTGTTCATATAGAAATTTAAAATTTTGTGTAGGAACATGAAAATTTGAATTCGAAAAAGGTATAGATTGTAAACCAAACTTCAATGAAAAATATTTGAGAGGTTAGATATCTCAAACATATGATTTTATTATTTTGATTGGAGCATGATGTGTGAATAAATGGGTCACAATGTGGACTAAGATATTGATATATGGAGAACTTGTTTTATCATAATGTTGTAGCATCATCGACTAGAGATACAGGTCCATCAGCTATACGATGGATCACTTTATTGAAAATGGCTTATTCGGAACATTTTATGTGGGGGTAACCCAGTAATTTCTAATGGACTACCTCTAATGCTTCATATCTAGGATTTTATTCTGGTGGGTGTCCAAAATATTCCCTAATACATTCCCTCTCCCTCTACTATTCCTAGAAGGATCCTTCCTGGTTTTGATCCTTTTGGATCTCCAGCATTTGAGATCATGAGCTGGTGGTATGGATAAAACTACTATTTCTCATGTTTTTCCCTTTTTCTACAAAGAAATATCTATTTATTAGTCTAATATTCCCTATTTCTAGGGTGTTTTTAGGCTATTATATTTTATCTCTATTAATAATGAACTGATGGCTGATAATTGAAATGTATACTCTCTAAATATAAGGTGGTTGGTCTATAAGACTAACCCATAATAATTATTAATTGTCTAAGGTCATAGATTTTGTGTGAATTTCACTAATTGGTTATTACATAAAATTTATTAAATTCTGTTATTGTGGGTTTTTTCTTGATAAATCCATTATTTATATAATTGTTTATATATCAGTTAGTTCTATTAAAATGGTTTAACCATAATTCAATTATTTATACATGGTTTCAATCTATATTAACAATGATAGTGAGATTGAATTTCAAAATCATATGTATGTGTGAAAATGAATTTTACTATTTAAATGGATCATTGAAAGGGTAATGTATTTTTTGAAATTATAATTTTAGTTCTATCTTGGAACTTTTAATATGTTATTAGATAATAGTTTTTGAAATAGTAAATTATTTTTCCATAATTTTTTACCTTGACTCGTGGTTTTTATGAAATTTATAATTATGTTTTGGAAATCATGTTTAATAAAATAGGAAAGCATCTCATGGATCATTTTATTAGGATTTAAATGGATGGTAATGTGGTTTTTTGAATGTATTAATTGTTTTTAAATTGGAATAGATCTAATTGTCTAGTTGATTTAAATATGACATTGTTTAAAAATTTTCAAAAGGAAAATGAAACATCCCTTGAGAGTTAGAATTTTATTCTATGTTATAAAATTAATAAGACCCATTTGTGCCTTGGAACTGTTTATTTGAATTTTCATATTTATATGTGCATGTTCGTATTTATATTAAATGATATTAATATGGTTGTTTTAAAGGACCTAGGGTGAAACCATCCCCTAGTTGTTATATAATACTTAATTGATAGTTAAACCAAGGGTGAACATAGCCCGTATGTGGATATGGATAATCACGGTTTATCCTATAATAAACATATCCCCATTGTAGATAAAGGGGATTTGAGGTTGGGTATATTACTCATGGTTTCTAGTTGGACTTATTATGTGTATATTATATTTAGTAAAAAGTGTTTTAGGTTGGCACAGTCATTGTCAAATTCTCAGAGACACCTTACCAATAGGCAATGTATGTTTGTATTCTTTACAGGGTGAATTCATCTCCTAGGATACACATTTATTTGATATATTGATAATTAGATATTTAAATAATTTTATTTTAGATATATTTTACCCTGAGAACTACATCATAAAATGTTATTAGAAGATTTTTATTTTAAGGATATTTTATGTGATGGCCTTTCACATTCTACCCGAATCATTATCAAGACTCTTTAGAACATGGATACCTGAGTACAACACTGTTAGGTTATTTTTTGTAGGTTAGGGAATGGTACGATTACATAAGTGGTGTATTTTCCATTCAATGGTTAAATATAGTGATCTTAACAGGAAGTCCTCAATATTGGGTTGGAAAAAAGTTAGTTTAGATTTATTATTTTTATATAATTTATATTTTCTATATAATAAATAATTCAACAAATGGGGATCCATTGGGACATATATTTCATCCCACCTATTGTAGAAAGTGAGGTATTTGTGTATTTATTTGGATTTCCTGTATTTTTATGGTTATCTAGATGTTATACCTATTTAATTTATTTATAATACTTTTTATACTATAATAACAGTGTATTTTCTCCCCTTGTACTCTCAATGACCCTTACCATTAGTCTAAATCCTCTATTATATGTGGAATTCTTCTATAGGTTTGTAGTATTCCTCCAGTCCTAGAGCCAGATAGCGGTTTAGGGAAGAGGGATATTATAATGGGGAATAAAATGTATATTATATTTTTTTTCTTTCATTTGGGAATGGTTGATATGAGATTTGGAATGTGATGGAGATTGATAATGAGCTTTCTCCTAGTGGTAATCAACCCATGGAGAAGAGAAATCCCATGTTATCTTGGTAGGGACATATTATTCTTTGGATTTTCATGTTATATCATTATTTGATTCTGACATTAAGAGATGCACATAATTTGTGATGTTGTTAGATTATGGGATTTTTTACTCATGGAATGATATGGAATGATGGAATGGGTGTGTTCATCCATCATTTCAGTAACATGTGGATTCACAAGACATGAATCCTGTTATGTACATTAGATTAAAAAGTCATTTTCATACTAAATGTTATTTATATCATCTAGTGATAGTTCATTTCTATTAAATATATATAAATATGGTTGTGACACCTTATTCAAAAGGTTTTGGCCAATTTAATGTTTTAGTAGTATCATATATAGTGTTTTCAGATACATACCCATGGTGGAATCTTAAATGACCAATTCTCTATGAGTTATCTTAATGAAAAGGTAGATATATATGTTTTTCAAAATGATGGTATTTTTTGAATAAAATTCCAATAAAAAACACATAATGTATTTTCCGAAATACCTTGTGAATATAATTCTATTTGACAACCAATATATAATTTATAATATTTATAACTTATGGTATTTTATGTCAAGTAAATCCATTAAAATGAAAAATTATAAATCTGAATCCTATGAGCACTAAAAATTTAAAATATGATAACTATATGATATTTTAATCATTAAGGTAAGAGTTTTAAAAATTAGTGGTGTCTAAATACTTTTTATATTTGAATGACATATAATGTGACATTTTTTTAAAGAAAAGAAATCTATAATGGGTTTAGATGTGATTATTATATAATGAACAACCCAAGGAAAGCTTAAATAAACATATGGTTATTCTCTTGGGGATGTTAAAAAAATGGATTATCCTTGGGTGTGGATTATTAATGTTTCTAAGAGAACATGCGTTTTGAATTTCCCATGTTATGTATTGAGTTAGACCTTATGAAGTTGGTGGAAATTCTATTTTTATACTATGGACCATGATAAGAGTTCTTTAGTACTTGAGAGAGATCTACTTTGTAAAATCATTTTTAGAGTGTGGTGTATTTCATTGTTTATGCTATATATTTTTGATTTTGTGTTTGAGTTATAAAATTTGCGTTTTTTGATAAGTTGTGATGAGTATGGATGACTAGTCATTCCTTTTGTTTTATGTTTGACCAATGAGTGGGTGGAATATTTTAGACTCGATCTTGTGCTTAAGTACAATAGAGTGGTTTCATAGATTTTTGGATTCTCAGTGACCTTGATAATAGAGTGAGTTACAACCCTTGAGACATGGATTTAGTAAGACCTTGGATGATGGACTAGGTTGGAGACAGGAGTGAAATTTTCGATATGACTTTTGATATTAACTGATTCCTTACCAATAAATACTTTAGACTAACAAATGAGAGGGTTATTCAATTTATGTATATTTATTTTGAGATGTAAGTGGAGACTATATAGTTTTTTATGCAATCAAGTCGTGATTTGTGCTATTGAGTGATGATGTAATTGTGGTTACGTACCCAAAGGCATAAGATCTTCTATCTCAGCCTGTTTTAATGGGAAAAATTGATGGTATTCGTAGAAATATTGTTAATAGATGCACTATAGTATGTTGTGGTGGCATTAGTAGATGAGTTCATCCTTGAAACAAGGATGAAAAATAATTAGTGGTCATGCATATAGTTGTGAAACAAACAATGTGTCTGTAATTTTGAAAGGGATTCTTGAATTCCTCTAGTTGATTAAAATGACATATTGGAATAACTTCCTATTATATAGATAATTATCAGAGCCTATGATTATTCAGGTTTGACACATGGGGTGGTGAGTTAGGTCCTATAAGTTTGACACTTTAGATCCTATGACCACTATGATTTGAGAAGAATCTGTTATGTGGAATTGAGAACCATTAGGTTGACTATGGAATTAAACTAATGTACATGAGACTTGTTGAGATTGGGTCAGTACAACATATTTTTCAGGATTACATTGAATATATTTCAGGTTTAGTAAATGATAATGAACTATAAGGCTAATAGTCTTGAAAATTAACTTGGATAATGACTATGTTGAAGGGGTTTACTGACCCCGAGATGGGTTTGATGGTCTCTTAACTTTTGCACTTTTGCTGACATGGATAAGAAAGATTCTTATGAGTTGAGTGATTCAGGGTGTTTGGTAATGTCTTTGAGGTATTGATGGTAATGGATGAAGTCTACATATAGATCATATGGTTGTGAAATTATAAACCTAATCATGATATTGATGCAGGAGACATTAAATTAATGGGTGGTTGACACTTCTAGTGAACGACATGCATTCCTTGGTGGAAAGACATGTTCAAGATATGATATAAGACTAGTTTTGGTAAATCCATATGGTGGTTATAGAACCATTGGATGAGTTATGGAATGACAATCAATATGAATAATATTTCAATGAATGTTAGTGATGACACATTGTTGATCCAAGAGAGGACAACCTTTTAGTGTTTTTCTATAGTGCATAGGTGTGATATAGGAATCCAAATTAGTCGATTATGTTCATTTACTAAGGAGAAAAGGGATGTTATGATTGGAGTTTTGAACCAGTGGGAAAATATAAAGGGCTCTTTCACGATTTATGGAGATTCATGTTATTTTGGGATCTGGATTTCATGTAATACTTGTTTTTGTTACATGAGAATAGTCTTCAAATTATTAAGGTGGTAATTAAATGACATTGTGTAAGAGGATAAAATACTATTTAAATTTAAAAAGTTATTATATAGGTATGTTTATAAGTGTTTCTAATGGGATAAAATGATATGCTTAAATTATGGTTCATTTTGGTGACTCATTGATACTTAGGTGAGGGAATAGTGTATAATGGGTATGCATCGTAGTTTGATAGTGGAAATACCCTTAGAAATTAGGGATAGTTCACAAATAATTTATTTTTGTTTATTGGATTCCACCTTCAATTATAAAACCATTTAGAAATGCACTTTTCACATCCATTTGATATAACTTGAAATCCAGATGTGCAGCATATGAAAGTAAGATCCTAATGGCTTCTAGTCTAGCTACAGGTGCAAAAGTTTCCTCATAGTCTATACCTTCTTCTTCACTATATCCTTGTGTAACTAGTCTAGCTTTGTTTCTAACTATATTCCCGGATTCATCTACTTTATTTCTAAAAACCCATTTTGTGCCTATTGTCAAAGTGTCCTTAGGTCTGTCAACTAATTCCTAGACTTTGTTTCTTTCAAACTGATTTAATTCTTCTTGCATAGCCATTACCCAAAATTCATCATTGATAGCATCATTGATATTTTTAGGTTCTAGCTGTGAAAGAAAATCTTGATGTTCAACCTGGTTTCTTAGAGAAGCTCTAGTATGTGTTCCTCTATCTAGATTTCCTACAACATCATCTAAAGGATGATTCTTTAGAATCCTCGTTGATCTGGTAAAGGTTGGACTAGAAATTTCAGGTTCATCTATATGTTCGGGTTCAACAGAAGAAGATTCTAGAAAAAGTCCAGAACTGGATGCTTTTATAACAGGTTCTTTAGATTTATCATTAAGGTCCAGAATAGACAAATCTTATTCAAGATTCTCAAGAGAGGTTTTAGGCTCATGTGGATCAGTTTCATCAAACTTGATGTGAAAAGATTCTTCCACACATTTGGTTTTCTTATTGAATACTGTATAGGCTTTACGTGAAATAGAGTAACCCAGAAAAATTCCTTCATCACTTTTGGAAGCAAACTTATCCAGATTATCTTTAGTATTCCGAATAAATACTTTGCAACCAAAAACTTTAAAGTAATTAACCTTAGGCTTTCTATTGTTCCACAATTCATAAGGGGTTTTCTTAAGAACAGGTCTAATTAAGACTCTATTAATAACATAACAAGCTGTATTTACAGCTTCAGCCCAAAAATAAATAGGCAGGTCATATTCATTGAGCATGGTTCTAGAAATTTCTTGAAGGGTTCGGTTTCTTCTTTCTACTACACCATTCTGTTGGGGTGTTCTAGGGGCAGAAAAGTTATGAGTATAGCTATTGTGTGAGAAATAAGATTCAAAATCTTGATTTTCAAACTCACGACCATAATCACTTCTCAATGTTTTAATCTTAAGTCCACTAAGGTTCTCTACAGATTTAGAGTATTTAACAAAAGAAGAACAAGCTTCACTTTTGTGAGCTAGAAAATATACCCAAGTATATCGAGAAAAATCATCTACAAGAACATAAACATAGTTCTTCCCATTTAAACTAGAAACTCTTGATGGTCCAAACAAGTCCATGTGAACCAATTCAAGTGGTTGAGAAGTCGAAACTTCTTTCTTTGATTTAAAAGAGACTTTGTGTTGTTTTCCATTTTGACAGGGGTTACACACTTTATCATTTGGGAATTCTAATTTAGGTAGGTCTCTAACTAGGATATTTCTAGAGAGTTTTCTAAGTGAGTGAATTGTAAAGACCCGAAGCCTGACGTACATGGACATTACATTACATTTGCGGAATACTTAGTACATAACAAAAACACACACTAAAGGATCGTAATAGTTTAGTGTCTTTGGAAACTCGGAACATAATCTTCTAATCCTGGTGAAAGATCTTCAATATCTCCCGTAAAGATCTTCCATTTTTTTTACCTAAAACCTTTCTTTATATCCTGGGGAAAATAAAACATAAAAGGGTGAGCTCAAATGCTCAGTAAGGGTATACAAAAGAAATAAAAATCATATCATATCTTTTTGAAAATCACAACCTGCAAAAGAGATCATAATATCTTAACATGGAACAAATCATAGAAGTGAAAATGAGATCCCCATAATCATAACATAAAACTTGAATCTTTGTGGCATGCACACATAATCATGGAAAATCATTTCTTGTTAGTCATGACTCATTGCCAAGACTATCTTAGTGGACACAGTCCCTTTCTGAACCGAGTTCACTCCTCGTTTCAGTCCTGTATCACTGAACCGAAATAACCTTCCGTTCCAGCCATGTCTATCTCATGAGATATAAAATCATTACCCAATGCATTGGAGGGAGATATAGGTCCCACCCATATTATAATGAATCCTTTCTTATGTGTGCCACATAATCATAAAACATGCATCATCGCATAACACATGTAACAAAAATGGGATTCTTGAAACATCATGACATCATAAATCAATTCATATATGATAAAGGAATTCATAAACATAATTCCATCACAACATAGTCAAACCAATGTAAAAATATGGATAGAAACAGAACCCTTTATTATCTTAGATGGAAAATAATTTTGATAAAACACTTGAATTGAATTCTTGAGGAAAATATCCTTTCTTCTTCAAAAACATTTTTCCTTTCATAACATGTCATACAACTTTAAAATAAAAGAAGTTGATTAAAAATAAACTTGAAAACTTGTAAAGGAAGCTTCTTTGAAGTAATGTTTTAAAAATCCATTCATGCCGTATAAGTTAAAAAAAACATTTTTCGTACTTTTGTCGGAAAAGTCAAAAAGTACCTCGTACGGAAAAACGACAAAAGATTCCTTTCATATTCTTTACTAAAAACTCACCTAAGGGTAAAATTGTATTTAAACTATTTCAAGTGGATGGAAACAATATTACATATTGAGGGAACATGGATGTGGATGATAAAATACACCCCAGTAAATACTTACGAATAAACAATCTCGGATAAAAATGAGATTGTGATATTTCCCTTACCTTAGGTACGATTAGCTTTGTACGTGTCCGAAGCTCCTGTATAATGGTTTAAATAATGTTATTGACTTATTCCAGAATCATACATATTGATATGATATCATATATGGTCATATTATTAGCTTCTTGTTAGTAATATTTCATTGTTACTTGTTACTCGGGTCTTTATAACTTTTTGTTCTTATGCGTGTTTTGTCGAATAAATTCTTATTCTTATCTTTAGGTTATAGATAATTCATTTCCAGAATGGTATTAGTGTAGTATATACCATATTCATTCATTCAATTCATTTATATAATCATTATGAAATGAAGATCATGTAGAACGAGTCGCATCACATCGTGGAGACGGTATTCCGTACGTACGCACGAGTGATGATATCGTTCCTATGATCGTGGAATTGTATTGGAGTATATATATATTATTTCAGTATCAATATTACTTCATAATAATCATATGTAGTTACTCATTACACCATTATACCCATCCTTGTAAGGTGATGGTGGAAAATAGATTACACCACGGCGTGGAGACGGTATTCCGTACGTACGCACGCGCGGTGATTTCATTTTTCCGTAGGATGGATAGAAGGTGAATTAGGGTTGTTTCATATTTATAATAACATATCAGTATGTAAGTAATACTGATGTTATTACTTTATCATGAAACAACTAAAGAAGAAGAAGTTGAAGAAGAAAGAAATTGAAAAGATCGGTAATGGATATTACCTCTTCTTTGGAACGCCTCTTTGAATCCTCCACTTAAGGAACTAAGATTGGTCTTTGGAGAAGACCAGAACCTCTAGGATTATTCTAGGAAAGTGGAGAGGAGAAAATGGAAGGGGTTTTCCGAGCTTAAGTGCTCAAAATTGGTGTGAGGAGGAGGGGGAGGAGGTGCCCATTTATAAGGGAGGAGAGGGGCACCTTAGGAATTCTTAAAAATATTAATTTATAATAAATCTAACCCCACTTAAAAACCTCCAAAAATGACTCATATTCGAAGATTATATGATATAGGGTTGTAATCTCATCAACCAATCAAATTTAGACATGTTTGGATATTATTTTAAACCTTATCAATTATATTTAACTCTAAGTTAAATAATTTAACTTTTACCGTGTCTTTTTGTTTTATTTCACTATATGGTTAATAAACTTACTATAACATGCCAAACGAACCACAAATTGTTTATTATTAATATATATATCCTTATCTAAGTCATTTGGACGAACCTTAGATTTTTAGGAATAAAATAACAATTAATAATATAATATTTGATTTAAAAACTATTTTGTGTCAATTTTGACACTATTTGATATATGATTTTTGTGAAAGTCATAACAGAATTATATGTTCGAACCAAGTTGATTAAATAAACATTAATATATCATAGGAACCTATAAAATTAGTGGAATTCATATAAAATCTCAAATTACATTTATTTTGGTGTTTATAACATCAATTATGTCAATATTTCATTAATAAGATAATTACTTCATCATCTTTGTGTCATAAATAAATTAAATTATTTGATGTCTAAAAATTACAAATAAAATACCATCATGTAGGAAATCTTTTTAGCTTTCTAATGAATATTTACAATCTAATTTATCTTATGTATAACCCCATATTAAAAATGATTTACTTATTTAACTTTGATTTTAACTATTTTAACCCTTCTTTAAATAAATTCATAATAAATGTCCTAATCTAATCCAAGTGTGCCTAAATGGTCATATTTTATTCCTAAGTTTGTTTTTGGTCGAATTACACTTGTCCAATAGAATTAGGACATATTTTAGGGTAATAGTAATATCATATTTACCCTTAGTTACCCTATTTACTATTAACCGCGGTAAAAAAAAGTAAAAAGTTACTATTCACCAAAAATTATTTTCATCTCATTGAACCACATTTTAGTCCTTGATATTAACCGTGTCTCTCGGATTTTCGAAATTCCATTCACAGAAGTGGTAAAATTAAGTTTTATGCAAAATTCAGTTTTTAACCTACCACTTAGTGGTTTCACTATTCATCAAAAATTGAAAGTTTTCAGAAAAATGCCAAAATTTCATCCTAAGCTATATTTCATATTCCGAATTCAAAAATGAAGTCTATTTTACCAAATTCATATCATAGAAGTTGAATTAATTAATTTTATAATTAAATCCCGCTATTAAAACAAATAGCGTGTTTTTACGAAACAATATCTATCAAAAGATTGACACTTGTTTATGTCAGGTTTAAATGTGAAATTACGTCCAATGACCAACATTGTATTAAATTGTAAAAATATATTCTAAATATACTTTAAAACCACTCAAATTAATAATTTATCACTATTAATTATTTCAATTAAAAAAGTTGTTTTTAATTATAATTTAGTAATTTTCACTATTCATCAGAATATGAAAGTTATCCGAAATGTACCAAAATTTCACCTTAGGCTAAATTCGATACTCCGAATCCAAAAATGAAATCCATTTTGAAAATTAAAATGTACAAAATTTCAAAAAGTGGTTATTACTATTCATAACGGCTAGTTTTAATAGCATATCGCTGTTTAGTGAAACTCGTTATTGCGTACTACACACACTATCGAGGAAGGTTGCGATTGCGTGTAATGCAAGGCAAGTCAAGGATTCGTGTTGTGCAAGCTCCTTTTGGTGTAGCGTACAACACAAGACATTAATAAAATTAAAAAGAATATTTTTCATAAAATCTTGGGTTGTTACATTCTACCCCCCTTAAAATGAATTTCGCCCTCGAAATTCGTCGGGGTTATAAATGGTTTTCTATTCGAAAGATTCCCACATCGTAAAAAGGAATACCAAAACTTGGCTTTAAAAACTAAAGTATGAAATGTAACGATTACCCAAATAAACTAATTGTTGGGTTTCCACATAGGTAAAAATATGGATATGGAAGAAAAATCTAACCATCATGTTCTGATGGAGAGTGGTAGAGAACATGGCTATGGAAAAGCCAAAAATCACAAATCCATAAATTTGTGATGATATAAGGTACCATCTGATTCCTCAGGTATAAGATCACTAGGACAACATTTTTGGTTTTCAAGATCATTTCCCTAAAGTTGAAAATTTGAATTAGAATAAATACTTACTTTATTTTGGTACAATCTCACTATTGTTCGTGCCTTGAACAATTTCTACTTCATCTCTTAAATAAATGAAGTAGAATTTGTTATTTGTGAAGTGTTAGCAGATTATGTGATAGAATGATGGGTCATTCCATCTGTCTCAAACAAAAGGTTAGAAAAAGTTATTAAATATACATAAGTCATTCTATAGTGAGATTAATCACATATGGTTCCTAAAATGGACTTATACTTCATATATCATACTGCTTAATATAATAACACTAGTTTCTACTAAACAGGGACTTCCTGTAGGTCAGTGGTAGGCGATAAAGGCCAGTCGCACTTCGGTTGTGGGTTCGATTCCTACAGCCTTGTCCGAAGCGATGGGCTGTCGCCCGTCCTGCAGGTTGTCCTTTTTCTAAAACTACGTTACTATAACATCCCATCAATAATATCTAAAATCTTCTATCCTTAAACAATACTAACTTATGTCCAACATAATCCAATCTAATCTTTAGGCTTATACATAATACTGCAGTCCACTCTCATAATATAGTGACAACGATTACCAGAGATTTAATAATGTCGTTGATCCCCACATATCATAAGATATGTTTTGTTGGTCACATTCTAAACATTCAATGTCCTTAATCATGTATTCTCTTGAATACCTTAGTGAAAACATGAATGCAGTTAAAAGTTAACACTTTCCACATACCAAAATCCTCAAAATTCTATATACTCAATCCATGATATCACTTAGTCCTTATATCAATCATGAGCTCATGAATATTGTTAAACATTTCATTTTCTTATTTTCCCTTCATTATGCGCATATCATCTTATTTCCAAAAATATCTCAATCACTTTGAATACCACATTAAACCAATACATAAATATTCCAATACTCCATGATACAACATTATTTTGGAATCCCATTACATAAACACTTAATCATTCCACCACATCGTTATCATATTCAACATTGCCAATAGTGATCGCATGTGATTTCCCTTTGTCCTTTGCCTTCAGTGGTTGCTCATGTTGATCATCACTAACCCTTGGATTAGGGCAATTATTAGCATAATGCCCCATTTCCTTGCACTTGAAGCATTGAAGTGTTGGCGGTGCGTTCTCTACAGTGTTTGCTTTATTCACATCATTAGAAACCCTTTTTCCATTACTTCGACACTCAGCTACTCGATGACCTTCTTTTCCACACTTAAAACATTTTCTAGTTCCTTTAAGACAATCTCCACCATGCTTCTTTCCACACTTTGTGCATAAGGAAACATTCATCTTCTTTTCACCATTATTATGAGATTTCTCCTTGAACTCCATCTTTCGTTTCTTGTCAAAACCATGAGATGGATATGTAACACCAACTTCCATTTCTACCTTGATAGCACAACGCACAATTTCTTCATAGCTACTGAAGTCTCTTATAGCTAATGCCCTTCGAAGACTTGGTTTTAAGCCACTGAAAAATCGATCAACTTTACTTTCAGGTTGGATGATAATTCCAGAAGCATACCTTGCAAGTCTTGTAAAATTCGCTTCATATATACCAACAGATTCATCATCCTTCTGCTTCAGCTCAATAAACTCCTTTTCCATCTTTGTTCGAAGAATACGAGGGAAGTACTTACTGAAAAACAAGTTCTTGAACTCGTCCCATTCCATGGACTCAATTTCATCCCTTGGCCTCGTATTCTTGATAAGATTCCACCATTGATCAGCTTCACCTTCCAAACGATATACTGCTAAGATGACTTTATCATGTTCAGAACATTGAAGAACTGAAAATATCTTTTCAGTGGTACTGATCCATTGTTCAGCAACAAGTGGATCGGAAGTCCCACTGAAAGAAGGTGGACGTTGCCTCATGAAGGACTCAATAGAATATTGTTCCCTTCTCTGCTCATTTGGAAGTCCAGAATGATTCATAGCTTGTGTAAGTATAGAAATAAGATTTTGCAATCCATCTCCCATAACATTTGTTTGTTCAGGAGGGCAATCATTGCATTTTCCATTGCATTGATCAACACGGTTCCTTCGGGTTCCAGCCATTGTCTAAAACCCAAAAAGAATAGTGTGAGAGGAAAAAATCATGCTAGGGAAAACAACATAATAAAGGGGGAGTACCTTCAATATCCAACATCTTAGGTTTAATTCTATGATCGTTAGCATAATTATATTACTATAACCTATACGTATACTTATCCCTAGGGACATCCCTAGACATACCTTAGAAATATCTCTAGGGATCTCACTAACGTTTTCGCATCCTAGTTTCCAAAGGTTGACTAAACCTTTCCTCTGATACCAACTGTAAAGACCCAAAGCCTGACGTACATGGACATTACATTACATTTGCGGAATACTTAGTACATAACAAAAACACACACTAAAGGATCGTAATAGTTTAGTGTCTTTGGAAACTCGGAACATAATCTTCTAATCCTGGTGAAAGATCTTCAATATCTCCCGTAAAGATCTTCCATTTTTTTTACCTAAAACCTTTCTTTATATCCTGGGGAAAAGAAAACATAAAAGGGTGAGCTCAAATGCTCAGTAAGGGTATACAAAAGAAATAAAAATCATATCATATCTTTTTGAAAATCACAACCTGCAAAAGAGATCATAATATCTTAACATGGAACAAATCATAGAAGTGAAAATGAGATCCCCATAATCATAACATAAAACTTGAATCTTTGTGGCATGCACACATAATCATGGAAAATCATTTCTTGTTAGTCATGACTCATTGCCAAGACTATCTTAGTGGACAAAGTCCCTTTCTGAACCGAGTTCACTCCTCGTTTCAGTCCTGTATCACTGAACCGAAATAACCTTCTGTTCCAGCCATGTCTATCTCATGAGATATAAAATCATTACCCAATGCATTGGAGGGAGATATAGGTCCCACCCATCTTATAATGAATCCTTTCTTATGTGTGCCACATAATCATAAAACATGCATCATCGCATAACACATGTAAAAAAAATGGGATTCTTGAAACATCATGACATCATAAATCAATTCATATATGATAAAGGAATTCATAAACATAATTCCATCACAAAATAGTCAAACCAATGTAAAAATATGGATAGAAACAGAAACCTTTATTATCTTAGATGGAAAATAATTTTGATAAAACACTTGAATTGAATTCTTGAGGAAAATATCCTTTCTTCTTCAAAAACATTTTTCCTTTCATAACATGTCATACAACTTTAAAATAAAAGAAGTTGATTAAAAATAAACTTGAAAACTTGTAAATGAAGCTTCTTTGAAGTAATGTTTTAAAAATCCATTCATGCCGTATAAGTTAAAAAAACATTCTTCGTACTTTTCTCGGAAAAGTCAAAAAGTACCTCGTACGGAAAAACGACAAAAGATTCCTTTCATATTCTTTACTAAAAACTCACCTAAGGGTAAAATTGTATTTAAACTATTTCAAGTGGATGGAAACAATATTACATATTGAGGGAACATGGATGTGGATGATAAAATACACCCCAGTAAATACTTACGAATAAACAATCTCGGATAAAAATGAGATTGTGATATTTCCCTTACCTTAGGTCCGATTAGCTTTGTACGTGTCCGAAGCTCCTGTATAATGGTTTAAATAATGTTATTGACTTATTCCAGAATCATACATATTGATATGATATCATATATGGTCATATTATTAGCTTCTTGTTAGTAATATTTCATTGTTACTTGTTACTCGGGTCTTTATAACTTTTTGTTCTTATGCGTGTTTTGTCGAATAAATTCTTATTCTTATCATTAGGTTATAGATAATTCATTTCCAGAATGGTATTAGTGTAGTATATACCATATTCATTCATTCAATTCATTTATATAATCATTATGAAATGAAGATCATGTAGAACGAGTCGCATCACATCGTGGAGACGGTATTCCGTACGTACGCACGAGTGATGATATCGTTCCTATGATCGTGGAATTGTATTGGAGTATATATATATTATTTCAGTATCAATATTACTTCATAATAATCATATGTAGTTACTCATTACACCATTATACCCATCCTTGTAAGGTGATGGTGGAAAATAGATTACACCACGGCGTGGAGACGGTATTCCGTACGTACGCACGCGCGGTGATTTCATTTTTCCGTAGGATGGATAGAAGGTGAAGTAGGGTTGTTTCATATTTATAATTACATATCAGTATGTAAGTAATACTGATGTTATTACTTTATCCTGAAACAACTAAAGAATAAGAAGTTGAAGAAGAAAGAAATTGAAAAGATCGGTAATGGATATTACCTCTTCTTTAGAACGCCTCTTTGAATCCTCCACTTAAGGAACTAAGATTGGTCTTTGGAGAAGACCAGAACCTCTAGGATTATTCTAGGAAAGTGGAGAGGAGAAAATGGCAGGGGTTGGCCGAGCTTAAGTGCTCAAAATTGGTGTGAGGAGGAGGGGGAGGAGGTGCCATTTTATAAGGGAGGAGAGGGGCACCTTAGGAATTCTTAAAAATATTAATTTATAATAAATCTAACCCCACTGAAAAACCTCCAAAAATGACTCATATTCGAAGATTAGATGAGATAGGGTTGTAAACTCATCAACCAATCAAATTTAGACATGTTTGGATATTATTTTAAACCTTATCAATTATATTTACCTCTAAGTTAAATAATTTAACTTTTACCGTGTCTTTTTGTTTTCTTTCCCTATATGGTTAATAAACTTACTATAACATGCCAAACGAACCACAAATTGTTTATTATTAATATATATATCCTTATCTAAGTCATTTGGCCGAACCTTAGATTTTTAGGAATAAAATAACAATTAATAATATAATATTTGTTTTAAAAACTATTTTGTGTCAATTTTGACACTATTTGATATATGATTTTTGTGAAAGTCATAACAGAATTATATGTTCGAACCAAGTTGATTAAATCAACATTAATATATCATAGTAACCTAGAAAATTAGTGGAATTCATAAAAAATCTCAAATTACATTTATTTTGGTGTTTATAACATCAATTATGTCAATATTTCATTAATAAGATAATTACTGCATCATCGTTGTGTCATAAATAAATTAAATTATTTGATGTCTAAAAATTACAAATAAAATACCATCATGTAGGAAATCTTTTTAGCTTTCTAATTAATATTTACAATCGAATTTATCTTATGTATAACCCCATATTAAAAATTATTTACTTATTAAACTTTGATTTTAACTATTTTAACCCTTCTTTAAATAAATTCATAATAAATGTCCTAATCTAATCCAAGTGGGCCTAAATGGTCATATTTTATTCCTAAGTTTGTTTTTGGTCGAATTACACTTGTCCAATAGAATTAGGACATGTGTTAGGGTAATAGTAATATCATATTTACCCTTAGTTACCCTATTTACTATTAACAGCGGTAAAAAAAAGTAAAAAGTTACTATTCACCAAAAATTATTTTCATCTCATTGAACCACATTTTAGTCCTTGATATTAACCGTGTCTCTCGGATTTTCGAAATTCCATTCACAGAAGTGGTAAAATTAAGTTTTATGCAAAATTCAGTTTTTAACCTACAACTTAGTGGTTTCACTATTCATCAAAAATTGAAAGTTTTCAGAAAAATGCCAAAATTTCATCCTAAGCTATATTTCATATTCCGAATTCAAAAATGAAGTCTATTTTACCAAATTCATAACATAGAAGTTGAATTAATTAATTTTATAATTAAATCCCGCTATTAAAACAAATAGCGTGTTTTTACGAAACAATATCTATCAAAAGATTGACACTTGTTTATGTCAGGTTTAAATGTGAAATTACGTCCAATGACCAACATTGTATTAAATTGTAAAAATATATTCTAAATATACTTTAAAACCACTCAAATTAATAATTTATCACTATTAATTATTTCGATTAAAAAAGTTGTTTTTAATTATAATTTAGTAATTTTCACTATTCATCAGAATATGAAAGTTATCCGAAATGTACGAAAATTTCACCTTAGGCTAAATTCGATACTCCGAATCCAAAAATGAAATCCATTTTGAAAATTAAAATTTACAAAATTTCAAAAAGTGGTTATTACTATTCATAACGGCTAGTTTTAATAGCATATCGCTGTTTAGTGAAACTCGTTATTGCGTACTACACACACTATCGAGGAAGGTTGCGATTGCGTGTAATGCAAGGCAAGTCAAGGATGCGTGTTGTGCAAGCTCCTTTTGGTGTAGCGTACAACACAAGACATTAATAAAATTAAAAAGAATATTTTTCATAAAATCTTGGGCTGTTACATGAATGTTGCAATGTCCCAATCTTCTGTTCCATAGCCAAGATTCTTTATGAAAAGCATTCAAACAAGTAATATTCTGTTTAGATAAAGAATTCAGATTAATAGCATAAACATTTTCATTTCTTATGGCAGAAAATACCAAAACATTCTTAGAATTAAAAACTTTGCAAGAATCATTTTCAAATTTAACATGAAAACCATCATCACATAACTGAGAAATACTTAATAAATTGTATTTAAGGCCATCAACAAATAAAACTTTAGAAATCAAAATTGAATCAGTGTTACCAATCTGGCCTAGGCCGATGATTTTTCCTTTAGAATTATCAGCAAAGGTGACAAAGCCTCCATCAACTTTTATTAAACTCTTGAAACAAGAGAAGTCTCCTGACATATGTCTTGAACATCCACTGTCCAAATAACAGGTCTCTTTACAGGAGCTCTTCAAGAAAGTTCCCTACAAAACAGGTTTAGATGGGAGATGATTTTGGTACCCAGATTTTCTTGGGTCCAGACAGGTTAGCCAATAACACTTTGGGTACCCATATTTGTCTAATGGGTCTCATATAATTTGTAGAATTGACATGCTTTGAAAGATAAACTTTATTAGATCCATAGCTATGTATATAACTGGTTGAAGCATAAGAGGTTCCAGAATTACCTTCATTCTGTCCAGATTTAGAAATGAATCTAGTTTTGGCAATTTTCCTTTGTCCAGGTTGGTATCCTATACCAGTAGTATATTTAGGTGCTATTTGCTTTCCTAGCATCTGTGTTAGTGTATTTTTGCCATTGGTGAACTTCTCTAAGTCTTTCTTGAGTTGCCCATTAGATAGTTTCAGTTCAGTGTTTTCTTTTAATAGTTGAGCATTTTTCTCTTTTTCAATAGTGAGTTCTGTTTTAACTGTAGTGGTGAGAGCATGCTTTTTCTTTAATGACATGTATTTATCCTTAAGTTCATTACATGTCTCTTCCATCATATCACAGTACTCAAACAATTCATTTTTAGACATTGTTCCAGAATCAGAATCAGATTCTGCATTATCTCCAGAGTAATAATAATTTAAAGCATGAGTTTCAGCAGTTACCTGAGAAGTGTTTGTCATAAAACACATGTTGGCTCGATTCCTTTCAGAGTCTGAAGATTCAGCTTCACTTTTGCTGTCTTCTAAAGCACTCCAAGTAGCCTTCATGGATTTCTTAAACTTATTGTCCTTATATTCATATTTCTTTTTATACTTTAGCTTTGGACAGTCGGCTTTAATGTGTCCTTTTCTCTTGCACTCATAGCAGAAATCATCATCTGATTTGTCATTCTTCTTCCAGTCCTTTTTCCATTTGCCTTGGTGATCATACTTACCCTTATAATTTGTTTTTCTGAAGAACTTCTTTTTCCTATAAAATTTCTTAAATCTTCTAGCAATGTGAGCCATCTCAGCATCACTGTCAGAATCACTTTCACTGTCTTCACAGCTTGAAATTTCAACTACAGCTTGAAGCTTTTCTTTGTCCTTATTCTTTGAAGTTGAGGATTTGAAAGCGACAGACTTTCTTGGAGGTTCATTTTCTTCCTCTTTATTTACTTTGAGCTCTTCTTCATACATCATCAGCTTGCCAATTAGTTCCTTGACAGGTAGAGCAGCAATGTCACATGATTCTCTGATTGAGACAGATGTGCATCTCCATCTATCAGGTAGACATCTCAAAATTCTCATAATTTGTTCCATCGATGAGACATCCTTTCCCAGTGAAATCATTGTATTGACAATTTCATTGAAGCTGAGATACATGTCAGAAATGGGTTCGTCAGGCTTCATTTTAAAATTATCATACTTGATAGTATAAGTGTTCAATCTCATTTCTTTAACATTCGTTGTTCCTTCATGAGAAATAGCTAAGGTATCCCAGATTTCATATGCAGTTTTACATGCAGAAATTCTATTAAACTTTTCATCTCCTAGAGCACAGTACAAGGCATTCATAGCTTTATAGTTGTTATTGTAAGCAGTCTTTATAGGTTCATCCCAAGTAGATCTAGCAGTAGTAGGAATTTTGTATTCTGATTCAATAGCAGTCCAAATATCAAAACCTATTCTTTCTAGATGAATTTTCATTTTCAGTTTCCACTGAGCATAATTAGTTCCATTGAAGAAAGGTGGCCGGTTAGTAGCAGCACCCTCAAGTCTATTGTCCATGATGAGAAAATTTTAATGAGATAAAAATTTAGATATAACAGAAATTTTAAGAACATTAAAATACAACTAAAATCACAGTTCAAAAGAAGAGTACTTTTAGAAAGTATTTTCAAACCTCTGATACCAAGTGTTGGTCGGAGTGGTTTACTCAAGAGGGGGGTGAATTGAGTACCAATTAAAATTTCTGTACTTAAAAACAATGTCTTAAAGACCCCCAAATAAAATAATAAATTAAACTGTAGTGAATTTATATTAAAGTAGAGGTTCTGTTAGATTCTCAAGGGATTGATTAATTCCCAGTTAATCAATACAGGAGTGTATGATTAACGTTTGAAACTAACTTACTAATCTACACTTAACATAAAAACTTGCTAATTTAATTATCAAAGTAACTTTAAAAACAGTATTAGTTTTAAAGTGATTAGCAGCGGAATAAAACTTTGAAAGAGATGGCACAACAAATGTAACCATGAGGTTCAGTCTCAAGCCGAGACTTAGTCCTCTCAACAGTTTATATAAAAATGATCCACACCCTGGATCGGGGTTCAACAGTTTACAACTGTCCAGGTCCAAGACCTCTACCACTGTTCTTCGTGGGAAACAGTACAACAGAAACCAGCTGTCCAGGTCACACACACACCCTCTACCACTGTTATTCGTGGGAAAGAAAGAATGAAAGAGTTTGGTAAGGATTTACGAATCCTTCAGTTTGAGTACAGGAGACAGTGTATGTGTTAGATACAGCAGTTAACACACACTGCTCGAAATGAATGATAATAAATCACAGAACAAGAGATGTAGAGTTTAGAGATGGTTCTGGTGATTTCAGTGTAGCTATGGACTCCTTTGGATTCGATCAGAAGTGAGTCTGAGTCCTCTTCTCGTTTTTGTTTGAGAAACAGAGTGTCGTATGCTCCAGGTTCACAGTCAGTGAAAATGTAGTAGTTGAAGTTCTTCAGTGTTCTTCTTGTATGCACAGAACACTTCTCGAGTATGCTTGATTGTCTATGAGCTTCTTTGTGTTCTTCTCGTTCTTGTGTTTTTGGTATATTTCTTCCACACACGCTTCTTTAGTTCACTACACTTTTGGGCAGCGTAGTCTTCTTGTATTTATCTCCCAACAGGGGACAGAAAAGATTTCTTTTCAGTAGGTACGAGGTACAGGTTCCTGACATCCGACAACCTTTTTCAGATATTTGACAAAACATTAAAATGTATGATATGACCGTTATATAGATTAAATATAGGAAATAAAGAAATTTAAACAGTGAGTTGAGTGATCGGTAGGTAATCAGCATCGGTAGCTTGGACATCGGTAGCTTGAACATCGGTATCTTGAACATCGGTAGCTTGAACATCTGTAGCTCAATGTCATTAGTTGCTTTGACTCTATCGGTGGCTCTATGCGTCGGTTGGTACATGCTTGTATCGGTGACTTTTTTTATCGGTAGCTCCATGCGTCGGTTGGTACATGCTTGTATCGGTGACATTGTTTATCGGTAGCTCCATGCATCGGTAGCTTTATTCATCGGTATCTCCATGCGTCGGTAGCTTCATGCATCGGTTTCTCCATGCGTGTATCGGTAGCTGTGAGTCTGTTAGTAGCTTCGTCCATCGGTGACTCTTATTCCATCGGTAACTATTTATACTTACATTGGTAGCTCTATATTTGTATCGGTAGCTGTCTGTAAGTCAGTAGCTTATATTTATAAGCACATCGGTAGCTCTGTGTTAAGTCTATCGGTAGCTGTCTGTCGGTAGACTAAGTCTATCGGTAGACTGGTTACCGGTAGCTCTTTATCAGTAGCTATAGGCAGATTACTTTTCTGTTTTATGCAGAACACATCTGATTGTGTTAGAATCAATTTATAACTTGTATAAACATGGATAAATGAGGATTAACATATTCCAATGACTATTTTAAAAATTATTATTGGTTTGATCACATATTTGAATGAATTAAAGTGTAGATCAATAATACTTAAAAATATCATAGAGAATGAAAACATAATTGGGATTTTCAGCACATATGAATACATGATTGAGATTATCAAAACAGGTGAGGTCAACAGGATGTAATATTGATGTTCATAAGATATCTCATCAATAGGAGGTCTGACATATTCATTTTTTTATAATTGGATGTGTTATGTCAACACCACATGTGGTATTTCATGTTGATATAGGGGGGGTTCATGTTTTGGATGAGACTTTAAATAGATAGTCTAGTATACTCGAGTATTTCTTGGATGGTAGACATACATATAATTTAACTCTGAGAAGGGAAAATGAGAGTTGTTACTAATTTTGGTAGGAACCATCTCATGTTTTGAGATTCAGTAAATCATTAACCAAACTTAACTGACAGAAAACCCAATGAGAATATGCTTAATGGGGGAAATTTTGATGGTGGTAGGTTCCAATTATTTTTATCATCCTATTTAGATATATCCTATAATGGGGAGCACCAAAGTATAGGTAACCAGTTGAATTATGGAACATGGGTGTCTTGGGATAGAGATATATCAGGGGGCATTGTCTTATTCTCTTGATGATTAAATTCAAGCATTTCCTTAGGATCGGGGGCCTTGTATCTTATGATTGGGGTTATGGTTTGGATGTTTATCAAGAATTAGGTAAAGGAGTATTCTTATTAAATGAGAACAAAATAATGTGATGGGTCCTGATGTGTTTCAGGAGAACCATTATCCCTTCTTTGGTAAAAGAGTTTATTTTATGGAGAATTTAATGCTATTATCTATACGAAAATAATAAATTTTGAGGGGGAACATGAAATTTGTAATTAGTATATGGGATAAATGTTGAAATGACAATCACAGTGGAGTATTAATAGGTTAGACATCATATGTAGGTGACTATGAACATGGTTTGATGTTAAATTCTTGTTTGAGTGGTCATGGGAGAAGACTAATGTCTCAAGACATGGATTAAAGGCTGGAACATAATTATAGAGTACCAAATGATATCTAGTATGGGTCTATATTCATTATACTAATAATTGAGAGAATCCCATGTTATAATTGGATCCATAATCTGGTGTGAATTTTGGGAAATCTACTCAGTGGCCTCTTAGGCACTGTTTATGTGGGTGACAACTATACAATTTCACCCAAGCCATCACCTCTATTTTTTATTCTGAATTTAAGACCCATGGTGGTCCACAATCTCCCCGTAAAATAATCCTATACTAATAGTTCTCAAAAAAAATTATTCAATTATTCTTAGCCCTTTAGAGGGCCCTATCTTGCAATTCTGAGCCATAGGTTTGTCTATCACATCTCCTTCCCCTAATCTTATTCTCTATTTCTACAAGGATGGGCCTAGTTAGTTTTGGATAAAATTTCATATTTTGAGTATGTTTTTATGTTTTTATATTTTTTTAACAATTTACAACGAACTAGATGTTGATACATGACGTCTAGAAATCCCTAAACATGAGTTCTGTTGTACCTAATCTAGACTAATAATCTCTCGTAATAGACAAAGTGCGTTGGGTATACCATCACATCGGCTAATGGGGTGTTGTGTTGGAATTTATTATATAGTGATATTATTAGATTTTCTTTATTAAATTAAAAGTTTATATATTTTTCCTTATCAAGTATTGTTCTATTTAAAAATTAATCTATTTTTTAATTTTTTTTAACATGGTGTCATGCTATGGATGTAATGAGAAAAAATAATAATTTAATAATCATTCAATAGTGTGAAATGGAATTGACACTTCAAAAAAATATTTTATGTCAAATGGGTTTTTAATTAATGATTGTTTATTTTGGATTGTAACTTATAAAACAGAATCATTAATTGGTTTTGAAATGGAAAATTATTTGGACCTTGGTTTTTACAATTGACATGTGTTTTTTGTGTAATTAGTAATTATTTTTTGAAAAAATATATGTGATAAAATTATAATAAACCATATAAATATTTTATAGAATTAAATATATTGTAATTTATTTTTATGAATTTAAAAATGTTCCATAAATAGGGAAGAAAGATGTGTGTCTTTGGGATTTAAATGTAATTTCGTTTGGAAATGTTAATAGAAAATTAGAACTCTACATGGGGATTGCAAATTTTTTTAAGTGAAAAATAAAGTGATATCCTTTGTGTATTGAAACATAAAAATTCCTATTCCATATTGATTTGTTCATTTTTTTCATTAATGTAAATGATTTTTTTGGTTGTGATTGATGAACATTGGGTGAACCCGATCGTCTTGTGGTTGTGGACTATTTGTTCGATGTTTAGACATGGGGTAAACATGGAAATTGGGTGGACATGGAAAATGATAGTTATGATTAGGGTGAAAATTGACAGAAGGTGAATGTTTTAGATTTAGGGATGGGTATATTTTCCAAATAATATTTTTACATTGGTGATATGTACATCACCCAATGTAGGAATTGGTTTTGTATGCCATAATCCCTGTGATGTGTTCAGTGATTCACCGACAACGACAAACAATGGCTTAAACCATTTATGAGGTTTATTTATCCACATGATTCAATGTTTATTTTATAAATTTAATGACATATTTTTAAATGGTTTTATTTTATTAAAATTTTTCATTGATACTATTTAATGCACTGTTATATTAGATTTGTTATTTTAGGTACACCATTATTGGTGGAATACTATTTTATACACATAACCTACCCAGGAAGCCATGGAACATAGGTGACCAAGTAGGATAACATATAATATATGTTTTAGGTTAGTTAATGGTTCCATTACATGAGGGTACATTTAACATTATATGATAAAATTTGGTGATGAGACCGAGTAGTGCATGAGACCGGTTTAGGGAAGTGATTTTTGTTTAGATTTGTTTTCTATTTTTTTCATTTATTATCCAATATACATAACAACAACAAATGGGACATATTGAGATATTTATTTCATTCCACCTTAAATATTATATGATTTCTTTTTTCATTTGTTGACATTGTTCATATTAAGATAGTTATTCTAATGGTGTGGCTATTTATTTTATTTCGTCTAATATCACTACACTGATTAGAGGGAATAGTCTCCACATGGTATATTATAGACCCTAACAACTAGTATATAACCTATAACATACACAGTGGCACTCCTAATTTTCACATTATTTTTCCTGTCTATTCTCGGTTTAGTGGTCTAGTGTAGTGTGGTGTTACATTATCAATTCTTAAAAAAATATGAAAACATCGCAAAACATTATGAATTTTTTCATTATTTATGATATATTGTATCCTTTGTTTCTTTGAAGGACCTTTTTAGAATAATTCATTTATATTATATGTTATAATATTATCATATTTTGGAAATTATAATTTTTATTAAGATATTATTTAATCTATAATTATCCTTAAAAAATATTAATTAAAAATTTTAACTTTTTTAAAAAACAATTAATTTTTTTCCAAATTCTTCTAAAAATTCCTCTATTCTGTTAAAATACATTTATTAAATATCTAAACCCTTCATAAATATATATATCATCTACAAGTTACATATATGGTTTAAACATTAATTTCAATTTTTTTAATGTTTTAATATAGTGGAATAACTCAATCCATATTTTTCAAATACATGGTAATGTGGAATTGATATCAATAACATCAAAAGATTTCAGTGTCATTATTTAAAAAATACCAGGTTTTATTAGCTTATAACACAGAAAACACCGAACTAAATTGATCGACTACATTTTGACTTTACATTATTAAGAAACATATAATAAGAATTAAACATATGTAAATAAAAATATCATAGTAAATTTAAAATTTTTGACATTTATAGGAAAAATATTTTTCATGATTTATCGTTAAAAGGATATTTTTTCAGTGAATTTTTTTAAAGTCATGTGTGTTTTATCATATAAATTTAAACTTCCCACTTCTAAAATATTACTATGATTTAATTTAATATTTAAATGTAGAAACTAATATATTTATATTCATTAAACTTGTAATTGATATAAATTTGGATTATGAAGACTTAATATCCTGAAAGCCATATTTCAATAAATTTGTTTTATTTTATTTTACTAAATTTTATCAAAAAAAATTCTGAATATTAATTTTATAATGCTAGCATAATTTTAAAATTTTTAATGAACAAATACTTTAAGGCTATTTTATGATTTTTTATAAAAGGTTAAAAATTTATGCGACTAATCAAAAATATCATTTTCTAAAATTCATTAAATTTTATTTCATCATCATATAATAATGATATAAATGTTTATAAATCCTTTTTATAGAATATTTATAAATATTTATATTTATGTAATAAAATAAAACATTCAGAAATATTATATTTATTATTAAAACATATACTATACATTTTAAATCATAAATAATGTTTTATTCTAAAAAAACTATTTTATCCATTTTTAAAACTATTTATGAGGTTAAATTCAGTTTTTTTAATGTCAAAGAATGGTCCTTATTTTATCCATGAATTAATAAATATAATGGGAATAAAAACTATAGATTGTTTTTATGTAAATTCATTTTTATTATTAAAAGAAATTTAGAAAAACATTGTTTATAATGTTAAAAAAATATTTTTAAGATATTTTTAACACATATAGATAATTAATATGATAAAATAATTTTTAGGTTAATAAAAAGATATCAAAATTTTATAGTATAGTTAAAATTATTTTGAACAACAAAAAGGAATTATCTTGGTTAAAAAGTTATTATAGAAAATATAAATTTTTATTAAAATTTAAAATCAAGGGGAAAATGCTTAAAAATAACCAAAAGTACCCCTAATATACGTATATGGTGGGCGCATATATAAATATTACCCTTCTCTTTTAATTACTAATTTCGGACCAACATTCCTATGAAAAAGATATTATTTTAACATAAATTTTTGGGTATTTTGAAAATGACCACATATATAACTTATAATAAAGGACCCTATCCACTGTACATATCCTCACATATAAAGCCTCTTTGTCAATATAATTATTCCCCATCCCCTTCTTATATCTCTTTAACATGTTCTGGTGGCTATATTCTCACTAAAATATGACTTTATAAAGGTTAAATGAGTTTCCCTGAGGTATATGGTAAAAAATCCTAATCACTCACTTTTTATTCGTATTAATATCTTTATTATTATACATCCTAAAATATATTTTATACATAATAAATTAATAACATAATTATCACAAGTGTAGTAAAAAATTATTATATTAATTTTTTTTTCTAACCCTACACGTAATTTTTTATGAAATGAGAATGTCCATTGTTCATATGTGTAGACTACCCCCTCTATATACAAGGTGTTTTTTCCATGAAGAGTTGAAATTTATTGTTATAAGAAAATATTTTATTAAAAAATATGATATTTATAACATAATTATGATTCTATAATGATAAATAATTATATATATATATATTTCTTATTTTCCACCAATCTATTATATTCTTTAAAATGTCTCCCTTAGGTACGTGAAGAATCCCACCTCTATAGACAGTATGATTAGTTCTGAATCTTTAGATTACATGTATGATTATAAAAATATATAATATAAATCATTATGAGATAACAAATTAATATATTCCAACAATATTTAGAAAAATTGAGGATCATTATAAATTAATCCACTAATATCAGTAAATTACATGAAATTATATTGTTATAGATTAATTCTATCAAACTATTCCAAAAGATTCCATAAACCATACATGGATGTAAATAAATCATTGGAAAAAATTAATCAAATATTGTTTATAATGTAGTAATGAAAAAATGGATTAAAAAATAGTGTTTGTGGTCGACATTATGAAATATGTACGAAATAATAAAAAATCGCAATCAACCAGTGAAGAAAATAAATAGTAACTGACTTATTTATATATAATGAATTATGATAAGGAAATGATATCGAGTCTCAACATTCGAACTTTTATACATATGACATATTCAAAAAATTTATTTTTCAATAATATACATTTTAACTTAAGGATGTGATTTTATCTTTACATTCAGGAAATTTCTGGTGTTTCAAAATCCTTTTAAATTGGGATTTAAATTCATGATTTACCAATGTTTTATATGATTTTTGTACACAAACCTCCCTTCTTGTGAACTCATTTCATAAATTTTTGGTTTGTCCCACAATAATATTTTAATGTAAATTAAATTCTGTTGAATTTTTTGGAAAATGATAGTTATAATTTCAATATTCTTCATTGAGTAATTTATATCTCCTAAAATGTTTTTGTAGTTAAGAATATTTCATGACCCCTCTAATAATATTTTTCTCTTCCAATCCATTCTCTTTATACAAACCAACGCTCTTATATTTTATTTTTAATTATAAACATGCATTATTTATTTCAATATTCATAATAATATTTAACAATATTCAAAGGGATTATTTTTTAGTTTTTTCAAATACGTGGGATTTAAGAACTATATTTTAAAATACCAAAGTAGAGTATTTAATTATTACATATTTTACCTATTACACCACCTTTCCTATGTAAAAACATTATATATTTATCCAGGATTGATTATTTATATTTATTTTAACGCTGGTTCTTATAAGTTTTTTCATATCTTTTTTTTGAAAATTTATTTTTTTATTTACTCAAAACCCCATATTTTAAAAAATTGATGAATTTTTTTGAAAAAATATATTTTCATGATTTAAATTACAATTTTATATTTATCAAAAAAATATAAATCAAATTTAGAGTACATATTTTATTAACCAATTTATCATTATCGTTTATAAATACTTCATTTTTGTAATTCAATTTTAGGTATCGATATATCAAACTATTTAATAGATTTCATGTGATAATATTTTGAAATGTTATGAGACCCTTTTTTTTTTGCGATTTTAATGATATGATATATGAATGATTTTTTTCTAGAAAATATGAGTATAGGTTATAATTATTATATGGTAATGGTTTTAATATCTTATCATTTATTAAGGAATCTCCCTCTTTATGTTTCTAGTCTATCATCATTATGATTTGAAAATGAATCCTTTTCCTTGTTAATGCGATGTTTTTGAAGTGTTCAATGGATTAGTGGAGTTGATCTTATAGAAGGATAGATGCGGCATGCTACATTTGAGATATTGTAGTTCCACAACCTTGCTGGTCAAATATATCAACCAGATTTCTGTCCTCCCATGAATTCATTATGCCTATAGGATGATCACCGACCTTTTTATGAACACTAAATATATATGGTCTTTGACCAAAGACCCAACAACCATCCGATGGGGTATACATCAAACTAGGAAAACTAAAAGACACCACCAATATGCTAGTAATTCATACTGGTCAGCTGATGGTGCTGGGATGGTCTGAACCAGTAAGTGGAAAATTGGTAATTTTTAACTAGAAACAACTTTTATACTTATAATTACCTATAAAATGACCCTAATATTGGAATTTGTAATTTTAAGGGTTCAATGAGGATATTATGGATTCTTCAACACCTTCCATTGGTGCTTCAATTCTTGGTTGGATATAAACCACATGAAATAGAAATTTTTTTCTGGTATTGGTGTTTCTATAATATTTTATTCCAAGATTCCCTTATTTTTGCCTTGGTGATGTGTTCCAATTACTTCCCATATTGCATCACAGTATTTCACATTTACATGAAACACAATCTTTACTTCTATATTTTTGGTTTATTGTGGTGGTTTGTCTAAAATGAATAACTAAGGTTTAATTTGTTTTATTATGATATGAATCCTATGTGACCATTTAGGTAGGACATTTGTGAAAACATAGTTAATTGGAGTTTTTAAATTAATTATCTTTGGTCCACCCACATAATATGATTGGTCTTTTTTCCATTGATCCCACGACATATGACCACCTGAGTTTTGTATATACCTTGGACCCTTGCTTCAAACATGGAACATATGAACATAGATCACTATGATGAATTAGTAATTTTTTATGGATTGACATAGCACGGTTAATTGGACTATCTTATTAATTAATGTAATTGGATTGATAAAGAATCACTGATATTGTAAGTGGTTAATAGTTATGAAATTGAAACTAGAATAATGGAGTTTTGGACAATAGATATAATGACATGGAAATAGTAATTGAACATATATGGAATGTGAAAAGGAATTGATATAATTATTATTATAATTATTGACATTGAATAATAGAATAAACGGACGGTAATTGGTTATTTTGATTAGTGGACTAACAATGATTAAATTATCTGGTATTGCACCATTGATGAGTTGAAATTATTTGAATATTATTGACTTTGTTTTTGAAATGAGTATTTCACCATTAACACCACCGAAGTTATTTTATTTTGTTTAAAAAAGAAATGGATAAAGTCCCTACATGGGAATAATTAGGGGGTCTAATGTAATGGAGAAAAAGAGAATAATCCTGAACTAGGATTATATCCTCTAAGGGAAAAGATCCAAGAAAATTGAGAATAATAAGTTGTTCATTATGAGATTCTATAGAAGTAAGATAATCCACCACAACATTCTTCTCTCACCATTTGTGAATAATGGTCTTGTGATTGTCCATATGACACATGGAACACATGATTGAATATTAAATGGACATTGGTATAAGAAACATTGCTGACAAGGAATTACAGATTTTAAGATAAATATTCTCAATCTCTCTTATTGAGATGTTCCCTTGATAACATAGAAAAATCCTTCAATGCATTGAATGGGAATCTGCTTAAAGCGAATCATCACTTCTCAAGAAACCTAAAAAAGTTGAAATAACTGAGCCTTTGTAATTTCTTATAGCTCCACCCTCATACATGAAACCGATGAAATATGAACCATATATGTTCAGTTTGTTCCCTATAAGATTCTTCTTCCATCTAACCCATTTTTCCTAAGATTTTAGAGAATATAAGTGGGATCCATGCCGGGGAAGGAGAAGAATTATAGAATGCACATCACAGGGTTATTCTACAACATGTAGATTTCCATATTTAGATTCTGGATATTGATGATGATACCTTAGGTGGAATATGAGATAAATCAACGTTACATGTCATTTCCTTACATCCATAGAAACTAATGAGATTCTATGAAAAAAAACATAACATCCATTCTTTTGATGATGTAATTGTCCATAGTTAGGAACCACTACTAGATGAATATTTTTACATAGAAAACATGTTCATACGAACCTGTTTGCTGACCAAAATAATTATATATTTCCATTCCCACTCATTATTGATGATTATTTGTTCCATATATTCTGAATTCAGATCCCTATAGTAGAGACACTTCATGGAAAAATGGATTCCCCTTCACTAGAAATTTTAATTAGAAGGATGAGAATTATGCAGACACACAAAAACGCAAATAAAAATTTTAAAGGGTGGTTCATTCACTATAAAATGTCACCCGAACAATCATGAGATGAGGGTAAATATATATTTCTTTGAAATTATTTGATAGAGAAGGTATGATATGCAGATCCTGTGAAGATGCACTAATATGAGATATTGGTCAGCATAATGATTTCTAAAAGGATATTATCATTATTGTCCAAGGAATCCCCAAAAATAATGGTGTGATCCCAAACCTCCCTAAAATTTATATTTGGATTAGGGTTGGGGAAATGAAAATCAATAATGTAATATTTACCCCCTTAGGATGGGTAATGATCCATGTGATGTTTTAAGTTAATCTATCATGGGAATTTACAAAGACTGAATTAGAACATGCATTATATACATCAATCATTTCATGGATAATTTGTTATAGGAAATTTTATGGGGGTCTAGAATAGGAATTATCATAGAGTACATCATTGATAACTGATGGAGAGATGTATGGTTATGTTACACAAGAAGTGGGTGATTCATTCTAGGTAACAGAATCTACTAATGGTAATTTGTACTGATTCTATTGATAAATGAAATGGGTGATTCATGTAAGGAATGATAAGCCACCATTGGAAAGAGATATTGGATATCATTCCAAAGAATGTTTGGATAACCACATGTTTCAACCCAAATCTCAAGGGTTAGAGGGGTTATTTAATTTTTTGTTTTAATTATTCATATAATTCATATATTTATCATATTATCACATTCACTGCATATCCCAGCTATATTATTTATACAATGTGGGACTTATTCAAATATGTTTTACTCACACCATATTTGGTAACCATCTGGTACCCAAGTAGAATTCACAAATGCTTGTATTTTCAAAGTAAGGGGTCCATGTTCACAAATTATTTCTCTTTAAAATGGAATTGGAACATGGAAATGGGACCAACATGGCGTTTGTGACTAGGATATTTTCAAGCCTTTATTATTGATTTAATTTGTAGTTTTTTAGTTATATAAATAATAGAAAAGTATTTAGTTTGGAAAATATTATGGACTGAAATGGTTTTATATTATTATTTAAATTTCTATTATTAATTATTCATCTACACAAGTTGTACATATTGAATTAATTATCTTCTTTCCATTAGGATTACTATTATATTCTAGAGGGTTAATCCTCCCTACTGTATTCCATATATCCTCGCTATTTTTTGGCACACTCTACGATATGTGGAGGTATGCCTATGGTAACATATAGATATATCTTTGTCACATGGGGGACAACTAGAAAGGTGATAATAAAATGTGGTATTAGAGGTTAGATATTTTCTATTGATTTAATATTTTGTAATTTTATATAGAAGACTAGGCTGTTTCGGGGCATCTAAATGGTCCTTTTAAGGTAATAACAAACCCATGTGTAGGGGGAAACCCAATTTTATAGCGAGGAGATTACTGGTATGGATGTTCATTGTAATAATTTTGATGTTATTTTAGATTTGGTGATGCTCTTATTATGTGATGATACAATATTATGATATTTTACTCATGGGATGATAAGGAATGATGTGCATATCCATTCATTATGGTAGTCATGTTGTGAAATATTTTTAGATGCACTATTCAAGTTAAGGAAATGTGTATAACATTTGATATATCTACCTATATATGATTTGATATTTAATCACTTGTTATATATGATAAAAATGAAAAAAAAAATTATGATAGGAAAAATATCTTTCTAAGCCATGTTTGCAAATAATCATATGTCAGGGGTCCTCTATTTTCATATTAACATTTTGAGTTTGATATTGTTATGTATAATGTTATCATATTAAATTTTTCAAAAATGTTATGGAAATTATTCTAGATTTTATTTGGGTTAGGAGTCTGGGGAGTGGTAAACACCACACCCTTCACAAAATCTAGTTTATATCTTCTTATGAATTCTTGGGACCAAATGGGAAATCGTATAGAAAATAAATTTTGGTGGGTCATGGGATTTGTAGAGAGTGGAACTAATCAGGATGTGCCATTTATGTCTGGATTAGTGATAGAGTTTCATCTATATAATATTCCAATACTGAATAGGGAGGGAGGTCCCAAAAGGACTTTATTTTATGTTGATTTCATCTAGATGATCTTCATGTAACCAGACACACCCATGGACAAGAGGGTGATACATTATTCTGATATTCTATGATGACTATCAAAGGACTAGAGGGACATCATAGATTAAGATATAAAGCATGAGGATCTATCCTGAAAGGAATTCATTGTGATGTTTCTGAGTAACATATTTCCATAAAATCTAAGGGTTTAGAGGGATTGATAGTTCATGAACATCACAAGGAGAACTGTTTCAATGATGGACTATGCCTGTAATTTTACAAACCTCTAGTGTGTTTCTCTACCTTTGTTTGAAAATGAATTTTTCAAGGATAAATTCATCTAGGATGGGATTTGTTATGAGATAAAGTTGATTATTAATGTATTTTAACATATGCAATATAATTAATCATTACCTTATCATTGAAGTGTACCTAATGGAGGCCCTTGGTTATATTCATATAGTATAAAGAGAAAAAAAGAGGATCTTTTCAATGGAATGTATTAAATAACACAATAATATTTTTCTCCATTACATTAATGAGAAGAAAATCAAGGGGATTCGACTTCTACCTTATGACCATGACCATAGGTAGAGAATTATATGGTGCAGGGAGAAACACATTCACATCCATTTTCCTTTCCCAACAATGTTTTTTGGGTAAGGAGGGACATCATTAGTAGTAATATATGAAAACTCAGTAGTAGATAAATCAAAGAGGATAATGTAGTAACTATAGACTAGGATGGGCTCATATACACTTCAATAGATAGGTCGTTGGAGTTCCACTAATTTCTCTGGCCAGGGTAGGGGATGTAGTACACTAATAATGGATTAGAAACATCATAAGGATAGTGTATCAAATAGTAGTAATATTGGAGGGGAACAATGTATATTGGAAAGTATGGTACATAGTATATATTCTCCTCCTTATAGTTTTTATGTAGGACAATTCAATTACATAGGTTTAATTCTTGTGTCATGTACCCTTCCATAAATGATTTGATACAAAATCAATACATTCCATTTTATATTTATAATTTTATAATGGATTTAATTTTTTTAAGTAAATAATAGATGGGGTTATGAACATAAACAGATATTTTTAGTTTCAATAAAAGGGTATCAGACTCCAAAATGAGTTTTCTCTTAAAATCAATCACTAAAAAACTTATTTTGGGAGATTTTTGTGCTAGAAATGAAAATATTGTATTTTTTTACTAATTTATTATCTAGTAATAATCCATGCTCATATCGAATATTATCAAAGTATATTTTATTTTATATTCCAATAAGGTGATTATATATTTATCATGGTTAATGATATCATCAAGATGGTAGTGAATGAATTATTCAATAATGTCTAGATTGTCTCCTGAACTATATTTCAAGCTTTATTGTAGATGATTTATAGTAACAACATTGTTCCTTTCAACCAATAGTGGACCACTTTCATGATTTCTTGCATAAATATTTCTCTAACATAACACAAACGTTGGTGGTAGTGTTCACTATCATGTTGGTACCATGATCAGAACATGCTCATATCCCAGAAAACATGATAGAACTAATGAACCTTCTACATTTGAAATTACGTTTAGATGATATTAAAGATAAGTTATACTTATATCCGAGTACATTATCATGGGGTTCTCTAGTTGTTTTTTCAGTAATTTTGATGGGAAATTACAGTTATGTGTGTATTAAGAGTGGAGAAACTAAATGATGGTCAAGAATTTCTAAATCCATCTCTGAATTGATGATCTCATCGATCATCTGAGAAGTTCCATGATTTTATCCAAGACAGACTTGAGGTTAGGGTAGAATTAGAAGAGGGTGAGACTATATGACATACCCCAGACTACTATTAATAGATGGTAAGGATGTTATGAGTTCAAGGTGAGGTATAACAGACACACAAACTATATTCATGTCTGGTGAATTAAACCATCCAACAATTTTGGAAATATATTCTTGTGGTTTTATGAAAAACATCATGGATTTCTCACTGTCGTGATATAATCATTCCAAACATTTTAAACATTAAGTAGTAATGTGAGAGAGAATTATCTATACACAATGATAACTAAATTTAATTTCTAGATTTAAATGTGTCATTATTAGGTCACAATGTCTAAGATATTGGAGATTTAGTGGGCCTGAAGAAGTTGGAAACCATGATATCTTTTGACTGACCTAAGAAAATCTTTGATATTTTATGGTTTTTAGGTCTAGAAGGTAATTCATGATATTTTTTTAGGACTTATTATATATAGAAGCAACAATTTATTGAATGAGAATGAAAATTGAAAATTTTGTTTGGTTATATACTTAGGATAGTCTTTTCCCAGGATTAAAGAGTTGGTTGACCTTAGAACTGATCCATACCTCACCAAAGCTTGGTAAAGAGTATACCATGTATTATGATGCATCATGAGTTAGTTTTTGAGAATATTTGATTCTAGAGGAATGTGTGGTTTTTTATTTCTCCGAATAGGTGGGGATGCTTAATAGAAATTAATCTAATAATGATCTAGATATATCTATGGTGTGAAATTCCCTGAGATGTTAGTGTAATTATATTTTAGGAAGGATTTTTGTGGTGTACACAAATCAGAAGATCCTGAAGTAAAAAAAAATATAATAGTGGGGCATAAATCTTTTATAGATGATGTGGGTCTAGTATCCAAATTCCTTTAACATATTTTTGGTATACACATTTATTAAAGGGATATTTTATTACAGAATCTATGAGTAGGAATATTCATATAGATACCGTATGGGAATCATCTGATGAGTATTTGATGATAACCCTATTTTATGATTTGTATATGGATATTCCTGGGTCCCAAGCATGAGTGAATATGACATAAAAATTTTATGTTCTAGTGATTTTAGGATATAAAAAAGATAGGTATGTTATCAGAAATAGTTTGTTTTTTCTATGGTATTCCAAATATAGTGGGGAGGGACAATATGGTTGGTATCTTGGTAGTGATGAGGTTCTTTATATCCATGGTAGCATATTGTCACCTATGTGTATACAAGAGGATACGGTGAGAGAATTATATTCATCTAAATAGGTTTTATAGTTTGGATTTATAAGTATGAATTGTGATTTACATAGAAAATAATAGTGGATAGAGACAACGAAGAAGACACCAGGTTAAGTATTGTGATGATTCACCCATCGTAGTGTGGCAGATAACAATCTCATGCCCAATGAGTTACCAAAACTATTGAATATTCTGGAATATAAGTGGAATGTTATCATCATGGGCTTCATTACAAAATTACCGAGGACATATTGGAAACATGACATGTTATGGGTGATTATAGATCGACAGACAATGGTAGCCCACCTATTTTCTATAAGGAAATACTTTATAGTCGATGATGTATGTATTCACTACATGTGGGAGACTATTCAATGGTATAAAATTTAGAGGAGTATCATTTCTGATCAAGACCCAGTTTTCTTATCATGGTTCTCATAGTTCAACTATAGAGTACAGAGATAATTGGTTCTTCTATGAAAATCATATCATCCTACGAATGAAAGAAAATATGAATAGACAATTCATAATCAAGAGGGTATATTATAAATTTCTATTCATACATTAGTAGTTCTAGGGAAAAGAATATTTAACATATATATTTATCTTATTAAAATTTATTCTATGCATTGATCTAGATGAATCCTTTTGAGTATTTATATAAAAGGTCATTCACTAATTCATGTGGATGGTTATTTATGGGAGATTATATGCTCATTTGATCATGTCTTAGGACAGATACATCTGAGTATGTTTTGTTTACTAAAAAGTTGTTGGTAACAACCTAGAGTCTATAAAAATAATTTTTTACCAATAAAATATGAGCTCTTATAGCATCCTAGTTCTAGTTCAATCACATGTAAAAAACATAAGAAATAATTGGACATAGGCAAACCTCCCAATATGCTAGAGGACACTAAATAATAGCGAGTGATCATGAAGATATGGTGGGGATATTAATCCCTCCTTATCTGAGTGTACAACAATGGTAAAATAAATGAAAAGTCAATGAAAAAATATAATGTAATAAGGTAGTGGAAAAAGATAATCATCCAATGATAATATAAAGATATGTAAAAATAATTTCATAACCAAACATTTTTCATATGTAAAATATAGTGATTATTTAATGCTATGAAAAATGGGTAGATACATGGGGAACATAAAAACATGAGTAAAAAAATGTTATTAAAAATGAATAAAATAACTAGAAGCTATATCTATCGGAATCACGAGTATAATCTCTGTCCTCTACACTCATAATACACACTAGTATAGGAAATCAACCATCAAAGTATATACCCTTCCCATTGACGTTCCCCAAATCCTTGACATATTTTTGTGAACTAATTATAATATTCAATTGGGTGTGAGATATAATTAGTTCTCCACCACCAAAAACATCTAGAATAATATTCCTAGTACATATAAAATGAGTTGTATGGATGTATAATAGTTATAGAGTAGTAGTGTAAATTGGCACCATGTCATCTCAGGTTCCAAGAGGACCCCAACCTAATTGTAAATTATTTGGCCTCATATGGTATATCTCTAAAAACATTTCAACAGAAAATTTGGTATAAATTTATATATAAATTTATTTTTAAATTTATTCTATATATATGTGATAATAAATATAGTCATATAATTATATACATAATTCTATCTATGACCCGAGGTGTAATTTCTGAATCCATGCATAATTCGAAGAGTTTGATGTTTTAAATAAGGGTGGTCATGCCCATATTTTTCATGGAATAATGGTGGATAGTATTCCCTGGTTTCATGGGTATTTAAAGACGTTGTGCCTAAATATTTTAAAAAAATCGATTCAATGGCTGAGAATAATGGAGATTGAGGGACAAAATTTTGTAGTGTCATAAATAATAAATGTCATGTGACATGGATATGTGACTCAATATCATTTAATTTACTATGTCCATTTAATTTAGGAGTCATTTCATGATCAGTTAGAATGTGGATTTGTCACACAAGATTTAAAAATGTTAATTTATTTTCATAAGAAAAACATACGAGTTGATTATAATGAAACGGTACAACCTCTAAAGAGGAAGTGGGTGTATGAGGGAATCTCTAAGATGTATTAGATATATATTTTGAAAATTCATATTTAGTAGGAAATGTGAAAAATTTCTGGTGTGTGGAATCAAAGCGCATAATATAAAACAACATGGTATTAAGGGGAAAGTACTAGACTGCATACCATATGCTGATAGATGACTCGACATATTGTGTTGGGAAATTATTTAAGTTAGAATAAATGGGATTACTGTAATATAATAAGGTATTAAAAATAATTAATGCTAAATAGTTGTAAAATTTCATTCATGAATAAATTATAAACAAATAATGTAAGGAAGAGGATTGAATTAGTCACCATTAGCTATCCAAGGTAACTGAAGAAGAGAGATTTTGATTCCGGATGAGGGAGGAGGATCAATGTTAAGGTTATGGACATAGGAGAGATTCCAATGGATGGAAATAGGTTCTATGTGATTTTGGAGGTAAAAAAGAATCTGTGAGTCTTAGTATAGGGATGTGAGAACTTATCATTTCTACCCATATAAATATTTTCATGGTTTGGACACACTGTTTGGAAAAATCAAAAGCTATCCATTTGTATTCATTTCCAAAATGGAACCGACCTCATGGGATAGAAACATTTTTCTATAATATATTCACATCTCAAGAATCTCCTCTATAGGACCCTGATTTGTGTTAATAATCCAAACTTCCTCAAGTGAATGGATTAAATAAACTATTCTCTAGGTCCATTTCTTTTAAAAAGGGAGAGTTTTCAGCTTCGAACAAGCCCTAAACACTCCAAAATCCTCTTTCACCTTATTAAGAACTAATATAATCTTAAAAATTATGATTCCAACTAATTATTAATGGGCATAAAAATTCTATTGAAGATATTGATGTTATAACCCCCCTCCCACAAAACCAGTCATCCAATAGTTTCCCATATGATGGTTGCAGTACATCATATGTGAAAATATCATACCATTGATAATCTAAATCCACTTCTCTCTCCTACATCTCATCCTACACAAACTCATGCTTCTATAACACCCAAAAAAGAAGAACCAAGCATCATTGGACAACCATCATGATATGATCAATGATTTGAATAGGATGATCCTCACTGAAGCATCATCATCCACCCCAATATCCTCAACATAAAAAGAAGGATTTGGGTCAGAATAGTAATGGAAAAACTATGATAAATCTAAGACTTCATGCATGTCCAAGAACTATTTGAGAAAGAAAAACTTATAGGGTACGTACTTGAATCTCCCTAAGATCTCAAAATTCTCAACAAAATACAAAAAATGATTTTCCTTTTTTAAAATCCTTCTATAATTAAACCTAGGTGAAACATGCCAAAAGACACAATGTTACAAATCAAACTCCAAAGTGTAGTGGTGATGATTAGTACAAGACTTCTTTTCAAATTGACCTATAGCCATGAACTTTTGGATATGGTGTACATGCTCTGACCTCTTCTGATCAAGATTAGTTACCACTAGAACTAGCACACCAACCTATAACCATCATATGGGTGATGGTTGGACATACTATAGGTTCTGATAAGGATCTATCGATATAGTTTCATGAAAAAGGTTTTTTTAATAAAATTCATTGAGTGGTAGATTTTCCTCTAATGAATCTCCAAAATAAAGGATTTCATCTTGGATATTGTACTCTTACAATCGTATAGTATGTTTGTGCTGCCAATCTTTTTTGTGGGTGATAGGTGGTACTCAAAAAAATATATATACCATAAGATTTTTTCAACCATTTTGAGAACTGTGATGCAAATTAAGAATCAATACCTGATAAAATAGAACATGGAACCCAATGAACATGTATAATCTCCATGAAATATATCCTTCCAAGATCATCCACTAAACAAATTAATATGGTAGGGTGAAATTTAGTTACCGTAATCAACCTATCAACAATAACCCAGGAAATCTCAGCACTATAAAAGGACTTCAGAAAACACATCAAAAAATCATGGTCAAGTAGTCCCACTACCATACAAGAATAGATAATCTATATAATTTTCTAGAACGTCCTAGTTATTCTAGCTATAACATTTTACTAGTGAAAAATTGATTAAATATCTTTCAAGTGTCTCCTTAACTCCTTACCACCAACACTTGTAATGTATTTTGTGGAATATTTTTGTTAATCTAGGGTGTAATACCTAAGGAGAGTCTTGTGATTCCCACATCAATTAATCTTACATATTTGTAAGTTCCCAGACACATCCATGAATATACATAATCTCATCTCCATCGATAACACAACAAGGTATGATTGATGGATCATTGGTTTTATGACCCATACTTTACATACATGGTTATTAATTTAGAATTGAAGCATACTTATTACAACATATAATAAAACCATGATAGGACCGTATAGGTATAGTGTCTTTAGAAACTGGGAAATATAAACAACTGGTTCATAAATCATCAACATTTTCTCTAATTTATTTCATCATATCTAGAGTCCCTTCTGGCATATACTACTTAATACCCTTCTTCCTGACCTGGGGAAAAGAAGACACACAAAAGGGTGAGCTCAAATTCTCAGTAAGGGTAAAAAAAAGAAATATCAATCATATCATATTCATAAGAACGTAACAATTTAAAAATCATAATCTAAAAAAGAGATCATAATATCATAACAAGGGATAAATTATAGTATTGAAATGTAATCCCAATAATCATAACATAAAACATAAAACTTTGTGGAATACACACATAATCATAGAAAATCATCTCATATTAGTCAAGGCTCATTGCCAAGACCATCATAGCGGACAAAGTCCATTACTGAACCGAGTTCACTCTTCATTCCAGTCCTGTATAACCAAACCCGATTAACTTTCCATTCTAGCCATGTCTATATCATGAGATATAAATCTTTACCCCATTCATTGGAGGGAGATATATTTCACACCCATCTCACAATGAAACCATTCTTATGTGTGCCACAAAATCATAAATTATAGCATAACCCATGTAATAAAAATGGGATTCTTTAACATCATGCCATCATAAAATAATCCATGTAAGATAAAAGGACATCATAAAATTAATTATATCATAACATAATCAAATCAATGTAAAAATAAATATAGAAACTAAACTGTATAATATCTTATATGGAAAATAGTTTTTGACAAAACTCTTGAACTTCATTCTTGAGGAAAATATCCTTTCGAATTCAATTTTTTTTCCTTTCTTAACATTTCATACAATTTTAAACTAAATAAGATGATTAAAAATAATCATGAAAACATGTAAAGTAAGATTCATGGAAATAATGTTCTATGAAATCATAAAAATCCATTAACGCTTTATAAGTTAAGAAACATTCTTCTCGTACTTTGTCCAAAAAAAGTCAAAAAGTATCTCGTACTGAAAGCGACAAAAGATTCCATTCATATATTTTACTAAAAATTCACCAATAGGTAAAATTGGATTAAAAAATTTTTAGGACGATAGAAATAATATTACATATTGAGGAAACATGGATTTTGATGATAAATATTCCCAGTAAATTCTAAAGTATAATCACTCTCGGATAGAAAATGAGATTGTGAGATTTTCCCTTACCTTAGGTCTGATTTGCTTCATACGTATCCAAACCTCCTGTATAATAATTTAAATAATTCCATTGACTTATTAGAGAATAATATTCATTGTTTTGATATCATATATGGTCATATTCTTCTCTTCTTATTAGTAATATTTCATTGCTACTTGTTATTCGGGTGTTCATTGCTTTATGTTATATGCATGTTTTGTCGAATAAATTCTTCTTCTTATTTTTTTGATATAGATTCCTCATTTAAAGACTGATATTAGTGTAATATATATCATATTTATTTATTCAATTCATTTATATAATCATTATTCAATGAAGACCATGTAGAATGAGTCGCATCACATCGTGGAGACGGTAGGTCGTACGTACACACGAGCGATGATATCGTTCCCATGATCATGGAATTGTATTGAAGTGTATTTATACTATTTAAGAATTAATATCACATTACAATAATCATATATACTTATTCTTTACACCATTATACCCATCCAGGTAAGGTGGTGGTGGAAAACAAATTACATCATGGCATTGAAAAGGTATTTTGTACGTACGCACACGTGGTGATTTCATTTTTCATAGGATGGATAGAAGGTGATATAGGGTTGTTTCATATTTATAATAACACATCAATATATGATTTATACTGATGTTATTACTTCATAATGAAACAACTAGATAAGAGGAAGTAGAAGAAGAAATAAATTTGAAAGAATTGGTAGCGGATATTACCTCTTCATCAACATGCCTCTTTGAAACCTCCTCTTAGGGAACTAAAATTGGTCTTTGAAAACGAAAAGGACCTCTAGTATGTTTCTAGTGATGTTGATAAGGGAAATGTGGAGGGATTTTCCAAGATTGAAATCTCAAAGTTGTGTAATGTAGAGAGGGAGGAGGTGCCCTTTTATAAGGGAGGAGAGGGGCAGCTTAGAAAAAACTAAAATATTATTTTATAATAAAGTCATAATCTATTTATAATAGCTCCAAATTGATTTATTTAGAAGATAAAGTGGTTATGGGTAGACATATTTTCAACGAATAGTTTTAGACCAGTTTTGGTTACTATTTTAACCTTATAATTTAGATTTAACTCTAAGTTGAATAATTTAAATTCTACCGTGTCTTCTTATTTTCTTATAATATATGGTTAATAGACTTACTATAACATGAGAAACGAACCCCAAGTGGTTAATTATTAATATATATAACATTATATAATTCATCTGGCTTAACCTTATATTTTTATGAATATAATAATAATTAATAATATAATATTTGTTTTAAAAACTATTATATGTGAATTCTGACACTATTTGGTAATTGATTTTTGTGAAAATCATAACAGAATGATTAGTTCAAAAAATGTTAATTAAATAAATACTAACATGTAATATGAAACTATTAAATTAGTTTAATTCATTAAAAGTCTCAAATTATATTTATTTGGGTATTTATAGTATCAATTATATTAATATTTCATTAATAAGGTAATTAATACATCATCATTATGTCATAGATAAATAAACATATTTAATGTCTAAGAATTATAAATAAAATATAATTATGTGGGAATGCTTTTTATCTTTATAATTAATATTTATACTCGAATTTATCTTATGTATAACCTTATATTAAAAATGTTTTAGTTATTAAACATAGATTTTAACTCTTTTAATTCTTCTTTAAATAAAATAATAATAAATGTCCTAATCTATTCCAAGTGGACCTAAATGGGTAATATTATATCCATAAGGTTGGTTTAGGTTGAAATAAACTTATACAATAGAATTAGGACACGTATTATGGTAATAATAAAATCATTTTTACCCTTAATTACCCTATTTACTTTTAAACATGGTAAATAAAAGAAAAAAGTTACTATTCACCAAAAATTATTTTTATTTTATTGAACCAAATTTTACACCTTGATATTAATCATGTCTCTTGTATTTTTGAAATTAAACTCACAAAAGAGCAAAATTGAAGTTTTATGTACAATTATAAATGCTCCAAGGAGGTGGGTAAAAGACTGTCAAAAAGTTCAATAAATTTTTTATATATCTATATTATTATAAAATGACTCCAATGAATTACATTAAAATTATATAGTTATTATGTATCTATTTTGGACCTAAAATAAATTTAAATAAAATAACAAATTATTTAAATAAAAAATCTGTTTTAAACTATAACTCAGTGTTTCTCAATATTCATCAAGAATTGAAAGTTTTCAGAAAACTAAAAAAAATTTACTCTAGGCTAATTTTGATATTCCGAATCAAAAAATGAAGTCCATTTTGAATGATAAACTTTATAAAATTTTAAAAAGTGGGTATTAAGATTCCTTACGACAAGTTTTAAAAATATTTTAATAATGTATCATTGTTTAGTGAAACTCAATATTGCGTACAACGCGAGCTATTGAGGAAGGTTTTTCTTGCATTCAATGCAAGCCAAGATAGTTTTGTGTGTAGTGAAAGATTTCTTTGGTGTTCCGTATAACATAATACATAAAAACAAAATATTTCTCATTAAATCTCAGGTGTTACATTCAACCCCCTTTAAAATGAATTTCGCCCTCAAAATTTTTCACTTTGTAACAAACAGATGAGGATACCTCTCCCTAATCATATCCTAAAGATCCCATATAGCTTCTAATTAGTGGTTCCTCCATAAAAAATTCATCAAGTGAGTGGTATTTTTCCATAGGACTTTTTCCCTACGATCCAGAATCTCTATCGGCTATTCATTATAAGAAAGATATTGCTCCAGCGGTACAACTTCTGAGATTAGTACATGTGATTGATCAGGTATGTAATTTCTCAGGAGAGATACATGGAACACATCATGAACTTGAGGGAGATTCGGTGGAAGTGACAATCGGTATTCTACCTTCCCAACACGATCCATTATTTCAAAAATACCAATATCCATAGCACTCATCTTTCTCTTATTTCCAAATCTCATTACTCTCTTCTAAGGAGAGATATGTAAGAACACTTTATCACCCACTTAAAACTCTAGGTCTTTTCTATGGTTGTCAGCTTAACTTTTTTTTCAACTCTGAGCTACTCTTATTAGTCATTTAATTGATCATACCTTTTCTGTCATCTCATCTACAAGATCAGGTCCTAATAGATTTATTTCCCCAACTTCATCTCAGCAAGATAGAGTTATGAATTTTCTTCCATAGAGAGATTTATAAAAAGCCATCTGAATACTGGAATGAAAGCTATTATTATAAGAAAATTCCACCAAAGGTAGGTGTTGATCCTAACCACCTTTTAAATACATAGAGAAAGCTCTCAACATATGTTCTAGAGTTTGAATTGTCCTCTTAGACTAACTGTCTATCTGAGGATCATAAGCAGTGCTGAAACTCAACTCCTTATCCAGATTATACTGAATACATTGCCAAAACATCGAGGTAAACCTTGAATCCCGAATAGATATAATGGAAATTAGTACTCCATGAAATCTTACCACTTCCTTTACATAAATCCTAGAAATCTGATCAAGATAAAAATCCTATCTAATATGAATGAAGTGTGCCAACTTCGTAAGACGATCAACTATGACCCAGATAGCATTATTTCCTTAGGATGTTTTAGGAAGTCCAGTGAAAAAGTCCATAGTTATGTTTTCCCATTTCCATTCGGGTATAGGTAATGGTTGTAACATCCCCTTATACTTCTGTCCCTCAGCTTTAAGTTACTGAAACCCCAAGCATCGAGAGACATATTCAGCAACATCTCTTTTCATGCCATCCCACCAGAAGTACTCTTTCAGGTCCCTTACATCTTCATTCATACAAGATGAATAGATAATGAAGAACTATGAGCCTCATCCAGTAGGTCCTTCCTTAATTCTGGGATGGGAGGAACACAAACCTGATTATTGAACCGTATTATCCCATCACAATCAAGGATGAATTCTGGAAAATTTCTCAACTTTTTTGAAACTCTACATCTTCTTTCTGTGTCTCTTTAATCATCAAATATATAGATGGTTGAACATTCACTTGAGAAAGATAATATTTTTCCCCTTCCATTATAATTCTAAGAACCATCCTTTGTAAATCCATAAATATTACATCTTTTGTGATCTTCATCATGGATAAGATAGCATGGTATTGTCCACTTAATGCATCTACCACCTTGTTTTCTTTCCCAGGGTGATAATGAATTGAGCAGTCGTAGTCCTTAATCAACTCTAACCATCTTCTTTGGCGCATATTAATCTCCTTTTTTGTGAAAATATAATTTAAAATTTTATGATCAGTATAAATATCACACCTTTCACCATAAAAATAATGCCTCTAAATCTTTAATGCAAATATTACCAAAACTAACTCCAAATAAATATAAAAATAGGGATAGAAACAAAACCCTATATTATCATAGATGTAAAATAGTTTTTATAAAAGACATGAACTCCATTCTTGTGGAAAATATCCTTTCTACTTCAAAAAAATTTTATTTTCTTAATATGTCATACAATTTTAAACTAAAAAGAATTTTATTAAAAATAAACTTGGAAACTTTTAAAGTAAGCTTCATGTAAATAATGTTCTTTGAAATCACAAAAATCCATTCATTCTGTATAAGTTAAAAAAAACATTATTCCCAAACATTGGTCGGTAAAGTCAAAAAGTATCTTGTACTGAAAATGAAAAAAGATTCCTTTCATATCTTTTCCTAAAAATTCACCAATAGCTAAAATTGGATTTAAAAATTTTTCATAGGATAAAATTAATATTACATATTTAGGAATCATATATGTGGGAGATAAATATTCCCCAGTAATTTCTAAAGTATAAACAATCTTGGATAAAAAATGAGATTGTTAGATTTTTCCTTACCTTAGGTCCGCTTTACTTCATACGTATCTGAACCTCTTATATAATGATTTAGATAATGTAATTGACTTATTAAAGAATAATATTCACTGTTATGATATCATATATGGTCATATTCTTATCTTCTTATTTGTAATATTTCATTGCAACTTCTTATTTGGGTGTTCATTGATTTATTTTCTTATGCATGTTTTGATGAATAAATTATTATAATTAATTTTAGGTTATAGATACCTAATTACCATAATGTTATTATGGTAATATATATCAAATTTATTCATTATATTTTTTTATAATCATTATTCAAGGAAGATCATGTTGAACGAGTCGCATCACATCGTGGAGCCGGTAGGCCATACTTACGCACGAGCGATGATATCATTATCATGATCGTGGAATTGTATTGAAGTATATGTATAATATTTCAGAATCAATATCACATTACAATAATCATATATAGTTATTCTATACACCATTATACCCATCCATGTAAGTTGGTGGTGGAAAATAGATTACACCACGGCATGGAGACGATATTCCGTGTGTACGCAAACGCTGTGATTTCCTTTTCTGTAGGATGGATAGAATTTGAAAAAGGTTTGTTTAATTTTGATAATAACATATCAGTATATGAGTGATACTGATGTTATTAATTCATAATTAAACAACTAAATAAGAGTAAGTAGAAGAAGAAATAATTTTGAAAGAATCGGTAACGGATATTACCTTTTCTTCGACACTCCTCTTTGAAACATCTTCTTAGGGCACTAATATTGGTCTTTTAAAAATTCCAGTACCTCTAGTATGTTTATAGAGACATTTCGATGCTAAATGGGTAGGTTTTGTCTGAGCGTGAAGGCTCAAAGTTGTGTAAATAGGAGAGGGAGGAGGTTCCCTTTTATAAGGGAGGAGAAGGGCACCTTAGGAAAAACTTAAAATATTATTTTATAATAAATTCATATTTAGTTTATAATAGCTCAAAATTGATTTATTTCAAAGATAAAGTGGTGATGGGTCGAAATAATCGCAAAACATAGGTTTTATACATTTTTAGGTTACTATTTTAACCTTTTCATTTAGATTTAACTCTAAGTTAAATAAATTATCTTTTACCGTGTCTTCTTGTTTTGTTATACTATATGGTTATTAAAATTACTATAACAAGACAAAAGAACCCCAAGTGGTTAATTATAAATATATATAACCTTATCTAAGTCATTTGTCCTAATCTTATATTTTTAGGAATATAATAACAATTAATTATATAATTTTTGTTTTAAAAACTATTTTATGTCAATTTTGTCACTATTTGGTAATTTATTTTTTTGCAAATCATAAAAGCATGATTAGTTCAAAAAAAGTTAATTTAATTAATCCTAACATTTCATATTATCCTATAGAATTAGTTTAATTCATAAAAAGTCTCAAATTTAATTTATTTGGGTATTTATAATATCAATTATGTTAATATTTTATTAATTAGGTAATTACTAGATCATCATTGTGTAATATATAAATTAACTTATTTAATGTCTAAAAATTATAAGTAAAGTTCCATTGTGTTGGAAATCCTTTTATCATTCTAATTAATATTTATAGTTGAATTTATCTTATGTATAACCCTATATTAAAAATGTTTTAGTTTTTAAACATTGATTTTAACTCTTTTAACTATTCTTTAAATAAAATAATAATAAATGTCCTAATATAATCCAAGTGGACCTAAAGGGTAATATTTTATCCCTAAGGTTGTTTGTGATCGAATTACACATATCCAAAAGAATTAGTACATGTGTTATGGTAATAATAATATCATTTTTACCCTTAATTAACTTATTTACTTTTAACCGTGGTAAATAAAAGTAAAAAGTTACTATTCACCAAAAATTATTTTTATCTTATTGAACCACATTTTACTCCTTGATATTAACTGCATCTCTCATATTTTCAGATTTCAACTCACAGAAGTGGTAAAATTATGTTTTATGTACAATTACAAATGCTCCTAAGAGGTGGGTAAAAGACGGTCAAAACGTTCAATAAATTTTTTATATATCTATATTACTATAAAATGAATCCAATGAATTAAATTGAACCTATACAGGTATTATGTATCTATTTTTACATAAAATAAATTTAAATAAAAAATAATTATTATTAAAATGAAAATTCGGTTTTAAACTATAACCCAGTGTTTTTCACTAAGCATCAAAAATTGAAATTTTTCAGAAAAATACCAAAAATTCACCCTAGGATAATTTCGATATTCTGAATCCAAAAATGAAGTCCATTTTGAATGATAAAATTTCTAAAATTTCAAAAAGTGGGTATTATTATTCATAATGGCTAGTTTTAATAATATTTTAATAACATATCATTGTTTAGTGAAACTCGACATTGCGTACAACGCAAGCTATCAAGGAAGGTTGCTCTTGTATGAAATGCAAGCCAAGACTGTGTTTTGTGTAATGGAATATTCTTTTGGTGTTGCGTATAACATAATAAATAAAAACAAAATATTTCTCCAAAAATCTCCGGTGTTACAATTGGACCTTGTTATGAGCTAGTTCTAGGACAACACTTATTGTATCAATCCTTAAGTCACAATGAATCTTAAGGAATAATTCCTTGAGTAATGTTTTGAAATGGTTTCTAGATTTACCCATTCTTTTTTCCTAAGTATCTTGATACCCAATCATGAATTATTCTTGAAAAAAATAATATTATAGTGACTCTTGTTTTAGTTGTTGATATGTGTATCCTTATTGATGTCTTCATTGTTATATGATGATGATGTGTAACAAAAATACTATTAAAATAAATTTGAATAAGATAATATATAAATATTCAAGTTGACTACAGTAGAAGAATCCTCTTGTTCACCCAAATCTTATTGAGATAGTGGTGTTTTCTATCTATGCTTTGTGACGGGAACCTACACTGATTCCCATTCAGACACTATTTATGTAACCTCAAAGTGAAACATTAAGAGATCAATCTCAATAGATTCCTTTTTAGAAACTGAAATCTTTCTCGAGATTAAATAATCCTAAAAGATATAATACTTATTTCAAAATATCAATATACTTTTTTGAGTTTCTAGAAACATATGATTTGATTCAAGTGAAGTGTGTTACCATCAAGATTGGAGGGCCAATAAGACGATGGTAGAATTCAATGATTATAGTAATAAAACATGAGATTTTGGAGTAGAAAAAATAGAGTTATTTTCACTGACCATATCAATCAAGATTCTATTATTTTTATTAATTCAATGGAGTTTCTCAATCTTTATTCATGTGATAAGATCACAAAATTCATTGAAACCCATTTCAAAAAGATTTTTTAGTTTTTCACCATGGCTGTATACAATGAAAGCATAAGTGATTGATGGTTTTATATGGGTCTTTAACTGACTATCTATTCATAGGATTTTTTAATGAAGTGCACTTTTTATTATGATGTGATGGAGAGAGCGTTATCAGTGTAGAATCACCTCGTTCGTATGAGTTCCATTCATGGAATGAGATTGTGTGATTAGTCTTATAGTGTTTCTAAACAACATGCATTATCTAGACATCTTCCAGTTCCATGTAAAGGCCCATTGACTTGTTTTCAGTGTGGAATGTTTGGGAATCCAATATGAGTTTTCACTAAGTCACCCATGATATGTAGTTCGTTCTATCTCTCAATACACCAACATAAGTAGAACTATTTATTTTGTTATCTTAATAGTGGAATGGCCTCATTAATACAAAAATTAGTTGATGGGAAGTTATATTATTCATGAACTAATGGTTTCCATTCATAGAAATCATTATTGATGTTTCTCCACACAATAGAAGATCTCTAGGGGATTTTGATATGGGGAAAGTGACTCTAATTGGTACCATCTCTATTGGTACATGAAACTTCTTTTTCATATTGTCTCATCTCACTCATTTATATCAACTCATATGGTGAGCATTATATGTCTTCCTATGGTTATTTTTATGTTATTAATATTATAATTCCCTCTAGAATGGAGTGAGAGTAGGGTCTTTAATGTCCTATCATTATTTACTCAATAATATAGGTTGATCTTAACTGGATTTTTTTGGTTATCAACATCCAAACCCTTTACATGATATTAAATTTTTTTTTCTCCGATTGATTACTACCATTGGAGAGTCTGAGATACTACACCCAATGGGGTGTTCATGCCTTTCATGGAGAATGAGACACAAGGTCGAGCTGATCCAACCGTTTTTTTCAAGTGTTTAGTATGGGAATATCAATTTTTTCTTCTAACCAAAGATAAGAATGCATGAGTGATGATGTTCATCAATTTTTATTTTCTGGTGGTTTCTTTCTTAATTTTATATCTATCCATTGATAAAGTATGTGGATGTTTCTATTGAATTTGTATTGGGTACTCAGAATGTGTTTATTCCTTCATACCACATGGAACCCATGGAGATAAATTAGTCGAAGTATATGTTTGTCGATTTCATAGGGAATGGTTTTGTACATTAAAGTGTACTACCTTATATGGAAAATCTTTTCATTGTGAAGAAACAAAATAAGACAATTCACTATTTTTTGGATTAGCATAATCATAATCAAGTTACATTGATGAATAATTATTTTTTCCCACAAATTAATGATTTATTTGGCTCGTTGAAAGTGTTGAAGTGGTTATCAAAGTTTTTTATTTCATCAAAATATCACCAATTTATATTAAAATAGTCATTTATTTAGAAAATAATCATCCTGAGTCAGTATGTACATTATGAGTATCTCATTATTCAATTTTTTCTAACCAATCCTCCTAAAGTTTTTATAGAATTTACCAAAATGATATTTCTTGAGTACCTTGAATCATTTATTGTGTAATTTTTGGATGAAATCATAGTTTACTTTTAGATATATAAGGACCATATGCATCTTTTGAGAGAATATATTGAATTTTTTAAAAATACATTAACATAGGTCAAGTTATCAAAATTGATATTTCAGATTTGGGTAGTGATGTTCATGGGAAATGTTGTCTTAGAAGAACATTTTTCAGTTGATCCTTAGATGGTGAATGTTGCGATGAAATGGCAACCACCACATAATGTTTTTGATATTTAGATATTTTTTTATTTCATGATATAACTATATATTCTCAAATATTTTTAAAAGAAGCCTTCTCCGATGACCGCCCTCACATAGAACAGAGTGATGTTCATTTGGGATACAAAATATAATAGTTTTTTAAAAAACATTTGAATTTTGTGCCAGTGTTGACTCATATAATGGCTGAGTACAAATGTGTGGTCTTATGTGATTTATCATGATTGAAATTATGTTTTTTTACATAAATAAGATGATCGCGTGGTAGCCTATAGATCCTAACATCTTAGAGAAATAAAGAATAATTATATAACCCATGTTCTCAAATTTTAGTTGTGATGAATTATACTAATTTTTTTAGCATTAAAAATTTTATGAAACATTTAACATTTATTGTAACAAATAAATATTTTTATAACTTCCCTAAAAAATATTTGAACCACTAGAAGAGAAATTTTGTAGATTACCTACAGTGTTTTTGATTATAAATTTTCTACACCAATAGAATGTGAAATTTTATTGGTTATTCATTGAGTAGGGATATTCCCACATTTGAAAATAATTAATCATCACCATAGGGGAATCTTAGGTTCCTCATTTCTCATTTTTATTTGGGAGTTTAGGAGAATGAGTCTAGTTTTGTTTTCAAGAGAGTACATTATACCTGCTCTCTTATTGAGAGTATTCGTTAGGAGAAATAGGTATATGATTAATTATGTGAAATTAACAATTATATTATTAGTGGGGACACCATTGTTTAGTGGAAATTGTTTCCATAGGGAATATCATGTCTCTAGAATCAGTTTGGGGTTCCTTTTCCTATAATAAATTACATGATAGTTGACTTCCACTATTTCTAGTGGGTTTTACAGAACGAATCCAAAAATTTATTTTATGATATGCAACACTGATACTGGTGGCTTAGGATGATAATGAAAATATATGATTCTATATATCTCTAGTATACCTACCAATAAGTATAAACGGGGAACTAGATACCATTGGGTTTCTTTCAGTTGATTCTAGTTCCAACATGGAAGTGGGATGAAATTTCTAGTGACCTTGTATATGGGTTTCCACATACCCCTCGAGGGTAGAATTATATATGGAATGTGATTGATAGAATATACAAATCATATAAAATTATACCTATTAAATATATAAATAATTTTTATGATATGGATTATATCTATGTGCATGAAATTATTAGATTAATTGGTCTTCCAACTAATATAGACTCTAATAGGGATCCATGTTTAACTTCTCCCATATAGAGAAGCCTCTTGGAGGCTATTAGATCCCAAATATTTTTGACCACAACTAACCATCTAAATAAGTATATAAATACCTAATTGATCATACAAATATTGGATGATATGTTTTTTTCTTTCATCCATGACTTTTGTGAAGGTTAGGGGAACCATTTGTGAAAGGATGAGTTATCCTATAACAACTAATTTCAGTCCACTATTAGAATGTCTCTTTTTGAGGCCTTGTATAGTTTTCTATGCAGATATAAATATTGTTGGTTTAATAATATTGAATTTTCCTTCATTATATCCTGTTTGGTTGTATGGATGATAATTAGGATTTGGATGATTCATCAAAGGATGTTGATGACACATAACCGGTACAAATCCAATTCTAGACATCAAAAGAACCATTGGATTTTTCTATTAGTGGATAGGTTTTCTAGATTGTTTCACCCTATATTGGTCATCAATATCATGTTAACTAAATAAAACATTCACCAATTTTTATCGATCCTTTTTAGATTATTGAAAAAGTGGAAAATGTGGCCTAATTCATGAAACTACAAACTCAACTAACATTAATCTATATCATCAATCATCTATCATAGATTTGGTAGTAACTTTATAATAAATCCAATGATTTTAGTTATATATAACCTAATATTGATCATAATTTATCTAGGATTAATCATCTATTTAGTATTGTGGATTTGGAGAAAATTTCTATTTGCGGGAAGACAATACCTTTGGTGCATATTATATGAATGTTTTTTTGATTTAACTAAGATGTGGAGGCATGAAGTTTGGATGAGAGAGTATTATCCACATATAATATATATGGAAATTTCTTGATAATATTTTTTGTGATTGAAAGTGTTTATGTTGAGTATATTGTAACATCTTATTACCTTCTTTGATGATATTTTTGGCTCTTTCTTCACAACCATTTTTAGGGATAATTTCAGGCCTTTCGATGATGGATAGATTAAATCCATGAAACTGACAAAATTATTGGAAATTTATTATTGTTTTTATTAATTTATTTCGGGTATTAATGTGTCAAAGGCCTTTATAAATTCTATTAGGGTCATTGGTTGAGTTAGGAAATTTTATGTTTGTTAGCCTGTTCCAAAAAATTTCATTATGTAGGATAGAAACATGATCTAAATATGTTCAATGATGTGAATCCATCACTCAGAATAACACATGAAATAATTCATTTTATGAATGATTTTCACACCATTAATTGATTTCATAACAAGAAACATTTGGGATTTTAATTTTTAACCTTAGGTGATGCATTTTTCTGTGTATCCACCACTCGGGATATTCATGCTGTGAACCAATGATTCTTATTATGAATTCCTCAATCCTATTAATTTTTTGTGGAACATCCTATAATTTTAATTATTATTTTTGAATCCTAAATTCTCAAATTCTATGAAAACTATATACCATTTTGAGTGGTTTTTTACCTTTTCAGATGACTCAGTTTTTCTTTTTGATCCCTATTTATTATGACAACAACGTTTTTTATCCTTATCTCTATTATCCATATTTTTAATGATATTATATATAGTTTTATAATTCAATTGTATTTTAATATTTATTCTTTTAATCTAGGAATTCTGTTTTTTCTCCTTATCCACTTTTTATATTGGAATTTCCTATTAATGTGGTTGATTTTTTCACTGAATAGAGGTAGGTGGTTCCATATTATTTTTTACTATAATTAAAAAAATTAATTTTTTTATTTTATGAAAAAATTTGTTAAATTATTTGATAACAAGTATTTGAGATAATTTTGAGTGGTTTTTTACCTTTTCAGGTGACTCAGTTTGGCTGTTTGATCACTATTTAATATGCCAACAAAGTTTTTTATCTTTATCTCTATTATCCATATTTTTTAATGATGTTATATTTTGTTTGATAATTCAATTGGATTTTAATATTTATTCTTTTAATCTTGGAATTCCCTTTTTTCTTTTTATCCACTTTTTTATTGGAATTTCCTAATAATGTTGTTGATTTTCTCACTAATTATAGGTAGGTGGTTCCATAATATTTTTTCCTATAATTAGAACCTTTTAATTTTTTTATTTTTATGAAAAAAATTGTTAATTTATTTGAAAACCAGGATTTGAGATAATTGATGCTGGGTTTTGAAATGGTCTGGAAATTATGAAAAGTGCACAATTTCAATGTAATTGGAATTCTAGGGTGGATTGAGATAATAAATTTCTTGATTTGGAATTTATTTTCTGAAATGTGGTAAATTAGTAAAATGACACTATGACCTTACCACTAGTACTGGATTGATGATGAAGAAACTAACATAAACATATAATGGAGTAATTTTATCTCTACTATGTAGTTGAGTCCTGATGACCTTTGTGGTGGAACATGTGCACACATTTAGGTGGGATCACTAATTTGTAGTATGAGGATAAATTTACCAAAAACTGACATACCACATGTCTTGATAAAATTTAAAATGATATACTTGATTTGTTGAATACAAACAGATAATTATATAGTAATTTTAATTATTCCATCCTCTTTATATAACTAATTTATATAAAATATTCATTTAATCCAGTTTTTATTTATCATCCATCTTTTATTATTTTCAAATCTTCATTATGGGAAATATGAAAATTTCATTTCATTTCTTATTTTATTTATATTGAATGAAAAACTATTTTAAATGTTATTAATTTTATTAATGAACACTTGGAGAGAATTTACTAGTATTTATAGCTGACACCCTACCTTTTCCATAGAGAATTTATAGATTATATGATGCCATTTTATCAAAAAGGAAAAATTGCACTATTAAGTCTAGGATATTTGTGGTATTTGGAAACTAGTTTGATGATGGTTATCGGTGGAGTTGTGATCCCAATGTTTCATGGGATTCTTCTTTTTTATTATCATAGAAGACCTTGTGTCTTTTGATGATGTTTCCTTTTGGTTCTATTTTACTTGTATATTCTAGTAATTTTCTCCAATTGGGATGTTTATAAAATTGACTTAACCCAATTAGATCAGGAAATACCTTTGGGCTAGGCTAGATGAAGTGCCCAGATCAGTGTGAATCACTGAGAGGGGGAGGGGGTGAATCAGTGATACTTTAAAACTTTTTACTAATTGATTCTTAATCAATTAAACCTCTATGGCTGGTTAAAGCCTCGATCCACTCTTCTTGTATCTCTCAACCTTTCCCGGATAATGCAGTAATGAAAAGGCACAGGACACAAGGATTTACAAGGTTCGGCACCAAAGGCCTACATCCTTTCCATGCTCTCCAAGCATGGATTCTCCATTATAACCTGTTAAAATCACAATGGTCGATACAGAGTCCCACTGTATCTCTCCTGAGTCCCACAGGAGGGTCTTTATACTGCTTCACACAGTGTTACCAGAGTCCCACTGGCCTGCTCCAGAATCCCACTGAAGACTTCTTCTCCCTGAGTCCCACAGGGTCTTCTCCTGGCTCCTCGAGTCACACGAGTAGCTCTTCTTCTCTTTAAGTTCTTCAAGTAACTTCAGCAGCCTGGGATAAAGGCTGCTGGCCTTGCTCGGTACCTCTGATCACTTGTGATGATCAGGTCTTCTCGTCTTGCTCAGGATTTATCTCCTTCTTCTAAGGATGACCTGGCTTGTCTCTCCAACTACTGAATGCTCAGACAACTGTTATCTTTATCTTCGGTCTGGTCCAGTCTCACCTAGCTTCAACTTCATGCACTGAATGCATGGCATCACAATATCTTCAAGATCTTCTGGTCTTGGAATTCTCAAATGCACACAAGCTGATTCAGACTTGTTCACGTGTGCACGTGCATGCATGCATGCATGCACTCCTCCTTTCTTCTCTTGGTGCAGTAGACCCACAAAGGGTGTAATCAATTATAGCACACACCTTCTCACTTGAACTTCACACTTTGTTCAATGTGTTTACACACTTAAAAGTGTGTTATACTTTAGTGTGAGTCTTCCACTTCTCTCTTCTTCTAAGTGTGTTCACTACACTTAGTGCACACACATTAGGTTCGGCCTTCTTGTCTCTTTGCACACAAAACTTCTTCACTTTGGCACACACTTTGAGCTTGGCCTTCACACTTCTTGCACACACACGGCCAAGTGTGCTTTTCCTCTTTACTTAGCACACACAAATAATATTCTTTAATCTTCAAGTGCGCACAACCTCAAAAGGCTACGGCCTCTTCTTGTTTTGCACACAAGCCACTAAGGCCTCGGGTCTTCTTTGGTTGCACAAGGCTATGGCCTGTTTGTTTTTCTTTTTGCACACATGTAGGCTTAGGTGTTTTTCTCCTTTTAGCGCACACACACTTGGTGTATAATTCTCATCACCCGAATCTCCTACTGCCCATATGAAGGCGCGCAAGTGCTTGATGAGCCGTGGCCTTCTCTTCTTCACTATGCACACACAAGTGCTCAAGCCTTGGGTTCTCTTCTCCACTTGGCACACACACTGCCTTCTTCTCACTTTGCACACACACCCGAGTATGTCTCGGACAAGGTGTGTTCAACCCGAACACAAACAAGGCGCGCAAGGGTCTGCTTGAGCCGCGGCCAACTTCTTCTCCAACAGCTACACAAGGTTTGAACCACGACCTCTCTTCCTCAACACTGCCGCGCAAGCCTCACACCACACGGGCCGCGCAAGCCACGGGTGCAAGGCACCTCGGGCTTCAACCGTGGGCGCGCAAGATGTTGCGGCCACGGGTCTTCCTGTCGCGCAAGGGAGGCGCGCAGGGGACCTCTAATTCTTCTTTCGCGCAAGAGGTGCGCAAAAGGAACCTCTCGGAGCAAGGAATGCTCCGGGCTTCACTGTCGCGCAAGTGTGCGCGCAGGGCTGTTCTTCGCGAGGCAGAGCTCTCACGGGACTCGGATTTTCAAGAATACTTCAGCGCATCAGCAACTTAATGAGAGCTCGGGCTCTCTTTTTATAGGCGAAGCAGAGCCTCGGTTCATCCGCGTGGGATATCTTCAAATCCTCGAAGATTTCGGGATTTCAAGATTTCCTTAAATCTTGTTTTTCTTTTTATTTCACGCGGGTTTCCCTTTTTATTCGGGTTCCTCCACGTGCATGCGACTTAGAACGCATGCACGGACTTCGTCTCTTTTATCCCATGCAAAGGCACGAACCCTCAAGGCCTCGGCAACTTCGTTTGCCTCGGCCTCGACCGAAATTCTCCATCTGTTGCATGCATGCCTTTTTTATTGCATGATCGTGTTCATGGAGGCCAGACGATCTCACTGGAGGCTTCGGATTCAGAAACGATGGCCGGGAACTCGAGAACACTGCTCGGGAGGCTCTGGTTCATGCGGGGACGTCGCGGGTGGCTTCGCATGGCGCGGGGAAGAAGACGCGCGGAGAGCCGTTGGATTAAATATTTGGACGGCCGCGATCAGGCTGGGCCGCGGCGGATTAGATGGGCGGTCCAGATCGAGCGCGCGATGAATCGTGCGGCTGGGATTCGTTCCCGGTGAAAATCGCGCGTCCCACATCGAATTCTCTCGCGGAATTTCCGCGGTTAATAACCCTGCCGCTGCCCACCATACGCCAGTTGAATCCTCTCCCCTCCCGGTGCCGCCCCGCACCGGGTTCTCTCTGCGGGCGCGCTCTGCGCCCACTCTTGCTCCCTGCGGGCGCGCTCCTAGCGCCCACCATGCACTCTCCGGGCGCGCGGGCTTCACCACTGCGTGCCCTCGGGGGCTTATACACGGCCCCCCCTGCCTCTCGAGCTTGCACCATGGGATCCCCCATGGGCGTGGCGCCTAGTGCCCATATGAGCCGTGGGGTTGAACCCGTGGGCTGGCTTGAGATGGCCAATTTTTTGGCAAAGGACAGAACCTAGACTTTGTAAAAACAAAGTCCTCTATGTAAAACATGCCAAGTTCCAAGTGCCACTTCTTCCATCTTCCTCATTATTTTTCTTTTTCTTCAAGATAATTCCTTTCTTCTTCATTAGAATTCCTCCATTCTTACTTCAACATTTATTCATCACTTAGAAATGGAATTTCAAACGGTTTCTTCTTAATCTTCTTCATCTCCTCTTCCATATGTGTTCAATACTTAGGAGGGACTTCTTGAAGGTTTTTCATCTTCAACCGAACTCCTGAATCAAATAACTTCTTCAATTCTCTTTGTTGATTTAATCAGAGATCAAATTGGAACTTCTTCAAATTCTCATGCACTAAGTGATAGTGCATGGACTTTATTAATCCACTTCATCCACTTAGAAGTTGTGGATGAATCTCTTCAACTCCTCATGCATTGTCAGTACAATGCATGGTCTTCTAATCATGTTGTGACTTTGTATCCAGTTGATACAAGTTCTATGAACTTAAAGATCAGCTCAACAATCGTCAGATTTTCTTAGAGAATGTTTCAACCATCATCTCCTATGTCACTTAGTGAATCTCCTAAGTGACATGCATCTTAGTACCATGGCCATTCTCCTTCATCACCATCACCATCACATCCTTTGACATTCACATCTTGACATTCCTTGACATCCATTCATTCCAAGACAACTTCATGCCTCATTGACAACAAATGCAACACATTGCACTTCAATCTCCCCCTTTGTATTTGTTGTCAATACACTCCTTCAGCACACATATTAATGGGTCAATATGTGTGCCAATATTTCTCCCCCTTATTGGCAATCAAATGCAAAGGTGTGGTGTGGTTTGCTTTCAAAATATGTCTTCCTCCCTTATAAAAGTATTTTCTTGAAAAACACTGAGAGAGGGATGATGTCACATGTTCTCTTTAGCAAAGAACCATTAGTACATCAGCTCTAAGTCTACTTGGGCTAACCCGGTGTAGAAAACAAGAGTGATATAACCAAGGAATTCAAAGCTGTCCATAATTCTCTACACATGTGAGATCATGCTTAGGGGTTTGAAATTTTTCAGATATTCAATAAAATGCTAAGTCCTGCACATACTCCACAAAACTCATTAGAAAGTTCAGTGCAAAGATAAAGCTCCCCCTTTCATCCATTTGTCTTCAATCCATACTCCCCCTTAATTGACAAGATAGCCTCAATTAAGAAACAAGGGATGAAAGTATGATTGGAATACCTTCACTTTTCTCAAGATGATATTAAATCTTAGAATACCATCTTCTTCAGATTGGCTCCCCCTCAAGGGGTGCACTCCATTCTGTCCAAACCATCCTCCAGCTGAGAATGATCATCATCTTCAATTCCCTGCAATGTTAGCACATGTATATACCAATGTATAAGGGAATAAGATGGAACCTCCTTGGTTCATCAATGTGAACAACAAGGTTGAGAAGATTCTCTCAACCGAGATGTCCCATTTTCACCAGTCTTCACACTTGCACATTTGAGATTTATTGATGATTGTGCTGGTGTGGTTCTCAAAACATCTTCATGTGAAACCTTCTTCTTCCCCTTTGCTTTAGCAAATGCCAGAGCTTCATCTACAACTCTTTGTATTTCTCTGGCCAGTTGCAACTGATGTGGCCATATGACAAGTAAATCATTTGGAAGAGTGGCCCCAGTTCTGGAAGTTCCACATGGTTCCTTTGATGCTGTCAAGCTACCTCTCTTAGGAAACTTGTTTTCAATCAATCCCTTCTGCTTCTTCTGGATTGATTGTCTGTTTGAATCCAGTCTGCCTCTATTGAATTTCATGGCTTCTTTACAAAGATCCATGATATGTCCTTTCTTTCCACAGTAGAAGCATGTTTTCTTGGTGGTCCTTCTGGATGCATCACCCTTCTTGGACTCAGACTCCAAGGACTTCTTTTCATTATTCAACTTCTTCTTGGGAGCATTTTCAATTTTCTTCTTGCTTCCCAAGGAATCTTTTTGAGCCAGGTTCAGTGATCTTTTCTTCTTTTGAGCTCTGGATACAGTTGGAGATTGACATGTATCTTTTTGACCACTTTTGCAATCATCCCAGATGTTGTCAAGTAATCCAAATCTATTTGCAGTAAACAGATGTTTCTGGACCTGTGGATGTTGCTTCATTCCTTCTGGCTTGCTCCCCCTAGGCATGGGCTTCCTCTGTGCTTTGACATTCATTGGATTGTACCAACAATCCTTTGCACAATGCCCATACTTATTACAACACCAGCATTGACCCACAAATCTTGACCTCTTGTGTACTTCTGATTGCTGGGTACTTTTCTTAACAAGTTGTGTTGTTTTAGGAGAGCTCTCTTTCTTTACTGTCTTCATCCATACTTGTTTGGATTCATTCTTCCATCTTGCACTTTTAGTAGAAACACAATTAGAAGCATGAGTACAAGATGGTATGGATGGTACCTTCTTTTTAGAAGTTGTTGCACTTTCACAAGAGGATGTCTTTCTTTTAGAATCATCCTTCTCAAAGCTCACTTGAGTGGCAACATTTCTTCTTCCAGCTGTCTGGGAGGCTTGGGCTTTGGGTGATTGCTGATTTTTCAATATCACCTTCAGTTCTAAGCATTTCATATTGAGGGAGTTCTTCTCATCCTCAATTGTTCTTAGCCTTCCTTCCCATTTCTCTTCCAGCTGTTTCATCTGGTCTTTATGCACTTGCTTCAATTCTTGCAATGAATTGTCCAGCTCCTTCACCCTTTTGACTTTGTCTTCTAGTTGAGCATCTTTGACAACCATTGACACTTTGTGCCTCTTTTCCAGTGCATGGAAAACTTCTTTGACCACAGTCTTAAAGAATTCTTTCTCAGAAAGGCTTCTCTGCAATTCTTCAGCAGTGTCTTCATATCTTTCATTGCAAAGAGATACTGTTTCATCTTTGGCATTTACCAGCTTTCTGAGAGTGTTGGTTATGCCAACCCTTTTTGCCAGCTGATCTTCCATAGCATTGGCTTCTTCTTCTAACTGTGATTTTTCTTCATGAAGATCATGGATGCCTGTAGCTATACACTTTGCCACTTCCATGGGAACTGTCTTCTGAAGATATTTGAGTGCACTCTGAAGATCATTCATTGTTTCAACTTCATCACAGCTAGGACAGGCTTTCTTCATCTTCTTGGCCTGTTTCTTCTTTCTATTTTTCTGAGTCTTGGAAGATATCTCCATTTGAGGCTGGTTGCTCGTTTCCTCAAATCTGCACTTCATAAAGACTCCCTTGGATCTTTTAGAGGGAACCTCGCTCTGATACCAATTGAAGTGCCCAGATCAGTGTGAATCACTGAGAGGGGGAGGGGGTGAATCAGTGATACTTTAAAACTTTTTACTAATTGATTCTTAATCAATTAAACCTCTATGGCTGGTTAAAGCCTCGATCCACTCTTCTTGTATCTCTCAACCTTTCCCGGATAATGCAGTAATGAAAAGGCACAGGACACAAGGATTTACAAGGTTCGGCACCAAAGGCCTACATCCTTGCCATGCTCTCCAAGCATGGATTCTCCATTATAACCTGTTAAAATTACAATGGTCGATACAGAGTCCCACTGTATCTCTCCTGAGTCCCACAGGAGGGTCTTTATACTGCTTCACACAGTGTTACCAGAGTCCCACTGGCCTGCTCCAGAATCCCACTGAAGACTTCTTCTCCCTGAGTCCCACAGGGTCTTCTCCTGGCTCCTCGAGTCACACGAGTAGCTCTTCTTCTCTTTAAGTTCTTCAAGTAACTTCAGCAGCCTGGGATAAAGGCTGCTGGCCTTGCTCGGTACCTCTGATCACTTGTGATGATCAGGTCTTCTCGTCTTGCTCAGGATTTATCTCCTTCTTCTAAGGATGACCTGGCTTGTCTCTCCAACTACTGAATGCTCAGACAACTGTTATCTTTATCTTCGGTCTGGTCCAGTCTCACCTAGCTTCAACTTCATGCACTGAATGCATGGCATCACAATATCTTCAAGATCTTCTGGTCTTGGAATTCTCAAATGCACACAAGCTGATTCAGACTTGTTCACGTGTGCACGTGCATGCATGCATGCATGCACTCCTCCTTTCTTCTCTTGGTGCAGTAGACCCACAAAGGGTGTAATCAATTATAGCACACACCTTCTCACTTGAACTTCACACTTTGTTCAATGTGTTTACACACTTAAAAGTGTGTTATACTTTAGTGTGAGTCTTCCACTTCTCTCTTCTTCTAAGTGTGTTCACTACACTTAGTGCACACACATTAGGTTCGGCCTTCTTGTCTCTTTGCACACAAAACTTCTTCACTTTGGCACACACTTTGAGCTTGGCCTTCACACTTCTTGCACACACACGGCCAAGTGTGCTTTTCCTCTTTACTTAGCACACACAAATAATATTCTTTAATCTTCAAGTGTGCACAACCTCCAAAGGCTACGGCCTCTTCTTGTTTTGCACACAAGCCACTAAGGCCTCGGGTCTTCTTTGGTTGCACAAGGCTATGGCCTGTTTGTTTTTCTTTTTGCACACATGTAGGCTTAGGTGTTTTTCTCCTTTTAGCGCACACACACTTGGTGTATAATTCTCATCACCCGAATCTCCTACTGCCCATATGAAGGCGCGCAAGTGCTTGATGAGCCGTGGCCTTCTCTTCTTCACTATGCACACACAAGTGCTCAAGCCTTGGGTTCTCTTCTCCACTTGGCACACACACTGCCTTCTTCTCACTTTGCACACACACCCGAGTATGTCTCGGACAAGGTGTGTTCAACCCGAACACAAACAAGGCGCGCAAGGGTCTGCTTGAGCCGCGGCCAACTTCTTCTCCAACAGCTGCACAAGGTTTGAACCACGACCTCTCTTCCTCAACACTGCCGCGCAAGCCTCACACCACACGGGCCGCGCAAGCCACGGGTGCAAGGCACCTCGGGCTTCAACCGTGGGCGCGCAAGATGTTGCGGCCACGGGTCTTCCTGTCGCGCAAGGGAGGCGCGCAGGGGACCTCTAATTCTTCTTTCGCGCAAGAGGTGCGCAAAAGGAACCTCTCGGAGCAAGGAATGCTCCGGGCTTCACTGCCGCGCAAGTGTGCGCGCAGGGCTGTTCTTCGCGAGGCAGAGCTCTCACGGGACTCGGATTGTCAAGAATACTTCAGCGCATCAGCAACTTAATGAGAGCTCGGGCTCTCTTTTTATAGGCGAAGCAGAGCCTCGGTTCATCCGCGTGGGATATCTTCAAATCCTCGAAGATTTCGGGATTTCAAGATTTCCTTAAATCTTGTTTTTCTTTTTATTTCACCCGGGTTTCCCTTTTTATTCGGGTTCCTCCACGTGCATGCGACTTAGAACGCATGCACGGACTTCGTCTCTTTTATCCCATGCAAAGGCACGAACCCTCAAGGCCTCGGCAACTTCGTTTGCCTCTGCCTCGACCGAAATTCTACATCTGTTGCATGCATGCCTTTTTTATTGCATGATCGTGTTCATGGAGGCCAGACGATCTCACTGGAGGCTTCGGATTCAGAAACGATGGTCGGGAACTCGAGAACACTGCTCGGGAGGCTCTGGTTCATGCGGGGACGTCGCGGGTGGCTTCGCATGGCGCGGGGAAGAAGACGCGCGGAGAGCCGTTGGATTAAAGATTTGGACGGCCGCGATCAGGCTGGGCCGCGGCGGATTAGATGGGCGGTCCAGATCGAGCGCGCGATGAATCGTGCGGCTGGGATTCGTTCCCGGTGAAAATCGCGCGTCCCACATCGAATTCTCTCGCGGAATTTCCGCGGTTAATAACCCTGCCGCTGCCCACCATACGCCAGTTGAATCCTCTCCCCTCCCGGTGCCACCCCGCACCGGGTTCTCTCTGCGGGCGCGCTCTGCGCCCACTCTTGCTCCCTGCGGGCGCGCTCCTAGCGCCCACCATGCACTCTCCGGGCGCGCGGGCTTCACCACTGCGTGCCCTCGGGGGCTTATACACGGCCCCCCTGCCTCTCGAGCTTGCACCATGGGATCCCCCATGGGCGTGGCGCCTAGTGCCCATATGAGCCGTGGGGTTGAACCCGTGGGCTGGCTTGAGATGGCCAATTTTTTGGCAAAGGACAGAACCTAGACTTTGTAAAAACAAAGTCCTCTATGTAAAACATGCCAAGTGCCAAGTGCCACTTCTTCCATCTTCCTCATTATTTTTCTTTTTCTTCAAGATAATTCCTTTCTTCTTCATTATAATTCCTCCATTCTTACTTCAACATTTATTCATCACTTAGAAATGGAATTTCAAACGGTTTCTTCTTAATCTTCTTCATCTCCTCTTCCATATGTGTTCAATACTTAGGAGGGACTTCTTGAAGGTTTTTCATCTTCAACCGAACTCCTGAATCAAATAACTTCTTCAATTCTCTTTGTTGATTTAATCAGAGATCAAATTGGAACTTCTTCAAATTCTCATGCACTAAGTTATAGTGCATGGACTTTATTAATCCACTTCATCCACTTAGAAGTTGTGGATGAATCTCTTCAACTCCTCATGCATTGTCAGTACAATGCATGGTCTTCTAATCATGTTGTGACTTTGTATCCAGTTGATACAAGTTCTATGAACTTAAAGATCAGCTCAACAATCGTCAGATTTTCTTAGAGAATGTTTCAACCATCATCTCCTATGTCACTTAGTGAATCTCCTAAGTGACATGCATCTTAGTACCATGGCCATTCTCCTTCATCACCATCACCATCACATCCTTTGACATTCACATCTTGACATTCCTTGACATCCATTCATTCCAAGACAACTTCATGCCTCATTGACAACAAATGCAACACATTGCACTTCACCAGATATGGATTAGGTATCAGGGTACATTGTTATTAAGGATGGGTAATGGCACCCAAACAAATGATGTCTTGTATAATAAATATAGTGCTATCAAAATGTGTAGTGTATAGGTATAACAATTATAAATCCGTGGTGTAAACTTGTAGCATGTCAGCTCAAGTTCTAATAGAACACCCATATGACTATTCTTTCTTTGGCCCAAGACAGGTTATATCGAAAAAAATGTCACCATATAAATAGTAATACATATTTATAGATATGTTTAAATATAAGTACTATATATGTGATAGTATATATATATAATTGATGATTATTTGGACATAAAGTATAACTCAGGTGTCTATGCGTAATCAAAGGAGTATTAATTATAAAATAATGGTTTAAATCACAATATTTATCATGTAGTAATGGGGTAATCCAACTAAAAGTATCATAAGGAATACATGATTCCTTTCATGAGTATCGTAAATAATAAGGGACATCATGCCTATATATCATATGTAATGAGGGATTCCATGACCAAGTATCCTTTAGAATAAGGGATTCCATGCTCAAGTATAATAAATAGTACGGGTCACATGACATGGTCATATGATTCAATTCAATTTAATTTATCATATTAATTTCATTTAGATGTCAATCTATAATGAAATTGAAGGTGTTTTGGTCACATAATGATTTATAAATACAATATAATTTCATAAACATGCCTCAAAAGGTTGCCCTAGTCAAAGGGGATATCCACAAATGAGGAGAAGCCTATATAAGGAAATTTATAAATTGGATTACAAATAACATTAGTTTAATTAATATTATTGAGGTAACATGTGAAGTGTATTTTGTATGGCATCACAATACATGATACAAAAAAAATTGATTTATGTGATTAGTACCAAAAAAACCTACCTTATGGTGGTAGATGAGTCATCATCTATTGTTGGATCTTAATCTGAGCAATAATCAATGGATTTTGTGAAATAGTAAAATCACATAAAAATAATGAAATCAATCTCACATGGATGTATAATTCTTGTTGGTGAGATAAACTAATAAATGAGGTAATTTTATGGAAGCTTATACTGTTAGATATTGTTTCTTAGTTCCTTGAAAAATTTGTTCTAGTTTTAAGAAACACTATTTCTAGGTTATTTCCATTGGATTTATTTATGGTAGCAGAATCTTCCAGTAGTTCATTACCCAACAGAGACCTTCATTTTAAAGGTAAGTGTTCATTTTGTTTTAACTTTATGATACTTAAGAACATGCATTGTTCGAGAGGATGTGAGTTTGGAATCATCACACCCTTTTGGGGGGAATTATGGTCTTTCTAAGGACTCTCTTTGTCAATTTATGATATATTAATGAATACTTATTAATTCACCAGGTATATCATAAGTATGCCATGGAATTTACAAGAACTTATTAACATGTGTAAAATTTAGAATTATTTGTATGCATTCATGGTTCTTAATTAATGGAAATATCCATATGTATTTGTGTTTTTCCATCGTTGGTACCATATAATATACTACTTAGATATTTCTTTATTCATCGTTTCTGATTATACTTGTTTTTAAGCCACTCGGTGAGGCAATCAGTAATTTTATTGTCATCCAAGGAGACAAGGATTTTGTTTTGATTTAGGGATTTCTCCAATAAGATAGGCTACCTACATATCCTTCTGAAAGGAATCATAACCCACTTAGTTAGGTTCTGCTTAATAGGACACATCATACTTTTTAAGGTCATGTAATACGGACCTTTAAGAGAATGATACTTGGTCAAAACATAGTGTGGGACTTATTCTGATGCAGCCCAAGTATAATGGAAATGATATGGGTTTCCAAGTAAGATCAGACCCTACTGGGAATATTGCCTAGTGAGAATAGGTTTGATTTGAAATGTTGTCTTTGAACCTCAATGAGGATTCCTACATATCCCATATATATAGAAATCAAAGCCCACGTAGTTCGATAAGTCTCATAGAATAGTATAGTCCTTTGAGAGAGATGAGTTAGGGATTACTTTTTGAAATGGATGCCATTTTGATTTGGGGTTTAATGTGGGGCTCATTCATAAGAAGGATACCTAGATTAAAGGAACTAGTATTGGGTTTCTGATGAGGTTGTTCAATGAGCTTGGGCCTTGAGATGGCTTCCTACGTATTTTGGTTATAGTGGGAGTCAAAGTTCTTGTAGTTCCTTCCAATGAGTGTTTGTGCACATGTTTTAACCATAACTTATATTTAAGACCATGTGAGTCATTCTTGCTATGAGAAACAAGAGGATTTTAACGATTCAACAATGACACTTCACACTTTTCCTCCTCCACTAATGGAAGAGGTTGTATCAATCATGGAAGAGGGTGAGGCGACGAGCCTTCCCTCTATTCTATTTACATTGGACAAGGGTCCAATGTAAGGAGGAAGGGATGATGGTGATAGGATTATACCCAGATGGATTCCCAAAAATTGATCCTAGTATGAAAGCGGAAATGTAAGTGTGAAATGTACATTACCTACGAGAGACCTGAGGTTCCGAGTTATCTTTTTAATATAGGAGAGGCCAAGACCCAACCATCGTCCAAATCGAGATCTTCTTAATGCTGTTTCTTCGATAATGTTCTATGTGACTGTGGATATACAGACCCATAGACATTAAATGAATCCAAAACCCATTGTGAAACAAATGCAGGAAACCTCTGACTATAGAAATACAAACCAAAATAGAATACATGTTGATGTGCATTTCCCAACGGATTTATATGTCCGGAGGTTTTGGTGTAGGTTTTAACTTAATCCCTTTCATATAAGGGAATCAAGTAAGAAGATTCCCTACCATAAAAAGGTACTTGAGTTGGTTGAATAGGTCCCTCACGAATGTATTCCGCGTAGGTACCCCGCATTGATGTACTGCATGGGTATACCATGCAGGTATGGCGTGCAGGTATTCCACGTAGGTATAGTGTGTAGGTATTGCTGATGACTGAAGAATTTTTTTTTCATAATAGAATCAGACCTATGTCAAATTTGTAAAAAATAATTTCAAAACATGCTTATCCCATTTAATTATCTCTTCTCTCATAGTTTAAAGAGCTACCTGAGTCCCTTTAAGGGATCTAAGTGAAAGAGCTACACAAAATGGGCTTCAGAGAGTCTCTTCAATTTGTTTCCACCCTGAAATGGGGAGCCCAAGGGCTATATTTATAGGCATAGATGAGGCATGGTTGAATAAATGTTTCTCACGTTGGTACAATGTGCGGCTCTGGCGTGTAGGTACTCTACATAGGTGCACAAAAAAACTCCATCAATCTTCTCTATCGTGTAGGTTCGTCATGCAGCCACGCTATGTAGTCATGTGTATCTAGTCCTTCATGATGTTCGCTGGGAGTGTTCTTAATTTCCATTGAAAATATTGAAACATTTCCTTGGGATATGAAATATACAAAGTACTCTTTATAGTATTTTTGTTTTCCTAAGTGGTATCAACTAAATCCCCCCTCAGGATTGGATCTGAAAAATTGAAAGAGGGTCGAGTGCTGATGTAAATTTGTAGGGATGACGACTTATGGATCAATTGCTCAACAACCCAGGCTTACTTCATAGTTACCCCACATAAGTATCCCATGAAGATGTTACACGTAGTCCAAACACGTAGATCATTGGTTGTCTATAAATAGCTATATTCCTTTGCAATTTTTTTCACCTTTCATTTTCATATTTTGACGGCTCTCTTTCCGTAGTTCGCTCGCTCATCCCTATCATGTTGTGCTCTCACATAATTTCCTCAAAAAAATTTGTGTTAAAATTATTTAAGCAATGTAGCTAAGCTAAAGGATTTCGTCGAAGGAGTTACACTAGACACCTTGCCGAGGGACTTACACAATGGACTTCATAGAAGGACCTACGCGTTGTACCTCATCGAAGGACCTACATGAACAATGTCCTTTGAAAAATATTTTATTCATCTATTTTAAATTTCCAACCTAACAGTGGAAGTTTCGTAATTCATTTTCAAGAAAGAATGACCCATTTGATGAACCATACTAAATAAGGAAAGGAATTTCCAAATGAAATGACGAATATCATTGGGCCAAAATACTATGATGTTGTTGAAAGTAATCTTTTGAGATTTTGGAAATGTTTATTTCCATACCTGCATGATTATACAGCAAGTCCTTACATACCCCTGTATAGGCATGGGATTTTGAAAGACGCCAATGTTTTATCTGTTAAGATGTAATTTCCAATGAATTGATTTATTCAATACTCCAAATGTAACTATATGAATATTAGTTCAAGGGGGTTCCTATTGCAAGAAGAAACAGTCCATATTAGTTGTATACTTCATCATAGTGGTTGCACTCTTGATATAAAGGACCATTTTATAGAGACAAGACAATATTCTTGTGAATCCACTTTTCAGGCTTCTCAAATAGATCAATATAATTGTAGGAATAAATACTGGGATCTTTATTCTTGAGGAGGTGTCAATCCTGAGTGGATGCGGGTATTCTGGGTATGTCGAACTTGTGAAGAATTTAGGAATGAGTTATCAGATGTTCATATCTATGAATCTGTCTTGATATGGAAAATATATGTTTATAAAAATGATTTCATTCCTGAATTACTAAGTCATTAGAATCCACAAAGAATTTCCTACCATTTCACGCATGGTGAAGTTGGTATTAATCGATGGGATATTTACCAAATAGATAGGATTCCCATTATTGGTGAAATGTGTGATAAATTCATTCTAGCTGCCACAACATGGGGTGATACAACAAGAACACCACCACTTACCCATAAATTATTTTATATAGCAAATAATTTACACAAAGATAGGGAATATATACATGAAAAATTATGGATTAAATAATTCGTAGAACCAACAACAGATAATGGTTTAAACTGTGGATATCTTTCTATTTGACATTATACAGATAACTGGGGAAGTTCAGGCACATATTGGCTGTGCTGGAAAGGTGTGACTATAAGCATTGTGGCTATAATGTGAAACCTAATATATATTCAAAAGTATTAATAACTTCCTTCCTTGCTATGTGGTTTAGTGTTTATTTAATTCTAGTCCATTAATCTTGGGGTGGTGTAAGATCAAGGACATTTATCATTGTAGGTAAATTTTTATAAGGGAAGTATATTGGGTTTGAAATGCCTATATTGGCAAGAATTTACCATCTTCTGCTACATATATATAATTGGAAGGATCCATTTAGAAATATATGGCCATTACTAGTGTTGTGGGGATAGATTATAGTTCATTTTTCCTCATATTCATATTGAATTCAGTTAGATTTCCCAATGGTCGATTCACCCCATTTTTATAGAAAGTTTCTGGAATTCAGCATCTATGATTTAGAACTGATGTGGTGTTAAAGAAATTGAATGTCTTGGGGGAATTTAGCTTCCTTCTTTTTGGTAAACCACCATTTGGAGCACTTACTGACGATGGTAATGAAAATAATTATGAGATGAGATCTTATATAATGGAATTTAGGGATAGCGTATTACCATCTAGGATTGATGGTGAAATTATCTGTGAGGATTATGTCCCCTATAGGGTTTCTCCTCACTTCAGATGCCTTCTACAATCGAACACTATTCCACCTACATATGTTAGATAGGAGAATACCCTAATGGTGACGTGACAATTATGTATCCTGATGGCTTTAGAGGTATCAAAACTGTTAATTATGCTACCTCCACCAGATGCCTCGATTTGATTGGAGGCTGGGTATGCCAAATCTAGGGACTCTATATATCCTCAAGGGGTTTTGACAAAAGGAATATAACCAGTTGTGGCTAAAACAACTGTGGCACGTGGAAATAGTGGTAGGATTTCCAAGGATAAAGATGATATAGAATTTTAGGAGGGTTTAGAGCCCTCAAAACCACTTTGGAGGAAGTATACCAGGAATTCCAGGGCTAGAGAAGCAATACCTCCAACGCCATGGCAGTCCATTCATCACCATCAAACAGAGATTCATATTCCATATACTGAACATTATGAAGAAAGGAGGCTTGAATAGGTTCACCATTCATAAGGCATTGAATATCCTCCCTAATCAACCGTTCCAATATTAAATTATTTGTGACCTTCTACCCTTCGTCACTAGGAGGGTGTAACTTGTGATCTTAGGGATTCATGGGCATTTCTCTAGTATGGTATTCGAATACTAGATCTTGGTATCAAGGCACCTTCTAATTCCAATTCAGACAATAAATTAGATGAAATAAATAAGTATATTACGGAGCTGGAGGATTTTATATATGAAATTGATAAAAAATCCTAGCCTCTAAACGAGTATCTCATATGCTTGACTTAGGAGTCTACGAAGGGGTAATTATCGACTATGATGTGGAGTGGGATATTTATATTAATATTTAGAATGTATTTCCCTATTTATTTTGTCTCATCTCTGCTTTACCTTTGATCATCATTAATCATGATTAAAATGTATTTTGGAGGTTTAATGTTGAGAAGGATGCTCCAGACCAATTCTCGAATCACCTAAGTATGGTCCTGTCGGCTCTCCTATTGATGCAAAGAATGATCCCCCCAGGTTGCCAGAACATTCTCTTAGAGAAATAATCATGACTAAGGTAATGGCTATGGATAATCCATAACCATTACCTTGTATTTCTCCCACTAAAAAGAGTTTTTCAATCTCTCCCCATGCTTTTGAACAAAAATTCAAGAGATTAATGAGATTGATCTAAAGTGTTCTTCAAATGAGTAAGTATTTATACTATTCTTAGAGAATATAATTTTCTCAATATACTCTGGTAACAATGTTTTATCCTTTTGTAGGATCAATTCCTCTCTCCTATATCAAGGGATTAAAGGTTGATTCATCATGGAAAGAAAAAGAAACCCCAGGGGAAACACAAGTTCATGTTGACAAATCTACAATTTCAGTAAATAAATCATTAAAAGATCTGGTTATACATTCCAAATACACTGCTGAGAGGGAGGAAATACATGGTAAGAGTAAATACATTCCTTAGTTTTTTTCATAGGATCCTAAAATAATCAACACTGATATTCATATGGCTTCATAAGAAATGAATAAAGAACTAGGGCAATATGAGATGAATACTAATGCTGACCCACAAATGGAAATACATGATGCGACTTTAACAAATGAAGAGTCGATGGAACGGAATATCATCAGAGCCATTTTAGGAATCAACCAACAATTTTTTGATACATTAAATGGTGAGGATTATATAACATTCCAAGCTGAACAAAATGAAATTGTGAAAGCCCTGAATCCAAATATTGATTTTCCAGGTTCCATCATAAAATTTCAGGATTTTCATGAGAAATTTCAAGGATGTATGTCCTTATTATTTCATTCTCCACATGTATCTAATCTTCTTTATTTTATTCATTACATCAAAAGATCACCTTATGCAGCTCTATCTACAAAAAATGTCACAATGGATCTTCGAGAATGGGGCATCCCACTACATGCTTTTGTTGGAGATGGAGAAATACTTATAGAGGATCCTCCATCAAGAGATTATCTAGAGACTTTTAATATATCAACTGAGAAAACTCAAGGGAATGTCCCTTCTCAAGAAACATATGTTCAAATCACTGAAGCTGAAAATACTGGAGATGAATCCAATCAAGTTGTTGACTTATTGTTTGGTAAGTATAATCAACTGTCTGAATCATATCTTTTTCTTCCATTTGAAATTGATAATGACCATGATAAATCCTTTAGGGTTGTCTAATCCTAGACTAGAAGGTGAATCTTTTACTATTCTAGGACTAGTAGAATAAGGCAGCTTTTTGAGTGACCTATTTCCATGGTACATTTTACCTCATGGTAGCGACTCAAATTCATACATCGAGATGAAATATGCTCTTTTCCTGGCATATAAGAAGACATGGTATCATATCTATAGAATAATTGCAATGAAACCTTAAGATGAATTATTGTCCCATTTTTTCAAACTCCCAGCATTGTTTTTTGTATTGGGATTTGGAGGATTTATTTATCGACCAATCCATGATTCTAGGAAAGAGGTCATTTTTCGGCGAGAGAAAGAGCATAAGTTCCGACAAAATTTTAAAGAGGATAAACGACATTCCAATATTGTGGGCTTTCAATGTACAATTTATGAGGTACAGGAAAATCATAAAATTAAATAAATAGAATGTATCCAAAATTTTAAAGAACCCATGAAAGTGGCATTTTATCTTCAACAGAAACTAGATGTTTTTCATAAAAAACATTTCAATATTTTATATGATTGAAATATTTATGGTAAATAATTATGATGACTCATTTATGTTAGACAAAAACTATTATAATGCCAAGAATTGAATGCTCAAAATTTTCTTATTAAGCAGATGGACCTAATTAGCATAATTTGATTGTTGCTACGGTCAAATGGATAACCCCACAAACTTCATATATTTTGACTCTTCTCTTTTTTTATTTCTCAATATTTCCAAGGGTAATATTGAGCCATATTTTTTATGGTCACAAAATCTAAACCTATATCAACATAATGGAAGCATTTTCCAATAACGAAACTACCATTACTTGAAAAACCCATCATGGGGGATGTGTTATGTAGGGCCAACTGGGGCATATACAACATATCCAAATAGTGACATCTTTTGATTGGCAGGCCTATTATGTAGGAAACTTATGCAAGGCCACCTAATGGAATGACTACATATTCAAACAAAAGAGCTCTTTGAATATTAAAATTTTACTATTGATAGATAGGGGAAAATATAATTTCAGTGACTCAAGACCACAATGGGTGGTATTTTTTATGGAAATGAATTTGAAGAATAAAAATGGGATATTTTAGACCGACATAAGTAATGAATTGGAAACCTATTTATATACAAATTTGTTGTATTATTAATGGTTAAAATTTATCAGAAAGGGGAATTTATGATTTCATATTTTTTAGTTTTAAGTCATATAGTGAGGACATTGGTACTATGCATTTTTATGTCATGCAGTTAGGACACTGGTACTATGAAGTTTTAATTCATTTAGTGAGGACATTGGTACTGTGAAACTTTAACTCATGCAATGAGAACATTGGTACTATGCTGTTTTAAGTCATGATGTGAGGACATTAATAATGTTCTATTTTAAGTCATGCAGTGAGGACATTGGTACTGTGCTGTTTTAACTCTTATAGTGAGGACATTGGTACTGTGTTGTTTTAAGTTATGCAATGAAGACATTGGGTGGCATTAATTTAAGGTCTTTAACTATGACAAAAGGTATGAGAAATCACTCTCAATTTCATGATAATTTTTTTTGGAAAAATACTATCATATTCTGGTATGGAAGGAAAAAATTTAAACTATTATTTGGGAATTTCTGTAACTGACAAATGAAATGGGAAAATGGATAAAAGAATTAGAATAAGTTTTTCCCAGAATGACGTTATCATTATTTGACAAACCCATCATGGGGGTTGTATTATGTAGGGCCTACTAAGGCATATGCTACATAGAAAAATAGTGGCATATTTTGACGGACAAGCATGTTATGTAGGAATCTTAAGCATGGCCACCTAAGGGAACACACTACATAGTCAAAACAAAGAGTTCTTAGAAGTTTAACGTTTTATTTATAAACACTGAAGAAAGTTTATGGAGATTCATATTTTCTAAAGCATAGAGTTTGATTTATGGAAAAGGAACCTAAATATAGAAGGTGAATTTCTATTCAAGAGTGTCCAAAGAATCGTAGGAAGATGAATTTTATGAAGGTCTAACCCAAACGTAGAGGTATAGTGTTTTTAGTTTTAGGTCATACAATTAGGTCCAGAAATGGAAACAATATATAACACGAGGCCATGTGATTTCAAGGTTATTTCATTGTGCATCGAACTCATGGTGTGGGAGTTGTGTAAAACATTGTCTTCAAGACTTTCAAATTGTGGGAAAGATAACGGGATAAATATAAATGAATGACTGTTTTAAAATACAGTTTTTTGAATACTTTCATTAAAGATTAAAGGAGACATAGATACTATAACGACAAATAAAGTTCCCATTATTTGAAAAACCTGTTATGAGGTTGTATTATGCTGGGCCTACTGAGGAATGAGTTGAATAGACAAATAGTGGCATATTTTGACAGACATGCCTGTTATATAGGCAACATTTTCAAGTCCACCTAAGGGCACGTTCTTTTATTCCAAATAAAAGAGCTCTCATGTAATAGAAACTCTGTCACCAAAAACTGTAAGAAAATTATGAGGATATTGAAATATACAAGATTAATTGTGTGAAATATTGAAGGGGTTTATGACCAATGTATATGAGGAATAATTGAAATAATATTGAACATGAGTTTGATGTCCTTTACATAGATCTATCTCATATCTAAAATGGATACTTTCTTTGTTTCCTATGAATGAATATTATGATATGCAGTTTAAAGTCATGAAATGAGGATATTATACTGTGTAGTTTTAAGTCATGTAGTGAAAAAATTAATCATTCCATAATAAATTGAGACACCTTATTTCTATAAAGAATACATTTACCCAATTCCTAATCCCAAGTGAGTTATGCTTGGTGTGAGAAACAAGTAGCAGTAAATGTTTCATTTACAGCGCAAAGGTGATGCAATTGAAGAATATGGATTTATATTTCCATATAGTTTAATGTAATAAGGAACAGATGAAGATGAACTGATGTGAAATGAAAATAAATATTTTAACTAGGTTAAGGGATGACACCCATGTGTCACTATATGTATTGCTGGGGAAAGGATCAAGTCATACATAATTCTTAAAATATTTTCTATACAAATTGAAAAATAAATAAAGAAATAAACGGTGGGTTTATTGTTTCTAGGCCCATGAATGGATATATAAGTGTCTCTACGTATCTCAAAATAGATTATAATCAAGCCGTACGTAGTTCTTTATACAATCATTCTTCATGCCAATGGTGTTTGACATGAATAATGGGGGTTTTTTTACACGATCTGAGAGAACGGTAAATCATAAGACATAAAATGGTATAAGTACAAAATCATATAACTTAATGAAACACTCTATATCGATCCGATTCATATAAAGTAGGAGAAAAGGGAATAAAAAGATTTTTTTACTAAGGCTGGGCCCAAAATTAATGATTTAGGAATCTCTACGTATCTCATTGAAAATAAGAATCAAGCCATACATAGTTCTTAAAAAATGGTCTCTATGTAGATTTGAATCAAACATAGGAAAGAGAGGGACTCATGTACTTCTAAGGAGTAGTGATGATGTTAATGATATTTGCTTATGGAAGCTCCTAATGTCAAATAAATAGATCTTTAGTTGTACAAATGATATCATGTAGTTTTTAATGTCATGCGACAAGGACGGAGATGATATGCAATTTAACGTCATGCAGCAAGGACACCGATGGTTGTTATGTAGTTTAATGTTATATAACTTGGACTTGGGGGTTGTGAAATTTTATGAATTGTAGCTAGGACATGGTATTTTTCAGTTTAATGTCATACATGGAAGACTATTTGTAAAATACTACAGAAATTATTTCATAAAAAATATCACATTGGTTGGGGTTTTGATAAGCTCTCCATCCACTGATATTTCGTTATATGATCCATTTGAATAGAAATTATGTATAAAATAATGTTTTCCCCACATTGGTTCATGTTTTGGAGGTTTCTTTCCAGGTATCATTGGATTCCTAAGGACCGTTAGCAATTCTCCTTGAAGGAATGAACGAAGGTGAACTCTCTTATTAAAAGAATGTACTATTATGTTCCAATAGACTTCTAAATGATTCAATGTATGCAATATTATCTCCTCTAATTTTTCAAACTCATCCAACTATTTTTGAGATCTTTCATTTGTAAAAAACAAATCAAAGATTGCTGCTCTATGTGAAGGAAATATTTTTTCAATTGGAAAAACTACATCAGTTCATATAATAATAAATAATGAGTTGCTTGGGTAGAAGTACGGGTAGTTTTATGATAAGCCCACAACGATTTAAAATGTTTATCAGGCCATGATTGCTTATCTTTACCCACCATCTTCAGGATTATATTCGATATGGCCTTATAAAAGTCCTTTTTCTATCTATTGGCTGCTACATGATAGCGAGATGAATAGTTGGACTTGATATTATGTTCCAGATAAAAAAATTACATCAACATAAAAAAAATGTGTGCCATTTTCCATAAAAATTGTATGAGGGAAACCAAATATGGGGATGATATTAGTTTGTACAAAGAAAACAATGCTTTTGGATCTAACTTCTTTGATAGGTATTGACTCAACCAATTTAAAGAAGAAGTCAGTAGCAGTGAGAATATACTTGAACCACATAGTTGTGGCTAGAGGTTAAGGCCCTACTACATCCATTCTACATGTGGAAAATAGACTAGAGTGTTTAGATATATGTAGCAACTCTAGGGGTACATGAATGAAGTTGGCATACAGTTGAAAGGGATGACATTTTTTTAGTAAAATCTGTACAATCCTACGTCATTAAAGGCCAAAAGTATCCAAGCCTTCAGATCTGATCAGAGAGTCTATGCCCAAATTGGTGGGCACCAAAAGCTCCTGAATTTACTTCATTCAATACAGTTGTAGTCTCTTCTCCATTAATACATCTGAATATAATTCCATCAAAGCCTTTATTGTAAAGGATCTTTTGGTGGTCTGGACTATCATAAAGAGTAAAATAGGTCGCTCGTTGCTGGATTTGTTCTTTCTTAGCCCTATCTGGTGGAAGTACCACATTTTGATGATATTTCATGATTGATGTTCTCTATCCTATTATATGAAAATATGATTCAGAAATAGGGAAAATTTCATTAAATTCCTCCATTCTGGTTTGAACAAAAGGTGAGACCACATGGTGATGAGTTATGCTGATAATTGTCTCATCCCAATTTGTATTTTCCAAGGTTGAAGATATGTTATCATGTGCATCTTGTTGAGCATTGTGTGATCGTGAGACATAGGACAATGTCAGATCTGTGTAATAATTATCTATTAACCCTCTGATATAATCACATAATGGAGTTAACTCATCTTTTCTTATAGAATATTTCACGTTAATTTTTTTTATTACCAATCCTGAATAAACTTTTACCTTTAAATGATATATTTGCACCTAAAGGGACAATTACAAACCTACGATGAGAGCTTGATATTCTGCATCATTATTGGTACAACCTTTTGATAATAAGAAAGAACAATGCAATGCTACCTTTTCTGGGGAAATTAAGAAAATTACTAATCCAACATTTTTGAGTTTAGGGTTTTCCATTCTCTTTCCTATTGGAATTATATAAGCACCATCAAAATATATTTCCCATGTTTGGAAATTTTCTTGAATAGAGAAGACCCCTTCATTAGGATGCTCACTATTAAATGGTGTATCTTCTGCAGATGGATGTTCAACATGGAAGTCAGCTAGAGCTTGGCCTTTTATTTCCTTTTTGAGGTACAAACTAGATATCAAATTGTTTCAAAATAACCTCCCACCATTCTGGACGTCCTATAAGCATAGGATGAATGAGGATAAGATTGAGTGGATTATTACAAGACACCAATTAAACCTCATGATGTTATAGGTAGTGCCTCAATTTCTGAACTGCAAATATTAATGCCAGTCAGCACCTCTCAATACATGAATACTGATTTTCCACATGAAGAATAGTTCTATTGAGATAATAAAGGATGTTTTCCTTCTAGAATCATTCTTTCAGGCAAGGAAGGCACCTAGTGATTTCTCTAAAGCAATCACATAGAGAATAAATGTTTGTCACGACCCGTCCTCCGACCTGTGCCGTGACTACCCCAAGCCTGCCTTCTATAGGCCAGTGGTTGTCGACTAGCACCAAAGGCGTAAATCCCTATAACTAGGAAGTCATTGTCTTTATAAATCCTAAACAGACAACATATTACAAGTGGAAGCAAACACTAAGTAAGCAGTATATCAAGTGTGCTGAAAATACAAAAGGGCCGGAATACAAGCCCAACAGAAAAGTTCAATGATAAGGCAGAATAGCAGGAAGGTTTCGAGCTACTCTTGGATCATCCTTCAGAGTTCCTACTTAATGGTTAGGTATAGATGGCCACCTCAACTCTCCAAGTCTGTCGGTCAACTTCGGGTACCATCTCACTGTGATGTCCACCTCCTGGTACCATCTCGTCCTGAAGTCCACCTCCGGGTACCGTCTAGCTCTACGAGCCTCAACCATGATTAGTGTTTTCCATCGTCTGCATCCAACATAACGAGGTGCAGGCATAGCCCGTGCAGGAGTGACTATAATGATACATAGTAAGGACCCAGATACCCCCGAAGGTCTCTCATAATCCACAAAGGATAAACTACAAAATAAGGATACAAACACAATGTATCAACAAACTCTACTTAGGTATATGTCCATACATATAACTAAGTCATCAATTCCAGTTTGGCTCTAAATTACGAGCCCAAGTAAAATCCAGTCCACACAAGAAAACACAACCCAGTCCACAGAGGATATCACAACCTAGTCCACACAGGAAAACACAACTAGTCCACACAGGAAATCACAACCTAGTCCACACAAGAAAACACAACCATTCCACACAGAAAATCACAAACCAGCCCATAAAAGAAAACACAAACAGTCCACACAGGAAATCAGAACCTAGTCCACACAGAAAAACACAACCAGTCCACACAGTAAATCACAACCCAGTCCACATAGAAAAACACAACCAGTCTACAATGGAAATCACAACCCAGTCCATATAGGAAAGAACAACCAGTCTAAACAGGAAATCAATTCACTCACATCGATGATAAATTTTGGAAGTCAATAATCAGCTCACACAGGTATACTACTCATGAAGAGGGGTGGAGATGATTAATTGTAGCCTCTGAATCATCTCTTCTGCTGAAACCACGTAGGATCCAACTACAGAAGTCGTCGCTGCCAAACCCACGTAGGATCTAAGTACAATAACCATCACTACCGAATCCACGTAGGATACATGTACAGTATTCCTCACTACATATCCCATGTAGGATCCAAGGGCAGTCGTCCTCACTGCCGAACCCACGTAGGATCTATGTACAGTCATCATCGCTACCAAACCCACATAAGATCCAAGTATAGTCGCCATCACTGTCGAACCCACGTAGGATCCAAGTATAGTCATCCTCACAGCCAAATGCACATAGGATCTATGTAAAATCATCCTCGCTACCGAACCCACATAGGATCCAAGTACAGTCGTCCCCGCTACCGAACCCATGGTGGATCCAAGTACAGTTGTCATCGTCGTTGCAGTCACAGCCATCTCTAGGGTTCCCGCACACGGCACTCTCGATTCCAGGAGGGTCCACTCCACGAGCCAAGATGCTTGATACATCAACTGTCACGAAGTCCAGAGTTGTTGTATCACAATGTTCTGTCTCATCAATATTAAGACAACATGACAGACAGTGCGTCAATCGGACGCCCGGTCTGAGAGATAAATGTTTTTCCATTCCAGTGGCTTGGTTCAAAATATGCTCGTTTATAACCTATATGATATCCATATTCATCTAAACCTAGACTGGATTAATCCAACAGAACCTTCTCACCAAGAGGAATTCATTGTATTTGATGGCACGTCTTTTGGGCGTCCGGTCCTTAAGTTATAAGTGTTTCCGCTCCAAGGCCCCGGTTAGTTTTGAGTTCGAACCAACCATTCCATACTAAAACGTCAACAAAACCTGGCGTGTAATATACCAAAATGTCTGTCTCGATCCAAGGATCCCTATGCAATTTATGGTGCATCGATCAGAGGTCCATAGCCCATGATATTCGCATTTGAACGAACCTGGTTCCAAAATAGGGGGTCTGGGCCCAGTCCATCCAGGCCCAATACCTCCCTGGGTCGACCTAAATTGGGTCGACCTGACCCGGGTCCAGGTTTAGCCCGATTGGGCGTGGCCCGGACAGGTGCTGGCGGCACGGCCCGACCCGTCACGGGAGGCCCGGCCCGGCGTAGCCTGCGGCCCGGCTCGGAAGCCGGTCGCGGCTCGGCTGTCGGCCGAGCGAGGTGCGAAGGGGGCGTGACCCCTATTGTTTTGCAAATGGTGGCCCCATGGTGGGGTCCGCCCTAGGCAGTCCAAAAGGAGGGGTTACTCACCACCCCTATTTCAGGTAACGTCCGACCATTATTGTCGGCCGGTTGTGAGCTATCATGGGACCCGCAGGGGGTCCCACCTCCTGGAGCCCCGACTGCTGGTCGAGCCTGGGCGACCCTGCTGGAGACTGCCATGGCCATAGACTGTGACTCATGTTCGACTGACGTGACACGACGGTGCAGCAGCCCTCCGGCGCGACAGAACGACGCATCATCCCTCTGGCGCAGCCCGCCCCGGCCGCGACCCCCTTGAAGCTCTAGCGTGACGTCGCGCACCCCTCTGCAGCGGCCTGCTCCTAGCCGCGGCCACTTTCGGCCTCATCGACCTGGCATGACGGCATCATGCACCACCATCATTGCCCGCTCCATCCACGGTCTTCTTCATTCCCGCACGCTGCAACGGCACTGCGCCGCCTTCGACACAATCATCAACGAAGATCAACAAAATGGGGAGGAGGGGCTGCTGTGTTTGTGCGGTCCGATCTCCTCACGTTACATCGATAACATTCAGCCAAGCTAAATGAGATACTTCAATAAAAAATCTCAATTTTAATTCATTAAAATTTAACTAAACACCTACATCATTAAATGATGATGATCGTCGGTGTCTCGGTTGACGGCGTCACGTGGTGAGGTTTCGTAAACATCGACAGAGAGCGTCTGAGGAGGAAGCGGTGTCTCTTCTTTTTATCACAGAGATAAGAAAACAAAGTGTGATTTCATTGGTGAATTCTCGCGTCATTGTTTCCTTCTTTGCTACGGAGGAGGAAAAAGAAGAAGAATATGGGGTCGCCAAGTCGATGTTATTCGTCGGAGTCTGGGTATTCTTCAACAAAGGAGATGAATTTCTTCAAGTCTCAAGAGCTCTTTTTTCCTTTCTCTCTATACAACAAGGCCCCCCAAAAAATAATATAAGGCTTCTCTTTATATTATTAATCAATGCCATGCATTTCAAATTACAAAATTCAAAAATCCAATTCAATTAATTAATTAAACCATGAGATGTCTAATTAATTAAGTGATATGTTGGAAAGTTTAAAGAGGGAGAGAGAGAGAGGAGGAAGATGATAGGTTTCACAAGTTAAGATGAGATAAAAAATTTATGAGGGGGTTTAGAGAAGTTTTAAGGAATATTAAGGGGTGGGGTTCGAGTGGGTCCCACCTCACCAATATCCTCACATGGGTAGTTAGGGGGTTGTGGGTCCCACCCCAACTTCCCCATGTTGGATATAACCACTTGGATAAAGAATAAAAACTGTCCCACAATTTTTATTCAATTATTTATTAGTCCACAATTGTTAACAACTCCCCCCGAGCAAATGCATCTTCGGTAAAGGATCTCTTAATCAATTACTGACGTTGTGGTTTCATCAGTGCCCTCAGATTTCAATTCCTAGAACCGGTTCAAAAGATAGGAAAACCCATTCGTTTATTAACTGAATGTACCCAAGCTAAACTTCAGAAATTGATTCTGGGAACACCGGGCCTCGGAATCTGATGCTGTCAGAAACTTCATACTCATAAAATCCAAAATAATTTAAGAAAAAAAATTACTGGTAATTTATAAATCATTATATTACTCTCACATTAGGGCTTTACAACCCCGTAAAGATACATCATAAACTACGGAAATAGAAGAGGGTATTGAGAATGCATCAGAGCCTCCTGCTCCCATGTGTTCTCCTGGAGGTTCCCGTGATGCCAACAAATGCGCACAAGAGGAATCGACCACCCACGTAGGACATACTCCTATCAATCCTCAATCTCCACTGGAACGTCCACAAAATTCACCCCATCATCGATGTCCAGATCCTCGTGGTCGATGATATGCATCAGGTCGTGCACATATCTCCTCAGCTGAGTTACGTGGAAGACGTCGTGCACCCGGTGCAGCTGAGGTTGAATGGTCAGGCGGTAAGCCACCTCGCCTAATCTGCTGAGGACCCAAAATGGCCCGATTAAGTGCGAAGATAACTTACCACCCTATCCAAATCTTCTTAATCCACGTCGAGGTGAGACCCGTAAGAAAACATGGTCACCATCCTCGAACTCCAGTGGTCTCTGCCTCCTATCAGCATAGGACTTCTGTATGCTCTATGTAGTCCTCATCTGCTCCTGGATGATCTGCATCTTCTCTGTCGTAGCCCGAACCATCTCTTCTCCAACGAGTGCTGACTCCCCAAGGTCATTCCAGCACAGAGGGGATCTGCAAGGTTATCCATACAGTGCCTCGTAAGGTGACATCCCATCGGTGGAGTGGTAGCTGTTGTCGTACGCAAACTCCACTAAGGGTAGGTGATCCTCCCAACTGCGACCAAAGTTGAGGACACATGCATGGAGCATGACTCGAGTGTCTGAATGGTCTCCTCCATCTGGCCATTCGTATGAGGGTGAAAGGTAGTGCTCAGGCGTAGCTGCATCCCAAAGGCCTCCTGTAACCCCTTCCAAAGCTGGGAAGTAAAGCGAGTGTCTCGATCAGAGACGATAGATGATGGAACACCATGAATACATATGATCTCTTGAACGTAGAGGCATCCCAAGATCTCTACTGAGCCCTGATCTATGATCGGCTGGAAGTGGGATGACTTGGTGAGTCAGTCTACGATCACCCAGATAGTGTCGTGTCCTCTGGAATTACGTTGAATCCCTATCATGAAATCCATAGATATATCATCCCACTTCAACTCTGGTACCTCTAAGGGCTGAACCAAGCCTGCAGGTACCTGGTGCTCTGCCTTCACTGACTGAGAAGTGAGTCATTGAGAAACGAACTCTTCCATATCCTTCTTCACATACACCCTACAAGAGTTGCTAATATTTCTCCTTTGCCAAAAGGGAAAATCTAACCTCATCCCCTGGATGAAGCACGTTATTCACCTAATATAGTAAATCCTGACATGAACGGTATTATTTCATGCCATGGACGACATCGTAAGGCCTCAATGCTACTACTAAGAGATCCAACCGTTACTCTCGCCTCCAAGGGTCGAGTCACACTGTCGGCAGCATTGTGTAGTCACTAGGTCTCCTCTAGTAGGAATATCGAAAGTGAGGTTCAAGTCAACAGTTTTAACCAGAACCTCCCAGTATCAACCTCATAAAAAGGACATGGAAGCAAACGTCAAAAGAAAAAGTGTCTTTTTTTACTACAGCTCAATGTACAAAGACACATAACAACTAAAAACAAAAACAAAAAGAAAACTAGAAGCACAAAAAACAAAGGCCTCCAGTACTAGAGCTACTCCTGATCCTGTCCATATACTCTCGAATCCCTATGGTCATAGTCCTCAAATTCCTGAAGCTGATCTCTCCCCTATACACCCGTTCCCTGTGGTCGGGGTGGTACTCCTGGTGGTGGTGGTTGTAGGGCCTCGAAACATCGTCCACCACCTACTGCTTGGCCAGCTCCTCGGCCACGTCTGCCTGCTCCCGAATGACCACCACAGTCGAACCTCTATCTGGGAGGTCCTTCTACCGCATGCTATTAATCTGTAGGGCGGGTCGGTTAGTCTCGAGCCATGTGACCTTTCCCTCCACATGCATAGCACTTCCTGCTCCTTGTATGGCTGGCTCTGTGCTGTGTGCCCCGCAGAGCTGAACCCGTATCCTGAGGTCGTCCACCAGATGGCCTGGTCCGCTTGGACCCATATGTCTGCATCCTACTTCTGGCTGCAGAAGACTCTACTATGTGTTGTCCTCCGGAGGGTCTCGCCACTGGTGACTGCTCAGCGAGGAAAATCTCCACTAGGAGGGCTCTCTCCAATACCCCTTCTTGCGTCGGGATGTTGAGGGAGATCATCGATGCCCTGATCTCATGCCGCAGTACTTACATGAAGGTCTGGGCCCTAAAGAATGGGTCTTGTACTATATCTGTGGTGTAGAGTGAGAGGTCGGTAAACCTCGCCGAGTAATGGGTTACTGTCATGCTGCCCTGCTGCAGATGTAGTAATTCTTGAATCCGCACATCACAAAGGGTGGAGGGAACAAACTTTGAGCGGAAGAGACACTTGAAGTCTGTCCAAAGCAGAGATGCCTCGTCATGAACCTAGAGCATCAACCTCCACCATATACCTGCTGCTGTGTGCAGTAGACTCATGGAAAGGATCACCATAAGGTATGTTGGTGTCCCTACCTATCTGAAGACTCTGACGATAGCCTCCAGCCAATCCTCAACTGCCTGGGGATCCGTCTCTCCACAGAACCTGGGTGGTCTTTAACACTGAAACTCATGCAGTGCCCTCAGGCGATGTGCACTCTCGGCTGCTGGGGCTGGTTTCATCAGTGGCTCGGCGGGTAGAGGTACAGTCGGTGCCTCCACTGAAATGGGGCCCAGCACCGAGGCCTCATCACTTGGTGGGCTGCCATCTTGCACAATGCTCGGAACCCTAGCTGTGTGCCATCGTGGGGCCATCCTAAAAAGAAACAGGTATTCCACGGTAAATACAATATACCTGGGGAGATGACATAAAGTAATCACAAAGAAAAATTTTGAAACACTCATGCAATCAATGATTTCGTGCATTGAGTCAGAAATCAGAAGTCATGGTCCTGGTGTATGGATATGTTGGTCTCCGCACCAACACTAGACTCCCTAGACTAATAACCACACTCAATACCCTTAACACATTTTCTTCAAATAGAATAAATTATCAGAGTCCTAAGTTCTGTGGTAGAACCGACTCCTCTGATACCAATTTTCCACGACCCATCCTCAGGCTCGTGTTGTGACTACCCCAGGCCCACCTTCCATAGGCCAGGGGCAAGCTACTAGAACCAAAGGCTTAAATCCCTATAACATGGAAGGAATTTCATTTCTAAAATTTAAACACACAATAGAGTACAAGAAGAAGCAAACACTAAGTAAGAAGTATAACAAGTGTGCTGAAAATACAAAAGGGCTGAAATACAAGCCCAACAGTAAAGTACAAGGAAAAGACAAAATAGAAGGAAGGTGTCAAGCTACTCCTAGATCATCCTCCGGAGATCTTACATGATTGGTAGGTACATATGGCCACCTCATCTCTCCACGTCTGTCTGTCACCTCAGGGTACCGTCTCGTCGTGAAGTCCACCTCTGGGTACCCTCTCGTCGTCAAGTCCACCTCTGGGTACCGTCCAGCTCTATGAGCCTCAACCACGATCAGTGTTTTCCATCATCTAAATCCAACACAATGAGGTGTGGGCATAGCCCGTGCAGGGTTAAGTGTAACGATACTCAGTAGGGACCTCGAGACCCCCGAAGGTCTCCTAGAATCCACAAAGGATAAACCACAAAGGAATGATAAAAACACAAAATTTAAACCAAAAATACTTAGGTATATGCCCGTACATATACCTAAGCCATCAATTCTAGTTATGTTCTAACTCACGAGCCAAAGTAAATCATAGTGCACATAGGAAAACACAACCCAGTCCACACAGGATATCGAAACCCAGTCCACACAGGAAAACACAACCAATCCACACAGGAAATCACAACCCAGTCCATATAGGAAAACACAACCAGTCCACACAGAAAATCACAACCCTATCCATACAAGAAAACACAACCTATCCACATAGGAAATCATAACCCAGTCCATACAGGAAAACAAAACCAGCCCACAAAGGAAATCACAACCCAGTCCACACAAGAAAACACAACCAGCCCACACAGGAAATCAAGTCAATCACATTGATGATAATGTTTGGAAGTCAATAATCATCTCACACAGGTATACTACTCATGAATATGGGTGGAGATGATTAGTTGTATCCTCTGAATCATCTCCTCTATTGAACCCACGTTGGATCCAAGTACAGAATTCATCAATTCCAAACCCATATAGGATCTAAGTACAATAACAATCACTGCCGAATCCACGTAGGATCCATGTATAGTCTTCCTCACTATCTAACCCATGGAGGATCGAATTATAGTCGTCCTCATCCCCGAACCCAGGTAGGATCCATGTACAGTCGTCATCGCTGTCGAACCCACGTAGGATCCAAGTAGAGTCGTCATCGCTGCCGAACCCACATAGGATCCAAGTCCATTCGTCGTCGCTGATGAACCCATGTAGGATCCAAGTATAGTCATCCTCACTACCGAACCCATGTAGGATCCATGTACAGTCATCCTTGCTACCGAACCCATGGAGGATTCACATACAATCGTCATCGTCGTCGCAGTCGCAGCCAGCTCTAGGGTTCCCGCACACAGTACACTTCATTCTAGGAGGGTCCCCTCCATGAGCCAAGAGTCTTGATACATCAATTGTCATGAAGTTCAGAGTTTATGTATCAAAAAGTCCTTTATGGTCAATAGGAACTCAACGTGATAGACATCGCATCAATCAGATGCCCGGTCTGAGAGATAAAGGTTGTTCTGTTCTAGGGGACCAGTTATAAATACGGTCATTTATAACCTGGATGATATACATATTCTTCCAAAACTCAATTGGATTATGCCAGAAGAACTGTCTCACCAAGAGGAATTTATCGTATTTGACAGAACGTCTTTCAGACGTCCGGTCCTTAAGTTATATGTGTTTCTGCTCTAAGGGCCCGGTTGGTTTCAGGTTCGAACCAGCTTGGATGAACCCAAAATTTATTGAAACCTAGATTGTAATATACAGAAACGACCTTCGCAATCCAAGGATCCCTACGCAACTGACAGTGCGTCGATCGGAGGTCTGTAGCCCATGATATGGGAGTTTGAATGAACCTGGTCCGAAAATAGGGGGTATAGGCCCGATCCGATCTGGCCCAATACCCCATGGGTCGGCTCGAACCAGGGCGACCCAACCCGGGTCTGGTTCCGGCCCGATTGGGCGTGGCCCTGCCCGACCCGGCACAGGCGGCCCGGCCTGGCGCGGCCCGGCTCAGAAACCGGCCGCGACATTGCTGTTGGTCGAGCGGGGTGCGAAGGGGGTGCAACCCCCTCTGTTTCGGAAATGGCAGCCCCCTGGTGGGGTCCGCCATCGGAAGGTAAAAGGGGGGGGGGTTACTCACCCCCCTATTTTGGGTAACGACCGAACATTAAGGCTGGCCGGTTGTGAGCTGTCGTGGGACCCGCGGCGGTCCCGCCTTCTGGAGCGCCGACGGCCGACCGAGCCCGACCGCTCCTGCTGGAGACCACCACGGCCTTAGGCCATGGCTCTTGTTTGACTAGTGTGGCGCGACGACACCACGCCCCTCCATCATAGCCTGCCCTGGCCGTGGACCCCTTGAAGCTCCGGCGCGGCGTGACGGCACCGCACCCCTCCACCTCGGCCCGCTCCTAGACACGGCCTCCTTCAGACTCACCAGTGTGGCGCGACGACACCGCGCACTGCCGCCGTGTCCCACTCTAGCCGTGATACTCTTCATTACCGCGTGGTGCAACGGCACCACACCGCCTTCTCCACAATCATCAACAATGATCAAAAAATATGGGAGGAGGGTCGGCCGTGTTTGTGCGGTCTGATCCCGTCCCATTACGTCGATTACATTCGGCCAAGGTAAATGAGATACTTCAACATCAAACAAAGAACAATTTTAATTCATTAAAATTGAACATAACCCCTACCTCAGCAAATTATGACGAACATCAGTATCGCGGTTGACGGTGTTACATGGTAAGGTTTCATAGACGTCGACGGGGAGCGTCAACGGAGGAAGTGACATCTCCTCTTTTTATCATGGAGTGAAGAAAACAAAGCGTGACGTCATTGCTGAATTCCTACGTCGTTGTTTCTTTCTTTGACACGAAGGAGGAAAAAGAAGAGGAATCTGGGGTCGCCGAGTAGATGTTCTTCATCAGAGTCTTGGCATTCTTCAACAAAGGAGATGAAGTTCTTCAAGTCTCAAGAGCTCTCTTCCCTTTCTCTAAACACAATAATCCCACCAAACAAAATAAAATAAGCCTTCTTCTTATATTTTTAATATATGCCATGAATTTCAAATTAAAAAATTCAAAAATTGATTTCACTTAATTAATTAAACCACGAGTTTTCTAATTAATTAACTGATATGTTGGAAAGTTTAAAGAGGGAGAGAGAGAGGAGGAAGAGGATAGGTTTCACAAGTTAAGATGAGTTTCAAAATTTAAGAGGGGGATTAAGAATTTTTAAGGATTGTGAAGGGATGGGGTTCGTGTGGGCCCCACCTCACCAATATCCTCACATGGGTTGTTAATGGCTTGTGGGACCCACCCCAACTACCCCATGTTGGATATAACCACTTGGAAAAAGAATAAAAAAATTACGAGAATTTTTATTCAATTCATTATTAGTCTACAATTTTTAACAACTCCCCCCATGAAAACACATCATCAGTAAAGGTCCTCTTATGAAATTACTGACACTACGGTTTCATCGGTTCCCTCGGATTTCAATTCAGTGCACTAATTCAAAATATAGGAAAACCCGCTCGTTCTTTCACTGAACATACCTAAGCTAAACATTGGAAATTTATTTTGGGCACACCAGGCCTCAGAATCCGGTGCCATCTAAAATGGTGTACTCGTAAAATCCCATAGAATATAAGAAAACATATTCCTTGAAATTTATGGTTCTTTATAGTGTTCTTATTTCATTTGGTGGCATTCATACTGGTGGACTCAAGATAAATTTCTTGAGGGTATTAAATGCATCTTGACCATCTGCATCCCACTGGTAGGTGACCCCCTTCTTCATTAATCTGGTGAAGGTTAAACAATTTCCTTCCAAATTGGCGATAAAGCGACGGATATAGGACAAATTTCCTTGGATTCTTCTTCATCCATTAAAATTTCGTGGATGTGACATTCCAAGGATTGATTTTTTTTTCTCCAGATCATCATTGATACCATGGCGACGTACAATGAAGCAAAGTAATTTTCCAGAGGTTACCCGAAAAGAACATTTCAAGGGGTTCATATTCAAAAAAATTTGGTGATGTTTATTGACTATGGATTCCAAATTATCCAATGGATCAAAACATTTTCTAGATTTGACTACCAAATCATCCACATGACATTCAAAAAATTTCCTTAAGAAAGGTTTTAAGATATAGTGCATGGCATGATGGTATGCTGCAGCTGCATTCTTTAGGCCAAAGGGCATTACCCAATAGAAAAACACACCTTGAGGGGATCTAAAGGCTCTATATTTTTCATCCTCTGGGGACATACAAATTTGATTATAAACAGAATATCAATCAATTAATGAAAGAGCTTCATAACCAGCTGTTTCAGTAATTAGACGTTCTGTAATTAGGATTAGAGAATCATCTATAGGAAAATTCCGGTTAAGAACACTGAAATCAATGTAGACTCTTATTTTACCATTCATCTTGTTCACTGGGAAAATATCGACCATCCATTTTGGATATTGAACTTCCTGGAAAAAGTTATCCTTTATAATCTTATCAACTTGAGCTTAAATTTTAGTGGCATGAGTTGGGTGTGTTCTCTTTGTTACTTGTTTAAATCAACAATTTTCTTCTCGAAGATGCAAATGATGGGTGTCTATATCAGGATTAAGACCTAGAATTTATGTATATTTAGAATAAAATATATCTCAATGTTGCATTATAAAGGAATTATACACCTCTTGTTCTTTAGAGGCCATGGCCACACTAATTAGAGTGGGGAGGTATCTTCTTCTGTACATTGATTTATTTCTCTGAGTTCATCCACGGTGGTAGAGAAACCTTCTTCAAATGCTGGAGGAGCATCCCCAAGACCTTACTCTTCTTCTTCATTATGTATTACCTCTTCTGTTTCCACTATAATTGTAGATGCTAAGGAAAAACATCCATTGGTAGGTGAGAAATTATTATTTGAACATCTCGAAGAAAAGCCACCATATCTGACCCCACTGATGACAAAGGGTCTTCTTGTGGTAATAAAGAGGGTTTGATGGATTGAGAATCAACATCCTTTTCTTCCTCATGCATTAACACTATATCTTATACTCTCTTTGACGAAGTAGAGCCCTTTTTTAGTTTATTAGATGAGATAAAAACATCTCCATCCAGGATTTCATTATTTCTTGGTGTATCAATAATTTCTTCTATTTTGTAAGGCTCAATTTCCATAATTAACATTATGGAAGTTACTGTATGAGTCTTTAGGATTGGTTTTACCCATTCAATTTGATTGATTGGTATCACATATTCTGTACTCAAGTGTATGAACATATTTTCTTGGATCTTTTCTAGTCCATTTGTAGAACCAACTTGGGTTATCTCTTTTTCCATGGGATTAATTCCATTTATGTAATAAAACTATGTCTCAATTTATTGATATTCACATGTTCTGAATGGATCCGTGTTACCGTAATTTTCCAATTTGACCATTGAAACAATATTTCAGAAATTTGTAGTTTGATGAGGGTATGACTACATGTTGATGCAGCCAAGGCCTTCCAAGTAGAATATTATTGGTTGTGTCCTGATTAACAACCATGAAATATGAATTAGAAAAATGATCTCCAAACTATGTTCCAAGTCTAATCTCGCCCAAAGGTTCTTGTTCATTATTTTCATATCCTTGTATCATTAATGTTGAATGAGATATGTCATATTTATTCAGGCGCAATCGATGAATTGTATGACGGGAATGTGGTTGAACTTGGAGCTATTATCAATGAAGGCTCGTCGAATATCTATGTCATTGACATTTCCAGATAGATACAATAGTCTGATATTCCCATGCACAACATCATATTAATCTTCATCCATAAAATATATGACTACATGACATTCTGCAAGATCATTCTCTATATGATAAATCTCAGTAGCTGAAACTTCAGTTTCCAATTCGTGAGGACATAATGATTCCTCAATTAGTGCTTCTCATAGATATTTTGATAGATTCAAATCATCAAAAATTGATAACTTGTATGGTACATGGGCCAATTATATCAAGACATCAAAAATTTGGTCTAAAGTATTGTGTTTCCCATCATGGAGATGTAGATTTGAAGATTCTTTAGAAGTTGATGCTTCTAATGTAGGTGTACTCTGTGTCAGAGTAGAAGCTGGAAATACTGCTTTCTTTGGTAAATTAGACTAACTATGTCTATAAATTTTCTATAAAGAATATAGTGTGGCTTTGAATTAGTCTTCCAAATGAATTGTGTCATAACTGAACTTGTCTATCATGGAAGAAACTTCTAGTTCCTATTGAGTCCACTAAAGGTCTCTTACAGGGTTTTCTGCCGCATATATGGTTCGATAAGGTGTAGAATTAAAATGGGGCTTTCTGGAATTCTCACATCTTCCCCTATATCCTCAAACTTGGCCCCTTCCTCTTGTTCCCCAATTAGGTACAAGGAATTCTGGCTCACTGTAATCATAATTACCATTCGCATACAGATCTATAAAATTGATAATATTAACAGAACCAAAGATCAATTTTTTATCTGACAATGATTCTTCCTCACAGGATAATTTTGGATGTACCATTTAGTGAGGTAGTTCCTGTGCTTTTGAAATAGATGGAATAAAATCAATCAAGGTCAATGACAACTTTGTCCTTAACACGAGCTCATATTCTTCTTACTAATCTTCGTCCTTATGATCATTTTTCTTCCTTCAGGAATGGAATTTTGAGGAAGATATATTTGATGTTGCAGAAGTAGAAGAATAGACAATTGTTTGTTTCAACTGTGCTCATAATATAGCATGAGTCAGGTAGATCATTTTCCTAATCATCCAATCATCTTATTTGTGCAGATTTTTACTTTTATCATCTTGCCATTCTCCCTCTTTCCCTGGATTGGTATCAGTAACACATGCAACTAGAGATGATTAACATTACAATTTCACATGTCCAGTGTCTACCATCTTTTGTAGAATTTCATTAAAAAAATCACTATTGAATGGGGAGTCCCAACGTCTAATGAAAGGTACAATAATTCGGACGATCTTAATCTCTATATTTATTTGGATTTTTCGGCCTTGGTAACTGAACCAAATAGTTTACTAAAGTTGAGAATTAAGTAGCTAGAATCTTACTCATACCTGAAAGAATAATCATTATTCATTAATTACTCAAACTGTTTCTGCCTTTGAACTCTCTAATCATCTTTATGAGGTGGTCATTGCTACTGATTCATAAGATGTAGATCCCTTCAGTATGATGAAGGTCTTGAAGTAGAAAGTAGGTACAGATGCCTTCTTGAGTGTGACTATAGAATCCTTTTCCTTTCCTTTCCTCATTCTCAGAGCTGAATGAATTACACGAGTTTTAGCCTTGGTTTCTATAATAGAATCTGATATCTGTGGAGGTATTAAAGAAAGTTCTCAAAAACCTCCTATGTATTATATAGGGTTCAATGGTTTGTATAATTCATCACATGGATTTTCCACACACATTAGTGGCAATTATTCTTGAGGGAGTCCTGGACTTTAGGAATATTTTAATATGTTCCAATGTGCAAGGAAATATGAAACTATTTCATTCTCCCTTTTTTACAATTGGTATGATAAAAAACTATCATCTTTAGTATCATTGAGCTAAATTGGAGAAGTAATTTCTGACAAAGATCTTCTGATCCAGTAATTGACTGAGATTGCAAACATGTATACCAGATAAAAGATGGTCCTTGTAATGACTATACAAAACACCTAATCTTAACTACTTCTTGTTGTTGACAAGATAACATCATGGGATCACAATGAGAAAAAAAATCTGTTAAGGGTTGTTCTGGATCTCCCGAACAATTAAATATTGGGAATGTGGTATTCATAATATTTAGTGGGGTATAAAATGCATCCACCCATTCAGGGTATGCTCTTTTTTCTGACTGAATTGGTGCACGATGTTCCTCTATAGCTTAAAATTGTGCCATTAATGCCTCAATTGTGTTTATATGCATTTGGGGGAATATTCTTATGAGCGAGAACTGGTGTAGGTATAGCAACTAGAGCTTGATCTAGTGCAGTGACTTGTAAAACCACTGATGGTGGTACTGATACCTGCCTTGGTTGTATACCCAATGGAGGTAATTCATTATCCACATCTGCAGTTACTACAAATCCTCTTTACTTAAGAGATCCTATAGGATTTGAAAGTTGAGGACTGTTTTGGGGATCCTTTCTAGAAGAATGACTATTTCGATGTAACTCTGTGTTGATTCTTTTTAACTACTTTATTTCCTCTTCATATTGTGAAAATCACTCTTCAAGAAAAATAGATTGACCTTCTCCATTGGAAAAGTAAGATGCAAAATGACTTTTTTCTTTTCCCAATATTTGATGACTTTCAAAGAGGGGGGAGTTGGTTATTCGAAGGCATATCTAGATTCTGTGTAAGCCTTTGATTTCGGTTATGCACAACTTCTTCATTTTCCTCAATGTGTACCATATTTTGGACATGAACTGCATCTTTTGATTCCCCAGAAATATATTTCTTTTCTGGAGGATCTTATTCAATGGTGTGAATAGCATTCACTGATGCATAATGAATTGATAAAATTATGTTACTGTTTCATCTAGATCATCTCACGTTGTGTCTTTCACAAGATTTTGTTCTCCATTATGAAAAATTTCCGAGAACTGTTCATCAGACATTAACATGAATGGAGTCCTTGGATAGTTTAGTTGTACGCTTTTCTTGTGGATTCTTCCCTAATCGGAAGAAATCTATATTCTGTTGAGGAGGGGATTATAGATGTGAAACAACCCCAGCACTACAGGCTGGGGATGATCCTATTCTTCTTTATTTCAAATCATTAATCATTATTTAATGATTTGAAGTTTGAATTAATGAGCCCCCATCCTGGAAAATGGGATGATTCTTGAACTGCTATAGGTGAAATCCATACAACTGATCTTCTGATTTTGCAAATTTTGTTTCAAACATTAGCTAGTTGCATCATCTGAAAATCACATAAATCACATGTTTCAAAATAATATTGTGTTATTTCAGACATTTTCATCCTATGATGCCTAACAACCTCTAAACGGGATGCCTATTCAAGATTCTCAGATTCTTGAGGTAAATGAAGCTCAAAAACTTATTTTCATTGGGCCTGATTATGATGAAAACTATTTGTGACCTATTCTTGAGTGCACATTTGATTGCATACAAAACCTATTGATTGTGGCTGATCGTGGGAAATAAAATTTCATGAAAGAACTTTTGATGGAATGTTTTAATTTTGGAGTCCAGTGAATTGCAATGATCCATATGCTCCCCATCCTCTGATACTAACATTAGATGGGGAATTATTAATTAACTAGTGTAGCCACTTTAAGGAATTGCGACATGCATGCGGAAGGGTTCTCTTCTATTTTTCAACCATTGGATGTTGGGAATGTGAGAGAGATGTCATGACAATTTGGCATTGTAACCATTCTATTACCTTTAAATGATTTTGATATTCATCATATGGTAAGACTTTGGTTTTCAAAAGAAAAAAGAGTTTTCTATAAGATGAGATGAATGTCATGAATTCAATACTTTGTTATCATTTCTGGAATGTAATACTAATAATTTCCCAAAGGCCAGAACATGATTGGGATTTCTCCTTTAGCTAATTGTTTCATCATGTTAAACACATCTTCATCATATTTCACAAGCAGTTTATCTAGAAGATCTGACTAGAGTGGATGCTCTATATTAGAAGATAAATGACCTAAAAGATATTTGGAAAATGACCATTCCATTAATTCGACTTCTGGTTGAAAAAGTGTATCACCTGTAAATGACAAGGCATCAGACATGACTGGCATTATGTTTTGAAGTGCCTCAAGATAGGAGGGATTTCTCATCTCCACATTTTCAATTATGGAATTACCTTAAAAATGTGAAATACTACTGTGGAGAGGAATTTATTAGTTAAATACATCATGTGGAGGATCACAACGATGAATTATAGAAAGGGAGAAATCCTCTTGCTCCTTGGTCTTCTATCCACACAGAGGGTTACTGTGGCCCTCATCTAGAGATATGCACTCGGGATTAACCGAATATTCAAGAATAAATCTTTCATGATGAAGTGTATGACAAGTAACACCATAATTAAAACTACCACTCCCATAATTTCGAAATGAGAGGATAGGATCTTGAGTATCAATAGATAAATGTATGATGTCTTCAAGATCTCCAGCATTAAGTGGTGCCACATTGCAACTTAACTCTTGATTTTACAACAATGAATGGTGAGATGTTCTCTTATACATAGTTGGGGCCACTTTCTGGGACAAGTGGTCATCATGTGTTGGTATATGTTCCTGTCTTGGAGTGGTTACTAGAATTAAAATATTACCTCCAATTGGAAATGGTGTATGTTCCCGATCCTGTTGTCTATATGATATGGGGGAATATGCCCCATGACCCTCCTAGAATGGAACAGAGGAGTGTATCTAATCTAGGATGGCATGATGATGTTCCATCCCATGTGCAGGGATATATTTATATGTCTATTCCCTAGATACTACTGAAGTAGTTGTTAAAATATCCTATCATGCTTCCAGAATATGGGTAGGGATATGCATCTGGCCATTCAACATTGATAAGATGTGATGGTGACTTCAGTTGTAACACCCTGAGATTTTATGAAAAATATTCTGTTTAATTTCATTAATGTCTTGTGTTGTATGCTACACCAAAAGGAGCTTTCACAACACACATCCTTGATTTTCCTTTCATTACACGCAATTGCGACCTTCCTTGATAGCATGTGTAGTACGCAATAACGAGTTTCACTAAACAACAATATGCTATTAAAATATTATTAAAACTAGCAGTTATGAATAGTAATAACCACTTTTTGAAATTTTATAAATTTTATTTTTCAAAATGGACTTCATTTTTGGATTCGGAATATCGAAATTAGCCTAGGGTGAAATTTTGGTATTTTTCTGAAAACTTTTAATTTTTGATGAATAGTGAAAGCACTAAGTGGTAGTTAAAAAACTGAATTTTTCATAAAACATAATTTTACCGCTTCTGTGAGTGGAATTTAGAAAATCCGAGAGACACGGTTAATATCAAGGACTAAAATGTGGTTCAATGAGATGAAAATAATTTTTGGTGAATAGTAACTTTTTACTTTTTTTTACCACGGTTAAAAGTAAATAGGGTAATTAAGGGTAAAGATGATATTATTATTACCCTAACACATGTTTTAATTCTATTGGATAAGTTTAATTCGACCAAAAACAAACTTAGGAATAAAATATGACCATTTAGGCCCACTAGGATTAGATTAGGACATTTATTATTAATTTATTTAAAGAAGGGTTAAAATAGTTAAAATCAAAGTTTAATAAGTAAATAATTTTTAATATGGGGTTATACATAAGATAAATTAGACTATAAATATGAATTAGAAATATAAAACGATTTCCTACATAATGTTATTTTATTTGTAATTTTTAGACATTAAATAATTTAATTTATTTATGACACAAAGCTGATGCAGTAATTATTTTATTAATGAAATATTGACATAATTGATGTTATAAACATAAAAATAAATGTAATTTGAGACATTTTATGAATTAAACTAATTTTATAGGTTAATATGACATGTTATTATTGATTTAATTAACTGTTTTCGAACTTATCATTCTGTTATTATTTTCACAAAAATCAATTACTAAATAGTGTCAAAATTGACATAAAATAGTTTTTAAAACAAATATTATATTATTAATTGCTATTTTATTCCTAAAAATCTAAGGATCTTCCAAATGACTTAGATAAGGTTATATATATTAATAATAAACAATTTGGGGTTCTTCTGGCTTCTTATAGTAAGTTTATTAACCTTATAGTGTAAGAACACAAGAAGACACGGTAAAAGTAAAATTATTTAACTTAATGTTAAATCTAAATGATAAGGTTAAAATAGGAACCTAAACTTGTCTAAATTATATTGGATGAGAGTATTTCGACCCATCCCCACCTTATCCACGAAATAAATCAATTTGGAGCTATTTAAAACCGAAGTTGACTTTATAATAAAATAATATTTTTAGTTATTCCAAAGGTACCCCTTTCCTACCTTATAAAAGGGCACCTCCTCCCTCTCCTTCTCACACCAATTTGAGCCTTCATGATCAGCCAAACCCTGCCAAAATCACTTCTCCAATTACCTAGTATCATCCTAGAGGTTCTGGTCTTTTCATAGACCCATTTTAGTGCCCTAAAAGGAGGTCTCAAAGAAGCACTTCAAAGAAGAGGTAATGTCTGTTACCGATTCTTTCATCTTTATTTCTTCATCCACTTATTATTCTTAGGTTGTTTCATTATGAAGTAATAACATCAGTATCACTCATATACTGATATGTTATTATAAGTATTAAACAACCCTATTTCACCATCTATCCATCCTACGGAAAAAGAAATCACCGTGCGTGCGTACGTACGGAATACCGTCTCCACGTCGTGGTGTAATCTATTTTCCACCACCACCATACATGGATGGGTATAATGGTGTAAAGAATAACTATACATAGTTATTATAACATCATATTGATTCTGATATATTGTATCATCCACTCCAATTCAATTCAATAATTATGGAAATGATATCATCGCTCGTGCGTACGCACGGACTACCGTCTCCACGACGCGATGAGATTCATTCTCCATGTTAACCATTTAAGAATGATTATAAAGTATATATAAGCAATAATAATGAAATATATGACATTATAAAGATACTGGATTTATGTGTGTATATATGTATGTCATCTACATAATTCCACTCAATTCAATAACGAAAAGAAAACAGCGTTCATGCGTATGTACGACCTACCGTCTCCATGAACGGTGTATTTCTTTCCATTTATCAATCCATTATATATATGTATATTATGAATATATATTATATATAAATCATGTTTTATATTCTATAATTAAGTAATAATGATCTAAGTAATCATATGAATAATTACAAGTTAAAACACGAACGACAAATGAGACGATTTTACCCAAAACGCTACTTTAACATGAATTTACAAATGAACGGGTAATATAATGTCATAAGTGAACCGTATATGATATAATAACAATGAATATTATTCTGTGATAAGTCAATGACATTATTTAAATCATTATACAGGAGGTTCGGACACATACAAAGCAAATCAGACCTAAGGTAAGGGAAATATCACAATCTCATTTTTATCCGAGATTGTTTATACTTTGAAATTTACTGGGGTTTATTTTATCATCCACATACATGTTTCCTCAATATGTAATATTATTTCTATTCACCTACAATTCTTTAAATCCTATTTTACCCTTCGGTGTGTTTTTAGTAAAAGATATGAAAGGAATCTTTTGTCGTTTCTTATACGAGGTCCTTTTTTGACTTTTCCGACAAAAGTACGAGAAGAATGTTTTTTTAACTTACACGTCATGAATGGACTTTTAAAACATTATTTCCAAGAAGCTTCCTTTAAAAGTTTTCAAGTTTATTTTTAATCAAATTATTTTAGTTTATAATTGTATGACATGTTAAGAAAGGAAAAATGTTTTTGAAGCAGAAAGGATATTTTCCTCAAGAATGGAGTTCAAGTGTTTTATCAAAATTATTTTCCATCTAAGATAATAAAGGGTTCCATTTTTATCCCTATTATTAAATTGATTTCATTATGTTGTGATGGAATTATATTTTTATGAATTCCTTTATCTTATATGAATTGTTTTATGATGTCACGATGTTTAAGATTCCCATTTTTATTGCATGGGTTATGAAATGATGAATGATTTATGATTTTGTGGCACACATAAGAATGGTATCCTTATGAGATGGGTGGGACCTATATCTCCCTCCAATGAATTGGGTAATGATTTTATATCTCATGAGATAGACATGGCTGGAACCGTAGGTTATACCGGTTAAGTGAAACAGGACTGAAACGAGGGTGACTCGGCTCAGAAAGGGAATTTGTCCATAAAGATAGTCTTGGAAATGAGTCTTGACTAAAAAGAAATGATTCTATATGATTATGTGTGAATTCCACAAAGTTTCATGTTTTACGTTATGATTATTGTGATTACATTTCACTACCATGATTTATTCGATGTTATGAAATTATGATCTCTTTTTCAGGTTAAGATTTCCAAAATGTTATGTTCTTATGAATATGATGTGATTGATATTTCTTTTGTTTACCCTTACTGAGCATTTGAGCTCACCATTTTATGTTTTCTTTTCCCCAGGATATATAGAAAGGTTTTAGGTAAAAAAAAGGAAGATCTTTATGGGAGATATTGAAGATCTTTCACCACGATTAGAAGATTATATTCCAAGTTTCCAAAGACACTAAACTATTAAGGTCCTTGTGTGTGTGTTTTTGTTATGTACTAAGTATTCCGAAAAAGTAATTTAATGTCCATGTAGGTCAGGCTTCGGGTCTCTACAGTTGGTATCAGAGGAAATGTTTAGTCAACCTTGGGAAACTAGGATGCGAAAACGTTAGTGAGATCCCTAGAGATATTTCTAAGGTATGTCTAGGGATGTCCCTAAGGTTAAGTATACGTATAGGTTATAGTACTAGAATTACGCTAACGATCATATAATTAAACCTAAGATGTTAGATATTGAAGGTACCCCCCCTTTATTATGTTGTTTTCCCTAGCATGATTTTTGCCTCTCACACTATTCTTTTTGGGTTTTAGACGATGGCTGGAACCCGAAGGAACCGTGTTGATCAATGCAATGGGCAATGCAATGATTGTCCTCCTGAACAAACAAATGTTATGGGAGATGGAGTGAAAAATCTTATTGGTATACTTACACAAGCTACGAATCATTCTGGACTTCCAAATGAGCAGAGAAGGGAACAATATTCTATTGAGTCCTTCATGAGGCAACGTCCACCTTCTTTCAGTGGGTCTTCTGATCCACTTGTTGCTAAACAATGGATCAGTACCACTGAAAAGATATTTTCAGTTCTTCAATGTTCTGAACATGATAAAGTCATATTAGCAGTATATCGTTTGGAAGGTGAAGCTGATCAATGGTGGAATCTTATCAAGAATACGAGGCAAATAGATGAAATTGAGTCCATGGAATGGGACGAGTTCAAGAACTTGTTTTTCAGTAAGTACTTCCCTCGTATTCTTCGAACAAAGATGGAAAAGGAATTTCTTGAGATGAAGCAGAAGGATGATGAATCTGTTGGTATATAAGATGTGAATTTTACAAGACTTTCAAGGTATGCATCTGGCATTATCATCCAAACTGAAAGTAAAGTTGATCGATTTTTCAGTGGCTTAAAACCAAGTATTCGAAGGGAATTAGCTATAAGAGACTTCAGTGGCTATGAAGAAATTGTGCGTTGTGCTATCAAGGTATAAATGGAAGTTGGTGTTACATATCCATATCATGGTTTCAACAAGAAACGAAATATGGAGTTCAAGGAGAAATCTCAGAATAATGGTGAAAAGAAGATGAATGTTTCTTTATGCTCAAAGTGTGGAAATAAACATGGTGGAGATTGTCTTAAAGGGACTAGAAAATGTTTTAAATGTGGAAAAGAAGGTCATCGAGCAGCTGAGTGTCGAGGTAATGGAAAAAGGGTTTCTAATGATGTGAATAAAGAAAAAACTGCAGAGAACGCACCACCAACACTTCAATGCTTCAAGTACAAGGAAAAGGGGCATTATGCTAATAAATGCCCTAATCCAAGGGTTAGTGATGATCAACATGAGAAACAACTTAAGGCAAAGGACAAAGGGAAGTCACATGCGATCACTATTGGCGATGTTGAATATGACAATGATGTGGTGGAATGATTAAGTGTTTATGTAATTGGATTCCAAAATAATGTTGTATATAGTATCGTGGAATATTGGAAAATTTATGTTTTGGTCTATTGTGGTTTTCAATAATTTTATGGTAGCGGTAACCATGAAAAGTGATTGAGACATTTTTGGTAAACAGATGATATGAGCATAATGAAGGGATAAGAAGATAATGAGATGTTTGATTGTATTCATGAGCTCATGATTGATATAAGGACTAAGTGATATCATGGTATGAGTATATAGAATTTTGAAAATTTTGGTATGCGGAAAGTGTTAACTTTTAACTACATTCATGTTTTCACTAAGGTTCAATGGGTATTCATTCATCAAGAGAATACATGATTAAGGTATTCACATGTTTGTAATTTGACATATATTATGATATATGGGGGATAAATGATGGAATTCACGTGATTATTCTGTGACATTTCAAGTAATCATTTTCTTTATACTATGAGCTTGGACCAAAGTATTTTAGATAAGCCTAAAGATTATAATGGATTATGTTGGACATAAGTTAGGATAAAAAGTTTTTCGATATTATTGATGGGATATTATAGTAACATAGCTTTAGAAAAAGGACAACCTGCAGGATGGGTGACAGCCCATCGCGTCAGACAAGGCTGTGGGAATCGAACCCACAACCGAAGTGTGATTGTCCTTTATCGCCTACCACTGGCCTACAGGAAGTCCCTGTTTAGTAGAAACTAGTTTTATTATATTAAGCAGTATGATATATGAAGTATAAGTCCATTTTAGGTACCATATATGGTTAATCTCACTATAGAATGACTTATGTATATTTAATAACTTTTTCTAACCTTTTGTTTGAGACAGATGGAATGACCCCTCATTCTATCACATGATCTGCTAACACTTCATGAATAACAAATTCAACTTCATTTATTTAAGAGATGAAGTGGAAATTGTTCAAGGCACGAACAACAGTGAGATTGTACAAAAATTAAGTAAGTATTTATTCAAATTCTTTAACATTAGGGAAATGATCTTGAAAACCAAAAATGTTGTCCTAGTGCTCTTATATCTGATTAATCAGATGGTACCTTAGATCATCACAAATTTATGGATTTGTGATTGTTGTCTTTTCCATAGCCATGTTCTCTACCACTCTCTATCAGAACATGATGGTTAGATTTTTCTTTCATATCCATATTTTCACCTATGTGGAAACCCTGTGATTAGTTTATTTGGGTAACCGTTACGTTTCGTACTTTCATTTTTAAAGATTTGTTTTGGTATTCCTTTTTACGATGTGGGTTTCTATTAAAGAAAATTTCGAATAGTAAACCATTTATAACCCCGACGAATTTTGAGAGCGAAATTCATTTTAAGGGGGGTAGAATGTAACACCCCGAGATATTATGAAAAATATTCTTTTTAATTTCATTAATGTCTTGTGTTGTATGCTACACCAAAAGGATCTTGCACAACATGAATCCTTGATTTTCCTTGAATTACACGCAATCACGACCTTCCTCGATAGCATGTGTAGTACGCAAAAACGAGATTCACTAAACAACAATATGCTATTAAAATATTATTAAAACTAGCCATTATGAATAGTAATAACCACTTTTTGAAATTTTATAAATTTTATTTTTCAAAATGGACTTCATTTTTGGATTCGGAATATCGAAATTAGCCTAGGGTGAAATTTTGGTATTTTTCTGAAAACTTTTAATTTATGATGAATAGTGAAAGCACTAAGTGGTAGTTAAAAACTGAATTTTTCATAAAACTTAATTTTACCGCTTCTGTGAGTGGAATTTCGAAATTCCGAGAGACACGGTTAATATCAAGGACTAAAATGTTGTTCAATGAGATGAAAATAAGTTTTGGTGAATAGTAACTTTTTACTTTTTTTTAACACGGTTATAAGTAAATAGGGCAATTAAGGGTAAAGATGATATTATTATTACCCTAACACATGTCCTAATTCTATTGGATAAGTGTAATTCGACCAAAAACAAACTTAGGAATAAAATATGACCATTTAGGCCCACTTGGATTAGATTAGGACATTTATTATTAATTTATTTAAAGAAGGGTTAAAATAGTTAAAATCAAATTTTAATAAGTAAATAATTATTAATATAGGGTTATACATAAGATAAATTCGACAATAAATATTCATTAGAAATATAAAAATATTTCCTACATAATGGTATTTTATTTGTAATATTTAGACATTATATAATTTAATTTATTTATGACACAAGGATGATGCAGTAATTATTTTATTAATGAAATATTGACATAATTGATGTTATATACACCAAAATAAATGTAATTTGAGACATTTTATGAATTCAACTAATTTTATAGGTTAATATGACATGTTATTATTGATTTAATTAACTGTTTTCGAACTTATGATTCTGTTATGAGTTTCACAAAAATCAATTTCTAAATAGTGTCAAAATTGACATAAAATAGTTTTTAAAACAAATATTATATTATTAATTGTTATTTTATTCCTAAAAATCTAAGGATCGGCCAAATGACTTAGATAAGGTTATAAATATTAATAATAAACAATTTGGGGTTCTTTTGGCTTCTTATAGTAAGTTTATTAACCTTATAGTGTAATAACACAAGAAGACACGGTAAAAGTAAAATTATTTAACTTAATGTTAAATCTAAATGATAAGGATAAAATAGGATCCTAAACTTGTATAAATTCTATTTTATGAGAGGATTTTGATCCATACCCACCTTATCCACGAAATAAATCAATTTGGAGCTATTTTAAACCGAACTTGACTTTATAATAAAATAATATATTTAGTTATTCCAAAGGTACCCCTCACCTCCCTTATAAAAGGGAACCTCCTCCCTCTCCTCCTCACACCAATTTTAGCATTCAAGCTCATCCAAACCCTTCCAAAATCTCTTCTCCACTTCCCTAGTATCATCCTAGAGTTTCTGGTCTTCTTCAAAGACCCATTTTAGTTCCCTAAAAGGAGGTCTCAAAGAATCACTTCAAAGAAGAGGTAATGTCCGTTACCGATTCTTTCATCTTTATTTCTTCTTCCACTTCTTCTTCTTAGGTTGTTTCATTATGAAGTAATAACATCAGTATAACTAATATACTGATATGTTATTATAAGTATGAAACAAACATATTTCACCATCTATCCATCCTACGGAAAAAGAAATCACCGCGCGTGCGTACGTACGGAATACCGTCTCCACGCCGTGGTGTAATCTATTTTCCACCTCCACCTTACATGGATGGGTATAATGGTTTAAAGAATAACTATACATATTTATTAGAAAATCATATTGATTCTTGTATATTGTATCATCCACTCCAATTCAATTCAATAATTATGGAAATGATATCATCCCTCGTGCGTACGTACGGACTACCGTCTCCACGACGCGATGAGATTCATTCTCCATGTTAACCATTTAAGAATGATTATAAAGTATATATAAGAAATAGTAATGAAATATATGACATTATAAAGCTACTGGATTTATGTGTATATATATGTATGTCATCTACTTAATTCCACTCAATTCAATAACGAAAATAAAACAGCGTTCATGCGTACGTACGGCCTACCGTCTCCATGAACGGTGTATTTCTTTCCATTTATCGATCCATTATATATATGTATATGCTGAATATATATTATATATAAATCATGTTTTATATTATATAATTAAGTAATAACGATCTAAGTAATAATATGAATAATTACAAGTTAAAACACGAACGACAAATGAGACGATTTTACCCAAAACGCTACTTTAACATGAATTTACAAACGAACGGGTAATATAAAGTCATAAGTGAACTTTATATGATATAATAACAATGAATATGATTCTTTGATAAGTCAATGACACTATTTAAATCATTATACAGGATGTTCGGACACTTACGAAGCAAATCGGACCTAAGGTAAGGGAAATATCACAATCTCATTTTTATCCGAGATTGTTTATACTTTGAAATTTACTGGGGTGTATTTTATCATCCACATCCATGTTTCCTCAATATGTAATATTATTTCTATTCACCTAAAATTGTTTAAATCCTATTTTACCCTTCAGTGAGTTTTTAGTAAAATATATGAAAGGAATCTTTTGTTGTTTCTCGTTCGAGGTACTTTTTTAACTTTTCCGACAAAAGTACGAGAAGAATGTTTTTTTAACTTATACGTCATGAATGGACTTTTAAAACATTATTTCCAAGAAGCTTCCTTTACAGGTTTTCAAGTTTATTTTTAATCAAATTATTTTAGATTATAATTGTATGACATGTTAAGAAAGGAAAAATGTTTTTGAAGCAGAAAGGATATTTTCCTCAAGAATGGAGTTCAAGTGTTTTATCAAAATTATTTTCCATCTAAGATAATAAAAGGTTATGTTTTTATCCCTATTATTAAATTGATTTGATTATGTTGTGATGGAATTATATTTTTATGAATTCCTTTATCTTATATGAATTGTTTTATGATGTCACGATGTTTAAGATTCCCATTTTTATTGCATGGGTTATGAAATGATGTATGATTTATGATTTTGTGGCACACATAAGAATGATATCATTATGAGATGGGTGGGACCTATATCTCCCTCCAATGCATTGGGTAAAGACTTTATATCTCATGAGATAGACATGGATGGAACGGTAGGTTATACCGGTTCAGTGAAACAGGACTAAAACGAGGGTGAATCGGTTCAGAAAGGGACATTGTCCACTGAGATAGTCTTGGCAATGAGTCATGATTAACAAGAAATGATTCTCAATGATTATGTGTGAATTCCACAAAGATTCATGTTTTAAGTTATGATTATTGTGATTACATTTCACTACCATGATTTATTCCATGTTATGAAATTATGATCTCTTTTGCAGGTTAAGATTTCCAAAATGTTATGTTCTTATGAATATGATGTGATTGATATTTCTTTTGTTTACCCTTACTGAGAATTTGAGCTCACCCTTTTATGTTTTCTTTTCCCCAGGATATAAAGAAAGGTTTTAGGTAAAAAAATAAGATCTTTATGGGAGATATTGAAGATATTTCACCACGATTAGAAGATTATATTCCGAGTTTCCAAAGACACTAAACTATTACGGTCCTTGTGTGTCTGTTTTTGTTATGTACTAAGTATTCCGCAAAAGGAATGTAATGTCCATGTACGTCGGGCTTCGGGTCTCTACCTCAGTGGTCGGAACAAGAATATACATCCATTTTGTATCTATAATAGGTTTATGTGCCTACTCATATCCTCCTTTTTATATCAATGGATATTGATAGTACTCACGCATGTAGATAGAGAGTTGGGTATGCCCCAAATTTGTCATCGGAGCTTTCCAAATAACTTCTCCAAGTGCTACCAAATGTTACTATTGGAAGGATTGTTGAAAATTTGTTTGTGTACATACCTACTGGATGTTTTCCATCATGTATAGTTGATATACTTCCTTTCATACTAGCGGATGAGACTTCTGACAGAATTGGTGATTGTAAACCTGTGTATGTTCCCGTTTACCAGTTGCCATCACATTAGATTTGTGGGCCTCTTTAAATGCAGTCAGACGAGCCTGCTGGATGGCTGATAACTTTTAAATAGGTGTATGTTCCTATTCACAGTATTCCTCCTAGGTATATCTGGTTTGATTCGTGGGTTACTATTAGACGAGTTAACTGAGTACCAATATTAGGACGGACAGGGGTATGTGCCTGCTTGTTTTTTTTTTTGATAAAATTAAATTGATGGACTTCACTGGAGGAGTTAGAGGTGATAAACAACTCTCTATTGACTGGAATTTTTCCATGGATGTTTTCCTTGTGTTACCGGGTCTGAGATACTTGGGCCAAACATCCATAGGAAACACCCCCATCATGTTGGTTGTACACTTATGCATGATTCTGGTTGCTATTTCTAGTCGGAGTCCCCAGGAAAGACTCCTATAATCTTGAATTAAGGCCTTGAGTGACCTCTTAATCCAACTGAATATAGTATGGTAGGGATTTAGTTTTTTGTGTATCATGGATAAAGACCCAAAATGGTTCGAGACAGTGGTTGTCATTGTTTTCTTATTGATCATTGATCATCATTGGCCAGATGATCAAGGATTGTTGTTGACCTAGAGGGCCTGTCGAGAAGCCTCCAAAGCCATAATTTTACCGTGATGGTGATACTCTTTAACGAGCACATTAGATACCCAGGTTTGAAGACACTGGGTTGGGGTTGGTGTCCTTCCCATGAATAAAGATTCAACTTGACCAGTAGTTGGGAAGGTCACAGATATTGTCTTGGAGAAAGCCATTTTTTGAATTAAGGTAATTTGAGAAGAATAACTAAAAACAAAAAACTCAATTAAAGAAAACTCTTTTTATATTGATATATGAATGATTCATTAATTTTTAAAACCTTCCTTTATCAATTTATAGGGGTCTAACATGTGGGTAACTGTATTAACTTTGTTTAGAGTTCATGTCAGGTTCACCATTTTTGTTTCGTAGTTCCTGGAAACATTTGTTCTAGTATTAAGAAAAACTATTTCTAGGTGGTTTCTGTTGGTTTTATTTATGGAACTGGAAACTTCCAAAAGTTATTTATCCAAAGAAGACCTACTTTCCAAAGGCATGCATTTATTATGTTTGAACATTACGATACTTGAAATGTGCATTGTTCGAGGGGATGGGATGTCAAACTCATAAAATCATTTTGGGGGGGAAAATTATCTATTTCGGGACTCTATTTGTAAATTTAATACATACTAATCAATCCTTGTTAATTCAACAAGTATATCATATGTATCCCTTTGAATTTACAATCACTGATTAACATATGTAAAATTTAGAAATCTCAGTATGGATTTAATGTTCTTCATTAATGGAAATATTTGTATGTACATGAGGTTTTTGATCAATGGTTTCCTCTAATATACTGCTTAGATATTCTTTTATTCATCAATTGTGATGATACCAGTTTTTATGCCACTCAGTGAGGCACTATGGAATTTTATTGTCATCTAGGGAGATGAAGGTTTTGTTTTGATTTTGGGATCATGCCTATAAGATAGGCTACCAACATATCCTTTTGAAATGAATCAGAACCCTCGAAGTTCGATGCTTCTTAATAGGACACATCATAACTTTTAAGGGCATATGATAAGGCCCTATAACTGAAAGATGCTTGGTCTAAACATAGTGTGGGACTTATACTGATGAATCCCAAGAAACAAGGAAAGGATATGGGATTTCCATATATGATCAGAACCTACTAGGAATATAGTCCAAGGAGAACATGGTTGATTTTCAATTTAGGGTTTGAACCTCAAGGAGGATTCTTAAAAATCCCTTATAGATGGTAATTAAATCCCTCGTAGTTCGAAAAGTTTCATAGGAGAGTATTATCCTTTGAAAGAGATGAGTTTGGTATTACATCCTGAAAAGGATTCCTTTATGACATGGGGTTTAATTTAGGTATTATTCCTAAAGAAGAAGCCTAGATTAAAGGAATTAGTATTAGGTTCCTATGGAGGATGTACAATGATCTTGGTCCTTGAGAGAACTTTCTATGTATCCCAGTTATGGTGGGAATCAGAGTTCTCGTAGTTCCTTCCAATGAGTGTTTTTGCACACGTTTGAACCATAATGTATCTATAAGTCCACTTGAGTTATTCTCAGTGTGAGAAACAAGTGTGCATGAAAGATTCAACAATGAAACATCACACATTTCCTCCTCTGCTGATGGAAGAGGGTGTGTCGACTACGGAAGAGGGCAAGGCGGTGATCCTTCCATATGTTCTATTTACATTAAACAGGGGTCCAATGTAGGGAGGAAGGGATGATAGTGAGGGGATTATTCCAGGACATTTTCCCTAAAATTGATCCTTGTAGGGAAGTGGAAAGGTATGTTTGGATAATATGTTCCTTACCAGAGACCTGAGGTTTTGTGTCACCTCTTTTATAAAGGATAATCCTAGACTGAACCCTCCTCCAAATCGGGATCATCCCAACACTATTTCTGGGAGAAAGGTCCATGTGACAATGGATATACAAACCCACATAAATTCCCTGAATCCTAACCCCATTGTGAAACAAATGTAGGAATTATATGACTACATAAATAGAAACCCAAATAGGAGACACACTAATGTTCCATTCCCAATGTTTTGATAAGTCAAGAGGTTTTGGTAGATGTTTCAACTAAGTCCCATTCGGATAAGGTAACAAAGGAGATACCCTTACATGAAAAAGGTACTTGAGTTGGTCGGTAGGTCCCTCGCTAAATTTTGACATGTAGGTACCCCTCATTGATGTACCACGTAGGTATACCACGCAGGTATGGTGCGTAAGTATACCACATAGGTATAGAGCGCAGGTACACCATGTAGGTAAGGCTAATGACTGAAGAATATTTTTTACATAGGATAATCAATCCTGTGTAAAAATTTTTTAAAAGACTTTGAAAACATACATATCCAATTTAATTATCTCTTCTCTCATCATTTAGAGAGCAACCTAAGACTATTTGAGGGATCTAAGAGAATGGGCTACGTAATGGGAGCATCAGAGAGTCTTTTAAATTTTTTTATTCTGGAAATGGGGATACAAATGTCTCTTTTTATTGGCACGGATGAGGCATGGTCAAGGAAATGGTTCTCATGTATGTATGTCATGCAGATCTGGCATAAATGTACTCTACGTAGGTGCCCAAACATATTTTTTCATGCAGCTCTGCCACATAGGTTCGTCGCGCAACCCCTCTACGTAGTCATGTGCTACTAGTCTGTCATGAAGTTCATTGGGTGTTTTTTGATTTTCCTTTTTACAATATGGAACCTTTCCATGGGATAAGAAATATTTGTATTTCTCTTCATAGTCTTTTATTCGTATGTGGTATCAACAACTACCCATGAAAACTAACAGGGAGCGATTTGGAGGTGACAATAAAGAGATGGCTCAAGGAATGGATAATGGATATTGGAGAGAATCCAATAGAGGAGAAGAGGTGCAATAAAAATTTTCAATCAAAAATAATTGTGATAATTTTAATTTAATGAGGGGTTAAATCATCATTTATACCCATTTAAATAGGCACACATTTTAGAACAATGGTTTGGCCTAAATATGCTCTAACTATGTGGCTCCACATTCTATATAGAACAAACCATGAAGGATAGAAACATGTTTTTTGATAACCATGCATATACCATGTCGATCGTCGGTAAGAATCCCCACAATATTAACAAATCATGAAACCACATGTTAACAATCTAAACAAACCATGCACCTAGTTGGTTTCCAAGAAATCTCAGAGCCCATATTTTGATCGAACCCCATACACTCTTAAAAATTAGTTTTTTCTTTTTATGAACTAAAATAACATAAAAATAGAAATTTCAAAGAATAAAACTAATTTATCCATAAATTATATAAAAATTTGGGATATTACACCTCTGGAGTTCTAGGATAGTCACCAGTTTTTTTATTGTATCCTAGGAAGGGAAAACATCATATCAATAAATAGGGAAAACTAATGCCTTGGATTGTTAGTGTATTTTAGTTATTTGAGAGACAGTATAGTATAATTCCAATGTCATATTCCATAATTTTACAATGTGAATATTGATGTGACCCACGCATCACAACTTCAGAGATATTTCCCTAACACATCTAAGTTGATTTGTGTTGATTATAATGATTTTGATATCGATGATCCCCATTGAGGAGTATCAAAATTATATAACTGATAATAGTGAGAATAATTTCAGAGGAATGGATGTTCCATATTATGAGCGATGTAGAAGTAAGGATGAGTTTTGGAGGATACATGGGAGTGGGAGTCATATATGGAAATACAATGGCTTGTGTTTTTCAATGATACATATCCGAGGTGGTTAATAGCATAACCTGGGGAAAATATTTTTCATTGTGGGGGAGGGTATGATTTTTTCCATTACCAATGTGTGCTACTATTTATGTTTGTGGTTGAGACACTATATGTTCTATAAAAAAGTATTATTCTAATTTAATTTGATGTTTCAGATGTATTTTATGGATTATAGGAGTCGATCTAAAGTAAGGCAAGATGTTTTATACTTCTATATAGACCATATTGTTCAACTAGCTAGTGCATGGGCTTCCTAGAATCCATGAAATCCAATTGAAGGATCACTAGATAGTGGGTGAGTCCCACATAAAATAAAATGAATCCTGACCAGATTCGGTCTCCTACAAATGACCCACCAGTGAGTCTATGGGGTCTCAAGACATGCATGTGCATTGGGAAATACCACAGGCTAGCCCAGGGTGTTGCGTTGGGATGAAATAGTAAGGTTAAAAGACACATTTTACCCCAAAACCCATTTTAAACTCATAATTACCTCTAATAGTCCATGATAAGTATTTTTTTTAATCAGAATGACTTAGAAAGGCTCTTTAGGCATATCCAAAGCCATTCCATTCTTCTTTGATATGTGAGTCAATCCACAAAAATTGAAATGGTGCGTTCTTAGAAGTGATGTTTTCCTATTTTTTTGAAACCCTTCTTCTAGCATTTTCATTATTTGGCGATCATTTACTATATGTGATCATGGAATTGCAGGTTATTTATCACTCAATATTTCTTTAATTATTCATGGTTACCTGAGGTGTGTGGTCTAAAAAAACACCCTATGGTCTATATTATTTATCTAATATGTGCACCATATGTGATCATAGTGGAAAACAATGAGAATCAACTATCTTAAATAATAAATTTAATTTTTTTATCCCAAGGCTTACCATGGTTATATGGGGTTTTTTGTTATTGAAAATGGCTAATTAATCCACTTAATAGGTGCTCTTACCCTTGACCCTATGTTTTGACATAGATTATATAAACCTCAATCCCCCTGATAAATTGGAAATTTCTTATGGGTTTTATCAACTATGAACACTCAGTTCACATTTTATTTTTTTATTTTTTTATATAATCACAAGGATTGAAATAAGTTAATTGGAATGAAATTGGATTTTATGTAATAATATTATTAAAAGTTGATATATTGACATGTGAAATAAAAATTGGTAATTAATGAAATGATAAATGAAATTTTTGAGACTATTGATATAGTTGGTAACCTTGAATAATGGAATAAATGGTATTAATTGGAAATTTGGATAAATTTATCAATATGGTTAAACATTTCAAGGTTGGAATGTTTGATGAGTTGAAATGATTTTTTTCTTGTTGTTTTTGTTTGTGGAATGAGTAAATAACCATTGGTATGGGTAATGTACCATGGAAAAATATCATTTTCCCTTGCATCATATTTCACATTGCGCCAATTTATACATTTCCATTGGAATGGGTAATATTCCATGGGAACATATAAGCAACTATTGTATGGTAATTCTCATATATTTTATTAGGACACAGATTGGATACTTAACAATTATCTTGGGCAATGCACTACAGGAACATGTATATAGATTTTTCATGATAATTTATGTAGAGTATGTTATAAATTCATGTGTATGATATTTATGGTTTATGAAAAAAAAATATGGATGATTAAACCTAGGTAAAGGAATCCACCAATGGAAATTCATGGGGATTCCATTGATACATGGTATGAGTGATTCATCCTAGGTAGTACAATCTACCACTAGACAGAGATATCTGACATAATTCCTAAAAAAGATTGACTAACCCTAGGTTTAAACTAATGGATATAGGGTTGACAAGGTTTTTATATGTTATGTATTATTTTATGAATTAATTACCTTGTTCATCGTGTCATTTCCTTCACTATTTATTCAGACTAGACTTTTTAGATACCATGGGTGTCATCCTACATAGTTTTAATCATACACTATTCTAGCCCAATTTGGAACATTGATATAGTTAATAGATATAGTTCTAGATAAGGGAGATAAGAAATTTAATTTTTTATTATCATGCAGTATGTGATTGTATCTTAGTGATGAAACTAATCATGTATTTTTTAACTGAGATTTATTTTAAGTTTTTATTATTTATTATGGATTTAGTTATTTACTTGTATGAATATCATAATGATATTTATTTTGGCATATTTTATGGAATAACATGGTCTATTATTATTATATGGATTATTCATATTCATATTTTATCCACTTCCATTTTATTTCATGAATAATGTATATTTTTTCATTATGATTGGTACTTTGTTCCAGAGGGTATAATATCATGATTATATTATTTAAATGATCATTACTTGTCAAAACCCTTTGGAATATGGGGAGGCATATTTAAGATCATGTATTGAATCAGATAAATCATGTGATGGAGAAATATTTAGAGATAATTAAATTTTTTATACTATTTAATTCAATAGAAAATCATATATATCATGAGCTCCAAAGGGTACATGAGAGTTTATCCCAAGCCTAATGGTGTTTGAGTTGGATGAAAAATATCCAGGGTACATGGATGGAAGGGCCAAGAACATGGGTATAAGGACAAAAACCCCATTCTAATGGGTACAGGGATTGTAATCCCAATCCTTAGAGTATATATATGGAAATTCATAGCCATAGTGTATATAGTTTGTATGTGCAATCCCAAAATGATACAGTGGTGGCTAACCAAATTTTATTTATGCCATAAGTGGATCTATTAAATTTTAACAAATAAATACTATAATGATCACTTATTCTTACTGTAATTACATATTTCACTAGTATATATTGATGTTTTTCTCCTTGGCATGTGATTATTCTGTCATGTTTCTACACACATATTCTAGGGTATATGGTTGATCATTTTAAATTATATGATTTTATTTTATATGAACAAATAATATTCTTACATGTTATCTAATAATTTTTTTATCCCATTATTATTTTTGATATATCCTTATGATCTATCCATTTTGATTAATTATTTATAAGATTTTCCCCTTATTGTGTGCTTGAGCTCATCTATTTCTTTTATTTTATATCCCCCAGTTTATGAAGATGTGTACAACCATGGAGATGTCTCTAAGGGGATCTATTATGGTATGGTTATGGAGAAATATTCACATGTTTTATGAAATATGCTTTTCTTGTAGCTAAAATTAAAAAATAATGACAATGGCTCTCAGGAATGTGGGATATAATTGTGAGATGTAATATTAATGTAAAATATTTTCTTGGTTGGACTATGATATCTAAATTTATTTCAAATACTGAAAATAATGTTTCTATTTTTTGAACCAGACCCGGGAGTGTTGTTCTTAGGAATATTAATTATAATCCATGTGAATTTTAGTTATGTAGGGGATAAATTTAGTAATTTATGAGGAATAAGACCAGATAACATTTCTGAATACCCTAGGGATAAGTCAAATTATATTATGAAATTCTATAATTTTAGTAAAGTATTTGTTTATAGTTTTAGGAAATAAAATCCCATTCTGGATTTAATCATGTGGATAAAGAATCTTTTGTAGATGAAACTAGGGGTAATAAACTTGAATAGACTAGTTGGATATTAACTCAATATTTATCTAGTGTATGAAAAAGAGGCCTAATGGCACACCTAATTTGAAACTCTCAAAGTATATTATTTGGCTAATTCACATGATATTTGTTAACCATTTGGATGAAAATATATATATTTAGTTTGTGGAACAGAATGGGAACTGATCATGGATATTATATATTAAAATATAGTGATTCATAAGTTAATTATTTATATTAATTTATATGTTCATATTTCAATAATAGGTAAGTTAAATTTGGATAGCATAATTTTTAATATGTTTTGGGTTTATAATATTTTAATAAATTTCATTATAATTACTGGGTACTAATATTTTGTATTAGGTTATGATGTATTGGAATAAAATACACAAAAAACAAGATTACACTAAAAGTAACATTCTCTAAGAAAAAGGCTACAAAGAATAAAAATTATTTATGTAAATTTATATTACTTATGTGTAGGGTAATTTTTTTTGACATAATCTTAATTAAAATTTTCTTTTTAATATTGGGTAGTAAAAGTGATCATGAAAGTGATGTTGTTAAAATAGTATCTATAATAACTTATGGACTTATAGATAGCTAATGTTGTATATTTGGATTGAATTATTGTGAATATTAATATACCCCTATTATAACAGAATATATGAGTTATACAGTCTTACCTACTATGTACCATTATATTAACATTAATTTAATTAGAAATTTATTTAAAATAAGATTAATAATGTGAAATGATAAAAAGGGATTTTTTTCTATAAAAATAACATTTAATTATGTTTTTTTTCATTTAAATGATATTTTTAAATTATTAGATTTTTAATTTGATGAAATGATTCCAATTTTTTAATTTATAAAGATAAAATTACATTTTCCTGGATTTTTTGGGGTCTCTCTCACTAGGAATATTTTTTGTTTAAAAATTAAAAAATCCCGTTTTTAAAACATACAGTCACTTTTATAATACCATAGAGATATAATATTCATATAAATGTTTTTGAAAAAACTTTTATGGAAATTTTATATTTTTTTATTAATAAAAATCTTTTTAAAATAGTATATTTAATTTAGATACAATGTTTTCAATTTTAAAACATAAATAATGATTTATTTATAAAAATAAGTGTATTGGATATTTTTCTATAATTAAGTATTTAAAATGTTACATATGGTATTTTTTTGGTTTGAAAGTCATGTATCTCAAAAAAATAGTTATACACAAAGAAATATATTTTTAATCAACATTATACCTGAATTTGATGTAAATTCATTATTAATCCTAAAAGATAATTTGTTTTAGATTTGATTTTTGATTCCTTATGTGCAATTTTATTAAAAATAATTTTTCAAATATTATGAGTTGAATATGATAAAAAAGTTTTAGTATTTTGAATCATAATATTAAAAATCAATAATAAATTTTTTTTAATTTTATACATGAAAAAAATTAATGAGCTAAAAAATATTTCATAATAGAAAATGTAAATTTGAGTAAAATGTCAAATCTAAAAGAAAAATCCTAACATATCTCAAACTATAGTCATTATTTTTTTGATAAGAGGTTTTCAAACTAAAGCTTACCCAATATACATTATTTTTTTTTACCTTTTTAGACATTTTTTTTGTATGTGGCATGTTTTTGAAGTAAAGTTATGAGTATTTACAAAAATACCACCACTAACACGTACACAAGATGTCCCTGACCACCCTATTTCTGCTCACATATAATGCCTAATTTATTGAAATAATTTAACCTAAAAAATTTACTATATCAATTTATCTATTTATATTGTTTATGGTATCTCCATCATATCATTCTATGACGGATCAATGATTTCACCCGAGCTGTGAGAAAAAAACATAAAATAACCCCTTTTTTATTTAAATTACTTTGTTTCATATTATAATTACAAAAAATATATTCAATAATTGATTAAATAATCAGATATTTAATATAAATATACTAAAATAATATTATGTTAATGGGACAATCATTTTATACAGTTATTTTAAACATTTGAAAAATCCAAATGCCACTCTTTTATACGTGAAGACTACCACCTCCATGGATGACATGTTTTGTTTTTCATATCCTCCTTAGGTGGAATGTTAAAATAATGTATTTAATTAATGAATATGATATATAATACATTTTTATTATATGGTAATGAATATTCATTAGGAACTATAATTTATTTCCACCCATTGCAGAAAATTAAAAACACACATGTGTACTTGAGGATTACTACCTTTATGGATGAAATGATTCATTTTTCATAACCATGTTACATAAAATACTGTAAATTTATTTTGAATAAATTTCTGTGATATTTGTGTGTAATATTCATCATCAATATATTTTTTAAATGGTGATTTTTTTAATCCCTAACTAATATGTTTATATCTGTAAATTAGCTAAAAAAATATTGTCTAGGATCCTATTCTCTTAAAACATGACCCTATTTTACATAAAAAGAACATTTTTATGATTAAATAATTTAAAAAAATACTTAAATATCTATTATAATATGGTAATTATTCATTTCGTATCAATGAATGATGTTTGATATCAATATTGCGAAACATGTGTGAAATTATATGATCTTACCATCATCTGATGATAAAAATAAATGATAAATAACAAATTACTATATAATAATGACTATAATTAGAGAGTGAAATATTTATATATATGAATATGATCTTAAATAAGTAATTATGATAGTTATATTTATATTATTATTGTTTAAAACCCATTCCTCGAAGCTGAGAGTTATGGTAAGGAATTATCGTCTCAACATTCTTCCTTCAAGACATATCTAATATCCACCACACATTTCTTTTTTATAGTTTATATACTATCATTTGATTTTATTCTATAATAACATTCCAAAAATTTAATTTATTTAAAATTTTATCTTATATTCTCTCTAAATGAACCAATCTGGATCTATGTGACCACTGATTGGGGTGAGGGTGAGTCAATGTTCTTACAATTTTATGTTTTCTTGATTTAGAAACAACCTCTTACTATTTAACTTTAGAATTTTCTGTTTTAGAAAAAAACAATAACTCTTTTATAACACAAGAATTTATATGGTTCACTACTCAATAAGAGTGTCTAATCCTTTGAATCATTTTTTGATAATACAGGACAATACTAAAACTATAAAACAACACATTTATTGTTTAAAAAAATACAGGAATATCCACCAATTATATAGAACTATATCACTTCATCAATATATATGTTCCTCACAAAGAAAATATGATAAAAATAATATTTACAAAAAACAAATTAACCTTCAACAATATGTATTGTCATTATTATAGTGTTTCATGAAATTTCATCAGAAATGAATTATTACAATTTCCTATTATTCGACTTTAATTTCTTCTAAAACAACAAGAAATGTCTTGTTAATCTGGTATACAACAATCTAGTATAATCCATCTTTTATACTATATCCATTCACCATATGTCTGATATCATAAATATGATAATATGTTTCTTTGATTGATTCAAAACCCATTTAGTTTGATACCAAGTGATAGAAAAAATAAATCTGACACTGCTTCATCTTCTATTACTATATCTAAGTATAAAACAAGTGATGTCTCAAAATATTGAGTTTATGCCTCAATTATAGAACAATTTTCCCATAAAAAAAACTCCAAAAACATTTTTTCATCACATTTTCTCCCCATATAGGTATTATTTACACCTAAATTTACTTTTTAGAGTATAATCAAAATTAAATGTTCCAACAAAAACATTGGACATCCAAATATTTCTATGGTTGACTAACTCCAACCCTCCAATTAAATATTATTCAACATTATTCAAAAATAAATTCCTTAAATATGAGTGTCAATGTTCCTCAGTCCTTCTGAAAATATGGGATGGTATCCTAATCTCCCCTTAATTTTTATTGAGTAATTAAATGTTCATCTTACCATCATCTCATTTGACAATGTTTATAAAATCATTATAAAGATTCACATGTGGATATCTATATCATATTCATAGTAACATATTCATTTTGTAACCATGTATGGTTCTCCTTTTTCTATTTTTACTATGTCCAGTAGAATTCATATTTTTTATCCAAAAACCACTATAATATACTATTATTCAGTTCAATTTTAGTTACTCAATCGAATATCTCTACTCAGAACCCTTTGATCGATGCATACACCCACTCGAATAATCATTTTAACAGTACCTAGAAGTCCTTATAGTATGAAATCACTCAAAACCCACATTGTTTATACTTTAATTCAAGAACTATATCTGTAACAATTATTTTTTAAATTCAATCTAATTACTCATTAAAAATTCCTTAAATTGTAATGTTCCACAAAAACATTACTTTATAATGTTCTTCACATGTTTCCTATATTAAACTATTTTTTATGGAAACCATTATCTGATCATCCAAATCCTACTGGCCAATGGATTCATTAAAAAACCTTAGTCTGATGACTTCAAAAAATTCCTTCTTTCTGATGAAATAATACATGATCAACCATATTTATAATATATATAATTTAATATGATATGATATTTTTGAGTACCTCTAAGATTATTCGTTTAAAACATCTTTAAGATTTCATCCATTAGGAACACCCACAACACATAACTCCACCAAGTATTAGTAACTTCTTACTTCAAACACCATTATATAGATTCATGAATACCTTTATATAAAAATAATTTTTTAAAATTATAATATCATTAAAGCATTGGATTATTTTGTTTTTCATGAGCATCCATGTCTATTTGACCTATAAATATAATCAGATAAACAATTTTGATAACATCTTTATAATAAATTCATTCTGTTAGACTCTTTCCGATCGAATCTGTCCATTAGACTCCATCTTCTCACCGTTTTATGAAAGTATCAACATTATCTAGTTATTTATATTATAAAAAAACTACACTTAAGAAATTATTCTTCCTCCACAACATGCATCTTCATAAAACCAAATCTCATAGACTCATTATCTCCAAAACATCCCATTATTTTTTTAAACCAAGTAATATAAATCATTGAAACTATGAAATTAAATTCATTTATCAATAGCCAAAAATTGTAAGACATCATGTGAAAAATCAAATATGGAAATAACACTAATATTTTACAAAGGTCATACTATCCAATAAACATTGACTAAAAAAATTTCCATACAACTTTCATTCCCATAGATTTGGAATAAAAAGTGACTCCAACCTATTTTAAAATCATTGTAATTCAAATTTTTTAAATTTTAAAATATATAATACTTATTGAAGTCAACTATTACCCTATTTAAAAATTCCAATTAAATATGTGGTTTCAAAAAATAGGTAATGACCATATCAGTGGCTTACTTTATCTTACATATTTTCTCCCCCGTTAACAACAATATACAAATACAATATGACAGAGATGGAAAATATTATATAAATTTTCATTGAAGAGAGTTTAGTTTTACACCCATAATAATGATCTCTTTTTGAAATGATTCCTTCGACAATGGTTTAATGAATATATCAATAACTTGATATATCGTAGGAATAAACAATAAAATTAAAATATTTATTTCAAAAGTCAATTTGATGAAGTGAAAGTTAATAACATTGTTATTTAATATATAATATGTTATTGTATTTTTAGGGATATTGATGGCACTTTGATTATCAAAACCCATGAGATGGGGAAGATTAACATTATCTTCAAGTTCTTCAAGCCATGTAATAATCCATATTAATTATGTTTTATATTAATGGAAGTTACATAATCTTATTATGATTATTTAAATGTCATTGAATTATTATACATCATATGCGAACTCACACATATTTCTATGTAGAAGAAAACTCCACCCAATTTGGTTCTTTTTTCATCGACACAACCATCCCAGTCTATTTCTATGTGACAAACCAGATCAATATTTCTTGTGATTTTAAATTTTATTATGAATCCAAATATTCCATTAATATATATGAAGATTTTATTTCCTGATAAAAGATCAGATTAATTTTTATCTCATTGATACCTAGAAAAAATTATAACAACATACAATATATATGGCCTCGATGTTGTTAGATATAGAAGGCTTCCAAAAAACTTCTAAAATTATTTAGGATCAACCTATTTAAATTTCCAATCATATAAAAAATCTTTCCCAATGAAATTATTGAAAAAACTATCATTTAATATTCGAGGTCAAAATTATTTATTTGTTACTTAATATAAATTTCTTGAGAAAGTAAAATATAGATTTTATTCAAATATATTTTTATGTACTGAAAGTATTTCATTTATCCATGAATAGATATTTAAAATAACAAACTCAGTCCTTAGAAAAATTCAGAAATTTCTCCATCATTCCCATTGAATATAATATCACCAACATTATAATGTACAACGAGCGAAATCACATTATTTTCATTTATGTAGAGGTTATTATCAACTATTACTTTAATAAAATTCAACGACTTTATTAATGCATCCAATTTTGAATACAAAGCTCAAAGATAATTCTTCATCCCATACAAATCATTCTTCACCTTTCACACATAGCTTCTATCATGACCAATCATGAATCCACATATTTCCCCAATAGAAACATTTTAATTTATCTATCATTTAAAATTATATGATATTACATACATCTTGAATATCTGCATAATTTTTTTGAACCAATATTAACAAATATATTGATTTGTTAATGTATTTATATTCATGAAATGGCCTTATCCAAATAAAATCCCTTATCCTATGAGGAGACATTGAAAACTAGTTATGCAGTTTTTCTTATCACATCACATTTTTCATTGAAATTTTCTAAGAATTCCATTTTGTTCCAATTACATTATTGTTTTCTAGTTTTTGTATATAATACCATGTATCGTTCTTAAAAATAATATTTTATTATTCATTCACATAATTAATCCACTCTTGATGTACCAATTTTTCTTTAACATCTCTTGGATCAACCCATGAATATAAAGAGTTATGTTTGATTTTCCTTATTGTTTTTATGATTTTATCTTATTTCCTCAATCACACATCATATATTGGACCTCCACTTAGTTTCTCATCCTAGGAAGAGAAGAATGAAATTTTTCAACTTTAATTTAAATAGTTTACTTATAAAAATTCTATCTAGTCTAAATTTTTTATGGTAAATTTTTTCATAGAATTTTTCAAGATGTATAACTATAGCCAATTCATATTAACATCCTCCCATAAATTTATATTAATGTGTTACATTTATATCATAATGTTTTATAACTTTCTAATTTTAAATTTCAGCAACCATTAATATATATATATTATAACAGTTGTATCCATAACTATTAGGATTTTATCTAAGAAAGATACCATCAACTCCTCTTTGATCAATCATCCAAAAATCTTCAACATTGAACATGATAATTAACAGAATTCCATATTCCATTTTGAATTTAAAAATGGATTTATTTTTATTATATCTAATTATGATTCATATTTAATTGTTTTATATAGAAACACCAATTACAATGATGAATTTATCATCTTATAGCTTGCATAAAAAATTAGATGTGTCATGTTCAATCAACACAGTTAATGTTATTTCATCAAAACCTCTATTTACACTGTAATAAAATAAACTTTATTGTGATGTGTCTGATACTGTAAATTCATGATGAATTTTATTACTTTGAAGAAAGTATTAAAACTTCCCATTTGGGTATTGTACACCATTATCTGTTTGAAATTCATTCTAAAATATTAACATTCCTTTTTAGTACTTCTCCAAATCCACTTAGACATTTTCAAATCCTATGATTTGTGTTCCAAAAATATTATACATGAAATATGATTAAAATAATTAATAAATTGTGTAAATTAATTTATCTATATGTTCATTGCTTTCTCATAGGAACACATTTATCAGAATTGATAACCTATAGGGGATGAGTTATATTTATCACAACCATCTTATGTACTAAAACTGTAATCATCATTTTCCAACATATCAAACAACACCAATATATTATTTTTCATAAATTAAAAATATTATATCTAATCACCCCCTTTGGTATATTCATCATTTTCTTCTAGATCATATGTTTAATCCTCTTATTTTATTATTAATTTTATTCCATCATGCTCTGAGAGAATGAACCATATGCATCTTCAAAGTCAAATATGGTTTCCTTGGTTCATTTTACCCTTATTAAATATTTTCCATATTCCATAAATTTTACAAAAAAACACCTCTACTAAAAAAAATTCATTTCCTTTATCACAATCATGTGAAATAATTATTTATTTTCTTCAGACATCCAAAAAATAAGACTATTTTGGATTTTATATTTTCTTTTCCAATGATATCATGTACAATGCGTTTGATTCCATGGGACTCCAAAATTAGATATGCCACTATCCATTCCTTGTTGTCTTTAAAATTCATTAATAACTAAAGATATCTAATAAAATGTGAATTAAAACCACTATCTAATATCCAAGATCATTATTATTTTTTGTGTTGACTGTAGTTTGAACCACTAATGTCTTATATTAATATATATTCCTTCACATGATACTTTTTAGATTTTTAGTATAATAATTTTTATACTGTTAGATTCATAATATATATTTATTTTGTTTCCCAATATATTGATTGGTTAACAATACCTACTTTATTATGATTCCAAGTATGATCTCATCTTTCAAAAATAGTTTTCAGGGGTTAAAATCTATTTTCAATCTTTAAATGAAATTTCCCCAGATTCCGTCTTTATTTTGGTTGACATCCATTAAAACTCATAGTCTTATAATTATATTAATAATTTTAGTGTTGATGATTGAACCATCACATTTTTAATATACCTAAAGCCTCTATAGAACCATCAGTATCCATAGAATGCATATTTTTCTTTGTGACGTTTATTATATTATGAATTAAGTACCACATTTTCACTATCATTCTGACTATCATCATTTTATTATAATAGTTAATAAATGATTTTGTAACCTCATGACATTTTATTCTTCATCAAAGATTTATTCTAATCCTGAATAGTGTCTCAATTTTTACAAACAAAATTATTGAATTTGATACCTTAAAAATTACAGGATTTTCCACTCTACTTATTTTTTCAACACAGATGGAATTATTGACATTAATGTTATTCTTAAAATATTAAAATTTTATTTTAACATATTGAGATATTTATTTTTAATTATTTTGTGGATTACACTTATTATAACTTTTCCCAACTTCTTAAATTAATATTTGTAATTTTTTATTTCGTGATCATATTTTAAATGATTTTATGGAAAATGATAATATTCATTAACCTATACCTTTATCTTTTATTAAATATATATGATATAGTTTTTCTCTTCATTAATAAATTTCATCATATAATTAATAAATTTTATTAACCTGGAATCTTATTTATGTATAGAATTTATATTATTTTTTAAAAGATATTTTTTCATCAACTTTGTATTCTATATTGAATTTTAATAATCGTTGAGATACATTATCTCAACTGTATTTTATTTATATGATCTAAATAAGTATTCACTTATTATTCTTCTTCAAAAATGTTTCTTATATCACTGGTAAAATTCTCATCATTCCCCTTTTCGGTAATAAATTTTTCAGCAGTATTGTCAATAGATTTTTCAGTTTCCACTTCATTGTCATCATCTTACTCACATTTGGACAAAAATATTCCAATTTTATATTTTTAGAAATATTACAGGAATTAAAAATGTTTTATATTTACTTCATCTATAGTATAAGAGACCCTTATTACTTTTTTATCAACATTCTTAGACATTCCTTACTCTTCATCTTTGAATAGATTTTTTTGTCATCCTTTTCATTATTATAGAGTATCATTTTATTATCTTTTAAAATATGTTGATAATTTTATTTAAATAATATAGATAAATTTCTTCATGATCTCTATTTTCAAAATATTACACATTTTAATCAAATTTATCAGGAAATACTCATTCAACAGTTTAAAAAATTTTGAATATTCAAAAATATCATTAAAATACATTATATTTATTTTAATACCATTTTATTTTATAAATAATTCACCAATAGATTCATAATAACAATTTTAATGACCTTAGAAACTCAATATCCAAATATATAACTTTTCATTCTTTATATTCACATTAAATTCATAAAGGTTCTTCAATTTGTCCTGATGCCTTTAACTACTCTAGTTCAATAAAGACATAGAAATTAAATTTCAATGTGTGAGGAAATTGTTGCATTTTTTATTCTCCCATTATTCTTTATATTGTATTTTTAATCATCTATTAAGGGATAACACTCTGTGGGATGAGGGGAACCATATTTAATCGGATCAAGAAATTAATATCCAATATATATAAGATAGGGTATAATTTATTCCTTCATTATATGATAATTTATTCCCTTAATGAAATAAATATATTTATTGATAACCATGTAATAAACATCCGCGGATGCAATACATTTCATAAAACATTACACTATGTAGACATAATAAAGGATCCTTCACATTTATACCACTTTAAAGGACCAATCAGGATATCTGTGATCACTAAAAGGGGGTGGATTAATTTATTGGTCATCTATTTTAATGTTTTCTAACATTAAATACAAATGTTACCTATATTCATTGATAAATGACTCTATAGTAAAAAACATCAATAGAATGATAGATATTAATAAAGTTCTATACTCAATAAGTGTAGCTAGTCCATGATACGGGTTAAAAATAATACAAGAAAATATACCCACTATAAAAAAATAATTATTTGTTTTACAATAATATCGGAATAACCATCCCATTCCTAGAATTATGTCCCATTTATTTTGAAAGTGATCATTCAAAAAAATTTAATATAATATTTATTGTAATAATAAAAGAACATTTATAAATATTACTCAACATTGTCACTATGTTGTTTGAATTTTATTCAAACATACATTATTCCAAGTTCATCTTATTTCACTTAAAATTATTTCAGGACAAAAAAAAACATCTTCATCTAGTAGTTATCCATATGATCAACATTATTTGGAAAACACTACTTAGTAGACCTCTATTTTATATTATCAGTTTGATAAATTTTTCTTACGATTTATTCAACACACTATATTTTTTATACCAAATGATAAAAAAAATATAGAACAACTTCATATAGTTCTACTACTTCCAATCCATTAACATGGGATCTCTAAATTACATTACATAACCCATTAATTATTTATAAATTCACTCAGTATCAATAAATCCTATATCATTTTAACATTTCACTTTATCATTTTATAAAGTCAAGGTTTCATTGAAAATTATTGGATTTGTGAGAACATAAAAATCAATGTTCCCACTCAATAATTGAACATCATAGACATATATTTATATATTTTGGTTCCTTCAAACCTCTAGGTAAATAAGAGAAAACATTATTTGTAAATAACATCGATATAAATCAGTATTAAAACACTTCAATACTTCATAAATTCTGTTTAAGAATAATGATCTTCCCTATGGGATTATTGAATCATTGAATATCAATATGAACATAAAGACATTTGATGTATATATTAAAACATTTTTTATATTCAAAAGAAATTGTCTGGTTATATTCATTGTAACTTTTTTTATGGTATCCATGTAAGGATATTATTTTTTGGGTACCCCACTATCTAGTAGACTTCATAATTTCTTTTCCAAAATCAACTAGGTGAACCTTCTATAATGTTCCAATTGATTTAGTTTGTTCAAAAGATTTTTCTTGAAACCCTTTGATGGTTGATTCTAAATTCTTTTCTTCCAAGGAACTCTATATGGAAATTTTTTTGATGAATTCATTCAGTGGGATATATCTATTACCATTTCATCATAATTTTTTTATGCTTCTTCAAACAAATTCTACATCCAGGGCTCCTAAAGAAATTTCTCTTTCAGATGATTTGTAGATGTATCCTTTTCCCAATGAATTTGTAATGAAATATATAATTGATCATATAAAAAAAAATTTGCTAATGAATTTATAAATAATCCTTTGTCTGAATACATGATAACATTTCATTTATCCTATAAACTCATAAATGATTAAATAATATTCTTACATTCATATTTATTTCTGATATCACATTTTTAAAACATCTATATTGCTTCATATGTATCTTCTTTAATAATTCCTCGTTTAAGAACCCAACAACACATAGATCCTCTAATTCCTTCCAATTTCGTTTTTCAAATATTGTTACTTAGAATCATGAATAAATTCTTATTAACATGATATTTTGTACCATAAAGTTCAAAACATCTTCTCTTAATTTTAATTTTTTTCAAATATATTAGATTTATATACCTATGAATACAATCCTATAAATATTTGTTCCATCCAACATATGATCAACTCAATCAATTTGACTCCATAAAATCTAATAAACATATTGGACTCTATCGGTTAACCATTTAAATAAAGTCATAGAATTGTGATGTTTATTATTCATAAAAATAATACAAAAATAAAAAATAATTATTTCCTTGATAACCATATTTTTTAAAATAAAACCATAATGTTTTTATCTCACAACAATACAATTCAGGGAATTTGAATTCATGATATTCGAATATTGTAAGATATATATTTTAAATTGAACCTCCTATCATTGAGTTACAATTCTTATTTTTTAAATCTATTAATTTCTCATGAAATCATCTCTTAAAAAACATTATGCATTTTTCATTTATACAATAATTTTATTCATCTTAATGTTTTATTTTAACTAAAATATTATTAAATTTAAGAAAATGATTTTTTAAAGGTGAATCATAACATCAACATATTACAACAACGATAAAATTTATTTTTGAAATCTATTTTTATTGTTTCATTTCCATTTTACTATATATATAAAAATATAAATATGTTTTATAGAATTGTTTCATGACACACCATATAAAAATAATTTATGTTCTATTTTTTGGAAATTGGAATTTTTGTATCAATAAAGGTAAATCTTAGTTTAATTTCTTTTGATACCATTTGAAAATGTTATGAAACCAATTTTTATTGTACAGTTTTTTCATTGTATGATAAATAATTGCCTTTTTAGTACAAATGAATACAATTTATTGATGTTAAATGAGGGGGTTCTTACATAACCTTCTGATTAATTGGGAATTTTTATATCTTACAATCTAAAAAATGGTATATGAGTGGATTTACCAAGCCCTACGGTATATGATTGGTAATCCCAAGCCCATTGGTACGTGGGTGGTATAACCAGTCCATAGAGTATAGTGGTAGTATGCTAAATCCATGGTCACACTGGTGGAATGTCCAAGCCCAAGGGTATATAGGTGGTAATTTTATTCATATGATACATAGTTTTTAAAACCTATCTCAAGGGTACATGATTACTTAACCCAATCCTATGGAAAGATAGGTAGGTAATCTAAGATCAAGGGTACGCATGTGGTAAACCAAAGAACAATACTGAAAAATGATGGTTATCTTAATCTTATAGAGGTTATATATTGATAAATTTTCATTTTAACATGTACATAATGTTATGATTACCTATTATTATCCCCATTCCGCATTTCTATGATATATTCATATGTAATGATCCATGGAATGTGATTAACGTCAAATATTTCCTCACAAACATTCAATGATATATGTTTGTTCAGTTGGTATTATTTTCCACTCTATAATGTTGAAAAATATTATTATTCTATGTTGTTTTTAATAATATATTTCTATCATGCTCATGTTTATCATATTCTTAAGAAATAACAATTTTTATGTTGCTTTGATTTATGTTTTAACCTTACATATAATTTGATCTCAAATATATATTATGTTTTCCATTCCCATGTTATGTAGATAACTATATGATAGAGGGTGTCTATAAAAGGATCACATATAGTGAAATTATAGAGAATTGTTTATATGTTTTTTAAAATAATTTGTTTATATAGTTAATCCCCAAAAAACAGTGAACCTACAAAATCTTTTGTTTGTGTGAGATTATTGTGAGATATTATATTCTTATAAAATATGTTTAATCAAAATAAGGGAAATCTCAACATTTATAAATGACTTAAACTAATGAAATTATTTTACATTGTAATTGAGAGTGTGGTTTTAGGGCATCAGAAAATCTATATAATTGGATTTATGAACCATTACTTTTTTCATGGCTTGTCATAAACTATGTGTTAAAAATAACCCATCTATGAATGCCTTTACATCATGAATACCATATAACTCCATATTCTAATTAAAGGTTATTCAGCTAGATATCGATATTGTAAGAACCCTCATCTTTTTTTTAGTTATGTTTTCCTTTTCTGGTCATTTTTTAGGAAAAGACAAAATTTCTGGAAAATTCAAAAGTACATGTTGTGCATTGGTTCATTGTTGGATGTCGTGTTCTAGTAGTGTGATAGACACACACACGTCCATGTGGGAGTGACTTGGAGGCCTTCTAAATTGGAGTACAAAAAAGGAAATTACATGCCATGTGCGTCAAAAGTACATGCTGTGTATTTTCATTTTTTCATTAAACTTACTAGGGTCATATCTAATCACCAGAAAAATCTTCTTATACGTCTTATTCGGCCGAAATCTCCCATATGGTCATGATCTTCCTCCAAGTCCCCTAGTGATCATTCAAACTCCGATTCTACTATCATTTATTTCATTGGGATCACCATAGTAGGCTCTCTCTTCTACTTGATCTTCATTTCCCAATTCCTCCTTCATCTCAAGTTGTTCTATGTTGAATGATTTCGATGTTTTTGTAGGTCATTAGTGTTCTAAGATGATTCAATCCCTTAGACTAAACTATATCGATCACCCAATGATGAGGTAGTTGGTTTGTGGCTTTCTGTTGAAATTCATTGAGTTATATATGCAATTTTTTCCAATACCCTTGAACAGGTTATTGCGTTTTAACAGTTTTAGCCGTCTTGATTTCCTGCTATGTTAGTATGCTTAAATAGAGGATATTTGGATGTAAATAGGGTTGTTTATTTTGATTTGGATTTTTTTCCCATGCATGTTCTGTTTATGGCTGTTTGGTTTTGCTTAGCAGTTAGTCTTCTTTGATGTTTTCCCATGCCTAGTACTGTTGGATGGTGTGAATATCTGATCTGACAATGCTTGATATGTTTTAGACTATTTAGGCAAGTAGTTCATGGGGTTTACATGGGTTATATTGCATTTCTATTATCCTTTGACTAACACAGTGTTGTGTGAACCTGGTGTAGAACACTATAAGGTGAATTGACCATGTGAGCTTCCTCAGAGTGTTTTCTCACTTTTGGATATGAGGGGAGTTGACCCTGTGAGCTTCCTTAGAGAGTCTTTGACACATGGGACTATAAAGGTAATTGACTGAGAGAGATTCCTCAGAGAGACTTTGTATTATCCTTGTTTTTGTTGAACTAGAGGGGTTAGGCTAAGAGAACTACCTAGAGGGATACCTTCTTGTTTTGATGTTATTGATATATGAAACTAATTGCTTTAAATAATAGGATTGGTTACTGCTGAGTAATTACTTTATTTCTTATTTATTTTGTTTATTATCTACCATATATTAAATGACTGTTAGGAACATATCTTGTGGTGATTTCCTACTGGGATTTAGTCTCACACCCCGTTTGGGCATTGCATTTGGGCCCAAAAAGATTATATTGCTGCAGGTATAGATAAGCTAAAGCGCCCCTGTACTTCAGGTTCTTTATTGACTATGGATCTCAAGAGCATGGGAGTAAGGTGATGATTATGATGATGATGAGTTGTTATCTGTTTTTCTTTTTTAACTTTGTCTTAGTACTATTTTGTATTATAGAATTGGTATTTGTTTGGCTTCTTTCCTAGATATATATATAAGGAATAATTTATATATTCGAGTGTTAAAATTTTATTATTTACAGTCATCCGCTGTTTACTTTTGTATTGATTATTCATGATTCCATTTTTTTCCATTATTTTACTTCCCTTGTGTTACTCTTCCAATGAGGGCATAGTTTCCCCATTATTACAATAAACACCCTCACTTCTAGTTAGTAGCCTCTGGAGTTATGGGAAATGCGCTTGAGGCCAGGTGACAAACCGGGTACGGGGCGCCTATGGGAGGTTTCCAAAACCGGGACATTACACATACATTCGATTTACATGATAATATATTGAATTGATTATAGAACTTTTATTATAAATAAAGAATATTTCATAAGATTCATATTATAAATATCTAATATTCACCAATATAATTTATTTATTTATTTGGATGCACATTTAATTTCCTTGGGTTAATCATTCTATGGTATTAGTTGATTGATGATTTTATTGCATTCATGGGGAATATATATATATATAATTATAATAATGTGGTTAGTGGGACTAAAATTATATATCCCTCTAATACAATGGTTTTCTATTTACATCTTTTGAGATTACTTTGTTTATGAGACTATGGAGTAATCCCAGTCGACTATGATTATGAGAAGATAGTGTAAATTTATATCTATCATGTTCATGGTACTAGGGAGTAATCTCAATACACTAAATTTATGATAATCAAGAGTAAACCCAATCCACAATGATATAATGATCTTGGGGATTTCTCCCAAACATATATTTTGATTTTCTTTGCTTATGTATATGTTACAATCATATTTTTCATCACCACTATTCATTTTAATTTCTATATGATTTGTTATCCTAATTACATAATGTATGTTATGTTTTCTTGACCATATATTATGTTTAAACACTCATATTTATTGTTTTATGGTAATTAAATTTTTTCTTATGATTACATTTTATTATTACATGATCTTATTCGATTAATCATTCCATCTATATCATGATCATTCCACACCCTTGTTTATGAACTATTGATAAAACCTTTGTGCATCTTTGATAATGTTTACGCATTATGGAATATTTTATCTAATCCCTTTTGATTTCATCACCATTTCCATGGAATTACCTTAATATTATTTTAATATATAGGTTCCATGAAAAATATACATTATATTTTGAGTTAAGTTAGATATCACTCTATTACCCTCATGTAATAAAATTTGGATTATGGGACTCGATTGTAATTTCATTATGTGTTAATTTATATATATTGAGAAATAGATTAGGAAGTGTGAGTCTGTGTGTGTTTAACTTACCATTATTATTATCAATGGAAATAATTATTTAATATATAATTATTATTAGAAAAAATTGACAAATGAATGTTTCATCGTGTAATTATCCTTTTTGCGTATTATTTTTCCCACAGCATTGGGTCTACAAAAATATCCAAGAAAATAAATGATGATATTTAGCAATATAGTTATTATTGTTATGAAATGATGATTTCTCTTTAAATAATTTCACTTCAGAGAAATAATTTGAATATGTGTTTATTCAATTTACACAATTAATATAAATCATATTTTTGAGTGGGTTTGTGTGTATTTGTATGCTCAATAAATGAAAAATTATGTACATGTGTGGGTTTCTGTGTTTGTTTCTAAAAACATTGAATATATAGACACACACATGATTATAATAAGATATTAAAAAAAAATTAGAACAACAAATATAATGATAAATAAAAATTTTAATATAGAAAAACGAGCAACATAAAATTATCTTTTCAATAAATTTAGAAAAATTTATATTTATATTTATAATATATTACATTTTATGTATATAAATAAACATAAATATATTTATTATATAAGTATTTACATTTATATATATATCTATTTTTTATATATTGAATCTATACATTGAAAATTGACATCACATTTTATTTCATTTCATGGAAAAAATCACAATATTTTATTAATTCATGAAATCAGTTAATTAATTTGGAATTAGCTGATCTTATGATGGAACTCTGTATATAGTATAATTTTTTATGAATGAAAACCAGGTTTAACATAAACAAATAGTCAGTGAACTAATGCTTATGAGAATTAAAAAATTGTTTCATATTAATTTGTACTATTCAATTCCCTATATATAATTAAGATTACTATTATTGTTAATTTTTATTTATATTAATAAAATATGATGGGAAATAAAAAAAAATGGTTTGAATGATTGAGAAAAGGATAGATACAGTTATCTAGGTTCTCTTCTCCTGGAGGATTTCACACTCCAAGCTTCCCACCAAGTATTTTCTCCAGATGATTGGTATCAAAATTTTCCTGAGATTTGTTCCTTTTCACCATCATTGAGATGATAGAGACCACCTCTTCCGGAACTAAGTTATAACTGATGCGCTATGGAATAATGTGGCTGAAATATCAAATGATGTTCTCCCATATATAGAATCTATTTTGGACTATAATACTGCATCTTTCATACAGCTACATCCCATTATATGTTGATGCTTCTCCTAGTATTTATCACAGAACTCATGCATGTTATATGGTCCATCTAGTTCAATAAAATGATGATAACATGTCCTTATATCTACATTCAGTGGTGGTTCGAATAATTGTTGTTAGAAAACAGGTAAGTGCACCTCAAAATTACTATTCTCATAACTATATTCATGATTTTAACATACATAAGTGTCTTGGAATTGGACGTAATTATTTCCAACCGACTGGAGCCTTGTGTGTCATGAGGACATAACCACAACATTGCTAGATCAAGTAAAACACAAATGAAGCTTCAAGATGAAATCAATTTGCTTCTGAGAATGGTTCCATTTCATGAAATCATATTTGAGATGCAGTGGGATGCCTCTATAGTCCTTGTAGAATCTCAACATCTCATAATTATAAGTACCTTGTAATTAGTAACATGTCCATGATGGGAAATAAATGTTTTTACATAAAATTTTTCATTGAATTTTTTTCCATGATTATTGTGTAGACCATCAGAACTGGAACCATTCATCTCTCTTTGCGGTTGAATATTAGGTGGGGAAGATAAATAGTCTCTATCTTTTACATGAATTATATCATCACTCATTCATGTCATTAGAAAAATAGTTTTCTCTATGGTATTTATAACAATGGAATAACTAATACAGAGTTGACATTACTGAATGATGTTCCTGATGGAATATCATCTATTTTCTATGATATTATTATAAAAAAACACTTTATACTACTACAAAATTATTTGATTTTAATAAGGGTTTCCTTTTGATATTGGAAATGTTCTCCTTCTCTTAAAAAAATATTTATATTGTTATATTACAATTACCTGTATAATTGTACATTCATCAAAATCTGTATAACCACTTCCAACTTTATTAGTAATAGTATATTCATTTTTATATATTTTCATAATTTTTGGTAATAATTTTATGTTTTTAATTATAATTATTTAACTAATTATTAATATTATTATTAATATTATTTTTTGAGAATGGATGGGAATGCCTGGGTTTGGGAACCTCTCACTCTATGATCATTTATGCTATGTTAGATTATTGTGATGAATTTAATATCAGACGAGTACATGGATGTAATAAAATTTTCATTAGCCCTCAAAAGAAATTTTATTCCAGACCTTACAGGGGAAATGTGAATTTTCTAACATTATAATAAGATCTCTGTTTGAAGAGGGTTAATATTAGTTATCCCTCTTTGATTTTTGTGGATATAGGGAGTCATAATGACTTAAATATTACGGATTCATTATGAGTAATGAATATTTTAGTTGATATATTCGTTCTTGGTCCTTAGAGTGAGTCAAAAATCACACACAAATTATTCATATATAATGTTTACCAGGATTTCATTGAATGAAAAGTGATTTAATTTTATGTGAAGATTAGGGAATGTAATATTTTTATTAATGCTAAAATTACCAAAAATATGAAAATCACTTCTGAGAGGAATAATGATATATAGGAGAAACATCATTAGGCCAGGGTATTTGATGGATGAAACATTGTTTCAATTGGTATGGGTTACATTAAAATTACACATCACTAAAAAGATATTAAATTGAGAATGTGGATACTTAGAATTCATTAAACTATTTCTAAGGGTTATAAGATATCTAGATTGGGACACATGGATTAATCTATTTTTGAGACAAAAACATTATCACACAGTATTAGAATTAGATAAAATGGTTGAGCTCGTAATTTTTCCACAAATACATTCTTGATGATGTATTATTAGTTGTATGTACATTAATCTTTTTTAATAAAGTGGATAATATATCCCAGTATAGACATTATTCTTGAATTTTGTTTGAGGTTGATCATAGTTTTCACTTTTGGAAACTATGTAATTTATTGATGATGAATGTAAATTTATAATGAAAACATAAATAAGTACTATTTTAGTTTTATGTTCATTATTAATGTTAGATTAAATTTGGATAGAGTTATGATATTTTCCAAATATAAAAAAATATGGACATCAGCATAAGAAATTCAAGTTTAAGCTACCCTTTTTTATGGAAATAATTCTTCTTTTCCCTTGTATTTTGAGCCTATGGATGGGAATAAGAATACCAATGATTATACTCATGTTAAATGAGAGAAGGAAAATATATTTGGGACCATATTTATAAAATAGTAGTGAATTGATATTGATGATTATTCTTTTCCAACAAAAAGGTGTAATTGATGGGTAATAAGCTTTATGTGCATGTGAGTGAGAGAAGAATACATAGAAATGATATATCCTAAATTCAAGGGGGAAGTTACCACTGCCATTAAAATTTATGATAATCATGGCCTTTTTCAAATCATATGAAACCATCCCCATCCCCAATCCATTTATTCAATAGATTTTGGTGCTAAAAATGAAGTGGTAAATTATTTTTAATGACTGATTCTATTGATAAAAATATATTGAAAAATTATGCATTGAGGGTATGGAATAGTATAGTGGATAAATGTGTGGGTCTCCCAACATATGAATTAATATGATGTGGATATGGCTAAAGTCCACACAAAGGATGAATTAGAGTATGTTCCCCTTATGGAGAGTGTCAAAGAACAAATATTTCATAATAATAGTGATGGGGAAAATGAGGTAGAGGGTCCCTCCACTATTTTATAAGAGGACTCTAAGGAAAATATAGATCCAATGGAATATTATGTGAGTGAAAAGATATCATAGGTAAGCCTCTCACCTGGTGGATAGGATTACATATAGTGAATTGGATTATTTTTGGAGATGTGACATAGAACACAAAAAAATTAAGAGTACTCTTGTTGTGCACACATTGTGACAAGAATTTATTTGATTACATTTAGATTTTTTTGGAAGAGTTTTCTTATGATACATTCTAAAACTGTTATATTATCTATCACTATCTGTGTGTGTGTTTCCATTAATTTTTCATAAATTTATGGGGGTATGGTATTGGGTTACTAACTTCATGATCTAAACCCTCCATATTAATTTGTTACATGTGTTAAATCTAAGTGGTACATAGCTACAAAATCCACTTCTCAAAGACCCGGGTTTGAGCCAAAACTATATCAGATTTATGTCATCACTCTAATTGTACTTTTACTAGAAATTTCATTTTGTACTATAGTGACTACATTGTAGATTCATTTGCTATGAGGCAATGTAGAGGTTTTGTAGTAGCAGTTTTGATAATGAAATTTGTGAATCAATAATAAAAATTTGGAGGGGGGAATATCAGTATGGCTTAGACTATATGTCTTTAGGAATCTCTAGTAAATGGATGCAAGGTCATCCCTCTAGATTATGTTTTCCTAGTCTTATTAGAGTATAATGATGTGTGTCTGCGTAATTTTTTTTAGTTTACTTCTAAAATTGTGAATTTTTATGATGATTATGACTATATTCCTAAAATTATTATGGAATTGTTATTTTTAAATTATGATTCTTACGTAAAACGCATTTGTGATATTGATGAAGGTCTCCTACCACTCGCCACCTCTTATGAGATTGTCTAATAAATCAAAAATGATCATGGGGAGGGGAGTAAGGGATGTTCCATTTATATTCACATGAATATATTTATATTAAAGGAGTTTCTCACTAGTCTAACAGAAATATTAAATAACGCAACACCATCCTTCATTCACTAGGTTACTAACACCTGTATATTAGCCTCCCTATATACATCACCTCTACAATTCATCATCTTGTATGCACCTACCTTTGAAAATCACAATATCTATCTTCTCTACATGAAATATATATCCATTTTATAACCTATTCATATATTCTCTTTCATCTCATATGGTATCTCATCCATGTATCTTCTTATGAGTTTCTTAACCGTCATGCTCCTAATCTCCTTACTATTTTTTGGTGCTATGAAACCATGAAATATTTTCATGAGGTATGGGGTCTAATTATTCTCTTTTATTTTGTCTAATGTATGATTTATTTATGATTTTTTTCTATGGATAAATTGTTGTGATTAACCTTGAGAAATATAATATTATATAAAACTCATGGTGAATGAATTCATAATAATCTGGAAAATTGTTAAGAATAAGAAGAATATAACATCACATACCCTAAATAAATGTTATTATATTAAAAATCCATAAATCTAATGTAGTTTAATATTATTTATAACTAATAAATTTATGAGTAAAAAAATAGTTTAATTTGTATACATTATATTATTTTTATTATAGAATGTATATAAGAGAGATAAAATGTAATCAACTTTAGAATATTTTTTCATTAATTTATAGAAATGAATTAATGAATTATAATGTAAATTTTTTAACATGGTGCGATAACATTATTACATCAGAGTATTAAAAACTAAAATTTAATTTTTTACTAATCATAGGGTAATAATATTTTTATAATTACTGATATTAATAATTTAAAAAATAGAATAATTTCATGTTTTGATTAAATAATATTTCATATTATAGAGATCTATTAAAGGATCAGGGCTTTGTGATCGCATGAGTTTTATGATTCATTGATGTTTACTATTTTTTTCTAGATAGTTTTATATTTTCTATTAAATGTGGTGTTATTACTATATATCATGATAAATATTCCAATAATTTTGTTACCAATGTGAATCCAATTTTATTTTATTAATCAAAAAATTTTGTATGATGAACTGTTGATCAAAATCACCTTAAATTAATAAATTATATGTGTATTATTGTTTGTTATAATTAGCTATTTCCTATAATATTCTTTTTGATGGAAACATATTCATAATAAACAAGTAAATTCTAGATAGTAATTTGATTTTTCTTCTTCTAAATTTACAGTTTTTATGGCTGAATGATCTATTTCATACTTACAGTTGTCTTGATCTTCCTGGTTCTATGTCATTAGTGCATTTTCATATGTGATAAAAAATATAGTTAATATGTATATATTGTGTAGGAAATTTATAACATTGATTTTACTTTATGTGACGGTTTATAACATGATATTGTTAGAAATGTTTGACAAGTAATGGGTTGGAGGCCTTGATTACAATGATATTCGATGTTAGTAATGGAAGGTTGAATTATCCTATGTGTAACAACATGGGAATGACAGTGGATGGTTAAGATGAGTTCGGAGTGGTACTTTATGATTAACAAATATTCATTCTTAAATATTTTAAATTTATAGTTAGTATAAAATGATTTCATTCCAACACCTTCATTCAATTTGAATCAATGCACGACATGTGCATTATAGTTGGGGTTACTTAGGATTACATCCTAGAATACCTAGATGTTTTACTATATTCTAAAATATTTAAAAATTGAACACTAATGGTTTATAGTGGTTTTAATTAATGAAGACCTATATGAAGATATTATCAGGATAAATTATTGTGTTGATGGAATTCGGATTTGATGATTAATGTATTAATCGAAGAATTTTAAATTACATCATATTAATTAATGAAAGAGTTTGTAATTAAAAATGAATTTTTCTCTTATATTCTTTTCAAGATCTATTACATAGAATTGGTATCCCAGTGTCCTACAAGATGATAGATGTATATTAATTTAAGTAAAATAAGTTTCCCTCAGAGTGGTTGTGTGTGATATATTCAATATTTTCTTATTTTAAATGCTTCACCACTTATAAAGAGAGGAAAATTAAAACCCAAATATTTTTAGGGGTGTTTTATAATTCCTTTAAGATAAGTAAGGAATTTTTTAATAAATTAACATTGTTTATCTTTCTATCCATTTAGATTTATTTTACATGTAGGCATATTCTGAGCTATAATGGTTTATATTTTATTTTGCATTCCAATCTAGGTTGTGATGGATCCCAGTTTTACATTGACATTTAATACGTCCATTAATAGATTACGGTATATAACATACTTGTTTCAGGTCATGGTTCTTTGTTTTCATGTGGGTGTATGTGCAAGAGTTGTGATGTAATGAGGCATAATGCATTTACACAAGCTACAGTGGCTTTTAGATAGGTATCTTTTTACTACTAGGGATGTTGATGATGAGGTACCAGATTATATGTAATATAGGATGGGTTTAATATAATAGAATGAGATAAATAATATTTTAGTTTTTTAGGTTACTTGTTGAGTTAGTCATGATGAGGATTATAAAAATAAATTTCCTTTTTTGGTGTTGTGTCAGTTCATTTTATTTATTCAATGGGAGTTTTGTAACACACTGAGATTTTATGAAAAATATTCTTTTTAATTTCATTAATGTCCTGTGTTTTACGCTACACCAAAAGGATCATGCACAACACGCATCCCTGACTTGGCTTGCACTACACGCAATCACGACCTTCCACAATAGCGTGTGTGGTACACAATACCGAGTTTCACTAAACAAAGATATGTTATAAAATCTAGCCGTTATGAATAGTAATACCCAATTTTTAAAATTTTGAAAATTTTATTTTTCAATGTGGACATAATTTTTGTATTCGGAACATCAAAAATAGCCTTGGGTGAAATTTTGGTATTTTTCTAGAAATTTTTAAATTTTGATGAATAGTGAAAACACTAGGTTAATATTTAAAAACCGAGTTTTTATTTAAATAATTATTTATTTTATTTAAATTTATTTTAGGTGAAAATTGATACATAATACCTATATATGATCAATGTAATTCATTAGAGTAATTCTATAATAATTTTAGATATATAAAAATTTTATTGAACTTTTCACCGTCTTTTACCCACCTCCTAGGAGATTTTGCAAATTTACATAAAAATTAATTTTACAGCTTCTGTGAGTGGAATTTCAAAAAACTGAGAGACACGACTGATGTCAGAAAGTAAAATGTGCTTCAATGAGATGAAAATAATTTTTGGTGAATAGTAACTTTTTACTTTTATTTACCACGGTTAAAAGTAAATATGGTAATTAATGGTAAAAATGATATTATTATTACCCTAACACATGTCCTAATTCTATTGGATAAGCATAATTCGACCAAAAACAACCCTAGGAATAAAAGATGACCATTTAGGCCAACTTGGAATAGATTAGGACATTTATTATTAATTTATTTAAAAAAGGGGTTAAAATAGTTAAAATCAACGTTTGATAAGTAAATAATTTTTAATATAGGGTTATACAAAATATAAGTTAGACTATAAATATTTATTAGAGAGATAAAAATATTTCCTACATAATGGTATTTTATTTGTAATTTTTAGTCTTTAATTAATTTAATTTATTTAAGACACAAAGATGATGCAGTAGTTATCTTATTAATGAAATATTGCCATAATTGATGTTATAAATACCCAAATAAATGTAATTTGAGACTTTTTATGAATTAAAATAATTTTCTAGGTTAATATGACATATTAGTATTGATTTAAGAAATGTTTTTCGAAGAAATCATTCTGTTATGATTTTCACAAAAATCAATTACTAAATAGTGTCAAAACTGACATAAAATTGATATTAAAAAAAATTATATTATAAATTTTTATTATAATCCTAAAAATATAAGGATCATCCAAATGACTTATATAAGGATATATATATTAATAATAAACAACTTGGGGTTCTTTTTTCTTGTTATAGTAAGTTTATTAATGTTATAGTTTAAGAACACAAAAAGACACGGTAAAAGTAAAATTATCTAACTTAATGTTAAAACTAAATGATAAGGTTAAAATAGTAAACTAAACTTGTCCAAATTATATTGGATGAGCGTATTTCGACCCATACCCACCTTATCTTAGAAATAACTCAATTTTTAGCTATTAAAAATAGAATATGGCTTTATAATAAAATAATACTTTTAGTTATTCCAAAGGTGCCCCTCTCCTCCATTATAAAATGGCACCTCCTCCCTCTCTTCCTCCCACCACTTTGACCCATAAAGCTCGCCCAAACCATGAAAAATTATATTCTCCACTTCCCTAGCAACATCCTATAGGTCCTGGTATTCTTCAAAGACCAATTTTAGTGCCCTAATTGGATTACTCGTAGAGGCGCTTCAAAGAAGAGGTAATGTTCGTTACCGATTCTTTCAACTTTATTTCTTTTTCCAATTCTTCTTCATAGGTTGTTTCATTATGAAGTATTATAATAAGTATCACTAATATACTGATATGTTATTATATGTATGAATCAACCCTATTTCACCATCTATCAATCCTCTAGAAAACGAAATCACCGCGTGTGAGTACGTACGGAATACTGTCTCCACGCCATGGTGTAATCTATTTTACACCACCACCTTACTTGGATGTGTAAAATGGTGTAGATAATAACTATATATGATTATTGTAAAGTGATATTTGTTCTGAAATTGTATAAATACACTCCAATACAATTCCACGATCATGAGAATGATATCATTGCTCATGCGTACGTAAGGACTACCGTCTCCACGACACGATGAGATGCATTCTCTTTGTTAACCATTAATGAATGATTATAAAGTATATATAATAAGTAATCATGAAATATATGACATAATAATGATACTAGATTTATGTGTATATATATGTATGTCATCTACTTAATTTCATTCAACTCAATAAGGAAACGAAAACAGCGTTCATGCGTACGTACGACCTACCCTCTCCATGAACAGTGTATTTCTTTCCATTTACTGATCTATTATATAAATGTATATTCTGAATATATATTATATAAAAATCATGTTTTATATTCTAGAATTAATTAATCATGATCTAAGTAATCATATGAATAATTACAAGTCAAAACACGGACGACAAATGAAACGATTTTACCCAAAACGCTCTTGAACATGTAATTTACAAAAGAATGGGTATTATAAAGTCATAAATGAACCATATATGATATCATAACAATGAGTATGATTATGGAATAAATCAATGACATTATTTAAATCATTATACAGGAGTTTCGGACAATTACAACGAAAATCGGAGCTAAGGTAAGGGAAATGTCACAATCTCATTTTTATCCGAGATTGTTTGTACTTTTGAATTTACTGGGGTGTATTTTATCATCCACATCCATGTTTCCTCCATATGTAATATTATTTCCATCCACATAAAATTTTTTCAATCCCAATTTACCCTTATGTGAGTTTTTAGTAAAAGATATGAAAGGAATCTATTGTCGTTTTTCGTATAAGGTACTTTTTGACTTTTTTCGACAAAAGTACAAGAAGAATGTTTTTTTAACTTATACAGAATGAATGTATTTTTAAAACACAATTTCCAAGAAGTTTCCATTACATGTTTTCAAGTTTATTTTTAATCAACTTCTTTTAGTTTAGAATTGTATGACATGTTAAGAAAGGAAAAGTGTTTTCGAAGTAGAAAGGAAATTTTCCTCAAGAATGGAGTTCAAGTGTTTTATCAAAATTATTTTTTATATAAGATAATAAAGAGTTTTTTTATATAACTATTATTACATTGATTTGACTATGTTGTGATGGAATTATTTTTATGAAATCATTTATCTTATATGAATTTTTTTATGATGTCACGATGTTAAAGAATCCCATTTTTATTACATGGGTTATGCTATGATGTATGGTTTGTGATTTTATGGCACAAATAAGAATGGTATCATTATGAGATGGGTGGGACCTGTATCTCCCTCCAATGCATTGGGTAAAGATTTTATATCTCATGAGATAGACATGGATGGAACGGTAGGTTAAACTGGTTCAGTGAAACAAGACTGAAACGAGGAATGAACTCGGTTCAGAAATAGACTTTAGCCACTAAGATAGTCTTGGCAATGAGTCTTGACTAATAAGAAATGATTCTCTATGATTATGTGCGTATGCCACAAAATTTCATGTTTTGAGTTATGATTATTGGGATTACATTTCACAACTATGATTTATCCTATGTTATGATATTATGATCTCTTTTGCAGGTTAAGATTTCCAAAATGTTATGTTCTTATGAATATGTTGTGATTGATATTTATTTTGTTTACCCTTACTGAGCATTTGATCTCACCCTTTTATGTTTTCTTTTCCCCAGGGTATAAAGAAAGGTTTTAGGTAAAAAAGGTAAGATCTTTATGGGAGATGTTGAAGATCTTTCACCACAATTAGAAGATTATATTCTGAGTTTCCAAAGACACTAAACTACTACAGTCCTTGTGTGTGTGTGTGTTTGTTATGTACTAAGTATTCCACAAAAGTAATGTAATGTCCACGTACGTTAAGCTTCAGGTCTCTACAGTTGGAATCAGAGGAAAGGTTTAGTCAACCTTTGGAAACTAGGATTTGATAACTTTAGTGATATCCCTAGAGATATTTCTAAGGTATGTCTAGGGATGTCCCTAAGGTTAAGTATATGTATAGGTTATAGTACTAGAATTATGGTAACCCATGTTGTTAGATATTAAAGGCACTCCCCCTTTATTATGTTGTTTTCCCTAGTGTGATTTTTGCCTCTCACACTATTCTTTATGGGTTTTAGATGATGGCTGGAACCCGAATGAACCATGTTGATCAATGTAATGGAAAATGCAATGATTGTCCTCCTGAACAAACAAATATTATGGGAGATAGAGTGAAAAACCTTATTTCTATACTTACACAAGCTATGAATCATTCTGGACTTCCAAATGAGCAGAGAAGGGGACAATATTCTATTGAGTCCTTCATGAGGCAACATCCACCTTCTTTCAGTGGGTCTTCTGATCCACTTGTTGCTGAACAATGGATCAATACTACTGAAAAGATATTTTCAGTTCTTCAATGATTTGAACATGATAAAGTCATCTTAGCAGTGTATCATTTGGAAGGTAATTCTGATCAATGGTGGAATCTTATCAAGATTATGAGGCCAAGAGATGAAATTGAGTCCATGGAATGGGAGGAGTTCAAGAACTTATTTTTCAATAAGTACTTCCCTCGTATTCTTCGAACAAAGATGGAGAAGGAGTTTATTTAAATAAAGAAAAAGGATGATGAATCTGTTGGTATATATGAAGAGAATTTTACAAGGCTTGAAAGGTATGCATCTGGATTTATCATCCAACCTGAAAGTAAAGTTTGTCAATTCTTCAGTGGCATAAAACCAAATCTTCAAAGGGAATTAGCTATAAGATACTTTAGTAGCTATGAAGAAATTTTGTGATGTGCTATTAAGGTAGAAATGGAAGTTAGTGTTATATATCCATCTCATGGTTTTGACATGAAATGAAAGATGGAGTTCAAGGAGAAATATCAAAATAATGGTGAAAAGAAGATGAATGTTTCCTTATGCTCAAAGTATGGATATAAGCATGGCGGAGATTGTCTTAAAGGGACTAGAAAATGTTTTAGGTGTGGAAAAGACGGTCATCGAGCAGCTGAGTGACGAAGTAATGGAAAAAGGGTTTCTAAGGGTGTGAATAATGAAAATACTGCAGAGAACGCACCAACAACACTTCAATGCTTAAAGTGCAATGAAATAGGGAATTATGCTAATCAATTCCCTAATACAAGGGTTAATGATGATCGACATGAGCAACCACATAAGTAAAAGGATAATGTGAAGTCACATGCGATCACTATTGGAAATGTTGAATATGACAACGATGTGGTGGAATGATTAATTGTTTATGTAATGGAATTCCAAAATAATGTTGTATATAGTATCGTGGAATATTGGAATATTTATGTGTTGGTCTATTGTGGTTTTCAATAATTTTATGGTACCGGTAACCATGAAAAGTGATTGAGATATTTTTGGTAAGTAGATAGTATGCGCATAATGAAGGGATAATAAGATAATGAGATGTTTGACTGTATTCCTGAGCTCATGATTGATATAAGGACTAAGTGATATCATTGTTTGAGTATAATGAATTTTGTGGATTTTGGTATGTGGAAAGTGTTAACATTTAACTGCATTCATGTTTTCACTAAGGTTCAATGGGTTTTTATTATTCAAGACAATACATGATTATTGTATTCACATGTTTGTAATTTGACCAACAAGATATATCTTATGATATATGGGGGATAAATGATGGCATTCACATGATTGTTATGTGACATTTCAAGTAATCATTTTCTTTATACTATGATCTTGGACCGAAGTATTTTAGATAACCCTAAAGATTGGAATGGATTATGTTGGACATAAGTTAGTATTGTTTATGGATAGAACTTTTTTTGATATTATTGATGGGATGTTATAGTAAAATAGTTTTAGAAAAGGGAAACCTACAGGATAGGCGACAGCTCATCACGTCGGACAATGCTGTGGGAATCGAACCCAAAACCGAAGTGAGACTGGCCTTTATTGCCTACCACTAGCCTACAAGAAGTCCCTGGTTAGTAGAAACTAGTTTTATTTTATTACGCGGTATGATATATGAAGTATAAGTTCATTTTTGGAATCGTATATGATTAACCTCACCATAGATGGACTTATGTATATTTGATAACTTTTGCTAACCTTTTGTTTGAAATAGATGGAATGACCCATCATTCTATCACATGATCTAATAACACTTAATGAATAACAAATTCAACTTCATTTCTTTAAGAGATGAAGTAGAAATTGTTCAAAGCATGAACAACAGTGAGATTGTACCAAAATAAAGTAAGTATTTATTCTAATTCAAATCCTTCAACTTTAGGGAAATGATCTTGAAAACAAAAAATGTTGTCCTATTTCCCTTATGTCTGATGAATCAGATGGTACCTTAGATCATAAAAAATCTATGGATTTGTGATTGCTGGCTTTTCCATAGCCATGTTCTCTACCAATCTCCATCAGAACATGATGGTTAGATTTCCCTTCCATCTCCATATTTTCACCTATGTGGAAACCCAGTGATTAGTTTATTTGGGTAACTGTTACGTTTCATACTTTTGTTTTTAAAGATTGGTTTTGGTATTCCTTTTTACGATGTGGGTTTCTATTAAAGAATCTTTCTAGTAGTAAACCATTTATAACCCTGACGAATTTCGAGGGTGAAATTCATTTTAAGGGGGGTAGAATGTTACACACAAAGCTTTTATGAAAAATATTCTTTTTAATTTCATTAATGACTTGTGTTGTACGCTACACTAAAAGGATCTTGCACAACACACATCCCTAACATGGCTTGCACTACACACAATCACAACCTTCCACGATAGCGTGTGTTGTACGAAATACCATGTTTCTCTAAACAACGATATGTTATAAAAACTAGCCGTTATGAATAGTAATACCCACTTTTTGAAATTTTGTAAATTTTATTTTTCAAAATGGACTTCATTTTTGGATTCGGAATATTGAAATTAGCATAGGGTGAAATTTTGGTATTTTTCTGGAAATTTTCAATTTTTGATGAATAGTGAAAACACTAAGTTAATATTTAAAAACCAACTTTTTATTTAAATAATTATTTATTTTCTTTAAATTTATTTTAGGTCAAAATTGATACATAATACCTATATAAGTTCAATGTAATTCATAGAGTAATTTTATAATAATTGTAGATATATAAAAAATTTATTGAACTTTTCACCGTCTTTTACCCACCTCCTAGGAGAATTTGCATATTTACATAAAACATAATTTTACCGCTTCTGTGAGTGGAATTTCAAAAATCCGAGAAACACGGTTGATTTAAGTAAGTAAAATGTGCTTTAATGAGATGAAAATAATTTTTTGGTGAATAGTAACTTTTTACTTTTATTTACCACGGTTAAAAATAAATATGGTAATTAAGAGTAAAAATGATATTATTATTACCCTAACACATGTCCTAATTCTATTGTATAAGGGTAATTCGACCAAAACTAACCCTATAAATAAATGATGACCATTTAGGCCCACTTGGATTAGATTAGGACATTTATTATTAATTTATTTAAAAAAGGGTTAAAATAGTTAAAATCAAAGTTTAATAAGTAAATAATTTTTAATATAGTGTAATACATAAGATAAGTTTCACTATAAATATTCATTAGAAATATAAACTGATTTCATACATAATTTATTTTTATTTGTAATTTTTAGACATTAAATAATTTATTTTATTTATGACACAAAGATGATGCAATGATTATCTTATTAATGAAATATTGACATAATTGATGTTATAAATACCCAAATAAATGTAATTTGGGACTTTTTAATCAATTCCACTAATTTTATAGGTTAATATGACACATTATTATTTATTTACATAATTTTTTTCGAACTAATCATTCTGTTATGATTTTCACAAAAATCAATTACTAAATAGTGTCAGAATTGACATAAAATAGTATTTAAAACAAATATTATATTATTAATTGTTATTTTATTCCAAAAAATATATGGTTCGGCCAAATGACTTATATAAGGATTTATATATTAATAATAAACAACTTGGGGTTCTTTTGTATTGTTATACTAAGTTTATTAACCTTATAGTGTAATAACACAAAAAGACACGGTAAAAGTAAAATTATCCAACATAATGTTAAAACTAAATGATAAGGCTAAAATAGTAAACTAAACTTGTCCAAATTCCATTGGATGAGAGGATTTATATCCATACCCACCTTAGATTCAAAATAACTCAATTTTGAGCCACTAAAAACCTAATATGACTTTATAATAAAATAATATTTTTAGTTATTCCAAAGGTTCCCCTCTCCTCCCTCATAAAAGGTCACCTCCTCCCTCTCTTCCTACAACCACTTTGAGCCTTCATGCTCGGCCAAAACCTGACATATTCTCTTCTACACTTCCCTAGAAACATCCTAGAGGTCCTGGTATTCTTCAAAGACCAATTTTAGTGCCCTAAGAGGAGGACTCAAAGAGACGCTTCAAAGAAGAGGTAATATCCGTTACTAATTCATTCAACTTTATTTTTCTTCCACTTCTTATTCTTAGGTTGTTTCATTATGAAGTAATAACATCAGTATCACTAATATACTGATATGTTATTATATGTATGAAACAACCCTATTTCACTATCTATCCATCCTACGGAAAATGAAATCACCGCGCGTGCGTACATACGAAATATCGTTTCCACGCAGTAGTGTAATCTATTTTCCACCACCACCTTACTTGGATGGGTATAATGGTGTACATAATAACTATATATGATTATTGTAATTTGATATTGATTCTGAAATAGTATACAAACAGTCCAATACATTTCCACGATCATGAGAATGATATCATCGCTCGTGCGTACGTATGGACTACCGTCTCCACAATGCGATGAGATTCATTCTCCATGTAACCATTCATGAATGATTATAAAGTATATATAATAAGTAATCATGAAATATATGACATGATAATGATACTTTATTTATGTGTATATATATTTAATTCATCTACTTAATTCCATTCAACTCAATAAGGAAACAAAAACAGTGTTCATGCGTACGTACGGCCTTCCGTCTCCATGAACGGTGTATTTCTTTCCATTTACTGATCTATTATATATATATGTATATTCTGAATATATATTATATATAAATAATGTTTTATATTCTGCAATTATGTAATCATGATCTAAGTAATCATATGAATAATTACAAGTCAAATCACAGACGACAAATGAAACGATTTTACCAAAAATGCTCTTTAACATGGAATTTACAAAAGAACGGGTAATATAAAGTCATAAGTGAACCATATATGATATCATAACTATGATTATGATTATTTAATAAGTAAATGACATTATTTAAATCATTATACAAGAGGTTCGGACACTTACAAAGAAAATCGGACCTAAGGTAAGTGAAATATCACAATCTCATTTTTATCCGAGATTATTTGTACTTTGGAATTTACTAGGGTGTATTTTATCATCCACATCCATGATTCCTCAATATGTAATATTATTTCCACCCACCTACAATTTTTTAAATCCAATTTTACCCTTTGGTTAATTTTTAGTAAACGATATGAAAGGAATCTTTTGTCGTTTTTCGTACGAGATACTTTTTGACTTTTCTAAAAAAAGTAAAAGAACAATGTTTTTTAACTTATACGGCATGAATGGATTTTTAAAACATTATTTCCAAGAAGCTTCCTTTACATTTTTCCAAGTTTATTTTTAATCAACTTCTTTTAGTTTAGAATTGTATGACATGTTAAGAAAGGAAAAGTGTTTTTGAAGTAGAAATGATATTTTCCTCAAGAATGGAGTTCAACTGTCTTATCAAAATTATTTTCCATATAAGATAATAAAGGGTTTTGTTTATATCCCTATTATTAAATTTATTTGATTATTTTGTGATGGAATTATTTTTATGAATTTTTTTATCGTATATGAATTGTTTTATGATGTCACGATTTTTAAGAATCCCATTTTTACTACATGGGTTATGCTATGATGTATGGTTTATGATTTTGTGGCACACATAAGAATGGTATCATTATGAGATGGGTGGGACCTATATCTCCCTCCAATGAATTGGGTAAAGATTTGATATCTCATGAGATAGACATGGCTGGAACGGTAGGTTAAACCGGTTCAGTGAAACATGACTGAAACGAGGAATGAACTCCGTTCAGAAATGGGCTTTGTCCACTAAGATAGTCTTGGACATGAGACTTGACTAATAAGAAATGATTATCTATGATTATGTGTGTGTGACACAAAGTTTCATGTTTTCCATTATGATTATTGGGATTACATTTCACTAATATGATTTATCCCATGTTATGATATTATGATCTCTTTTGCATGTTAAGATTTCTAAAATGTTATGTTCTTATGAATATGATGTAATTGATATTTATTTTGTTTACCCTTACTGAGCATTTGAGCTCACCCTTTTATGTTTCCTTTTCACCAGGATATAAATAAAGGTTTTAGGTAAAAAAGGAAGATCTTTATGGGAGATGTTAAGGATCTTTCACCACGATTAGGAGATTATATTCCAAGTTTCCAAAGAAACTAAACTATTTTGGTCCTTGTGTGTGTGTTTTTGTTATGTACTTAGTATTCCACAAAATTAATGTAATGTCCATGTACGTTATGCTTCGGGTCTCTACACATTTTATGTATAATTCTCATTTTTGGGAGTGTGTTTAGGGAGGATCATCCTATTTATATTTTTTATGTTCCCCAATATATATATATGTGTGTGTGTGTGATCATTTTTTAGTTTGTAGGGGCTAGTTCTTAGTCGAGTTGGTCATTAATATCTAGATATGGTTCGTAGGATATGTTATAGAGTTATGTTCCTTAATATGTTTTTTTACATTTATTTTATTTTTTTATTGTATAAAATTTCATGTATTGATATTTATTCTAAATATATGAATGGTTTTGGTTGGTTGTCTTTCACAAAATTTCATACTTGTTAAAATTATATTTATAGAAATTCCTTATATGTGTGTGATTTATATACCCTTAGAACTGGTCACCAACCCATGGCCTATTTTTGGTCATCATTATGGATAATTATATTAATTTTATAATTTCCGAATAAGGTGGGCACCTTTGGAGGGATGGGTTCATAAAAGAGTGGTATTAGAGCTATTAGTTGAGTGATAATATAAGGATTATATATAGGTACTCATGAGGATGAATGGGTTTATAGAAAAAACATATCAAATATGGTTTTTTTACTATATGAATGGAAGATAAACATGAAAATGAGATATTAGGGTTTTATATGATCCAACCAAGGAAAATCATGTTCACTACACATTTTAAAAAAATGGGTACTGCTTGAGAGGTAGAGACCAAGGAATGTATCATGCATGAAGTTCCTAAATTAGTGTACAGGAACTGAAAGGTTGAGGGGGTGAATCAATGATCCCTTTTTTCTGAATAGTCACTTTCTAATTAAACCTCTATATATTGTGAAATTACTGCTCCACACTTCTTATGTCTCACAACTATACCTAAAATGAGGATGTAAAGGCACATAACACAATGACATATAATTTTCAGTGAAAATAAAAAATCATTCATATAATTTTTATTCACCACAACATGAATTATCCACCATTTTAGAAGGTTACTGCAATTAGTAATTGGTTATTCCCCCAAATTTACCAGCTTGATATACCTCCCAAATCCAATTTTCCTATATTAGATGGTTATTCCTACCAACTGTGGTAGACTAGTTACAACCCATAGCCTCGAGCCTCTTCTGTAGTTATATATATCCCCATATACGAGATCCTTCTTCTCGTAAGTATTGATAAACTCAAGGTTTATTTTTTATCTTCATCAATGAGTTTAATGTATTAAAGATTTCTCATTTAAACATAAAATTCCATTAATGTTATGTTTTTCTTGGGGAAATATGTCCTAAATCAAAAATATGGAAAATTACCTTAGTGATAAAAAAGATCAAGATGTGATTCCTTTTGATTTAAGTCCCAAATTCAGTTATGTGTGAATGTTTTGAACACAAATTCTTCTTTATTATTTTATTCAATAAATACATTCACAATCTCATTATAACCCTTATTCAATTGTCATTCAAACTCACATCATTTATGGGTTTTGAGGAATCACAATATCATGGGTGGTTATTTAAAGTTATTATTTATATGGTCAAGATTATGCATGAATGAATTTATGTTTTTTTTCTTTCATGTAACCCCAAACAAAAATTGTAGACCTTTATTTATTAATTAACACCTTTTATATTCATATACTAATATAGTGATATCCTCACATATGACTGTGTTACAGGAATTTAGAATGGTCAAATGGTGTCTGAAACTTCTTTTCTATTCATATGAATAATTTTTATCTCTTTAAGAACATGAAAGAAATAAAAATATTACATGTATGGACTAAGATTGATCTCAAGTAACTCATCCCATTAAAAGAACCATGGATGTTGGTTAGACGATTTTTTATTCACACATTCGGAATTATTTCCAATTTATTGGAAATCCTCAAGTGGCAAGAAGATGGAGAAGATGTCCTCATGTGATAAGATGATCTAGATTGATTAGATCATGCAACCTTTATTCTTTCTAACATTTAAGTTATAGAGGAATAGTACATGGTAGAAAATTTCCCAATATTAGTTTTTCAATATCTTTCCACAATTGTTTATCAAAAATGATGTGAGTGGTAGACCATTGATCCCACATCTAGGTCATCATCCAAATACAATTCAGAACACACCCACATGGGATATGCCACACTATGTGGTCCATGGTAACACCCTATGAGAATATCACCCAATATATATTTTCATTTTTTTCTTGCTCTCAGTAGTCCTAATACACAGGTCCATTCATAGATTTGTACCCACTTATACCTCTATTGAGGATTCCTTTGGATGGTATTCCAATGTGGGTAGACTATTTTGGTTCCCCTATGTGTGGTAGAGGGATAACCAAGGTGGATTACTCTGGTGGATTGAATTTTAATGTAATGCCCATAATAAATAATTAAAAAAATCAATGTATTGAAAATAATAAAAATCCAATATAAATATTTTTTTGAAAATTCGTTCATATTGTCTTATAAAATATATTATTCAAGAAAATGTATATATATTTTTGACAACCACCTTTAAATATGATATTTTATTTAGGAAATATGAATTTTATATTTAATGTCGTATTTAATCTTGAAAACATTTTTATAAACAATATCCCCCTCTAAACACATGTCATGGAAATTTGAGAAAGTCATAATAAATCATATGAGTTGTCCAAGGATAATTTTCTAATCATGAAATCCAAATCCACTGGATGAACCCAAAACAATTTATGAGGGATCACCACTTATCATCATCATATTACCAAACAAATATTGACATTTAATTAACAAAAAAAATGTAATAATGATACCAAAATATCCTTCTTTGTATTATCTTTTGTCAATAAATCTTTATCACACATTGTAAGAATCAATATGTGTGCTCAAAATTTTCTCACCCTTATTGGTAATCAGAAGAAAAGGAAAAGTGGGGATTTTCTTTGAGGATATCTCGTGGTTCTCTTATAGAATATACTTTAGTTATCAAACTCTATGTCAATGTGGGCTAATATGGTGTGTAAAACAAGAGATATATTACCATGGACTTCAATGCAGCCCATAAATAACAATGCATGTGAAATCCGGCTGAGAATATATCAGTTATTATCCAAGGGGTTTTAGATAAAAATATTTATCAATGAAATGCATAATCCTTCACATACTTTAAAAATCATCATAATGTTCAAGTGAAATGATATATCACCCACTTTATCACATTTTTTCTAATAACCCAGAACTTCCCCTTAACTGATTTGATAAAAAATTAGAGCGATTGATGTATTGTTTATTGGAATACCTTAACCATCATGTTCGAAATATATTCATATTTTCTAAATTCATTCCAAAAAATTACCTCCCTTATGTGATTCACATTTTTCATCCATTTCATGGATGTTAGTTGACTCCTTGAAGTTATATCTCTTTATACTATTAAGCTGTGATAGCCTTAGAAATCTCCTTCAATTCCCAGTATCTAATCTTAAATCATATAAAAAAATATGGAATATAGGGTAAACTAAATATTCCATTTATAATACACATTAAAAATGATATTATCCTATCAATATGGACTCTTCTTCAACATAGAAATCATAGAACATGTGATTGATTTTTATTCAACTATTGATACTTATGATAACTTTGTTCCTTCATCTTCAATACTAGAATAACATATTTTTTATTTTATCTTTTCATTATGATCCCTTCTTAGGATGGTAGTGTTTTCATATAATGGTTTGTACCATGCCTAGTCTTCTCAAATCTTTCAAACTTTAGGATTTTAATGTGATTATTTATAGATGATGTCTCATAAACATTTATTATAATAAAATTTTCTAACTCATTTTATAATAAACAAAATTTTCATTAATTTGCTCATGTATTTCAGCTTCTTCCAATAGCTTATCCAATCTCAGTTTGTTTGACCAAATGACTAGACATTCTTTGTTGAAATTATTTGTCTTCTTAAATTCTCCACAAGACTTGACACTATTTTCCTATTGAATATTTTCCCCTATCTTAGTAGAGGAGTGAAAACATTATTTCCTATGTGACTTTATTGACCACATCTTCCACTAAATATCTTGATGTAGTCAAATTTCCACTATGTTATTCATTTTGATGATTTTATGGCCACATCAATATATTTCTAATTATATGAAGTCATTTTTATACAATTTATCCAAATCGAGTCATTCCTTATTCATGGTAGTAATATACTTTACCATCATAAATAATCATAAGGAACAAACACTCCAAAACACAAAAAATATTCTCAAAACCATGATCTTCCATATAGATTATTGGTATTCTCTGAGTATTTTTGTTAATGTATTGTACCAGATTATTATTTTTTTAGTTAATAGAAAACATTAAACTGAATCAGTGTCATCTCTCAAGGATGAATTTTCCTAAGTAACAAATGTACATTGAGATTAATTATACATAGAAACTCCCCTTTTCTATAGTACATTATATTCAATTTCATTAGTAAAATCACACATAATCTCAAGAACATTTATATTATATTCTTTCATATCTTTCAACTCACACTAACCTGAAAGACACATTGACTTTTTCTGAGATTACTCGTCTATTTTCTCAATAATATTTTCACAGAGATCATTCATAATCTTATTATATTCAAGTATTTTTAGTTTTTATTTCTTACTCTCTTCAAAAATTGTTCATTCATACTTCCCAATTGATAATTATTTAGTAGTTTTAATTTTTCCTTCCCACGTTGTGTTCATTATCTTATATAAACCCATTTATTTAATACATGTCATATATTTCATGATATATTCATTGATTTAAAAGGTTAATTTATCAAAATAATTCTTCATTATTTCATTCCTTCATGAATTTCATATTATTCATAATAATAACTTGAAATTTTTCTTTTAACATCTATTATAGTTTAGTACTCTCATCACATTGATCATCTTTAAATGAGACTTAATGAATCTTAGATATACCTATTAGATACATAATATTTTTAGATGTTATTTTTATCTTCTAACTAATTACATTCTTATGAATATTAATCCATTTCTATGCTCATCATATTTATATTATTGGAAGAAAACATCATCCAATATCTTTATTTAACTTATTCATCTTATTATGTTTCAACAACCTTCAAATATGGGTAGCCACTAATAAAATAACCAATTATTTTGAAATTACATTTTTTGATGTATTTTTTATATTTTTTATTCCACCAACCTATGTTAATCATTATAGTAAATAATTAAATCATTTTATTGAAGTCCTTTTCACCTTAATCATCCTGCGAATTGGGTTTCTTTGGTTGTTCATTGATTCTTCCTATTCTGTTTATCATGAATTTAATGTCCCTTCCAATTTTTTCATTATTTTTGTATGTATTAATATATATCATTTTATATGTAATAATAATATTATGATGTTCATCCAATGATATATCTTCTCAGTTTTCTATATCTGAAACATTTTGATGAAATCTATCTAGAAATTATCTCCTTAGATAGTTCACAATAGTTAAGACATCTATTTTGTCCCCAAATATTCTAATGGTATTTAATATATCATTTTCACTCATATGGTAGTCATAAAAATTTTCATATTCATCCGTTTTAATATCTTCAAATTTGATTATCCATATTTGAAATGTAGCTTATTTTACATTAATGTTTTCTTTATAATAACTTATATGTTTATCCATGATTTCCCTATCCATTTTGAGGCCCATCTCATTAGTATATACCTTATCTAGTAAATCCATCAAGATTGTATTTTGAGGTTTTCCATCCCTCTCCATGTTCCTATTATCTTCATAATTAATAAGATAAATCTTAACACATGGTGGATATCCCAACATGTATTCATATATCCCTTTAATCCTATGTGATAGGACATATGATATCATAATATTTTTCCATCTCTGATATTACTCACCTTAAAAAACCAAAACACCCCTACCATTTAAAGAATTCATGTTCATCATCCCCAATAGTCTGTTAGATATTTCAATGCTTTCCTTTTCCAGGATACCAATTGAAGTGACCATATTAGATTATGGTCATAGAGAGGGGGAAATGGTGAATTAGTGATCCCTTATTCATTTTATGAATTTCCACTTTTGAAATCAACCAATATGGATGGTTAAATCATCCATCCACTCTTCCCACATATCTCATGCTTACCTTCTAAAATATGGTAATGTAATTTCACATAACATATTCATTTACATAATTTGATAAAAGGACTTACTACTTTACATGTTAGTCATTTTCCCAACATGTATTGTCAACTTCTATTGAAGGTGATTACAACCTGTAATTGTTTATACCCCTAAATTAAAAATTGTTCATACCCAAAAATCTATAAAACTGTCAAAATTATGTTATACCCCCCAATCACAATTGAATTTTTACAACCATTAGAATCATGCATCTTTGAAACCTAGTAATACATCCAGTTACAAGACCTTTCTTCCCATTAGTCTTGATCCAATATTGGATGATCTATTAATCCTCCTCCAAGATCTAGTTAAATCGCACATTTTCATGTACTCTTCAAAAAACAATACTATAATACTAGCCTTTCTCAATCAAGTCTTATTACCTAAATATGATCAGTTTCTTCAGTGATAAATATTATAAGGAATTTCTTTCTTCTATTTGAATACATGGCCACACTTATGTGTGAATGTTTAGAAGATAAATTCTCAATTATTATTTTCTGATATAATAAAATGAAAATTTTTAATCCAACCACCATTGAATTTTGAATCCAAACTCACTTCATGCATGGGTTTTGTGGAATCTCATTGTATTGGTTTATGTACCTCCAGTACATCATTACTAATGAATGATTGAGCATAAATGATTTCATGCATTGTTTGTTTCATAAAACCAAAAACACAAATTGTACACTATTATATATAGAAACGAAATGTGTATACACATACACTTTTTTTATATTGTTCTAGTTCAATTTATTTTATTCATCCATTAGTATCATGCATCATTGAAGTAATTATCACAACATTCAAACACACTAATTATTTCACATGAAACACAATATCTCAAGGTTGAGTACATGGCCTTCTTAAAATAGAACCCTTGTGAGAATGTATATATGAATAACATACACTCTTTATGTAACTATTTCATGAAAATGTATATTCTCCATCATGATATAATTTGTGGGTGATAATCTCTTGTAGATCTAAAAAAATCATGTGAACCAAGAAATCTTCATAGATATTATATCTCTTAAAAAATGAATGAGTGTTCAATTCACTTGGCGACTTCCCCATGGGATCTCTTCTCCTTCACACATACATATTTTAATGGAAATATTTTTCCTGAAAAAAACTATCACAGTACTCTAAAGGAAAGATAAGATATCTTATACTATTTATATCACCACTGTTAAACAAGGGATTATCCTTTTATCAATGTTCAGGAATGTTTCTTAGATAACCGTAGATCTATAATTCAATCTTCATTGAAGACTCCATCAATGCTCTGAGAATAAAGCCTTATCTCTCTATAAATTATCTTACCTGAGTTGTTTCGGGATTATCAAATACTTGTTGAAATTCATGTCATATAATCTTAATGAGTTGGTTATATATGTTTTTCTGATATCCTCATCCACGCTCGGCCTCCAATAATGGAGGATGCCGGAACAATGGAATGTAACATCATTTTAATTCTTCTATGTACGGTTCTTCTCATTATCCACATGCCGAAAATATGGATATTAAAAACATGAAATATTATCAATCCCAAATAAGACATCCAATAGTAATCATAGTGAATGATGTATGGTTTCAAATACATCAATTGTATAGACCGAGTTTCGGTGTACAAAAAAACATATACTTACCAATAGAAGGAAACCGTGTCCCCTAGTGAATAGATGGTTGGGATTGTCTGCATCAGAAACCTCTCATTATGTCTGGATTTTATGTGATATAGGAACAAAAACTAATCATAGCTTATCCTGAAAAAGTTCCTCATACATCCTCAACATTGATGTATCAAAATAATACTGAGTATTACACCATCAATATGGAACCATAGTTAAAACCTAAGTTAATTTCGCAGAATTTTTACATGGTCTTCATGACCATGCATAGTCGATGGATACTACCAATGGGTCACTCACCCAATTTATGCATAAATTCAGTGTTTTTCTCTATAGTCACTTTTTATTTTCCCATTCATAGAAATACCCACACCTTTTCCACTTATTGGGTTACCTATGGAAGGCCTACCCACTGGGGAGACTCCTTCTACTCCCATATGTGTGGTAGATGAATATTTTTAGTAGATTGCATGGATGGATTTAATTTTTATATAATTACTATAATAAATACTTCACATATTGATAAGTTTATAGAATAATACAAATAATTTCTCAAAAAATGGAAACCAAATGATTTTATTATTCTCTTATCAAATAACATATTTATATAAAATGTAAGTGTATTCTATGTTTCAAAAATATTATATATTTTATACTTCATGAAATATAAAATTCATGTTAGATTCATTTCATTACTGCCATAAAGATTTCGTTAAACAATGTTTCATTCTAAACACATGTCTTAGAAATTTAAGAATAGAACAATTAGTTTTTAGAGATGACTTTGTTGAATTTCCCAAAAGTGACATCCAATTCCAATAGAAAGACATACATTTTTTTGTCAACAACATCACTTCTCATTATCTTCTTACTATATACATATTAACATATCATTTAAAATAAATGTATCATTGTGCCCAGAAATGCATAATTTAAGTTTTTTTATTGAAATTGGAATATGTATTTAATAGTGACTGTAGTTAAAATTTATGTAATAATATACCATAAACTGTTATTTCACAAGGTTTTAGGTGTTTATAAATTTTATTATTTTAAAAATCTGGATATACATTTATTACACCCTAAATTTTATATTGATTTCATTTAATATTATCTTCAATAGTATTTCTATTGTGTTGAAGTTAATTATGAAGAACCATAGAGGAGGAAACCTGAGAATTCATGTTCCATTGTCTATAAAAGAAAAATGGATTACTATGAAATCGGGAGATAGAGTAATGGATGAATTAGGTAACTAGAGCCCTTAGATTGATTCATGCTTAGATGAGGAATTATATTTCATTGATTGTAAAGATACTGCATGTGGTTTCTGGAAAATGGTAACTTTTATACCTTAGGGATCATGGAGAGTTGGATATTTCCTAGGCGAAGTCCTACGATCAGTTTCAAACAGTGTTTCTATGCATGATTTATAAGGAGGCATATTTGTTAGATATTTTAACTCTTCATTGGTAGATTTCTTATGGGTGGTATTTCATCTTCCCATAAAGGAACCCTCAACATTATAATTCACAAAATCTTTTGGATGAGGAGGCTAGGCTAAGAAATTTTGAGCAGGCCATCAATAAAGGGATCTAGTTCTAGCTAACTCTATTTATATTAAATTCAAATCCCTAGGTGCTAGAAAATATATAGGTCATTAATGGGATGTTTCCTAGTATAATATATTAGTGATTTGTGAGTTGATAATATTTACCATGAAGAAGATACATAACCAAATCTTTATTATTCCCATAACCTATTATAAATGATTTTTACCTGAATTACCTTTTATTACAAATCCTTTATAAGTTTTAACCGAAAACCATATTAGATTCATAAATACTATTTACATCTAAGTTTATTTCTAGTATATCAAGGAAAATATTTTTATCACTCATGTTATTCAATAACTGGAAGAGGGTATTATATTCAGAATTTATTTTGACACTTCATGTTTTTGGCTGGGATTCTTATTGATGAAAAATTGTGTTTATCTATTACATTTTATAGAAGTTATGACCTCATTAAAGTGCATATGTGATTAATGAACTTTATTTTATTTTAGTAGTGTTCTCTTTAATGTTTTGTAAGATTTATCTCATTAGTGATGATATTGTAGTCTTGAAAGTTAACAAAATTATTAGGAATTTCTTCTCTTAGTGTGAATTAAATTTTCAGAAGTGTTGGTGGATTGAGTTCATATAGTGTTATGACTATGAGATGTCCTTTACACCAATAAAGTGTAATATTGTGATGAGTTCCTTGAGAATAAAGGAACATGGTGGTTATATACATTAGTCTGATGATTTTAGAGAGTGATAAAAGAGATTTTTATGATTCACATGGATATAGGAGATGTTGATTGTAGGGTAATTATTTATGAGATGATGGTATAAGTAAAAATTGGTGAAATAAGTGGAATAGTCTGAGTTTGGGGATTTTAATATAGATATTTGGTATCAATGAGTTATTTTTATATATGTTCTATAGGGATGGTAAGTTTGTGAAATGCATTGGATTTTTTAGGGAATGATTTTAATTTCATTAGAGGTGAATGAAGTTCCTCCCAATGAATTACGCATATCACCCTTAGTTTTAAATCTAAATGTGATGAAGATGTATCCTTCTCTGAGAGGATAGTATTGGTGGTCCATCATAAAGTGATCATTTAAATATTTTTCCTCTCTGTTTTTTGATTTCTATAGGATGAAGGTTAGGACCCACATTCTTGATGGTTTTCATTAGAATCATTATATTCTGTATTGGATGTGAAAGGAAATATAGATGGAAATTTTCACTAGTTCATCCAAAATTTATAGTGGATTTGATTATATATGGGTGATTTTGGATATGTTAGTAAATACATATCACTTCTTATCTATTAATTGTTCAACATTCTTAGATGTTTTCTCAATAAATTCCTTAGACAGTGTGGGGAATCTCCCTATGGTTCAAAAGAATATCTTTAACGATCATCATTTTTATATCATCATTAGATTTTAGGGAGGTCTCTAATGTGATTTTTTATTTTAGTCATACATTTTCACCACTTTTCATCTATAGATAGATGGTTTAATACTATGGACTATCCTATCATTAGAGGATATGTTTCATGTGTACATTCTTGATTTTTTTGGTTCCTTAGTGGAGGGGGTACCTTTACTAGAGCTCTATTAGAATTAAAGTTACCATTTTACCAATTGTATGAAACAATTTAAGAATCTATATGGATGAAATTTGTATTCATCCATATGATGGATTGTGATCATAGAGTCACATGTTCTTATACAGGAATTTTTAATGAATGATAGAGAAGGTACAAGAGACAATATTGTGAGTGATGGTGTAATATGATCATTAGATTCCCTATCATGGTTCTAAGATGCGGCCTATAGATTTTAATGTCTGAAATAATTTATTCTGGAAGTTATCACTTTTGGAGGGGTAGAAAATGACATGTTAGTGTAATGAATTTTATATATAGTTTTTTTAATTTTTATGTGTTTTCCTATGTTGGAATAATTAATTATTAGTAATAACTACCTAAATAGTGGATATAGATTCACAATATCATATATAAATAACAACTTCAATGACATTTTCACAATAATTCCATTATCATCAATTGGGGTTAGGTCAATATATATGATTGTGTAACCTATGAGGAGTGGAATATTGATATTAAAAACCTTTAAATGACGGAGTATTACATGGTTGTTATTCATAGGATTGTGTTCAATGTCAATGAGATGCCATGTGAATTAACTCTTTGGATTTGGATTCATGTAAATGAATCTAACAACCCTTGTTTTCATGATACATTTTTTTATCCTTGTGGAGATACTTTTTTATATGTATTATATTTTATTGGATTTTTTTCTCTATCACAATGCGATACTTGTTTATTTCCATTCCCTTCTTTGAGAGTTATCTCACACCTGAGCATGTTTTTTGGTTGGTTGTAAATGTTTCCAATTTGTTTGACTTCATCCTAGAGTGGTATAAAATTATTTTTATTTTAGTTATATTTTTGAGATATATCTCATAATTTTTGTATTCAAACCAACTTTTCCCATTTTCTGGATTGATTAAAACTCTATTGGATGGATTTTTTTGATATGTATTTGTTGTTTTGTCTCTAATTTCTTAAACTCATCCTTTGTATTTTCCAAAACTATTGAGGTGTTTAAAGGGTTCTCAAATTATTTTTTGTTTTAATTCAAATGTATGCTCATGTGGTCACATGACAGATCATTCAGTCAGAGTATTGTTCAATTTTTTTTTTGTTTAGTTCATTTGATCAACCTGGTTGTTTTTATGGTCCCTTGGATTGATCTTATGGTCGCTGACTTTGTTCTTTGGGGAACTTGGTTGGTTTATGTTTTTTCATAGTTTGTTTTGGAAGATTTTGGTTTAGTCATATGTTTGATCCTACATTCCCTTGGTAATTTTTTTCTTTTCAACATACAGAAAATCTATGGTCATGTGGTTGATCCTTTCCATCATGTTTTTTATCCTTCCATTGCTTCATTAAGTAATTCTTTGTTCATGTGGTTGATCATTACAGTAAAATTGATCAATGGGGATGTTTTTTTAATAGAGTCAATTGTTTTGTTCTGTGGTATATTTACACAGCCACATCAAATGGTTAATCTACACTATTAGTCATATTCTTAATTAGAATATTTTCAACTTTACCTAGTTTTTAAAGAATGATTTAAAATATAATTTTACTACAAATTTGGAAATAATATAATAAAAAACTAGGATTTGACAACATAATAAATAAATAAAATTAATTAGTTGAAATACATGAAAAATGGGATATAAATAATTCAATATATAGAAATTATATATAATCCTTATTAATTTTAATATTAACTTACATGTTTTGATGAGTTTCCTAAAAGATATACAAATATGTATTTATATTTTGAAAAACTATATTTTCTTCCCCTCTCTCATTCTTCTTTTAATATATTGAGTCTAAACTATACAATTATCCCTCTTTTATTCTTGAGAGCCCTTCCATAACCATTGGAGTATATTCCTATGATTTTCACGACCTATGAAAACATTATTCTATCCATATATTATTGATTCAGTTGTGAAAATGGTAATGAAATAATTAATAAATATTATATAATTCAATGTGAGGAAATAATTAATTGAAATATATGTTTACCATTAACTATAATAACTTTTTTCTTTCACGTATTACTACATGTATTTTGATTTGTCATATACATTAAGAAAATATATTTTAAAAAAAATCCATTGATAATTGTAATAAGGGAAGTATATACATTATAGGTAAATATAATTTCATCTTAAGGAGATATAATAATGGGATGGGGATCTAGGATCACATATTTTTTATGTTTTATTTATGTTGGATCTTGTTTTTTTAAATTATATTCCATGTTTATTAATTTATTTATTTTTTTTTCTAGTAAGATTTATATTCCTTTAAATTGTTTAATAATGTAATTTGGTATGATTTTATAAATTAATAAATGTTACATAATTATTTTTTTACTGTATTTTCATAAAATTGATGAATTATGTAAATATTGTTACCAACTATAGTAAATACAACATATAGGTTTATTGGTTTAGGAAATCCATTCCTAATACACTAATTAATTTGATATGTTAATTAAAATGATTATTATCCATTAATAAATTTTATAGTGCTGAATGATTAGCTTCATTCTTAAATGAGGCTTGACTATGTTGATTCCATTAACATAATTTATTTTCTTGTATGATGAGAAAACAATATATATATATAATATTTATAATTATAAGTACCATTCTATGAGTTTATGTTATTTTTGAAAACATTATATGAGTAATAATGTTTTAGGAGTATTTGGTCAGAGGCTTGTTCTTCAATGATAATCAATGTTAGTGATTGCAGTATAGAGTATTTTATGGGCAATGATGTGGGGATGATAATGATCATTTAAGATGAGTTCATATAGGGTCTTTATCATTGAAATATAATCATATTTAATCATGTTAGATGGATAGTTTTATATATAATGATTTTTTTACAGTTTTTTTGATATAGATTGACTCTATACAGAACATGTTCATAATATTTCTGGAATATTATGATGATATACTATAGTACCCAGAAAATTTATCAAATCATAAATGTTCTAATAAATTAACAGGTATAGTTTGTGGTGATAATAATTTATGATGAAATAATTGAGAATATTTTTAATAGAAATTATAGGTTCTATAGAATTATTCTTATAAGATAAATTTAATAATATTAGAAATATTAATATAATAAAAATAATTAATGGATAATTAATTAATTTAATTATAATATTATTTTTTATTATTATTGAGATCTATTCCCTAGTTATTGTAGTCGAGTGTACAATGCCACAATAGTTGTAAATGATTTCATGGAGGGTAAGATTCTCTTAGTACGCTTGTGTATGATATATTCTATATTTTTTTTTTAAAAAGATACACTTCACCACCCATGATGGTTGGGAAATAGACACCTGAATATTTTAGGGGGTCTTTAATCATACATACAATATGTAAATGGAACAAATTTACAACATCTCTTGCTCTCCTGATGTCCCTTTGACTTTAGTTATTATATAAGAATGTCCCAATATTTAATGAATTATACTGTAGAGTTTTTTCCTACTCAGGCATTGATGGATCTCAATTTTATCATACATTTATATGTGGTCTATAATAGCTTTTGTTATAGCTCTTACATGTATTTTTTCATGTGGTAATATATTTCCATGGGTGTAAATTCATATATGTTAATGGATAAAGGTACAATTCAATTATGTGGGATATAGTTGTTTCCAAACATACAGTTGGTTACTAGTAGGGAAGATCTTGATGAGGTAATGCATTGTATAATTATTAGAATGACTCTGATATGATTGAAAAATGTTAATGGCGACTTATGGATGGGATAAAGACATGATGATAGGAATTGGGCCATGAGGGCGACAAACCATTGATGTAGGGGGATTTAAGTAGATTTAATTATATATATATATATGCTTTGATAAATAATTTTTTACTTAATAATGATACATAGTGATTTATTCAAGTTATCGATGGGAAAATAATTTTTCCTTTTTACATGATGGTTTAGTTTCATTTGATTATTCATTGGGATTTAGTAATAACAGTAAACAATTTTCATCCCAAATTTTAGTGGGGATCCTATTGTGTTTTCATTTTATGCTCACCGTATATATATATATATATGCATGTATGTATTTTTGTATGTATAAACTATTTTCTAGGTTTTTAGGATCATTTTGGGGATCTATATGGTGTTTACTAGCTTTAAGAGTTATCTAAGTAATTTTTGATAGTCATAGATGTTATCAATTATTTATATTTAATACATTTTTCATATCATTTTTTATGAAATTAATCATATAAGGATACTGTTAATATTTATGAATGTTGGTTCTTGGTGGTTTCTCATCTTATATATTACTCCTTGAAATTATATTGAGTGTGATCCTTATCATTTTTCTGATTATATACCATTGGTTGCAGTATCTAGCACACGCTCAATTGGTGGTTTCCTTCAAGAGTCATTATCTCCTTTTATTATTTAATGACCTAATAGGTGTACCTTTATAAAGAGGTGTTCAAGATATTTTCCTAGTTATAATACTTGATTGTTGATTTTGAGGATGGTGTTTGTTCTAGTTCTTAGTCATAAATAAAAATGATATGGTAATAGAAAACCGTGTGGTTTCAAAGGAGTTATTTCAGGCTTTTTCATGAACAAAAGTAGTAGAATCCAAACTACAACATGGTAGATAACGTTTCTGATTTTTGATCATAAAAATTTAAAATGGATTTGGATAAAAATGTATTTTTTTGAGGAGGATGGATGTTTATAATTCAATGAATATTTATCATGGTGGATCATAATATAGGGAATATGGTCCCACTATAAAATTTTTATCAATCATTATTATATTTTAAGTTGAATTAATATCACTTTTATATTCAATGTACTACTTTATCATGTTTATTATTATTATTATTCAATTTTTTATTATATATTGAACTGTTTGATTATCCTTCCACATACACTTTGTCCAATTAGATTATAAATGAAAATATAATTTTCCATTTACTGATTCTCATTTTTGATTTCATCAATCATAAAATATTTAAATTATACTTATTGAATTAATTCAAATATTATAATGTTTAATATTTGGATACTAAAGATATTTGATTTATTTACACATATATTACCATCATTACATTCTTACAAAATATAATTTTATTACTACTTCAATTATTTATAAATGAGAATATTTTTGGATCTCAAAATGTATTGAATGATTATGGAAGTGTTATAATCTTTTTGTGATTCTGGGATCGATTGATTCCTCTAGTAATGAATTTTTTCCCAATAATCCCAATTATAGAAATATTTTATTTTTAATTTATATTTTTACTATTGTTGTGTTTATATCACTATAGTTATATCATTTATCATTCATTATTTAGGATTTTTATAAGAATATAATTCTATTTAATTGTATTTTTTTCATAGAAAAGAAAATATATAAATCAATGAATTGATTTCTCACTTTATGTTTTTTAATCAAAAACTAAACCATTTCAATTATAGAAACATAGCCTACAACAACACTACTATAGCCATCTTTGGCATTGAAAATGGTTATATGACATCTATGTCCATGATAAGAAAGTAACCATAGTTATATGGGACCTACATACATTTTCATTTCATGAATGTTGTGATAGGTGTACCCATGCATGTGAATGTAACTACTTTTATGAGTGAATGGTGTAGAAACGAGCCTATGGACACTTTAGTCCTTCATATATGTCAAAAACTTCCAACCCTAGATTATACTACCATGGTAATCCTACAACCATGTCCAGAGTGTAACAGAATATTCCTTCCCAACCTGTTACATTCCTAGTTTTCATTCTTATTGGTGATGGGGGAGGTTCGGAGAGTTTTATTTTTTGGAAGATAGAGGAGAAATAGAGATGAGATAAGACATAAATTTCATGTATTGTTCACATAGCATGTAAAGGTGGTTCATGACTTGTTATGATGTTTGGTGCATAACATGTATGTGGATAATTGGGAAAAAATTGAGATGGTATACCCATCATGTAATAAGAATTCATTATGTGTTATAATTAATTTATGAGGTGACACAATTTTCATAAAAATGTTGGATATTTTCTAAAATGAGGAAAATAAAAATTGTGTAACAGTAACATGATTAAAAAACAACATGTTTATTACTTTATGTTTTTTTCTAATACAAAATATATTTCATTCTACCGATCCATCTATTTATTTTTTGTATAATTGTAGGTACCTTTAGAGGATATTTTATCCCCTTCCCCCAACTTTGATTCAATGAATGTATTTGATATCTATTGACGATAAGTCATAAGTCATTCCTTATTATTGGTTTTGTCCACTTGTTATTATATTTGGGATTTTATAAAACAATTTTGTTTTGTTTTGGAGTGTTATTTAGACCAAATTTTTATGATCTTTGTGTGTGGTATATTTTTCTGTATGGTTTCCCGTATGGTTTTAGGGTCTTTGGGAAATTATTCATCAACCACCATTACACAATGAGTCAAAAAACACTTTTAGGTGTGGGATCCCTTGATTCTATTTATTTTATATAATTTCGAAGATGTTTTCATTTTAATAAATATAGGAGGTTGTTTTTCTTGAATAATCATAGTTAAATAATTGGTTAATAGAAATTGAAGGGGAAACGAGGGTTTGTTTCATGTGTCTTTACAAATTCAATATTATTGGGATATAATGGATTGTATGGGAACTATTCCCCACTGAAGATTGTGGTAGTTGGGGTATTTTTTTCACATGATTATATGTGATGTGAATTCTCTTCCTATTGAGATTTTTTTGATATCACATTAAATAGAAATTGGATAAACATGTAAATTTGGATAATGAAATGGTTTCCCCATGATTCTGTATAGTGTGCTAATTCACATAAAATTATGTTAAATGTGAAAAAATCCCAAATTTTAAATATATTTAATGAACTTTGAAGTGCTACACATGTTGTCTTGATGTGGGGTAGAGATGTATTTTTGATATATGGGGATGATTGTTTGATGACTGTTATTTTGGGGTGGCGAGGAAGATTTTTTGGAGGTGCAATTTTGTTAGTGAGGTGGTTGTTCTTTGGCCATGATTTTTTGATAGAATGATTTTTGTTGTGTGGATGTAATTTGGGGGTGGTGGGGTGGTTTTCATATCCCCATTCATTTTGGGTGGCTAAGTGGTTTTTAGAAGTTATTTTGGTATGGTGAGGTGGTCCTTGTTTTGATATACATTTCAGTAAGTGAGGGGTTTGATGTTTGGCTATGATTTTGGGGTGTTAAGGTTATTATATAACGGGTATAATCATATTATTATGAGTTTTGGTTGCGTTTTGATAGAATCCCTTGTATTGATGTAAAAAATAATTGGTTAACAATGTTTAAAATCGTTTTGGATGGTATGGATGAATTGATGGAAATGAAAAATTGTCAAACAAACAATGGTTTGTGTGGATAAATAAGTTTTATACAATATAATGTGTGTAAATGGCTTGGTAAAATTTTTGGTTGGTCATGTGTTGTAGTGTGTGGTTTTTATGGTGTTATACAAATAGAAGTAGTAGTTAATGTGGAGATGTTTTTAGTTTTGTAGTGTTTAGTTGTGAACCCATAGATTGGAATTATCTACGTGGCTATATTTATCTACTTTTATATTCATTTTTTATTTATATATTCACCCCACCCACATGAATCACTATGTTACAACACCGGTATAGTCACTTTATGGGTGTTTTCTTTAAAATATGGTGAATAGGACATTTGATCGGGTGCCCTCTCTTTCTCTCTTTCTGATGAATGGAGGTTTTTTAGTTCACAATATGATGGTTCTAATATATTAGGTGTATTTAGGCTAGTTATGATGTGGTTGTTCTTGTGGGGAAGTGGGCCTAGGTGTCTTCAGTCGAGATGTGATGTATCCCAAGTGTCTACTAGCTACATGATATGGTATGGGCTGTATAATGGTTGGGGTCATTCATTGTAGTATAAGGTCATGAGGATTAGGTCATTCATGATCATGACACCCTACATCTATGGTTATGTTTGTGAAAGGGTTATGGACACGGTTTTTTGGTTACATGTGATGTGCCCGTGCTTTTAGGGCAGCGAACCTAGTTGTTTATGCGAATGATGCTATTTAACCATGGCTATGGGGAATTTTGGTATATTGAAGACATGTAATCATAAGGATGTATGATGTTGGGATGCAAGAGTGAAATTCTAGTGGGAAATATGTGTGAGGAACCCTTTATTGATATGACTTGTGTTATATTATATTACATGACTTGTTTTATTTTGTGATAGTACATGGGTGATCTTATATTTGGTTGTTATACCTACACAAGAGCTATTTGGTAATGTTATTTTATCATGGGTGAATTAGTATTCTTATTTGACATGTTCATGAAAGGATTTTATTTTAAAACAGAGTAAACTTATATGATCACCATCACATATAAACTAATTTGTAGGTTTCTATGAGGATTACATTGAATTTGTTAGACATTAGTAGTCTTGTACATTGGATTACTTCTTTTCCACTTCTTTAGTATTATTTTTGGGTATTTACATTTATAGACATTTATCCATGCCAAATTTATTTATGTAGGAATTCTGGAAGATTTTGGTTTGTTTTATGTTATGTTCTAGGTTTTCTTGTATATGACTTATATTTTCTTCTGGCCATTTATTATTATAGTGGTTAATTCCTACCATTTCATATGATTTTTATACCCTCATTTCTAGTCACCAACTCGGAGCCTCTTAGACGTGGGACTCAAGGGGGGTAATTATCTATATCTCCTCACTGTGGTATCTTTAGATGGAGGGGATCAGGATAACCTATAATAAAATGGATTTTTGAGAAATATAATGAAGTTTAAAGTTAGGTAGAGTTTGTATTGCATGGTTCTATATAGAAACATTTCTATTTGACCTTGTTTTGTGACACAGGATAGGGAGGCAAGCTATGAAATGTCATTTTAGGTCTCATTGTGATCCAATGAATGAACTATGAACTTATTGAATGACCAATAGACATGGACTTGTTTTTAGTGTGAAAACCTTTGAGAGGTACATTAATAAGGATAAATTTTGTTCCTATTTTAATTGGGTAGTTTTTTGAAGGATAAAATGAATAAGTTGAATAAAAATTAATCTTATAAATATTACATACTACTAGGTTTTAGAGGTTCTTCATTTCTATTTATTTATGGTTCATATTCATCATCTATGTGTGGAACAACAAGTTGAGGTTATGAAATATGATACAATTAAGGTATATTTGCATGAAATGATAGAGGGGAATGACGATTAGTAGTGGGAATTGACTAATTTTCAGTGGTTAGATTTTTGGAAATATGTGGGGAAAGTTTTAGATGCAAAGATAGATAGATGTATAGAGGAGCTCAATATCCCCTTTGAATTGATATGGTCTCTGATGTTATAATTTTTCCATTTGGTAGTTATTTATAAGAAGGTATTTTCACATTAGTGGTGGGAACATTATCTTAGAGATAATATAGAGGAACATTTTTCATTGTTCATGTTTTAGAAAGAGTTCTAAGAAGTGTTCCTTTCATCAACCATTATATAAGTGATGATGTAGGAGCATAATTATCTACATCCACAGAGTATGTTGGTGTGGGAGTTGTGAATTATGTTCAGAGGCATTCAATGTTTTTTCATAGATATCTTTACTAGCGAGGAATCTCATGCAATTCATATTAAAAAGGTACTCATTCCTTTTATCCAATATGCATTCAGTACTTTTATGTTACCAATGTATCTATAGGTTAAAAAGAAGGAAGACATTATCAAGGAAATGCACTTTTTGGAGGATTTTGGTGAGAGGTGATCCTGTAGAATTCCTCAATAATAAGAGTTTTCCATGGAATGTATAATGATCTGGACCATTAAATTTTTTACTATTGGGGAGTTGACCTCAAAATTTTTCTTTTTAATCCACATGGGGTGATTAGTTTTTGTTCACTTCCTCATGGATTTGTGCTAATTTGATTTGTCTATGGTTCTCATGTCCATCATTAGAACATTTTCCCATCAGTATTTCAATCTCATATTAGTGGATGTGGATACATTTAGTTCCAATTTCATCATCAGTTTCTAATGAGATCGTTTCAGTAGTATGGGTAGTGAGATTTTTATTCATTGGGGAAATATGGAGCACATAGAGGATAACCTTAGGGTTTCCATTGTGTTCATTACCCTTAAAATATGTGTATAATTTGAGATGGTATTCGAAGAGAGTTAGAGGAGGTATGTGTGGTCAATTTCACTCATTGGAGGTGGGATTTCCAGCGGGGCTAAAATCATCTTAGTTATGACTAGTTTGTTTAGTGAATTTGTTTGTGCCATTTTTGATTTTGGAAAATCAAACTCCATTGATTCACTTGATAAATTCCATGCATTGAGACTATATATATAGAGTCTTCCCATGCCCCTAGTGTTTACTACACCAATTAGTGGCCGATCTAGCTTGTTTAATGTGTTCCTGCGGAGTACACTGATTTTGAGGAAACATCATTCCAATGGGGATATTTTATTCATATATATATATCCATACAATTCCAACCTAGTAATTCATTATTTGTATTATGTTCATGATGTTATCGACTACTTTCGGAGAAGATTTATTTTCTGAAATATGAATTCCTAACATGTGGTATTCATTTCTTGGAAGGGTTTTTAGGGTTATAGTCAGAACGTGGAGCTTGTTAATTATTTAATGACTAATTCGTAAGAGTAATTAGTGGAAATTTGGTAGTGGAGGTCCTCAAGGTCCTTACAGATATCCTCAATGTTTTTTTGGAGGTGTTTGTGTGCTGAATAAAAGGTCTTCATGCCTTTTTTATCAATTATTATTAATTTTTTTAATAAAACTAGATATCTCAAAGGATTTGAGTTTTAAATAGTCAAGATAAATTGTCTAATTTTTATTATAGATCCTATGATTTAAATTAAAAGAAAACTAATTATATGATTTGCAAGAGTTAAACACCCTAGAGGGACCTTGACTAGTCAGTCATTTCTATATGTCCTTATTTCCTATGTAAAGTCATTTTGAAAACATAGGGTAATAAAAAATAAAATTTTAGTACGGGTTTTCAGAACATGTTGAAACCATATAGGATTTCCAATTCAATGTAAAAGTAAAACATGTTATAAATTTGTATAATTATGACTGTAGAAATTTTGTGTAATTTTCTAAAGCAACATATTTTCAAAATAGCTTTCAACATATACAACATTTGGGAAATACATTACATTTATTCATAATATAATAAATATTTCTCTTGAAAAGGGATAATTATTCATTAATAATTATCAAAGGAACCTTAGATCATAACATAACATCCCTATTGCTACCGAGACATTGTAATAGGGTAAAAATAGTATCATTATTGATTAAACACCCTTTCCAATCCCATTATATTATTACGATAAGCTCCCATGAAAAATACGTGGAATATTTTGACATTAAAACATTACCCAGTGCATTGAAGCACTATATAAGTCTGTGCGCACCAATGAAATGATTGGAAAAAAGTACCCTAATAGTTTTGGTTCCCTCGTGATCCTCTTAATTCATTCATATAACTTTTGAGTGATGTTACTTGGAATTAAAAAACAAGTTAAATTATATTTTACACCATAAAACCCATGATGATTATTTTAAACTAAAAGCATTAATATCCTTTTCATAAACACGAATTTCATTGATATATATATATATACGTAATGAACAATTTATTTTCACATGATATGATATATATAAATTTATTTTTAAATAAATTTTTTTGTAAATATGATATTTAATTTTTTTTCATAAAATTATAAACATATATATGCATTTATATATATAAAGAGAAAATGAAATAAAATTATATAAAATTTGATACATATTTACATTTATATAGATAATATAAGATAATAATTTTTACATGGAATAATATATACATAAAAATTAATATATATATATATATATATATTCATATAATTCTGTACATATTTGTATTAACTTAATAAAAAATCACTTTTCCATTGGACACAATTTTAAAAAATAAATAACCTCTCATACACACATTGAAGTTGAATTAAAATTCATTAAACATCAAGAAAATTTTTAGAAAAAATAAAATAATATGAAGAAATTGTTTTTAACCTGAAATGATTAATATATATAAACATAAATCATTTTAATAAATATTTTTTTAAAAAAATAATTTTGAAAAATTAATAACATTATTTTAATTAAAGAAAGCATAATTAAGAATATTTAAATATTAAAAATAAAAAAAACTTTATGAGTGATCTATTTTACTTGAAATGTTTCATATATTCATATGTATATGTATGCATGAATGTATTTTCATTTATAAATAAAAAAATAAAAATACAGCATTTTTATGAAGAAAAATAATTTTTTAACCTCGATAACTTCAGTTAAATTCATTTAGGAATAATTGAAATTCCATAAACATTAAATCTATTTTTATAAAAGAAAACAGATTGGTATAAATGTTTTCTACATCTAATATTTTTGAGTAAAAAAATGTTGTTATATTCATGTAGGGTATTTGAAATAAAACAACATAATTCCCTTCATAGATATATAATTACAATTTTAAACATTACATATAAATTAAGGAAAATAAATCTCAAGGACTAATGATATTTTATTTATAAAATATTTCATGTAAAACCAACATGAATTGTTAATTGATTTTTTTATAAATTCAAAAGGATCACTTTACCATTATAAACACATTAAAATAATTAAAATACAATTATAAAATACAACACCTATGGACTAAAAAAATTCATATTAAAAATATGAAATTAAGAAACTTCTTTAAATATTTAAGTAGTGTTTTAAAAAACATTCTCTTACCTTCTAATATTGGTTTTAGATTGCTCATATAAAGATGTGTCTCAAGAAAGGATGATAAGATTACACATTCACAAATATAGAATAATGTTTTCAAATTCTGTATAAAACCTCTCCCATGAAGGCCTCCTCTTAAATATACTGGTCTTATATCCCCTTTTATCATCGGATTATATATATACACCCTATGTGAACCACTGTGATATCCAACTGGCATAAAATTCCAATTATCCTCATAATCAATACCTTATCCTAATCACATAAGATCTATCTACTACCTCCATTAGACTCAGTGTGAGGCTACCCAACAGAAATCATGTATGGTTATAGCATTTTATAATCACTAAATCTCATCTAAGTTAGCAGTTTCCCCTAAGATCCAAGTAACCCCCACATCACATGATTCACAAGGATATCACTCCACAAGGAAAATACAATTCATAGATCTCCATCCAGATAATGGAATAGAGAGTGATGTTCATTGTTGAGATTTTAAAGCTAACCAAAGGATGTCATTGTGAGGAAGACAAAGGCATGGTGTGTTCGTTATAACCAACACAAAAATTGTGATTCCCATTTTTCCTTTATATCACATCATAACTAATAATATTTTATCTTATTATTATAATAAAAATAATATTTTTTACTCACATATATAGAACATATTCCACTTTTTCATCAATCAATTTTTGTAAAATTTATTATCAAAATGTAATATTGAAATTCCCCTCCCCCCAAATATATATTATAGTCACATATTATTCATTATTTCTTAATATCACTTGTTTATATCTTATCGACACACATATTTACTTACAATATTCTATTATTTTATTATCCTTTTTATTCACATATATATATACACACAGACACTAAATTTATAGATATATTAATATATATATATATATATATATTAATCTAAGAAAAAAACTAACTCAATAATTTTAAGCATATTCACTAATTTAAAAAAACATATGTTCTTAAAATATGTTTTATAATTTAATCATCCATTAAAGTGTATATATATATATATCTTTATATAGTTTAATTATGATTAAAGTTATTCTATTGAAAATTTTACCATATTTATCTTGATGATATTCTCGACAAGGATTTCATTAAAACACAATAATCATAATACTAAAAATTATCTTCCTATAAAAAATAATTCTTTAATAATTAATCTATCATTTTTTTGTTCCAAAATAAATAATTTTGTTACATACTATGTTTTCTATAATCATTTATGACAATTTTTATTTAGAAAAACATCAAATTTTAAATAATATTTTATTTAAATATAAATTTTCCTAATTTAAACAATTGTACTTAATGCAGAAAAGTTAGATTACATTTTAAATGACTAAAACTCTACTATATTAGAGTTAAAATATCATTAAAAAACCCTTTTACTTATATCAATACATATCTCTTAATTCTACTTAAATATTATTAATATGAATATTGTTAAAATATATAAATCTATATAGATAAATTCTTTATATGTTAATATTTCATGAAATAATCATATAATTAATGTTAAAAATATATATATTTCTGGATTAATATAATATTAGAAATCCTGGCCAAAATAAAAATCTAAATATTTCATAGTTTATTTTTATTCAGTAATTTTTTTACATGATAGTATATAATTATTTAGCATTTAAAAAATATATATATATAAAGTTTAAATTATTTTTAATTTCTAATAATTATCCTAATATATAAGAAATTAAAAAAAATCACTAAAAACATTTATTAAGTGATAATATTAAATTTTAAAAAAGCAGGACCTTACAAGTTGTGATGTTAACCCCCCCCCCCCCCCCCCACATTAATGTTATGTTTGGGATAAAATTTTACCCATTTACTTATTCAATATCAATTTATTCTTACATATGAAACTGTGTATGTTGCTGGAGTTAAGGATTGAAATAGATGATTTAATGTAGAAGGGTTTTATCTAGCCTAGTTTTTTGTCGTGGGGTGCCCCAATGTTTCTCATCAATAAGGTGGATACCGATATTAGGTTATGTATAGAATAACATTGGTTGATTCATGTGATAGTTAAGAACTATGAAACTATTTTGAGGATATACATTCATTTCAATGAACTAATAGGAGAAAGTGGATTTTATTAGATTGATATAAATTCTAAATATCATCAGATGAGGGTGAAGAAGGTAGATATCTCAAACATTTCCTTCAAATACATGTATGTTATCTTTGAGATTATAGTCATGTAGATTGGAGTTATGAACAAACCATATGTGTTCATGAGGACTGTGAAATCCATTTTCCTTGAGTTCCTAGACTAGTTCATCATCATGTTCATTAATGACATATTGATCTACTCAAATTATGTGGAGGAGTATTCCAATCATATCAGAATAATCTTATTGGTATTTTGACGCAACTATCTCTATGGAATGTTGTCCAAGTGTACATTCTGAACATTATTCGTGAATTTCCTAAGGAACGTGGTGTCTCTGTAGGGCGTTCTAGTGTATGCATAATTGTTTTTAATTGTTTCAAGGGAAGAACCCATGAATATTGAATAGTTTCACAGTTTTATTTGTATTTCATGCCATTATTTGACGGTTTTCACTAATTTCCCATTGGTTATAGCCCGATTGATATCATTTATGAGGAAAGAGAAGTATTTTTTTACAAATCATTTTTAGTTAGAATTCAGTTATTTGAATTGGAATATGGTCATTTCTATAGTGTTTCAGTTTCCTAATGAGGGTTTCATTTTTGATGATTTTTGTGGTTATTCACATATGGGTTTGGGATGTATATTGAATCATCATAGGGAAATGATCTATCTAGGTCTATGATGTAATCTCCTCAGGATCTTAACTAGGCTACTAGTGATTTTATGATAAAATTGGGGCTGTTTTTACTAAATTTGTGGCAGGATTACCTCATTGGGGAACACATTTTGGACTTCCCAAATCACAAGAGCTTGAGATATATATTCTCTCATCTTGATATGGACATGTGAAAGTGGATGTGGATATATTTTAATCATGATTATGAAACTAAGATCTCTAAAACCTCAGTGAAAGAGAATTTTGTTGCTTACTCTTTTACCATGAGGTTGAGAAAGGATATTGGTTAGGAATCCAGGGTGTCCTAGAGAGCAATGGAGGAGTTAGCATCCTTGCACTTAGATTCAAGGGTCAATGGTTATAGAGGTTATTTTTTCAAATGATGGGGACTTATTATCAAATACGTGATATAGAAGAGACATATTGGAATGAAATAATGGTAGAGGAGATTTGTGATCATGTTTTCCATGGTGATGCTATGATTGGATGGTCGAAGTATAGTTATACCAAGATATTGTTTCATTGGGGGATTTTTTTTGTAGTAATGTGAAATAGAGTTATTCAGGAGTCTATCAACTATCCTTTGGTAGTATATCTTGAAGTATCTATGATGTTTTATGGATTTTGGATATAGATTTAATTTTTTGAGATGAAATAAGAAATGGTACAGTTTGTGGTGAATTGTATGGTTTTCTAGCACACTGTTCAGGATTTGGAAAATGGAAATGTTATATTAAAACCTTTGGTGATATGCATTTTCCCTAAGAAAAATTTATATCAATGTAAATAGTAATTTAATTTAACCAATCAAATCATAGAAATATCATCCAAAACTATGATTCTGAACTAGGATGACATTTAAGAGCTCTATATTGAATCATAATGTTCTTAGATTCTGAATAACTGGTGAACATCTTTTTAAAAGGGGGACACTATATACACCAATGGGGCCTTATCCAATAGTTTACCCCCAAGGTTAATGACATTGGAGACAATAATTACTGGTATTTTTCCTCTCTCTATAGTTTATTGGAAAAAATAATGTTCTCTATATCATTTTTTGGAATTGTTCAACTGTAGAAATAAATGGGTCTATGAATGTTTTATTATATATAACTCAAGGGATAAAATAAAAAGTGAGAAACAAAATATAACTTGTGGGATCAATGAATATAATTTTAAGTGCTTTTTATTCACTAAGATATTTTAGTATTTTATATATAAGGTCGTATTATTTACCAATGGATTAATTTCTCAATACTGTTGAATTTATATTCATATTCGAAGAATATAATGTCTAGATAACCATAAACTTCAAATTCAAATATTTATCAAAGAAATATAAAATTGTCAACTTTGGTTTTTACAATTGTAATGTTGGAGAATATTTTAGATAACTATGTGTTATTGTGTCTATTTTAAGGAAAAAATAACATTCAAGGATCTTGGGGTTAGTGTTTATGAAATATTACACTTAAACAAGAAGTGTAAATTAGTAAAAAAATTAACATTTTGTGAGTTATTTTCATGAAATGTTTCAAATATGTGAAGAAGAAAAAATGTTTGAATGGTTATAAACACACCTCAAGAAATAAACTGACCAATAATGGGTGATTCCTATTAACGGTAACGTTAAATTTGATTCATTTTTAACATTAATTTGATAGTAGTAATTGAATATAACAAACCATAACATAAAAAATTTATTATTACATTAATAAAAATTATTTCCAATTTATACATTCAAAATAACTTTTCTGTTAAGATTTTACTATAATTAAGAAAAAACTATTACATAAATAAGTTATAACATCCTCATATTGTACATTTTTTCCATAAAAATAGGTTTCTACATTTTCACCATAGTTTCATTCAAGATAGTTATCCTTTATTTTATAATAATTACTATAGCGAGAAGATTGATAATTCTATGGTTCCTACACATTCATAGATTCATTAAATAAACATTTTAAAATATTTTATAATTAATATAATTTTTTTAATATATATATATAAACGTAATAGAAACCCATTAGTCCAGTAAAAAACATCATAACCAATAAATTTTTTTTCATTTTTCATAATTATAATGATCCTATAAGTAAATAATAATCACATGTGATTTAGATATTTAACAAACAAATATTTTAATATCATAGGAAATCATTCAAAATAAATGATAGGATCAATGTAATATAACAGATTCAATTAAAATTAATTTCTTTGAATTTAATTCATTCATGTTTAAAAGCATGAATATGTCTTCTTCAAATAAAATGGTTTTGCTTAATACTCCATGAATTCATGAAAAAAAATACAATAGACATATTAAATCCTATTCAACTTGATTCTATACACATTCATAGAACACATTAAATTGTATTGTCTTAAAAATTTATCTAAAATGTTTTTCATCGAAGAGTAAATTATTATCCACTTAAATGGAGAGATATACCTTGGGCTCACTTGTAGTTACACATAATTACTATATAACATATCACTAATAAAAGGATTGAAATATTTCAAATTTTCAACACAAAACACTTCCAAATATCTTATAATCACATAAATAATGCTCTTTACATTTTCATATAAAAATAAAGATAAATATATTTTTCCATTGATTAATCTTAAAATTAATTATTTCACTAAACAATAAAAATATGATATTCCATGAAAACATATGAAAACATTCTGAGAATGCTAGGTAGATAATAACATATATAATGGTGGTGAATAGTGGTCATATAAAAAACATTAAAATAAATATTCTTTCAAACATTGAAAAAATGTGTAATGAATGACATGAATGGAAATAATTATAAATCTTAATCATTAAAACATTGAAATGAGAGTAAAAAACAGTTGAGAATATAATTTAAAAATATTTTGAACATGATAAGGAATAATAATTAATTTTTATGAACATTAATATGGAATATTATGTGTTTTAATGGTGAACTTTAGAATATGGATTTTAATAATTTCCCCATACTCTTTTAGTAACTTTTAAATAAACCGAACATTATAGGAGTGAACATGAAAATGATATAATAACATCTTGAATTTATGTAAAATATAAATTCAATATATTAATATGATTATTTATATATTAAAAAAAGAAAACATGGGTTGAAAATTACATAACTCTCATAAAATAATTAATACGATAAATAAATTACATTGAGACTCTTATATCTCCAAACATTCTAAAATTACAATATAATAAAATCATATTAATTATTTAACTTCTATTGAACCATTTATATAAGAATAGGAAATAAATTAAAGAAAAACATTTGGGGGTTTTTTGACATAAGTGATGACAGTTGAAATACTTAGGCAGGTGGTGACACAAGACTGACATAGGTATGTAGTGTTTTAGGTGATAATATTGGAATGAAACTGCACTAGGCCTCAGGGCTGTAAAATAGGCCATGTGGACTTATAATTATAGGCTATATAATGAGTCTACCTATACCCATATATAACATGGTATTTTATTACCTAATAAAAAATTTTCTTGTCCTCATTTTTTTATAAAACCATTTCAAATATCATTTGATTAAGATTATTTCATTTATTTCATTTAATAACATGTTTTTCTAGTTTCTAAATATGTTCAACTTATATATAATATACAAATTCTATTAGATCTGTAATAACTTTTTTATGTTGAATGTGGTCATTGGGGTCATAGTTCCATCATATTTAGTAATTTTTATTTCTTTTCATCTAAATATATTTTAGAAAAATTCATGTACCGAAAAAAATGAGATATATCATTCATAGAGGTGGTAGTCTGCACATATTCATGGCCAAAGCATTCATTTTTCTAACTAAATAAAAAATTAAAAAGTTGAAAAAGGTTTACCTTTACATGAATATAATAAAATAATGAATATCATATTTATTTTTTATATCTATCCTTATAACAAACATTATAAGTGGGTGATGAAAAACAAATCGCAACACTTTGTGGATGTAATAGGCTGCATGTACACAAGATAAATGTTATCAATTTAATGTTTATGGGGGGAGATAAGGTAGATAATATTTTACTTTTATAGATTCATAATTATGTTATAAAAATTATATATATCCCTTGAATTGATATTTATTAAATAAATACACTTTGATCGAGTTTTACATGTTGTTTTTTTGTAATAATGTGGATTGAATCCTTAATGTTTTCCCCGTATTTGATTAGAGTCGTCATGATTATGGTAGAAATATAATTTAATTTTTTTTGGGAAAAATGATTTTCTATAGATCTTTAGTAAAAGGAAATGTCCCCACATAAGGGATTTATGTTGCATTATGAAGGTCAAATGTAATTATGTTTGGAAACATTATTATTCTATTATGTGAGTTTGGCTATTTGAGGGAGTTCATATATTCAAAATGAGAAAATAATGAGAAAGGATTTTTGAGGAACACAAAATTAAATCACCAAATATTAGTTTTTCTCCAACCTAAGGTAATCCAAATACATAAACAAATTACAACATAAAAATTCATGTAGGGGAATATTTTTATATAAGGAATTCATGTAGCTGTGCAATCATGTAGGGGTTATCATGTATCAATTTTTAAATTTGGTGATCTATGTAACTGAATAGACTTCTACATAAGATCAGATAGCTATAGTAGGGTATTTATTCTATAATTTTAGAGAACATGGACCTATAGTAATAATATATCAGATGTTATATAAACATCTTGTAAGTTTCATGAATATAATTGAACAAAACTGGGATTAAATATTCTATATAAAAATGATAAAAGAATGCTACACTCCATTGGGGTAAATGGTTGGAATTTTACAAGGAATTTATTTCATAGCTGTGTTAAATTAGGATATGTTGACTTAGAAGATTTAGAAATAGATCATTAATAATGCACATATCATGAAACATGATTTTTTGCCATGATTCTAGCCAAAATAAAATGAAGAATATATCAACTCAAATAGAGTATTAAGTAATATATAATTCAAGATATATAAATAGATATAATATATTACATAAAGTAGTTTTTATACTAATATATTTATTGTTAACCTGAAGTTTTTTTATATTTTTTGAAGACCTGTTATGGAATTGAGAAGATTAATTTATAATTTTTATTGATTATACATAATTTAATTAGAGATAAGAAACATTTTTTCATACCTGATAAAAGAGGGTGCCTCCTAGGAAATAAACAAATCATATTACCATTCCACCTTGAATGTTAATGTGTTATGAAAGAAGAAATTATAGAAACAAGATCTTTCTAGAACATCATCAAGTTGTTTTGAATAGGGACACCATGTGATGTGTATATTCCCCTCCTAATCTCATAAATTAAATCATTTTGGTGATAAAGGGAGCATTGAGTTCTTATCTATGATGCGAGGAAGTGATTCCATTCATTAATCTTTAAAAGTTGGTATAGAGGGTCATTGAGACACTTTCATTCAGTATATTATATGATGTATTACATTATAGTTGTTTTTGTACATAGGAAATTAATCTGTTGATAATCCATGGAAAAGCTCTGTTATTATGAATCATGTATAATCCTCTATTGCATTATTTATTTAATCCCTTATAGAGAGAAATGTATTGAGATAAAATTTTGTTCCATATGGTTATTTAAATATCAAGATCTTATATTTAATGTTTTAAAAATAAATTTTAGTCAGGTTTACCGCTAATGTTAGGGTAATATTATTAATAAGGTACGAATAATTAATTTCAATGGGAGGATATTGGGGTGAAATAATATTCCTTATAAATAATGTTAGTGGACAGATTTTTCAATCATAATGGAGAACCAATTATGAAGACAATAATTTCCAAATATAGATGAATATGCTGAAATACTACTTCAGTTCATTTGAAAGGTAATTTTAAATAATGGTTACTCATTGAATAGAAGTTATAATTTAATGTGGATCACTTTCTAAAAAAGAGCAGAAGGAGCTGTATAGTGACTAATATTTTAAAATATAAAAATTGTGTCATTAAATATGAATATTCATTACATACTATAACAATACTTGCTAAAAATTTATAGTTATCATGCATTTGAAAATTTGGAATCATAAAAAACATTTCATATGAGTTCTAAGTTATCTCCCACCAAATCCATCATAATAATCAACCTTATTAGACTAATCATACATAAAATAATTCATTAAGCATGGGGAATAAAAACATAATAAATTGAGAGCTTTGATTCCCATAAAGGGAAAACAATGGACATAATGATGAATATAAATTCATTACATGAGGTTAAGGTCATTATAACATGATCTTAACATTTTTAATCCATACCATACATATAAAAATACTTAACTATGAGTTATTGAAATAATATGTATGTCAATAAGATAGGAATCAAATAGTACTCAATGAAAATGAGCCATTGGAGAATAACATAGAAATATGCCTTGGATTTTTGTAATACACATAAGAATAAATGATAAATTACATAGAAGTAAAGATCATTTCCAAGGTTATAATAGTTGAATAAGATTAGTCCCCAAACCATTATAGTAGTTATGGTTTAATCACAAATATACTATAGTGGGAAATTTCCCTTACAAAATTAGATTCACTCCATATTATATTGTTTTTTATCTCATGATATATCAATATTCAGGCAAAGTGTTGGAGAGACATATAGGTTCCAGACATCACATCATGAAAATAATATAGATTTTTTATAAAAGTCCCTAATAGTTTTATCATATCCAAACCCATGAAAGGATGTGTGTTTCATAAAAATTTCCTTATAGTAAAACCAATGGGAAGTAAAAGGGTTTCAAAAATATTTTATCATTTCATCATCACATAATCTATTGAAAAATAATTATTTTCATAACCATTTTTTAATTTTACCGTATTATCCGTTCATAACCCTCATGAAAGGAATGTGTTCAATAAAAATAATTTAAAAATAAAAATAAAAAATTGAGATAAAGCATAATTATGGTATCATTACATCAATTCCCTACTAAATAATACAACAAATAAAAGGATTCAATCATAAATATAAAATAGTTTTTGAAAGTTAACATGGCGCATTTATTTATGGAAAATGACATTTTACAATTCAAAACAAATACATAAAATTTAAAAATTCCCCAAAATAATAATCAATAAAATTTCATTAAAAATATCATTGGTAATATTTAAATGAATATTTTAATGATTAACCCTCCACGATGGTGGGAAATACATTTCATTCCACATTCATTAAAATGATTATTAATTTTACATATTTGGAAAAAAGTCATAACAGAATTATTCAGATAAAGAAATGTTTATATCATTAGAAAAATTTAAATAATTAAAAAATGGATAACATTTTATTTCAAAATAATTTTAAATCATTAAAAATGTTCTTTAATTTTTTAATAAATCATATACATGAATGTAAAATGATATTCAACCGAATAGTGAAATGATGTGGGTGTTCTTTAATAACATTCTTGTAGACACATGAGTTTATAAAGATTGTAACATTAATGGAAAACATGTATTATCCTGAAATAATAATAGTAAAAAAATTGATGAGTTTCTTGAGAGGTAGATCATAATATTTTATCATTATATGCATAATCATTAAAAATCATGATTAACTATGAGATTATAAAATAAAAACCATACACAATACTAATGTTTTAATCATATAAACCATGAAATAATTTACATTATATTAATATATAAATCGTAATAATATTTATAATAATCATTATGAATGAAATTAATTCTAGTGTAGAATGTACAGCACATAAAAGGATCAGGATGTGAATCTAGATTTTGTTCCCTGGAAATAAAAGTTTGATGAAAACCCCCTAACCACTTTGGAATCTATCAAATTGAAAGAACCATTAATTTATTATATAAAATTAATATTTTAATATCATTAAAATAAGTATATTCATGATATAAAATTTAAAAATTCAAGTATATAAACCACACAAATGAAATAAGTGGTGAATATAACATATGTCCCCCAGAAATAATTAGGATACTAAAAAACCCATATCACAAGTCTCAAAATTATTCATACACATTTGAATATACATTATAATAATTTTATTATTACTATACACTTATTATAAAAGCATAATCATATATATCATAACTCATATGGTAAAATTAAAACCTCTTATCACATATTCATTAACAATCCTGTGTTGAATCACTGTGTTGAGTAACAATTTCTAAATTTCATCATTTATGACATGGTTTAGAAGTTGTTATAACTATATATTGATTATGGTTCCATAATATTAATTATTTTTATATTGATATAAATATATAATATAATAATTATTAATATGTTTATAGTCAACCAAAAAAAATTAGATTTTTGTCAATGAATTACCCCGTTCATGTAAATAGTTGGCTATAAAAAAACATTAACATTATTTCTATATTCTCTATTAATAAAAATTTAAAGGTAAATGTTAAAAAATATATATATAATTTTATTATAACATATAAATCATGTATATTCACTATATCTATCATTATTACTATATATATATCACATTAATTTAAAAAAAGAATTGCATCACTTAATGGATGCAGTAATCTAAAAAAACACACGAGCTACGTTACCGTTTTACAATTGCTTATAAATCAAGATGATAGATGTTATATTATAATTTTAAAATTATAATTATGTCATAAATATAATATAAATATTTCAAATCCATCACCATGTCCACCCATGAGACTCGGTGATGAAAAAAGTATTACATCAGTTCATGAGGGGAATATTTTTTATACACACGATTGATGATTTAATTTCCAATTTGATGGAAGAGGATAATAATGTGGGTTATGAAACATGAATAATAAAATATATTTTTATTAAAGATACATGTAATATTATAGTTTCATAGATTTGGAATATTTTATTGATTTAGAACATGAAATAGAATGAAAATGCATGGTTAAGGATAATACATCTTCTTCGGAGTACCACTTTTGGTTTACAACTAAATCCATATTATGATGTTTTAATATTCATAAAAAGGACTCTAAGAATTTTGGAAGGAATTATTGTAGAGATTTGTGCTGGAATTAGATAATCTGAAAGGCTTTTATTGTTTAAATAGGAAAGTATATAGGTCCCCATTTATAGATGGGGGAGAAGACACACATGTATTTTTTGAAAGAATGTCTTAAACATGTTTTACACATTATAAAACGATATAAAAGGCCATTTATTGAAAATCATATGAAATAAGTTTTATATTTGTAGATGAAATAAGAATTGGAAAAGTTTTTATATCATTTTTACCATTATATTTTTATTTTAACACCTGATGAACTCCTTTTAACCTTAATTATGTTAAAAATATTACTTCTTATAAAACGAATTTAAATTGGTCTTATTATAAAGTAAAAATTATTATGATCCAATATATTTAATCAAATTTTCAAAATTTAATTCATATAAAAAGAAGAATTTAATTTAAAATTTAACATGCAGATAAGATGAAAATGATGGTTTCCTAATAGAATATCACCATAAGTTTAAAATGATTATATATAAAAAATAAAAATAATAATTATTCAAATAATATAAATTGCATTAATAAAAATAATATTTAACTAATTTTATTTTTAAACACAAATTAAAAATGATATGTTGAAAATTCACTTATTGAAAATGTTTTTTTAATAAAAATAAACTTAATCACTATTCATTAAAAATAATATGTTTTCAAATGTCCAAAATTTCACTATATAATAATTTGGAAATATTTTGTATAAAAATTAATTCCAATTTTTCAACTTAAATTTTAGAAAAGTGGAAAAAATAATTTTATTATTTGTTACAAAAAAACAATGAAAATGAGTTTTGAGAAAAAATCCACTTTGATGTATATAAAAATAATACCAAAAAATTCGTACTTATATATCAATATATATTTTTATCAATAAGAAATTTTTTTTAAATGTGGTCATTACTATTCATAGTAAAATGATTATTTTTTAGGTTTTAATGGTTATGTGTAATGAATAATATTACTAGTATATTGTGGTTCAAAATAACTTGATATTGATTGTAACATAAGTTATCTAATAAATTATATTTATTTTAAAATAAACTAAATAAATTCTCAATGTATTACATTTTATAAATTTAAAATTAATTTCATCATCAAAATTTAGTTACTTTTATACTAATTATAGTAACCCAAACTTTTCAAACAAGGAAATATTATATGAATAGAAAAATATTCATTACATAACAATATAATATAAACTGAACACATATAAATATAGTTCATTTGGAAAATTTTAAGAATTTTTTTGTAATAGATCTACATGATCTTCTACATAGTTCATCATAATGAGAACTATTCTTTGGATTATCATATATATAAACTTTCATTATAACCAGGGTAAAGGAAACAAAATAAAGGGAGAGATCAGATAGTCATAAAGGGTATGAGAGATATCATGGATCACCTAATCATAACAAGATAATAAGTGCATTGTGAATATGAGTATAACATTTTAAAACAATATATTTTATATAAAATATCTTATACATTAGTCATAGAATAAATCATGGTAGTTCATAAGACATGAATCATAATTGAATAAAACAACATGATCTATGGGAGTTTAACATATGCATAAGGAAAGTATTTTTGGCATGTACATAGTCACAAAAAATCATTTCGTTCATCATCATTGATTATATCCTAAGATGTCCTAGTGTGATGGGTTAACTCTATAAATAATCATAATAGTCATTGTTCAGTCCCAATACTATCATAGTGGATGAATTACCTAACTAAATTGGGTTCAATTCCACTTCCCATCCTATTTATCTCATGAAATATCAATATTTACCCAATGCATTAAAAGTAGATATAGGTGCCACTCTTCATATTATAAAAATTATATTTATGTATTCTACAAGATCATAAAACAATAATCAAATATGATCCCATAAAACAAAATAGGTTTCAAAAATATTCGATCACATCTAACCCATTTAAATGAAATGTTTTTCAGAAAATTTCTATATTTATGTGTAGAAAATCCCATGAAAGAGGAATGTCTTTGACTAAATCTTCATAATTTCATCGTAGAATAGCCCATGGGAGATGAATGTTCCTCACAAAGATTTTGTATTAATAAACATTAACCATTTATTTAAATAACAATGATGGTAAATAGAAATCATATCCCTAGTAAATCATAAGTAAAATCATCTTTTTTCATCAAAGTAGGAAACTAATTTTAAAAGACCACTTGGAAAATTTATTTGAGGTAAATAAAATTTTCATTTTTTCATAGTTTATTCAGAATCAATAAATTACCAAATATTAATGACTCTATTTTCATTTAATTTTTTTATAATATTTTAAATGAAGCTCCAATTCATTTAGTTTTTATCATGATATCAAATATTGTAAACTATGGAAAATTTAATATAATATCAATTCCACATTTTAAATAAAAAATTAAAATGAGATTCTTTTGAAAAAATTATTCATTTAAAACTATTATTAAAAATTAAAAAATGGTTATAAATATCACTCAAAAGTTATTTTATAATATTATAAACATTATTTATAATTTTTTAATCCTTAGACGTATATGAAAAAATTTATTCTGATAAAGAGATAAATAATGGTGTTTTTCCTTATTATTTTATTTGGAATCTTATGTACATAATGAAACTAAAATGTATGGAAAATATTAATTCTAAAAAAATAAATAATGGAGATGAAAGTAAATGATCTAATTGATTAGTATATCCTAATATTTCATCATTAAAATCCATATAATAAACTACAACATTAAACAATGATATTGAAACATAAATTATTTAACACTTTGGTAAAGATGGAATCAAAATCCCCTTAAAATAATGATCATTGTATATATCTATTGAATATGGATTGATTTTCAACATATGCATCATAATTGGCCATAATGGGTACAATATACACAACACAAATGGAACTATCATTGAATATGATGTGTCCTCCCTAGAAATTGTAATGCGCTGACCCCAGTTACCCAGAGTCAGTGTATTATTATATAACAATGTCATGATACAATGAATAATGTCCCAAAGGACCGATCAGTTTAGTATCCTTGGGTGTACTAGATAGATTCATAAGTTTTACATTACATAATTAATTAAAAACAACAACACAGTTTTTCCCCGTTGACCACACATATATCCTTATAATATCCCTATAGGTCAACCATAAAATATTTCTTCACATCTGGGGAAAAATAAAACATAGAAAGGGGTGATCTTAGATTCTCAGAAAGGATAACAATATAGTGGAAACTTTCATAAATAAGCATAATCATTTAAGTAAATGTATAAGACTAAAACAAAAGCCTTTTAAAATTAAACTTTTTCATAATATGGAAAATAAAAAATCAAATAATTTCTTTTATATATTCACATGGATATTCTACAAGGAAAATAATCACATGAAATATCAATATCCACTTATATAGTGACGGAATACATAATTCCAGACTTCATAACCACATAGTCAAGGCCTTGTGCCAAAACTAAAAATAATATTTCGTCAAGACCATGTTCTAAGACACTAGTTTGTCTCATGAGACCTACCAATTCATAGGGGAGCTATAGCGGGCTCCACCCGTCACTTACTAATTCCAGTTCATTTATTTATGAAAAGGTTTAAACTTAACATAAACATTAGTATTAAAAATAGCATATGAAATGTCAATACATTATCCATAAACCATGAATGGTGTTAAAATAACACATACATAGTAAATCAAATCACAAAACCATCAATACAATATGGATGATTTTTATCATAATAAATCAACTTCGAACAAGTTTAAAATCTATCAATGTATGTTGACATAAATGAAATGAAAACAAGTTGAAATAAATAACTCTTTCTATTTTGAAATCATTTAAAAGTAACATAATTATAATTGAAAAGATTTAATTGGGAAATGTTTCTATAAGATTTTACGGGAATCTTCAAAGATGATATAATGGCAGAAAATAGCCACACCCATCATATAAGATAAAAAAAGACAATATTACCCTATGTTTGTTGAAAACGTCATAAAGTACCTTGTTTGGAAAACGACGGAACAATTCCATTAAAACACTTTATAAAATGTCAAAGAAGTGTATAAATGAATTTAACCCATAGTATAGTAAATAGTGAAAATGTTTTTAAATACATTTTTAAGAAACATGGATGTGGTTGATAAAGGGGTCTATGTAGATACGTACATAAAAAGAACCTCGGATAATAAAGAGATTGTGAAATTAACCCTTAACTTTTACTCCTCATTATTTGATGGTATTTTAACATCCTATATAATAGTTAAAACATTGTTATTAAATTATAAAACAATCTTATACTGTTGGGCAAAAATCCCTCAAGGTAACATTGCAGTATTTTTGGGTTGATTGTGTTTGTTGACAAAGCAGGTTTTCATGGAGAATTGTCGAGTTCCCGAGAAGTTGTTGACAGTATATGTTGACAAAGAACTATGACAAAGAAAAGGACGATCTGGAGGCGGTACAAAAGAGCAGTACAAGGTGGCACCGTTTCCCAGTGTTTGCCAAATTTATGGGCCTGGAAATCGCCAATGGAAAATGGAGTGATATGTTGTTGGCAAAGGTTGAGGAGAGAGAAATGAAAGCGGTGCACGGAAACATTAAGCGTGGTGCGCAAAATTAGCGGGTTGCGCGAAATCTTGAAGTGTGGCGCGCAAAACAGCGGGTTGCGCGAAATTGTATTTCGCGCAAAAGATGTTTCAAGGCCGAAAGCTTGAAAATCGGTAAAGGCATGAGGCGCGTGAAATTTTGGAGGCGTGCGCGAAAAATTAAAGTGGCGCGCGAAATAGCAGATGAAGTATTTCGCGCAAAAGATGTTTCGAGGTCCGAAGCTCGGAAAATGGCAAAGGCATGAGGTGCGCGAAATTATGGAGCAGTGCGCGGAAAATGTTTGTGCGCGGAAGATTTGTATTTCGCGATCAAAGCGGATTACGCGCTCAAGGAGGGTTTTTCGCACGGGGTCGATTTTGCCTATAAATATCAAGTGACCCTCCTCAATTCAAGAGAGCTCAAGACATAGAAAATAACCGAGCTCTGGTGCGCGAAATTGATGTTAGAAAGGGTGTTGCACGTAAACTTAAAGTTTGCGCGTAAAGTCAGCTGTTGCGCGAAAAGCTAAGGCTGCGCAGAAAGTTGGTGTTGGCGCGTAAAAGGAAGGTTGCGCGAAAAGTGGATTTCGCGCAAAAGCATTGAATTGCGCACAAGGCAGTTTCCAGGCTGCGCGTAATATTTGGAGGTTGCGCGAAAAAGGAATTTCGCGCAAACCATAGAAATTGCGCGCAAGACAACGTAAGGGTTGCGCGTAAAAATTGAGGTTGCCCGGTACATCCGGTGCAAAGTGAGATTCATCTGCGGGTGAAAGTTGGACTTCAACAGAGCATCTACATACAGAGGAAGATGCATTCCTTCATGAAAATGAAGAGACCTACAGGTCTATAAACTGTGAGTGGATTCCTTCCAAGGGAAGTGAGCTTAGGAAGAGGAACAAGGTGATACTCTCCACCGGCAGTGATCCAGAGAGAGAGAAACAGGGAGTGACCCTTGGGAAAGCAGTGAGCTGACCCTAAACATTGTATAGGCAGTGAGCTTGGGCATAGAAGTGATCTAGCCCGAACATTGTAATCCACATCTAGTGAAGTTTAGTGGACTTGGTACGACCGGCAACCTGTCGGCGTATGCTCCTTGGACGTAGCCCTTAGCGGTGAACCAAGTAAAATTGTTGTGTCCTATGCTTGCTTTACATTCTGTTTATATTGTGCAGCAGGAAAGAGAGAGAAGAGTGCTTTGCTTAACAGCGAAACAAGATCAGAACGGGCTTTAATTTTTAATTAGTCATACCCTGATTCACCCCCCCCCCTCTCAGGGTAATCAGCCTAGTGGACCTAACAAGTGGTATCAAAGGGAAAGGTTAACAGTTGGTCTTCTCTCAATGGAGGTCACTAATCATAGAGGGATTCCGATCTTCGACGGATGTAATTTTCAGATATGGAAGAATCGAATGCAACACTATTTCCGATCTCTGGGAATGGATGTGTTTTCAGCAGCTATGCATGTTATCACAGCTGATATTACTAGTGGTGCATTATCAGAAGCTGAGCACAATGATTTGGATGCTGATTCCAAAGCAATAAACGCCTTAGGGGGAGCCCTCTCTAATCCCATTTATACAAAGGTGATGTCATGCAAAACGTCACATTCCATGTGGGAAAAACTTTTGAATATTTATGAAGGGGATACAAAAGTCAGAGAGGCAAAGCTGCAAGTGTTGTGGAACAAGTATGAAGATCTCAAAATGAACCCGAATGAGTCTGTTGATGCATTCTTTGACAGGGTAAATGCTGTGGTAGAAGACATGCGGGGTCTTAGAGAAATTATCGAAGACATTAAAATCGTAAACCGCATCTTGAGAAAGCTTCCACCTCGGTTCAATCCGAAAGTTTCTGTGTTGGAAGATAAAGATCCGAAAGAGCTAACATTGGATAACCTACACAGCACTCTTGTTGCATATGAAATGAGAAATGATGAAAACAATGCTGTGGAAAAGGGGAAATCCAAAGAGGTGGCATTTAAGGCCATGAAGAGACTCACTATTGAAGATTATCAGGAGGAAGAAGAGTCAGATGAGGTGATGTCGTTCCTTTCTTCAAATCTGCAAAGAGGAAAAGGAAAGTTTAAAGGGAAACTTCCACTAGCATGCTTCCGGTGCGGAAAGTCTGGTCATCTTGCTGCAAGATGTCCCAAAAAGTTTCAAGAAGAAAGCGATGAAGTTGAAGTTGAGATTCCCATGAAAAAATCTTCAGCCTATGTTAAAGGGAAGAAGCAGTTCAAGAGAAATTTCTTTAAGAAGAAGAATCTTCTTTCCCAAGAAATTGACAGTTCAGCTGAGTCTGAGGGTGAAGAAGTTGAAGAGATAGAAAACTGCAAAGATCGTGGTCAAAATGCGATGGTGGCGGTTGCTAGTAGTGCTCTAGAAAAGAAAGAAACCGAAACTGATGAAGAAGAAGAAGAAATTGAAGGGAGAGTTGACATGGAAGCTGAATTAGAAGCATCTCTTGAAGAGATAGATGTTTGGCGTGAAAAAAACAAAGAAATACAACAATATAGTACGTGATGCCAAACTCTACATGTAACAACAAGAAGAAGAGAAGTCTGAGCTTGAGAAAGAATTTGAGAATCTTAAGTCTTCCAGGCCAGAGCGCACAGAAAAGGTTGATGAGCATAAGCTCAAGATTGTAGAGCAGAAAAGGGAGATCGATTGCTTGAGTCGAAAAGTGAAAGATCACGTCAAGCGTATTGAAGAGCTTGAAGAGGAAGTTGTCGGTCTGCGGAGAAAAGTTAAAGACCAGGAAAAACCTATGAATCCCAACACTTTCTTGGGAAATCAGGTCGTTACGAAGACAGAAAAGAAGAAAGAAGAGCCTAGTAGTTCAGCAAGAAAAAAGCAGCAATTGAACTCAGATGTTAAGGATGATTCACGGCTTAATCAGAAACAAAAATCTGCGGCAGTTAATGTTAGACCGCAAGCACCTGTCCCGAGATTGAAAGTGGATTTGAGCACAAAGAAGGATCAGAATACTCAGAGATCCAATGGGGAAACTCGTAATGATGAAGTAACACGAAGGAATTCACCTTATATCAGGTGTTATTGTTGTGGAAAGATGGGACATTCACAGTATGTGTGTTCCATAGCCAAAAGATATCGAAAGGAACAAGAACAGAGATGGCAGCCAAACAGAGAACGGTTTTCCAGAACATTTTTTGAAGGACACTGTTTTTGGTGCGGAGGATTTGGACACATGGCTAGGTACTGCACTCCGACCATTTAGAAAAATGTGCCAAAGAAGAATCAAAATGTTCGCAAGCAGCAGATCAGTAAACCGACAAGTGAGTTAAAAGTTCAGAACAGATTTGCTGTTTTGCAAGATGAAGCTGGCCCATCATACTTTGAGAAAGAACAGAAGCCTCAATCCATTCCGAGTATGAAAGAAAAAGTATGGACTAGGAAGAAGAAAACTGAGAAGGCCGTAGTTGCTGAAATTGCCCTTAAAGCATCAGATCGTTCTGGTGTTTGGATCCTTGACAGTGGTTGCACATCCCACATGACGGGTAATAAGGATCTGTTTACAGGCATAAAATATGACAAAGAAGGAGTTTTCAAGTGTGGAAATGATGAAGGCCTGAATATTGTTGGCTCAAGAAAAGCCAAGTTGGGGGAAAAGAAATGAGACATGCTGATGTCTTGGTGGTAGATGGTCTCAGTCATAATTTTCTTAGCGTCAGTCAATTATGTGACTCTGGGCACTCTATCCTATTTACCAAGAAGATGGGTATTGTTAAAGGAAAATATGGAATAGCCATTCTTCAGGGAAAACGAACAAAGGGGAATCTTTACCTAGTAGGTGGGGAAGAAGATTCATGCCTTTTATCCAGAGAAGAAGAAAATCAGCTGTGGCATAAGCGACTTGGTCATCTATGTCAACCATCTATGGAAGATCTGGTAAAGTGTGATGCTGCTAGAGACCTTCCCAAACTATCACGTGATCGCACTCATACATGTGATTCTTGTCAACAAGGGAAGATCATCAGAAAGACATACAGGCCAAAGGAACAAAAAGCAACTCGAGTGCTCGAATTGGTGCATGCTGATGTATGTGGACCTATCTCACCACGAGCTATAGATGGGCAAAGGTACTATGTTCTTTTCATTGATGACTACAGCAGAATGGCCTAGGTATTCATCATTACCCATAAGACAGAGGTGTTCAGTTGCATAAAGCAGTACAGGAGGGAATCAGAAAAGATGCTTGGGCAGAAAATTCTGAAGTTTCGTACTGATAACGGTACAGAATTTACAAACAGTCAGGTTGAAAACTATCTCGAGAAACATGGGATAAGGCATCAAGTTTCATCAGTGAGAACTCCCCAACAGAATGGAGTGGTAGAAAGGAGGAATCGGATCATTAAAAACATGGCAAGAACAATGCTTATTGATAAGGACCTACCAGAGAAATTTTGGAAGGAAGCAGTTTTGACATCAGTCTATGTTTCAAACAGGTCCCTGTTATGTCCGAAGCAAGGGAAGACTCCGTATGAACTGTGGTACGGAAAGAAGCCAACGTTGAAATACTTTCCAATCTTTGGAAGTAAGTGTTTCATTCTCAACAAAGAACATCATAGGAAGTTTGAGGCACGAGGAGATGAAGGGATATTCCTTGGCTATTCAGGGAAAAGCAAAGCATATAAATGCTTCAACAAGAGGCTAGGAAAAATTGTTGAGAGTAATGATGTCACTATAGTCGAAAATGAACAGACTGCTCAACGACCCAGTGAACTGTTCCTGGATGAAAGTGATGATGAGGTAAGCAACCCAGGGGGAGAAGAAGTGGCAGAAGCTGACTCAGAAGAAGATACTGATGATGAAGAGGAAAGTGTCAAGTCGGTGCCTGCGAGGAAGCCAAAGAGTCGAGCTGAGATTGATAGGCAGAATATCATTGGTGATCAAACAGCTCCAGTTCAGACTCGAAGAATTAAATCATCACAACAAGCATCGTTTTTTTCTCATGTGGAGCCGAAATGTTTTTCTGATGCAGTTGAAGATGAAAACTGGGTTCAGGCCATGAACGAAGAGCTTGATCAGATTGAGAAGAACCAGACATGGGAGATTGTTTCGAGGCCAGCGGACAAGAATGTCATTGGGACCAAATGGGTATATCGCAACAAGATGAATGAAGATGGCACAATGATTCGGAACAAAGCACGTCTAGTGTGCAAGGGGTACTCCCAAATCGAGGGAATTGATGTTGATGAGACATTTGCACCGGTTGCAAGGCTGGAGACAATAAGATTATTCCTAGCCATCGCAGTGCAAAGGAAGTTCAAAGTGTTCCAGATGGATGTCAAATCCGCATTCTTGAATGGGGTTCTGGAAGAGGAGGTGTATATTGAGCAGCCAGATGGTTTTCTCATTCATGAGGATGAGAAAAAAGTTTGCAGGCTGAAGAAGGCATTGTATGGGCTGAAACAAGCACCAAGGGCATGGTACTCAAGGCTTGATCAGTACTTGAAGAATCTTGGTTTTCAGCGTGGAGGAGTTTATTACAATCTCTATTTCAGTAATGACAGTAATCAAAGGATGATGGTGTTGGTTTATGTCGATGAGATAATATTTGGTGGATTAGATGAATCTCAGTGCAGACAGTTTTCCGAATTCATGAAAAATGAGTTTGAAATGTCAATGATTGGAGAGCTAACGTTTTTCCTTGGTCTACAGGTAACACAAGGAAGGAATGGAACATTCATTTCTCAATCTAAATATGCCAAGGAGGTGCTGAGAAGGTTTGGAATGGAAAATTCCAAGGAGATGAAGACTCTGGTGGCTACCCGGATGAAATTATCAAAAGATGAGGATGGCAAGGCAGTTAATATCACAGAATACAGGCAAATCATTGGAAGTCTGTTGTAATTAACCGCAACAAGGCCTGATATTGTTTTCGCCACATGCCAAGCAGCGAGATATCAGAGTAATCCCAAGGAAAGTCACATGCTCGCATTGAAAAGAATACTTCGGTATATTAAGGGCACGGTGGACTTCGGCTTGACATACAATGACAAATCTCAGACAGAGTTATTTGGGTACACTGATGCAGACTGGGCCGGTTCAGCGGATGATAGAAAATCAACGTCCGGTGGTGCATTCTATCTTGGTGGATTGTGTATTTATTGGCTAATCAAGAAGCAAGATTGCATTTCATTAAGCACCGCAGAAGCTGAGTATATTGCGGCCACTCAAGCCTGCACACAGTTATTGTGGATGAAGCAGCAGCTTGAAGATATGGGAGTTGAAGTGAAGTCTCCGATCGGAATCCAGTGCGACAACTCAAGTGCTATAAATCTTAGAAAAAATCCCGTCCATCATTCAAGGACAAAGCACATTGAGATTAATTATCACTTTATCAAGGAGAAGGTTGAGCAGGGGATCGTGAAGTTGGAGTATGTGCCTACAGAGCTGCAGGTTGCAGACATTCTGACAAAGGCCTTACCCAAGGCAGCATTTGAGAGGCATCGACTGGCTCTGGGAGTTCATTCGACTCCCCGCACTTGAAATAGTGTGGATATGGGACCACCCCCCCCCCCCCTCTCCCCGAGGTATGGTGTTTTTTTTCCTAATGCACTGATATGTGTTCTCTACTATGTTACAGACTACAAAGGAGTGACCTTTGGGTTCGTTGACAAAGGGGGAGAAAAGTGTTTGATAATGGGGGAGAAAATAGTGGTTGTTCAAGGGAGAAAATAGTGCGGAGATTTGATAAATCATAATTGATATGGGGAGAAGCTGACAGGTGGAGCAGCCAGAAAGGGGGAGCAATGAGAAAGGGGGAGTGTATTAAATCTGACGATGCTAGACGTGATCGATCAAATCATAGAAATCACGACAGCTGAGGATCGTGATAAAAGCAGAACAGTGGTGTTGGAATGGTGAGAGACGGTGTCCAGCTATCAACAATTGGTATCAACTTAAGAATTCACCAATTGGTATCAGTGTGGTTCAACAACTGGTTTTTATTTTAAGAATTGGTATCAGGGTGGAATCGACAATTGGGGTCTGACATGAAGTGATTCGTTGATGAACTTTTCATACTACTCTTGTTTCTCACGCCGAGCATTGCTCATGTGGGCTTAGAGTACGTGTTAAGTGAATCCTTGAACTCTATCAGAATCACAAGAGGCGAATGGTGGTAGCGGCTGGAATAAGACTTAGTGAGGTATCAAAGTGCAGAAGAGCATTCTAAGCAGAGTTGTGAAGAGTTGTCAACAAACCCAAAGGGGGAGATTGTTGGGCAAAAATCCCTCAAGGTAACATTGCAGTATTTTTGGGTTGATTGTGTTTGTTGACATAGAAGGTTTCCATGGAGAATTGTCGAGTTCCCGAGAATTTGTTGACATTATATGTTGACAAAGAACTATGACAACGAAAAGGACGATCTGGAGGCGGTACAAAAGAGAAGTACAAGGTGGCGCCGTTTCCCAGTGTTTGCCAAATTTATGGGCCTGAAAATCGCCAATGGAAAATGGAGTGATATGTTGTTGGAAAAGGTTGAGGAGAGAGAAATGAAAGATGTGCGCGGAAACATTAAGCGTGGCGCGCAAAATTAGCGGGTTGCGCGAAATCTTGAAGTGTGGTGCGCAAAACAGCGAGTTGCGCGAAATTGTATTTCGCGCAAAAGATGTTTCAAGGCCGAAAGCTTGAAAATCGGTAAAGGCATGAGGCGCGTGAAATTTTGGAGGCGTGCGCGAAAAATTGAAGTGGCGCGCGAAATAGCGGATGAAGTATTTCGTGCAAAAGATGTTTCGAGGTCCGAAGCTCGGAAAATGGCAAAGGCATGAGGTGCGCGAAATTATGGAGCAGTGCGCGGAAAATGTTTGTGCGCGGAAGATTTTTATTTCGCGATCAAAGCGGATTACGCGCTCAAGGAGGGTTTTTCGCACGGGGTCGATTTTGCCTATAAATATCAAGTGACCCTCCTCAATTCAAGAGAGCTCAAGACATAGAAAATACTCGAGCTCTGGTGCGCGAAATTGAAGTTAGAAATGGTGTTGCACGTAAACTTAAAGTTTGCGCGTAAAGTCAGCTGTTGCGCGAAAATCTAAGGCTGCGCAGAAAGTTGGTGTTGGCCCGTAAAAGGAAGGTTGCGCTAAAAGTGGATTTCGCGCAAAAGCATTGAATTGCGCGCAAGGCAGTTTCCAGGCTGCGCGTAATATTTGGAGGTTGCGCGAAAAAGGAATTTCGCGCAAACCATAGAAATTGCGCGCAATACAACGTAAGGGTTGCGCGTAAAAATTGAGGTTGCCCGGTACATCCGGTGCAAAGTGAGATTCATCTGTGGGTGAAAGTTGGACTTCAACAGAGCATCTACATATAGAGGAAGATGCATTCCTTCATGAAAATGAAGAGACCTACAGGTCTATAAACTATGAGTGGATTCCTTCCAAGAGCAGTGAGCTTAGGAAGAGGAAGAAGGTGATCCTCTCCACCGGCAGTGAGCCATAGAGAGAGAAACAGGGAGTGACCCTGGGGAAAGCAGTGAGCTGACCCTAAACATTGTATAGGCAGTGAGCCTGGGCATAGAAGTGATCTAGCCCGAACATTGTAATCCACAGCTAGTGAAGTTTAGTGGACTTGGTATGACCGGAAACCTGTCGGCGTATGCTCCTTGGACGTAGCTCTTAGCGGTGAACCAAGTAAAATTGTTGTGTCCTGTGCTTGCTTTACATTCTGTTTATATTGTGCAGCAGGAAAGAGAGAGAAGAGTGCTTTGCTTAACAGCGAAACAAGATCAGAACGGGCTTTAATTTTTAATTAGTCATACCCTGATTCACCCCCCCCCCCCCTCTCAGGGTATTCAGCCTAGTGGACCTAACATATACCTAAATGTGATATCATATATAATCTTATAATATTGCTTTGATAAGAATATTTTAGTCGTATCATCGTTTTGGGAGTTAAATGATTCATTTTCCATTATATGCTTGGTTACGTAAGTCATGATTGTTATGAACAGGATGTATTTGTTTCATATATATAATAATATTATATTCCAAAAAGTAATTTTTAATCATAAAATGAAAATTATTCTTGAATCATTACGATGGAGAATGAATCTCATTGCGTTCGTGGAGAAGGTAATTTATACGTATGCACGAGAAAAAATATCATTATATTGTTGGGGAAATTATATGAAATTGGATGGTCTATCATATATACAGAATAATTAACATGTTATATTTATTATTTGAATAATTTTTACTCATTAGTATACCCATAAAAATAATGAAGTGTTTGAATAACAAACTACACCATGGTGTAAAGACAGTAAGACGTATGTACGCACGTATGGTGAATTTTTCATTAATATGATGGATAAATAATGAATTTAATTGTAACATTAATATAATAACATCACCGTATATATAAGATAATAGATTTCTTTTTTTATAATGGAATCAACAATGAAAGAGAATGTGGATGATGAAAAGAACATGAAAGAGGTAATAAAATATGTATCTCTTCAGTGGGTTCTTCTTTTTTATTTTATCCAAAGGGCTCCATAAGTTGGCTTTATGACCAAATAAAGGCCACTAGGATTAATTTAGTAAAGTTGGGAGGATATTTGGATATGGGTTTTATGATCCAAATGTCTTTTATGGCATGAAATTAAGAGATGTTTATGTACCATTTTATAAGAGAGGTGAGTGTCACTTTAGGACAAACTTGAAATATTATTTTATAATAAAATTATTTTTTGTTTATAATGGATCCCAAATAATTTCATTGTATGATAAGGTGGGTATGTTCCTAAAACCTCTCAACCAATAGGTTTTTGACTGGTTTAGGTCACCATATTAACCTTATCATTTATATTTAATTCTTTGTTAAACAGTTTGATATTTACGATGTCTCTTTGTATTTTTATATTATATGGTTAATAAACATAAAATAAAAAAGACAAGAGAATCCCACGTGGTTCATTATTAACATATAAAACCTTATCTGTGTCCTTTTTATGATCCTTATATATTTAGTAATATTATATAAATTAATAATATATTATATGTTTTAAAAACTCAATTATGTCAATTTTGACACAATTTAGTATTTGATTTTTCTGAAAGTCATAAAAACATAATCACTACGAATAAAATTTATTTAATCAACCCAAAAATTTCCTATTGACCTATAAAATTAGTGGAATTTAGCATAAGTCTCAATATACATTTATTAGGATATTTATTATATCATTTATTTTAATATTTCATTTTTAAGGTAATTACAACATAATCATTGTGTCATAAATAATTTAAATTATTAACTGTCTAACAATTATAAATAAAATATAATTATGTATGATATATTTTTTCTTTCTATGTAATATTTATAGTCGAATTTATATTTTGTGTACCCCTATATTAAAAATGTTTTAGTTATTAAACATTGAATTTAACTCTTTTAACTCTTCTTTAGATAAAATAATAACAAATGTCCTAATCTAATATACATTGACCAAAATGATCATAAATTATTCATTATGTTTTTTTTCTAATTAAACTTATCCAATAGAATTAGGAAAAGTGTTAGGGTAATTATAATATAATTTTTACCTATAATTACCCTATTTACATTAAACTGTGGTAAATAAAACTCAAAAGATACTATTCACCAAAAATAATTTTAATCTTATTGAACCAAATTTTAATTATTTATGTCAACCATGTCTCTCAAGGTTGTGAAATTCAACTCACAGAAGTGGTAAAATTTTGTTTTATTCAAATTTTTAAATGCTCTTAGAAGGTGGATAGAAGACGGTAAAAAGTTCAATATAATTTTATAAACCTAAACTTATATAAAATTAATTAAATGAATTAAATTGAACATATATAGGTATTATGTATCTATTTTGACCTAAAATAAAATAAAATAAAATATATAATTATTTAAATAAAAATTTAGTTTTAAACAATAACGTTTTGTTTTTCAATATTCAGCAAATATTTAATGTTTTTAGAAAAATACCAAAAATTCACTCTAAGATAATTTTGATATTACAAATTCAAAAATTAATTCCATATTGAAAAATAAAATTTATAAATATTAAAAAAGTGTGTATCACTATTCCTAATGGCAATTTTGATTGGTTGTGGTGTGTTAAAACTCCAAGTTGCGTACAATGAAAGCTAATGCATTATTCAAAGGGAAACATACCAGGGAATCATTGGGTGTTACAGAAATAAATGTGAGAAACATTCCTCGTACCACATTGGAAACCATTAAATCATAAACCCCATTATATATTATTATAAAAATAAACATTATATATCATGAAAGGTGTTATATTAATGATATATCATGTTAAATTTGTATTATATACAACACATAAAATAAAGGAGTGGGTAATATGGAATATGTTCCTAATATATAAAAGATAGACAAGAAATCCCTTAACCCATGTCTTGAAATTTCTTGAAGACATTAAAACCTCCAATGTAATTTTTTTTATTAATTATGTATTAAAAAATGATACTCATATATATAAGACCATATATGATTTATTTATACCCTTTTACCACCATCTATTGAGAATTATTTTTTATAATCACTATTTTGGGTAATAACTACTTTTCTTTTTCATGTTTTGTTTGTTATGAAGTTTTGGTCCTCGTACATAGATTATGGTAATAAAATCTCCATAATTTTATTTATGATATAAATAAAATATATACTAATTATATACATGACTAAAATCATCCATAAAAGTTAGATATATGAATATTAATTAAACCACTTAAGAGATGGTAGGTCATATGTGCGAATGAACACTGTTTCCATTTTCTAAACTGAAGGGAAAAGGAATTGTTAATATTAATTAACCATTAAATAATGTTTTTAGAACTTATATATCATATATATTATTCTAAAAAATAATTTTAAATATATACATCAAAATAAAATGTAAAACATCACATCTCTCCATGAAGGAGGTAGTCCACAGGTACACATGAGAGATATTATCATTCTTCAATAAAATTGGAATGCAATATGGTAAATGTGATAATTTAATTACTTAATTATAATTATGTTTTAAATATCATATAAATATTGTAAATCCATAATTTTATCTATAAATTGTATTAGGTAATGGAAAATAATTATATCGGTTTGTGTGGTGGTAGTCCGTCATTCAAACAATCGACGATTTCATTTCACATATTTTGAAGAGTAAAACTAATTGGGTTTTGAAACTAACTTAATAAAATCTAATTACATAGAATATAATGACTTTATTATACCATAATAGTTGAATAATATTATATGTGGTTTTAATAAGAAATAAAATGAAATTACGTGGTTGAGATCTATTCCTATTATTCATAGAACCTCGTTGTCTTTAGTCCCAACTAAAATATGAAAGGGTTTTCTAATAAAAAAATAACAATAAAACATGGGGAGTGAATTAATTAATTGATTTGGGAAGTTATATAAAGAATAAAAAGTCCTTGAAAGTGTAAAAGGTGTAGGAGAGATGTTCCCTTTTATATATGGGGGAGTGGACACACAAGGAATTTTTGAAATGAAAATGGTATAACCATAGTTTCCACAAGAAAAAAGGTTTCTCATTTGATCATTATCAAACATTAGATTATAAATGGTCTACATATTTTTTATAAAATAGGAATTTTGAATCTTTTTAAGTCATTTCAATCCTTACTTTTTAGTTTAACTACAGTAATCCTATTTAATCATTAAATATGGTAATTATATAATATTTTTATACAATTAATTATGAAAAATATATTGTTTCACATATTATATAATATTTATTATTATTATTACAATATTTATATCCATTTTTAAAATTCCATTCAAATATATGTCATGTTTTAATTAAAAATTAAACCATTGGGAGGGATGAAAAAGAAGATTTCCAAAGAGAAAATCCATTATAAGTACAAATGTTTTTATATAAAAAATAAAAATAAAAACGATTAAAATGATCTAATTTAGTCTAACAATTATACACATGAAATAATTTTCTATTTAAAACCATATTGTAACAAAATGAACCTTTAAATTTTTAAATTTTAAAAAATTTTCGAATAAATACAACATTTCTCAATATTAATAAAAAAATTACATATTTCATAAAAATACCATAATAATAATAATAAGTTAATTTTGACATTTTTATTAAACATAATTATTTCCAATTTTAATAAAATCAAAAGGTGGAAATTTTTTTATTAATTTATTACAAAAATATATAAAAACCTTTTTAAGGATTTTTTTGAAGTATAAAAATGATTTACAAGACAGTAAGTACATATTTATCATTATATATATTATTTATCTCAAATAATTATATTTGATGTATAAATTTTTTTAATTCTTATTTATATTTATATGTTTAATGAATATATTATTTGGTTCATTATTAAATAATATTATTAATATTATATCATGGTTAGTTTAAACTCAGTGTTCCATGTAAAAAAAGAAACATCAGTAATTGAATTTATTTACAAAATTATAATTCAAAAAATATAAAATTTTACAATATGGATATGGATTTGACTTTAATTATTTCATTATATATAGCTTCTCATAATCCTATATATACCACATTTATTTCTTACAAAATAACCAATATTATGTGTCAGAATATGTTAAAAATTTATAATGTAATCTACAATTTTTGTAACAAGAAAATGTAAATTAATATGGGATAAATAATAACTCATTCATATGTGATAATATAAATCTATAGATTCATTCTGTAATCATATGAATTATCTTTTGAAATACAATCATGATATTGATGAAAATATTCACACACAAAAAATATTGTGAAAAGATTCATTTATAAAATAACACATTGGTTCACAGAAAAGTTATCAATTGTTGAGGAATATGATATGAATGAAGAAATTTCATATAGAATTTATAGTAAACATGTATCATATGAAATAATAAATTATGAAAATGATTTCATGATAGAGGATATTTCAACGGATCTTCTATTCAAGGTGATAATGAAATTTTATATTAATGGAGATAAAGATAAAGATGAGTTTAATGGATCAATGGATTTTATTTCCAATAATCATTTAATGGGAAAAAATAAAAATTCCAAGGGTTGTTTCCAACACCTTTATTTCAATGTGTAATGGTAGGCCATTTCACTGTTAAGTGACATAAATATATGTAGGATGATAGCAATGAAAAATATATAAAGAACCCATTTAAGCAATCTAAATGTATTGGAAAATTGAAATTAAAATTCATCAAGAGAAAATTATATGTGATTTAATGATCACAGAAGAACATATAGGTATGAATTTGAAGAATCTAATTATTTTATTTATAATGGTTAATATTCTTTGTTAACTATTATTGACAGTCTATTAAATAATTAAAATGTTATTTAAAATGATGAGTTTGTGGGAAAAACACTGTTTTGTTTGAGTTTGAAGAATAAATTGATGAAGTTGAAAAAAGGATTTCTAAAAAAATGAATAAAACCGTAGTGTTTATGATTCTAAACACAAAATTAAGTAATGTGATGAAGAAAACTAAAAATTGAATGTAGGGATTAAAAAACTAAATTCTTGAAACATTTGAAACTATTAAAATGATGTTCAGATTTATTTTAACATTGAATAAAATTACCAAATTATATAATTATTGACCATTACAATGAAATAAATTGTTACATGTATTGGAAAACATAAATAATATAACATGGTCTAATGACTAAATAATGGGGATTAGGAAGGGAAATATACACTTGAAATGTTTCTAGGTTTCATAAAATCCATAGTCACTAGCTTAGTTACAGAAGTAACTTGAGTGACTAATGAATAATATATTTCCATAACAATGGAGATTTTTTTTAAATAAGTGAAAACTTATCGTGGATAATGGTTACATTGAGAATAAATAACATTCCCTTTCTATATCACAATTATCATCTACTGAGAGGGATGTGAACTTGGAATAATCTTAATGGATATTTTGTTAAATTATACTAGAGAAAAGGTTGATAAAAAAAATGGTGTTATTGTTTTTTAAAATTGAGGGGAACTTTTTATGATTACACCATTGAAAAAATTTTAATTATGGGTATAATAGACTAAAAATATGAATATGTGTTTTCCCTATTTTCTTATGATTTTAATGGATATTGATTTTAGTTTGTAGGAAAAGTAAAAAAGGACATTGTTTCTAACTCAAGAGTTTAGAAATTAGTGTCTAAAAATTTTGAATGCTGGAAATTTATAACTAGGAACTTCCAAATACATAATAAAATTGAAAATTGATTCTCATATTTAAAATATTAAGAAGAAATTATTTCTCTCAATTATAAAAAGTTGAATCAATCACTAGGATAACTTTCTCAACCATAAATGATGAAGGGAAAATGATATGAGAAATAAAACATTACATTTATTATTCTAATAGAATTCAGAATGTCTAGTATATGTCTTATTGATATTAGTTCTCACTCTCATATAATAAATAACAAATATATTATCATTGATGTCAAATATGAAAATAGTGTGGTGTATGGATTTTATAAAGATAAAGGGAAAAAATGTTGTCAATATCATGGAAAATGTTGGAGGAAAAGATCATACAAAGATAGATGTTCGTTTATTGGAAGTTCTTAGCAAAAAATCTCTATGTGTGATATATTTTTGGGATGTATGATATAATATGAGATTTCAAAAAAATGATGCACTATTAAATATAGAGATGGTATAATTATTATACAAGGAATATGGGAAAAAAATATTTATCTAATTTGTGAAAAACACAGTGGATATTTTCAAAGGAATATGAAAACATTATTTGACATAAAATACTCAAGAACATGATTAGATAAAATTTGAAAATCTATTGAATCTAATGGGGAATGAAATCTTCACAAATAACATGCAATAATTCCCAAATATTTCATTATTGTGGAGATGGTATGACTACATGGAAGAACTATAAATTATAGAGGAGAAAGTCATCCATAGTAATTGATATATTCCATATATATTATTATGGTATAATAACAACTATTGCATTTAATTTTATAAGATATAATTGTAGGACCCTAGGACACCCTAAGAGGGGAGGGGTGAATCAGGGTGACCACTTTTTCTTTTAATGTGATGGATCTTTTTCCCACATTATTAGGAACTTGTTAAACCTGTATGATGAATATGATCAGAAAGGAAACATTCACATGAAGAGAGAATACACATCACTTCATAATTGGTTCATCACTATGGGATACATCCAAGGATCATATGCCAATAGGTTTTTGGGCATACCAAATTCCATTATACTTCACTAGTTGTGGATTACAATGGTTCGGGCATAGTCACTCTATCTCAGGCTCACCGCCTATAAAACATTTTATGGATATCTCATTGTGTCCCTCGGGTCACTCCCATTGACTCCCCTTGGCTCACTATCTTTGGTGAAGTCTCACTCTGTTTATAGACATAAATGTATATTCAATATATTCTCATTGACGTCTTTTTCTCAGCTTAGCATGAGACTCTACATTAATCAATGTCCGGAAATGATGCACTTTTGTGCACTGAACCACTGAACCGGATAACCAGAACGTGTAGACAAGTTTCACTGACAATTGTGCGCAAGACCTACCCTTTTCATGAAAGAACATACTATTGCACGCAAAATTTACTTTTTTGTGCGGAAAAATATTTCACCCAACAACACCCTTTTTTGCGTAACTATGTCTTTTAAACACCGCTCCAATTTTTATGCGCAGCTCTTCCTTTTTTGCGCAACCCAGAATTTTTGGTGCAACCCAAAATATTTCACGTAAAACAGACTATTTCACGCAATCCCCTTTGTGCGATCCATTTATGCGCATCAGACCTCGGACCTTCTCTAAGTCTTCAACTATACGGAATAAGGGGGTCACCCTTTATTTATAGGTCTCTGAGACCCCCATGCACAAAACCCCCTGTGGAATGAAAAACTTCTCATCTGGCACGTAATCATTGGCATTGGTATCATTTTTTGTGCACATCTCTAAATTTTTCATGCAGCCCATCAATTTTCCATTTTTGATGTTCTGATTATGAAACACTATTTGAATGAAAAAACCATGATCCAATATTTCATATACCACACTGTTTTTCATGCCTAACTCTAGTATTTTGTGCACAAGAGTTATTTTTCGCGCACCACTTCGTCTTTGTGTTCACCTACTTTTACCAACAATCCATTTCTCCATTTTCCGATTTTGAGGCCCAAAAATTTGGCAAACACTGAGAAATGGCGCCACCTTCAATACTATTGTCTACTTGAACTGTATGATCAATTTTTTGACACACATTCTGAATTTCCACTGAGGATTCACAAAAAACACAAACCATACTCCAATTCATTCATAGATGACCATGGTTCCAACAATAATGTTTTGGTTATAGATAATTTTTTCATGGTTTCCTATTTGATGGTGATTATTCAAAAACTAAAATTTATAATTGCATCACTTCTTACTAAAGAGAATCTGAAAATATTATTAATATAACATTCCAAAAAAATTATATGAAAATATAATAATTTAATAAATTAACATGTAGTGTAATATCTACAAAAAGCATAGGATTCAACATCAACTATCTGTGATGGGAACTACTCAATTGAATAAAAATGTATAGAGGTGAAATCATATCATTAACAACATGGGTATAATTATTATCAATAATAATTCCCAACTAATTAAATATTTTAAAAAGGATGTATTAATAAGATATTATATCTCTATGTGGTGATTTTTGTGTCCAAATTAACAAAAATATTAATATGAGATTTTGTATAGATGGAATACCACACTAAAATAATTCTAGGTGTTTGGAAGATGGTTTTTTTTGTCTGAATGATGAAAACAATTGAATTTTCAATGAAATGGTAGATTAAAGTTTCAATATTTTGTATTCATAAATTTTTAATACATAGAGGTTCTATAAAAATTTCTAGGTCAAATGGTTCACTGATATTATGTTTTTATGAGTGGAGAATATTATAATTTGATTCCATGCTAGAAAATTCCTTCAAAAAATGACCTTAATTTACATATAAAAAACACATTTTAAATAAATGAATGTGAAGAGGACGTTCCTAGTAAAGGAGGAGTTATAATGGATAAAATGAACTCTAATGATAGACCTATCTATAAAAGAAACACAATAGGAAAATCATGATCAATATAGCCATTATAGTAGATTATAAATGATGAAAAATAATATTATTTGTTACTATATAGCTCTTATTCATTAATGAACCATAAAGCCACAAAAAAATCATTATTATATCAATGTTGAAAAAATCATTCAATGATGCAACTAAAGATGAATTTTTGGACATTGTAATGAATGAGGATATTCACTAGATTTATAAATAATATACATGGGAAATTTTATCAAGGATGAAATATAAGAATGTGAAAAAATGGATTTTCCAAAAAAACACCAAAAATATTTCATTGTGACAATGGTTTATGTATTTCCTTTTTGAAAGGGTTAATCTAAAATTGATGAAATTCACATTCATAAAAAATTTTAAAAAACATAAATGCTTGATACAATAATATTATGCATATTTACTAACAGTTATGAGTGTTTAATATTTATTATAGAGATGTTAAATATGTGGTCATCATTGTTTTCCTTTAAGAAGAAATATAAATTGAGAACCAAGATTCTTTTATCATTCATAATGGTGGGATAACAGTAATTTGATTGATGAATGATTATATGGGTTGATACTAGAACCATGATAATGATACTAACATATACAATAATGTATAATGATGATTGGTTTTCATTGGTATGTGGTTGATAACAAACCCCATATCAAGAATGATAATGTGCAGTAGCTGATTGTGCCTATATATATGGCTAATATCATTCTTTGTTTCTTGGATGGATCCTAATGCGTGTAGTTTTAGGAATTAATGAAGATGGAATTTGAGATGTCTATAATTGTTGAATTATTAATTTTATATGTTATGAAGGTCATTCAATTAAATAATTGGAAAATTATCCCCAAAATAAAATTTACAGGTGAGGTTTAAAAATTGAATTAATTAAGAATATATGAAAATTATGGATACTCATATAGAGACGTGGATGAATTTTCAAAAGAATATTAAGGTATAGTAGATGATTTGGTTCTATATAGGTAGAGTATCCATACATTAACCCACTTAATAGACACACATACATATAGTATATTGATCAAAATTCAATCTACATTGATATTAGGGTTTTAAAAAATTAATTCACATGAAATATTTAAGGAATGTAATTCCATATGTCTTCCAAATCATTCATTTTTTGGTAGTGTTTTTTGAGAATGTAACAACATCAATTGGTTGTATATATATATATATATTGGACATGTTCACTTGATGAACCGAAATATACTTATAGAGTATCTATCAATACTGGTAGCTACTTCATTTCATGTAAATAAAAAATTGGACATCATTTTCTTATGCACTATTGAGAATGAATATGTTGTGGCACATTAATCTTATATGAAATTGATATTAATGAAACAACATAATGAAGTTATTAAAAATGATATAGTACCTCCAATTCAAATTATGTGTCAAAAATATACTATATTAAATGTCCCTAAAAATATCATAAAGAAGTCAAGGAAAAATGTAATCATGATTAAATAATACTTCAAGAATGATAAGATCATCAAATAGGTGGATATGTTAGACTATGTTCCCATTAATGATTAATTTATTGTTATTATGAAAAAAGATTTTCCCAAGGTGGATTTCAGACATCATCAGATGTATCTTAGAGTCCAACCAAATCAATATATATATATGGACATATATATTTAACCCCTCTCTCCCATGGAATTTTTTTTTAAAAGGATTTATTTTTTAACTTCTACTGATTCCAATTTTTACATTGAATATTAAATTACAATGAGGTACTATTTAGGTTATTTAAAAAGGTGTAATAGAGTTAACAAGGCACACAATAAAATATATTATATGAGATACTTAATATTAATTAGAAAGTGAATACACTTTGAATGAGAATATTATTAGGGATACACTACCAAAATTCTATATTAGGGGTAATTTTTCTAGTTGTCAAAATTAATCGTAAGATATTTTTTTCAAGATATACATTTTTCATTAAACTATTATTTCTCAAAATCAAAATTTATGATGTTGGAATATAGTTATTGATAGTTTCGTTAATAATAGACTCATAAAATTCATGAATCTAAGTGTTCATCTTTGATCACATCTAGTTTGTTCTAACCACACACAAAGGATTTCATGATAAATCATTTTTTGGATTGAAAAAACCCCAATGGGAATTATTATCAGAATAAATTCCACATCGATTTATTTATGGGTTATGTTAATTGAAAATAAAGTTTTTATAATATTCAAAATATTGCCCATATTTTTTATCTCATGATGTTGAAGGATGAAATAAATCAAAATTATTTCATTGAAAAATAGTTTTCTTTAGGTTTTCTATGAAAATGGAAAAGTCCCAATTAATGGGATTAAAGTAACGTAATGAATAGATGATGTCAGGATTTTAGGTTAGTTGAAATTTAATTTAAATAGATTAGGTTATGTGTGGGAGTTCACAATTCTATATCTAACCCCCTAAGTGATTTTTTCACTCTGGTGAACCACATATGAGAATAATTTAATATAATTTTATTATAACATAAGGAAATATAGTTACATAAGTTAATTTTTCTACATGAAAACTCATAATGAAAAATATATTGACATATGATATTAGGGAATATGGACCACTACATATGGAATATGAAAATTTTATTTTTAGATATGGATATCTCGGTACTAAAATGGACCAATACATTGTATTTCTCAGGGAAATATGGGGCTTATTAAATGATTTTTTCTATCATCCCTTCCCCAAATTCATGTAATTTTTTCTCAATTTTATTTCACCAATATATTTGGGATTTTTTGGGACTTTCAAGTATGGAGGGAGATTTCTTGGGAAAATGGCCTAAATTTCAAGTTTTGATGTCCATTCTAATAAATGGGGATCATCCAAAAAAAATTAAAGTCATTGGAGGTTCACTATGATTTCAAAGATCACCAATGTTGTTGATGATTTTGGGTAGAATTTTCTCATTTTTCTATCTTCAGGGTGATTCCCTTCGAGTAAAAGATTGTGTGTCATGAAATAATTACATATCATGAAAAGTGTTATCATAATGTATTGGTTTTCATGAAGATGTTTTGAACCATTATAAGGTATGAAATGATTATATTCGTTTGACATTGTTCTCTTTTTGAAATGATAAAAATTGGAATTTTAATCTTATGTGATGTGTTTTGTGGTGTTTTTGTGTATTCTGTATACGTGAAAACAAATGGGATTTCTTTCCATGTAATTATGATTTTATATGATTTTTAGGGAATCAAATTTTTTATTATTGTCCAATCGATCACATTCTACTTCTCTCTTGACCTTGGTGCTCCCTAAATAAAATTATTGGGACCTTTTCTCCTTTTGGATCACTTTTTAACAATTTATCATTTGGTCTGTTGTACTGCATCTCTCCTATAATGTGTTATTCCTATTTATTCATTGACCTTGATCACAATATCAATATTGTGTGATGTATTTAGATCTATTGATCATTTTTTATTTTTCCTTATATATCCACTCTCTGATATTCTTTTAGGGGTAATCCGTTATTGTTTGCAGTGTGATAGGTTTGTGTTCTTTGTTCTTTGTTATGATCTATCATATCCACCAACTATTTTTATGGATGAATTGATTATTATATGTTATGATTGATTCAAGGTCATGTATTTTTGTCTCTGAATTATTTAGAATTGGTATATACCGTTGTGATAATGTTATACCTAATTTTATGGAAGGTGGTTCATTCTACATCCTATTTTGATGAACATTATTTAAATACTTTAGAAAAAAAATTGTAAATTTAAATTCATTATTGATTTAATGGATTTTTTGACTGTGGAATCTTATTTTTGAGAAAATATTATTTCCACCATGTTTTAGTAGAAATAAAATTTATTTTCAATGAATTTCGATGTGGATTTCTAAAATTATATTGAAATAACATTTTTAGAGGAAATGGTTTTGAAAATATAACACAAGGGAAACCAAGGTTACTTGGTTAGAATGTGTAGCAATAATACTCATCCTTTGAAATTATAAGGGGGTTCACACATGGGGAATTCCCATGATCTGCTGGTCCATTATTCTCTGTATAGTATAAAAAGGTACGGCGGTTCACTTTCTAGGGTGGTCATGTAATCTCTAGATTCAATGAATATGTCTAGTGGTTTAATGATTGCTATTTTTCAAGTCAAGGTATTACTTTCTTTGATAACCTGACCTATAGTTGTCCTTTTTGTTGTATTACATGTGATTTTGGCATGTACTATTTTATCTAATGGTGACATATATTTAATATGATATGAGATATGTCTTTTTATTATATTAGATTGAATTGATTTATATAGAATTATTTGAAACTATTTTACCTTCTATATTTAGAACAACTCAAAAGGGGGTTATGTTTTACCGTGTTTTTATATAAAAATTATTAAACTATTTATCATTAGTTATTTTCTATATTGTTGATCATTGTACAGATTATTTTACCGATATTTGAAACAGAATAGATAGGTGGGATACGACTATGTTTGTTTATCTCGCACCTTGTACACCCCTTCAAAGGTCAGTATACATTTGTATGTATTTCAATATAGTTAAAAAAAGGCACCACAGTGAGGTGATTAGTTTTATATTAGATTAGTTAGGGTAGTTGATTGCGAGATTGAGGGAATTTTCCCACATTATCAAATAGAGTAGAGAACTATGTATTGTTGTAATTTGTTGCTGGAATTTTCTATTGGATAATGTTAGCTACCATTGAGTTGTTTTCCTTCATCTATTTATTTTTTATTATGATGTATATACTTGTTTCTTCTTCAACTTTATATTCTATTTTTGTATATGAATATTTCATATTGTCTAATTTATGCTTGGTGAAATCATTACCATTGTATTTTGTTGATTATGTGGTATGAGTCTCCAGCCGATGGGGTTTAGGAATTCCCATCATGAATGTGATAGTTTATGTCAGGTACCAGTTTGAGAGGGTTTCCAGTCCAGGTTCACAATATTTTGGTATCAAATTATTGTTTATCCACAATAGTAATTGTCTTGGGACACATTTCTGACTACATATATGATCATGAAGACTTTAGAGGAAGGTTGTGGTGAGTACCTTATAATATCTTACCTTGAAAATACTCACGTTACCAACGGATTTTGGGATATGTGATTTTTATTTTGAGTTCATGATCTCAATATCTATTTTTTATTATAGTTTACTTGTTTGAAATGAGTGTATCTTATTTTATGGTTTCATAATATATTTTGATGTGAAATAGTATGAATCCAATCCATCATCCATTGGCACCTTAGGAGGGTCAATCAGAGTCTCCTCTATAGATTCAACCACTAGATTAATATCTTAATAAGGGTATCATGTGGGAATTTCATATTGTTGACCACAATGTATAACGAATGATAAATGTATTTTTTCATGTACGACCATTTGTTGTGGAATTTATGAATCAATCATGGGAGTTCTCATATAAGAAACCATTGTTCTATATGGGAAAAATGATCATCAATAGGAGGAGGACTGAAAAACCAGTTCAATCCTATCATTGAATGATTGGATACACCAGAGATAATCAATGTGAAGTATGTATTGTGTATACAAGAGGGTACAAGAAAGAGATTCTGGGATTACATTGTACATGAGGATATGTAGGTGGTCTTGGATTGTAATGGTTTCAAGAATCCCTTATTCTTCATGTTTATTCTAGAGCTTTTGATGATGGATTTGTATTTGGGGGTTCTCTCCTTAAAAAATGAATATTTTTTGGAGTTATCATACTCCAATCAATTTTTCGAGCTCATTAGTTTTTCACTATAGGTAGTAAAGAGTGTCCAGCTAATGACTCAAAAGTACCTATAAGGATTTCAATCAGATCTCATATCACAAAGACATATGATGAAGCATTCAATCAATATAGAGGATGTAGAAATTTATATCAAGGAAGAGTTTAATTTATAATGAAATGGTTGTTATTTTTTCCATCTTGTCCAATCTATGATAGATTTAATTTCAATAAATGGGAAAATATGATGTAGTCATATAATAACTTGATTGGTGGAAGTGTTTCTCATTGAATATCCTACTATATACCTTCAGTTACATCTATTAGTGTTCCTAGTACATAATACCAGCGAGGGAAGGATATGAACACCTATAATTAATATAATTCACCTACGAATGTGTGAAATAGTTTTTTCATTATATTCTTCTACAACATTTTAGTCAGGCTATGTACATGCTTCATTACGGAAAGGGATCATTTTCTCCAAATGCTACTATTGTGATATTATATGCCTGAAATACAATAGAGTTTTTGATATAGGAATTAGTAGTGAAGAATGATCACATAGAGGATGAGTCTCTAATTGTGGTATTTGTTGTGTAATTAAAGTTATATGTAATATCATTATTGCATCGTTATAATTGATTACTTTATTTGATGTAGATGCTTCCCACGAATACAATTGTAGCCATTTTTTATAATATTAAAATTACAATGGAGCTCATTTCCCTTAAAATAGATTTATAGACTCCTCTTGTGAAGATTAATGTGAATTAGATTCAATGAAATTAATTTTAATTATTGATAGATGATGCAAAATTTGTCTTAGATTCCCTCATTCTCTATCTGGATATATTCGACATCATCTTCATAATGGATTGTCTTGTCCCAAATCTTGATGAGGATGATTGTTATCATCATCGTTCTTCATTTTTGGAATTTTATGGGAGGTCTTGGGTGTTTCGGGTAGATTTTTATCTAAGGTATGTTTGGTCATGAACATCTTACTTTGAGACTAGGAGTTATTGTCAATTACAGAAATTGTGCCTGATGGTGTTTCTTCAATTGTCAATCTTCCAGCTATTTTTTTGATATTTTCATAAAATTTTCCAATAAAATTTTTTGGTCTTTCACCATTGGATAGGTATAATTTACAATTTATCTATTTAAAAATATACAACTAATTTTGATACCTTATTATCATATGATGCTAGTGGTGATAAATGTGGAAAATATTTTATTGGATGGTTTGATGATGAAAGATTATATTATCTCTAATTTTCACTTTGGGAAACCCCTATAATAATTAACAAGATGAAAAATAGTTCACTCTGATTATGTGTAGAAAATGATAAACTAGGTAATAGTTGTGAATAGGTATCCTTTTCCTTACATTAACAATTTATTTTGATAGGTTATATTGGGAAATTGTTTTTTAGATATTGATATTCATATGTGTTGTCATCGTCACCATTTGTGTTTGTTTCTAGAAATTTTACGAAGTCATAATTTGCATGTAATGATTTCAAAATGATATTCTTAGATCCATGATGTGGAGTTCTTGGGGAGCTTTATTTATTTACATAGCTGCTCAGTTGATCATAAAAAGATAAAGGTTAACCTTTCATGGAAAGAGACAAATAATTTACTTGAGATTTAAATCATCCTCATTCTTACTAGATACTAAAAATTTAACTTCGTGGTTTTTCAATCTTTGAGTCACCATTTAAAACTATTATCAAAAAATGGTAAAATTAATATGGGATTAAAAGGTTCATTCCTCTTTCGATGAGTTGATACAACTTCTAACATAATCTCATATTATAATATTTTTTTATCCCATTAAGGGTTATTTGGTTTTCTTTAGTACATTTGGTTATGTTTTGGGTTGTGTCATAATAAAATATAATATGGTGATTGCATAATTATATATCCATATTTTAAAACATTAGAAGAATTATCCAAAACATTGTTTAGATCATAAAATAATTATTCATGTGTATAAATACTTTCGGCACTATGGTTTGGGGGATAGGTTCAGAGTCATTTGTGAACATAAGTGTTTTAAATATATATTTTCTCAAAAATACATGAATATCATGTTGAGGTAGTGGGTGGAATAACTGCATATATATTTCATTGATATTTCTTACAACCCCTGCATGTGGATTGTTATTGTAGATGATATTAACAGGATGGTTCAATCATTGGCTATTCATGAATCAAAGGAAGGGTGGAACATTATGGGTATTTTCAAACAATTTCATTTCGATGATCAAGAGGTTGTTTTTGTTTTGGTTATAACCAGTTTTTAGTTATCATCAACTGAAATAATGTCAGTTTTTTAGGGTTAGAAAGAGGATGATTAATTTAGGAAAATTTAATAAACCCTATTTATTGTGGATACCATTTAAGGTTTCTTATCTCTATTCAGATATATTATCTATTTCTTGGATTAGTTTATCATCTAAAACCCTTTTAGGAGATCAATTTTTTTAAATATCATTGGTTTCATGGTTCATAAATCTGGGTACTGTTGATATGAAATATAAAATGAGATTGTTATTCATGTGTCTGAAAATAATGTGTAACATTATAAATTAGGTTTCTTTTTTGTTGTATCATCAAATAGATAGAAGAATAACATATATAAACTTTTGGTTTTCATCATCCTCTTCAATTACTAGTTATTATATGGGAAGAGGTGTTCATGGTATTTTTTTATTAATTATCACAGACTCACATGGGAGGAATTATATCTTTATAGTAATTTATTAGTTTAAAAAGTTAGATAACTTCATTTTGACCATTATTACCACTAATGTTAAATATATTGGTATGAGTTTTGTGAAAGATAACATAATATTACATGGGGTTTCTTCTACTATTATTTTAGAAAGGGATAATAGGTTTACAATGACGTTCTAGGGGAGTCTCCAAAAGTTGATTGGGAATGAGGTCAAGATGATTACAATATATCATCCATAGACAAATGGTCAGAAAGAGCATGATGTTTTAATAATATGGGATATGCTCAATGCCTATTTTTTTATTTTAGTGGGTATATGAATAGACCTCTAGGAATAGTTGAATTTTATTATAATAATAGTAATTAGTCAACAATTAGAATGGCTCCTTTCATTCTTTTATATGGTCTCCCTTGTAGGTAACCTCTTTGTTGGAAAAAATTAGGAGCATCCTCTTTGGATGGATGTAGTCTCATTTATGATGTATCTATGAGGATTCTAGATATACATTGGTGTATGAATATAGCTCATAGTTTGGATAAATTCTATGAGGATTTAAATTATAATCTTTTTCAGCATTCCATTAGTGACAAATATTTCATGAATGCCTCCCCTTAGTTGGGTTACCATAGTCTTGGAAAATAGGTAAATTTGTCTTAAAGAAAATTTTATATATTTGGGGACACTATGCAGCATATAAAGGTTGATTATTAGTTGGAATTACTATTTTTTCTAATGGTAAATCATGATATCTTCAACATATTGAATAATAATAAATTAGATCATAATTCTTCTCATAGATATATTTGGGGATATATTAAGTTGTAACGAGGATTTTCTATTTTGGAGTATCCAGTTGAGATCACTATCTTTCAAGTGAATGACTTTCATGGGAATCATATTGTATTGTTTAGATTGTTATGGAGATATTGATTAAATCCTCAAGTGATATGGGAGTACAAGTCATTGATGAGGGATTAGTTTCCCCTGATCTTTTTGGAAATCATTATTCCATATAAATTCAATAGTATGAAATTATTTTTGATAGGGTGTCTATAACATCTTGTTATCCACATTCATGTATTTATCATTGCTCATTCCATTTCCCTATTTTTTTACATTTTGGGAAACCTATAGATGGATAACGTTTTGTGGAAAAATATCTTATTTCCTAGTGATGTATATTTTTATGAACTAATAGCGTCTAGGAATTGATATATTAAATAAATTATAGGGTTCTCTATGAGATTTGAGAAGACTGGTTCTTGTAAGGTATTTTTAAAGGAATATGGCCCATTTTTTATTTTCTGAATAAGTTCACACAACAACAAGAATACATGTTTTGAATTATTTTCATCCCATGAAAATTGTTTATGTCATGTATTTATTTCCAATCATATTCCTGGAACTGATACAAATAATGAATGAATTTCACACTGAATATGTTTCGAATTGTGAAATGGTAAAAATAAAAATTTTCATTTGAGGAATTATGTTATATTTTTTTTTGGGTTTGTTGGATTATATGTTGTGAATTATGATTTCACACCATGTAGTTCCTATATACTATTCTTTTTAGGGCAATAAAAATATTATTAGTTATCATTTGACCACATGAATCTTCCTTATCAACCAAGTAGAACTCTAATGAAATTTTGGGGACCATCAATACTTTTAGATTTATTCTTTCAAGGATTTATCATTATGGTTATTAACCTATGCCATGATAGGTATGTGATATTATTGTTTCTTAATTTCCATTTCTCGTAGTAGTTCTATTTCATAGTATATTCACATTTTTTGATCTTGGGGTATTATTTATTCTAGATCCTTTATGTGATCTTCTTTTAGGGGAAGATTCTTTTGTGGTTGTAGTGAGCTGGATACAAGTTCTTTTATGGTTTTGTTTTGTTATTTTCCTCCCCTCTATCCAATTTTTTTTGGGTATCAATTTTAACATCTTAGAATTGATTCTAGGCCCTCTATGTCTATCATTGATGTCATCAATATTGGTGGATCTTATGCTGGGATAGTGGTACGTAATAATGAGATAGATTTGTTTGTATGTATCCTATATTGGATGAACTATATTTAAATGGTTTTGAAAAATTGTTTTGTAAATGAAATGATATAATTGATTGATTAATTTTTTTGTGAGTAGATATTATATTTTGAGAAAAGATGGATTTCCACTTATTTTGGTAAAAAGAGAAGGTACTTTTAAAGAATTTTTAAATGGATTTTTTAATGAACCGTATTTTTCAATGGAATTTTTTATTATTATATATAATTATTATGAGTTTGTGAAAATTAATGATGCGTGATTCTGAGGCCCGGTGTGCCCAGAATCAATTTCTGAACATTTTTTTTCGGGTACGTTTAGTAAATTCTTGAACGGCGTTTTGTAAATTTTGAACCAGTGCTCGAAATTGAAATATAAGGACACCATTGAACTCATAGCACTGATATTCTCATAAGGATACCTTCATCTCGACAGCAGTAGGTCGCGGGTGGAAATTAGTTTTCGGTCTTTCGTGGGAGAAGATAAAATAAATATTCCCTATTTCATTTTTGAAATTTAAACCTCCCATTTTGAATTTGGTGGTAGAGACCACCCAAACACCTCATAATATAAAGTTAACCCTTTAATTTCCCCTAGTTAATGTGCTAAATTCAATTTTAATAATGTTCCTAATTTAATTAAATTATTATACATAATTTATTAAGTTGTATCCTCACATTACTTGAGGTTGGAAAATCCATTGGAAAAAGTGGAGGGTTTTGGGAGAACATGGGGAGAACATATGGATGATCATATTCAAATAAATAAGCACCCCCATAAATTAATGAGGACAACACATGATCACATATTGAATATGTGTTTCGGGAGGGACAAACGACGGTGTCCGCTTCACCGACTTCATCTCCTACCTCACGACATCTCTAAAGAACGTCAAGGTATGTAGGGGATTAATTTTAAATATGATTAAATATATTTGTTGATTCTTCCTATTCTCATTTCACAATTATGATTTCCAAAAAAATATGGTCATCATTCCACACATATACATTGATCCCATTTTCTTTCATTTTTCACACGTTCTTCATACGATCTACGATGAGAAATAATTAAGTGTAATGGAAACTCAATGATTCCTTGAGAACAACATATGGATGCAGATCCCTTGACCTGAGGATTTTGAATATGCAGTCGTCATATTTTTCTGGTTTACAACCATGTTTTGGTGACCCACAAAAGAGGATGGTGGTCGGTAACCGACCAACCGCGGTTCGAGCAGGCGACAGTGGTGGTAGGGCGGCGCGCGTCTACGCTACCAGTTGAGGAAGAGGTCGCGGACCATCAGTAGTTGAAGAGAAGGGTGGCTTCCAGCATCCTTCCGGCCATGTGGCGGCATTTCACTGTGCATCCACGCCGCCAGAGTAGCTGGCCGCTTGGCTGCGGTGGAGGCCGGAGGGCGGTCGACACCTGGATGGCCGCAGGTGGAGCAATGACGCATGTCTGCACCAGTTGAAGGATAACTAGCTGACCTTGTCACACCATGTGGGGCTTCTATGTGGTCCCACATACTAGTAGGGATACTGAACTGTCTGCTGGACCATTTGGGTAAACAGGGGGGGCTCCCCCTCGGGTGTCGGCTAGGGCAGACCCTACCATAGCCGACCATCCGACCGTGGGCCGCGCCAGCGGGCCACGCCAGTGGGCCATGCCTAGTGGGCTCTATCAGGGTGTTGTGCCAAGGGGTGACATCAGTGGGCCGCGCCGAGCATGCCATGCCACTAGGTCACGCTAGTGGGCTGCGCCCATCAGGCCACACCCAGCAGGTTGGGCCGAGATTCCCCCTTCGCAGGCCATACTAGACCATGGACCAGTGTGCTGGGCCCACCATGGCCTAGAATACTTGGATCTAGAAGGTCCTTTTGATATACTACACTTGTGTTTTGGGATAATGTTGGTGTACTGATGGGTCAGATCGAACACGAATCCAACCGGGCCCTTGTCAGGGAAAAGTGAATAACATACAGAATGGGTGTCCGATTGACATGTTGTTTGTTGCCTTGGTCCCTTTAAGACATGACGGACCTTTGGAATATTTCTCGGTGGAACATCATGCCAGTTGAGGTTTGAATGGTGGATTTAGGTTCAGTTCTCCCAAATATTCTATTAGCGGGAATCCAGTGGCTAGCAGTGAGGCGAAGGATGGAGATAGATCATACGAAGGTTAGTACTGAGCAATCATGTGTGGGTAAAGACTGACCTTGTGTGGGTCATATCTTGTGTGGGTCAGTGCTCAGTGATCCTGTGTGGTTCAGTGCATACCGATCATATACAGGTCATATCTTGTGTGGTTTAGTGATCAGCGATCCTGTGTGGGTCATTGCATATCGATCTTGTATGGGTCAGATCCTGTGTGGTTCATTGAGAGGGTTAGTATCTATTGATCTTCTGTGGTTCAGACTCCGTATGGTTAGAAGTAGTGCCTCTTGATAGAATAAGATGATCTAACGCTACGACTGATGATCTTTACTTCTTTAATTCACTAATACTTAGTGTGAGCTGAGTCTTTACCTTTGTGTTATACTTCTTTGTTGCTTACCTTTCTAGTACATACCTTTGTGGTGTTACCTTCATGGTATTATTTCCTTCATGGAATAGTTTATCATTAGGATAATGATTTGGGCCTTGTGTTTTCCCACTTATGAGATTGGTATACTTAATAACATAGGAATATGTATGGGCATATACAAAAGTAGGTTTGACTATTGTTTCCTTGATTTGGAGTTTATCCTTCATGGATTTTGAGATACCTTTTGGGGTATCAGGGTCCATACAGAGTACTATTATACTCACCCCTACACCATCTACACCCGCACCGTGTTGTGACTTGTGCAGATGACAGGAAATGTTTACTAAGTATGGGGGTACAAAAATAGGTGGCTGCTCAGAGGTGGACCTTAGAAGAGGCGTATCACATAGGGGACTGTTCAAGAGCTAAACAAACCCTTTAGGTTGGATCCTTGGTGGGTGTTTTCTAGAGTTGTTTTTTAGTTTTACTTGTACTTTCTAGTTTTACTTTTAAATTACAATTGGGATTTTATTCCAACCCCCATTACATACAGTACTCACTCTATTTCCTATATAGTTTAATTTGTGCTTATATCTTGCTGAGTTATTTGTTGTGTGTGATTACAGGTTATAAAGGAAATTCTTTCCCAGTTTTAGGGATTTTCATTTTTGGTGATAGATTCCATTCCCTCGCCTATAAAAGGCAGGCTTGGGGTAATCACGACACGGGCCTCAGGGGATGGGTCGTGACAAATTGTTATCATAAGAGTTCGGTTCCACTAAATAACTAGAACTCTGATATTTTGATTCAATAATAGTGTTATGTGTAATGAATGTGGAGTTTAGTTTCGGGAATCCAGTGATGGTGCGGTGGCCGACGTATCCTTACACCAGGACAATGACTTTTGATTGCTAACTCATTTCATAAAAACACCGATTGTTTGTGTGTTTTTGAATAGTTTTATTTGTGATATCTTTAAGTCATCTCACTATATATAACATAATGACCATGGAGAACCTATTTATTTTCTAGATGCATCCATACAGACAATCCTCTAGGGTTCTGGGTAGAATACGTGATGACAGAACACCGAGAAATGAGGATTCGGTGTAGACCTCTTACGGCTGTTGTACTATTGGGTGATATACCGGTAGCACCACTACCCATTGGGCAGCTGATACCACCATCCCCAACAACATGGGGTGTATGCCACTTGATCATGTTTCATGAGTTCTTATGCTAGAAGCCATCGAGGATCTGGGGCGAGACAGATCCATAGGTAGGTGAGGATTGGCTGGAGGGTGTGGATAGAATTTTCTGACTGGTTGAAACCCCAGCTAATCTCATGGCGATCCTTGCCACCAGTCATATTTTGGTAGCAGCGGTCAGATAGTGGAGCTTGATGCTCTAGTTTCATGATGATTCGACTCTTATCTAGGTGGACTTTGAGAGCCTTTTTAGGGAAGAGTTCATCCCAGTGACCCTACGTTCAGTTCGTATACAAGATATTCTCCACTTGCAGCAGGGAGGAATGATTATAGCTCAGCATTCAACAAGGTTCACTGACCTCTAATGCTACTCCACTAACATGGTAAAAGACCCTTTAGTCAGGGCCCTAACCTTTTTTCTGGGGATCAGACGAGAGATTATGGCTTCTACGGTTTCCCTCAGCATTCTGACACAGGAAGGGTTGTTAGAGAGAGCACTCGTAGTTGAGAGATTTCTCTTTGAGCAGTCACCAGCATTGAGACCCACAATCGAATGACACGTAGTAGAGTCATCAGCATCTGATAGTAGTCAGATTACATAGAGGTCCAAGAGGACCAGACCTATAGGTGGATGAAGGTAGGATACGAGGTCGGTGGTACGGGGATCTCAAGACATAGTAGGAAAGGTGAGGGATAAGTTGTGTTACTCTTGTGGAGGGTTGGGTCACAAGGCTCCAGAATTCCCAACATGTTATTCAGATGACCAGCAGATAGTCAAAGGAAATCTTGGGTAGAGGCTAATATTCGATCAAGGAGGGTTGCAGGTAGGAGGCGAATGTGGTAGAGGAGTAGGTCATACAGTAGGCGGTGGGAGGCAATTTGAGGTTCTATTGCCACCTCCTCCTGGTCGTCCACCCCAACCACAAGGAGCTGGTGGACAGAAGTGAGCTCAGCTCCAGATACATGAGGCTTATGACCACAATGATTTGTAGATGATACGAGGTATGATCTATGTCTACCTCACCTTTGCAGAAGTACTTATAGACAGAGGTTCTATTATTTCTTCTATTTCCACGACCCTGGTTCAGAGCTCGGAGATACTGGTGGAGCCGATGGCTTGATCCTTATGGCTAGAGACACCAACATGAGAATATTTGATGATAACTGACTGGTTCTTGTAGTGTGATCATACTCTAGGAGGTGAGATCTTTGGATGTGATCATTTAGAAGTGGCGTAAAGGCCTTACGGTGTCATCTTTGATATGGATAGGTTATTTACAGTCCATGCTTAGATCGAGAGTATTAGGACCAAAGTGAAATGTGTCTGTATAGACGGGACCTGGTTTTCTTACACCGGTGATAAGGGAACATTTGAAGCATATTTTTTATTTACATGGAGGAGGGTAAATCTAATCACACATCAGTTGGCTAGCCGTACCCTCGGAGTAGTTGATGTTGAGGGTGGGAGATATCCTATAGTGGTGGACCAATACGCTGATGTTTTTCTAGATGATTCTCCAGGTCTACATTCTCATAGAGAAGTGGAGTTTTACATCAACTTTTACCCTAGTAAGACACCTATATCTACTCTATCATATATGATGCCTCTCATGGAGCTTCAAGAGATTCGAGTACAGTTAGAGGACTTGTAGAGCAGGGGGTTCTTTTGGCCCAGTGATTCTCCTTGGGAAGCCCCGATTTTGTTCACTATGATGGTAGATGAGATTTGGAGACTATGTGTGGACTATCGGTGCTTGAACCAGGTGACCGTGAAGAACAAGTACCCACTCTTGAAGATTTATGATCTCTTTCATTAGATGAAGGGAGAATGACGATTTTTGAAGAATGACCTTAGATCAGGCTATCACCAACATAGGTAATGGGATGAGGTTGTGGAGAAGATGGCCTTCTGATGTTGTTATGGACACTATGAGTTCATGGTTTTTCCATTAAGTGTGTCCAATTCCCAATAAGTGTGCATGGGAATCATGAACATGATCTTCCATCCATACCTCAATCGATTTGTAGTAGTCTTCATCAACGACTTCATGATATACTCAGCGATGGAGGGGGAGCATACCTTTCATCTGCAGATAGTTCTGGTCACACTCTGAGACCACCAACAATATGGTAAGATATCAATGTTTCATTTCTAGATCCAAGAGGCTCACTTCATGGGACACGTCCACTCAAAGTTTGGATTTTGGGTGGATCCAGTGAAGATAGTGGTCTTTCTTGCTTGCGAGCCACCTATGTGTGTTCTGGAAGTGTTGAGTTTCCTAGGTTTGGCCGGTTACTATAAGAGGTTTGTGCATGGCTTTTCCAGAGTTGTGGCACCCTTATCAGCATTAACAAGGAAGGGGGAACACTTAGTGTGGTCGGAGAGATTCTAGAGGACTTTCCAGGAGCTAAGGAAGAGACTGATGAGTTCCCCCATCTTGAGGCTACCAAAGGAGGGTGCTGGGTACGTAGTATACTACGATCCATCAGGGACTGGACATGGATGTGTCCTGATGCAGGAGCGAGCAGTGATCATGTATGGTTCTCAACAGCTAAGACATCATGAGAAAAACTATTCTAACCATGATCTAGAGTTAGCAGCAGTAGTCTTCACCTTGAATATTTGGAGACATTACTGGATGGGTGAACGATTTACAGTCTACTCTGATCATAAGATTATTAGGTATATCTTCTCTTAGAAGGAACTGAATCTATGATAGTGGTGTTGTATTCTTTTTTTCAGGGATTATGACATCGGGATAGTCTATACCCTTTGGAAGGGGAACGTAGTAGCAGATTCCCTCAATGGAATATCTTTTATATTGTTGATGAGTGAGTCAGCATAGAAACTAGCCACTTTGCAGATATCCTACGTAGATCATGATGGGGAATCTTATCTTTAGTATCTGATATTCACTTCCCTACTCCATTAGTGAGTCTGGGAGGCACAACATGGGGCATAGACTGTGAGGCTCGACATGCTTAGATATCCATAGGACTGGCACCTGATGGATTTTCTGGAGATGGGGAGAACTTTATCCTCTTTTGAGGGTGCAAATTGGTACCAGTGGTGCTTAGGGAGGAAGTGTTGAGAGAGTTCCATAAATCCCCTCTAGCAGTACATCCCTGAGTGGTGAAGATGTTCTAGGACCTTTGGCGTCATCCCTGGAGGCTGGGAATGAAGAATGAAATGGCAGAGTTTGTCTCATAGTGCCTCTCTTGTCATCAAGTGAAGGTAGAGCACCATGTTCTAGCAAACATAGTTTAGCCACTAGAGGTTCCAGAGTGGAAGTGGGTCAGAATCCAAATGGAAATTGTGATAGTAATTCCATGCACATACAAGGGGAATTATTCCATCTGGGTGATCATTGACCGACTCACCATGTTGTCCAACATCCTACCTATCAGAGAGCAGGGATTAGTAGAGAGATGGGGGCGCCACTATGTGTAGGATATTGTACGAATTTATAGAGTTACATCTACGATTGTCTCCGATTGTGATTCATGTTTTAATTCCCTTTTATGGAATGGGTTCCATGAGCTGTTTGGGACACGACTTTGGTAGATCACTGCTTTCTATCCTCATGGGGATGGTCAGATATAGCAGATCATTCATACCCTTGAAGACATTGTGAATTCTTGCATCCTAGATTTTGGTCTCAGCTGGGAGGATTAATTCCCTTTGGTGGTGTTCACATACAATAATAGCTATCACTCCGCTATCATAATGGCACCATTATAGGCATTGTACGGATAATGTTTCAAATCACCTTTGTGCCGGACTGACCAAGGAGAGTCAGCACTCATGTGAGCAGAGATGATATGGGCTAGGGTGGAGAAGTTGAAGATCATCCAAGAGTGGATGAAGACTACATAGATCAGAAAGAAGTCATATGATAATAGGATATGGAGACCTCAGGAGTTCTAGGATGGTTACCATGTCTTTCTACAAATATCAGCTCGACGAGGTTTGTAGAGATTTGCAAGGGGAGTCATGTTATCTCAAAGGTTATTCATAACCTTTTAGGTCCTCATAAGAGTTGGTAAGGTGGATTACCACTTAGCTCTTCCCCCTCAATCTCACCGGATGCATGATTTTTTCCACGTATCCCAACTAAGGAGATATTTACATGATCCTTCACATATCATTGACTAGGGCAAGCTAGACATCGACGATGAGGTAATGTTTTCAGAGGATTCATTGGAGATTGAGGATCTATAGAAGTGAGTACTTCGTGGGTGGTCGATACCTCTGGTGTGCATTCGATGCTAGAACATTAACCTCTAGGAGAGAACATGGGAGTAAGAGGTTCATATTCATGCTCTGTACCACCACTTGATTCACTAGTTTGTGTTGTGGATTTCAGGGGCACAAAGCACTAAGGTGGGGAGAATATAAAGACCCGTATTTTTACATGTAATTTTTTTTATTATATGGAATTATTAAAAGTATGATAAAATTGATGGCACATGATTCCAAAACCTGGTGTGCCAGGAATAAATTTCAAAAAAAAATTCAGGTACTGTCATTAAATGCATGAGTGGCATTTTGCAACTTTTGAACTCGTGCATGGAATTAAAATACGAGGACACTGTAGAAGTCACATCACTGATATTTTCGTATGAAGTACTCCACCTCAACCACAGTAGGTCGAGGTTGGATATTAATTTTTAGACTTTTCATGGGAGAAAATAAAATAAACATACTTTATTTTATTTTTGAAATTAAAACATCCCATTTTGAATTTGGTTATGGGGACCACACAAACCCCTCTTAATATGAAGTTAACCATTGTATTTACTCCTAGATAATGTGACTAATTCAATTTAATTAATGTTAAAACTTTAATTAAATTATTATAATTAATTTATTAAGTTCTATCCTCACCTTGCTTTAGGTTGGAAAACCCGTTGGCAAAAGATGAGGGTTTTGTGAGAGCATGAGGAGAAATTTTGGAGGATCATCTTCCAATGAAGAGCCACCACCAATGAAGAATGAGGAAGACACACGAATTGTAATTGGAGATGTGTATCAGGAGATATAAATCTCGGTGACCCCTTCATCGAAATCATCTCTTTCCTCGTGAAATATCTAAATAATGTCAACATAGGGGTTTAATTTGAAGTATGATTATATCTATGTATTGATTCATCATATTCTTATTTCACAACAAAAATGGCCAAATAAACATGGTAATCATTATGCACTTATTCCTTGACCCATATATTTCGTTCATCACAATTTCATTGTATGATCTACGATGACAAATAATTAAGTGCATTGGAAACTCAATGTTTCGTTGAGCGCGACATACAGTTGTGAATCCCTCGACCTAAGAATTACGAATATGCGGTCATCATATTTTTCAGGCATAGAAAAAATTCCTTTTGGCCCTTAGAAGAAAAGGGATACTGGTCGACCAGCCATGGTTTGAGCAGGTGATAGTGGAGGTATGGCAAAACGCATTAGCACCACCAGTTGAGTAGGAGGTCTTGGACCGTCAGCCACGATAGAGTAGGGTGGCGGCCGACTTCTAGACTGTCGCGTGGCAGATTAGCGGCACACATCTGCACTTCTAGAGTAGGAGGACACACCTTCTTGGCCACAGTGGAGGCCATAGGGTGGTCGGCACCTGACCGACCCCAGGTGGAGCAGTGGCATGCGTCCGGGCTGCTGGGAGGATAACCAGTTGACCATTTCATCCATCCTCGTCACACTAAGAGGGAACGCCATTCAGTCCCATGTGCCAGCAGGGTGACCAAACAGTCCGCTGGGCTCTTTGGGTAAACCATTGGGGTGCCTACCCCCAGGTGTCGTCTAGGGTGAACCCAAACATGGTGGGCCACCCAACCATGGGATGCACCAACTGCCGCACCAGTGGGCCTCACCAGTGGGCCGTGCCCAACGAGATGTGTCGGGCCGCCCCCATCGTGGGCTGGGTCGGAACATAGCCTAGCGGGCCAGGCCCACCGAAGCCCAGGCCAACTGGTCTAGACCCAGACTAGGGTGGGTCGGGTCGGGCCGACCGGGTCAGACCAGACCCTGGCCCATTTGGACCTAGTTTCACATTTTTTGGCATAACATGTCATCAGAGCTTCTGTTTGGTGAACCGTCTACAGTGATAGAATCCTTGAATCGATCTGGTCCTTTTGTTATACTCCACTTGAGTTTTGGGATAAATTTGGAGTATGTATGGTTTGGATCGAACCTGAATCCAACCAGGCCATTGGAATGGAAACACTTGTAACATACAAACCGGGCGACCGATTGACGCGTCGTCTGTTGCATTGGGTCCCTTATGAGCCGATGAACCATCAGAATACTTCTTTTTGGAACATAAAATTTGTTTAGGTTCAACTGGTGTATTGAGGATTGGTTCTCCCAAATGTGCTATTAGCGGAAATCCAGTGGCTAGCAGTGAGGCGGAGGTTGGAGACAGATCATACAGAGGTTAGTAGTGTCAATTTTGTGTGTGTCAGAACCAATCCGGTGTGGTTCATATTTTTTGTGGTTTAGCACTCAGTGATCCTGTGTGGGTCAGTATATACCAATCCTATGTGGGTCAGATCCCATGTGGTTTAGCGCTCAGCGATCCTGTGTGGGTCAGCGTATACCGATCCTGTGTGGGTCAGATCCTGTGTGGGTCATTGAGGGGGTTAATACCAATAAATCATGTGTTGGTTAGACTCAATATGGTCAAAAGTAGTGACTATTAATAAAATAAGATGATCTAGCTTCGCGACTGATCAGTTATACTCTTATAATTCACTAATACCTAGTGTGAGATGATTCTTTCCCTTTGTGGTATTCTTCTCTCTCGCATTCCTTTGTTGTATGTACCTATGTGGTGTTAAATTTGTGGTATTATTTCTTCATGGAAGAGTTGATCTTTGGGAAAATGAGTTGTGCCTTGTGTTTATTCATGTATAAGATGTGTATACATAATAACTTAGGTATATATATATGGGCATATACCTATGTAGGGTTGACTATTGTTTCCAAGATTTGTAGTTTATCATTTGTGGACTTTGAGGGCCCTTCGGGGGTCTCAAGGCCCCTATTGAGTATTGTTATACTCACCCCTGCATGGGCTACGCCCACACCTTGTTGTATCTTGTACAGATGATGGACAATGTTGACTGGGGATGTGGGTACTAAGACTAGTGGCTACTCGGAGGTGGACCTTAGACTAGGCATATCACATACATGACCATTAAAGAGATGTACATACCCTTCAGGTAGGATCCTTGGTGGGTGTTCGTTGGAGCTGTTTTTTAGTTTTACTTGTACTTTCCAATTTTACATATACATTCTAGTTGGGATTGTATTATAGCCCCCTTTACTTATTATACTGATTCTATTTACTATATTGCTTACATTGTAATTCTATCTTGCTGAGTTATTGGTTGTGTGAGATTACAGGTTATAAAGGCAATGGCTTCCTGATTTTGTGGATATGCCTTTCCGGTGCTCGCCACTAGCCCTTGTCTTATGGATGGTTGGCTTGGGGTAGTCATGACACGGGCCCCGGGGGATGGGTCGTGATAGTTTTTTGAAATGGTATTCCAATAATGTTTTTGTTGAATTTTTTTATAAAATTTAGCACTAGGGAAGCATTGGGTACTTAGGTGAATTGTGTATAGAAATTACTCATCCATTGATACAGTTAGTGGGTTCACTCATGGGATGTTCCCCTAAACCATATACCTAGTATTCTCAAGACATGATTGGATTTTTGGTAGGTTAACTTTCTAGGGTGTTCCTCTACAATATATTTTTTATTGATATGTTTAGAGTCTTGAGGAACACTACTTCCAATTTATATATATGAGTGTTTAGCTGGCCTAACTGGTAGTGATCCTTGGTGTGATGTTTCTTATTATTTTGTTATTTATTATTTTCTATTATATTTACATGAATATAACATGATATGTTATTAATTATTCTCTTTTATTTGACTAAATCAATCTACATGAAATTTATTGAAAAATTCTTACATGATTTATTGGGTACTATGATAAAAGGGAAAATGTTTTACAATGATTCTAATAAAAAAGTATTAGAAAATTATCCAACCATTTTCTATTTATGTTTTATAATTATTAAGAGTTATATATATATATATATATATATTATAGAACACCTAGGTCAGATCTTATTTATGATCAACCATTCAACTGTGTAGAGAATAATGTTTGACTTTTGGTGAAGGGAATGGAAAAGATCTATATCATGGTGTTGAGGATTATGTTAGTAGATTCAGGGTTTTGGCTAGAGGTATGGTTTGATATTAACCACACTATCACATGAATTTATTATTTTGGTTTTATTTCCTTTACTGTTGGACTTGTTTTTTAGATATTGTAAAAAAACAATTGACTGATTTGGTTTTATATAATTAGATTTTATATGGAAATATACACAAGGTTATTCTTCTAAGATTTCTTCCCATTGTGTATACAAACATATCTATGTATCTTCTCTAGGTTAGGAAAAATAATTCCTTCTAGTTTTTATGGATGCTTAGGTTGTTGTATCTATAACATGAGGATATATAATGTAGTTTTTTTATGTGATTGTTCAAGTTGACTATCGTTTGAGATGTTATCCATTTAACCTTCTCTATATTATCTCGGAAGATCATCATATAGAAGGACTATGTTAGGAAAAGTATTATTTATTTAATTTTTTCTAAAACAACTTGATAATTTAAATTTGATTCAGGATTCCTAAAAAATTGAGTGGGAGTCCATTATTCCATGGTGGAAGAATCTTGCATGTTTCACTGATTGTTTTACCTAGACATATGAAAAATAAGAATATGTTGACTCTTATAATTAATTATAGGTTTTTAATTATTTAAATATAAAATCAATTTATTTTAGGCACTGATATAGAAAATGATAAGGGATTTTAATGTAATAAAATGGTTGGATTAAATGGTACTAAATCGATACAATACAATAGAGATAGATGATATTGTACAAGAAAGTTGTGATTTTTCTGCAATTATGGAAACCATGGAAAATTTTTATATGATTTTTGAAGAATCCATTTTGGACATCAAAATAATAATTTTTAATTTCTCTCAATTCATTAATATTTAAATGAGGTTGTTATACATTTATAAGTATAAGATGAAAGAGATAGATTCATAGAAAAATAGACGTACTTGACTTCCTAACTGGTGGGAATGATAAAGAGTGAGGAATTTGGAGGAAATTCTCTAATTTTGATCTTCCCACTAAATAACCATTTTTTATGGATGATAGACACCATTTTAGATGTATATTAAAATATTAATATTTAGAACCAGATCAAGATTCCCATGAAGAGAGTACGGACTAACTCTTTGGGAGGTTAGGTAGTGATCACTGTAATATTCATTGAATAGTTATTCGGAAGGGTTAGTAATGCTATCATTTTTTTAAAAGAAAATAATATGTGTGATTTTGTAATTTTTGAGCTTATAAATATATATTATTCATTATCTTTGGAATCTTTTAGTTAGGGATTACCAATTCAAATCATCTCTAAACATTATTTTAGTAATATCTCACAGAGAAAAAATATTTGAGACAATGGAATGTCTCTTATAGTGAGAGAATGATATTTTAATCTAGGATTTGATGATTTAAAAATCTATATTACCCTAATTAACCACCCCCACTAAAGGTAGTTCCATTAATAAAGGAAAATCAATGTTTTGATTACTATTCATGTTATTTGGTTGTGAAAATAGTACGCATCCCTTTATGGAGGTGGTGTTATTCATGTATGCAAAAGTTATATTTTCCTTCTAAAAGGGATGAAAATTATATATAATATACATATTCTATAAATAAACTTAACCCAGTATCTCAGAGATGGTTTATATATTATTATTTTAGACATAGATTCAATAAATCAAATATAATTGGGCCAAAAGTTTTAATATTTATGTTAATATAAACACAAGTATGAATTTAACATTACATTTTAAAACCTATAATACATAATTTATTTTCATTTGTAATTCCATTACTCCCCTTAGGGTGTCCCAACATATCAATCACAGAACACATATTTGTATCCTAGGTAAAATAAATACAAATAAAGGGATGTGATATGTTTATTAGTATGATAATGTTTATGAAATATTATATCATTAATAAATGATCACCATCAATATGGAAAGGTAAATAACTGAAATAGATTCCATTTTATAATTGATCTGTGAATAATATTTAAGGAAAAAATGATGATCAAATAAATCCACAGATATAATCAAAAAATCTGGAAACTTATACATGAATATTCTGACTATTTGAATAATCACATGTAAATAATTGATATCATGATGAAACTCATAATGTCTGAAATCTAAAATTATGAGTACCTTCCAAAATAAAATTTAAAACTATTGGATGAAACTCATTTAATTGGGCCAACTGATTTGTCTAAGGAGACCTATCAACGTATTATGGGGATATCAATAAATATATCCCAGTAATAACATACTAAGTCTAAAACATTCCTCATATGAATGGGTTGAGGAATAATCAATATAAAAAATTAAATTGAAAAACTAACATTAAAAATTTTAATACATACCTCAATAAAATAAATATAATAAAAAATCAACAATAGTAATATTATGAATGTTAAAAAAATTGTACATCTATAGTAAAAATTATGACAAACCATCCAAATATGTAATGAGGATGATATTAATACATAAAATCTCCATTTTATTATATGTACAATAATTTTTTGATATCTTTGATGAATTGAAATACAATAAAAATTTTATTCAAACCATTATTGAGGAAAATTTACGTTTCACTTTTTATATAAAATATAAAAAAGAATCACAAAAATATTTTAAAATACATTTAATTGAAACATGATTTGATTTAAATGATAAATAATCATTTAAAAATTGTTTTTTCCAAATAACATAAAATCTTGTTTTATTATACAAATTAAATAAACATTTCCTTCAAATTTTATATAAAACCCTAGGGGGCCTTTTTTTTAAACTGCTTAAGATTCAATCTGATTTTCTCTAAAATTTAACAATGGAAAATAATTCATTTATAAATCACTTTTAGAATTTTAAAACCCTAATCATAAACACTAAAAAATTTATATATTGATGAAAAAGTAATTTTGATCCAAAAGAGAAATAATGTAGAATTTTCATAAAAATATTTTATCAATTAATTTATGTACGACATATTTTTAAAAAATTAGCTATTACTTTGAAATTTTATTGAGTCATTATAGGAGTGGAATATAATTTTCTAATTATATAAATATAAAATAATTCACCTAGGGGATACATAATGAAAACATTACAGAATAATGATGAAAGTATGAAATAAACCATTACCACATTGGTATATTTTGAATTATAATCCCAAAAAATGAAATATTCAAAACATTATTAATTAAATTACATAAATATTAATATATTCATGAAAAATCATTTTAAATTCGTAGTATATACCTGAAAAAATCAACTATGTGGTGAATATGGCATTTGTCTCAAAAAAGAAAAAGTGTGACGTGAAAACCTTACTTCGAGGTATACTTCCTTTATATGTGTTAAACAATTATATATATAGGTTTATTATTAATATTTAATAGAGACATAATAATACGTGTTATACAATAAATTTATTACTTATTTTCTTTTTTCACCCATTTATTAACTATTATTCATTAAACTCACTATTTTGAAAGTTAATTTATTCGTTTTTAGGTATGTTTTATTTTAGTAATTTTGTCCTTTTAAATTTACAATGGATAAATAATATCCATATTTTTAAAAATAATTAAATATCACATATATTAAATATATATGTATTTTGAGTAATCTATTAATTTTGGATGTATAAAATGGATTATACTATTCATGGGAAAAGTAGGTTGTACGTATGTATGAATGTTATTTACAATTTTATCAACAAATGGAAAAAAATGAAAATAAATAAAAAATAAATATTAAAAATAATAATAATTAAACATGTAGAAGTTATGTAATAAAATAACACATTATTATTTACCTTGTAAAAATAAAATTAAAAAGAGTTTGCATCGGTATATGTAGGTGATAGTCCACACATATGCATAAGTGGTGTTTTTTATTTCTAAAGAATTGGAAGGATAGAAGATAGATATGATAATATAATAAAATTAATATTCTATTTTCATAAAAATAACATATATTCATTAAATTTAACCTAACTACCATTAATGTAAATAATAAGTGAAAAAACTAATCTCATGACTTTGTAAGGTGGTAGTCTACCATAAACACACAAGTGACGTTATCCTATCCCACGTGGAATGGAATGTTAGAGGGTACATATTATATGAGAATAATATAAATTAATTAATTTAACAAACACTATATATAAATATTTTAATCCCATCATTATAATATTCCTCGAATAGTGCTGATGGCTGATAAATTACTTCAACTAATGAAGCAGTACTCCACCATAAAGATGATCGACAATTTCATTTCCAATTTGATTGTTGTGGAGAGGGATATCGGTTATGAAATTAAACTAATAAAATAAATGTATTTATTAAACACTGGTTTTAATATATAATCTTATTTGAAGTAGGTTTTTTGGATCTCGAATAAAAAATAAAACAAAAATGCATGTTTAATAAATTTACATATTCTTTAGAGAGCCTCTATTAGTTGACACGTAAACCCTATTAATAGGTTTTAATACATTCAAAATGTAATTTATTATATGTGGAGATATTAAATGAATTTATTTGGGTAGGTATTGGATGGAAAAAATGGTTTTGGAAGGGCGAAGAGGGGATGATAGAGGGTGGCCTTTTATAACTAGGGGTGAAGATATACATGGAATTTTTTTGAAGATATATTGATACCCACATTGTTCCTAGTAAACATACATAAAATATGGGTTACAATATTAATTGAAATATTTTAGGATCGGAATATTTCCATCTAATTAGTTTTGGACGATTTATTTGGTATTTTTAACCATTTTCATACTAGTTTAATCCCCCGAGTCAAACAATTTTTACTTTAACCGTGATAACTATTTTTTTTAATGACTATTCAACATGGTCATAAATTAATTTAACCAATTTCAAGAATATAAATAACTAATATTCCAAATATGTAATCCATATTTACTAATTAAAACCACATAATTAAATTAATTCAATTAAAAAAATATGTTGTAGACGTGATAAAAGATTGGTTTTCTGAATAGAAAATTATCATAAGTGTATAATGTTTTAAAATTGAAATTAAATATGAACTTAATTCAAATGACCTATATTAGTAAAATTTAAAAATTATTAACCTAATTTTATTTTAATTCAAATTTTAAATAAAATTTAATGTAGTAAACACTTAAAAAATTTAGTTTTCAACAAAACTCTATTTTTTCACTATTTATCAAAAAACAAGTCTGTTCAGAAAATAACCAAAAAATCACCCAAAGATAATTTCTAACAATAGTTTTTTTTTATTTTTTAGAATAAATTTTTATATAATTTTTAAATATTAATTTTAATTATGGGTTCCAAGCATGAATAAATCTCTATTTAGAAAAACCTTTTTTAGAGAACATTTTTTTAATAATGACTACTTTATTTATAATAACTATATAAGTTGTTTTATATATTATATACATGTGTATACAAGATTATATTCACAATTTATTTATTATAATCAATACCCATCATCTTAATGGCTCTGTTATAATGTCCATGTTTAAATAATTTTATTTTAACAGTGTATCATGTTCCATTGAAACTTGATGTTTCATTTCATACATGATATTGAAGGGGTTGAATTTACCTTAAATGTAATATATTTAAAATTATAGAACTATTAAATTATCTTATAATATTTATGTTTCATATCTTATATGAGGAAAAATCTTATATCCTTATTTTAAAATATAATGCCCATATATTATACCCCATTAAATAAATTTTATCCTTTAGTTTTATCTTGATATAGATAATCAAGGGTATAAAATTTTAATATAACCTTCATGAAATCACACTTCATGAAAAGTGTTAATAAATTATACTCTATATGTTATAGATTGGAATGTATTATGGTCATCCTGAATGAACACATAACTAGGTTTACATGTATGATACCATAGGTGGGATGTGACGAAATGGACATAGAAAAACGTTTAATGCCTAAATAATGATAGAGGGTGATAGAGGTCATTGATCAAATGAATTTTAATTATCATGAAAAATAAGACATCCAAAAAACTGTATATATGTGATTGGTTAAGGGAGCATTTTATTTATCCGAAATGATGTTACAATAATAACATATTTGTTTCATCATCCCTTTCCTTGATTTGAGGAATTCCTTTAACATATATTGTTAGAATATATGAAAATATACCTACATGATATATTATTATTTAATAGGAATTATTTATTTCAATGGTCTTTCATTGGTCAATTCCCACTAAATTTTATATTCCATGAAATTAATAAACAAAATGAATTTCAATTCCTAAAACACATTTAAAAAAATCAGTAGAATGAAAATTCATTCCTCTTATCTCTCTATATTATCCAAATCCAAAAAGGATAGTAAAATATATCCAATAACATCCAAAGTTCATCTTCATCTATTCAATAAATAGTTTTTTCATAAAGATAATCTAAAACATGTATAAATAAATATAAAGTCAAAAAATGTTGATAGAAGGGCACTGAATCCTAATTATATTACCAGTATGACATAAAGATAAGATCAATGTCATATTAAAAATGTGTGAATACTTTGATAACAATAGAACCATAAATAAAACATGAATTCTTAAAAAATATAAAATCACATGTTCTCAAATATATTCCATAAATTAATACATGAAATATACCATTGAAACGATGATATAAACCATCAAACATTTACCCAATTTTATAGTCACACACAATATATCATAAAAATATACATATTATTTCAATATATTCCACATATTAATGCTTATCTCCACTCAATATTGTCTTTTACAAGAAGTTAAAATTTTTACTGAATCAGTTTTCATGGTCATTGGTACCACTAAACTTATACTCGCAGATCCATAATGGAGAACTATATAGTACAATCATTGTAAATTTACTAATTATATTAATGTTGATATACGTGATATATATACTCTTATATCATAATTATTGAATACAATGAAAAGAACAATAGTCATTCAACATCATATATGGTCACATTATATGCTTTACCATCACCTTTTATATTCTTCTCAAGTATATTCCCTTGATGCTTAGGGTATTCATCATTGACGTTCCCCATATCCTTACAATTGAATCATATAACTTTGGAAACAACTTAATTTCCCTTAAAATCTTGAGAATAGTGTTCTTTATGTCCTTAATTATTAAAAACCCTCATTTTGTTCTAAAAATTATAGTGGTGATTTTCCTACAATTATTATATGTCAGAAGCCCCTTATTTCCCTTCATCCCATTATCTATTTTTAGGGCTTCCATAATATTCATATCATTCTTCAATTTGAAGAAATAATAACTAGACTATTCATTCCAAGTCATGATATCAAATTTAAACTATTTCATAATATAATTATTTTTTATGAGACTAGTTCCCCTTGAAATATTTTCTTAAGACCATCAATGAAATTGTAATCATTACTCATTATATTATGTGAATTGATACGGATCTCATTCTTTCATCGAGGAATAATTTCTAAAAATTGTAATAAATAATATTATATTGTAAAATTGTGTATCATTATTTATAATCACAAATTTAGTGAAACAAAAAACATAAATTGAAAATTTTATACATGTATAATATTATAGTTATAAATATGGTCTCTTTGAGAATGTTTCCAAACCCAAATATTTATTCAAATCCATAATAATGGTTTGTAAATAAAAATTTATATTATCTTAATCATATCCTTAATATGTTTCAAATAAATAACACAACATTTCTTGTTTTTATGCACCAGGTAAATCTCAAGTCAAGAAGGACACACCTTTTTCATGGTTATTACCCAAATGAATGACTTTTCAAGATCAATGTCCAATTTCAATATCCAGAAAGGGATGTATTTTATTGAAAAACTACAAAATATATATCTAAAAATCATTAGTATGTTATTATATACATATCATTTATTTATATTATTACTTTATTTTCCATAATTTGTGTTTTTAAAATATATTTCTAATGATTTATACTATACTTTCTATGAGACCAACTATAGAGTCCCTGATCTCAATAATTTGGTACAGGTGCATATATTATTACATTGGAAACAGATAGAATAAATCAAACCCCAAGGAAAATAATTTTTAATTAGTATTGGTAAAATAGATTTATACTTGAAATTTACCAAAAGAATTTAAAAATAAAATTCACACAGTATTTTCTGTTAGATATACGTTATTCTCTTTATATTTTCCATACATATCAATCAAAAAATTCATGTTTATATCCTACGAAAATGCATCAAAAAGATGTGATATTACATTCTCAATAAGTATATATTTACAAAAAAATCTATAATGAATATGAAATCTAAACCAATGTGGTAAGTTAAATAACTAAAACACAAGTACATTGATCAATAAAATGTGCATAGGATGGAAGGAATTGAAGATGATAAAATAATTCCCTATAAATAACCACATAAGATTGAAATTTATCCATAAATATTCTAACTAATCCAATAATCTCATAAAAAATTAACACATTGGAGATGAAATTCATAATACCATATTTTGAAAACTATTAAGAACATTTACATGATAAATTTAATTTGTGTGAAGAAACCCATTTAATTTTGAAAACTACTTTGTCTCATTAGACCTATTGATGCATCCAGGGTCTATCTATAACTAAGACAATCCCATAAAATCCAAATTCCAATACATTACTTATAATAATTAGGTGAAACATAAAAAAATTAATATTCATATTGAAAAACTTTCATATGAAATGTTAATACATACCCCAATCAAATAAACACAATCATAAATTATCCAGTGTAATATAGTGAATGGTAATAAAATTTTACTTCCTATGTAAAACTGATCATAAACCATCCAAATAAATAATAAGGATGAAATAAATACAACATATCTTTAGTGAATAATTTGATCAACAAAGGGATTATTCCATCTATGACTTGAAATACCATAAATATGTCATTAAAAACATTCGTGAGGAAAATATACTTTCCTATTTAAAATTTTGATTTGTATACAGGAAGATCAATAATTTTTGGAAAATAAATAAATTTTGGAAATAACTATAGAAAACATATAAATTTATTTTTAAAATATTATTTTTCATGGGAGTGTAGAACTCCATTCATTACCTACAATTAAAAAAATGATTCTTTTTAATTTTATAGTAAAAGAAAAAAATGTATTGTTTTGAAAATGAAAATAATATCCTATTACAAATATTTTTTAAAAATTTAAAATGAATAATAATTAACTAATTAAAACATTTGTAAATGGATAATAAAAATTATAACATTTTTATAATAATGGATTATCATGAAAAAGGACCGTTGATCAAGAAGAGAAATAATGTTGGATATTCCAAAAAAATTAGAAATCATTTTAAGAAAAAATGAGTGCAAAAAAGGTACTATTATCTAAAAAAGATCATTTATAAAAATATAAGAATAAAATCTATTGATATTAAGATAAAAATATCATATAATTTAACCAAGGAAGATTTTAACAAATTCAATCCAGAATAATGATGAGATTATGAAAGAAAACCCTGCCAATTTAGAAACATCATAATATTAATCCATATTAATTAAATAAAAGTCAAATTATCCTATTAATACCATGAATATAAAGAGATTAATTTTATAACCTATCAATTGGGTAGTGTATTCGCCACATAATAGAAATAAATGTTTAATATGATATATTTCTCATAGAGGAAAAGGTGAGATGACAAACCCTTAACTCACCTTTGACTTCCATATTATGTTTCCAAACCAATATAATAAAAATAAATAATTTTGATAAATTTCTTAAGTAAATATATATAATTATATATATATATATTTTATTATATAGTCATTTATTACCAGTTTATTAATAATTATTAGTTAAATTCATTATTTTAGGGTATAATTGCTTCATTTTTCATGTATGTTTCTAGGTGATTTTTGTCCATTTAATTTGATCATGGTGGCATAATATCAAAATAATTATTCATTATAAAATTATTATATATATTCATTATAAATTAATTTATAGTAATATATTAATCTTAGAGCTTGCAAACAGATTACACTGTTTAAGGAGACAATAGGTTGTATGTACGCATGATCAATGTTTCAAATTTTCATTAAAGATGGAAAAAGGAAAATAGTTTTTAATCAATATTTATAAAATAATTATTATATATTGTTTTTTATTTATATTTATAAAAATAATCCTTATTAACATATAAATAAAAATAAAATGAAAAATGTTTCACATCATTATGTGATAGAGGTAGTCCACACCAATGCACGAGCAACACTTTTATTTTCAAATAGACTAAAATATAAGAAGTTATTTGTGATATTTTATTTTAATAATTATTATTATAATATAAATATTTAATATTTTAATTGACTATATAATTAATTCCATTCATGTTATCACAATTGAATAATAAGTCACATCACTTAATGAGGCAGTAGTTTACCATAAACACAAGTCACATTACCATATCCCCCATAAAATTTAAGGTAATAAGGTATGTGTGATATCATAATTACAAAATATAATAAATTATTAAATATCACAAAAAAATGTTAAATTCATCATTATATGAAAACTTGATAGGAGCTGATAGAAAAAAAATGTACATCAGTTCACGTGTCGTTAGTCCGTTGTAAAGACAATCAGTAATTTCATTTCCCATCTAATTAATGTTGAGATATATATGAGTCAAAAAATTATAAAAAATCTAATTATATCTGATATACTATTTCAATTATTTTATCAATATTGAAGATGGTTTAATGATGTAGAATTAGAAATAAATAAAATATTAACATTTAGTAATTTTAATTCTTCTTTCGAGAGCCTCTAATTATTTATACATAAATCATTATTAGGAATGATTACAAAAAAACAATGACACTTTTATTTGGATAGGGAAGAAAGAATGTATTAGCTTTATGAAATTTCTAAAATAAAAGGTTTTTTTAGACTGGAATGTAGAGGAGAGGGTGTGAGCTTTTATAAGTGTGTAAGGGGAGACACATGGATGTTTAGAATGAATAAGGTGATATAGACATTTTTCTCGTGAAAAGATCATCCTAATTTATAGTAACCTCACCCTATAAAGAATAAATTAAATTTAGGCATCTTATAAATGAATGTATGATATATTTATTTTATAGTATAAGTGAAAATTGTTTTAGTACTACGCCAAAATATGTATTTAGTGGTGGTGTAAACCGAAATTAAATCATTTTGCTATGGCTTTGGAAAACTGCCACTAAATCGTATGTTGGGAAATAATTACTGGTCGTTTTTTAATACATTGTAGAATGATTTAGTGGTGGTTTTTAGTAGCAGTTTAAACTGTCTCTAAATCTTTTTTAATTTTTTGAAATTTTATTAATTTAAATTTTATTAATTTTTATTTATATATTTTTATTTGTATTTAATTGATTATTTATTTATTTATTTATTTTTACCATGATGATGCCCATATTCATGCATAAGTCAATGTCCATGCACATTCCCTTTCTATATAAAGGAACTATGTGTTGTGTGAGATTTGAACTGCTTAGGTGTTGTTTATTCTCCACTGACTTTACCACACCCGCATGCTCTTCATGTGGTCAATAAATTGAATTTAATATACATATATATATATATATATGTTGGAAACAAAAATAAAACAAAAAAATAGATACACAATAAAAAATTATTAATCTATTATGATTAATCACTAATCACTAATAAATAATTAAAAATAATAATAATCACTAAATAATAATTAATTATTAATTATTAATTATTTCTAATTACTAATTACAAATTACAAATTAATAAATAGAATTTAAATGAATAATAAATAAAGAAACAAAGTATGGAAATAAATAGTAAATAAAAAATATTAAATTAAAAAATGTAAATAGTGAATAGTAAATGATAAATAATAAGTAGTTAATATTTAATAATAACCAGTAACTTGTAAATAATAAATAAAAATGCTAAATACAAAATAAATAAAATACAAAATATATAATATATAATATATAATATATAATAAATAATATACAATTTATAATATATAATATATCATATATCATATATAATATATAATATATAATATATAATATATAATATATAATATATAATATATAATACATAATATTTATAATATAATAAATAATAAATAATACATAATATATAATATATAATAGATAATAGATAATATATGATATAAAATGTGTAATGTATAATATATAATATATAATATATAATATATAATATATAATATATAATATATAATATATAAGATATAATATATAATATATAATATATAACATATAATATATAACATATAATATATAATATATAATATATAATATATAATATATAATATATAATATATAATATAAATACATAATACATAATATATAATATACAATATACAATACAAATACAAAAAAAAATAATTTATAATTTATAATATATAATATATAGTTTATAATATATAATATATAACATATAATATATAAGGAATGTATAAATATTAAATAAATTAAAAAATAATTTCATATATGATAAATAAATAACAAATTGATAAATAATATATAAATATATAAAAATATAATAAATAATAAATAGTAAATAGTAAATAGTAAATAGTAATAGAAATAGAAAATATAAAATAATAAATAATAAGTAATTAATAACTAATAATTAATATTAAATAATTAATAATTAATAATAACTAATCACTAGTAACTGATCAGTAAGAATTAATAATTAATAATTAATCATTAACATCTAAAAATTTATGAATAATTAATAAATAAATAACAAATGACTAATAAAAAATAATAAATAATTAAAAAATCAATATTGAAGAAATAAATAATAAATAAATGAAGGAATAATAAAGTAATAATAAATTAATATGTATAAATTAAAAATAAAATAATAAATAATAAATAATAAATAATAAAGAAAAAAAGAAAAAAGAATAAAGAATAAATAACAAAGAATTAATAATAAATAAATAATTAGGTAAATATTTAATATTTAATAATTAATACTAACTAATAATACATGATACATAAATAATATTAAAAAATTAAGAATTAATATTTAATATTTAATATTTATAATTTTTTTTTCAATTTTCTATATTTAATAAATGATTATTAATCATACAGAATTAATTATTAATTAATAATTAATAATTAATTTATTGATAATGAATAAAGAATAAATAAATATTAAATAAATAATAAATGAATAATAACTTATGAATAAATAAATTTTAAATAAATTATAAATAAATTAATAAATAATATCTATATAATAACTAAATAATAAATAAATAAATACATACATATTAAATATTAAATAAGTAAATATATTTATCAATAAATAAATAGATAAACAAATAATTAATTAATAATAGATAGATAAATAAATAAATTAGTAATTAATTAATTAGTTAATATTAAATAAATTAATAAATAACAAATAAATAAATAAAAATAATTAATGACATAAATAAAAAAAGTTAAGAACCTCTTAAAACCATAAAGACACTAAAATAACCAGAAAATTTGATATTGGACTCCTTCTGTTGCGCCACAACATGTCAGATCGAAGATAATGAAATGTGATTCGATATGATATATGGTACATGCCAAACTGACACATAGATCAAAGGTTATATCTGTTTGAATTTTTACGAAATCAATGTCTGCAACTAAAAACTCTATTTCAGAGGTCTTTTGGGCCTCTATGGTAAAATAAAATGGGTTATGTTACTCAAATAGTTTTTACTAGACCTAAATATTATAGAACTCATTGCATGCTTCGATTTGATACGTGGTAGAGTCCAAACAGAGACTTTGAAAAAAAGCTATGATAGTTTAAATTTTGAGTTTTATTTTCAGATTTTTAAATTTGAATATATATTTTTCCATTCATAATCACATGTTTAAATTTTCACTTGGTTTTATCTAATTGGATAAACTTTGATTTGACCGGTTGTCGAGCTGAAATGGATTCTTGGATCAGAAGTTACGACCATTTGACGTCGAAGTCTTTTTTTAACTAATTGAATATTTTTTATCAGTTTAAAAGTATTGATAACTAATAATTATAAATTTCACAATATAAATAATTGGAATTATAAATAATAAACTATAATTTATTTTAATTATTAAATAAATAATAATAAGTTATTAAATAATTTCAAAAAAAACTACCGCTATAAAAAATTTTAATATTTTTTTGAAGAAATTTTAAAACCTGTACAAAAAATATTTTAAAAACATTTAGTTGTGGTTTTTTTAGTATCCATTTTCAAAACCACTGTTAAATATTAGTTCTATAAATATTTAACTGTGGTTTTGAAAACCACCACGAAAAAACCTCTACTAAAAAATTATTTTCTTGTAGTTTAAAAATTATTAAGTAACTATAGATATATTTATAAAACATAAATGTTTATTTAGTGTTTCATTATTAATATAATTATTTAAAATTATAATTATTTTTATAAAATATAATCATAAGTTAAAATTTTAATGTCTTAGGACTATAGGATAATTTTATAAGACCATTAATAAATTATCAATTTGTGATAAAATTATTTATAATTTTAAAATTAATATTTTTCTTTTCAATTATTATCTTAATTAAATATATAATTTCTTAGATTTAGAAATTTTTTCCTAAAATAGTGTTAAATTTCAAATTAAACACAATGAAATTTTATATAATTTTTTAAAATATATAATTTTTAAATAATAATAAAAAATATAGTTTTTTAGAAAATAATATTTTTTGGTGTGACAACGTCAAAAGATATTTATGATATACAATTTATTAAACATATTAAATATATAAATAAATATGTTATAGAAGAAATTTTGTATAGAAATAATAAATAAAAGATAAATTATTTTTTCTTTATTTGTATAAAATAGTAATTGTCATTTTCGACGTAGTGTCTGTGTCATGCTGTCAAAGACAAATTCGTTCTTTAAAAATAAAAATTAAGTTGAAAAAATTATTTTCATTCCCTTTTTATTAATAATTATGTATAATTTATTTGTTGGCTAAAATTTCATATTTTATAGTTATATAATATTATCATTATCCAAATGTATGTGCAATTTTTGTACAGGGTAAGAAAGGAAAAAATAACAAATTTATATAGTTTTCTTGACAAGTATATTAGTGAATATATATAATTTTGAATATCGAATTTTATTTTGAACTTAATTAATTTTTTTATATTAATTTATTTTTATTTTTATATACTAAATTAATAACAATAATTCTTATGAAATGATGATTCAATGCTTGTGCATGCAGAATAAAAATTAAATAAATGGTTTTAATTTAATTTATAATAACATTAAGTTGACCCATAGACAATATAAAATTACATATATGTTTATTTTCTATCTAATAAATAATTTTTAATTCTAATTAGGGACATTTGGGATCATATGTATCACATTAGTCCCTTTATATTATTTTTATTAAAAATAAAGGAAACATGTTCACAATATAATTATCAAATAGTATAGTATCCTAATTTGAATTTTCTTGACTTTTCACCGAAAAATAATAGTCTATGGAAAGAGAACAGAATTTTATTTTTTTCATATATTTTTTTTTTAAATTTTCGTTAATAAATAATTACATTAATTAAATGAACTATTATGATATAATAAATATTAAATTAAGAAAGAAATCAAATTAATGATTTGATAAATTGTAATATAATTATACTTTTATATTTTATGTAAACTAATGATTTATATCAATACATATAATATATAAATTATCTAATGAAAAAATTAATTCGAATTTTCATTTTTGTGTGTGTGCTTAAAGTGATGATTTTTAATAGTTTTTAATTTCACAAAATTATTTTTCAATGAATAAAATATTTTATTAAATTATTTTAGAATAAAAAATATTGAAAAAATTATAAAATGATAATATTCAATCAATAAATGTGTTATCATATGATTTTGATTGCTTTTGGAATCATTAAACAACATAATAATTTTTTATATTTTATTAATTTGAGTAATTTATATTTTACCCCCACCTTAGTTATAAGAGGAAGTACACTCCATGAGAAACATTCATCACATAATTCATTTATTCTTGACAGAACTTTTCCAAATTACTTCGTAATCCCCTAACACATTATACTGTTTATGGTCTCACAAAAATACCATTTTTAATTGACTTATGGATGTATTCAAAGAGAAACATTTAAGAGGTAAGATTGCTTCTTCTTTTCTTAAAAATTATTATCACTTTAACCTTATCCCTACATATTATCATGTGATTAATGAAAAATATAGTATAATATATATACTAGAATGATATTTTTTTGGTAAGAGAATTAGAAAATCTCCCACCTTCTCCTTTTATTTTTAAATAACATATTCATCGTCCATGGTACATCAATTCAATGCCTTCAGGGATGATGATTTTTCATTTCCCTTTTTCCAGAAACATGGAAATTTTAAATTCACTTGTAATTTTTTTAATGACATAAATATATATATATTATGACATATGTAATATTATTTATTTTTTAAATTAATACCTAAATAAACCAACATTAGAAATATTGAAAAGAACACACCTGAAACAAATATCGAAATATTGTTCATAATGGGAGGAAAATGTTATAAAATAAAAATTATGGAATTATAACCATGATTTAAATTATTTAATAAATTAATAACACAATTAAAAAAATAATATAGTAGGTTTGAACAAATTTTAAAGATGTCTGACCTATAGTAAGGGATATCTTAACTCAATTTCCATTCCTGGAGTTAAACATATATGTCATGGGTTATGTTTTTCCATGAATATATATGAATTAAATATGATTATTTTATACTATATATGAATTTATATATTGTTCTAATTTATATTTTTCACACATAATTATGTCATTGATTTATCCTCTGTCTAATGATATGGTATTGTCAGGGTTTTCTTCCCAAACCACCATTTTCATTTGGGTCATGGTTTCTTTCCCTATACAACAATGTAATTCTTAATTTTATTTATATAATTATCATATATATAAAATATATGTTCCTAAATCTTTTATCCAGATCATTTATTCATTTTCTAATGGGATTATAAAAGTTTTAGAAGGATTTCTTCCTAATTCGTACTGATAAAAAATTACGATTAAAGGAAGCTTCCCAAATTCCTACCCATTCTGAAGTGTACTATATAATCTGGTTTAATCCATAATTTTTTTCCTAAAATCATAACTTTTATCATGAAAATTTTTCTTAGTTCATTTTTAGGTTTATGAAATCAATCATTCCATTTATCATTAAAATATCTTTCATATTGTAAATAAACATCACTAAATTTTTTTATTTCTAATGTTTCTTAAAAACAATTTTTACAACATTTCACTTTAGTGGGACACAATTTATCCCTCAAATATAATTTTAATGTACTTACATTATATTTAATGGGAGATTAATTTTTTAAATATTATTTTATGACAAATAAAATTTATTTTCCAAAAGAAAAAATGTTTCTAATGTAGAAAAGGGTTTAAGTTCTCACTTTTTTTCTGTCAGATATATTTCTTATTTAACACTATTTTATTATATGTGGTTTATATAAATCCTTTTGATATATTATATCATGAATTATTATAATGATATTACATGTTTCATTTAAAGTTAAAAGGGATTATGATTTGAATGTTTCAATGTGGTATGGGACACTTTGGAATATTTAATGATTATTTTCCTTAAGAATTAATCAATTATATTGTTAGAGTAATTTCATCAATGATAATTAAAAGTTGTATGGTAGACATTAATTTGAATATATCATTTCATTTTACATATGAGAAATGAATTTGACATAGTATGTGACTGTTGGGTCCCTCTACATCCCCTCGATGCATCGGTAGGTCTCATGAGACAAAACAAAAATGTATTTTTTCCGAATCCACAACCATTTATTTTCAAGAGTCATAGTCGAGGACTTGAAAATATATTTATGATGTCTACTATTTTAATTCATCCATTATGAAATTAATAATATTTAAATCATGTGATTATTTTAATAGTATAATATCCATGGTGATATTTCATGTGATTATTTACATGGAAATATTTATTCATATTTTATTCCTGTTATATTATGCTATAGACTATGTTTTAAGGGCATGTAGTATTATTTATTATTAATGAATTATTGTTTATTTTATTGTTTCCACTTTATTTCTTACCCATAATGGTCATATGAGATGAAATATTTTATATATTTCTTTTCAGATGGATTCCAAGAGGTTCATTATGAGTGAATTGTAGGGTTAATCTAAGAGTTATTTGTCGATATCAACAGAGTTTCTATGTATTTTCCTCAGATTTGGAAATTTACTGTTCATGTATGTAATCTAGTTTCCAAAAATTCTATAATGATTGGTCCTTTGGGACGTTATCCCTTTCTAGTCATGCCATTGTAATAAATTAAGGAACCAACTCTGTGATACTGGGGTCTGGTTCTTTACAGTCAACATCATCTAAAATAACATTAAATACCTCCTAAAAATATCAAAATTTAATACCATAGTTATCTACAAGAAAATACATATGATACAAACAATATATTAGCCCTTTGTTCCAATTAATCATAATTTACATAACATCAATGATAGAATTAATGCTAAATATAGTCTTTAACTTATATATTTTATCCCAAATATTATTACCATTTTTCCCAAATAACCTTATTATAAAATTAGATGATAAAATTATGTTTTACATATACCAAAATAATCTATTAAAACAAAAAAAAATCTATTATCTAATGATCACTGTATACATCAAAAGTTTATACATATATTCTAACATATTATTATCCCTAAATTTAACAACCATTTCCTTAAAATAACAGTACATCGTAACTATTGAAAACTGATGTGTAGAAATATAAATAATTCAAAATACTTTATAAACCATTAACCATATATATTCATAATATTCATTAATTAATCATTCATACTTTTAATATATTAATAATTTACGATTTTCATCAAACTCAATCAAATCATGTTTTCTACATTTAATATAAGAATATCTATTAAACCAAACCATTGTATTTAATGGAAGTTATAGTTTTATCACCATTATTGTATAACCTCAATAAACTAATAATAATATGAAATTTATGGTTTAAAAATCCATATACACATATTGTTACATGATTTTTAAACAAATATCCATTAATACAGAACAAGGATCATAAAGGCCTAGTGTTTTTATAAGACTCGGATACTAATAGAGAAAAGGATGCTAAAACATGGAATCCTTATTTTATTCACCACAGTGAGATCATAAAATATATTTGAACTTTTAAATATAAAAATGATATTCTAGGGAATTTATGAAATAAATCGGTGATATAGAAAATCCTAGTAAGGGAATAATCATGATAAGGAAGCATGACATGTGAGAAATATTTATAACAAGAAATAATAAAATATATGGAAAATGAGTAATTAGAAGGAAACCTAATGTAAATAAAGATTTATAATAATATCATGGAATCAATGAAAATTTGGAAGCATCATAAAACACAACTTCAGCATTAGTCAAATATAACTTCCTAGACTACATCACATGGTGGACAGAAATCTATTATTTATTAGTCTCACTTACTAATATCATATATTATATATCATGAGACTAAAACATTAACTAGTAGATATACTTCTTAGTTAGTAAACCTTATAAATCCATGTATTCATGTGGTTATGACTTTGTCATTGTTTTCCAAAAAATTCACATCTTATTAACAGGAGGTGAATTTTATCTCAAAAATAGGTTCCATTATATAATATAAGACCATATATTCAGCCCTATTAATGGTCGTAGATATCACTAAATGTCATTTCATGTGGTTTTAGAGAAATGGTTTTTTTGTTGACTTTTTTCATAAAATTGTTGAAAAATAATGAATGAATATATTTTTAGAATTCTATGAACATGAAGGGGATTCAAATATTTAATGGTAATAACAATCTTATTTTAATACACTAGATGTTAACATATCTTATTCAAAATTTCTATGACGCCTCTTATTATTATACAATGGTTTCCCTCATGGTACTAAGGAAATTACTTTATCTAATGATGACAAAGAATAATTTGGAGAATAATGGGTAAGAAAAAAATACTATAGTTCTCACACTCTTTGATGATTGTTTTTAGAGATAAAGGAATTAGAATGGAAAACGGTAGATGTTATATGATGAATAATGTCTATGAAGGTTGTATGAAATTAAATAATTCGAGGTTACAAATCTATAGATTTAGGTACCATGTTCTCCAAATGGGTGGTAATGAATCTATTGATGACTTCTTTACCTGGGTGAGTTATATTTTTATCACTATAAGATGTCATGTAGATATGATGGAATATTCAACCTTCATCGAAATGATATTATGAATAATTCCTGAAAACTTATATAAAAATTATTCATACTTAAATTATATATATCCAAAAAAAATTTCCTTTGATGATTTACATTGGACACTCATCCCTTAATATACTAGAATTGGAAAGAGAATCATAAATATAGATAAAGATGATCGAGAAATCTCTTTCAAGGCCACCAAGAGAATACAATATAAGATACATATAGTTGAATAAGAAGCATATGAATTTGAAAATGATGATGAGTTTAGAAAAAAAATACAATTTTATGTCTTTGTTTTAAAAAATTGTGATATGTTACACCTCACATTTTTAAATGAAGAACTTCATGTTTGCTATCATAAATGAAATGAAAAACCGTGATTAAATGACCTGTGAAATATATTATTTAAAAATAGTTATTTTAAATTATTATTTTAATCTATTCTTATTAATATGTATAAATAAATTATTAAAAATATATTCATTTGAAATCTATAAATTAAATTAAATGGTGATCAGTTGATTATAAATAATATAATCATTTGAATTTAAATAAAATGTTTTTTGAAAAACTATTATTATGCATGTAGTGTGTTAATATTGTAATAAATTAAATTAACCACTATTGGGAAACATATTTAATTATTCTTATATATTATATTTTTTTATCGTTTATCTAAGATTTATTTTCTATTATAATAATAAATTGAGTTTCATGCTTAAAAATTGTATTTCTCTAAAAAGTTTCTTGGTTGCAATTTATAAACTTATTTTAAAAATATTTTCTAAAATTTTGAAAAAAATTAAAAAAAATAGATCATCAATTTAGAAATAAATGATTCAAAAACATCATAAGTTACATTTTTATATTTTTTAAAATATTAGTTCATTTCATAAATAGTGAAAACATGTCAATTTTAATAAAAATAACCTTTTTAGATTGAGAATTAAAAAGTTAAATTTATTTTTATATATTTATAAAGAAATATTTTTTCAATTATATTATATATTATTCAATTTTATTAAATGGTATTTATTTTTTATTTAATTTTATATATGTATTTTTATAATTAAACTATAGTTGGAGGTTGGCATAGTGGTAAGAACCACATAATACTATAGGAAAAATGGGGATTCTAAAACCATTGAGAACATGTACAATAACATTAATATAGTAGTATAATAGTAGTGGTGGTATTGTAGATCGGTGGGAATTATAGCGGCGGTGATACTGTGCAGGTATTGTAGCAGGCGTGTTATTATTCACAAAAAGGGCATTGGGCCAAAAATTAGGGCCTACAGGCTATGTAATGGGATACAATCCCAGAGGGCCTTTGGGATAGGGACTGGGTCTCCCTCTACCTAGTTAAAATTGTTATTTTCATTGATTCAATTTATTCATAAAATGAGGCTTCGACCCCAACCTTTAAACAAATTATAATTATTATTTTTTTGAAAAACTGCATTTCTGTTAAGGGTTCATGTTTTATTTTAAATTATATTATTCCACATATCTGAATTGTGTTTTATAAAATATATTCCATATTTTCAATTAGAATAATTAATATTATTTAATATTTTCATCTTATATTTTGGTTATAGTTATAAATAAAAACATGAAGAATTATTTACCATAGTTATGGTGAAATCATTGTATTATTCTTTACATGCATTTGGGATAAAATTATTTATAAAAAAATATATACATTTTATTGTATAAATTTTATTTTATATTTTCAATAATTCATTCAATATTATCTAATTATACACGTTTATTATTTTATTAATTGAAACATTTTCCAGATAAATAAATAATCATAATCACCGTGTAGAAAATTAAAATAATAAAAGACTCCAATCATAGAGTATAAGGGAATTAAAATTTTAAAACAAGTTTATTTATTATGTTTGGTTTTTTAATATAACTTAAATTATATACATTGTAATATTAATCATTTATTAAGGCATTTTGGGTTTGAGTGACTTCCTATTATTGATTGATTTCGGGTAATTACAAAAATGTCCCTCCTCCTCAATTATAAAAGGGAACCCTTCCCCCACATATCCAACCCTCTAATGTAATTTAGATTAACCAACCCCTTACCAAAATTTCTCACCAGTATAATAATACAAATTATAGAGCCATTTTTTTCCAAAATACTGACCCTTGATTCCTTATTTAAAAATTCATAAGATGTTTTTCTAAGAGAAGGTTATCATATTCACTAGTCCCCTTATTTATTACTTCTTATATTAAAACCTTAAATTGTATCTCTAAAATTAAAATATAATAACACTATTATACCATTATATTGACATGTTATTATATTTTGTTCTTAATATTTACCTCTCATTCACTATCAAATAAGAAACAAAACCATCGTTTATGTGTATAGGGGACCATCACCTTGAAAACCAATGCAATTTTGTTTGCATCGACAAATCATAGGGATATAAATAATTATATAATTAGTGAATATATTTGAAAACTATGAAATGATATTAATTCTAGGAAATTTATATATTAGCCATATCATTCCCCTTTCACCCATTAAGGTAATGATATATTCTCTTCTTCATACTTTCATACCACTATCTCCCTGAAGCGATGTGATTAATTTTCTATGTATACTTTTCAATAATTGTAATAAAATATAATATAATGAATAAAATTTATATCTATTACATTAATATAATTCTAAATATGGTTGATATTTATGCTATTCAAAATTATCAGAACAATCATGAAAAAAATACATGAAAAGATAAAGGAGTTAAGACACAAAGAAATAGTAATAATGAAATATTGTTAGTGAATGGATGATAATATTTTTTAGAAGATCTTATATAATATTATAAATATCAATATGGTTCTATTATAAAATAATTATATGTTTACAACCATTATACATGATGTTAAATAATGATTCACTAAGAGATTTCATCTCAATTACCACTCAATTGGAAAAAAATTTACTATAAAATAATTTATTTTTATGTGGTATAGCGACAACCCATTGATATTTATATATATATATATATTATACCATAATATTAGTGGTATTCAATGTTTTTTTTGAATTTATTTCATTAATGTTGTTTATGATTCAAAAGATATCAAACTAGTAAGGGTTTATCGTTCAATCTTTTTTTAATCAAATTATGTATTCTTAAAAATCTATTAGTGAAGATTATTTGACCATTTTTAAATCATCATTATTTATTTTATAATCATGTTATTCATTATATTTTAAACTAATATTATCTTTTTTCTCTATTTGGTACTTAAATATCTTTGGTAAAATATTTTTAAGAAAAGAAAACGATATTTCTTTTTTAGCCGAAAATGATTTCTATTCCATTTCAATAAAATCATTAAATTAATTTAAATTATATTTTATATTTTATCCAATGAAATATTATATTTTTTTACCTACATTTTACTTTTCTAAAATATTTTAAATGAAATATTATTATCATTTTTGGAACATGGTACTTTTATAGTTTTTTTAAAATGAGAAGAATATTTATTTTAATATAACTAGAATATACCGAGTATTCTATTCATATTTAAATCTCATTTATTTTCATCATACATTATGATTTTAGAAGAATATTTTCCTAGAAATTTTTCCACTAATATTATTTAATTTTTTATTTTAAATGTTATTTTCAAAGTCATAAGGATACTATATTAAGAACATGTTTAATGATATTTTTATTGTATTTAAATCTATAAATGACAAAAAAATTATTATACCTATAGAAAACTAAGGTTATGTTATAAAAATACCATCTTTATTTCTTATCTATACGGTTCATGATTAGTTTATCTAGAGAAATAATTGAACACAATTTTCAGTATTAATATTGTGGTTGTTAACCTTATCATAAAACATTCAATTTCATGCAATAATTTTTCTTTAGAAATTACATATCTCTTAAATATAAATGTTCTTTATATCATTTATATTCTTAGTTCATCAACAGTACACCATTTTTACATATTTTTTCTATATTTAATGTTATTGATTGATTGTAGAAATAATGATAAATCCTTATTCTTTAATCAATACAAATATTTATTAGTAAGGCATATAGTTTAAGAAATAAATTTGTCATTAATTATAGAGGAATTATTTTGAATTGAAATGATATTTGAGGGCCCAATATTATTTTTATTCGTGATGTATCAATAAATATTTTGATACAAATCATTAAGATACCATCAAATGTGTATTTTTCCATTATTTTAAAATTACTTTGTGAAAGGTCATGATGTTATAAATATCATGATCATTGAGATAACGATCTCCAATATTAAGAATTTCTACCCCTAAAAATTTAGTTATTATTATCCGCGATATAACTACATTGATATTATCCACTGATCAGATTCAATATCATGTGATTATTTATATAGAATTATTTTATCACCATTTATTCCTACAATATTGTTATTCACTATAATGTTATTTATAAAATGGAATGTGTATTTAGTTATTTACATTTCCATATTATTTATGATTTGTTGATTCATGATATCTTCTACTATACATAACCCTTATTGATAAATTTATCTCACCATAATTTTTATTCCCTCTCAAATGTTATGAAGAAGACATATTTGAAAGAGTTCAAGGATTATTTTTTTACACTAACATTGTTGCATTAAGTATTTCAAATGTAATATAATATTATAGTATTTGTATAGTTTACCAAAAATAGTAATTTAATTTTTTCATTTGGGATTTGACCACTTGTATCTCATACCAATGAATTAATGTAACCAGTAGACTTGAGTTACTCATATTGGGGTCATTATGGTTTGTATCTAAATAAGATGAGAAGAAATTATGGGATCCAGATTTATGAAAAAAATATATAAAAGAACCTAACATTAGGATTTAATTTGTTGGTTTTTTATGTTTAGGAACAACATTACAAATTTTTTGTTCTGGAAAATGTTATGTGGGTTTTCTATGAAGTTACATATTAATCAATATGTTATCGATGGATGAGGCTCTAGAATAGTTATACTAAGGTGTAACGTTCTGAAAATGGAACCTTGGTATTTGACTTGATCATCACTTTGTTCATGAAAATGAAAATTATTAATAACATATTTTGAAACTAAAAATAGATATTATAGGGTAAATTAACATTTTCACTATGAGAAATTTTTTAAAATTATTGAATAAATCATATTGAAAAATTTCATGATCCATAGTGATATGGGATAAACCTAATGTTTCTTGCAATAATACATAAAAGGTTAATTATATGTTTTAATTAATATTTAATCTTTTTATAAAACTATTTGATAGGAATTTAACTTGATTATGGATATTTTGGGAAATTTTTATTTGAATAAAACACTTATGTTTAGTATGGGTTTTAGGGAAAAGATTATTTGAGTAAATATTATTTAATATTTTACAGACATAATTTTAAATGTTTTGATATCCTTTTGGGTAATATTGCGATTAATGTTGAAATAAAAATACTAAATTAAGAGTGTGTTTTTTGAGGAAGAGAATAAAATAAAATCTTTGGTCTTAAAATTTTAATTAATGAAAAAATTTATTTCATGGATTTTCATCATATTATTGGTAACAATATAGAAATTATATAAATATATTTTTTTGAATAATGAAAACCTATATTTCAACCAACAACCCATCACATTATAGAAGGCCATTGGAATTGAACCCAAAACCAATAAGAAATAAGGGTGTGGTGCTTAAAAATGGCACATGTGATGTTATGGATAATATGAAACTATATTCACTTAATCAATTTAATGGATAAATATTAATTTAATACATGGAATAATATTAAAAATGAAATATTATTATTTTTTATTTTGAGGTGATTAATGATATTTTGGGAAATATTCATTTTAATATAGATATATGTATCATTAATACTTTTGGGTGATATAAAATAATGATTATTTTTCTATAACACTATTAAAATTTTACATTATTTTGGATATAGTATCATTTATTTAGAGAATTTTTTTAGTTGAACTTTGGATAGGGAGATTAATATGAAGGTGTATTCATTTTGGGATTTTTTTACCTTATGATGATAATTATTCGATTTGGATAATGACTAAATGTTTGGGAGATATCATGATATCAATTTTTTAGAGCATATGATCAACATAAAGTTTATTTCATTTATTTAGGGATAAAAAAGTCATATTGGATACTCATTCCATGGTGTAATAGATTAGGTTTAGATTGAATAAATCAAAACCAAATAATGAAATTATTCTAAAAAAATAGAAATATATAAACTATTTATATTTCAGATTTGTTATTATATTAGATTTTAAATGAAATAATCAACTCTTTGAAATAGATCAGGAATCAAAAAATGTTATCCTCTTTCCTCCATATCTAATGAATCAATAACATTTTAACCCATACCTGATTTATGGTTTTGTAGTGGTTAACAATCATCAACCCACGTTCTATATAACATTATATTAGCATGTGTGTGTAATTTTTGTACTCTATGTCCATATAATAACTTCCCACTAATGTTATACTATTTGGAAACTTGGTTTTAGAATGACAATTATATTACTCATTCCCATATTTTAAAGAGGATGTTTTATTAACCCCTTATGATGTGTATTGTCTATAAAGGAATTTAAAAATGTCAAATCCATATTTTTTATATGTAAAAATTAAAATATTGAGAAATAAATTTATTTAATGTTGTTAGAATATAATACTCCAATATCATAATATAAGAACATAATGTTCGATAACTTATATAATAAGAAACAATAAGAATAAATGATATGTGAAGTTTATTATTTAAATCATTTTATTATATACAATCCACTAAATTGGTCGATATAAAAAAGACTATGTAAATAATAAAAAATTTATTTTTTAAATATGTATAAAATAAACTCATTGATTATCTCTTTACATGAAATTAAAAAAAATATCATTCAAAAGTAAAATTAATGCTTCCTTGTAAAAACAAAATTTTGTTTTTAGTGTGTTGATATCATAGAAAATGAAATAAAAAACTATTGATCAATTAAATAAGTGAATAATATATATTAATAAATTTTTTATCAACTATCTAATATTTTTGTTATATATGGGATAAGGATAAATTATGTTTCATCCTGGAAAATTGTATTTTTATAAAATGTTGTTTCACTGAATTTTATGCCATTATTATAAGAAATTTTCCACATTTAGAAATTTTATTTTAGAAAATTGCTGCTAATTTTTTAAATAAACTTGTCCAAATTATCGTATATCTATTTTTTTGAGAATTTATAAGAAATATTAAATTTTTTATGATTGTTGAGAAAAATTATTATTGAAAATTTCCTTTTTGGGGGGATTGAAATATATATATATATATATATATAATGTTTTATTAAATGTAAAATTTGTAAAATTTTATTATAATAAATCCATTTTAAGTAATTTAAATAAATTTTATGAATATTTTTTATATAAAATATTATGTTCTTACAGATTTTTTTGGAAAACTGCATTATTATTGTGCATATAAGATTAATTTTAAATTAAATTCTATAGAAATAGTGGGTTCCCTAGAGAAAAATATGTCTTACTTTTAATTAATATATGCTATGTACAATTAGTTATACATGATGAAATCTTACCATTATAGTGTATACATTTTTACATCCACTATTCTAATGGTAATATCCAAAGAATAATTTTCATATCGAGTGGTTAAGGAAGGTCCTAGGCTATAATGAGAACTTCAAGATACTATGAAATTTATCTTAAATATTTCTTCTATAGTCTAGAAACATATTTCTGAATAGACCCAATAGATGTATGACTACCAGGTGGTGGGGGATCATAATAATTGATACTTCTTCTCATGATGTTCACAGTTGGTGATCTCTAATATCGAGATCATGAGGACAAAACTGCCAATAGAAACAACACATGTTTTGGGGGTCATTGGTTGTTCATATCTATAGACATGTGTATTGGTATTCTAATGTGAGACCATTACCAATGTGTATCATTTGATTATGTACTTTGATGCAAGGTGAAAACTATGGAATTGGAATCGTTGTGAGGTAGCTTCTGTTGGGTGTGTCATTGGTGGTATGAAATTGGTTAAAAGGTCAAGAAAGGATTTGTCACTTCGTAGTTTAGAAAGTTGTATATATCAGGGCTGCTTTATTAGTATGGTGATGCATTCATAAGTATTTGTAGAAAGTAGTTCAAAGGTAAATTGGTCTGGTTAGTTCAACAAATAAAAAAGCAGGAAAAGGATGATGACACAAGTGTGCATCCTTCTTTATCAGAAATTTAATGAAAAAGTCAGTGTTTGTAAGTTGGTAATCATTACTATAACTATATTAATCTCTTTAGGGGACATGATGGGTTGCTAGATTCCACTCTTGGTTGGTGGATTATATTAATTACTATAAAGATAAGGGTCTATAGGGTCACACACAATAGCGTATTCAAGAATCCTCCATATTCATTCAAATAGTTTTATGGATATAGTGGGCCCTGCCATGGGGTCTGAGGATTGTCCAAGTTATCAATATCCAAAAGAATTAAATAAATTCATTAATATTGAACTTATGAATATTTGAGATTGATTTTATTTAATGTATTTACATGTTTAGTAAATATGATAAAAATATAAATCGAACTAGAAATATTTTAATATTCAAAATTGTTTAATATTAAGTGGGATATCGATTCAAGTTAAATGACTCTATTTTATCACATAATATTATATATATATATATTACAAGTATGTGATAAAATAATAAATAATATTGGAAAAGTTTAGTTCATCAATATTATTTATTTGGTGGATGTTGAAATAAATGGGGGGCGGGGAATCCAACCTGTTATTTCTCAACTCCACTATAAATATAAGAGAAGGCACTCTCTTATATTGTGAAATTCACTATTCATTCATTCATTAAATGAAAAATTTAGAGTCTATGCCTCCTCCATCTTCTTAGAGAGAGAAGCTATTGAACCAAGAGTTTAGATCGTGATCTACATCAATCATCGAAGGCATCTCTATTTACTGATTGTCGAGATATAGAATGTGGCGTCAGATCTCTGTGCTAGAACCCCGAATTTGATGATCTATTCTCCCACAAGTTTTTGAAGCATGTGTGGATGCTATATAGGGTTTCTACATTGGATCAATAAATAGATGATCTCATCAACTAGTTGTAGTTGACCCCGACTTCAGATTTTAAACGAGTACATTTTTCAATTATATATTGTGTTCTTTACAATTTAAGTGGGATACTCGGACCTCTCTGGGGATCAGATCCTCATCATCGAAAAGTATCATCGATCTGTTGTTGAAAAATTTTAAATTCCTAGGGCACCGGCTTCCGTTCATGGCCCCAGAACCTAACAGTTCTATCCGAGCAATCATATACATTTTCTAAGCATGGAAAATTAAATTTTCAATACTATTAAATTGAGGGTTCAATGAAAATCCCAACAGTTCAACCCACACGTCGATCCAATGTTGAATGACCGACTTACGGTCAGTTTAACTTTTTGGATTGGATCAAATATGTGACTTTATCTCAGATATTAAATTTTCCCATCCCAAAGAACTAATCATGTTTCATTTGAATTGATTTAGATCATCCTAGAAAAAATCAAATTATGTGAAAACTATAATTTTATTATATGATTTACATAATAATTTTTTTAATTTTATTATTTAATTATTATTACCATGTTATAATAATAAATTATTATTTTATTATAATAACTTTATTATTATTAAATTTAAAGGTTAAATAGTTTTTAAAAATTTTCTTTGTGGAAAACTCAAAGATGGGGAGACCTTGACTCATTTTTTAAAAAATAGTAGAGGAGGAAGACTTCCAATGAAGACTTGAAAAAAAAACCTAAAAGGGGTTATGGGCCGGTGCATGGAGAAAAAAAATCAAAAAGAGGTGAATTACTGGGCGTCCCGCGGACCCCCTTTCTGGCTTCCTCCCAATGCCACTCATTAGGCCTACCCAACCTTCACGCGCCACCGATTTCTTCAGCCTGCCACCATACCCTCGTCCTTGCATATCGGCCTCTGGCCTACTACCACATGACATCGTCCTACCACCGTAGCAGCCCCCTGGACACCGGTCTCCACCATCCCAGCTTGCTCCCACCAAGAGGACGTTGCCTGAAGGCCACCTAGCCTACAACCAGGAGCCCCACGTAGTAGCTCCTTGGGTTCCAGCTGTCGTCCTTCCCTCTCAGCACCAACCTACTCATGTGACACTGTCGCGACTTGGACCTCTTCTCATTATGGAACCTGCCATATGTGGTCCTACCTTCCATAGCTGGTTACACCCAGACACCTCCATGCAGTTGTAGGCACCACCCGGCTACCATCTCACTGATTTCTTGCAGGCCTCCGACCTACTGCGGATGAGCCGTTGCGCCGACCATCTCCCAACCCTAGTCGTCTCCTCCTCCATCCAGGTTCTTCCTCTCTACACATGGCACCCAGGGAAATTCCTTGTGGTCACATGCAAAGAATGGATTCCCTTGTTCCGACAACCGTAATGTGCCACCCCTGTCAGCCTCAACTGACGGAACCAGCTCCCTAAGCCACCCCCCGCTTGTCTGTCTCGAGTGATGGCCACCTAATTAGCATCGTCCTGTTCCCATGGAACCCCACCACCCAGACCACTAACCAGCCTCCGTATTAACCGGGGAGACATAATTATTTTTTTCTGCACATTTTTACATAGAGAAAAATTTGGCTCTGAAGTATTTTGGGCGGATCGGCCGAACATAGTTTGGCCCTGCATAGCCCTGCGCAGGTTTGGCCTAACCCACACAAGCCATACAATGGTTGTTCGAATACTGACCAATTAATTAATAAAAAAATAATTAATTTAATTAATTGAAATTTAGTATCTAAATTAAATGAATTAAAATTAATTTTGGTTAGTTATTATAATACTCTATATATAAATTAATATAAATTTTTAATAAATTAAAATAAATAATTAATTTTATTTTTGAAATAAAACTAAATTAAATAAATGATCGATAATTATTAAATTATTTGAATTTATTAATACATATAATTTAATTTAGATAATCCTCATACTTAATTAATGCATTTTAATTTTATCACGCTTTATTTTACCCATCTACAAGTCTAGATAATCGAGATGTGTATATTGATTTTACTTAATTAATTATTTTTATTATATTCGATGATTGTCATTAATTAAATAAATAGTTTTTTCATGTTCTATAATTTTCATTTAAAATGTATAAGGGAATGTGCACCCAATTTGTACTTGATGTACATTTATCCTTCTAGTCCCCGTCGCCTGCGCATGAGTATTATTGTACTTCAGATGAAAAAATAACGTGATGTGGACCACAACATGATGATTTGGTGCCTGATGGTGCAAGACGACACATGTATTCAATGAAGAAAAGGTAGTACTCCTTGACGTGATGTAGATACCACCAAGACGAGGTGTTCTAGAAGTGAAGCGAACATACAAGACAATGGGAAAGAAGCTTTAAGTGTCAAGCATCAGCTCATGTATGATTCTCTTAGATCATTTAGATGCTCAGGAATAGTATGGTAATAATTTACCTTTATGCATTTATATATTATTTTATACATTTTAGAACAGTAGGAAAATATATAAAATAAAAAATAATAAAATACATAAAGAAATAGTCTATGTTTTTCTATTAATGATAAGTTGTGAGTGCGACCTCATAGATGAAAAAGTATAATATAAATTGATCAAATTCTTTGAGAGAAACTAATAAAAACCTCAAAAAAATATTATGTCTTTACGGCCTTATGTCATACATGTTTGAACAAAACTGAGCGTTTGGGGTACCAGTCATGCCCTAGCTGCGGGTGCCTCTTACTAATGGGGAGTTCTAATTTGGATGGTGGGTTGAATTAACTAAAATTTCTGAAAAGAAATATCCGTAGTTAGCTTTTTTTAAATTTAGAGGCAAGAGTTGAGTAAATCAAGAAATTATTTTAGAAGCTGGGACCACAGTCAACAGATCAAGGAACTGCGAGTTAATGTGGTTGTCCAGCCAAAAGCCTACCTTGGACCCTCTATGTAGTGGTGTAGCCATAAGCTGTAGACTGTGAGGGAGGTTCAGGGAACCTTTCCACTAGAATACTCAAGAGTTTTCTGATTCTATTACTGATGGTTCATATAGTTAGAAACATTATTGGGAGACATTCAATGATTAAATTAAGCAGTAATTTCACTTATGGTAATCATAACTAAAAGTTCAGTCTACTAATGATTAATTTGTAAAAATGGAAAGCGATTCCACAATAAAACTATGATAAATGTTTAAAAATGTTAATAACCAAAAAAGAACAACATTTTAAGTGTATTATATGTGTTTGGGCTCATTACTACCATAATGGAAATTCAAGGTGCATGTGTCCGAACATGTTAATCCACGTCGGCAAGCGAGGGTGTAAAATTGGTTTCAAGAGACTCAAGAATAAAGCATATGATTGTTATGTCATAATTCTATCATCAAATTATAATGTTAGTTGTGGTTGGTACATCATGGAATTGATGATGTTACTTGTAGTCTCATATGCATGATGTTTCCATAGAGAATGATGTGTAAGACTTGAATGTGATTAATGCACTCAGCTTTTCTAATGTGAAAGAAAGTTTACAATCATTAAATTCAACCCATTCTTGTAACTTTTACACCCAATTACACTAGTTTCATTTAAGGATGAAAATGTATGGTATAGGGTTAGAACATTATTACCTTTAAGGTAACATTCACCAAGTAAAAATAATATTGGAGATAACACCATTTTTTATTCTTTTGGGGAATAAATTGAGAGAAAAAGTTGATATATATATAGAATGTTATGCCAAAAGAACCTTAATCAAGTCCTTCAAAAAAAAGTGGCTGGTTATTTAACTGGAGGTTATTTTCATCACATATGGAAATAAATTTATGGATGTTTAAAAGGCAATTAACTGAGATACAAGATTCAAGTACCTGCTTCTAATTCATTTTATATTCATCCAATAGAAGTATTGTATTCTCACATACTTCTTGGGTATTAAATAAAATATTCATTTAATGTATATGTTTTGGAATATAGTTACCATGTATGTATAGAAACATTACAAGATTTGAGGTGTCTTATTCAAGAGGATGATAAAGTGTGATTCCTAGGTCGGTGGTGAAAACCCCATAACATCAAATTACTAATTAATTGATTCAAATTTTACATGATTTTTAGTATAACCAAAACATTTATCTCATGTTCCCTTTAAGCCATGATAAGGCAATATTCCATGTGTTTGAATGAATGATGTTTGTGTTAATATACTTAATAAAGAGTTCAAATACTACTTGAATTAAAGGATATACATAATGAATATAAAATGTATGACCTACCTAGTTGTGAAAATATAATTCATTATCTTGTAAAACTAAATGTGGAAGTCCAGAATATACCCAGTATGCTATTTTTTTTGGTATAGCTAAACACATTTGGTATTAATGACATACATAGTTTAGACAAATAAACCTTTAGAAATAAATGTATGCCATAATGCATCTGAGGTTTGTTCAAAAAGGGAGTTTGAGCTATCCAACCCAAAGCTAGATGTATAGATACAACATAATATTATTTTAGGTTATTAATGAATTTAATAGTTATGTATATTCTTGGTTAGAAAATATGAGTTTATTTGGATCGTCATGCCAATGAATATATTGACTATGCAATCATCGATTATGATAAAGTAGAATGGATTAATTACTAAACGCATGTTACCTTATCTACATTACTGTATTTATGTTCATAAATACGATCGATGATTATGTCTTACATGTTTTCATTGATAAAAAATTGTAGCATGGTCCAATTCGTAAATGCACATTTTATTCATCAATGTTATGATGTAAATTGTATCAATGTTTCATCTTGAAGAAGTATCCATTATATTTCATGTAGTTCATTGCAAATAAAAACAAAAATCCCATAACCTATTTTCTAAATAAAATGACAAATGGATATCATACGAGTCATAGTATGATGAAAATAATTTATTTCATAGATCAAGTGTAAGGATGAAAAGTGTTTGTTAGGATATAAACAAACATGCATCATGCTAAACACATGGTTCATCGAAGTAAATATACTAACAATTTATTATGATCTTAGATAAATCCCTAAGATAGAAAAGATTTAGTTAGGTATTATACTAAATTTTTATATAAGGGTTCAAATCTCTATAAGAGATAGTAGGAGTTTAATTTAGAAGGACTAATACAATGTTCTATATGCACAGTTGGTTGGAATTAGAACATGTTTCACAAGTGTATGTGGAATAGGAACGTTCCATATACACATATTGCGTAATAAGAATGAAACTTTAGTGATGGTTTTATATTCATCATGGCCGGTGAAGAATTATTCATTAATATTAATAAATCATACAAATCAGAAGTATATGGTAATAAGATAGCATTAAAAATATCAATTACAGTTCAATAATGGATTTCATATATCAAATTTCAAAGGGGATTATAAATTGAATTCTGCGGTGGATATTCAAATGAGAAGTTATATGGATGGTACAAGTCTGGTACTAATAAGGCTCGATTGGTTATTCCAAGTCAATATGACTAAATCCAATTGAATTTTCCTTATTATTGATAACATATATGACTGTTCTATTGGTCCCTGGAGGTCAAGATCATCATTCATGGAAGCTGTCTTTAGGATGCAACCAGAAAGGGATGATGACATCATATGATGCCAATAAGGTTTTCAAGTTTCAGGAATCTAGTTCTGGGTTAATGGAAGAAACACGATCATAGAGAAATCAATATAAATTAATCATTTCTTTATTTATACCAAATGATAGTGGGGGCACCAATGTTTTCCTTGTGAAATATGTTCGCCAACATATGGAAAATAGATCTTTGTCTTACAGTTAGAAAAGAATGGGATTAAAAGAAATTCTCTTGTGATTGACTTATGTAGAAACCTAAATTATATGGAAATGGATATATCTATATAGTTATAATGGTTTCTTAGACCAAGTCAATCATACATAAAGTGATATTGTATTGAAAAATAAAATATTGAACAATTCATGTTCAGAATTGTTTCCAATGTCACATGGCTTAATCATTACAGGTTGACATGTTCAGAGCATGGTAAGAGATTAATGTTGTGAATCGAGTTTTATACGCTTCAGCAATGGATCAATCCAATATAACATGTTATGTACTTTAATTGATATTACAATGATGTACTTCATAGTATGTGGGTAAAAAAATCCAGGAGCACTACAAGTAAAGTATTCAGAACTATCATCTTGTACTTTCTCGAGTACAAATGATATATGTCTGGTATATGGAGAAGCAGCTATACTAGTTATAGTGGGATATAAACTAGTAATAATTATATAAAGTTTATCTAGTGTCGTATTTAGGAAATGATGATGAGTGAGACAAGCTCATAAAAGTAAGTGATATCGATACCTACAAATACTGAGTACGTAGCAGCTTCTAAGGCAGTAAAGAAGTTGTTTAATGCATCAATTTTCTCCAGTTCTTAGATTCGCACCAAGTGGGAAATGTATCATAATAATTATTATATTTTTACTATACAATTTTTCATGGTATGAAAATGGACAAAAGTTATATACTTAGTGATACCGAATCATGAGAAGTTTTACTCCAGGAGATGAAGTCGAATACAATAGTTATTCCACACGGTGAAAATGTGCCAGGACCAGTAGTTAAATCGACAACATAGCAGAAGCATAATTTTTATCATGTTAGTTGCTAACATGTTTGGATCGTAAGTAGGCTCTAGGGTAAGTGGGAGTGTTGAAATAATGGGTTCCCTAGACAATACTATGTCGTAAATTTGATTACCATATCTTGTGTGCAGGTAGTTATACAAGATGTAACCATACCATTATAGAGTGAACATATATGTGTCCACTATTATAATGGTCATTTCCAAAGATTAATTGTTGTATCAAGAAGTTATAATAGATCCCACGATATAATAAGAACCTTGTTATACTGTGACATTAATCTTAAATATATGTTCTATAGTATAGATATATCTTACAGACTGGACACAATAGATGTATGATTATCAGGTGCTGGGGATCATAATCATTGAGACTTCTTCTAATGATGTTTGCAGTAGGTGATCTCTAGTAGTGAGATCATGAGGAAATACCTGCCAATAGGAACACCACATGTTTTGGGTGTCATTGGTGGTTCCTATCTATAGACATGTTTATTAGTATCCTAACATGAAAACATTACCAATGTGTATCATTTGATTATGTACTTTGATGTAAGGTGAAAACCATGGTATTGAAATCATGGTGAGGTAGGTTGTGTTGGGTGAGTTATTGGTGGTACGACATTGGTTGAACGGTCAAGAAAGAATTTGTTGCTTCCAGGTTTACGATGTTGTATATCACAGGACTGTTTGATCAGGATGGTTACACCTTCATAAGTATATGGACAATTCTATACAAAGGTAAATCTATTTGGTTAGATCAAATATAATAAAGCAATAAAATTACAATGACACAAGTTTGCGTCCGGATTTATTAGATATTTAATGACAAAGAGATTATAGTACGCAATTAGTTCATATAGGTTGGTAGTTGTTGTTATAACTATCCTTATCTCTTTAGGGGTTGTGATGGGTTTCTAAACTCTGCTATTGGTCTGTGGATTTTATTCACTGGTATCGAGATAAGGGCCTCGAGGGTCATATACAATAGCGTATTCAATTATCTTCCTTATCAGGTAGAATTGGTATATGGACATATTGGGCCCCTCCATGGGGTCTAAGCATTGTAAAATTTATCAATCACAAAAATAATTAAATAAATTCATTAATTTTCATGTTATGAATATTTGAGATTTAAAGTATTTAATTTATTTACAATTTTAGTAAATATAAAAAAATTTATTAATCGAATGAATATTATTTTAATATTCATTGACCATTTAATATTAAGTGGGATAGTGAGTAGAGTAAACATACAATATTTTATCGTGTAATATATTATATATATATTACAATCACATCATACAATAATAAATAATTTTCGTGCAGTTAGTTTTGTCAAATATTTTTATTTAGTTGATGTTGAAATAAACATGGATCAGGGAACCCAATCAGGTATTTCTCAATTCCGCTATAAATATAAGAGGAGGCTCTCTCTTATGTTGTGAAATTCACTATTAATTAATTCATTGAATGAGAATTTTGGAGGCTCTCTTGCCTCAAGCTTCTTAGAGGGAGAATATTTTGATCTAAGAGTTCAGATCATGATCTTCATCAGGCATTGAAGGCATCTCGATGCGGTGATCATCGGGATGTCGAAAGCACTGTCGGATCTCCGCAAAAGCACTTAGAATTTGTGGATCGACACTCCCATAGGGTTTTGAATATTTTTTTGATTATCTAGTTGGTTCCTGCTTTGGATACTTCAATCGATGATCGATATCGACTAGTTACAGTCGACCACAAAATCAGATTTGAAATGGGTATGTTTTTTAGTATAATTTTGTGCTCTTTAAAATTTACGTGACATCCTTAGTCCTCATCAAGTGTTGGATCATTGGAATAAAAAGGTTTCATTGATGTTCTAATGAATGAAATTAAAATCCTCAGCCTACTGGCTTCTGGTAATGGCCCCAAAACCTAAAAAATTTCATCATGTATGTGAATTGAAATTGATAAATTTTATTTCATTTTTGGAATAAAAATTATTAATTTTAATATATAAGGTTAGCTAAATTTTGGTTTATAATTATTAGTAAATACATTAATACCTTATTTTCACGATTAATTTTAAAATGAAATTTTTCATGTATCATGCTATTGTGTTTAGATTATTTTTCAACACACATGATATTTTTATTTGATAAATTTTATTTCATATTTATAATATCTGGGTAAAAATTATCTAAAAATGATATTATAATTTTATTTTAAAGGGATAAATTACTTAGTTAAACCAAAAAACTAATTAAAATGTTGAAAAATAAACTAGTAAAAGTTAGTAAACATAAATGATAATGGAATAAAATGCACATAAAATGATTATTTTCTTTGGTTGAGGTTTGAAATGGAAATACCATATATACACCCAATTAATTATAATTTTTTAACCATATGAGATTAGAGTGAATTACCGCTATTAGATTGTTTTGGGTATTTACAAAAATTACAGTCTTCCACAATTATAAAATGAAACCCCTGACTTAACATCATCACACCACTAAATGTATTTAGACCGACCAATCCCTAAAATAATTCTAAAAAACATACTTATCAAAATATTAGTTTTATTATTTCTATAAGGTTTTCTATATGGTCCTTAATAAGATATCCAAAAGATGTTTTCTCTAGTGAAGATAATTATTTTCCCTAATCTCCGTATTTTTTACTAATTATTTACATCCTTAAATTGTTTCATAATAATTTCGATGTAATAATACAAGTATTTCCCATATTCTGAGATGTTTTTATTTTTTTTATAATCAATATCCATATTCTTCTTAATTAAATTGGAATTAAATCCATCACATGTGTGTATGGAGGAAAACTACCTCACAAACTAATGTAAATTTTTCCCATCACAGACACACATCAATTGTAAAATTATAGAAATAATGAAAATATATGATAAATATGAAATTATATTAGCTATATAGTACTAATATATCATCCAGTTTCTAATATTATCACCTGTTCGGGAAATGAAATCGCCGCTCATGCATACAAACACAATACTATCTCGATGAAGCGATTAGATTCATTTTCAGTGTAAAAATTAAAGAATTATTATAAGAATTTATATAGAGAATAAATTTGATTTTTATAAAATTAATATAACTCAATAGATCATGGATCTATATCCTCTTCATAAGAATTATAACTTTCTTGATAAAACATGTATGAGAAGATGAAGTAGTTAACATTAAAAACATTGATAATAATAAAGTATTATTAACAAAAATATAATAAAAATTTATATTAAGATCATACATGATATTATAAATATTAATTTTTTTATTTATAAATTAATTATATGTTTCAAATAGTTATACAAGATGATAAGGCACATTCAACTAACGGTAAATGTGAGGTACATGATTTTGTCTCGACTTCATTTCATTAAGTAATATTTCAATATATGGAACCATTTTCTATTTTATGGAGTTTAAAATTATTTTTTAAATTTTATATAATTAATCATGAATAGTTCAATTAATTTTATGTTTTAATTAAAATTATTTATTTTATGATTATTTTTGTTGATAATTACTATGACATAAGTGTATCACCAATCAATATAATTTCATTTGAATATATTAATTTTTAATTGTTTCTAATATTCTATGATAATTTTCTTAATTACGTTTTTAATTTTATATTTTATATCCACTTTTTTGTTTGGTATTATCATTTATACACAAAATCTATTCAATTTTCAATTCTCACATTAATGTTATGATCATTTTATTAGATTTCATCATAATTTTTAATCCATTGTGAAATATATGTAATTTTGTTCACATTCATTTATCAAGTGATCTAATTATTTTTGATATTTTATATCATTAATATATTAATAATTTTTGTATATAATGTTTTATTTAAAGATATTTATTTTAAGGGTTTATTATTAAGAAATCAATAGAGGTTAGAGTTTATCCTTCAATATAATTTTAATTGGATTGTTTATGATTCAATCCCCATTAAAAGAGATTATTTGATAAATTTCTAATAAAACCATTTCATTTTCCTCTCATATTTTTATTTGTAAAATTATCATGTAAAAGTGTCATTTTATTATATTTTTTACTTAATATTATTAAGTTTTTTTATTATGAAAATCAATCATTAATTATATTTCCCTTCAAAAATTATTTTTATTCATATTCTATATTATCCATAAAATGATTGAAAAAATATTGTTAATATTCACCAATGATATATTTATAAAATGTTCACCCATATTTACCTATTACAATAATAGTTTAAAATGAATCATATTTTTGTTTTCTAAGAAAAATATTTTTGACATTTTATTTAAAATTTTAATGTAATATTCATTTGGACTTGCTCATCTTGTATAGAATACTCTCATAATCACGAGTGATCATAATTTTAAATATTCTGTTTCAATTTTACAGACAAAATTTCAATGAAAATATTTTCCCTTACATTCTGAAAAATTTAAGTTTATTTAATATAATTATAAATGTGAAAATGGAATTTTCTTCAAAAATGCTTAAATGGTACTTTTATTATATATATATATCAATAAACAATATACATTATATTAACTGTAATCAATTGGGGATATTTGGTAATGATTACATCCTTATTATTTATCTTGATGGTTTATAATAATTTTACCCAATAAAGTAGGGAAATTCACATAACAAATTAACGTTTTGTTTTTTAACATTTTCACAAATCATTTAATTTATTGTGAAATGTTTTCATTGAAAATTAAATATCTCTCAAAAATATATGTTCTTTGAATCGTGTATATGATAATACCCTAAAATATATAACATTATTACATACTATGTTTACATTGAATGTTATTTTATTTACTATGGAAATGTTGATAAATATGTATTTATTAATTAATAGAGATATTTTTTGATATTGAAAAATTTTAATGAATTAAATTGATCAGTTGATATATGTTGCATATGTCAGACAACTTGTGATTGGAGTGACCAATAATAATAAAAACCATAAATGTATCATTGGGTCTCAGGGGAAAATGCATAGGCTGGAATTTGATTCATCTATATGTATATTTTTAAAAGATCATATAGTAAGGTATTGACAGTATAAATATCATGATCTCTGAGATCATGACATATAATATTAATCATTTCCTTCTTTTATAATTAAGTAATTATTATACATGATTTTACTAAATTAATATTATACATCGATTATATTATATATCATGTGTTTATTTATATGTATTTTTTTAAAATGAATTTATTCCAACCATATTTTTCTTCTATCCCATGATATTGATAATATAAAAGTAGTTTTATGGATTTACCATGAGGTATTTATTATTCATTGTTGGTTCATGATAGATTATATTGTACATATTCCTTACTAATAATTTGAGCTCCACATTTTTTTCTTCACCAACACATGTGAAGAAGAGTAAAATTTTTAAAGGGTATAGGGATGAATTTTATTACTCTACCTATATTGTATTTCATGTTTTAAAATGAAATTTGAGATTAGAGTATATTACTAGTTTACTAGACAACTAAAATATTCGTTTGTTTGGGATGTAATCAATTTTATATTTTCAAAAATATGTAATTAAACAAAATTATTATTGATAATATGGTTGTATTATTTACAAGAAATGTGGTAGAAGATTTTATAAAGGAAATTTTCTTATAGAGTAATTTGGTTACGAAGATATTAAATTTTTTGATAAAAGTTATTCTTGATCTAAGTAAGATGAATATAGTGCTAATTATTATGGAATGTCTAGAATATCCACAAACATTGGTAGATAAATATAATACACATACTTTTAAAAATAATAATAATTTCTTAGAATAAAAAATACACATTTTTTCTATGTTTGTTTGACATAGTGGAAGCAAAAAAGAAAAAAAAACTCCAGTGATTATGTAATTGATAAATTACTTATTTTAAATATTAATTATTCATATTTAAGTATTTTTTTAAAATAAGTTCATACGAATAATAATAAAAGACATTAATCGAGTTTATTATTTAGAAATAGTAGAGGGAATTTATTATAGAGACTGTAATAATTGAGAATTTGAATAATTAGTTAAAAATGAAATTCATTCAGCATGAAAGTAAAATATATTTTAAAAAAATTAATGTTTTTATATGAAATTTATGATCTAGAAAAGTTTCTCGATGAACAAATTAATCATTGAATCATGTTTGATTCATATATATTGTTTAGGATAAAAAATTACTGTATTCTAGAAAAATCTGTTAATGATGGATTAGGATTTAGAGATGTCCAAAAGTAAATTACTAATTTCATTTAATAATATAAGATGTATAAACCTCATATGGGTCAATAAAAGTTATCCTAAAAGGTTAATAAGAAGGATAAAGTTGTTCAAAAGTGAATTAATGTTAGGAATATTATGTATGTATCCAAAATAAGAAAACTTAAAAATAATATTTTTCAAAATATTGATTGTAATGACCAATATATTATACTAATGGTTTTTTTTAGGATTATAAAAAAAATTATGATGATGTAAATTTAGGATGCTAACAAATATATGGTTCACATTAAAAACACCAAATTAGAAGGTATAAATTTTGATAAAAAAAACATACAATGTTCAGGGTAGATTGTATGATATAATGAAATATGAATTCCATGGTCCCTACTGGTATTTTTTTTCCTTGGGAATTCATTGAACATATTTTGGTTCAATCAACAACATTAAAATGAATCTAAAAGAATATGGAGATAGAGTCTATTTGGTATTGAACCCACTCTAAAAAAAGAAATCCTGAGAAATCCAGTTTTTAGTTTAAAAATAGAATCTAATCTTGGGAAACTAATTGTAAAAAAAATTCATTCTTGGATATTTTTAAAATGGATTGATTTTATGTTATCCTCACAAATAATTATAGAAAAAATCTAAAAAATTCAATGATAATGAACAAAAATAAATTTAAAAAATTTTAGTTGGCGATGGTAATATTATATATATAATAAAGATAATGACCTTGAATATTTTACATTTGTTTTAATTAATAGATTATAGAATGTTGTATGTTTTGGAATAATTTATATAATTATAATAATTTAAAATGGAATTTAGAAATGGTGAGTACTTTAGAATCAATGTTATTAGATCATCTATCATTGGGGAAGAAAATTTAAAATCATAATGTGTATAATTTTTTAGTGTGTCAAAAAAATGGTATTTGAAACTTTTTTTGATGTAGTTAAAATGTTATTTCATTTGTATGATGTGAAGATATATTTTTATTTGAGAATATTGTAATAAAAATAGATCTTTCAAAATATTTGGTGTATATGTGTTAGAGGAATATGGTAAATCAAATTAATGGAGAAATTATTCATTACATTACTAGAATGAAAATAAGAAGAGATTATTTTTGTTTCATATGATTGAAAGGGAAGATTCATAATATCAAAATTATGTGGTACAGTCAAATCATCCCCTAGAGATGATACATTAAAATATTTTTGGGACCATGATAATGAAATTGAAAAACATGGGATATGAGTTATTTCTTTATTGATGAAATTACTCACAATACATGTAATATATTTTTTAAATTTATATTATAGACCCTAAAATTTATTTAGAGTTTCAAATAAGTGTAGACATATATTGTGGTTTTCTAGAGAATGATATTCAAACTGATAATAGTGGTGAATATACAAATGATCTGTTTAGATATTATATTTAAAATCATGAAATTGATCATGTATTTAGTGACCCATAAATACAATGAAAAAATATCATTTCTAAAAGAATAAATTGAAATAATGGTGTTATAAAAACTCGATACCTCTCAATATTTTTTGAGGTAAGATATCTATGAAATATTTTATATTCAGAATCGAGGTTTATAGATGAACAAGTTTGAAATGAATGTTTATGAGATGTATTGAAAATAAATCCTCAATTTGGAGAACCAAACAGTAATGGTAGTCTGTACATTATGATTATTAAAGGTGATAATATTGGTATGTTTTCCTAGATATGCGATGATATAATTTTACACTGATTTTATCTTAGAGGTAGATGATAAATATTTTATAACAATGTAACATGAAATATTATTTATTTTATTGTTGTGAAAATTATTAAAAAAATTTATAAAGAATATTAATATTAAATTACATATTTGGAATGTAGTGAAGAAGAAGTGGTTGTAATTTAGCATAATAGAAATTTTCTTAATTATTGTAATAAAACTACTCATGATAAAGATTCTAACTCAGCAACCTCAAGTGATGATGAAAAATTATGTTCATTTTATCCTAATATGAGGAATCAAGAGGATGAAAAAAATCAGTCAAGATCAAATACAACATGATCAAACTAGAAGAACCTCAATGTAATTTTCATACACATCCTTACTATCCCAAATTCTAGCAACATTTGTTGATGAAACATTGGAGAATCTAGGGTTGATTAATGTAATTAATGAAGAACTGGTTCATTTTGTGAAGAAAGAAACAATGTAACATGTACGGAAACAAAATAATAATAATTTTATTGAAAAAAAGTGGGTGTTCATAAATTATTCTAATGAGTATGGTTAAGGGATACGAAACATGTTATGAATTTTTTATAATACATACTATCATATTTGAGGAATAGACTATTATGAGAAAATATCAATAGTTTTATGATAAAAAACTATCCGAACCAATATTTCTATCAAAACAAAATAATGATATAAAATATTTCAGATTGATGTCAACATGGTATTTATTAATTGAGATCTTGATGAAGGATTTTATATCGAACAATATTATGTATTCATGGTTTTTAATGATCATTTCTATTTTTTAAAGTTGAAGGAAAACAAGTATGGGCTGATAAAAGAGTCAATGTATTGGTATTCTACATATGAAATTTTTTAAAGGAAGATAATATTCATGAAATGAAGAGTTGGTATTAATATATAAATAATAGAAAATCAATATTTTTCCCACATTTTTTTATATTGATGATATCATATTTTCAAGAAATAATGATGAAACATGGGAAACTATTGTTGAGGATAAGAATTAGTTTTCTGAAATTTATGTTATAGGAAAATGTATATAATTATACATTTAAAAATACATCAAAATAATAAATATATTTTCCTATCTAAATTGAAGCATGATTAGAAAATTCTGATGAATTTTGGAATATACGATTCAATGCATGTTTAAAACCCAATTTAACTAAAAATTATGCTGTCAAGAGATATATTCTGTAAGCGGGTTGATCTTAAAGATTTTTTGAATTTAGTTGGATGATTATTATACCTAAAAAATGCATGGATATATTATTTTATTATATTATAAAATTTTTAATGTATCAAATTGATCCAATGTAATCTCATCTCATGGATGGACATTCAATCATTATATATTGCAATATCAAAGATGATTTTCGATTGAAATAGGATACTGTAGGAATGATTGATCCATTGGGTTACCCTTTTGTAGATTGTTCATGAAGTGTCAGTGATAAAAAATACCCATGTGGTGGAGTTTTACAGTTGGATGAGATATTTGTTAGCAGGAATATGAAGACATAAAATTTTGTGATTTTTAGTATAATTGAAGTTGTGTATGTTGCTTCAACTCTAGGTGCAACACAGTTGATATGGATGAAGAGACAGTTAGATTATTTTTTGTTGATGTTATGTTTCCCCTTATCTTAGGATATTATAATCATAGTTATATAAATCATTCTATTAATAAAATGACCAAGTCTCATTAAAAGAACATTTATATGAAATATAAAATTTATAAAGATCTTGTGGAATGGAATAAACAGAAACTAGGGTTTCTTGATAAAAAAATTATTTAATGATATATTCAAAGAACCATTATTTTTTAACAAGTTATTGAAACAAATTCTTGAAATTATTTTCTTTCATGCAATAATTGTTTTTTGTATAGAATTTTCAAAGTGATAGAACAATTTCATGATGCCTCAAAGAAATGTTTCTTAACTACAGAATAAAAATATTTCCTAGGTTACTTATTATGGAAATAATGGAATGCTTGATAAATGATTATTTTTTATTACACCAAGATCACTCATATAGGATTATAATTATTTTATATAAAAAATTTTTGTACAACCGTGAAAGTGGAACACAACGCAAGGAAGAAAATTACAATAAACTATACATTATTAGTGATTTATTTTCCATGGATTAATATAAAAATTAAAAAGGAAAGTATAAGGACTCAAAAATTTAGAGGCATTTTGAAAAAGATGAATGATATTAATAAGAAGTTGGTCAATATTTGGGAATTTTGAACATAGTATTTTTTATATAAATCACCTTACAATTGTAGTATTCCAAAAAATGGAACTCACACAGATATGATTGGCTAGTATTTTACAAAAAGAGTATATTAGATAGTGGTTTTTAGTATGATGTTATCAATCAGTAAATTTTCATTGAATATTTACATATACATGGTTAAAAGTTTCATATGATATAGAGTTAAATGAATAAATATTATTATAATTTTTTGTTTTTAATTATTCTATCATAATGAGCACTAAAATAAGTAATTATCTAATCATGATTTGAAAATTCGATGAAAATCATTTGTATGTACAAAGTACATAATATTATGTTCTATGGAAGGTGTCGTGGTAGAATATTTTGATTAAAATTATAGAGTAAAATATATACGTTCAATTTTTTGATGTTTTGGATGATGGGATGATGTTAATTGTAATATATCAAAGTGTTTTAAATGATCTCCTACAATAGGAATGTTTTCTAATTATATAGGTACATTTTTGTGGAAATTTTAAATACAATGATCATAAAATGATCTATCAACATGTTATCAGTTTGTGAAAAATAAATAAAACAATAGAGAGGATATTATCAATAAGGATGTGTTCAAATATAAAAAGTCTATAAGATGGTTTTTATGAGGTTTCATTGTGAATTTGTTTCTAGATCTTTAGAAGGATGTCTAAAAAGTTGTATACTATTTTTTCTTTATTAATTAATCAAAAAAAGGTTTCTGAGTGACATTCATTTAATAGTGGTTTCCATGAATGATCAATAGATATGGGTTTCTAAAGACACTATTCAATATCATCGGTATAAAATATCCAAGGGTAAATAAAATAGAGGAAAATGAACAAACATCTTTAAACTGACATGTTTTATAATGTTTCATTTAAAATACATCCATGTTGTTCCAATTAAATTTTAATGTACAATCATACAAGTTTTCACTAGACAAATGAAGTGATATAATCTATTATTGGATAGATGTATGGAAAAATTATTTTTCAATTAGATAGATTTTAGGAATCATTATAATAAATACATATTATAGAAATGATAATTTATTAATTCAATGTTTCAAAATCACAATGGAATGGCATGTAAATATCATTGAGTGATAAATGATTTTTAATTCATTAATTGACACCAGGACATAATTTAATATGAATCCACTATATTAGGAGTTATATGTGACGTCAAAGTGTGGATGTTTTTAAAGATAAAATAGATATATTGATTGGGTTTTCAGAATTGGATTTTAAAATTTTCCTTAAAATGCAGAGAAAAACTATAATATAAAGGTGGTTTATGAGAAAATGAGGTTATTTTTGAATTTCAGAATGTGTGGTGAAGTGATATAAAATTTTGTAGTAAATATAATAGAATTATTGAAGAAAAATATAACTAAAGGATATGGGATAGATTTTCCGTATCAGTTTGTTTCAGATTGATTGTGAATAGAAGAAAGCATATTGCCTTGGAATAAGACACTAGACGATCAATAGGAAGTGGCCTATACTGAATGATACCAAAAAATACTTTGTATCTGGTGGAATAAGAGTGAAATATTCCAATGTTAATAGATAAATATGTCATAAGAATATGTTTCAATATATAAGGTGGAACCATACATTGTTAACCATATAAACACATGATAATGAATTCTAGTCAATTATATCAAATGAAATTCCATTATAATAAAGATATTTCTTTTCCATTTGTTATTAAATAATATGAAAAAGGAGAAGTTTATAAAGAAAAATTAAGTGTAATTTTTTTTAAATAATAATAGTTATGAGATACTAAACATCTTATTAAAGGTTCTAGTAGTTGTTAAAAAAAGACTTTTATGTTAGTTAATACTGTGAGAAGAACATGAAATTTTTATTTACTATGGTTCTTTATCAACAGAATGTATATTTACTTCTTTCTATAACAATATAAAATGTATCTTTTTCTTATGGTTTGTGTGGTATTAAATTTTCCAACACCTTGAATCGAATTATATAATATTACTGAGAAGTGAAACATGATAATATGTTGGTTCTTGGGGTAATTAATGTTCTATTGCTTTCTTTAAAATTCATATCTCTTTAAATTAGGTGTTTTTTATTTGATAGATAAAATAAAATATGATAATATATTCGATTTACCCCCTTTGTATTTTAGTGTTAAAAAGGATCATTAATTTTAATTTAATGTTTTATTATGGTGGCCCAAAGTTACTAGTGTTACAAGATCATGTTAGTCATGGTGATTTTATATATCTATGGTTTATGGATTGTCATAATTGGAATTTTATTGAGAGGAAGTTATTTTACCCATCATCAATGTATAAGATAGTTCTGTATGTGTTTATTTTCTAACGTTTAGAAGAATATGAAATATTTTATATGATATACCCAAGTTTGAAGACACAATTTTGGTTTCTTAGGATAATGCAAGAATAAGAGGAGTTTGGGGTATAATGTCTAGATTATCAGTAGTGAATATATATCAATATATTCATGGTATATTTTATCCACCATTTGATGTATTTAAGTGGAAGTTTATGGATATATTGTTTGATATTGTCAATAAGATACCCTATACTCTATGAAGATTTGATGTAGATTGGGTGATAGTGGATTGACTAGTGAATTTATCACTTTTTATACCTTTTAGGGAGTTAATTATTATTTTATCTATGGTTAGGGTGTATATGGATGTGGTGGTGAGAATACATAGAGTGTCAAAGAATTAGTTAATTTTACTAGATCACTCATATTAAATAGTGATATCAAAGAGGGTTAGAATATCACTTTAGAATGTAGTTTTTCCTTAACAATGCTTTCTATAGTAAGAGCGATAAACAAATAGAGCAGTCCATCTTGACATCATAGTATAAATTATTAGATTTTATCTATGAAATGTGTGGATTATGGGTATAATAACTACCATTGGTATAGTTTCAATATAATAATATCTATCACATATACATTTTCATGTATTAGTTTCCCGGGTTATATGGATAATCATGTTGGTCTCCATTATATAGGACTGAGGATGGTGAGTCACTTGCCTGTGGTCCTAAGGTGGTGTATGAAAAAACGAATAATATAAAAATGTTAAAATAGTATATTAAGGTTTTGTATGACTATCAAATGAAAATTTTAAATAATAGGTAATGGATTATAGAGTTTTAGGTCATGGAACATTTGTTCATGAAGGATTCCCATTGTTATGGGTAGTTTTTATTGGTATTGGGAATAAGATATCTCAGTTGATCATTGAGTCTTTTGATGTATTATAGAATTTTCTAGAGATGGATTATCATTTGAAGCTTCTACCATATATAGAAAGAATTCATGAAATCTTCTATACATCTAATCATTGTCTGTATCTTTAGGATTACTCATTTTAATTGACATAAATGAGTTTTTTATTAAGGTTGATGTGATGTTTCTTAGAGTGTCTAGTTGATATCCATGATCCTTCGAATAAGATATTTCATGGTGTTATATCTCCTTGGTTCACTTTTTGTGAATGTTTAGTTTTCTTGATGAGTGTATATGGGAGTGTGATCCAAAATTTTGTTCTCTATACCCCCATGTTGTTATAAACCATCTTTGTTTTATTTTATTTTCATTAGTAATTTAATACATGATTTTTTTCTATTTGATGAAATATATATTTTACATTGGATTTTTGTATTCGTTTAGGGAAATAGTTTTTAATACAACAATTTATCTGATAGGTATCTCAAGGAATGGGTATTTGGGGATTCCCCCCTTCTTTTTCCCTCCTCTTGTGTGTGTTAGAGGTGATTCGGGTCTGGTTTTCATTCTATGGGATGTAATTTTTTTAGAGCATTTTGATGTAACTACTGATGTATTTCTGGCCAATTCCATTTTTATTATTGAGTATTATATTTGTTCAGACAATCATGGGGGTGGTTTAGTGGAGTTTAATGTAGTAATTCTAATATTGGGTTTTTTTCACAAAATAATAGTAGTTTTATGAAATAAATTTCACTCATATCTTTTAGGTGTGTTTCATGGTGCCATTAATGTTTTAGAGGTATGATTATTTTTTAGCTGAATATAGATTCATAACATATAATTTTTTCTAGTTTGTAAAGTGTTTGAGTACCTTGTTATTTGGTATATGATTTATTCATGTAATTTATAGAATTAAATATCTTATCATTCCAAGAATGATATCAGTTGTAGCCAATCTCTAAATTTTCGTTACCCCTCCGATTTCCCTCAAACCTCCCTACATTTATTTCAAATTATTGGAATTTATGGGCTGATTTTGGGAGATCATTTAAACCCTTTATACTGGCTCCATGAAATTTGTATTTGGTGAACATAGGTGAATTTTACCCTTTAATATTTATTTTTCCCTCATTCATTATTTAGAGATTCTTAGTGATGGAAGTGCTGTTTTTTGGATCATATTAAAGCTATGGGTTTTATTTGTTATAATTTTGATCAAGGATGATTTAGGGTTCCATTTTATGGATTCTACTTAGATATTGGTTCTTCATCACATGGTCTTGCACAATGATTCATAAATTTATGATTATTTTAGGGGTAATTATTATCTATAAATTTTTATACATATGGAAATTCAAATAAATCTTCCATAATAGTTTCATGGGAGAATTAATTTATTATGATAAGGAATCACAATTAATGAAATTGAAGGTGGAAGGGGTGTAATTACCTGTGGTTACCTGATTTCCTTAATATTTCTATTTTCATTATTACTTGTGTTCATTTTTTTGTGATGAGTTTTTTGGTTTTTCTGAATGGATAACCCTTATTGTGTAGATTTTTATTAAATTCACAACATATATAAGTCTACACATTTATATAATGAAAATCAACCACTTGTTTGTGCACCATGAAATTATGAGAAAATACCCATGAAAGAGATAAATCGGTGTTATAAAATAAATACTTATGTTGAATTAGAGAATTCAGTGAGTTTGGAATCATGTTTTATATGTGTGGGTGTGATTATTTATTGTTCTTGTGATTAAATGATCTATGTGGGAATTCTTTTTTGATGTTAGTGGCTAGTGTGTGATTTATTATAGGTTGGAAACAATGTGTTCAATATTTTTTTATTGTAGTGATTTTTTTGCGCTATAATGATGGTTCTGGGTAGATATGTGATGGTTTCTATTATAAGATGGTTGGATTTTGATGTGGGGCCATTATTTTAGTATTCTATGAGTGACTAGAAATGAAAATATTAATATTGAAGTTGGAAAGTGTCCATGGTGGAATTTTTGTTAACTAATGATAGAATTTAATGTGAAATAGATGATAAATTGAATTATTGGTTAAAATGTTTGATTTACTTTAATGGGTAAACACATTATAATTCATTATAGTGATTTTTTCATTAAATTTCAGACAAAATGGATTATTTAATGAATTTTGGTTGATAACTATAACTATCTGGTAAATAGTGTAACCAATAAAAAGGAGGGATGTAGTTATGATACTTTTGTGGATATTTCTAATAGTGGTGTTTCATTTAAATGTAGAAACATTCAGAATGGTTGTATGTATTTTATAGTGTATTTTGATGATATATTATTAATGTGAACCATATTTTCCCAGTTTTATGGTGTATAAATTTAAATTTGTTGTAATGGTTTATATGTTATTTCTATTTAAATACACCTCTACAAACTAATATGTATTGATACTTAAATATTTTTTATGTATTTTTACTCTATCATATGGGATGGTGAGAGAACATATGAATAATTACCCCTTCTCCTCCTTACAAACATTGAATGAAATACATGTTTTTGGTACCCAGTTGGTGGTGAGTTATGATCATTGAAGAAATAGATGAAGGTGATTCCTGAGGATCTGAAGATGTGATATGTAGTGGCTCTCATGTGTGCTATGAATTGGGAATGATCTCGGTTTCATTCTTGTTAATGATAAAATACTTCTCAGGTTATGTGGATCCATATGGATAATAGATGGTGTAGATGATGTTGTGACATCAACAAGTCATATGCATATTATAATTGATTCCAACACAGTATTTTTCACCCTATGGGGTATTGGGGTTGGTATGATTATTACCAAAACTAAATCAAAAATCGTGTTATATATAATAGTTGTTATACATGAATTTCATGGAAAAAAGAGACATTTAATGTTTGGGTGTGAAAGTAAAAACACAATGTTGAAAATGATGTGGTGAACCTTTATATATGTTCTCTTGATATTATTTTACTATAACCTGGATAAATTATTTAGGGAGGGTATAATGGTGAGGATGGGATGGATAGATGGGCTATATAGGTGGTTGTCAGTTCAGCTATTATTTAGTTAGTGTATTAGTATGATCATTTCAAACATCGATGGAAGACTTTGAGAATGATCCTACTGAGTATGCATGTTATTCAGAACCCTTGTATATTTTTTTTCTAGTTTTCCAAATTTTGTCAAAGATGTTGTTGGACACTACAATCTTAGAGATTAAACACATTCTAGAGTCACTACCTTATTACTTTACTCTTCTCATACATCTTTCTATATTTTATTAATTTATCATCTTCTCATTCATTATTTATAGGGTTGGTTACTTTTATAATATCTGATGGACTTTATTTTGTGTTAGATTATGTTATATTACAATCCTTCTAATATATTGACGAAAATTCCTTAAATATGATTGTTTAGGACCCTCGATGTTCTCCCCCATTTCATGACTAACTAGAGGTTAGAGTTAGTGTCACTCTATCCCTTCAATTCCATACAGGGAGGGGAAGCATTGTGATGGGGTCATTATAGATATATTTTTATATAATATTGATTTCATAAAAGTTATGGTATTGAAAAAATAGTAATTTTACTATAAACCAAAAAATCATCCATTAAAAAAACCCTTAAACAACCCCTACCCTAATTTTTTCATTCTGAATCCAAAAATGGTGTACATTTTTTCAAATTAAAATGAAAAATGTATAAATTTGTCTTTTAAATTAATCCATATAATACATTGAGAAGTAGTTTATTTTAAATTAAAACATATTAATTTCGAATAGAAATATGCATTCCCTTGTTTCCAACCATAAAAAATTATTTATCAAAATAATATATTAGGAATTTAATTTATATAAAAAACCTGAAAACACACTAATAAAATATTTCATAACTAAATAATTATTTTAACAGTTAAATATAATAAATTATATTAGTGAAATTTACTTATCAACAAAATAATTATCCCCTATAATATAAAGTAAACATAATAATATTAAATATGTTAGGGAAGACTAATTGATTATATAATATTGATTGAGGAATGATATAAAGATGTAAATATGATTAAATCATATATATATATATTTATAATATCTAATATTAATAAACTATAAAATATATATATTATTAATAATAAATGGGTTTCAATATTTCTTATCTGAATTACCCTAATCTAATACCAATAATTACCATCCATATAATTTTCTTTCCTAATTTTAATATCCAAGTTAATTGAACGTGTCACTATACCCCCCTTTCCAAGAGGGTTTTCATGAGAATATTGAAGTCCTAAATGTGATTAATATAAAGTCTCTAACGATTTCTAATATTTATTTATAAGAAAACCCAGCTTCAAAACTATTATAACCATAACAATACCATGAATTTATAATTATTACACCTATATGATTTAATATGAATCAAGAACCCAATATCTATCTCCCTCACATCCGTTTTGTGTAATGAAATTTTCATCCTTATTATTAGGGGAATACAACCTCCATAAATGTTGTATTTCATTTATCATCACCATCCTATATTGGGGGGGGGGGGTTATAAGAATTAATTTAATGTATATCAATTATTATTTTCTGTAATGATTAATATTAGGTATTGATAATTGAAAAATTATATTAATAAGTTTATCAATAACTGATTATTTAATTTTTATATGCATAAATGGTGTATACTAGAAAGAGGAAAGATTTTTTAATATCATCTTATCCTGTTTAACATATACTTATAAATATTCCATATTCATATTTATCAAATTTTCAACACATAAATAATAATATAATATTTATTCAAAATGATATTATAATTAAATAAACTTCTTATTTTACTTTTCCTTTGATTATTTATATTTTGTTTTGGTTCTGTTGACCACCTAAATGAATGATGCTGTGAATTTCTATAATAGATACCTATGTAAACATTATAACTTGTAAGGTTATATTTTAATTACTTAATTGTGTTTCAGTTTTTGTTTCTATAATGTAGTATTAATACTTAAAATAATTTTTAAATTATTATATTTTTTTACAAAAAAACTACAAAACAAACCCATCACTGATTTCAACATCACAAATGGTTTATAAAAAAACACCTGGAATTAAATCACAATGTTATAATTAAATGCCCATATTTTTACTAAGACTATATTTTTACATTCCACAATGTTAGGTTTTTGGAAGAGTTATATTAATATTTGAGTTTTTTTAAATGGCTATAAATATTAGGATATATTATTTAATTAAATTAATTACAAAGGTAGACTTTTTCAAAATTATTATAAATTATATAACATATTATTATAATTAATAATTAATAAAAAAAATTCTATACCATTTTTCCCTTATATTGAACTATTTTTTAGTTGTATAAATGTATGAATTTTTCAAAACAATGCATGGTAAGATTAATTTATTCGTAAAGCTATATTTTAATTCAAAAGATAATGAAAATTTTATATAACTATATTATGGTAGTGTTTGGAATATCATGTAACGTTTCTCTAATTGATTCATAAATCTTGTTTACCCAGCTTTAGATTCTTTCACAATTGTAATTTTAAAATTTATATAATGTTAGTTTCATTATAACCTTATACTGATGCATTTAATCTCTTGTAATAGTAGATTAATTCACCTTACATGTTGTTGGGCCTAGGTATAATTCATTTTCAAAATTAATGTAAGGGTCGTGGAATAATATTAACGTTTATTATTGGTAATTTTTTGTAGGTAGATTGTAATGTCTATAGGTAGTCGATATTACCTTTACATAGTGACCCCATTTCACAATGGGGTAGTTTATTTTATTTTGAAGTTAATTTTTCTTCCCATATTCATCTATTTAGTGTAAAATTATATATTTAATAGAAATTAATATATAAAACACGGATGAAAAACCACAAAAATTATTGATAAATTTAATTATCATGTTTTTTTAATTTAATAGATTTTTAATGGGCATAAAAAAGAATAAAATTAAAAGTAAAAAAATTTAATTATGTGATCTAGATTAATAATGTTTTAATAAATTTTTTAATATATATAAAGACTAATCAATTATATTTAATTAAAACAAAAATTACATGTCATTTGGTTCTATAATATTTCCTCATGTCTGGGAAATTTGAACATTACATTCCATGTCTAGTGAGTCTTTCAACATCCAATGAGTCATCTATTGTGTTTTTATGATTTGTGTGATCTTGATTATCACTTTCTATCTAGAATAATTTGTAAATATAAATCTAATTATTTTCATCCTTGTATGATATCTATTAAATTTATTTAATTTTATAATTTTTGTAAAATAATGTTCTACATTCTTTTGGATGAAAATATGTGATTAAATTTTATAAATATAAAAATATATAAATTGAAGAGAACTAGGGATAAAAAATATCATTCTATATATGTATTTACTATATTTGATAATATAGAAATATTTATATATAAAATATATATAATAACAAGATGTGATTTTTTCCACTATAAGAATATAAAAATTAAGTGAAAATTGTTATTATTTAATAATCTAGATATTATTTTATGTAAAAGGAATAATTATTGGATATAGTTTAAAAGTTTATTTCCAAACATAGAATTATAGAATAAAAGGGGAATTGGGATATTTGGATCATAAGTTATTTATAACTTATTTTTGATGAATCATGTTATTTAGTAGTTGTTTTCTGTATATTTGTAATGGGTTCATTTCAATGTATATATGATTGAAATAATCAAAGAAAAATAAATACATTATGAAGAACTATTTAATGAATAAAGAACATAGATTAATTAATTTCCTTCTTATATGATTATCAATTATTATAGGTATTAATGGATAATTTTTTATGATACTTGTTTCTAGAAAGATTTTAATAATGAAAAAGATAATTAAATATTTTAATAAAAAAAAATTCTTGTAAAATATAAATTTTTGGCACTAAGTAGTCGTCATAAATTTTATTAAAAAATTTCATTACATAGTTATAAGTCTTAGTTTCTCCATTAATATTATTTTTTAAATTTATTCATTTCCATTCATGGATGATATCAGATTTTAGATCATTTTTATGATTGATTATACACCTATAATTTTCATGAAATTGGGATGAAATTAATTGGTATTCAAAATGGATACTGGTTATTATATTAAATATGGATGTATTGATTATATTAAGGGAAACAATGTTAGGGATGGCACCATGGTAGTGAGAACTCATTGAGAGATGATATTTTTATGTTGGTTCTTTCTTAGTTATTATATAATACAGATAATTTATTAGTAATTGATTATAATAATTCCAACTTTATGGTATGGTTTTATTTAAATAATAATAATTTTCCCTATGAAATCTTTATATTGGTCCATGTGTTCCTAAATATTATGTAAAATTGGTGAATGTATTATGATAATGAAAATGGTTTTTGATTTTTATTGATGATAATGACATACTTTAGAATAAGAATAAATTATAGTGTTAAATGTTCATGGATTAGAGGATATATTTATAAAACAAATATGTGAATATAGAATAAAATTAAATATATACTAATTAATTAATAATGGAGTTTTCTGCATTGGTATATGTTTGAGATCTTGAACATATTATTGGAAACCATATATCTTTTATAAACGTATGTACAGTTGAGTATAAAGATATATAGTCTCTCTTAGTGTGTATTATGTATGACATATCATTCATTTTATGATTTTATATGATTCACCACCTGAGTTGGTAGAGAAACTGAAACCCATATGTTTTGGGAGATGTTTTTTTCCTAACATACAGGTCAGAGATAGAATGGAAGTTTGGCAACTCCATCTCCCATACTCACTCTTCAATTATATTGTATCATGTCAGAACAAAAATATTGAAGTGGAATATGGTCAAGGTTATGCCTACACATGGGCTGTGATATATATATTTTTATATATAATTATGTTATAGTTATAATGAACTAAGGATATGACACATATTTGAAATCAATTATTGCATCAATGGTCTATAACATGAGTGAATACAGGGTTTGTGGAGGCAATTGGTATATTGTATGACATATTTATTATAGTGGATTTTAGACCTACACTTAGTTAATGGGAATAATGATGATGATGTCGATACAGGAAATATGGGACATAGGATAAGATGGTGATATGAAATTATGGTTGGGATTCAATTTCTCAAGACATGGGAAGCATTGTTGCAGAATGGGATGAGCACAATACATGATATATTATGGTGTGGGAGTGAGAAACTAGTGGGAAAGAGTAAGTGAGTTACCACACACTCAAACAAATATCTATTTGTGTGTATGTGTGATTGAATGTGAATTTGTTACATCTATTTGTTACTTGGTGAGGGAGGAATTTTTAGGTTTGGAAAATAATTAACTGGATTAGGTGATGAGTTGATTTATTTATTTATTAAATGGTCTATACTACACTTCATTAATTTATTTCCTAAGAGGTTTTGGGAGAATTATGCTATATATTCATTCTATTCTAACCCCATATAAGTATAAATTATTTCTCAGCACTATCAGATCAAGTTATTGGTCATGATAGAAATAACTAACTTAGAGGAGTTGTTATGTACAATTAAATTTTTATTATTTATCTGTTTTTTACCTTGGATTATTTTGGTATTATTTATAATTTTTATGGGTTTTACAAAATTAAATCCATTTATCAAGATTTATAATTCATTTTTTATATGGATTTGAATGTTTCTTTTATATCATCTCCTCTCCATTAATCCATATTAGAGGGTACTTTCCCAAATTAGCGTGGCATACACACTAAGTGCTAATTTACATGGTATGACCTATTTGTGTTGACCTTTGAGGGTAATCTAATTATCTTTATTTTTTCTCTAGGAGGTGGTCCTATGGGGGGAGTGGATGATAATATATTAGAATCAATCATGATGGTTGATATGTAATATAGATTTTTGATGTCGGAACTAGTAAAGATTTAATAGTTTTGAAGGGAATAGAGTAATATAAAAATGGGTCATGATATAAATAAGGTATATTGTATTGGGGGTAGGTATTTAGGGACCCCTATGATTCGATGTAAGGATGTTCAGGTTTAATTATTGAATAAATTATTATGATACTACTTGTGAGGCAGATACCAAGGTCCAGATCAATTATCATGAATTTCTACACATATGTTTTAATTAGGTCAACTATGGTAATTACATTAAAATGTAATATTTAATTGAACATAAATCATCCATATCTAGTTTTTCTAGTCATTAATAGTCATTATTTTATAGGAATAGATCTATGATATAATATATATATTTTTTTAATCAAATCATTTTTCACTGTATGTGCTAGAATATCATCAGAGAGTGTAGGGTGATGAAGATAATTCTAGGAGGTGGACTATGAAATAGTTTAAACATTGGGTTCTACAAAATTATAAGGGATATTTTTAGACTATGAAATAGAGGATTCAAAGGAGGATAAATATATTTGATCATATTCATTCTCATAGATATCTATTGTTTTTTTGGATGTGTCAATGTTTTATGGGAACTATATAATGTGGTGTTTTACCTTTTGATCATGAGGAGCGAGATATTTTATGGGATACTTTTATAAATTAGTTTCATGCCATGTGTCTTTCCTCAACTATTATTGTTACTTATCTGTGGGATATTATTACCATTATTCATTGGATTTCTAGTTTATTCTATTTCAATAACCATTAAATGGGACTTATTAAATATTGTTTAGAATTTTTTTCACAATGAGAATTCAGAGGAGGAGAATTTTGTGGTGGAAACTAAGGATCTATTTCTAGGTCAACCAATTTATTTTTCTCAACTATCTTGATATACCAGTGAAGGAAGTGGATTTTGAGATGATAATATCTATAATGATATTTTAGTGGATGGGTAGGTATGAATATTCTATAAATTGATGATAAATATATATATTGTAAAAATTACCTTGTTGGAATAGTTTTTTGAGATCCAAGAGTATGTTCCATCCCTCTTTTTCTTGTTTCACATGGTTTAGGGGATCATAGACAACAACATGTGGATATGAAATGTACTGTATTTCCTAGAGAGTGCATTATTATTATATGTGAGTGTTTTTTAAAATTTATAGTGGTCTATTTAGGGGTGTTATAAAACATTAGTATCATCGATTTCTATATTACTATATGAGGAAATGACATTAGAGTGATCTAAATTTTCATCAATAGAGAGGGAATTAAATAGGTATACAATATACCTTTAAATCCATTTATTTTCTAGGAATACATATAGAGAACCACCATGGAGGTGTTTTACAATAGGGATAGAGTCTATGGAATGTGAAATATTAATATACATTCTATTGAATTTCCAAGACCAAGTGTAATTGGTATTATGATAGGTATTATCATCTTATATTATACTGTGGTATATACTCTATTCAATTTAGAAGTGATAGAATAATTTAGTTGACATAAATAGTTTGTGCATTAGAACATTATTTGTAGAGGCTAACATTGCATTTTGTGTTGAGTCTTCCATTTTGATTTTGAGATAACATATATTATGTATATATATATATATATATATATATTATGATGTGTTGTTGTGTTGAATCTCTATTCGAATGATTTTGTATGTTTAAGGATATTGTCAGAAGTGATCATCCTTCTCATGGATTATATCTATTTAGCATAGAATATCTTGGATTTATTCAAGAGGAGAGTTATATTATAGGATTCAAATTGAGAGTAGGTCATGTTTATTAGTGAGAGAGACCAAAATACTGGTTAGAGGTAGAAGTTCTAGGCATAATGGTAGTGTGTCGAATTTTTCATTCAAATATTTTTCTTTTGTTCCAATTTAAGATCCATCCAAAATATAATGGATAATTAACACTATAATAAATATAATTGAATCAGTGAAAATATATAGATGATAAAACACTGGATCCAAGTACAAGTGAATCCACTCAGCTTTCCCTCTGGGAGATTCCACTTGGGTTAACCTTCCCATCATTTGATCAGCGTCTTCCCTTGAAGCCTTGATCTCCAAAAAAGCCACCTTCATTTCTTCTCGGGAATGCATGAGTAGTTCCATATGCTTCCCCAACTCCCTGGCCATCAGGCACTATAAGCTATCACATGACCCTTCCTCACACATCGTTCTAGGGGATGTAACATCCTCCTCCACTGAAATCCCCTATATTGATGGCAAGTGAATCTCCACATAAAGGTCCTCAGAGATAGATCACTCTCAGATCTCGAGAGGGTTCGTAGAGAGGGATCACAGTAGGGATTGAGAGGATTCTATCCAGATATCATTGTGAATGACACAAAATTAATTGGATATCATGGAAAAATAATATAATTGGGTTTAAATACAACTAGGGTTTAAAAAAATATTTTCACAGGATCCACTTAATATTTATTCTATGGCTTATAAAACCCCATATCTACAATAATTCTATTAATATTATTTCAATGAAATGTTCCAAACATGACAGTTAAATTAATTATTATATAATCAAATAATATAAGATATTTATTTTTTCTCACCAAAACTAAAACTAATAATTCAATTACTCTATAATATTTATTAGGCCATGAATATATTCTAGATATTTTATAAATAAATATCACTGAATTGTTCAATAATTAGTAAATAAAAATTATATTCACTAAATAAAAAATAAATATATATAAATATTATACTCACAAAATATTCTCTCAAATAACTGGTGATGGAATATATGCAATCAAGAATATAGGAATAATAATTAAACCACATGAGAGAATAGTATTTATTCGCCTTGTTAAATAAAAAATGTAATATATCATTTAACTGAAATATTGGATAGAATTAATGTGTGACCCTCAGGGCGTTTTTCTTAGTGGAATTAGGCGATGAAGAATAATGTCTAATGCTTTCATATAACAATATAAAAATGCTCCCGTAGATAAATAATTAAATCACACAATGATAAAATTCCTCATATTTATTCGTAATGTGTAATATAATCCCTTTATCATGATATATCTATTATTTTATATTGAATTCTAGTGCCATAAACCTATGTGATGGGTGTATCTTTTTTTGACATTCTAGAAATAGAAATTTCATATTAAACACCATGTCCATGGTTTTATTTTGGATATATCTTACTCATCAATGTGAATGATATATAAACATCCATTAAATAATATAATGGACATATCCTATTTAATATTATTAATTAATGTGATATTACTCATGACACACCCAACATATCCTTACATGCCAGGAACATTTGTTATCAAAGTCAGAATAAATACATCAATGAACATTACTCATAATACACATTAATAACAATCATAATTTCTAAGGATCAATAAACACATCTGTAGATAAGAATATCCAATGACACATATATATGGGGATTTTTTATTGGATAATCCAGTTCTTATAATATCCAACACATGATATTATTAATGATGTATACTATGAGAAGGTTACTCAAATTCCAAAGAGTATCCACCCCAAATATCCTATAACAATTGTGTCTATAAAATTATATCATCTTGATATATAACATATATTTCAGAGTAGTTTCACAGAACATTTTATTTCTCATCATAGCAAGGAACTTATATTACCTTTTAGTTCGATAACTACTCTAAGGACAATATCACATACTATGTGATGATAAATTAAAATCATGATATGATTATAACATTATTAATATTCAAAACCACAAATATCTATAATCATAATGTTAAATAAATTTGGTTATAAAGAACCAAATCCAATATAATCCAACATTCACAAGATTTAAATTCTAACAACCAATAATAAACTAGCTCTCACACGATACTCATACATATATTGTGTTATGAATTCAGTCAATGTGTCAACCATGTAATCTTCTATGGGTTCTCTTCTTACTACAACTTCACCACATTGAAAAACAATATCGTAGGAGGTGATACTTCTGAACTATATTATATTTCCATTAGTGTGAACATGGATACATTTCAAGAATCATCCTTGAATTATTTTCACAATACAATGTGTTTTGGTGTATATTTTAAGATAACACATAAATCACGTAGAAATGTTTCTGAATCCAAATGGCTTCCGTAGATGCATCGGAAGCCACAACATACTTGGACTACACTATAGAATTAGACACAACTTACTTCTTTGAACTCTTCCATACCATAGATCCTCTATTTAGATTGAATATATATATTGATTTTGAATTCAGATAATTATGATCTTTTTGAAAACTAGCATTAGTATAACTCATGATTATTATCTCCTTATCTCATCCATTCACCACGAACATATCCTTAGTTTTTCATTGATACTTGTGAATACCATTAACAGCAGACAACTGATCTTCTCATATATCCCCTTGATATCTTATTACCATTATAAATGTATATAAAATATCAAGTCTAGTATATAACATGGTACACATGATTGATCATATCACTAAAGAGAAAAAGATCTTACTAATTATATCTTTCTCATGTTGTGTCTGATTATATATTTTCAATGAATGATGTAAAATGGGTGACACTAGAACCAATTCCCTCGTTGAATTTTCCATTATAAATCTCATAAGTATATAGTCAATTTAGATGAATTGAATTAGTCCAAAATCATATTAGACCTATCAAAAATGATCATGTTCCCTAGAATATAGGCTTATTTATCTTTTACTTTATTGGGAAACACTTGTTTGACCCGCCCTTAATAGACTGTTAGAATGGTATATTATTTTTGATTAATAATATTTCATCAACATATAATACTATGATAACAACTAAATTCGTAGTAATCCATTTTTAAACACATGGATTTCATTCAATATTAATGAAACCAAATGATTTATAGATTATTCGAATTGAATATTCGATGACTAGGATGATTCCTTTACTCCAAAAATGAATCTATGTAACCTCAAAATATTTGTTTCATCACCAGTAGCCACAAACCCTTATAATTGTGTCATATAGACATCTTCCAAAAGATCCCATTTAGTAACACAGAATTCATTTCCATATGAAAAATTTCATAGTATTATTAAACAACTATAGAAAGTATAATTAATAGGTTTTAAACATGGAAATTGGTAAAAATTTTTCATAATAGTAAATTCATTTTGATTAATTTAACATTTAATTTAATAAACATTTTTTATAAAAATTTACATAAAATTACATGTCATGTTTTCACTTGAATAACAATTCTCACTTAAACATACATGTCGTGTTTTTACTTGAATAACAATTTTCACCATACGTTATTTTCATCAACTAGCGCATCATCTAGAACCCAAACATAGTTTTTACAAATAGAATCCATTTTATAATTTATAGAATCTTTTTATTTTGTAGCTTCTGAGATCTTTATTTATTATTTCTATAAGTGTGGATTATCATTTTAAACAAATAATGAATCACCTTATATGGTTGAAATAAAACCATACCTCTCTAGTCCTCTTACATCCCTTTTATTCATATGCATTACTTGTGTTTTAGGAACAATTTCATCTCGGAGGACCTATAGAATATGTACTTGTACCAACTCTAACATTTTCTGTGAATCAACTTCATCGATGTCAATCATAATTCCACTATTATTTTGGAGGGTGTAATACCACTTTGGAAAAGATGATTATATGGTGAAAATCATGTTCTTTTCTAAGGGGATGAATATGTAGTATAACATTGAACTTTTGGAATAAAAAAAAGTTACAATTTGTGCCTCATGTTTCTACTTTATTTCCTGATAAGGACTTATCAAAATCCTCGAAACCCTATACACCTATATACGCAAAAAAAGGATTCCTTCCAGTCTATAGCTCAAAAAGATTAAATTTGCCTCTATAGTTGGTAATTCAAAAAATGTGCATGCTGGAGTTTGTAATTAATATTCCCAAATTGATTATTGAATATTTGAATGATCTATCATTGACCTTATCATTTTTACGAAGGTTTGGGTACTACAGTCAATAACACCATTCCACAATGGTTTGTAAGGTGGAGTGAGTTGAGATAGAATAACAAAATCCCAAAAAACGGTTAATGATATATTGGTTAATATATTAATCCCCTTGATCCAATTTAAGAATTTTTATATTTTTTCAAGTTGAATATCCACATATTTCTTGAATTCCAGGAATTTCTCAGAGGACTCAGAATTATACCTATCATGTAGAAAATAAAATTTCAACTTCAGTCATGAGTAAATGTTTTTATGTGTTAATTCCAACAAATTGAATAAACTAGACATGGTACACATATATCAATTTGTACCAATGAAATATGCTCTGTGGAACCTTCACCATACCCATCGAATGTATAAGACTAGACCTTAGACATTAAATAATCTAGTTAATTAAATCAATCTTAACTTATTTACATTACATATGATATTATTTTGGTTTATATTTTTATAATGTTCAGACATAATTTATACTTATCAAGACACATGAAAAAAAAGTTTTTATTACTAGAATCATATCTATTTCTTCCAAAATATAAAAAATTAAAAATATAACATTATTTCATCACAAAATATTCAAAACATTTAAGTTGAATTCATTCATTCTCATAAAAATCCTTATAACTTGTGAAAAAATTTAGAAACATGTTATGATCATAAAATGCTCATAATGGGATATAAAAAGAACAACAGACACCATTATTCCTTGAATACTTATAAACATATGAAATAATTTTCACAAAGACTTATTTCTCACCCATAATATATCATATAATTACTTTTTGAAACATTATATTTCCATAAACCATATAAAACATAAATAATAACATAATGGTATCATGTGGAATTACATACTATATTTTTTAACCCCTGGATACCTTATTATTTTATTCATCATGGATACCTTACAATGTAACCCTCAAAGAAACCATATTTTATAACTGTCATATTTACACATGGAGTAACCATATTGATAACCTCTAATATACACATAAACAATGTATTAGAGAGAGATATTGGTCCACACTACATCATTAAAAATTCACAGGAACCATATGATAATAAAATAACTTAATAATTGTATTAAAACATTCCTTTTGAATTTTTTAAAAATAAAAATTTAGAAGATGATTTTTGATGATGATTCTGTTACGTACACCATATCATCATGTTAATAATTAATGAAATGAAATGAATATGTATATAATCACTGTAAAACCACATAATACAACACAATATAGTATAAATTCATTTAAAAAATAATCATATCCTGAAAAAATCAATGAAGTATAAGCATAAAAAAATGAATGTAAATTAGGTTATGAATTCACTTTCCTTAGTTTTGTCTTACTCTAAAGGTGTTTAAACCTCTAGTATAATGGTTAAAAGAGTGTTATTGACATTTCATAGAAAAATATTACTGTTTATAACTCCTTATTTTATAATTTTATAACATCATTCCACACATTTATTAATAATATTTTGTTATTTCTATTGTTTCAGGTGCATTGTTTACATTCCCTAATGGCCAAAAGGCCTTAATTTTTATTTTATTTTGGATAATACCTATTTTAAGGGTTGAAGGGGAACCCATACATTACCTATAGGCCCTAGTGACAAGGCCCGACTGACCCATAGTACAGGACCCGAAGGCCCAGAGGCATACCATGCCAAATACATGACCTGTATGCCCAGCCCAGTTGAACTGTCCATCACCAACTTCTATGTCATTGATCACCTATATACCCAACTTGAATTTCTGATCATCTAGAATTTCCTTTTATATAGCTGAATGGTGCCTAGTCCTAATGGTGGCAGCCATACACTCCCATTCTTCAAATCCGGTTAGATCTACTTTTGGTGACTTCAACTCTTGTTGCTCTGATCCTCTTCTGGGGACTGTTCTATGTGAACTGGGCTACTCCATGGTCTAAATGTCCCAAAGGCCATGTGGCCCGAAGTCCTTCGATGACCCAAAGGTCTTTGAGACCTGTAGACCCAAACCTGTGGCCCGAAAGCCCAAATATGTAATGGCATTTATTTAGAATATATTTTTGGTACTTTGATAATTATGAATTAGTTTCATTACATAATTTAATATTAAGATATAATTTTTAATTCAAAAACATTAAATATGTTATATAATAAACACTAAAATCTATTTGAAATAATAACATGGTAGTATAACCATAATTAAATGATGTAATGAATATTAAAAACACATCATCCATGATGTTGGTAATTCGAAACATCACGAACAATGTTTTTATATTTAAAATTAAAAAGGTGAGGAGAAGAAGTAAGATGATTAATTTTTACATTAGCATGAATAAATTATAGTGTACAGTATACCAAACTTATAATTATTCATTGATAAGGGGATGTGAAGAGAGTATAATAAAATAAAAAGAATTGAAATGAAAATAAAAGAAAATTATGGAGGATTTTTACCTCTTGATCTCTTATCCTTGAGTTCCACCTTAAGGTCGTTGGTTTTGGACTTTTAATGATACCATTAGGACATAGACTTGGTAAGAGCCTTGGAATGATGATTGGGAATTTTTTAGGCAACTATAAACGCTTGAGTGGTGTTAGGTGAAGATGGTGTGAGGGGTGGTCATTATAGTGAAGGATAGGGGATGTTGAAATTATTTTAATCATTATCTTCTTATTTTGTTAAAGACAAGAAATAGTATGGGTTCTTGTGACACAAATAGTAATTATTTAATGTTATTCTGAGTTAATGGTTCTTACCATAGCATAACATCATACATTAATCAACAATTCATTTATTTATCTTCTTTTCTATATTACTATATTTCTCTATTCAACAAAAAATATAGTATTTTATAAATATCACAAATATCAATCCCAACACATTTGTACATGTGGAATTCACAAATTTACCCCATTTTAAAAAATATATATGATTAATGTAATTTATAAATAAAATCATAACTTCTTTGGAAATTAAAATTTTAAAACTATAAATTAAATTATAACACCTTGAAAAATTAATAAATCTTTAATAAAATTATAATTTAACCAAAACAAAATAAAATAATAATTTATAATAAAATTATATGAAAATAAATTTTCATTTAAAATTTTAAATTAATCACAAAAATGTAATTAATTATATTTGACATACAAAAATATCCAGACTTTTACTAAGATCATATTATTAGTTATAATATGCCTAAATTATATTTATACATTCATTGGTAGGGTTACTATTCATTTTTTCTTATTACTATTGATAAGGGATAAGTTACTATTTATATGGGTCAAGCAACTATTCAATAAAAATTATGATAATCCTATAAACCTTTGAATATCTTACTAATTGGAACTGTGAATGCCTTTTTTCCAAATTCAAACCATAGAAGCATTAAAATTGTGTTTAATAGTTAGGTTATAAATAAATACATTAAAAATGTCATTAGGTAGATACTAGGTGTTTAATGAAATTTAATATATCTTAAAATTTTTTTTGAATCCTTCAGGTGATAAATTCTCTACATCATCTGAAAATTGAAACCTTAGAATTTTTTTTCTTATTAAACAAGTGAGAGTACCATTCCCTCAAACCATTTTTTTTATTCCCATGATTCTTCTTCAACTAATAAGTTTCTATGCATTACCTTAAGATAGTAGATTACCTTATTATGTAATATATTCTCTCTACAATAAAAATTTAGAACAGGATTTCATTCATAAGAATTGTTCTCTTCCAGATGAACTACTTCGGGGCTCAAGGCATGAGATGAATCTGGAACATACATTCTCAATATCAAATCATGGAAAATATTTTTTTCCTAAGATAAAATAAGATAAAAATATACTCATTCAGTGAGTTGTATAATTTTTTTCAAGGATTCATAAGGTCAAATGAATTGTGGAATAATCTTTCTTTTATTTTTAAATTGAATAAAAATTTTACATCACGATATTCTAAAAAAACATGATCACCTACATAAAAAAGAAATGTATTTTCTCCGACTTTTTGTAAATAATTTCTGCTTACTCTATGAATTTTTCAGGTGTTACTGGATCATGATCACTTTATTAACTAATTCCTCTACTATTGTTTCTCCCATAAACATTCATTCCCTGACTTCATCTCAAAATGATGGATTTTGAATCCTCTTCCCATACAATTCCTCAAATGGATACATCTATATACTAAATATAAACTGTGATTATAAGAAAACTCACCAAAAATTAATATGCTGATCCCAAATTCCCTAGTTGTCCATTGAACATACTAGAAGCATATACAATATTATCTAAATTTCCATTTTTGTTTTTCCATTAGATATAGGTTGAAACACAGATATGAAATTTAATTATGTTCCCAAAGACATATGAAGTCCTAACCAAATGGTAGAAGTGAAGGTGGGATAATTTTCAAACCCAATAGAAATAGTAACTCCATGTAACATGAAAGTCTCATTGAGTTATATTTGAGAATGATTATCCTAACACTAAGTATCTTGACTTAATATAAAATATAATTATTTAATCATCCAATCAATAAATACCCAAATTTATTTGTTAACATGAAAAGTATTAGGTAATCTAATAAAGATGTTCGTAGATACATTTTCCAACTCCTATTATAGCACTATAAAAATCCTTAAGCATCCTCTTTGGTTTATTTATTTATGCTTTAACCTATTGAAATTTCAAACATTTCAGGATACAATATACAATACCTTTTTTCATTCCATCCCACCAGTAATACTCGCAATAGTCTATATATATCTTATTATATCAATATAAACTAAAAAGGAAGAACTACGAAATTCATAAAATAGTTATTTTTTCATATAGGGATCAAAAGGAACACATAATATCTTTTAAAATCACAAGAAATAATCCTTATGAACATTTAAATAATGAAACCTATAATCATTATCTAATTCAATATTTTTCATCATATCGGGGTCTACATTTTGTTCTTTATTAATTTTCTCAAATAGAGATGAATGCAATGAAACGTGAAACAGAATAGTGGAATTTCCAACACCAACAACTTCCAATCCAAAATTCATCAAATAATCTATATAGGGGTATTGTTTCAAATGTATCATGTTTAATGTAGCATGATGTTTTGACACAAGGAATCTACCACTTTGTTTTCTTTTATAGTGTATTAATTTTTTTCATTAAAATATTTTATCAATTTAGTCCATCTTTTTTTCCTCATGTCTAATAAATTATGTTTTAATATATAGTATATAATTTTTTTATGTGTATATATATCATATATATCACCATATAAATGATTAATCATGTTTTTTAAAGAAAAAAACATAGCTTCTAGTTGAAAATTTTTTTTGGGCTGATTTAACTTATGAGGTTATAATTGTCTAAATTAATAAGAAACTTTCTAACAAAACCAAATCCCTTCAATAAATAATCAATTTAGATGAAAAACTCAACATTTATGGATGGTAGATCCAAAATTGGAGGATTCAACAATCTATTCTTCACTTTTGGAAATGAAACGTGACATTTTTCTATTCAAATAAATTTAATCTATTTTCATTTTAACTTAGTTATCAAGTTAGATAACCATGCAATGTTTTTAACAAATAGTATTCAACAACCTGAAAATATAATGAAACTGTGAATCTATATTAAACGTTTAGGTATTGTATAGTTATAAACAACTTCTTTTGGATGATTAACTATTACTAAATCTGTATTTTCAATGTTCCCATGAAAATAAATATTTTTCAATGAGAAATCACATTTGTTAAATTTTCCATATAACATATTTTCTTTGAGTGTTTGTAAAAAAAAATTTTAATGTTATTTATGATCCAAATAAATTTTTGAAAATATCAATATATTATCAATAAAAACAACAAAAAACTTTTCAAAATATTCATGGAATATTCAATTCATAATATCCATAAATATATAATGGGTATTTCTAAAACCAAAGTGCATAACAACAAAATACAAATTCCTTTTTTTAATGAAATGATGTTTTCAAAATGCTATCATCCATCACCTTTAGCTGATTGTCTCCAGATCTCAAGTTAATTATTGAAAAAAATTTATCTCCTTGGAGACGGTAAAACAATTCATAGATATAATGAAAATGATACATATTCTTAATAGTAATATTATTAATATCTCAATAATAAATAAAGAGTCTCCAAGATTAATATTTATTTTTCAAAACCAAAATAGAAGACCACTTGGTGATGTGCTTTGATGAATGAATCCTTTATCAGAAATATCCTAAAACTGATTTTTTAATTCAATTTTCTCCACATGAGCCATTCGATAAGGGGGTTTAGAAATTGTCATAGCATCAAGAACTAAGTCAATTGTAAATCCAACCTCTTGATCTAGTGTAACACATGGTTACTCATCGTAAAAAACATTAATTCATTTTTTACCACTGAAATATCCTTAATCAGAACTGCTCTCATATTTTTAATAATATGAGTAAGACAAATTCCATTTCTATATTATATAAGGACATAAAATTCTAAATATATTATTAATTATACAGGTTCATTCAAGTAAAAAACTTAAATAATTTTTTAAAACCCACTTTTTTATCTCTACAATAAATCATAGAATGATAAACAGAAATCCAATTCATACCCTTAATTACATATAGCTATACTAAGGGGAAAATAACAAGGTTTAAGGGTAATTTATTTCAAAATAAAACAACATTATTATTTTTATAATTTAATTTTTTTTGTAATATTTTCCTATTGTAATTTAACTGTATATTTTTGTATCATTTATTGATGTGAAATTTATAATTTACCAAAATATTTCTCAAAAATAAAGGAATGTGTAAACCCTGGATCAAATAATACTTAAAAGAATATGAGAAAACAAATAATGTACTCTTTCCCACTTCATTTGATTCCAAGAAAACTGCTGAAGAAGTCGCAAAGGATCTCACTAAACCTTTCTTTTTTATAATCTTTTTCTATTCATTATTTATAAATTTCTTTGGGAAATTAATTCCATAATGACCCATCTCATCACATTTCGAATTGTTTATAATTTTCTTATCAGAATTCATCTAATGATCATTTTTATTATAATATCTATCCATATGTACAATCTTACCACATCAAAATCACTTCCCATATTTAGCACAAGATTCCCCCAAGTTCTTCTTTCCACACTTTTCCCAAAATTGAAACTAAACTTTCTTACCATCAAATTTCACTAATTGATTCTTATGCATCACATTCCATCTATAACTCTCCTTCTTCATATTTTAAAAGTAATAATAATCATAAAAAACACTATTTATACAATCTCAGCACATTGGAAATATTTCTCATATGTTATGAATTCATGGGAACCTAATCCACATCATTATCTTAGCTTCATTCTATGGTAAAAAAAGAAGATTTTTCTATTAATATACCGAATAAAATGTTTAGTATACCAATATAATTGGGAGAATTTTTCATCCTAAATGGCCACTAAATCCTCCCAATGTTCCTTTAATTCAATGAATTTATTTTCTATCCCAAGTCAAACCACCTTAATAAAATAATTTTCATGGATCATATTTTTAAATTTATCCCATTCCGAGGAATCAATCTCCTCAGTACCCCTAATATTTTTTACTATTGACCACCATTGGTAATATTCTCTTTCAAAAACTAAATTGAATGACTAGGCATTGGATTATATGAGATCTATATAACATATAATTTCATTTCAAGTACATTAATCTGTCTTTTAGATGCTATTAGGTCAGATGATCCCCTTTAAGCGTGATAGTGTTGCCTCATATAGTGTTCAACTATCATCATGATTCTTTCTTGTAGATATGGTTATTCTATTTCATGGATTTCCCTACTATTTATATAATGTGTTAGCTAATACATTATTGTAAGAAATTGTTAAGATAAAATTCCCACCATTCCATGTTGGTGAATCAAAAATATATCTTCTTCTCTATGCCTTATTACTTTAGTTTCCATGTTACATCAATTGAAAAAAATTCTGAACGGACATATCACAGATGAATAAAAATGGTAATTATTATATTCTATATCATTTCAATAGTAATATAATTAAAAAATCATTTATTGTATTCAATTAACATCATAATAACCCCTAAAGTTATCTAAACCTTCCTTTGTTCCCAACAATAAGGACCTGACCGTAATCATCACATAATCAATTTACATCCACCGGATTTTAATTTATTATATTCCTTGGGATATTTTCTGTTATAGAGATTTATAAATTTAATACATAATTCATATATATCAACCCACATGCATACAAAGTGAGTATTACAAAAAGGGTATCCATTTCTTCCAAAAAAATATTACATTACAAATATAACATTATTTATTTGAAAAATAATCATCAAATTTAACATAACGTCCATCATTCTATTACCCATCCTTGTAATATGTGAAAACAATTAAAAACATGGGATTCAGATAAAAATATTAGTGGGGGATATAAAAATAATATAAGAAATCATTATTCTATGAATAATTTTAAACTTATGAAATCATTTTCATAAAGACACAATTCTCACCCATAAAGTATCATATACATACATTGTAAAACATGAAATTTATCTAAATAATAGAATGAAAATAAACCCCTATTAAAATATTGTGTAATTTATTAATTAATGTTTTATCCTTTATTATTAACTTATGATTTTTTTACCTTTACTACTACATTACAATGTAACCTTCATGATTACCTTATTATGTTACCATCACAGTTACACTTGTTGTATCCATATGGCTAACCACCAACATACACATAACTAATGATTTGGAGGGATATATCTGTCCCAAACATCACTATACACAATTACCATAAACTAAAACATAGTCATAAAAATCAATTATAAGATAAAAATATTCCTTTAGAATTTGGAAAAAATACAAATTTAAAGGAGGAATCTTAAGGAAGAGTCCCTTACATATAACATATAATTGAGTCAGGAATTAATAAATTGAAATGAATGTGTATAATAATATTCAATCCAAATAATAAAAAACATTATAATAAAAATAAATTTCTCATATAATCATATCATGACAAACTTAATGAAGTATAAATATAACCCAATGAATGGAAATTAGGCTAAGAATTTCCTTCCCTTAGTTATTTCTTACTTAAAATATATTAAAACCTACTATAAAATGGTTATAATAGTGTTATTAATATTTTTTATAACAATATTCATGTTTATAACACATTATATTATCATTTTGTAACAAACATTCCACAAATTTATTAATAATATTTTGTTATTTTCATTATTCTGGTTGTGTGCTTTACATTGTTTCCTTAGTCAGTTCATATTTTATTTTCAATTCATATGGAAATAAATCATCAAAAGTGAAATAAAATGGTATTAATATTTTTCCTAAATATTAAATGAAAAAAATAATTTTTTCTAGATATGATAATGACAAATTAAATAAAACATTAACAACATTCGTTAAGATCATTTTGGCGGTTCTTTGATAATCACAAACTGGTTTGTTTATAAAAAATAATATTATTTATATATATTAATTATAGAAAATGAAATATGTTATATCTTAAACATTTAAAATTATCAACCACTAAAATGGTTTTATAACCATATTTTAATGATGTAATGGAAATTGAAAATGCATCGTACAGGATGTCGGTAATTTGACACATTACAAATGATGCTTTTATTTTTAGAATGAAAAGTGGGAGGTGAATATGTATGATGAAAAATTTTCCCATTAACATGAAAAAATTCTAGTATATATGATAATGGATTTTTCTTTCCTTTTGGATAAGGTAATGTGAAGATAGTATAAGAAACGAAAAAGAATTTAACTGAATATAAAAGAAAATGAAAGAGGTATTTTACCTCTTTTTTATTCTCCATGTGATATTTCTTAAGGAATTTAGTTTTGGATATTTCATGTGACCATCAGGTATTAGAAATAGAGAAGAGATTTGGAAAGAAGATTGAGTATAATTTAAACAATTCTCAAATCATGATATGTGTAAGGTGAAGAGGGGGTGAGTGGTAGTATTTATAGAGGAGGAGAGGAGGGTTTTCCCATTATTTTAATCACTATCTTATTATGTTGATGAAGAAAAGATATATTATTGGTTCTTGTGAACAAAAATAGTAATTAGTGAAGGTGATTTGGAACAATGGGTTATTACCTCACCATAACATCATCCATTACTCAATACATCATGTATTTAGCTTATTTTGTAAATTATCATATTTTATTATTCACAAAAAAATTAAGTATTTCAAAAAAATCCAAAAAATTCACCCTTCCATTTTTCTATGTGTAGAATTCAAAAATAAACAACAATATTTTAAAAATAATTTTCTATATATGATTCATCTAATATTTAATTAAAATAAAAATTTATTCAAAACATAACATTTTATAACTATAACTAATTTTATAAAACTATAAAATGGTAATCATGGTGTCATAAAATTATCATATAACCATAGAAAAAAATTATTTACAATTAAATTTCATGAAAATAAAGATTCAATAAATTTATTAAATTAATCAAGAAATTATATATAATTATTAATGACATTCAAAAATACCAACACTTATACTATGGTCATATAGTAACTCATAAGATAGATAAATTTTATTTATACATTCATTGGTGATATTACTATTCATTTTTTCAAGTTTCTATTCATAACAGTTAAGTTACTATTTAGAACGATAAAGTTACTATTCACAAAAAAATGAAGTTGATCCTATCAGACTCAGAATATCTCACTATATTCAACTATATATGTCCATTTTTTAAAATTTAAATCATAGATTTGGGGTAATTATGTTTAATAGATAAGTTATAAATATCTCCTTAATAAAAAATTTCATTGCGTAGAGAATTATTATTTCTTTAATTTTATTATATATTAAAATTTATTTGTGAATCCTTTGTGTGTTACAAAATAGGGGTTCAATTATTTTTTCATATAAACAAGATTGGAATCATTCAGGTGTTTTTCCCAAAAGACACTAAATAAAAATCTAGATAGATATTTTTAAAATTCTTCTTGTTTAGATGACCAATATAGTAATACCATATCTGAGTATTACCTGAGTCGTGCAGACATGATTTGTTAAAAATTCATACTTCATAGTTTATTAAATTAATTAAAAATGGTTATTATTTAAATGTTCCATATCAACAAATATGAAATCTGTATAAATGAAAAAACCATTATTTCCAAACATGAAAATAATCCCATTTCGATGTGGGCATGAAAGAAAAATTATATTCATGGTAATAGTTTTAAGATTATAATATTATTCTAAACCCAAAATAATTCTTTTTCATAATTTAATGTGGTAGTCACTCATGGATAAGGCAACTAGCATCACACCACTGGCATATTTAAATCCACATATCCTATGGAAATGTTTTTGAGTATACACGGTAACTACATTTGGATACATATATGAGCACCACAATCTATGTCTATTATATAATTAGTAGATACTATAATATTATGCTCGATAACAAATGCACCATTAGAATCTATATTCCTATTGGTGCACTCTCATACTAGTTTCCTTCATTCAAACAATGAAAAAATACTTCCTTATTTCCCTTTCCTTTCATATAGATCCCCCACTTATTTTGAAGGATGGTTCCTGGGATATTTTTATTTTTTATGAGTCCTGGGCCCATCTACTATGTTATTACTATTATTATTCACTAAAAGGACTGTGATTTTATTATTCCTCATGTCCTTATTACCATGTATAATCAATGTATGATATTTAGAATGACTCTTCTAATTATTTTTCATATTATAATTAAGAATAAAACTAGATATGATATTGTGTTGTGAGGAAAGTATGAGATCTATGTGTAAATCATTTGGGAATTTAATGTTGAAGTTGTATAAGAATTAAATGTAACCAATAATTTAGAATATATGAGGCCCAACTAGTATGGATTATCCAGGACCAGTTCTAAAAAATCCATGGAGATATCTTAAATCTCATTTCTTGACTTTTATTGATAGTGATCCTGAATGGGACACATCATTCTATATGAATCCATATCCTCATACTGATTCAAAATATCATTGGTCATATATGATATCATTAAACACTCAACATATGTAGCATCTTACAAAAGGTTTTTATAGAGAGACAACACTTAATCACAAGCATAATTTCTAGGGGATTTAGGAATTGGTCTTCAAGAACATACAATTTTCATTCATGGGGAAGGATAAGAAATAATCCCCTTCACTACTATTGTGGTTTCTTATTTGTAAGAGGTTGTCCTTATCAGGTATATATCATAATGATATAGTTGAAATCATATTTGTTGATTCTTCTTTATATAAGAAGATATGAGATTTATTACTTAATTAAAAAAATTTCAAAGTAATTAAATATTATATTATTAATCTACCACTATTTAATTGAAAACCTATTTCCAACACCATTGTGTTCTAAAAATCATATTTTAGGTACATTCTAGTGGAAAATCTCCATATTCACCTTATCAATACCCCAAAATTGGGTTTTCAGGAAACATGAATGGTTTATGGTAGTTATTCAAAATTCCATCATTAATAACCACAAATTACATGATCTGTTGATTAAAATACAATATCCTAATATACTTAAGATGTATTTATTCAACCCTCACCTCTTAGTTAAACCACACACCACTTTTATAGTAAACCTTGTATTTTTAAAATGTTATTTCAACCCAAAACATCATGTTAGAATACCTTATAAATAAAAAAACACAACTGTGGATGTTCAATCACACTGAACTATGGTTCGATTTTAACTATTGAAAGGGAATTCTATATTGACTTATTCTAAAATTAAATTAATCTATTGTTTATGTTCAAATTTAAAATTAAAATATTTTTAACTCTCTTTCTAAAATTATTTATGTTTACTTAAATGATTATCCTTGTATTAGATAATATTTAAACATATGATTTTTTTAGTTTTACCCTGCATGATTCTTAATTCATTAATTCTTGTGATATAAAAAAATACATAATGAAATAACCATGAAACTTTGTAGAAATATAATAATAAAGTGGTATGGTTATGAATTCTTACTAACGATTAGTTTATCTAGTTGTCGATAAACTAACTGTTATCCTAGGGTTAAACCACATTGAACCAATTAAGGTTCATGTTACAGCTTACGATCTATCCACCTTTGTATCTCTATTGGATTGGTTTATCCTTAGATCCAAACATATACAACCTCCACTAACATGGGATCTTCATCGATGTTATAATATTTTACTCAAATTAAGGTGAAGGGAAAATGGTTTATATTAAAAAACCACATTCACACATGGTAGTATATAATGGTATAATTGATGAGATATAGGTCAACAGTTTAATTTCATAATATATTAAATGAAACAAATCACATAAAAAGTTATTTTCTATATTCAATATCACCCCATAATGAAAAAAATTATGTATTTAAAAAATCATTCAATTAGTAATCATTCTTATGTAATATAAAGAGTTCTCAAATAAAATATATATCTTCATTAATTAATCCATTATTTTATCTTCATTCTCTTCCGAATCTCATTAATATTTTAATATATAAATGATTTAAGGAAATTAAATATATTAACATAAAATTAACTATGTACATAAGTGTACCTTATAGGTAACATGGTGAATACTCATCTGAATCTAACGAACATATAACATACTTGTATATTGTTTAGTATGGTGACATATATAATACATGACATATCTTGTAGTTTCATGATGTTCACTATCAACTTAATGATTATGTTAATAAATTATTTATTTTTTAAATGTGTTTTGATTCAATACTTGTAGAAAAATAATTTCAATATGACTCACACATGATATTAAAATCCAAAAACTAAACAGAAGATAATTAATAATTTTTTGAAAGATTAAACCCAATAAATTTGCGTGTCCTGTATACTAAATGACCACATGAAATCACATCTTGAAAAGTTTTACACAGCATAATAAAATAATTAAAATTTTTCCTAAATTTTATATAAATACATGGAATGCACAAGGGAGATACACAGTGTGTACATATGTCACTGAATAACCAAGACACATTCATCAGAATGTGGATTTTTAAACTATGTCTTTTAAAAATGGACTATATGGAGTGTGAAATAGGCTATATCGGGTGAGGTCCCCATGTTACATTGTCACCGGTTAGGTAGGGAATGTATGAACATACACAACCCTTTAGTGACATAATGTGCCTCATGCCATGTATATGGGCTATATGGTGTGTACTCGAACTGGCCATGTGCCAAGCTAACCTATTCAACACATGGTGTAAGAAATTAAATGCATAGGTTTATTCAATGAATAATTATTGAATTAATTCGAAATTAATTCCTCATCTAATGGGAAGTAGTACATAGCATGAAATATTTTTCACACATTGTTTACTCCTATGTTATTCATTCATAATCCTCTCCAAATTTATAAGAGATATTTGATTTTATTTCATTCAAAAATCAATCAATTTAGTAAGATATGTGTGAAACCAAAGGAGAAGAATCATATCTCATAGTTCTTATTAAATAATGATTAATACTTAATTTAAAACTAATTGAAAAATATATAAATCAATCAACAATCTTTTATATAATTTTATGTAATTATTTGTCCACTCTAATTTGACTTGTAGGTTCCAGACATAACTGAAACATGTGATCAGTAGTTTATATTGTTTTTTTCACAATCAATGATTAATATGATATATACATGAAGTTGAATTCCATAGATTAAATAATTGACAAAATAAAAATAGACTAGGTATAAGATATTAGAATGAAGAATAGAATTAGAATGTATTACTTATATTTAATTTAATCAATTTATGAATTACCTTGTGAAAATTGTTTTCTCATTAATGGATCTAAAAACATATCTATATTGTATCATCATTAAGTTGTTGTAATCAATATAATATTTCCTCAAGTGGAAATATAAACATGTTTCAAAAATGACCAAACAACATTGAAGGATTATCTGGGTACTAGCATGACATATCATATCACTACTGTCCTTAAAACATTCTGTATGGTGTATGAAAGAATCACATCACTTTGAGGGCGCGATGGTCGACACATCCTCAAACAAGATTATCATATAACACCAAATGTAACTTAAAAAGATGTGTTTTTTAAAAGGAATATAGAAGCCTAAATACATATTAAATATAATATATGACATATATAAATAGATTTTATATCATAATTTCCACTATCATTTTCGGTAAGGGGGAAACTAACTATCATCATTTCTTGTTGCAATAATTCACCATTCCCATAAACAATATGTTCAACATCCATTAGAAGGAGGTGTGTTTATTCTTAAGCAATAAGCTTTGCATAAAACATATTATTATATAGAGGAAAATGGGTTTTTGACATAGGAATGGAATAAAGGCAGTTGGGAGGTGTATAAAGAAAATAATTGCAAGGACCTTGAGAGAAGACATTACCTCTTAATCGGGTAACTTTTTTTTGGTTTATGACAAAATGAATCCATGAGAATATTTCTACCCAAATAGAGTCTTAAATGAAAAAGGTATGATTTATGGGAGGCTAAATATGGAGATCATGGATGAAAAAAAAAGTTTTTAGTTGTGGGAGTAATGGGTATATGTGGTAGAAATTTATAGGGAAGGAAAAGGGCTCATTTAGAATTCCTAGAAACAAGTTTTCTGTGTAGTTGTTCCTACCTAAAAATAGTTTTATGAAACCAAAAAAACCTCATTAAATAATGTTTTATTTCTAAAATATGGACATTAGATGGGTTTTGGACAATGTTCTATCTCATTTGGGCCCATAATGTTAAAGTTTAGTCCATAATCAAGAATAATTTGGCATTAACTTATGTGATTAATTTTAATCACATTTACTAAAAGGTTTTATAAAAATTTGTAATGGTCTTATGAGGCTCTAAATATTATATGGAAAACAATTTTTTATGTCTGTGTTTTGAAATTTATATCACATAAGTGGATAAATTATTATTAGTTCTAATCTAGTAGATGGAATGAAATAATGGAGTTTTAATGTGGGAAAATGTTCGAAAGATTGTTAAGATATTATATTATGTTTAAAAGTGTGATTTATTTTCATGAATTTCATTATAAAAGTATATGTAATATGTTTTTATTTTTAAAATAAATATAACTTATAAAATCATTTATCGTTAATAATTAATTAGAGAAAAATGAATCTTTTAATTAAAAAGAGGTATTTTTCACTATTTGTAAAAAACGATGTTTCTCAGAAGAACCCCAAATATCCACCATAATGAAATATTGATAATATGAATTTAAAATTGAATTTTATTTCATCAAATACAATTTCAATGAGTTTCTTAAAGTATATTCATTATAAGAATCTATTCATTTTAGAATACAATGTTTCAAAACAAAAAATTGACATTATCAAAAATCATATCTTTTATTATCAATATGTTATATATATATATAAATTATAAAAAATAATTTAAAAGTGGTTATTTCAATTAATAAAACAATTTTTAATGGGTATTTTATAATTATACTATTTCAATAATAAAAAAATTAAAAAAACATGTTTCATCGAAACACAGCGTTGTGTGTATCGTATACCAACTCAGTTTTACATGAATTGTATACCAAGTGAGTGTTACATGTAATGCACACTAAGGCAGTGTTGTGTGGGAAATGAATCTTTGATATAGTTCATTACATGATATAAATGAAAATTCAAAATCATTTAAAAAAATAGGTCTGTAAAAAATTGGTGTGTTAACTTCTACCCCCTTAAACTAAATTTTTCCCTCAAAATTCATCACATGGGTAAAGAAAGTGAGAATGATTTTACATAATAATATCCTCATGTTACCATGTATCTTCCTCTAACTGGTGATTTCTCTAAGAAAAAATGATCATGGTAGTGGTTCTGATTCATAGAAATTTCTCTGACCGGTCTAGAATTTCAATAAGTTTCTCCTCATATGAAAGATCCTTATCTAGAGTTTTGAACAATGATTTATGTACATTTGAAGTATTAGGAATATAATTCATCAAATTTGATAGATTTCATACAACATGAACTTGATATATATTTTTCGGAAGTTCCAAGTGATATCCTACAATCCTGAAAGGATCGAGAATTTCAAAGGGGCTAATATACCTAGGGCATAGTTCCCCTTTCTCCCGGAATCTCATTACATTATATCAAGGTGAGATTCATGGAAAACATTTAACCAAATAAAAAATATAGATCAATTGGATAGTTATCAGCATAACTTTTCAATTTATATTGAGATACCATGATATGATGAAGAATAGTTCTAACCTTGTTGACCATTTCTTCAGTGATCTCAAATCATAATAGAATTATTTCTCTAGTCTCATCTTAACTTATCGGTGCACTATATTTCTTCCAATAGAGGGCTTCATGATATACCATCTAAATGTATGAGTGAAGGATATTATTTCTTGAAAACTCAAATAGATGAAGGTGATGATACCAACACCTTTCAAATCAATAGTATAAGATATCAACATATCCTCAAGGGTTTTAGTTGTTCTTTTAGATTGATCCACTATATGAGGACGATAAGTACTAATGAAACACAATTATTTATCAAGAAACTTTTGAATAAATCACTAGAACATTTAGGTAATCCTCAAATCCAAACCTGATACTATTTAATTATGTACTCCAATCAACCAACACACTTCCTTAATGTTTATCCTTGAATGTTGATCGAGAGATAAACCTCTCTGATAATAAGGAAGTGTGATAATTCAGTATGGTGTTCAACTACCAACCATATAGCATTGAACCCTTTAGAGGTTTTGGATATTCCAATAAAAAATCCATAGTTATGTTCTCCAATTTCCAGTCAGGTATGGGTAATGGATACAACATCCCTTTAGATTTTTTTTCAACCATAACTTCTTAGCATACGAAACACTGAGATAAATGCTCCATAATATCTATATTAATGCCACCCCACAAAAAATATTCATTTATACCCTTATACATATGTGTAATTATATGATGAATAGATAATGAAGAACTATGAGATTCTTATAATATCTCATTCTTAAAAAAATTTCATGGAAGGAACACATACATGGTTCCAGAACATTGTCATTCCATCTTCAATATGGTTAAACTCGAGAACATTTCGAACCATATTTGGATGATCTTTATCTTCCTTTTTAATCTCTTTAATAATCAAATGTATAAATTGTTGAAAATTAAATTGAGAAAGATAAGATTTTACCCATAATTTTGAATTTATATATCTATCCATTTGAAATCCAAAAATATTGGATCTTCTGAGATCCTCATCATAGATAATCTAGTATGATCATTTCGGATCAAAGTACCAAACACCTTGTTCACTTTCCTATGGTGGTAATGTATTGAGAAATCAAAATATTTTATCAACTCTAACCGTATTATCTGGTGGAAGTTAAACTCCTTCTATGTGAATAAATATTTCATTCATTTATTATTAGTATATATATCACACTTTTCCCCATAATGATAAGGCCTCAATATATTTAATGCAATAATTACCCTTGATAACTCTAAATCATGATTTTGGAAAATTTTCTCATGAATATTCCATTCTCTTGAGTAATAGGTGTTAAACATGTTATTTTGATAATAACACATCCAGATCCCTTCATGAATTCATTTCTATATATTACAAACCCATATCCACTATAGTGTAGTGTAATAACAGTTGAATGGATGAACCATCGAACCAATTCAGTGAAATTCTCCTCAGATTCGTCTGTCTAGAGGAACTAAAAACCATTTAATGTAAACATGGATATAAGATTATATATTCATGAGAAATTCACCAAAAAATATTGAGAATATGTAGAAAACCATGAAATCTATGGATCACAATCACAGAGGTTGGTCAAGGAAAAATTTTAATAGCCTATGACATTGATTGATCTTTTGTTATACCATCTTGTGAGATTTGGTTACACAAGAATGAAAACTTTTTTAGAAAAAAATAATACATGGTAAATTTATTTTTAAAACTTATCCTTCTTTATGGTCTTTATTAAAATTATCATGTGATCATCATTTTCTTCTGTTATTTTTGAGTAGATATGAATATCACCTATAATTTCTACAACAAACTAGTCAAGGTAATATCTAAATACTCTATTAATTAAATCCATGAATATAATAGTGGAATTAGTAAGATCAAATGGAATCCGTATATATTCATATTGACTACACCTTGTACAAAATTCAGTCTTTTATATTACCTCTTTCTTGACCAAAATTGATGATATCTAGTATGAAGGTCAATCTTGGAAAAGTATTGAGATCCCCTCATTTGATCAAAAATGTCATCAATATGGGAAAGATGAAACTTGTTCCTAATTGTGATCTTGTTCAACTACATAAATTCAATGCATAGTCGCATTGATCCATCTCACATTTTCAAAAAATAAACTGGTTGACCCCAAGGTGACACACATGGCCAAATGAATCCCATATAAAGGTTTTATTGGTGTTGCTTCTTTATTTCCAGAAACACAGTCGAGGTGATTCTATAATTAGTCATTGAAATTGGTGTTGAACCAGGTATATGTTCTATCACGAACTAAAAATCACATTTTCCTATAATAATTGGAAACATTATCAAAATGAAATCAACAAAATTCTGAACAACATGAATATCATCGATGTCGATCTTCTCCCCAACCATTTGATATAAATAACCATTTTCAATGAGAATTAATACAAATACAATATATGTCATCTCCATAATAAGTTATGAATTATCATCACATTTATGTATGATCATAGTTGGGTCAGTAATATTAAATGTAACTTTCCTTACATGAAAAATGATATGGGATTTATGCAGAGAAAGCCCACCCATTCCTAGGATGACATTAAATTCGACCAAAGGAATAATTACAAGATTTTCAATAAGTACATTCCCACAAACTTTTACCTGAGAGGAATAATATACATGAAATAAAATCATCATACCATTATGTGTTTTCACTACTAATTCCAAAACTAATTATTTTTTGGGAATCTTTAAACCCTTAGTAAATTATTGAGATATAAATGTGTGGGTAGATCCAGAATTAAATATGACATTAGTTATTCTAGAGTGGATGATAAGTTTTACTTTAATGACATCTTTGTCAAACCCCTCATCTATAATAGACGTTTCTTGTGATTTCCCCTTATTCCCGAGTTTAAAATTTTGTTGATGTCAATTATTATCACCAACCCTTGGGTTTTTGAAATGGTTATAATATAGACAATTCTCCTTATTCTTGTAGCCCTGAACCTTGGGTTGTGCATTCTATGTGTCTCTTCCACTATTATAATTTTGAGAAAACATCTTCCCATCACCTCAGAAATCAATTGAATTATGGACTTACCTTCTACACATAAAACATTTATTAGACCCTTTAATGGAATTTCAACTATTATTCTTCCCACACATAGAGAATAAAGGATATTTCAACTTCTTTTATCATTGGGTTTTAGAGTTTATTTTAAACTCTAGCATCCTCTTCATGTTAAATCCTTGAGATTGATACATGGCTCCAACATCTATTTCAACCATGATTGAATAATGAAAAATCTCTTCATATACACTAATGTCTCCTTTGGGAAATTCCCTTTGGATACTTGTCTTTAATCAACCAAAGAACCTATAAACATTACATTCTTGTTGGATGATAATTCATGAAGAATACCTTACATGTCTCATGAAATTAGCATTGTAGGTACTAAAAAATCACCATCACATTGATTAAAATCAAGGAAATATGTCTTCATCTTGGTATAAAGAATTTTATGAACATACTTGTTGAAAAAATATGTTCTTAAACTAATCCAGAACCATGGATTAAATCTTATCATGCTTCCTTGTAATATTGATCTGCATCCAACACTGATCTCCTTCTCCATATAAATGATAAGCAATTAGAATGAAATTTTCATGATCTATACACTAAAATACATATAACATCATTTAAGATGTACTAGTACTTTATTCAGGGAATATTGTATAAGAATACCCTGATAGAAGGTGGATGTTTCCTCATGAAAGGATCAAAAGAATATTGTTAACTCCTTTGATCATTTGAATGACCAACATGATTTATAGATTGAGGAAGCTATGGGATCATAGAAATATATGTTTTCATTACATCTCTAATATAATTTGGTTGTTTATGAGTACAATCATTCCATTATCCATCACAGTCAACATTAATGCAGTTCCTTTGGGTTCCCACCATTGACTAAAACTGTAATCATAGAGTAATAAATAATTATCAATATTAGGAATAACATAATCATGATAAATCACATATATTATGTATAACCTATGAATACTTATTTATTATATTAATACTTAGGTTTATCATAGGATATTCATAGTGAACATTGGATTAAATCCTTCATAATGGTGCATGAAGTGCTTCTGAATTCCCAACGAATATCCCCCATGATTGTGAAACCCAAGGTGTAGCATTGCATGTTGTCTTGTATGAGATTACCCCGGGTCAAGACTGAAACATCTTTTTGCTGTTGTTACCCCTAGGTACATCTGGGCCAAATCCGCATCCACTTGCAGTATCTAGATATGGATTTATTTATAGGAATCCACTCACTCATTCCTCCACCAAAATTCCTTGAAATTTTCCTATATTTTGAATTATCATTAAACATATCCTCAAACATGTCCTTACTGTTCTCACCATGTTTTTATCATCCTTGTGTGCAAAGGTTAACTAAAATTTTCCTTAGATACCAACTATATCTACCCTCACATTACAAACACTAAAATTACATACCTCTTATGGAATATTAAAAAATTATACAAATAGGTTCAAGAAGTCCATAAAAGTATAGTTCCTTTGAAAACATAAAATACATAAACAGTGGTACACAAATGAGGTACATTATCTCCCACTAGGTTCTTCTTGACAATAACCGTTCTTAGAAACATCAAACATAATACATATCATCACAAATCGGGGAAGGAATCATAAAGAGGGGAGAGCTCAAATGCTCATTAATGGTAATCATGGAAGACATGTTAGAATAATTATGAGAGTACAGGTATGTGAACATGATCATGAATATAGAAGATCATACCCTACATTTCAAAGATCATAACTGAGATCATCTCATAATGATTTTCATTTCAGAATACATTAATCATCATGAAATAATGGGAAAAGGCCATGAATGAATAACATAGGAATATGAAATGGAATTTTGGAAACAATTAAGAATATAATGATTTCCATTATAGGTAAGGAATCACTACTAAAACAATATTAATGGAAATATAACTTTACCAAACCAGGTGAACCCCCGTTCCAGCCCTGTATTACTGAACCGAGTAAGCACATTTTTTTCTGTATTACTAATCCCCATAATACCTCATTCCATATCTATATTATTGAACCAATTAAACCACTGTTACAACCATTTATTACTGAACCTAGTTAACCTTCATTCCATCCCGATCTATATCATGAGATATAACTTGTTACCTAACTCATTGGAGAGAGATATATGTCCCACCCATCTTGAAATGAAATCTAACATACATGGGCCATAAGGCCATGACTTTACATATCATAACCCATGAAATGAAATGGGTATCAAAAACATGTAAACAAAACATAAAATATGGAAATTCATGGGTTTCATAATCATTTCATCATAAATATTACTAGGTAGAAATGTGGGTTTCCAAACTATATAACTAGTGAAATAGAAATAGGGTTTCATAATATCATGCCATAAAAAATTATACATTCAGATAAATAATAATGATGAATAAATTTATTAATTTCCCATAATATCATGATTAATACCAATGGATGTTATCTTATATGGGAAATAATTTTTTGAAATATTTTAATAATACTTCATGATGAAAGTATCCATTCTTCGATGAAAAAATATTTTATGGAATAAAACCTTTTAAAAACATTTTTCATTGAAAATTGATTTGAGAACATATAAAGAAAGAATTTTAAACAATAAATCCTATTTAAAATCCAATATTCCTTGATATTTATCTACAAGGATCTTTTGAAAACAGTTTTGGAAACATTGTTTTTGAATATAATAGATTTACAACCAAAGAGAGAGGTGGTAATATTTTACATAAAAAACCTATATTAACTTCAAAAGAGTTTAATAATGGATCTAACACATGATTATATCTTTAATAAAATTTTATAAATAATATCAGGAATATTATTTAGAGATTTATCATAATATTTCATCAATTGAAGCCTAAACATAAACAATCTCAAAAAGTGATGAGATTGTCTTAATGAACTCTTACAACTTAGTGACTTGGGATCATACTCTCCATGTAGGACAAAAAAATTACATGAAGAATAATATATTTTAAAAATATGTTGATTCAGGATAAAAAATCTAAAATTGATTTATATAATCTTTGAAAAAGTGTTTAGGTTCATAACAAAACATGAGTCCCAAATATGGAAAATTGAGACAAAACTGTTTTAACGATATGGAATCATTTGGAACATAAAACCCATGAAAGAAGGATCAAAAAATATATATATGAATAACCATAAATTAAAGTATATGATACATAGAAAACAATAATGGTCACTACACACACCACACAAAAGGTAATACTGGTGAACATAACATGTATCTCACCAAAATTAAAAGTGAGATTAAATCACCTTAATTTCTGTCTTGGATCTCTCCGTACTCATAAAAAAATATTTTATAATAAATATAATTTTATTATATATATTTTACAGATTCACATTCTTATATATATTACAATATATTCTTTTATTATGACTTTATATTACCCTATTGTTAACGATCATATGTTAAGGTTGCACCTGGGGTAATATTCTCTTTGATCTTCACATGTGTCTTAATTTGTTATATTGTTGATACATACACATATAAAATGATTATATAAATAAGAACATGATATAAATATAATTATATAATGTAAATATATATTATAATAATATATATGATATTTAATTATGTAATGGAATACACAATTCATGGAGATGGTATGTAGTATGTATGCATGAACATTATTTTCTATTTTTTTGTAGCATTGAAATAAAGTATGTAAATGAAAAATGTATATATATATTAATGTATATATATGATTATTAATTTATAAGTAATATAAAATATATATCTTATATGTTCATTAAACTCATCCTTGATTCATTCTATGTGGTGTGTGAACAAATCACATCACTTTGAGGGGTTGTAGTCCACACTTCCCTAAATGAGATTAACATAATAACAACAAATGGATGGTAAAAATATGTGTGTTTTTAAAGGAATACTAAATCATTAATACATATTTAAGATTATATATGACATATATATAAATTTACCATCATAATGGATACTATTATTTGTGGTAAATGTGAATTGAACAATCATCATTTCGTTAGGCATTAGCTCTCCATAAACAGAAACAATATGTTCAACATCTATTAGATAGAGGTTTGGATAAGTGTAGGTCATACCCAATTATAAAAATATCCTAATATATGTATGCTACTTATTTTGTCACACAAGAACCAAATAATCACAGTGGATGGGTGGATAATGAAAATAATGAAAGGAGATTGACAGAAGATGTTACCTCATAATCAGGTAACTCTTTTTAGTTTATGCCATAAGGATTTCTTGAGAAGCATTATGCCCAAAGGGAGGATTAATGCTCGAATGGAGTATTTTTGGTAGCCTACATGGATATATCATGGATGAAAATAAAAGGTTTGATATGTGTGAGGAATGGGTAGAGGTAGTGGTCGTTTATAGGGAAGGAAAATGACTCAAATAGAATTTCTAGAAACAAGTTTGGTGTTCACATGATATATTCTAAATAAGTCGTAGAAATACAATAAAGGAAAATAATTGAATTTTTATTGCCTAAATACGGACAAAAATGGGTTTGGGAAACGTTTATAGGTTATTTGGCCCTCAATTTTATGGATTAGTCTCTAATTAAGAATAATTTGGCCTTAACTACTATGAGTAATGTTAATATGTTTTTCTAATATTTTTGGTTAAAAATTGACATGGTCTTATTAGAAATTAAATAATATACTAAATACAATTATTTATGGTGAATTTTAAAAATTCACTTCACATTAGAGGAAAAATTATGATTAGTGCTAGTACTGTATATGGAATGCAATAATGAGATTTTAATATGGGAAAATGTTCAATAGTTTGTTTAGATTTTATATTCAGTTTTCAAGTTAAATTGATTATAATGAATTTAATTGTAATAGTTTTTGTAACATTAGTCTAATGTGTCCATAAAATAATATATAATATCACATATCATTAATAATAATTTAACAAAAAAACATTTTAAAAATAAAAAGTAGTTGTTTCACTGTTCATTAAAAATATTAGGTTTCTGAGAAAAAAGACAAAAAACATCCCACTCTATTTTCAACATTGTGAGTTAATAAAATGAAGTTTAGTTTATAAAATTAAGTTTTTAAAATTTTCTAAATTTACTACTATTATTATATGCTTTTAATTCCAGAAATGAAGTTTTTAAACATAAATAACATTAAAAAATATCATATAATTTATTATCATTATGTTTTATTTATATAAAATGATTATAAAAAAATATTTTTCACGTAGTTATTACAAATATTATTTCTATATTTAATAGATAGGATATAATTATATTATTTCAATAATTAAAACATTAAAAAGAGGTGTTTCATAGAAACTCAGTGTTGCATGTATCGTATTCCAACTCAGTGTTTTGTGCATCATACTCCAAGTCGGTGTTGTGTATAAAAAATACCAATTATGTGTTTCATGTAATATGAATATTTTAATTATTCCATTCCAACATATAAATGAAAATTTAAATTTATTTAAAAAAAATATTTCTATAAAAACTTTGTGGTGTAATAATTATTAAGTCATGGTACATGCATTGTTTTGAAAAAGAGAATCATATGGATATTGTATGAAAAAAACCTTGTAAAAATGTTTATAAGATTCTGTTTGGTTTCACAAATAAAAATACCTATTTCTAGTTTAAAGAATCTATATATATTCATTAGTGGTATATTACTTAGCCTTAGTGTTCACACTATACTATTTTCTATTAGAGATTTGTATTCAAGGATTTTAATGACAGAATAAAAGAAAGTTCGTCATATAACATGATATCTTCTCATGGTTGATATCTATATCATAGTGGATTGGGATTCTTGTCCTGGATAGTCACATGGAGATAATATGGATGTTGTTGCATGAAATATTTTCCTCTCTATCTTGTTCTGAATATCTCTTGGAATTGAATCATTTTTCATATTTTTACTCTAACTATTTCTCTCTCACTTATAATAAATTAGAAATATTGTGTTTTTATTCATGGTGGAATCACTTCAATATTTTTTCTATATAACCTAGTGTTTATCACTAGAATTTGGTGATGAATAATGATCTTTGATCTCTATGGTAATATATCTTATGTGAATTTTTAAATTGAACAATTTTTATTCATTAAAAATATTAAGGAACGATTACCCAATGGAAATTGATATAGTACATTCAAGTTATTTTTATGTTTTATTAAATTTTTTATAAGAATGCCAGGGCTCAATGTGTACATTATATTCCTGTTCTTAATCACCAACATTCATGATTCACCTTAACATTCTATTGGTTCTTGGGATTAAATTCATATTTGATATTTTCTATGATTCATGGATTGATTGATGAGATATTATATTAACTGTAATGTGTTGGTTTCCTTGGGGTTTATCATAGATTTAGGGTGATAGTGGAATGTTGATTCAATTTTTGAGGTGAACATTGATCAATTTATTAAAGATGAAACGATCAAAGGCATGATTTTGAAAATTTTATTGTCATTGTAGAGAAAATTTATCATGTCCATAAAAACTGTGGATATGGTTTAGAATGACAAAACATCAATTTGATTTTTTATTGAACATTTAATTATTGGATTTTCTTAGTGAGTCTAATTTATGTGAAATAAATAAATGTTGTTCTTCAAATATGTTGATATCAATAATTAGATTAACTGCTATTTATTTAATAATTTATCTGTGAATGTGGTGCATAAAAAAATTCAATTTTTATATAATATATAATAGTGATAAAAAATAATTTGTAAATTTTATTCTTTAATTCATTATTGCAACATGATTTTTGGTTTGTAGCTGAGGTATTTTTAAGTGTGTTTTAATCATGAAATCCTAGAAATATTTTTGGTTTTTGAACTGGTTAATTATCTATGTTTATGAATATTACACTATTGAACACTATAATTAAAGGCAATACATTTTAAAACAATATTATTGTTAACCATAAATTTTTAAAGGGTTGGGTATTTTATTTTTGGGGAAATGTCATGATTTTTTAAAATATAATTTAGAATAAAAAACGTTTTTAAACAAAATCAATAACTTAAAAGAGTATTAAATTTTTATAAAAAATTAAATTTAATAACATGAATGATCCATAAAACATTTTGTTATATATTGGTGATTTCATTTCAAGAATTTATAATTTTGGAACATGTAATTCCATATAAATCTGAATAACTTTTATTTCATTGGGTTGAAAGTTAAAGGGATTCATCTTGAAATTGTGATTTTGAAATGTACCACTTTTTAGTTTCTCTATATTAATCAACTAGGATAACCTATGAAATGTATTTTCTAATTTATTTGGAAATGGTTACCAGAAATTTTCCAAAAATATATATTTTATAATGAGGTTTTGACACTTTATGTGTCTTTTTTAAACTTATTTAAAATTGTTTTCATAACATATGTATTTTTATGTTTGGCCTCACACATTTTTGTTTATAGGGTTCATTTTATATACATTGAAGGGCTTGGTCAGTTCATTTCAGTATCTTTTGTTTCTTATGTAGGTATTCTGAAAACATTATATTTTTTTAAGATATTCATTCCTCAAGATTTTTATTTCACCCTTATATATATTAAATTATAGTATTTTAATAGGTTAGGTAGAGATTAATTCTCTCTTGAATTTAAATTTTATCTTTTATTAAGAAATATACTTTTTTGATAGGGAAGATGAGTTGGCAAGGACTATTTTTTAGGATTCATAGTGTATCTCATGGACTGTGGAATCCTGGATGTATCTTGTGATAATTATGCTCATTCTTCCATGTTCTCACTACATAATTTTAGAGTGGTTATTTTTATGTATCATATTTTATATGTTATAGTTGATATTTTCATTAGACTACATATTTTAGAATTTTTTAAATCTCATGTTTTAGCTTGAATCATGTCATTGGTTCACACAATGAAACAAATATTTAGAGCTAGATTTGTTAAAAATAAATTCCATGAGTTCATAAGGTAATGTTAAACATAGTTATCCATGGGTATTTCATGGGTTAGTAGGTTTTGTTGGTGACCAAATGAAATAATGAATCCATTAAAGGTGTGTTTTCTTTTAGTTCTATTGATAGAGCTAATAGGATGAATTCTAAAATCTTTATTTACATTAAAGAATTTCTTATTAACCAAGACTATATCCATTCCATTTAAAATTTAGGAATGTTTTTATTTGAAATGTCTCTTGGTTCTGAGTGATTTGGAATATTTGGTGATCTATATTGTTCTATCCAAATGACCATTGCGTGGTTTTAAATAATGGTCCATTGATCATTTCTATGGGGTGGTGACTTTTTTTTATGCTCGATCATGCTTTAATATATTTGATTATACATTGTTAATGACTTTCATATTACCTTAATTAAGGACTAAGTTCACAATAGTTTCATTTCATTAAAATTTTATATATGAAATATCTTATTGGATCACTATTTTTTCAATGAAATATTATATTTTTAAAATAAATTTTATTAAATATAAATTATCGGGAGACCCATGTTATATTAAGGTTCATTTAAGATCATTTGGATAGATAATATGTAACTTAGGACTCATTTTATAAGATGGAAGTGATGTTAAAATCATCTCATGTGTTAATTATTAAAAATAATCATTTGGTCTTGATGATGTCATTATGAAGAATTATGAATGGAGTTGAGATATATACTGATGTGTGGATTTTTTTTTGATGTATTAGGGCTTTCAGTAATATTCCCCTAAAAGAAATATTATCTATCAATATTACCATATGTTGATAGCAATTTTAAATTACTATGATATAAGAAAAACTATTTCATTTAGGTGTATATTATGAAATATATATAGATCACAGAATTATTAAAAATACATTTACCTAGAGGAATTGTTCTTATAATATAAATACAATGCTGTATATTTTTAGACCATTTATTTTCATATTAGGTAAACGATTTGTTATGGTGGTGAGGTCACTAACACTCTGAGAATGAAATTTCTAATGGAGGATCTAATTGATTCTAATGAAGATCGATCATTGTTGAACATGTGTATAGGAATGATACTAGTAACGAATTAGGATTTAGTTTTATTTTATGCTAATGTTTAGTGAAATATGCTTCTCTATTGTGAATTATTATTTGGCTTTGGAAAGTAGTATATGATGGTTATATATAATTTAATGAATCTTTTTAATGGTGAGGAGACCCACTTTTCAAATTTCAGTATCCCATTGGTGCATTTTGTCTTCACGTTAATTGAGTTGTTTTAGTTGATCTATAGAATAGGTAGATAGATTATGAACATTTATCTAGTTATTCCATGTACTATGGGGCTACTGGGATGTGTCATGATTTGAGAATTTAGTATTATTGACTCAAATTGAGCTAGTTGATTGTATAATTTCTTCAACAATGTCATTTTTATTAGAATGGTTATTTAAAATTCCATAGACCTACCAGTTTAATGTGACATTGTATATTCTATTATGATGATTGAATGAAGGACCAATGGACCTCGTAATTGAAATACCAAAAAATTGTAGTTGATAATAATATATGATTTTAGGTGATCATTACCTAATTAATGAAATTGGATCATGTATTTCCATCCATGAAATATATTTATATGGAAGATATCGAAGGATTGTATTATAAAGTGGTTTTCAAGCTCCTTTATATACCTTAAAATAATCACTATATAATACACAAATCAATTAAATAATAATTATTTAAGGTATTGTTGATTGTAATTGGTTTTTAGTCAAAGAGAAGTATGATGTATAATCTTCAAATAGATTGTCATACTTTGAAAATAGACCAATTTCTTAAAGACAAGATTTGATAATGTGTTCATAGCTTTAGTGGATCGGGGGATTGATTTATACCATTTTTATAGATTTAATATAACAAAGATTTTAGTATTTGATATCGAGGGAACCATTTGATGTATTGAACAGAAGTCGTTAAATATCAATTCTTTATTGGGTATACATTAGAGAATGGCCCTTATATTGATTGAACGTCATTATATTGATAAAAAATATTGTTCATATGATCAAAATTAAGACATTAATAGCTCAAAGATTATATATATCAAATCTCAACCCACATTATCATTTATTATAATTTAAGGTGGGTGATTTGGTTTTCTGAAAAATTTCACCTTGGCTGGGACATAAATTTTGGGTTAGGAAACATTATTTAGAACTTCATTATGTCATACTATTTTCTATTATCATTTTATATGGGAAATAATCTTATAAAATAGACTTAACTAATAATTTGACTTATATCCATGTTGTTTATCTTGATTCCGAAATGACGAAACACAAGTAAGATCCATCCTAGGGGACTAAGAGGGAGGATGACTAAATTGAATATGAAACCTTGGAGACTAAAGGAATCATTCTAATTGTGGATGAACTAGATAATGTGTTTAACATAATGATGAAACCATTGGTTTGGTTGAGAAGACATTATGGTCGGGACAATAACTAGACAAGGGATTATGAGGCCTGGATGAATCACCAATAAAAATTCTTATTTTTTATTTTATGAACATGATGTATTTTTGGAAAATATTTTTTTATTGTAGACAGAATTGTGACCCCCTCCATGTTAAATGAATGTTTAAATTTTGGCTATGTTTATCGCTATTAAGGTTTTTTAGGCATATGATAAAGAGGGATTAATTTTTTTTTAGTTTTGATGGAAATTTTCCTTTAACATTGTTTATACACATAGTTAGTATTAGCTTTTTTGGTAATAATTTGATATGTGTCTATATCTTATAGTTGTGTTTTACACAGTTTGAGAATTGTTTATTTATGTGAATGAGTCACCAAGAAAACCATGAAGATGCTTAAATATGGGTCTAAATTTTATCACATAACTTTCAAATATTTTATCAAATTTTGTTGATATTCTTCGAAAATCATGTGACACCATCCTCAAGGGTTATTCAATACCATACTTTCAGTGAAAAAATTTTATTAGTAGTGTTCCCTAAACATGTGAAATAATTCAGACTTTATAAAGTTCAAAATTACCCTAATACTACTATATTTTTCATCTCTAATCATATTATAATTCATTATTATTTATAACTATCCTCTCCTTAGTATCCTATGAGGTTCCCATCTTAGTCTCATAGAAAATCCCCATAAATATACATGGATATATTTAGGTATGAGTGTTTTTATTAGTTTTTTTCTTTAATTACTATATCCACCTCCAATATATCATCATCTTCATGTCATGAAAACCTGTATGTGGTATGATGACCTGATATATGGTTTAAATGGGTTATTAAATATATTATTTTTTATATAGGCTTTTATGGACCACATCATTTTTTCCCATCGTCAAATTTGAAATTTTCAATGTTTTCTCTATTAGTGTGAAATATGTCTAGATCTAATGGATTAATTCCCATGTAAACTTGAATGTTCTGGTGAAATCATTTTATTTGGGAAAATGAAACTTATTAGTATGATATTATTCCGGGTTAAATTGGAATTCATTATTTTTTCTAGATCATTAATAGAAAATAGAAATGTATTATGTGAGTTATCATTGAATATTGTTTTTATGCTCATTAAATATTCGATGATTTTCCAAAAATAATAATTTTAAAAATATGGGATTGTATTATCCTAAATATAATGTTAGAAATCATAACATAGAGAGTATATTGGTATTTGTCAGTTTATAGAGGAAATGGTTAGCCTATCTTGAGACTCCTAATGTCCTAATATTGTGGCCCCCATATTACATCACATTTTCACATTATTAGCATACATTACCTGGATTATTTTTATTTTCTAGACTATATTCACTAATATAAATATATTTCTTTTATATTTCCGTATAAGAAATACAAAATGATTTAAATTAATGTTTTTTACTTTTAGGAAGTAGATATTTTTTAAATTTATAATGAATGTGATATTTTAGGAAAATGTTATTATATATGAACTTCATTATAAAATATGGTATTATTTTAAATCTAGATCTAATGGTTTCATGGTAAAAGAAATTTTATAGATTCATTATTGGAATCATAAATAGCTTCAGTTCACATATCTATCTTTATTCCATTTGGAATTTTTATTTAAGGTTTTGTATGATAATGGTAAATGGAATGTCATTGTGTGGCTTTTTAGCATTTCGTTTTTGGATATCTCCTTAAAAGTGGATTGGGATTGAAATGAATGATAGTCACATGAAATCATGGAATTGGTTTTGTTTAGTTTTCTAATGGAATTACCCTTTTCATCCTAATTTTTAGTGTCTCATGTTTGTGTATCCTTTATTACATTTTTTACTCTATTTATATTTCTCTTATAATACGTTATACATGTAATGACACAAAAATATTTAATTGAAATTTCCTTTTTGGTTCAATTTATTTCCCTATTATATATTATAGTTATAGAAAAAACATACTTTTATTTGGTTTTATTATATCCTGTTAGATTTAAATGATTGTTGAGAATCATTACCACTGATAATATATCTATTGAGTAGTGATCATGTCATTAGTACAGATATTTGGTTTCAACAAATCTGACTAAAACAGAAAAAGGAAGTGATGGCCTCAACCAAAAGGATTGTACCTTATGAATCCCATTAATCGAAAATTTTGAGGGAGATAGAATCCCCAAGATTTTCCCTTGACCAATCCGAAGGCTATATCCAATAGAAAAAGATCATGTGAAACCATTTTTGGGAGAAATTCCATATCATAAATATAATTAACCAAAATATGTATGTTTAACCACCTTATTAAAGTCTCACCATCATAAAAATTACCCTCAAAGTGTTTTCTGGTGTAATATAGTGATACATATCAAGAACCTAAAAATATGAATATGTATATTGTCTATAATAATGAAGAATGTTTATCTTTAATATTATTACCTAATAAATGATTTATATTTTTATTCAACAAAATAAAAAATGTAATTTTTTGGAAAGGTTTAATTTCAATTATGATGTAACTTTTGATAAAATTATTATTTTTGAAATAAATTACATTTAAAAAAAATTATTTCTAAATAATATTTATTCTGTATAGTTGATATTATAAAATCTGTATGTCAAAAATAATTTTTATAAGGGTTTGAAAGCTGTTACGGTTAAAAAAACCTCAATAAATGTAATTTTTTATTTTTCAAAGTAAAAACACACTTATTTGGAAAATTATTCGAGTAAAATATATATTTTTTTATAATCATAATGTTAAAATTATCGAAAAGTCAATTTTTCATAATTTTCCTATATAGTTGAATTTTTGGGTAAAAATTATATACCATATAAATATTTCAGGAATATTATGACATCATAATGAAACAAAACATCTTTATAAAGACAATAAATGCCATACATGAACAAGTATATATTTACCCTTTAAAATAATTTATTTTTTATTTTATTTGATTAATTTTTTAAAGCCCTTATGAATTTTTAAACACATATATTATATGTTAAGTTTTTAAAATCATTTTTTTAAGGACATGACTAAAATCCACTTTATCATGGGTAATATTTTTAAATTTTTGGCCCATGAACTATTATAATAATTAAATCCACCTGACATTTGATGAACCCATGAGAATAAATAAATTTGAATATTTATGTTTTGGATTATTTTAATATATATTTTCCCAAACCTATATTTTGGAAATAATAATTTACTCCCTTCTATTTTCATATTTAAATTCAACTAATCACCAATTTCTCTTTGGTTGCAAAAATTTTATTGACTAATTAATCTCCCTTCCCTTTATTTAGTAATAAAAAGGTGACCTAATCTCATAAAAATCTCCTCCCATGCTTTTAGAATCACCATTCCATGGTAAGGGACCCTTTCCTTCTCCAATTTATTTATGTACCATCATTATCTTATGACCTTTATCTTAAATAACTGTTGAAGGGATATGTTTTCCCATATCCCTCTTATAGAACATATGATGTCAAAATTAATTAATACACCTTTTACTATCATCATTCCCTCATATAATCATTGAAGTTCCCCTATTATACTTCAAAATTTTTACTGTGATTTTCTGTCCCAAACAATTGTGTAGTGAAAACCTGTACCCATTTCCTATCAAGGGTGTTCATATTTATGAAATTATAATTGTTTTATTGAGTACATATATTAATGTAATCCAACTTCCATTATATTGGGATTAAATTTTAAAAAATATATTCATATTTAGTATGATCTATGAGGAATACTAGTGCATCTTCATGATTTGAAAATGATGGGTGCACCTAAAATTATATAACGCTCAAATTAATTTGGTAATGTTTTAGTTTATTGAGACATTAAGTAACAGAATAGAGGTGAACCTAATCTGTCATTTGAATATTTTAACCATGTTATTATGTCATGGTGGTTATCCATGACTTATGTATATGATTTAAGGTTTAATTTTTGTCTACTTTTTTATGTTTTCATTATCTTTTCAGGCTTTATCATTCCTCAAATTTCAAATTTATATTTTTCACCCACATTATTCACTATTGAAATACAAATTCATTAACATGAAATACCTTCTTCTTGTTATTATATGTTTATTCCCTTATGGGGATTTATAGATCTCTTCAATCTAACGGATATACCTAGGTTATCCCATTCAGTTTTATGAATGAGGGAATGTTATGATCATGTTATCCAAGATTTCAATAATGGTGATTCCCCCCATGTATTATATTGTTATGTAATGTACCTAATTCTCAAATACAACCAACTTCCAGATCTTCTAGGATTTATTATTTTTATTCTTATATATTAACTCCTGAATTAATGTTTAACAAACACAATGGTGGTCATAGCTTGTATCCCATGAATGATTTGTTATTTTTTGTATTATGGATAGAAAAATTTAGAAAAATCCTTATAGACAACACTAAAATAACAAAACATTACTTGATTTTGGAAAATCATATAATAACTATTTTCTATGAAAATATTCGCATTTATGGATACTACCAGTAGATGTGCTTCTATAAAAAATATAACTAGGGGTAAAACCTAAAACACCGCATTGAGAAAGAAAAGATTCAGAATTGGTTCATGATAGAAAGCTTTGTTTCACACCTAGTTTGGAACTCCTGAGAAATGTGATTTGGTAAATTCACACACTCATTAAAAATAATTTTTATAGGAACAAAAATATTGATAATTTTATATGTTTTAAAATATATTATGGATAACATACATTAAATCATATATAATCATAATTTAGGAAAAGAAATTTTATTTATAATATATCCCTTTAATGTTTTTTATTCTCATTTATGTGTTTAATATTTTTAAAATATTCATCCCTAAATTTTCTTTTATTTTAGTCTATGGATGGAAATGGGTGAACCGATGTAAATAACCAACGTGAAGGGAAATGTGATGACTTACCAAATGAGATTCCCAACCATATAGATGTAAAAATTGTGACATTTTTCATAATACTCTCCTAGTAATTCATGTTATGAATAGAAACCTAAATCAAAAGGAACACACAAGTCCCCCTAAAAGAGAACAACCTAATATTGATTCTATTATAGAAAAATTCCCTCTAACTTTTAATGGATCAAGGATCTATTAATCAAAGAACAATATGACCACTCTATCGAGAGGATCCTCTCTATCAGATAATTTTCCAAGAAGTAAAAGGTTATAATTGATTATTATAACAACAATGTATAATATATGAAATGTTAGAAATTTATTGAAACTATGAAGTCTGAGGAAGAGATTGAAGTGATGGGGTGGAAGGAGTTATAGATAATGTTTTTAAAAAATATTTTCCACACACAATCGAAATTAATAGGAAAATTTATTTCATTTACCACAAGGAAAATGATGATGAATTGATTAAAGAATATAATTAATACTTAACAATACTTGTATGATACACCTCGAGCCTTGTATTTCCACCTAAATGCAACATTGACCACTTATTTGGGGGTCTACAAACTTTTCTATTAAAACACATGGAGATTTGAGAAATTAAAACCTATTAGGAACATTTTTTGTGTTACCTAAATGATGAAATAGATATCAGTGAATCAAAAGGGTCTCACAGGAATAAGATGTTGGATATATAGTTAAATAATGGGGAAAATAGAAAAATATATGTATGGGATCAAATTTAAAAATCCTACATCTCAAATTTGTTTATATAAGGACCCCCAAAATATCCTTAGCGGTGAGGAAATGTTTTAGTTAGGGGCTGAAAGGGAACCCAGTTAGAAATTTTTTATGAGAGATAACCGATATTGTAAAGATAGAGATGATTTATATAGTCATTCCTCAGTATTTTTTTCAATGTTTCATCTAAAGTGAATAAGAAAAAATTATAAATCATGACACTATTCCAAGGGTGTAAAATGAAATTAGTGAAAACAACCACCAAGGTAGCATGGGTGATCTTATGCCATTATAACCATTTAGGTGGATCATGAAAACAAATTGGCGATTTGTAAAATAGTTATTTACAAATTAATTGAGAACATATATTTTGACTCTTGTTATATAGATTCCAAAATATCAAGAAATTATTGTATAAATATTCAAAAGACACCAAAGAGTACAAAAGTATATCTATGAGTGAAAAGGGAAAATGGGGACATTATAACATCCAAAGTATGTAGCTCCCCCTATTCAAATATTTGGGATGAAGATCTCAATGATCCTTTTTATGATAACTTTAGTTTAATTTGATAAAATTATCTGTATGGATGGGAATTTTATATATATATCCAAAATAAATTTCTAGGAGAACAAAACCAATCTCTATATTACAAATCATCTTCTAATTCTATATAAGTAAAATTAGGATGTTGAATTTTATTTATCACTATATTCTTAATAATGGATATTATTTTTATATTATCATGATTATCAATACAAATTATTGATTCTATGGAAAGGATATTCATTGAATACATTCCCAAAAACACCATAATATTCTAATGTAATAACCATGTAGTTGATAGTATGTATGAAATTGGACTACAATCTCTTAAGGGAATATAATATCCATATTTATAAAAATATATTTACTATTTAAAATAGATTCTATGTAATTAATTCATGAAACACCGATTTATTGTGTGTTACATGCAATATTGACCTTCCTCAATGGCTTGCATTACACCTATGACTATGTTTTACGAAAAAATAATATAATATTAAAATATAACTATTTAATATTATTAGAAATAAAAATTATATAATGAACATTATTAACTAACTTTTGAAAATTTATTAATTATTTATATTTTAAATGAATTCAGGGGTTACCAATTAATGAAAAATAAAAATAAGAAGTAATTGGTTATAATTTTTTTTCATAATTTTAATGGTGTTTTATCTTAATAAAAACAATTAATTACAATTAATGAATTATTTGAATGATATATATGTGTTATATATCCTATAAAATATTTTCTATATTCATTTATTAGTTTTGAAAGGAATAAGACACGAAAATACCTTATTTGCACATAAAAACCTATATTTTTTAAAGACAATTTTAACACCTTTTAATAGAGAACCCATTTTAAAATCTGAATTTTAACAATTTCATTGATCTAATATGTAAAATTAAATTTCATTACCGATGTTGAAATTTAAAAATGAGGTTATGGTTATGTTTTTATTATTTTTTGAAACATTTATTTTTTTAATGGATAGTTAAAATACAAAGTTTTCATTCAAAACTAATTTTTCATCTAATTTACATATAAGGATAAATTATATTTTTAATCGGTTAAATGTTTACATAGATAATTTTTTTAAAAAAATTATTAAAATTTATTTCATTGTAACCAATTTAACATTGAAATTGATTATAAAAAATAGAAATCATTCAAAAAAAATTACTTTAAAAGAAAACATTGTCATCCCATATGCGTGGTGAATTTTAAATTTATTTCATACACTTATAATATTGGAATTTGAAAAAAGGTATTCCTTATTTGGAATAATAATATTAACTAATTTCTAATAGAAAAAATACCAAGAACTGGTGGAATCTATCCCAACCAGAATTAAATAAATAGATGTTGAGAGTCAAGTATACATGGAGATGTTACTGAAACAAGTGTGCATCAAACCCGATCCATATGCCTCCACTAGTGGGGGCATAGTTGTTAGGGGTTGTTAAATAACACATCTAACCAAGTTCAGTGATTTCCATTTTTACAATGAATCTTCCCTCGGATTTTCCTTTTGATAAACATGTGAAATGAACATAAGAATCGTAGTGGGCTTGTTGAGGCAGTAAACCCACTGAGGTAGCACACACCAAGGCACATGACATATCCCGGTTCTCAAAGCATGAACCACACTCTAAGAATCATATTAAATCCATATCCATTCCCAATTAAACTGAATAGTGTACCTAACATCCTAGATCTTTACCCAGATTTCATCTTCAAAGGAATTACCAACACCAATGATGTGATAGAATCAACCCTTTAAAAATCCATGGTAGGTGAAGAACACTCTTCCAATGCCTGAAGGAACTGGAGCACCTAACACAACTCCATCAACGTTCACCTTGAGGCATGGTCCAATAGGTGGAATCCATCAAATATGATTCAAAATCTGGGGATTGTGTGCCCAACCAGAAATGCCATGAATTTTCAATTTTTGTAAATCAAAAATAGTATTAGACATAGCACCATCATGAAATAGTTATGCAGCATACACATCCATGATAAAAACCTCCATAACATGCTGGAATGTGAAGTGCACACCACCAAACAACACATTAATTTCTCCCTCCCAAATGGCTGCAATGACTGTAGTAGCAAACACCAGCTAATTATTTTGAATTTTCTCACTGCATTAAACATGAGACAGATTGGAAAATGCGTCAAGAAGCAGTATGTCTGTGTAAAATTCCAGCCTGATCAAATAGCCCATATATGACCAGAGATTCTTATCTTGGTCACATTCCATGAAAACATGTTGTATATTATCCTCAGTATCCTTTCCAAGGGATCACATATAAGCCATATGAATGTCGTCACATTTGAGATGATCATATGCGAGAATTATATTTTTACTGATTCTCTAGATCAGAATGAATCTTGATGGTCGTATAAATCTGGCTCTGATGTTCATTATCCAAGAAGATGGATGATCTATGCCTCACATAGAATCTTATAAAAGTCCATACAATTAAATTGTCCAGTCATTCAATGGGTCCAAATAAAAGTATCAAAATCCATAAAGGAATATCTATTTATATAAATTTCTCATGTAGTAGGAATGAAATAATTAGGTGAGTTTGTCTGTGAATGAAAACCAAAAATGGGAAAAGGGGCTGCATTAGCTAGTACATTCAGATCAGTGAGGAGATGTGAGAGACACTTTGTGATCAAAAAATTAAAAATGGAGTCCTTATAAACCTTCCATTTTGTATCTTGAATGATCCTTACATAGTCATGTTAGATTTATTACTAATACAATGAGTAAAGGTTATATTTATAGCCACTGAAAAGCCGGATTGTGAATATGTTTAAAAGGAAGTCATCACCAGCTTTAGTTGAGATCAGAATCCATTTTAATTTCCCAATTAAACCATCATTGAAGGTAAATAAATCCTTAATTCCTAGCCCCCCCATTTCCACATGATTTATGCATTATATTCATACAACTCTTGTAAAATTTAATTCATTTGTTGACAATGTCCATATGATGTTCTTTTTCTTGCTTTGATGACCCTTGAGAAGTCCTCTCAGCCATCTATAGAGGGAGGAGGAATAGACAATCATCGACATGATCACTGAGTTCACGAGGAAGACCCTCCCATCCTGGGACATAGCCTTCCCTTTCTATCTATCTAGTTTATGTATAAAACCTCTATAAATACCCTCTAGATACTACATTTTCACTTTTCCCCAGAACTGTGGGACCCCAAGTTACTAGAAAGGCAGGGATCCCATCCTACCCCCAAGATACCTGATGATCCTGTTCATTTTTCCAACTTATATTCCATTCCCAAAAATAATGGAAGACTTATCCCAACTAATGGTATGTATAGCCACCTCCTCATAATGATTGATAATGTCCTTTTATGGAGGATATGGTTCTTCTTTAGTCTTGAACAAGTAATAAAATGTCATCAGCATATAGAAGGTAAGATGGGGCATGCTCATTCACATGAGCCATAGTCTGTTTGTAGAGTACCATTTGAGAAAGATCATTGATACATCTACTGAGTTAATCCTCTAAAATAGAAAAAAGATTCTCAGATAGTAGATTTCCCGTACGTACCCCCTGGTGCAAGGAAAAAATCCTCTCAGGTCACTATTAAAAAGATTTATAAGCCTTGAAGATCCATGTATGATGGGAATCCGATTCACAAACCCCTTAGAGAAACCATATCTTCAAAGAATATCCATGAGGAATCCCCATTTAAGAGTATCAAAAGCCATGGAAAGATCAATTTTGAGGGAAATGTTCCCATACTTTGTATTCCTTATCAATAGGTTGACACTCTCTAAGTCCATGAAGAGACACTTTGGAATGTTTCTCCTAGGTAGAAAAAACAAAATGTTTGATAGTGATCATGAAATCAATCAGTCCACCCATCCATCTCATAATAATCTTACTGATATGTTTGGGTATTGTGTTCCCATGTGAAACTGGACTAAAATCCTTAATGTCAATTGAAATCTATTTCTTTGGAATGACATAAATAAACTAAGAGTTCATTCCATGGTCCATGTATTAGTGAGAGAAGAATTCCTTAATGGCCTACACAATATCATCATAAAAATGTCCTAGTAAAACATAATTTTTGTTTCAGTGAATCCATCAGGGCCTGGGGCACTCTTTAGATTGAGATAGCGGAGAGAAGATATGATTTCCTCTTTGAATGGGGGATAAATTAGCTGTTGATTTAATTTCTAATCAATGTAGGGGCTCATGTTATCCACAATTAAATGAGTATTGGACTTCCCAGTTTTAGAGTATATTTATTTAATGTACTCAACTATAGAAAGAGAAAATTTATTTTCATCAGTGTAAATATGTCCTCCAATTCTAATCACCTTATTCCCTACACGTGCCTTTTTTATGAAATCTATTGAAAAACATGTTGTTTCCATCCCCAACATTTAACCATCTCACATTTAGTTGATTATTGACTAATCATTCATTCTTAATTAAAATATCATCAAGATTGTTATGGGATACAATTTCCTCTCATGATAGGGTAGTCTGCTGCTCATAACGGATCTAAATCTTGGCTAGCTCCTCTTCAGAGTTCATGATATCCTCATCAATTTTTGGGAATTATTTTTTGATCCATTCCCATAGCAATACCTTAAGATGCTTAAGTGTTAAAGCAATTATTTTTAGTTGGATCCCAATGGCTTCAGACTTACACTCCTCCATGTCAATTTCTCTATATCTTTGAATCACAAGATATCCATTTTTGAATCAAAAATGAATTGGTACAAACCTCATCAGTTGAATGTTAACATAAAAAAAAATTGGGTTGTGATCCGAGTGGTGTTTGAGATGTGTGAAACCAGAGACTCTATGGGTAGTGTCATGGTCATCAATGTGAAAAAATCATCTATCAAGATTGCTGGCTTGTTCTCAACCCATGTGTATCTACACCCTGTAAAATCAGAATTAGAAATGGGAACATGATCTAGATTGTATAATTCAATGCACTCAGAATATTCATAAGCAGTAATCCTAGAAAAGTTATTTTCAATATTTTCTTCATGCTTCAAAATAGAGTTAAAATCACTAATAATCATCCATTTGTGATCCAACTTCCTAGAGGTGACTTTGAGAACCTCCTATAATTCATTCCTCCAAATATAATAGGAGGAAGATGAATCAAATGATATTGAAATACTCTCTCCATTAGTGCTAAAATTAACCCAAATGCTTTGCGGTCATCTGTCATAGGAATTAATCTGAATGGTTTCATTCCATAAAACTGACAGGTGATCTATAGAAGATACATGCTGATTTCTAGAGACAAAATTTCATCCATGTGAACCCCATTTTAATCCCTTCCATTCACTAAAGAGGAGTTTAGGTTCAGCAATATTGACAAACAACGGTTCTTAAATCATAATATAATTTCAAAGGGTCCTAGCTATTTGGGAGTTTCCCAGTCCCTGAGAATTCCAATATATAATCCTCATTTTTTGTCCATACCCCTATTAAGAGGCTTCCCCTTTATCTCCAATGATGTTTGGATTTTCCCTTTCTTCCCCTAGCCTCCCTTCCCCTTCTTTAGACAAGTGACATGTCCAGATGTAGTGAAATCATGACCTGGCTTGATCACCTGTTTTTTCCCACTAGCTCCCTTATCACTACCAGTGCACAAATTAGATGTATCAATGGTAATATGCATCTGATCTGGTACACCACTGGGAGCAACAATATTATCCCCTAGGTTGGTTGTGACTGATTCAGTGTGATGAGTTTCCTACACCTGTTTTTCCCCACTGGCTTCAAGAGGTAGCTCATCTAGCCCACCACTGGGAGCATTAGTAGCATCCCCTGAATTTACTTTTACTGACTTAGTATGATGTTCTTCCTTCACCAAATCTATCCATAGTCTTCGACTTAAGGGCATGAATGTGTTCCTAGATTTAATAGAGGGGTCACTACCCACATTAAGCTTCATTCTGGCAGCCTTGGAGGGGGAGATCGGTGGGAATTTCCCTCTAGAAACAAAAAAGTTTGCAAGTCATTTCCTACATCATTTACTATATCTTGAGAAGATGTATCATGTAAACCAGCCTACATAATAGCATGGGCCTCAACACCCATCGGTTCAGGTGTTTTTCCCCCACATTAGTAGTGGCACCACACTCAGGGAGGTTAAACTACTTCAAATCCTACATGTACACCACATGAACAATACCATAACATGGTGACATTCCCATCACCAATATTCCATCAACCAGGCCCCTATCACCCAAGACAGAACCACGAGGTTCCCCGTTGGGGTTCATGTCATTCCCTATTTCCACAGAGGAAGGGCCCCGATATGTAGATTCCCATTCTTCCCAATACCATTCTATAGTCTAGTACAATTTTTCTCCAGGGATTCAATTGGGAGTTTTTCTTTCCCCTTTCATCATCTACATGTGCTATCATCGTGACCCTTCGCCTTGCAGAAGTGAGATTCTTTGTCTCTCTTGAATTTGGGAGTAAAATGTTAAAAGAGAAAGTAGCTCAAGAAAAATATTTTCTTTATCTCATTTATCAAATAAAGTTTCATACTTTCATCCATCATTGTATGTACCACCTCCTCAACAAGCATACTAGACATGTCTACTTTCACTAAAATCCTAGAATAATTCCTGAGCCTCGAATTTTCTGTCTTTTGATCCATTTGAATGGGATTTCTTACTACAGATGCAATATCCCATAAAATCATTCTGTTCCAATAAACCCAATTTAATTTATTGATTCATATACATAATTAGGTGTGGGTATTACGAACATTCCATTTATCAAAATTCAGATCCCATTCCAACACATTCAGAAAACTAGGGTTCAATACAATAGTAATTTTATCCATGCTTTCTCCTTACCTTCATTTGAGGTAAGTCCACCTAATAGTACCCCAAATCCCATCACAATCATTCTCCAATCATTAAATCCTCAACCCACTTTAGCTTTTTTTAGATCCTATAATTTCAAAAGCCACTAACCCTTAGGTATTATGAGCCTTGAAATAATTGAGTAACGTCAATTGTAGATCCATTCCTCAATGGATTCTTGATTAGCTGACCGATGAGTAATCCCCCCGTCTTTATCACTCTCCCAGGTGGTGGAGAATCAGGGTCTGAGATGGAAGGTTGAGTTGCATTCATCAAAAATTAAGAAAATTGTTCCATATACCAATATATTCATCAAGATATATTACCTTGGTAACTCAACACTATCTTGAGAACTAAAACATATCCTTTGGACTAATTGGTTCAATAAGGGGCCTCGCATCACTAGCATCATCTGCGCAATTCTACTGGATGGGTTCAGAGGTATCATCTACTTCACCAGATTTAAGGGTTCTCACCCAGTTCCCTTTGATCCATCATCTATCTAATCTAATTTGAAATAATAATAAAATATTCTGATGAAAAATATTTGTGAATGTAATTAAAATTAATTACAGTGATTAAGGTTATATTAAGATTAATAATAGACTAAAACTTAACCATAATGTCCAAAACTACCTATAAACATTTCCAAGATCTAGTTGATGTCCATATATATGACCCAGAATATCTTTTCTCGAATTGTGTCCATTATTGGATTAATTTTCAGTTTAAAAAATATCATCATAATTCATCTGTCAAAATACTACAAGAGTGCCACTCTTCCTCTAATCTAAAGGCCACCATTTCTTCCCATTCTTCGCACCTCAAAAACCAAAAAATTCCAGACAAAATATTCCAAAATATATTTCCAAAAATCCTTCCCCTATAACTTTATCCTTTTTTTACAAATCCTTATGTCGAATCCCTTTTGTATAATCCAAATAGAGTTACCTAATTTTAATGGAAACACTTTCAAACAATTTATTTTCATTCAATAAATATCCAACCGTTGAATTTTTTTTAAATCATGATTATATAATAAAAAAAGGATTAAATTTATTCTTATATGTTTTTTTATTTAGGTTTCTATCTATACTTATACACACATCTGTCTAATGGGAGACAAACATATATTTTATTTGAATTGAAAAATACCACCTAAGGAAATAATGATTGTTCATTCATGCATTACCGAATCTCATAATTGTAATTATGATGTAAAGTCCTTTAAAATATTTCATATATAATATTTATTATATAATTAAGTTTATTTAATTATTTTACAATTAATATTGTTACAATTTACATTTTTTTAAAATGATAACAACGTTTGTTGAAGTGTGAACTATTTCCCCTCAAAGCGATTTGATTTGTTCATACTTTGCATGGAATATATAAAAAGTATTTTTTGATTAAAAATATTCAACATAAAAAACTATATATAATATTCATGGAATAATTATCATTATAGATATATAATATAAACCATTTTCTTTATTACACTTTCACACAAATAAAAAGTTATAATGTCATTCATGGACGTATGCACTACTGCCTCCTCGACCTGACATGAATCGTTTTTCATCACATGGTTTATATATAAAAATATATTTGATTACATAATATGGTATTTATGATATAATTATATTTATTCAAATATATTGTGTTACTTAACTTCATTCAGTGATGAATATTGGAAAATAAAAATGTTACTCATGCGTACGTATGACCTACCGTCTCCATGATTGTTACATTTATTTTTTTTCAAAATTGTATGTAATAATGGTTTTTAAAAGTACAATTTATGTATAATTATGATACTTATTTCATGATTAATATTATTTATATGTTTTATAATTACTCCTTTGACCATAGTTTACCTACCAAAGTTGTTTTTGGCCCATAATATGATTTTGGTCAAATCACTCAATGCAAACATATTTATTTATGTAGTTGTTAAAAAAATGAAAATAAGTTCAACAAAGGTAATGATAACAATGAATAAGGATCTTAATAAAGTATAAAATTGGCATATGGTTATTATACATGAATTTAAACGACGTTACTCCAAAAGAAAACCCATGGTAAGGGATTTTCATTTTACTCTTTACATGATTGAGAGAAATGTCTTGTTAACCAATAAATCTTTTTTTGGTGCATCTACTTCCCATATTTAAATATTATATCTTTAATTAATATACCTTCATGGTATTAAAAACATACAATTAATATTATAACATTATGAACATTATGATCTAAAATGATTCAAATTGGTATGGGATACATTGGAATGTTTAAAGATTATTTCAGTAAATAATTACCTTAATGATCATTAAATGGTGTTTTTATTCAAGGAAACTATAATAATATTGTTCAATAAAACTATTAATTTTCATCTCATATGGTTATTCATGATAATTTTAAATTATTTGTCCTATTTTCCCAATCTTTGCTACTCTAAATGATTTTTCAGAAATCCTTACAGTATTTATCTCATAAGTCAGATGAACAATGTTCTTATAAAACACATGTTATAATAAGTTGTTTTTGATAAAAAGTTTAAAATTATTTGGTAAATAAATTTTTACACTTTTATTCTTTTACCAACGTTTTCAAAGTAATCTTCATTCTTTTTCCCGATAAGAATTTTTTTAATCCTTTTAACCATGCCATCAGAATTGTATTTTCCCTCATATGAAAATTAATGATTTACATGCCATAATTTATTTCCAGATTCCATTTTATGTATAAAATTTTACTTCTAATGAATATTTTGTCAAAATTAATTTTCAAGGAAAAATTTTTTCAAAATCATTTTCATAAAATAAAAATATTTTCCTTAATAATTTTTTTAAAATATAATTTTATTGTATTTTAATTCATCAAGAACAATGACCCTTTGTTTTTACTTCACACCAGATTTTTTTATGGATACTATCCTTATTCTTCATTTGGATGGGTTGTAATTTATTTCACCAAATATAGTATTCCCATTCACTTCCTTGAATCATTTGTTATTTCCCTTGAAATATTCAATCTCCTATGATGATTGATATTACGATTCCCCTAATTATCTATTTCATTTATCATGGATATTAATATTTCCTAATCTATATACCTTTTACATTCGGTGTCTAGTTTGAAAATTAATAGATTATTTGGGAAAATATTGATAATTTTGTATTCTTTTTTCAATAATGAAATTTGATAAGGCATATTATTTATTTTAATTATTCAATATAAAGAATGATATGGACTAGTAATGACAGGTGGATCTCATATATTATATTTCACTTCAATGTATATATACATTGTCATAATAAAAATAATATGGGAAAATTAATCTGGTTTTTATTGATTGTTTTAAAACTTCCTATGAATGATCATGATGGTATAGGTTTTCATATTCCTTAGACATGAAATCCATTTAGAAATAATTTCCTCTACATAGTTTAAAATATTATTCATTCATGCGATTTTCTATCAACATATATATATGGGATCCTTTCATTTTCAAATAATTTATTAAATTGTATGTGTTTTAGTTTAATACCCTTTTATATTTATGTTTCTCTATATAGTCAATTAAGTAACATATTTTTCTTTATAATACATTTCCATAATTTTTTATTCACTTTTTCCATAGATTATTCAATTTATAGAATGTGAGTTATGTTATTTACAATGTCATGATTATTATTCTAAATGATTCATTATTTTATCCATAATGATTTCCCTTATTGAGCATTTGATCTCAACAGTAATATGTTTCCATTCCCTATGTGGTAATGAATAAATCCTAGATAAACATTCAAGGATGTATTTCTTCTTTTTTAATTTCTCATGTATGTCTTTTTTCCAACATATTATATGTATAACATATGATATATAGATTTCCAATACTACTAAACACATCAGTCCTTCGGGAATTGATTCCTTGTAATCATTCCAATGTAAGAAAATAATACATCAGCTCTTAGATTCATGGTATTGGGAATTACAGTCAGTATCAAATAATTTTTAACAACAATATTGAAAACTAGATATATATCACAGATTATAGAGAACAAACCTAAGATAGACATTGATGATAACATTATAAGAACATCCTAGAAAATTGTTATTGTCGTGATCATGTCATTATTTCTAATAACACATCCATATCTAGATACTACAAGTGGAAATATTTATGGTAGTGATGCTCCTAGGAGTAATTCCTATGATATGATTTTTCAAGCCTCACTTGGGGTAACTAGGTACACGATAATGAGATTAATTGAGCACCTAGTTTGACACTCAATGGGGATTTTCTTAGTATAATACCTGTTTTATTTTCAAACCATAATGAATCATTTGAATGGAAAATGAAAATTATAGTAAAGGTTAAAATGAAAGGGTTTTATAGTTAATAATAGCATGTTTTTATTCATTTGTCTTCTATATAATTATAATGTTTTCTCATTATGATTATTATTTCTCACATAATTTTTTCTAGTTTTAATAAATGGACAAAAAAGAGTCAAGTCAATATTGAACATAAAGGAAAATGTAGTGATAATGAGAAACAAAATGATGTGTTTATTATAGTTAAATATATCATGTTTATACCAACTCAAATTTACTGAAATATTTTTAAAAATATATACCTTTACCAACTCTTTAACACACCAACAAATAGAAGGATTGTGGTTGCTATGATCAAGAGTGGTGGAGACCATAATGAAAATAAGTCTATATTTCCACTATGTGAGATGTGTGGAAGGATACACCTAAGAAAATATATCAACGGAATAACAAAATGCTTTATGTGTGGGAAATATCGACATAAAACAAATGGTTCCAAAAAAATGAAGACTAACATTGATCACTTTGAAATGATATTCTCCAGACCATGGAAAGTTGTATGTGGTAAATGAATGGGTGAAAAAGTTATTTATTGAGGATGTATTTAAAACCATATTAAATATTGTATTTTATGATTAAATTTCAAAGTTGTCCACTAAATTTATTTTAAAAATTATATTAATGTGGTTTTTGAAAAAGAAAACCTATATATCAGGTGACATGCAATCAAGTCCTATAAGGCTGAAGGACTTGAACCAATGACTGATAGATGATACAGGTTTCATGCCAACCATTAAACAATGCAATATCTTGGTTAATTATCAATTGTTTTTAGTCAATAAATTTGACGAAAAATGATAATGTTGAACCGATAGTATCATATTTTTGGGTTAGAAATTAATTTATTAACCATATTTATTTCTAGGATAGATAAAGAAAAATAATTATATTTTTAACTTTTTATTAGAATTAATATCCCTTATAAATGTATTTTTGTCCTTCATGCATCATTATTAATTTTTGAATAAATTGGATAACAGATTGAATCATAACAAAATGTTGAAATTTTTTTATATTAATATATCATGTATGTATAAATAGGTAGTAAATGAATTCCCAAACATTAAATAATGTATAATTAAACAAAAATGTTTTCCAAATAAATTATTCTTTACTAAACTGATAGCTTTATAAATAATCATAGATTTAAGGGTTTGAGGCCCAAAAAATTGTATTAAACAATCACTTGTTTTTCATTATTGACATATGTCACTCCCTATAAATATTTATGCTTTTTTCTATGTCTGTATTTTAATTTTCCAAGAATGTTAACCTACATAGTGACATAGTTTAATATTATCCAATGTGAAATTTTCACTTCCCATTCTCTCTTTTCAAGAGGATGTTTTACGAACTCTTATCATGGTGTGTTATTTCAGTGTACGGAATATCAAGCAATCTATCACTAAGATTGAGATTAATTTTCTAGGACGTAATTTAATTATGTAGGTATAATGTAACACCCTGAACCTCTTAATTAAGAACCATGTTGTTGATAGCGTGTATACCACACAATATGATGTGCATAAGGGAATATAATAATAAATAATTTTTTTGGTACACTTATATAACTGACTGTAATTAAAATTCATTATCCAGATTATGAAAAATTAAGCTTAATAAGGGACAAACCCATAACAATAAGGCCCAAAACAACCTAAAAACATGACCAAGAGATATTGAATAGTAATATATCGGCCCTATAATAACTTGGATATAATTTGTTTCATTATTATATCCACATTAAACATGAAAAATGTGGACAAAATTCATTTCTCAAAATAATACAAGATTTCAACTCCTCCCCCACTATAATAGAAAACAACAAATCGTCATTCCTCACACCTCTCAAACCACATACGTCCATCCAATAAATACAAAATTGATCCCCCAAATCCATAACCTCATCGTAAAATTCACTATTTAGGCAGAAATTATTCCAATGAATCCATTTGGTATAAACCAAAATGCGTTACCTGATTTTTAAGGTCATGTTTTCAAATAATAAAATTTCTTTCATTTACACCTCCACACCTTAAATAATAATAAAATAATTATTATATAATTACAATACTATGATTAATATATTGCGATGTGGTTTTATTAAGTTTTCCAGCCACACATACACACACATCCATCTAATGGATGACAAAAATACACTATATGTGAACGACGAACTACCGCCTCACGAAATGATGATTGTTCGTTCTTCATTACCAACCTATCATGGTGTTAATTATGATAGAAAATTTGTTTATATATGTTATATATCATATTTATTATTTATGTAATCTAATATTATTATTTTAAAATACATATCTCTATACCTACATTTTTTATTAAAAATGAAAACATTCTTTGTGGAAGTGTTGACTTCCACGCCCACAAAGAAATGCGAATCATTAAAACTATACATGGAATGTGTAAGGAATAGTTTTAGTTAAAAATATGTGAAATAAAAATTATATCTATAATATTCATTAGATAATTACCTTTCTGTAAATATAATATTTTACATTTTCATTATTACACTTTCACACACTTAAAAAGTTATAACGTCATTCCTGGACATGTGGACTACCACCTCCTCGACATGACATGATTCCTTTTTCATCAAAATAATTATATATATTAGTATGTAAGATTAAATAATATGTTATTTATTATATAATTAACGTAATATAAATATATGGTGTTTCTAAACCTAATTATAAAACGATCACAGAAAACTAATAACCTTACTCAAGGGAACATACGGACTATAGTTTCCATGATTGTAACGTCGATTCATTTCTGCTAATCATATGTAATGTTTTTTATTAAAAGATTAATTAATGTATAAATATAATAATTATTTCATGATGATTATTATGTATATTTTATATAATGACCTCTTTGAACATATTATACCTAAAAAAGTTATTTTTGACATAAAAAATGAATTTAGTCAAAACACCTGATGTAAACATATTATTTTAAGAAGTTATACACATCAGGCTAATAGGGGAAATAAATTAAATGATAAAAATGAAAAAGGTTCTTAATCAATTAGAAAATTAACATAATTTTAGTATTCAATAAGTTAATGGAGTTTCACCTGAATGGAAACTCATTGTAAGGGTTTTTCATATCACTTTTTACTTATGTGTAATAAATGTCACATTCACTACATATTTTTATTGTATTGTATCTACGACCAATTTATGAATATTATATCATGATTTGGTTTTACTTCTGGTTATTTAAAACATCACATTAATATTATTCCTTCAAAAATTTTATGACTTAAAATTTTTCAAAGTAATCTTTGGATTATTGGAATGTTTAAAGATTATTTTCCTCAATAATAAAATTAATGATATTTAAATGGTATTTCAAATATAAGAAATTATATTACCACTATTAAATAAAACATTTCATTTCTCTCTATTATGGTTAATAATAACCATTTTCATGTTTTATTACAATTTTTCTACTCCGTGGTTCTCAAAATGTTATAGAAAATGTTTGTCAGAAAGATTGAAATTATCTATATGTTTAGTCAGAGAACCTATTTTCTTATAAAAACATATATTAATAAAGTACTTATTTAAATTAATTTATTTTATTTAAATATATTTTTATCATTTTTATCTTTTTACCAATTTTTTCAAAGAAATCATCTTATCCATTTTCTGAAATGACAATTTTCAATCCTTTTTACCATATCAATGGAATGTTCTTTTCCCTCATACGGTACGTATGAATTTACCCACTATCATTTATGTAAAGATTCCTTTTCATTTTTAAAGGATACTTTTAAAAAAATATTTTTCAAGGAAATTTTCTATAAGAATGTTTTTTCACCTTAAAATGATATTTTCTATAAGCATGTTTTTAAAAGATTATTTTATAAAATTCATATTTACTGCCAATGAAAACCATTTACTTTTACTCCACATGGGAGTTTTTGTATTGATATCTTTATTATTCTTCCCCTAGATAGTTTATTATTGATTTTTAGGGAAGGTATCGACATCAAATATTATGAATCATTTTTTATTCAAATTGAAATATTCAATATCATATGAAGATTGAACATTGAATTTCCAACTAATTATCCATTTCATTTATCATGTATATTAATATTGCCTAATCTATATTCAATTTAACAAAATGTGTAGACATTGAAAGTTATTTTATTATTTGAGGATATATTGATAATTCAAATTAATATTTGATAAGGCATATTTTTTTGTATTATTCATTCTGAGGAAATAATTAGATTGGTAATGATGGATGGAGCCTGAATATTATATTTCTCCTAGATGCATCAATAGGTTCTCATGAGAAAAAATGTTGTGTAAATTAAACAGGTTTCTTATCCATAATTTTTAACCATATTCTGAAATTTCTTGATAGTATAATATCTTATGTGCTTTAGACATGAAATCAATTAAGAAATCATAATCTTCATTTAGTTCTTGATATTAATCATCCATGAGATTTTGAATGAACATATCTATGGATTTATTTCATTTTTATATCATTGATTAAATGTCATGTTTTGTATATTCGTACCATTACAAATTAATTTTTCCTTATCTAGTTATTCAAATGGAATTTTTTTTGTTATTATCCGGTAATATTGTTTATGCACATCCTTCTCAGTTTGTTAATTATATTGAATGTGAGTTCATTTATTTACCATGTCAAAATTTTAATTCATATTGATGCATTATTTTATACACTTTAACTTTTCATTAATGATATTTTATTTCACCCATATTATTTTTCTATCACACGGAATCCATGAAGTGTACTATTAATTAAATGCATGGATTTACTAGATAGAATAATTTTATCTTCATAATTATTTATTTAGAAATAATAAGAAAAACTATTTTGTAATTTGTGTATTATTTTATCAAGTATATATCTTTTTTACCAATAATATTAAACAATTGGTCCATTCGGGTTTCATTCATTTGTAATCATGCCAATTTAGTGGATAAAAGGCACCGGCTCTAAGATTTCTAAGGTAAGGTTGCTACATTCCAATTATGGGTGAATACACTGATGCGTCTTCTAAAGAGTTTCGTATTCTTCCTCCAAACATAGAGATTGAATTGTCAATCAATATTATACATTGTGTATTTCAATTATCCAAGACTGCATATAAAATTTTATTTTGGAACATGAAGAGATAATGAGACATATACTTGAGAATCTTGGTGATGGGTTCATATGCCCAAGGGCTTCACCATGGGGTGAATAAATCATCATTGTCAGGGAGGATAGTCCAATGTGCCTTTTCATTGATTACCCTGAGATAAACCAAATCAGGATAAGGAAGAATTATCCTCTTACATGGGTTGAAGAATTTTTTGACTAGAAACCCGAACCCTAACACATGTCTATTGTGAATGTTTGGGCATTGTATTATCATGTATGTTTAAAGAATAATGATATCCCCAAGTATTCATTGTGATTAAGTTAAATACATTGTGAGTTCACAGTAATTCATTTTAGACTCACTAATTCTCCAAAAATATTATTGGAATTAATAAATATATTAATTAATGACTACAAAGTTATATATATTGTAGTACTTATAGATTATATTTTAAAATACTCTAAAATAAAGACAGAGCATGGGGGGTATCTGAGAACTGTGCTAAAAACTATAAGAATGGAGAAAATTCATGTAATGTAAAAAAATTGAATTCTGTTTAGTGGATGTATCATTCATTGAACCTATTATCATATGAAATAGAAAATATATTCACCCTTCCATAATATTATAAATTGAATGATGAACGAGTCTAAAATATTTGAAATAAATCCATTGTGTCCATATATTAGTTGGGTAAAATCGACAATTTATATGAAATTTATTATGATTATAAAACCCTCAAACCAAACTAACTCAAAAGGGAGTCAATTTTTTTTGGAATGTTGAATGTGAAGAGTTATTCATAGATTTGAAAATGGGTTATGTAATTACATCTATACATACACTACTAAAAATTGGGGAATATTTTATGGTGTAGAATGATGTTATAATGAAGGTCTTGGGATTTATATTTATGAAGAATGAAGAAGTGATAAACTATGCTTTAATGAAATGCAATGTTCCCAAATAAAATTACCCAACACATGATATGAATTTATATGTAATGATATTAAAATTATTAATATAAATCATTACCTATTTGGGAAAAATATTGAATTATATACATATCATATGATCCTCATGTATATATTCACTCAATGGGAGATGAATAGGTGCTAATGAAAATGGTTAGAGATGATTGGATTTTATAAATACACAATCCATTATAAGACTGGGAATGTAAAAAAGTGGAATATTATTTAAGTAGAAAGAGTCCAATAATTGTATCATTTATGAGAATTGAAAAGGATTCAATAATCTTATACATGAATGGTTTGGATATCAGAATCATAAAGTAAGGAACATCATCTATCCTTTCACAAGTTATTGATTAACTAACCCTTATAGATAAGATAAAATATTCTCACAGATATGGTGTGGAGATGATGTGGGAATTCTTAAGAATGTGGAAGCTATATGAAATGAAAAATACCTAGAATTAAAATTTAATGAAGAAGGAGTTGTATGATTTATCTCATAACTCTATGTACCATCAATTCCAATGTTAAGGAATGATATATTGGATGATGTAGTTTATATTCCCTTCTCCATCCATCTAGGAAGAACAAAATTATATTGATCTCTCTGAGAGAAATATCAGTCAGACAATATGAATTAAGATATTTCATAATATTACTCAATGTATTTTTCATATTAGTAAGTTAAGGCTAAATGAAAGATATCAATGGGGATGATGAAACAATTACCCATACCAACCTAGAAATGGGAAAACATAAGCATTGAATTTTAAAATTGATTTATATAGTCTTTAAGAGGGAATAATTCAATACAGTTTTTTGGAGGATTCATTTTAATGACATATCACTTCATTTAAATCCTAGAGGGCTTCTTAATTGATCAACTTAAATGGACGTACATTATATTTGTAGCGAGGCTTCATGGAACACCACTTTTGATTGTATCTTAGAAAGATCCAATATTTACCTCTATATTCCAGAAGAGTATCAAATATGATATAATTACTGAGCTAAAATTCAACACATTTGATCTCTATCATAATGAATTCTAAATTGAGTGGACTATCCCAACACATGAGGTAATATTGAGAGCATGAAAATTTGACATAAATGGAAGATGGGATCAATATACAGATCTGGTTAAATTATAATAAAATAATAATTTACACTGGCTCATATAAATGGATCCCTATGAAGTCCATTATTCAAAATGATTAATAACATCTACATGTTAGGATCAAGTTGGGGAACAAAAGATGTTAGGTCACAAAATTGTTGAGGAAATAATAGAAAAGTTCAAGTCCATTAACCATCACAACATGGCTATAGAGAGTTTATAGAATAACTATGATGACAATCATCAATGAAAAAATTATTTTAAGGTTGCTGATAAGGTATTCCCACATAAGTCCCCATTAAATAATCTCATGAGATTTGGGAATAAGGAGAAGATTAGTCTAAGATACATCGATACCCTTGATATCCTTGATCACATCATAGCAGTGGCCTATAATATATAAATCCCACCAAACCTATCACATACACATGAGGTGCTCCACATATCCCTCATTAATAAGTACAAACCAAAACCCTCACATGTGCTAACACTAAGGGTTATACCCTTGGTTAATTATCTTTCACATTAGTAGAAGCCAATAATGATATTAGATCATAGTGAAAATGTTCTATGAAATAAGAATACTCCCATGATCATAATGATTTTGAGAAACCCAAAGCATAAAAAATGAAATAAGATCCCAGGGATGTAATGAAATATAGTTTCCCTATTTTATTTTAGTGTATGAAATAGAAAATTCATTAGAAAAATTTTTGAAGGGGGAAGATTTAAATTAACCGATATTTTATAAAAATAATTCCCTCTATAGTTATATTTAATTCCCTATTATGTATTATGGTTATCAAAAACAAGTGAACATATTTAGTATTATTATTACCAATATTATTTAGATAACCACTGACCATTAAAACCATTTATAATATAGACATTGAAAAATGATTATATTATTAGTATAAATATAGGTAATAACCAATCCAATTGACATAATTAATGGAATTAATGGCCTCAACCCATATGATAATACCATATAAAAGAAATTTATTAGATATTTTAATTGATATATTATCAATTAAATTTTCACTAGACCAATTGTATGTTGTAGTGAAACAACTAATGTGTTAGTGAAACTATTTTTGAGATAAGTTCATGCTCATTGTGATCATGATTGATGCCATATTTTTCAAACCACCCCATGAATGTATCACTGTAAACCACTATACCCTTTGGGTGTTTTCTTGTGTAATAAAGAAATTTATATCAAATCCCTAATAATATTAATATGGATATTTTATATAATTATGGAGATATTTTCTTCTTGTTATTTTCACTTGATTAATGATTTTAATTTTCATACATTGAAACAAAAATATCATTTGAGGGTAATATTTAATTTAAATTAGGAGATTGGTCTTGATAAATTAATTATTTTTTAAGAAATTATATTTTCAAATAACATTATTATTAAAAAATTTATATTAATTATAGTTTATAATATAGATTTATGAGGTTAAAAATAAAATTTTTATGGGTTCAACAACATTTATTGTCAAAACCTAGTTATTTCTGAGTAAATGTTAATAATTATTTTTAAAACATAGAATTCACATATTTTGAAAAAAAATAGATAAAATAAACATGATTTTTTAAATTAGAATGTTTAAATTATCCAACAATGTGTTTTTATTTAATTTATATGACAAAAACAATTTCAGGTAAAAATTAAATACGTTATTAATATACAGTGTGTATTATGACATAATATTAAAAAAAATAATTAATAAAAACTATAATTTGTATAAATGACCATATTTATGTTTACCATTTAATATATTTAATTTTTAAGTTATTTAATTAATTTATTAAAGACTTTATGTATCATCCAAAACAAATCTTACATTTTAATTTTTTTTAATATTTCAATTATGTGCATGAAAAAATTCTACATCATCAAGGGTGATGTTTTATTATGTTCAGAACATGGAATAATTTACTAAATAAATAACCACACATGGAAAAAATAATCTGAAAAGCCATTCTATGTTTTTTGGATTTGGATAATGTATCTTATGGAGTAAAAAACATATGTTTGGAATATTTCAAAATTATCCACTCTATTTTTCTATATAAATGAATCCAATCATCCATTACCCTCCACTTAAAAACATTATAGAATTTCCTTAAATTTACCTCCCCACTCTAGATTCATCCCACGTTTCCTAGAGCCCTCAAAAAGATACTACAATATTTGAAATCACCCTCCCAATGTAATGGATTCTTTCCTTATCTTATTTATTTCTGATTGTGAATTATATTTTTCCACTTGTATCTAATTTATAATGCTGGGATTTGTTATTTAATATCTCACTTACTGACCTTATGATGTACAAATTATGATAGAACACTTTCTATATCATCAGTATCTTCCATGAACATTCATGTGCCCATGTTATGATCCGGAGCTTTCACCACGACTTTCCATTCCAAACAATTGTTTAGTGAATAACTGCACTAATTTCAATTCAAGGTTATTCACCTTTATTAAAATATACATCATTGATTTGGAAATTACATGTATTTAAATCACACTCCACTATTGTGGGATTAAATGTTTAAAAATATGTTATATGTTATATTATCTATATAGAATATTTATGAATGTACATTAGTTGAAAATTACATGTGAACCCTGAATTATATATCACTCCAATGCATTAGGTATGTTTTAGTTGCATGATACATCATACGAGGGATTTGTGAGTAAACATAATCCATCATGCGATGTTTTCCACCATATTATGTTTTCCGAGAAGTTAGACATGATCTATTTTTATAATGTCATGTTTAATGTTTTTTAAACATTTCCATCGTATCTTTATGGTATGATCCATTATTAAAATTCATTGTTTATATTCTTGTTTCTCACCCACATTAATCTCTATTGAAATTCATATTCTCCAACATGTAATAATTTCATAATTTTGTTCAATTTTTTTTCTTATTGCCCATTATTGCTCACACCTTTCTAATGTATGCTCATATGTTATTGTATATAGTTCTATATATGATGAAATATTATGAGGATGATAAGTAATTATTTAATATTTTCAATTAAGCCACTATTTTTAGTTTTTATGTGATGTACCTAATTCCAAAATACACTATACTTGTTGATCTTCTGGGTTGTATTATGGGTAATTTATTGTATTAAATCCTGAATTAATATATATATAAAACATTTTCTCTCATATTATATGTAGTGTAGTATTTCCTGATAATACATTCTGATTGTTTTGTATTCATATGGTGGTTCGTTTCACCAATCTGTGTTGATTTGGAATATGTTTTCGGTCTTATGTCGACCCATAATCGGTGATGTGTTAGATTTACTAGGGTTGGGTCATTACAATGTCTCATTTTATTATTGTGTTGTTCTTTTATCACGCTATCCAAAATAATGATAATGGACTAATTAGTTATCAAAATTTTTTATAGCCTCTATATATTTGTAGATATATATATATTTTCATTTCATTAGATAAAAACAGTAAATACATTGACCCCAGGACCCAAAGACGATTGTTAATTTAAAACCATGGGGCTAAATACAAGCAATCATATCCCAAAACCATATAGTATACCCATATTGGTAAACAAGACAGATATATCAATTTTATGTTGTAACTGAAAAGATAAAATGAAAAATATAATTTTATTTGAGAACACCATCATTAAATTTATTCTATTCCTTCATATAAATCATAAAACACTTAATGATATCTTTGGGAAAGATTACACAATAAATGGGTGAGCTACACTGCTCTGTAAGGGTACACATATAGTAGAAGATATCATGAATAAGAAATATTCCATATAGGTAGTTTAATAATTGAAAATCATTACATTTAATATATATCAAGAACATTAAGAATAATATGATTGGAATAAATGATGAATAAATAATCCAATATAAATATTCTTATGATATTTATAATTTTACATTTATTTCAATAAAAAAATATAGTCATAAAGAACATTGATAAATAATCTCATTAATGAGGTAATGCATAAATACATTAAATATTATCATTCTATCAAGACCTTTTGTATTGAAATATTATATAAATGGTAAAGGCCTCAGTAAAATACCTGATCTAGTTCTTCCCATGAGACGTACCAATTAGATAATGGGATATAAGGGGACCTACCATCTGTTACTAAGACCAATTAATTCCTCATATGAATGTGGTGAAACATAATCAACATAAAAAATTTCATTGAAAACTAGCATATTAATGTTAATACCCTCCATAATCAATAAACATAATCATAAAAAAAATCTACAATAATATGGTTACTAGTATCAAAATATTATATCCATAGTCAAAATGATCATAGACCGTGTATAGAAATAAGGTGTTCTATATAAATAGAGTAAATACTAAATATGATATTAAAATTTTTATTTTTAAATATATATTAATACATTAAACATATTACTTGATTATTTTTTAGGAAAATTCAATGTTCACATTGAAAATACTTTTTTTCATCTAACAAAATCACACATAAAAAAGATAATATTTTTTTATAATTAAACATGAAAATTTATAAAGTATTCTTTAATAAATATAGTAGTCATGATAAAGGTAATTTATCATCAAGATGTATAAGGTAACAAAAATTAAAATCACATTGTTATAAAAAAGTTAAAAAATACCTAATTCAAAATACGACATAAAGATCTCATTTAAACCATTTAAAAAAAATTAATATGTGGATAAATATTTATTTAATATATCATTGGAGAGTATTATAATTTTCTTTATAAAAAAGTTTTGGAGAATATTTATATAGATGAAAAATATTCTTCTAGTAGGGAATTCAACATCAATAATCCTGAACAATGATGAGATTGAGAAATAAATAGTTACCAATACATTATGATTCGAATCATAAGACACATAAAATAAAAAATATTATATTAAAATTTAAATTCCATGAATATAAATAGATTCATGATTTATATATTTATTGGGTATTATATACAGCATAAAAAATTATGTAAATGATGAATATTGTCTATGTCCCACATAAGTAAAAGTGAAACAATAAAACCCTTAACCTAGGTCTGAATTCCTTGATATGTGTTCATAATTCCTATATAATAATTTTAGATTCAATATAAAAATATTTCTGGTACATTTTAAAATTTTTCATACAATTTATTATTTATATATAACCTTCTATCAGCCATTTTTTATTAATTCAAAATCAAAATCACTGTTTTCGGCGATAACTGCTTCATTTTTCATATATCTTTCACTTTAAAAGATTTAATTAATGTACTTGTATAAAGTTCACATAATCATTAGAATGTTTATAATTATATAAATATCTTATATATTCAATATATACATATTTATATTAATCCATTAATGTTTTAAAATTAAAAATTAATTACACCATGTATGTAGAGGGAAGGATATATGTGTGCAAGAACATTGTTTTCATTTTTTATGGATGAAAATAATGATTGGTAAATAATAATTATCAAATATATATTAATTATTATATGTTATGAATCATATATAATCATTAGATCAATCATTATTACCATCAAATAAAATCACAAATGAAAAATAAATCACATATCTCTATGGAGGTGGGAGTCCACACATATGTATAAAAAATGTTATTTTATTCCAATGAATTGGAATGAACGATAGTATTGATTTTATTTTAGTTATATAATCAAATTTCATCAATAAATATAATATATACCATTTAATTCCATCTTTATATCCACCCATGTGAAATGGTGATGACAATTGAATTACACCGCTACATTGAGACAGTAAGCTATACATATGAAAAATTGATGTTTCCACATTTTATATGATGGAAAAGACAAAAGATATGGGTTTAAAATAATCATAATAATATCATATTTTATTAATAATATTATAGCTATTATATAATCATGGGTACATGACATTAAGAGGATGGAGAAGAATAAATAGTCAGGACAGACTCAGTAAATAAAATTACCACTTCTTCAGTAGACTTCCTTCATATCTCTTTATTGGGTAAATCAACCACAACCTAAAGGCCATGTATAAGGATGTTAATAATAGGAAACGTTAGGGGGTTTTAAAGATAAATGAGAAAGTGTTTTAAGTTGGTGAGGAAGGATTTTTCTTTTTTGTAATTGAGGTTAGGGGTACTTTTGGTATTTACTAAAAATTAAATTATAATAAAGTAATTATCAATCCAAATATATCTAAAAATATAGTGATTATATCCATGGGTAGGAAATTGTTTAAATATATAAAAAATTAAATATGTTTGTGTTAACATGGTTTTTTAAACATTATCATTTGCTTTATACCTTTAGTTAACATATTTTAATGGTTATTACAAAAAATTATTTCTTAGTATCAAAATTGTGGAAATATTATATATAAGGAAACTATTGACAATTACAATGTGATGGTATGGATTTGTCGAACATATATTGTCCAATTTTTGTTCGTTCACTTTTTTATGATTTTTAAAAAATTCAATAAGAAAAATTACTATGATAAATTATCCCTACTGCCAATTTTGACAATATTGAATTAATTTGACATTAAATTCATTAGGAAAAGGGTGGATATATTATAATCTTGTATAAAATAAATTTTATTTTATATGAAGAAATTTAATTCTGGTTACACATTAACTCATTCAAATAATATCGCATTATATAATTTTAATATCATTTATTTTATTTTTACATTATATAAATATAGAATGTATTCTCATTATACCAGAATTGAATGTAATTATATAATATATAGAATTTATAAATACATATTTATCATGAAAATAATTTTATTAATCTCATAATATACATTTACGTTCTTTCATACCTTTCTTTTTTCCCTATTTTGACACATAATTGATATTTAAAATGAAAATAAATAAATTTTGTAACATTCTTTACATTAAATATTATAATCATAATTTTCAAGGAAAGGTTTCCTTTAAACAAGTTCATTTAGATCCCATGGTGATATGGGTCAAATTAAATTCATCCAATATTAATTAGGATTAACAATTATTTCCTTAAAAATTATTTTTAACTAATATTAACACGGTATACCCTTTAATGAGGTGTTGCATTTTAAAATATTTATTATTAATATCGACCAATTATAAATTTTTCTTATTTACAAAACATAAAACTCTAGATTCCAAATGCAGAATCAATTTATCTAAATAAAATACTATAATTTTATTAATTTAATTTAATTTGAACACACAAAAATAAATGAAAAGAATTTTTATAGAAAAATTATTTTTATTTATAAAATTTTTTAGAGTAAATGTAACCATATAATTTATTAAAATTCACATAATTAAATTTACAAAAATATATTTGGAATAATTTTAGTTTTAAATCATCTAAAAAATTCATATTTTAAAATATTTCATCAAAAATACAGATTTCATTAAATATCATTTTTTTTATTTTTTTGTTGTTCACTTTAAAATCAATATTTTTTTCAAATATATTAATATTTCAGCCAAAAACAATTTCTATATGGTGAATTAAAATATGAATATATGTTTATAAAACAAAATATGTAATAGTTTTGTAAATTAATTGTAATATTTTCAAAAAAATCATTTTTAGAAAACATATTTCAATGCATAAAATAATTTTTTTGAAAATTCAGTACATGTTTCCTAATATTAGTAAATGAATTTTTATTGAGTAGTTAGATTATACATATTTTATAACTTTGTTAATAATATTTTTTTAAAAAAATATTTATGTCTATGTTGTAATGGAACAATTTAAAAAATAAATTTTTTTTGAATTTATTATTTTAGTGTTGTGTGTCATAAAATCTATTGAACATTGTATTTCATTAAAATATTTGTGAGTTACATACTACCCCATAAATAAATTATAACCACGCACTATTATATATTTTTTGGTAATATAGGGTCTGATATTTGAGAATACCATTGTGGAAAACCCATATTAATAAAATAGATAATAAAACATTATTCTAAATGAGGTAATGTTAAATATAATGGTCATATAAAATTAGGATTACAAATAGGGTAACATAATTAGAAAATGAAAAATTGTACATGGAATATATATCAAATGAAAAATGACTTTTAGAGATTGATAAAGAACATAATAATGGGAAATTTCACCTTTAAAAACCCATAAAATCACTAGTCTGTTAAATGAACATTTATTTATAGGTATTAAATGTAAATGAATAATGTTTTTATTTCAATAACCTTTTCTTAAAAACAATTTATTATTTTACTATCTAGATAATGAACTTTAGAAAAATATTTTTACTTTATTTCAATCCATGAAATAATCAAAATATCAACCTATTGTTATTATTCAATCAAATTCCACATCACCTCTTATGCTATAAAATGTATATTTGAGATCAATTTTTTTATTTCGTAATCACTTAAATAATTTATTAATGAATTATGTTATCAATAACTATTTTATTCACCCTCTAAACATTTACTAAAACCCGAATAGATAGAACATGTTATCCATTATGATTAATTGTAAACTTTCCTCAACCAATAATATCCAATGTTCAAGTTAGTCCATTATATTGGTAGTTAACCTTATGTATCCAAAAAAATATTCCTAAAAAAATTCAGAAATCCTAAAAAAAATTAACTACATTTATAAAATAAACATTCCATTGACCCCTTATAAAGTATCTCTTAAATTAACATATAAATACCTTGATCACGTATTCTCCCAAAACATGTTAATAATTAAATCACCATAAAAATATAATGAAAACATCCATGATTATAAAAAACAACTCTATCGGTATTCATTAAATAAAATCTCTTATTATAAAATATAAATATATGATGTAGTAAACTCTATCATGTATTACTTTTTCATCAATATAGTTAACATTTCCATTGTAACCAATACAATCCGATTTGGTTTTTGAATGTCAATATTCTCTTAATCCAAAAAAATATTAATATCTATGCATCACAAAATTATGAAGGATTATCATTCACTAATTTTTTTATTCCTTATAAATATCACTGTACCCCTAACCCACTATTCATTTATACTAGTACCATTCATTTAATGCTTTCATATCCTTGAAGAACATATACTATAGTACAATCATTATATTTTAATTATTCTTACGAAAATAATATATTCCTTAGGATAATTTTAAAACATAATTATATTATCCAAATACAAAATTACTTTAATAATTCAACTTCTAAAATCATAATATCATAAGCTTTACCATGATCACATAGTTTCTTCTGATGTATATTCCCTCTATGATTGGGGAATTCATTTACATAGTCCCCAATCCCATTAAAATTGAAACCTTAAACATTATTAGATTATTTCATATATTTTTATTGATATAACTTATTGATATTCTTCATATATTTGATTCCAACTCCCATTCACTTTAAGCATGTTCAAGGGTGTTTCTTTTCGTGTTAATCGCAGTTGGGAAAATCATTTTTTAACTTCTTCCTAGAATATATTTTTTTTATCTATCACCATTTTCATTATTTTCATTCATTGAATTCCATAATAAATAGATAATTCATTCTTTTTTGACATAAATAATTATATTATATACTCGTATGATGTGATTGTTTTTTATATTGGTGCACATTGATGGATTTCCATACGATTATCAATAAAATTTTCAATCAAATACTTTGGATTACATATATAATCTGTATAATTAATGGACAAAAATTTAATGTTATATTCATAATTAGTAACATTTTATTCCTTATTTTTTATTAGACTCGATAATTCTCACTCTAAATATGATCATTTTTCTAGAGATAAATATTTTTCCTAGAAAATAGCTTTAAAATACTTCCATTCTATAGTTTTTATTTACAAAATATTCATGGACTTTTTGAACTAATGACTACCAATGATCCATATACTCTTAATGATTATAATGTTCCCTGACAACATTCTTCCATTCATTACATCCCATGGTGGAAATATTTACTCTTAGGAATATATCCATTTCTCAGGAAAAAAAATTAATTTTAATGTTAGTGAATGATGGCGGTTTTTATCAAATGAAGCAGCCTAGAATTGCTAAACCATGTTATGGATCAGAATATTGGTCTCTATGGGAATTGATATTTCTCATAACCTGAGTTAAATTCCATAATATATTTATAATTTTTTTATCTCTAGCTATAGATCCAGCTCTAACGTCATTATATTTCCATGAATGGGAATCCCTATATAGATTATGTTCAAGGATATAGTTTTCATTCCTTCCACTAGGTGACATTAAAAATAATATAATTAACTATATTTGGTCATAATATTTTAAATAATAGTGTAAAATTTCTAAACTAGAGAATATATTAACATAAATTGATATTTTTATTCAAAACTAATCTCAAAATCAGAATCAAGGTTTCTTTCATAATATTAATTAGGATCATCATAGGCTTATATTCATTGATATATTTATTACTAAATATATTTACCATTTTTTCAACTAAAATTGATTTAATGATAAATATAAATTACCGGACCCAAGTATCCTATACCCTATGGTTACATTATTACATTCAAATGACATATAATAAATTAAATCCCAACGTACAAAATGATTTAGTACTATTGGTATGAAATATATGAAATTTATAATTATATTATAATTGAAATCCTAAAATACAATTTTTTTGAAATACAGACAATTCACATTATCATATCCTTCCATATCAATCATAAAATACATCATGGTACTTGAGGGTAAGGAAATATAAGAAAGGGGTGACAAATAATGTTCAATAATTGAATTCATATAGTTTAATATTTCATGAATAGAAAATAAATAATAATTAAGGAAATGAAAATAAATGAAACCCATGTGATTTAATCAAAAAATTGAACATTATGAATAATATGGAAAGAATAAATGATTGTGAAATATTTATTTATATATAATCACATGATCTTGAAACATATCATTGAATATTATAACTAATCAAATAGTCACATGGACCACCACTAAAAATTCAAGATTACGAAAATGTATAATCACATGCATAATTAACATGTTGTTAAGGCCTCGTGCCAATACATCATTCTTCAATGGGTAAGGCCTCGGTCAAGTACCCAGTCAAGATTACTCATTAGACCTATAGATTCGTCAATGTGACATAGAAACCCAAGATATTATTTAATAAATCAGAATAATTAATCAAATAAAATGAGTGAAACATAATCGACATAATAATTTACATTTAAAACTATTATATTAAATGAAAATAAATTTTCTAATCAATAAAAAGAATCATAATACAAATAGTGTAATATGGATAATGATATCGAAATAGTACATCCCCATTATAGATGATCATAAACTATTCATAGAAATAAAGTAGATGATATAATTAGATTGAATCCAATAAATTTGATTTTAACTGATATTCAGAAAGATGAAAATATATAAAAGTTAATACTGAAATATCTCTCATGAAAAATAACATTTTCTTATTTGAATAATTTTATTTAAAATCAAAATTTTTAAACAAATTAAAGAAACAATTTTCTATGAAAAAAAATCATAACTTTTTAAGATATTTATAAAAAAACTAATTAGTAATAATTGTGGGAAGCACTATTCTTATATTTTATATTAAAAAATATTCAATTCACACTACTTTAATAAGGAAAAATAGTTCCTTATTCAGGTAATGGAAAGAAGATATCTTTCAAAAAAATTGAAAGAAGTCAAAAAAATTGGTAAAATTTTTATTAATAAATCATTAGAGAGTGATATAAACATTATTAAATATAATTTAAGTAAAATATCTATATAGGAGAAATATATTTCCTATATGGTGACTTAATAAAAAACAACCCCAAATAATGAAGATATTGTGAACTAAACTATTAACATTTAAGTGTGTTTGTAATTTTAATCCCCATGAATGAAATAAAAAAGAATTTAAATTTAAATTCCATGAATATAAATTGGTTAATGATATGAAATATTAATGGGTATGTATATAATCCAAAAAAAATAAGTGTTGAATATTTCATATGTACCACAAAGGTAAAAGTGAGATGTGAAAACCATTTCATTTTTACTAAATTTCATTTTATATATTCAGACCTGATGTATAAAATATATATATATTTATTATACATCTATTTAATAAAAATATTAATAAATATCATAACATATATTACATTATTAATTCAATTTATCAATGATTTATTAATAATTATTTATTAAAATCCTCATTTTTTGTGATAACTGCTTTGTTTTCATGTATTATTTGGTTCAGTTGTTTAGGACCTAATAATTTGATCATGGTTCATTCATTTACATAATATTATTAAAAATAAAAATATCACATATATTGATTATATAAATATTTATATTCATCCATAAAATTTATAGATAGAAAATCTTATTACACAATTCATGGAGACGATAGGTCGTACATATGCATGAATATTGATTTCATTTTTTAATGGTTGAAAAAAAGGAAGCCTAATAATAATTATCATCTAAATAATAATTTATATATCACATAAATCAATTATATTCATCAAATATAACCCTAATTATTTTTGATTAAATCACTAAATAATAACCAATCACATCACTTTTTTGGAGGTGGAAGTCTACGCTTACATATGAGCGAGGTTATTATATTCCTCTAGATTAGGAGGAAACAAGTAATATATGTATTATTAACTATATAATAATATTTTGTTTAAAAATATCACATATATTTCTTATTTTTTATTTATAACCATCCTAGTGAAATATTTATGAAAAATTCTTGACATCATTACATGGAGATGGTAAGCCATACTTGCACACAAGTGATGTTTCTACTTTTTATAATATAGAAATTCAAAATAATATTGATATAAAACAACAACAATAATAATACATAAATATATTTATGATCATAAATTTATTGTCTTCATATTTCTATAACACTTTATGATTAAGATGAAGTATAAATAAACTTGAGGGACTCTGTAAAGATAATTACCTCTTCTTTGGTAGACATAGTTTAGATATGATCTCAAGGGACATAGAGTATGTCTTATAGAATCACTATAACATAATGACAATTTATAGTATGTTAAGAAGAGGAATTGGTAGGTTCTGGTAGAGGTATATGGATCAAAAGTGTATAAATTTGTGATGGAGGAGGTGCCCATTTATAATTGGGGTGAGAGTCATTTTTCGAATTTCAAAAACTATTAAATTATAATAAAATTTTTCTAAATTAAAATTCATAAAATGGAAAGGTATTAACTAATATGTTATGATATGGTTTAAATAGAATAAGACAATAAAATATGTAGGGGTTAACAAGATGTTTTCAACCTTAACATTTTGTTTAACCCCATAATTAACATATTTTTTTCATTAATAGCAATAACAATTTTCAGTCTTAAAGGGTTATATTTTTAAATATAATATAAATATTGAATCATAAATGGACATAGAATAAATTATCATACCATATATTATTAACTTTTTCCATATTTCATGACTTTTTATTTTTAAATAATTTAATAAAAATTACTTTGATTAATTATCATAAATGCCAGTTTTGACACCATTCATTCAATTTGACTTTAAATCAATCAATAAATATGGAGGACTATAAATATAATATTTTAATCCATAATATTATTTAATATAGCTGTAAAAATTTATGGGATACATTAAATCATTCAAATTATATCACATTCAATATTTGTAAATAAAATTATATTACTTTTCAATAAATTAAATTAATATTGTCTTATATTTTCACTAGTATTTTGCATAATTAATTAATTTCTAGAGAATATAAATTATTTTTTTATCTTGAATATAATTTCCTTTATTTGAAAATAAAAATTTAATTTTGATTTATATTCCTTCCATGCCTATGAGTACACAAAATATATATTGAAAAAAAAGAGAGTCAAATGTTGTAAATTTCTTTGCTTTTAATTTTTTAATGGATATTTTATTGGTAATGTGCCAATTGATCAATTAAATTTTGAGACTAACATGATAAGGGTAAAATTATATTCATCAAATAATAATTAGAAATAAAATTTATTTTATTATCAATTATTTTTAAACTAAATTAGCCTGACTGACCCTTTATCGAGGTGATAAACATTACCGTAGTTACTATTCATATTGAAAAAAATAAAAGTTCCTCGTTTACAAAACATTAAACAACCTAATTACTAATATTTAACGATTTTATCAAATTTTATATCTATATGTGGATGAATTTAATTTTAAATAAAAATGTAAAACTCATTGAAATGTACATTTAGAAAAAAAAAAATTATGTATAACAATGTTTTTATACCAAATTCAATAATAAAATTCATTCCAATGAAAATAATTGAACTATAATAATATAGTCATAATAATATTAGTTTAAGATAATTTTAAAAAAAATTATTTTTAAATGTTTGAAACAAAATTATATTTTTCAATAAAATCAATATTTGTTATTTTATATTTTTATTATTTATTATTTAATAAACCCTTTCAAAAAATTATAAAATATCAACCAAATATAATCTTAATTTTATTATTTGAAAATTTATAACATTTTAAAAAAATTAATATTTATTAACATTATGAAAATTAATTATAATAATTTTTTTAAAAAAATGAATATCAATTTTAAAGACAAACACATTCTATAGAATAAAATAAATTCCAAAAATATTATGTACTTATTAAAAACTAATTAATACATTCACATGTACTGAGTAGTACCATTATATATATATATATATATATATTATAATCTCGTAAAAACTTTTTATACTAGCAGATTTAACAGCTATGTTGTAATGACATTATTTAAATAACAATACTTAGCTGTTTTTTTTGGATCAGTGTTGTGCTTTGTATATGCAATAAAAATTTGTGTTTTTAAATATAAATGTGTTATAAGTGTTTTAATATTCAATTTTGTTTCAAAATTATATTTTTATTATGAAATATTTATTAATATTCTTATTTTAGGCTATTAAATTTAAGTTAATAATTTATTGTCAACATCATTAATTTAATAAATAATTTAGCTATAAAAATCCTAATATATTCATAAATTTCATATTTACTTAGTAATTCCACTTCTAGAACCATACATGTATGGATGTGATATATAATGAAATACATCATTAATTGAGGTAGAAAAATGACCATTACAAAATGGATATATTCATTTTCAAACAGATGGGTTGGAGAAAGGTAATAGTGAATAAAAAATCATAAAAACATCAAATAATACTAATGATAATGTTTAGAATATAATTATATGGGATTGATATAATTGGAGTAGGTTTAAGTAGAATTAATCATGAATGAACTTGGTTAAATAATTACCTCTTATTTTGATATTATCCTATTGACCAATTTTGTAGACATTATAGATTGGCCTTTTGGTAATAAAATAAACTATAAGATGTGGGTAAGAGGGATAAGGTTGGGTTATTGAGGATTTTAATTAAACTAGGAATCATTAAGTGTAAGAATATGGGTTGTGGAGATGTGGTCCTTTTATAAATTATAGTGGTGGCATTTTCATAATATTTATTTCACATTTTTAAGGGAGACATAATATTCATGTAATATTGATAAAAAATTTATAAATATAGAAGAATGTATAATTTTATGTCCATAAATCCATCATTCACATATTCAGTCATGATAGATTGTGATATTTATAAAATTAACCTCTTCATTTTATATTTTAACATAATTTTATCCTTTATAGTGGTAAGTATTTTTTATCATGGTGAACTATATTGATAAAGTAAAATTAAATTATACTTATTAAATAGTTAAGATCCTTATCAATCTAAATTTAAAATCCATTTAATTAAAATAAATTTCAAAATTTTGGGATAAATAATTTTAATACAAATATGCAGAAAATTATAAAAACAATTTAAAAATATGAAATTTTAAGGATAAAAATAAATATTTAGGCAATTAATTTTGACTTATAATGATAAAAAAAATTTATGGGTTTATTATTAAAACATATAGGGTTATTTATATTTAACACCAAACTAAAACAAACTGGAATATTTTAAATACTTGAATAATGTAAAATGGGAAAAACAAATTTTTATTAGAATAAAATATAAATTAGTATCCAAAATGTCAATGAAATGTTTAGAAATTAAAAATATTATATATTAATACATTATTTTAATACAAAGATACATCTTTTTTTGAATGAAATATTCTCATAATTTTTTAGTTATTTGGATATAATGATTACACAATTTTGATTAATAATTACTATAATTTTTCAATTTATTAAAAATAATACTTTTTCGAAAAGAGTAAAAAATTATGCCAATGATAATTTTTACAAGATTAAATAAATCAAGTACATTTTTTAAAGTAAAATTTAATATTTATGGAATTTTACATTTATACATAAATATATAATATTATGAATAACTGATATGATTCAAAAATAACGTTTTCAATAATAAAGTGTCTCAGATATTATATTATATTATATTGTTTCTCAATGAAATTAGTTCTAATAATTTTTTTACAATGAATAAATTTATTATGATAACCTTTAAAAGTATTAAATTTAAATTATGAGGATTAAAATTCATAATATATAGGGAAGCCCAGTTTGAGGAAAAATATCCATTTTTAAAACTAAATAATTGTAATCACATCTATTATTTATTTTCCTTATAAACATTAAAATTGTCCAAACAGTTTGAATTATATTATATAAAATTAATATTAAAGTAAAATATATATATATATATAATTATATGTATATTTTTATTTATTGTAGGAATTAATCTTCATTTAATATTTTAAATGACACTTCACATTTTATTCTAATGATGTAGTGTTTTTTACCCCACATTGTAAAATATATCGTGACTCATTTTATTAAATTTTTTAATTATTTAATCTATTCAATATATTATTTATTTATTGATAATGAATAACAAGAATCCCATGTTTTTTAATTCTACCCCTTTTAAACAAGTTATATCCTTACAATTTTAATTTCTCTCACAGTAAGAAATAGATAAGGGTATTCAGAATATAGACATTATAAATGAGATAAAAATATATTAAAACTAGTTATAATGGTTTGTATAGATAATGTGTACCATCCCAAGAAAATACATCCATTTATTTTAGCCATGTTTATAGTTAGGAACATTTGTTTTTAACCGTCTACAGATCATGTGAATACTAAACATTTATTTTTTAGGATAATTACCCATATATTTATCTCTGGAAAATCCTTCATCCACTTTTTGTTTCAATGAGATGATTTTATTACTTGGAAATGAAAAACACTTTATATTATACCCTATTTTATGATTTATCAAATATTTAGAATAATTTTAGGGATTCCACTACTTTATTATAGTTTATTTCCCAATATTAAGTTAACCTATAAATGTCAAAATCATTGTCAGTATATTTAAACCCAAAAATTCATAGAATCATATGACCCTAGTATTGAACATAACATTTTCCCCTAAGAACATTAATCACATACCCAATTATATATTTCCTAATAACATATAATCCAAAAAATATATAAATATTTCCCAAAAAATAACATTATTTTCCATGATATAAAATCATATACCAATTCTATGGGATACTTATATAATTATCATGATCTTTTTATAAAATCTATTAAATTCCTCTTAAAATATCATTATTCATCATAAAAAACCACATAAGAAATAAAATCAGTATCCACGAATCTAAGCATATAATCAACCTTATACTTATTACACCATGATGGTATCACAAAGACTTTTGATAACACATCCTATATAATTATATAAACCCTGTAATGAAAATAAATGAGATTCCACGAACCTACAGTTCTAGATATAGTTCTATGAACTTGTTCTATAGATTATTCCTTTAGAAATAACTCTTGTTACCAAAACATGACAACATATAATTAAAATATCAATAAGAAATATTGATTATGAAACATAATAAATCATGTTTAGGTTTAGAGGTTTATTGAAATAAAATGTTCATTAATTAACTGGACTAATAACTTTCCCATCAGTTGATAATTATTCCAACAAAACCAATGGTTACATAATTTATAATAATTATTCAATATTTTAAAAGGAAATATACACATATAATACCCTTCAATACACATCACAAAAAATAATATTATTCATTTACATATAAAATAGAATAACAAGTAAGGGTGATAGATAATCCTCAGAAATGGGGTAGTGTATCGATAATGATATCAGAAAAAATAACACATTACTAGTATTACTTCAATACATAATAATAAAGTAATTTCATATTTCTAATATAATTAACATAATATTTAAAAATAAATAATTTAATTATATAAATGATAACATGTGAAAAAATTGCTAATATCAAAGTAATTAAATTCATAATACCCAACATCTTTCTCATATTATTAAAGCCTCATGAGAAAATTTCATGTATGAAAAGGTAATTCACATGACAAATATCAAAGATAAATTGTCTCATGAGACCTAATAATTCATTTAGGGGATATATAATTATTGTTTTCACCTATTAATAATTATGTGTAATGCATTTATTACATGAATGAAATGAATAAAAATAAAATAAAAATCCTAAAAAAATTAATAATTAACAAATATCCACAGTGATATAACAAGTATATAGAATTTAAATAATTACCTATTTAATAGATAGAATAAATTTCATTGTAATAATTTTTTAAAGAAAAAATCTATTTAGTAATGGGAAATAGATGAGTTAATAATTTAAAAGATAATATATAAATAGTTTATGTGAATTATAATATATTAATCAAATTAAGGAACATTGGCACGAAAGATAAAAATTAATTTATAAAGGAGATGACGAGTGATAGATAACTCCGACATATAAACATGGTAAGGTATGGTCTATATATTATTAATGGAATTTATTGGTCATACAAGAAACGTAACTCTAAAGGAGATATATCATTTACTGTTTTCGTGAAAAATTGTAGTGAAATTATAAAAAAAATTCATAACACTTTTGTGAAAAAAAATTATATATAATCTTATAATATTCATTAAAAAGAAATATTAAATGGAGGAATGATAACATTGAAGCATTAATCATAATAGAATTACTCATATTGAATACATGAAATTATATATTGTCAAATAAAAAATAAGATTAAAAGATAAAATACTAATAGGAGGAATAGAATCCATTTTTTTTCTTATAAAAAATTATCCATTCCTATTTAAAAAAATAAACAAACAATTGGAATAGAAATTATATTGTAAATCCATGAAAACATGAAAATTAATAATGTTAACAATAATTAAGCCTAATTATTGGGAAATATGTTTATATGGAAACTATAAAAAGAAATTAATTCTAGAGTTTGTTAAAGAATGTTATGAAATGAGCCATGTGGAAAAAAATTCTTATAATATAATAAAAAATATACTGTAAAATGATAGTAATGAATGATTGATTCTTAGAGAATAATATTTTTCAAAAAATAAAATGAATATAAAAATCTGGGAAATAGATTCCGAACATTAATTAATTGACAAATAACTGTTTAGAACAATGTATTTTATATAATATATTTTCATATGGGTATGAATTAGGCTAGAAAATCATCCTAAATTAATGAAAAATAAAATGTGAAACATTAATGTACTTTAATTTTTATCATTTAGGAGAAAATAAATAATTTATGGAATATACTTGAAATCAGTGGAGACTTAAAAAATGAAACCAATACCAGGAACATAACATGAAATGTTAAAATATATATCCATGAAGGGATTAAGAGTTAAAAAAATAAACCCATATAAAATTTATGGTAATAATGATATATAAAATCTTGGGATTTGGGAACACATTTTTTATGTTTTGAGTCTATGTATACATACATAGGAAATGAAGGTTTTTGTTGGGACATTACCTATGAAACCATAGAATTTCCTTTTCCAATAGGTCTAGAGGTCTCCCATATCAACACCATTTGAGGATGGGTTATTTCTATCTATTAGAAAAACATAAACATATATTCCAAATACAAGATTCCATACAAAATCCTATCATAATATTGGATACACCAATAAAAAAATGTGTTTTCAACATTCATGGATTGTGAGTATCTATTAATGTTAGAGGTTCTCTATAGAGGAGAATTTATTCATGTTTTTTATAGTCTTCATTAGTTATATAATCTCTATGTTTTTTCCATATCTATATTTCTCATATCGGTCTATTTTTTATGGATTTTAAAAACAAATTTTGGCCCTTTGATGATTAATTCCATCTAGGGAGGTGTAAGGTGTTTTTAAAGTAGGGATGAAGCCCTTTATAAGTAATTTTAAACTATCCTTACGAAAGGGGAAACCGTTTAGTTTAATTTTTCATAATTGTAAATGTTATACCTTTTATGTTCTTTGAACAAAGACCATCATGGTGATATTTATTACCATGAAAATATTACCACTTCTATGTAATTTTATGTTATGTATAATGGATTTTTATGTTAAATAAGCCTAGTATGGGTGGTACATGTACGTGAAAGTACCTTTTTTCTCAACCATAATGGAGATATTTACAAATTGAAATTATTTTTAATAAGGAATAAGTACTAATTAGTATTTTAATATTTCTAATGTTGATATGTGTCACCAATAAATTTAAATCCTTATCAAGAATATGGAATAATTATTTACTATAACAGTGAATATATACATTTTTGAAGGATTTTTATGACCATAGGGAATATAGATAATTATGGAATCATTTGATATGATAGTGGGTGTAATGTCCCAGAACTCTCTAGTCCATTACATTGTGAAATTATGGTGTTTGAGGTGTTCTGGGAGGTCAATGTGACTTATCCCCAATATTGTTTTTTCTAAAATTTCAATTCTGCGAACAGTTCCATCAATGAACAGTTCTATCGATAACCTCTTTTTTCTTTTCCAAATTTCTAATTCTCTGAACAGTTCCATCAGTTAACAGTTCTATCAGTAACCTCTAAGGGTAACCACTCTTTCCTTTTCCAAATTTCAAATTCGTTGAACAGTTCCATCAGTGAATAGTTCTATCAGTAACCTCTATCGATAACCTATAATGATAGGTGAACAGTGTTCTATCAGGGAGGTTCTGTGAACAGTGTTCTATCTGTGAGATTTGTGAATAGTTCTATCATTGAGGTTTTCTAGATAGTTCTATCGGTGAGGTTCAGTGAACAGTGTTTCAATCCATGAGGTTCAGTGAACAATGTTTCTATTGGTGAGGTTCAGTGAACGGTATTTCTATCAGTGAGGTTCAGTGAACAATCTATCGGTGAGGTTCAGTGAACAGTTATATCAGTGATGTTCTAAAGGTGACCTTCTAATGGTAGACTTGAACAATGTTTCCAGAAAGGCGAGGTTCTAACAGTGACCATATAACAGTAGACCTGAATTGTGTTTCTAGAATGGTGAGGTTCTAACGGTGACCTTCTAACAGTATACTTGAATAGTGTTTCCAGAATGGTAGGTGTACAGTGTTTCCAGAAAGGTGAGGTCAATTGGAAACCTCTAATAGTGAGGTCTATCGGTTACCTCTAACGGTGAGGTCTATCGGTAACCTCTAATGGTGAGGTCTATCCATAACCCCTAGTGGTGAGGCCTATCAGTAACCTCTAATGGTGAGGTCTATCGGTAACCTCTAATGGGGAGGTCTAACGGTTTCCTTTTCTTTCCTTTTCCAAATTTTGAGTATGTGAACAGTGTATCTAGCTTCCTACAGTTTCACCCCTTTGACATTTCATTGACATAAAATAGTTTTAAAGCCTTATTTTAAGGAGTCTTAAGACCAATTAAATGGCCATAAATCCTATATTAATTATTCCTATGGCTCATGATGTTATTACTTCGTCAAACTGCATGGGTTAATGTGATCAAATTTTAATGGGGAATTAAGCGTATTTTAAACCGTCACCCCATTAAATCTTTAAAAGGGATAAGATATCTTCCTAACTTTTTCATCCTATTTGTTCTCAGTTATGAGATTCTAAAATATTTCAATCCTTCCCTAAGGTGTTGAATAATCATACTTTACTCCTCAGATTGGTTCCACTCAATTTTGATGCATCCAAGCTATATCGGTCAATCTTCAATATATGGTATGTTTTATAGTCATTCCCTTGGGGATCATTTCCCCCTGTTTCTCCTTTCCATGTTATATCATGAAATCTCCATGGTTCTGATGGGTTTTTTCATGGGGCTTGGTTTGTGCTGTCGTATCTTGGAATCCTCGGGTGGATGTAGTTGTCACGAGAGGCGGATCATGACCCATTGTGTGGATAAAGAATGTAAGGAACTGTTTGAGGTAGGGGATTCATTACTTATCTTTATTTTACATGCAACTATATTGATAGCATGTTTAATCTCACTAGATGACAATGGAATTGACATAATAAATATTTAAACTGGATAAATAAATTGATATTGATCATATGTTATTGCCTTTTGTTTTGCTAGATAGTGTGAAATATATTCTTACTTTGCTTAACTATTTGTTCTTGATGGAAATCAGTAAAAAACGTAAACCGGGATTAATTGATAATTTTTGGCTAAAGATGAAGAGGCCTAAAAATGAATCTGGTTCTTGTTTTAATTTGATGTTAATAAAATTGGTGGAGTAAGCATGTTTATTTATTTTTAATAACATAATGGTTAGGTTTCCCAAATTTAGAACCAATGAATAATAAATCAGTTAACCCAAGATGGATTAAGGAACTGGTGGTTGTAAAAAGATAATTGCTTGTATGGTTCTAACACTACTTGAATTCTTAATAATTGTGATGTCCAATTTGCGATGAGATACCGTGGAAAATATCCCTTTGCCGAAAATGATGTCACAAATACAAGTATTTGCGATGGGCCCGTCGTAAAAAATGTTATTTTCGATGGGAAACATCTCCGTCGCGAATAAGCTTCCGATTATATGTATTATAAATACATAAATGTTTTCACAATGAGCCCATCGCAAAAACAATTTTCTACAGGCTCTCGTCCCATTGTAATATATATATATATATATATAACACTTTCTACGATGATTTCGTCGCAACAAATTATTTGCGACAGTCATGTAGTACCGTCACAAATATGTTTTTAAAAATATTTATAAAGACTATTTGCGATGGGGTCCCGTCGAAAAAGGTCTCGTTGAAAATAATAAATTAATTTAAAAAAAAATAAAATTTCATAAAATTGCAATTAATGAAAAAAATAATATTACTATTATTAAGACAATAAAAAAATAAAAAATATTAAAATTCTCAATATTCACAAAAAAATAAAAAAAATATAAAAAATTAAATTATGTAATATTTTTACCGATATGAAAGACAGAAAATGTAAATAATTCATATTACAATGTTAAATTCAAATATTTTTAACATAAAAAAATCATTGGGGGGTCGTCTTCTAGAGGTGGTGGTGGAGCTAAAAGAGCTGGTGGAGGAAACTTCATCCCTAAACTATGAGTCAGATGGTGCATGTACTCTATCTGCTCATGATGCTGCTACTTCCATCGACACATCTACTCCTCATAATGCTGCTCCTACTGCTACTGTCGTCGACACATATTTTCTTGCTGCTTCTGCAAAGTCTCTATATGCTCATCCTGAGCTCGCAACTACTCTGGATACTGTGACCCAAAAGATGATGCCTCTCCACGAGCTCCACTCGAGATGGATTCCAACATTGCAGCAATACCATAATAAGTACCATGAGTCAAATGAGAGTTGATGCCAACTACTTTGCCCTTCTCAAAGCCATACTAAGTCACCTGCATCAATACCGCCTCATCGAAATGGTGGGCACTATTCTTCTCAGCCATCTCGTCCTGACCCTCAGCCTATATCTGAGAGGTCACAGCCTCATATGACTCCTTTAATTCCAATTTAAATTTAAAATTGTCAAAATATTATATGAAGTTAATTACTATACTAAAAAAATAATACTAAACACAATCTGACGCTGGCGATCACCTCTAATCTCTCTAGTAGCTAGATCATTGTACATCCTATGATAAACATCGAACTCCATAATATCGGGATGCTCGACTGCCTATGGAAATATAAAATAAAATGTTTAAATTAAATGTTATATAAAATATTTAAAAAATATACTTACTATATGCTCTTTGTGAAAACTGAATGTTCGGCTACCAGCTCGATTTGTCACCTCCTATCTCCCCCAGTTCTGGCATCCCACTGAGGATATCCTCTTAAATACACCACCCAACCAGTGTAACCATAATCCATCCCAAATGTGAGATGAAATGTACTCTGGTTGGGGGGCTCTACACGACTCATAAAATTCTGTCACCCCTAATTTCTTATTGGATGTCCCTCTAAAATTGTGCAAAAACTGGCAGAAACAGTCACACATAGAAACCTGCCATGCCGCGTGTACAACATCGTGCATGCTATAATTGATAGGATTCCATAATCCCTACATATGATTTATATTATCATGTTTTTAATAAAATAAATTTCAAAATAACTATTATTTATTTAAGTACCAGCCAATGTTTGAACATGTCACGTCGTACATCAACGAGAATATTTTCCCATGTGATCCATGGCTTAGAAAAATAATTGCACAATATATCCCTCCCCGGTCCAATATCTACATGTTGAAAACTATGAAAAAGGACTAAATAATCAAACAATTAGTATATATATAAATAAATTAATTAAATCTAACTTAAATATATAAGTTACCATACCTCCATGTGTGTGGATCGAAACCAAGATGTGGACGACACTCAGGGATAGGGTTAGGAATCATTTGTCGCACAAGACTATGCCCCCTCCACGTACCTCCTAAACCACCAGTAGGCTGAGGGTCAGCTGATTCCACATCCTCATCATCCAAAGGTAGCTTAGCCTCCTCTAACTCATGCAATAGATCAAAGTCCATCTAAAACACAAAATGTTTGTTACTAGTAGATAGTATAAAATAACTATTATATATAGATATATATTAGATATGATTATAACTAGAATTTAATTGGGTCAATGTTCATCTTCATCCTCTTTTCCATAGCTGTCAATGTCAATGTCTTCGTCTTCCTCCTCAGCAATATCAATATCAATATGAGTTTTAGTTTCAGCATCACTTGTCATTTCAAATTCATTTGTAAGATCATTAACATCTTTATAACCATTGATCCTTAATTGTGGGGTGTCATCGTCAATATTCATGTCTCTTTGTGAATCATTTGGATTTTGAGCCGTCTCCTGAACAATTTAAATTCCATTCACTTCATAAAAACCACATTTAGTTTGAGTAAATTGATTTTCCGATATTTCATTAATATTTTTCTCCACTAATCGCAGAAGTCTCTTAAAGTAGAACATTACATTGCATAATAAATTTGATGTTCCTGTTGAGCTTGTAAAAATGGTTCATTTACTGCAAGAAGACTTTTATATTTAATATAGAAGATTCTATGAGTCAGATGAACACGAAAAACTCTCTCAGTATCCAAACACCAACATTTAAACATTGTCATGTAATTCTGTCCTAGATAACACAGCTCAATAATTTCATCCAAAATTCCAAAAAAGTTAACTTCAGTTTCTCTGTGATGTGATCCTCTTAAGAAAACTCCACCATTCATTATTTTTTTATTCCATGTATGCATGTGTAAGAAATCAGAAACCATTCACAACATATGCATTATAAGATTTAACCATTTTGGATGGTGGGATACTCACTATACAAATTCTCTTATCAATGTTATCAGCATATTGAGAAACATGAAAATTTGTAAAAAAGATTATCAATATAATAAATAATAAACAGAATTGATATTAAACCATAAATAATTTATGGTATCAGTTTTTGAAACCATTGATAAAATTATTTTGTCTACATTCTTCAAGAGCAGCAGCTGTAATTTGTGGAAGTTATTTCTAGATATTATTATCATATAACCTACAAATAAAATAAGTTTAAATAATGTAACATAAATTATAGAATATGTTATAGAAGAACTCACAGGACAAATGATGTCATTTCTTCAAAGTTGAGCAGAACATATGTATGAGCTCTGTGATATTCATCATCTGAAAGCCATCGTTGAAGAACTCCACCAAAACCAAGATTTGGATGATTAAAAACTATTAATTGATTGTCCAATTTTTCATTAATATTCCACTCATTTTGTCTCATGTGATTCTGTTTTGAGGGATATTGAGATTCAAAATAATGAGAGCATAAAAAAGAAATTTCCTCTTACAAATAATCTTTAGTAATTGAGCCTCCAACTGATGCTTTGTTATGTATTTTTTTCTGCAATTTCTACATAAATCTCTCGAATGGGTACATCTATCGAAACTATACTAGTCCTCCATATTTAGGTTCATGTGGAAAATGTAATATCAGATGTTCCATTAAGTCAAATAAAGCCGGTGGAAATATTTTTTCCAGTTTACATATAATTACCGCAACATCTTCTGCCAGTTTTCTTAGCGCATCGTAGTCTGTTGTCGCTGCACAAATGTCTCGAAAAAATATGATATGTCTGTTATTGAATCACAAATCATAGAATTCAACAAACCTTTGAATACAATCGGCATAAGACTTTCAATTATAACATGACAATCTTGAATTTTTAATCCAGTAATATATCCATTATTAACATATCTACCCAAATTGGAAGCATAGCCATCTGGAATACTCAAATATGCAATCCAATGAAAAAATAATAAGTGACTCCCTTCGGACAGTGTATAAGTTTCTTTTTGAATTATTAACCTCTATGATCTGAATTTTTCAAATTATTCATGTTCTGGTCACCTGTAAATTTGGGAAAGATATAATCATGCCTTTACAGTATCTTTGGTCATACCTGGGGTATCCAAAATTGTATGAAATAAATTATCAAAATAGTTCTTCTCAATATGAATCACATCCAACATGTGGCGGACCAACAAATCAGACCAATATGGAAGATCCAAAAAAATACTCTGTTTTATCCAATTATGTTCTTTCCCAAAGCCATGAATTTTTAGTTGGTTTACTATTGGTCGAAATGTGATGGGGGTAATAAATATACAACTGATTTTAACTCCGTACCTGAGATCGTCTTTGGAGGTTCATCCCTTTCAATTTTACCTTTTTTAAAATGATATTTGTTCCTCCTAAATGAATGATCGATGGGAAGAAATATACGGTGACAATCAAAATAGAAAGATTTTTTTTCATTGACCATCATAAAGGCTTTGTATTCTTTCCTACAGTAAGGACATGATTTCATGCTATGTGTACTCTATCCAGATAACATGCCATATGCAAGAAAGTCACCAATCATCCACATTAGTGCATCTTTTAATATGAAATTTTATTTCACAGCAACATCATATCTATTAACACCATCACTCCACAATGCATTTAACTTATCAATAAATGGTTTTAAATAAACATCAATATTCTTTTTAGGATGTCCTGGTATTAATAGAGTCAAAAAGATATAAGGCTCTTTCATCAACAACTGTGGAAGAAAATTGTACAGAGTTATAAATACATGCCAACATGAATACTGACTACCATAAGAACCAAACGGACAAAAACCGTTAGTATAAAGACCTAATCACACATTTTGGGCTTCTATATAAAACGAAGAATACAGAAGTTAAAAATGTTTCCATGAATCACTATCAGATGGATGATTCAAGATTTTACCAGTTGAAATATTCGTTTTCTTCCATGACATCATTGATGCTGTGTTTTAAGACATAAATAAACGCTGCAACATGGGTGCAAGGGGGAAATATCCAAATTGTTTTATTGGAATCTATCTAGACTTCCCTAGATGAGCTATTTTATACGTCAATTTTCTACATGTGGGACAAATAGCCAATAACTCATTTTCTCCAGAATATAAGATGAAATCGTTTGGAAATGCATGAATCTTCTGATAAATAAGTACCAAATTACGAATCAGCATCTTGATCTTATAGTAATTTGCATGAAACACATTTCCTTCAGGTAACAGTGTTTTAGATAAAGAAAATATCTGATCAAAATAGTTGTTTGACATTGCATTATCTGATTTAATATCCATAAATTTTTCAACCACTTCTAATTTTCTTTTCTTGCAACCAGGATATAATGCATCCTTAGCAGACCTCAACAACTCATAAAATTCAAATGGTACCAACTCGGGAGTTAAATCAATATCATTGTGAGTTTCAGTTTGTTGCACAAATGTACCAACAACATCATGTACTAAATTTTGAAATCATGAGGGATCTAGAATCAATTTATTAGGATCTTCTCTGGAACTATGTTCACCATGTTGATACCAAAAAAAATAATTTAGTTGAAAACCAAATTGCAAGAGATTCCCCCAACCTTTTCAAATGTGTCAAATGTTCTCAGAGCACATTTTATAAAAGGACACTTAATTTTTCCTTCTAAAACATATTCTGGTTTTGATGATGCAAATGCTAAGAAATCTTCAACACCCTTAATATATACAGGATTTAAACCAGAACCATTTTTATTTTTACGCTGATTTATCCATGCTCGGTCATCTAATAATGACTTATGTCGACTTCCTTATTCCATATTTTTCTACATAAAATTTAAAATCATCACTGTTTTTAAATATTTTTAAATTATAAAAACACTATCTGAAAAAGAAGATAAATAATTAAAACTACTTATAATTATCATTAATTAAGGGTGACAAAATTTCGAGTGGATTTATGGCTACTCTTTTTTCCAACAGCTTATTTAATTGCATCTTTCTCACACTTATTATTTCTAATTATTCCTAATTATTAAAAATTATTAAAATTTATTACTAATTGTTACTAATTATTACAATTTATTACCAATTTTTACAATTTATTATTATTTATTACAATTTATTACTAATTATTACAATTTATTACTAATTATTACTATTTATTACTAATTTAACAATACTTAGCAATACTTAGGTAATGGAAAACTGCTTGAATATTGATTTTTTTTGGTAATCATCATTGTGGATATGATTACAAATTTTCCCTTCATTATCCAAGAAGATTTCATATAGTAATTATTAGTAATAAAAAAATTATATTATCAATATTTACGAAAAAAACATTATTAATATTATTAAAATAATAAAATTTTATAAAATATTAAAATTATTAATATTCAAAATAGACTTTTTTCTATTCTGAACATGTTCAAATCACAATGGGTCATCAATTTTCAAGTCATGTCCAATAAAACGTTTGTGTCAATCATGTCCAATATAAATTATATAATTGTACATGCATGGTTGATCACCTTGCAAGTAGTGTTGCTATATGACGACCAAAGTAATGATATTCTCGTCTCTAAGAATCATCTCACATGACACATTACATAGATCATTCTTCCTTAAAATTTTTAGGGGATATCATTATTTTTCCATTAAATTTTCACAGAAGAATGGTCTATGTAATGGTTCATGTGAGATAATTCTTATAGATAAGAAGGCCATGACTTGGTTTATCCGATTGCAACATTACTTATGAGATGATCAACCATGAAAGGACAATTATAGAGTTTACATTGGACATGGCTGACACAAACATTTTATTGCGCATGACATGACAATTGGTGACCCTTTGTGATTTGAACTTGTTATGATTAGAGCAATGCTTCTTGCGAATATTGCTAATTTTAATATTTTATAAATTTATTATTATAATAATAATATTAAAATTGTTTTTCTGTAAATATTAATAATATGATTTTTTTTCTAATTATTTCTAATTATTTGTAATTAATACTAATCATTTCTAATCATTGCTAATCATTGCTAATCATTTCTAATCATTGCTAATCATTACTAATCATTCCTAGTCATTTCTATGTATTGTTAATCATTGCTATGTATTACTAATCATTGCTAAACATTGTAATGTATTGCTAAGTATTACTATGTATTCCTAATTATTCCTAATTATTCTCAATTATTTTTAATTATTCCTAATTATTTCTAATTATTTCTAATTATTCCTATCTATTCCTAATTGTTCCTAATTAATCCTAATTATTCCTAATTATTCCTAATTATTCCTAATTATATCTAATTACAGCTAATTACTACTAATTATAGCTAATTATAGCTAATTATACATAATTATAGCTTATTATAGAAAATTATATCAAATTATAGACAATTATAGCTAATTATAGCTAATTATAGCTAATTATAGCTAATTATAGCTAATTATATCTAATTATATATAATTATAGCTAATTATTCCTAATTATAGCTAATTATTCCTAATTATTCCTAATTATAGCTAATTATAGCTAATTATAGCTAATTATAGCAAATTATTCTTAATTATAGAAAATTATTCCAAATTATAGCTAATTATTCCTAATTATAGTTAATTATTCCTAATTATGACTAATTATTCCTAATTATAGCAAACTATTCATAATTATTTCTAACTATTACTAATTATTCCTAAGTATTACTAATTATACATAAGTATTACTAATTATTCCTAAGTATTACCAATTATTCCTAAGTATTACTAATTATTCTTATTTATTACTAATTATTCCTATTTATTACTGATTATTCTTATTTATTACTAATTATTCCTAATAATTACTAATTATTCCTAATTATTACTAATTATTCCTAATTATTCCTAATTATTCCTAATTATTCCCAATTATTCCTAATTATTCCAAATTATTCCTAATTATTCCTAATTATTACTAATTATTCCTAATTACTACTAATTATTACTGATTAATCTTATTTATTACTAATTATTTGTAATTATTCCTAATTATTACTAATTATTCCTAATTATTCCTAATTATTATTAATTAATCCTAATTATTACTAATTTTTCCTAATTATCACTAATTATTCCTAATTATTCCTAATTATTACTAATTATTACTAATTATTACTAATTATTCTAATTATTACTAATTATTCATAATTATTCATAATTATTCATAATTTTTCCTAATGTTTCCTAATTATTTCAAATTATTCAATATTATTCCTAATTATTTATAATTATTCCTAATTATTACTATTTATTCCTAATTATTTCTATTTATACCTAATTATTTCTAATTATACCTAATTATTTCTAATTATACCTAATTATTACTAATTATACCTAATTATTACTAATTATACTTAATTATTCCTGATTATTCATAATTATTCCTAATTATTCCAAATTATTCCAAATTATTCCTAATTATTCCTAATTATTCCCAAGTAATACTAATTATTCCTAATTATTCCTAATTATTCTTAATTAATACTTATTATTCCTAATTAATACTAAATATTTCTAATTAATACTAATTGTACCTAATTAATACAATACAAAATTAAACCTAATTAATACTAATTATACCTAATTAATACTAATTTACCTAATCCTAAATTAATACAATTAATACCTAATTATTACCATAATTTATTACTATTATATATTATAATAAATATACTAATTAATACTAATTATTACTATTTAATCCTAATCATTAAATATCCTAATTATATCCTAATTATTACTAATTATCTAATATATAATATTCCTAATTATTCCTAATTAATACTATTTATTCTTAATTATATCTAATTATTCCAAATTATAACTATTTATTCATAATTATATCTATTTATTCCTAATTATATCTATTTATTCCTAATTATATCTATTTATTCCTAATTATATCTATTTATTCCTAATTACATCTATTTATTCCTCATTATATCTATTTATTCCTGATTATATCTATTTATTACTAATTATATCTATTTATTTCTAATTATATGTAATTAATAATAATTATAACTAATTATTTATAATTTTTACTATCAATATCAAATATTTATTAAAACTATATATAAATAAACATCAATTTAAATCTAATTAAATTCGAACTAGTAATCATCAATTAAAATTAACATTAAAAATTAAAATAAAAATGAAAAAATCAAATATAAATACCTTAAACTTTGATATTCTGAAGATATTAACTCCCTCCGATTGATCTTGTATAAAAAACTTCAACAAAAAAAATTCTCTTTAAAACTGAAGAATAAAGAAAGGGATAAATCAAGATCTAAATGATTTATGAAAAAGACGGATGGGGGTATATATAGGTTAGATTAGTTGCGACGAGATTATTAGCGACGGGCTTTCCGTCGCAAATGGTTGTATTTGCGATGGGGCCCGTCGAAATTACCCTCGCCCACATTAATTACAGTCAGTGGTTAAAATGTTATTTGCGACGAGTCCCGTCACAAACAGTACACACCGACAATATTTTTGTAACGGGATGACATCCCGTCAAAAAAGGGTATTGAACGCAAACCGGTATTTGCGACAGGAGGAGAAATCTCGTCGCAAATACTAGGTTATTTGCGACAGGCTCCTTTCCCCATCACAAATAGCTTCTTGGATGGGATTTGTTGCGATGGGAAGAAATCCCGGCGCAAATAGTCCGTTGAAAATACTGATTTTTCTCGTAGTGTGAGTTACCTTATTTTTGTTTAAGGGCCAAGAGCTCAATTGTGAAGTTGTCTGTTTTACTACTGTGTGTGTTTTAATGTGAGCCTAGATGGTTGTGGTAATATGTGGAGGTGTGGAGGCCCTTTTGGTTGTGGCAGCAGATGATGCCAAGAGAAGTGAGATGCATTGGTTTATGCATGTGGGTGTCAGGGAGGACACCAGGGATGATGGAATGGAGTGCATGCGATTGTTGGATTCATGGTAATTTTGATTGGTTGTTTATCTACTTTACTTTTCCCCACTACTCAAGGCAGCTGGTCTTTCTTACCCTTCTTCTGAAAGAGGTGAAGACACGTGGGGTATGCCATGTTCTTTCTGTGTTTAGATTCTCATGGAAGGATGGGTATATGCTCCTGATATAAGCATCAAAGACTCGACGAGAGTACATCTACTCACCCTACTAACCCCCTTGTGTTTAGTAGCATATAATGTTTTTTTCTAGAATTCCTAGGAATGTGGGATTGTATTTCTATAATGAATAATTGAATTAATGGTGTTACACCATGGGGATGGAGATGTTGGAACATAATGACGAGGTTGTAATTTTTGAAGGAACAATTGACTTTGGGTAGAATGCTAATGAAATTTATTGTGGAATTGTTCATGGTTAATTAATGTTTAATGAATAAATTAACGTACAGTGGAACTGATAAAAAGGAAATGAAGTAATCTACTAAAGCTCTTTAAATGGTTGTGTGCTTATAGGATAACTAGTCTTATAAGTAGCATCCCTTAGTCTGAGAAACATTAGTTGCAGTTGTGTCTAAGATTAGGTAATGCACATAGTGTGGTTGTGAGATATAATATATCTTGTACTTTTTGTATTTCTATATGCTACTCTACCCTGTCAGTGAGGGATACTGATAACCCGAGGATTCTGGGCCCTATAGGGGTGTTTTCCCCAACATTCCGGTGGGAGGATGGATGGCTAACTACCCCCTTTGGCCCCACTCTCTTCTCAAGGTAGTTACTGGTGGTGGTAGGCACATTGGTTAGTATTCCCCAAATATGTGTGTAGAGGGCTGTAATGGCTTGTGGTAATTCAAACAAATATATTCTGGATATAGTTTTCTATGTACTACTATAGGTGTAACGTGTATCAGTGGTGATGGCTTGAGGATATTTACTCGTTGTATGGGCTCTAATGGATTGAGGTATAATACCCGACAAAAGATACGCGTAATGTGAACTGTAGTGGCTCCCAGAAACTACCTGGTTACTTTGGTGTGTGGACGTGGAGGTTTTGTTGCACGAGGTGCATATTTTGGTGCTTCGCCCAGGTGTCTGCGGGCAAGATTTTTTGGAGAGAGATGCCCAGGACGTGTGACGTTGGGGAAATGCAGGAAACCAGTGGGAAATTATTATCGGGTTACCCTTGATATTCTTTATTATATGATATATTCTTGTATGTGTTACTTGGTGAGTGTAGCCATGGTGAGGTTGGGAACTTAGTATACCTGTTTAGGTGACGAGTCAGTTTCAGTGGTTGTTCACTGTTCTTTAGCATGCTTTCTTTACTTTACAAGATAGGCTTCGGGGAGGATCCTACTGAGTATAAAATTATACTCACCCTATGTATATATAAATTGTTTTTCAGGTCACTTGGAGGAGGTTGGATATCAAACTGGTTTCTAATAGCTTGGGGTTGCAGGAACTGTTCAGGCTTGTGGTTGCTGCGGTTTTTTACTTTCCTTTTGGTACATGTAGTTTTTTCACCTTTCAATTGTAGTACTTTTTCATGGCATTTCAAATGTATACTTGGGTTTTCTTTTATATTTCATTCTGAGATGGAGTTTATTTGTGTCTATCTTATATCTCTCTTATGCATGTGTTCTCTTAGAGGGTAATGCCTCCCATTTTGTGTGTTACTATACTCCTGGTGCTAGTCTCCAACCCGAGGCCTACTGGAGGCGGGACTCGGGGGGTCATTATCTCCTTTCTCGCATTGTCGGCCCTAGAGGGGTACACTTTGTGGGGAGGGGGTCGTGATAGAGTGGTATCAGAGGTCTGGTTATGGGATAGGATGGACTTTGGAGTAAGGCACAGCTGAGGTTGCATGGGTTAGTAGTGAAACGGTTTCATTCATGTTTAGAAAGTGAGGTAAACAATGGAGACCGACTGAGACATAGGCATTTAGGGCCCCCTATGATCTGATGTATGGAATTTTAAGTTTACAATGGCTACTAAACAATGTGATACTACTTGTAGTGTAGATACCAAGGAAAGGATCATGCATCATTCTTCATTATGGCTGTGTTTGAATGGGTAGACCTTTGGATAGGTTAACCTAAAATGAATAAAAGAGAAACATTAATTAATTAATGTAGAGTCTTCCATATTCTAGGTTTAGGAACTCTAAATCTTGTTTTTTTATAGTTATGGCTCCAGGTTGACATCTTTGTCTGGTTTTCACAGAAAATTTCTAGCAGGTTGTTCTAGAAGATCACTATAGGGTAGTGGTTAAGGACGATGAAACATGGAGGAAGAGACTCCGAGAGTTTCAGCGCCAAAGTCCGCAAAGGTAAGAGGGATTCGTTTCAGATGATGTCATAGATGATTGGTTAGAGGAGGTCGAGAGAGGCTTCAGTTCGATTTGTTCTTGGAAGGAGCGCATGGTGTCCTTGGTTGTGACAATGCTACGTGGAGCAGCAAGGCAGTGGTGGTTCTTATTTCTTGGGGATTGTGAGGAGTCAACGATACCATGGGAGGAGTTCCAAGACCAGTTTAGAGTCGAGTTTCTTTTTTTGACTACGAAGGAATCCAATCACCATGAGCTTCATACACTTCGACAGGGGAGCTCCAGTGTTCGATAGTTTGGAATCCATTTTAGGAAACATTTACGATATGCTTCGGACCTGTTGCAAGATGAGGAGGCCAAGGCGAGACATTTCGATGAGGCTTTGCATCCAGATATCCAACACCAGGTCACCCCATTTATGATGAAAACATATCTTGAGGTATTGGTGAGGGAAGATGTTGTTGAGAGGGCTTTGGACAGGACCAGATCATCACGACAGTGGAATCAGAATGATTCCTCACGGTGCAGAACTATGGTCCGGGGTTCCCGTTTTTCAGGGCTGAAGGGTTTCTGTTCAGCTGGGGGTCAGTCCCAGCCATTCACATCTTGTTTCTCCATACGCAGAAACTATTAGGCCTATGCCAAGGGATCAAGTGCTTGTTTTTCATGTGGTGGTTGTGGCCATCAGTAGTGGGAGCGCCAGACCTTTCAGAGCAGTCATCGTGCACCGGGCGCTACGCTCTAGCTTCCTCCACTGAGGTAGTTCCAGCCGAGGCAGAAGAAGCCAGTTGCACCAGCATTAGTTCCACAAAGGGTAAATGGGGCAGGTAGAGTATATCCCCATGAAGCTCCCAGTCCTCAAAGAGTAGAGTGTGGTCGTGGTGGTGGTCATCATCAGGTTCAGAGAGGCCATAGAGGAGGTCGTGGTCAGCTTCATGCTCTACCATTTCCAGCTCCAGGAGATCCATACATCGTTCGAGGTACCCTTTTCTTGTTTTCTACCTTGGTGTATTCCTTGTTCGATTCAAGAGAGACACACTCCTTCATATCACCTACCCTTTTCCATGCATTGGGACATGACGTAGAGAGGCTTCCAGTGCCCTTGGCGTTGACTATGCCAGTTGGAGGTCGAGCGGACTTGTTTTATGTATGTAGAGATTGTGAGCTACTGTTGGGGTAACACCACTCTTACGGATATTTCCTATGTTTTCTAATACAACCATATGATGTCATCCTCAGCATGGATTGGTTGTATTTGTTGCAGGCTATCATGGATTGCTTCAGGAATAAGGTCATCTTCATTGGTGTGTATGGAGAGAAAGAGGTGTTTGTTGTTGAGAGAGACCCTCAGATGGGTCATAGGAACATTCTATCTTTATCATCTATGATGGATGAGATGATGATGAGTTCTTCAGAGGTTCAGCAATTGAAGTTTCCTAGGGTCATATAAGAGTACCATAATGTCTTTCCAGAAGAGATTGTAGCATTACCCCCTCGATAAAAGATCATGTTTGGGATCGATCTACAGCTATAAGCATCTCCTATATCTATGTCTACATATAGGATGTCCCCTTCTATGTAATGAGAGCTACATATAAAACTTGATGGTCTGTAACAGTCCGGTTTTGTTCGTCCAAGTGTGTCACCATGGGGTGCATCAGTTTTGTTTGTGAAGAAGGCTGACGTCAGTTTGCGATTGTGTGTTGATTAATGTCACTTAAACAAAATGACAATAAAGAATCGCTATCCTCTTCCACGAATTGACGATATACTCAATCAACTGGAAAGTGCATGTTGGTTCTCAAAGATCAACCTGCGGTCGAGATATCATCAGATGTGTGTGAAGGATGAGGATATCCTGAAGACTGCTTTCTGTTGTTGTCATGGGCATTATGAGTTCGTTGTAATGCCATTAGGCATGAAGAATGCTCCAACTGTATTCATGGTATTGATGAATCTTGTGTTCCGTGTGTTCCTGGACAAATTCATTGTAGTTTTCATCGACGAAATCCGTGTGTACTCCACATCTAAAGAGGATCGTGAAGAGCATCTACAAGCCATTTTGGGAGTTATTCACCAACATCAACTATTCAGGAAGTAGTCGAAGTGTGTGTTTTGGGCTTGAGAAGTCTGGTTCTTGGGTGATGATGTGTCCAAGCTGGGAGTAGATGTTGATCCATCGAAGATAGAAGCAATTGTGTCTTGGGAAGCCCCCAAGACAGTGTTAGAGGTGCGATGTTTCTTTGGACTCGCAGGCTACTACAGGAAGTTCGTAGCCAATTTCTCACGATTTGTGACTTCTTTGATAGTGTTGACCAAAAAGGATCAGAAATTCATATGGACTTATCAGTGTTATGTAGATTTCATGTATCTAAAGGTAATGTTAGTAAGTGCTCCAGTCCTTTGTCTTGTAGCTGAGGGAGTTTAGTTTGATGTTTTTTACGATACTTCACATCTGAGGTTTGGTTGTTGTCTCATGCAGTAGGAACCAGTTGTTTCTTATGGGTCTCGGCAGTTGCATCCCCATGAATGAAAATATGCCACCCAAGATCTTGAGTTGGAAGTTGTGGTATTTTCTCTGATGTTGTGGAGGCATTACCACATTGGTGAGCGCTTTGTGGTTTTCACCGATCATAAGAGTTTCAGGTATGTTTTCTCCCAGAGTGAATTGAATGTAAAATAGTGTCAGTGGATGGAGATATTATAGGAATACAACTTCAAAATATCGTATACACATATAAAAGGGAATGATGTAGTTGATGCCCTGAGCTGAAATTCACATAGTGATACTCTGTGTGAATCTGGTGGTTCTTGGAGAGTAATAGAAGATCTGTCAGCATTGCACCTTGATATGGAAGAATTTTGGGGTTGAGGTTCTCATTTTCAGATTATGGTACAGTCATACCTTATGTAGAAGGTGGAAGAGTCCAACTTGGGAGATCTATAAGTGGAGGTTTGGAGAGAACAAGTTGTTTGTGGTGAGGCCCCTGATGGTTGGTGTCAGGATGAACAACACCGAGTATTGTATCATGGAAGGATATTTTTTCCCTTTATAATGTGTGATACGATTCTCAGAGAGTTTCATAGTTTGCTGTTTTCAGTGCATCCTGGTGTGACAATGATGTACCAAGCCTTGAGGATCCAGTTTTGGTGGCCTTGGCCGAAACATGCGGTTGCAGAGTTTGTAACTCGATGTTTAGTCTGCAGGAGGGTAATGTCTGAACACCTTCTTCCAGGTGGTCTTCTCCAGTTATTAGAGATTCCTCAGTGGAAGTGGGAGGACATCTCAATGGAATTTTTTATAGGTTTACCTAATGCACTGGGAGGACATGATGCTATTTGGGTTGTAGTGGATCATTTAAAAAAATTGGTCCACTTCATAGAAATCAAGGAGTCATTCTCAATGTTATTTTTGTCAAGGCAGTATCTAGAGGAGGTGGTGAGACATCATGGAGTCCCTAGGATGATCATTTCCGATCTGGATCCTTGTTTTACCTCTAGGGTGTGGAGAGGTCTCCAACATTCTTTCGCTTCTCAAATATGCCTTAGCACTACTTTTCATCCTCAAACAGATGGTCAGCCTTGCCGTTCTCTATTGTGGTGGACTGGGTTCGGAGAGTCCGCAATTCTCATACAGGAACTAGTGGAGAATACAAACGAGATGGTCCAGGTGAATCGTGAGAGTCCGAAGACAACAAAAGATCATCAGAAATCCTATGCTGATCAAAGAAGGTGGCCCTTAGAGTTTTATGTTGGAGATCATGTGTTTCTGAAGGTGAATCCCCATCGTGGGCAGTGAATTTTTGGTCGTGGTAGTAAGATTTCTCCCCAGTTTTTTGGGACTTTTGAGGATTTAGCTTGTGTTGGATATGTGGCATATCGAGTAGCTCTTCACCCACAAATGAGTCAGATACATGATGTTTTCCATGTATCAGAGCTTCGTCATTAGATTCATGATGACTCTCACATCATCGATTTGGGAGAGATCAGTGTTAATGATGATACAACCTTTGAGGAGTGACATGAGGAGATTCAAGACTGCAAGGAGAAGGTGTTGTGTGGGAATTCTATCCCCTTAGTTTGTGTCTTGTAGCGTCATGATGGAATGAAGGAGAGTACCTGGGAATGTGAGTCACATATAAGTGCTCTGTAACTAGAGTTGTTTGATGTTTAACTATTTTTATGTAATAATGAACCCTTTTTGGTTAGACCTTTCATGTTTTATTATGAATTTCTTTTGTTGCTTTTGTGGATAGATCACTTTTAAGAGGTTTCTCGATGGGTGGTTTCTTGGAACCCATTTCTTTTTTTTGTGTCTTTAGTTTGGTTTTTAATTCTCAAGGATGATAATTTTATATGTGGTATCTGAGGTAATCACACGGACCTCTCCGGTCCATTACATTGTGAAAATATGGTGTTTGAGGTGTCCTGGGAGGTCAAGTTGACTTATCCTCAATATATTTTTTCAAAATATCCAATTCTGTGAACAGTTCCATCAGTGAATAGTTCTATAGTTAATCTTTAATGGTAACCTCTCTTTCCATTTCCAAATTTCCAATTCTATGAAGAGTTCTATCAGTGAACAGTTCTATCGGTAACCTCTAACAGTAACCACTCTATCCTTTTCCAAATTTCCAATTAATTGAACAGTTCCATCAGTGAATAGTTCTATCTGCAACCTCTATCAGTAACATATATGGGTAACCTATAATGGTAGATGAATAGTGTTCTATCAGTGAGGTTCAGTGAATAGTGTTTCTATCGGTAAGGTTCAGTGAACAGTGTTTCTATCAGTGAGGTTCAGTGAATAGTATTTCTATCGGTGAGGTTTAGTGAAAAGTTTTTCTATCGGTGAAGTTCAGTGAATAGTGTTTATATAGTTGAGGTTCAGTGAACAGTGTTTCTATTAGTGAGGTTTAGTGAACAGTTCTATCAGTGAGGTTCGGTGAACAGTTCTATCAGGGAGATTCTAACGGTGATCGTTTAACCATAGACTTGAATAGTGTTTCCAGAATGGTGAGGATCTAATGGTGACCTTATAACAGTAGACATGAACAGTGTTTCTAGAATAGTGAGGTTCTAATGGTGACCTTCTAACAGTAGACATTAACAGTGTTTCCAGAACGGTAGGTGTACAGTGTATCCAGAACGGTTAGGTCTATCGTTAACCTCTAACGATGAGGTCTATCGGTAACCTCTAATAGTGAGGTCTATCGGTAACCTCTAACGGTGATGTCTATTGGTAACCTCTAATGGTGAGGTCTATTAGTAACATTTAATGGTGAGGTCTATCGGTAACCTCTAACGGTGAGGTCTAACAGTGACCTTTTATTTCCTTTGCTAAATTTTGAGCATGTGAACAATGTTTCCAGCTTCCTACAGTTTCACCCCTTTCACATTTCCATTGACGTAAAATACTTTTAAAGCCTCATTTTAAGGACTCTTAAGGCCAATTCAAAGGCCATAAATCCTTTATTAATTATTCCTATGGCTTGGGATGTTTTTAATTGGTCAGACTCAGTGGGTTAATGCGATCTGGTTTTAATGGGGAATTAAGCGCATCTTAAACCATTGCCCCCATTAAATCATAAAAAGGGACAAGAAATCATCCTCCCTTGTTCTTCCTCTTTGATCTCTGCTATGAGACGCTATATCCTTTCAATCCTTCCCGTATGAGTTACACAATCAAACTTTACTCCTCGGACTGGTTCCGCTCTATTTTGATGCAACTGAGCTATATCAGTCAATCATTGATATAAGGTATGTTTTATAGGCATTCTCGTGTGGATCATCTCCTCTTGATACTCCTTTCCATTTTATAGCATGTAATCTTCATGCTTCTAATGGGGGTTTTGATGGGGTTTGGTTGGGGTTGTCGTACAGTGGTATCCTCGGGTGGATGCAGTTGTCACGAGAGGAGGATCATGACCCGTTGTGTAGAGAAAGAATGCAAGGAATTGTTTGAGGTAGGGGATTCGTTGCTTCTCTTTCTTTTACGTGCAACTGTATTGTTAGCATGTTTAATCCCACTGGATGATAATGGAATTGACATAATAAATATTTTATCTGGATAAATAAATTGATATTGATCGTATGTTATTACCTCTTGTTTTGATAGATAGTGTGATATCTATGCTTGCATTGCTTAGCTGTTTGTTCATGATGGAAATCAGTAAAGAAAACAAACCGGGATTAATTGATAATTGTTGGATAAAAATAAAGAGGCATGAAAATGAATCTGGTTCTTGTTGTAATTTGATGTTAAAAAAATTAGAGTAGTAAGCATGTTTATTTATTTATGATAACATACTTGTTAGGTTTCTCAAATTTGGAACCAACAAATAATAAATCGGTTAACTCAAATGGATTAAATAACTGGTGGTTGTTAATAGATAATTGCTTGTAGGGTTCTTAGTTACCCTCTTGTTTGTTTAAGGGCCAAGAGCTCAATTGTGAAGATGTTTGTTTTACTGCTGCTTGTGTTTTAATGTGAGCCTGGATGGTTGTGGTAATATGTGGAGGAATGGAGGCCCTTTTGTTTGTGGTAGCAGATGATGCCTATAATGGCGATATGAATTAGTTTATGCATGTGGGTGTTAGGGAGGACACCAAGGATGATGGAATGGAGTGGATGTGATTATATGATTCTTGTAATTTTTATTAGTTGTTAATCTGCGTTACTTTTCCCCACTACTTAAGGCAGCTAGTCTTTCTTACCATTCTTCTAAAAGAGGTTAAGACACACAGGTTATGCCACGTTCTTTCCATGTTTAGCTTCTCAAGGAAGGATTGGTATATTCTCTTGATATAAGCAACAAAGACATGATGAGTAGTACATCTACTCACCCTGTTGAGCCCCCTTGTTTTTAGTAGCATATAATGTTTTCTTCTAGAATGCCTGGGAATGTGGGAATTTATTTCTATAATGAATAATTGAATAAATGGCATTAACCCATGGGGATGGAGATGATAGAACATAAGGACGATGTGGTAATTTTAGAAAGAACAATTTACTTTGGGTGTGATGCTAATGAAATTTAATGTGGAATTGTTCATGGTTAATTAATGTTTAATGAATAAATTAATGTACAGTGGAACTGATAAAAAGGTAATTAAGTAGTCTAATAATTCTCTTTAAATGGTTGTGTGCTTGTAGGATACCTAGTCTTAGAAGTAGCAGCCCGGAGTCTAAGATACATTAGCTACAGTTGTGTCTAAGACTAGGTAATGTCCATAGTGTGGTTGTGAGATATAATATATCCTATAATTTTTGTGTTTCTATATGCTACTCCACCCTATCAGTTAGGGCAGTTGACACACCAGGGATTCTGATCCCTGGGGGGGGGGGGTTTCCTAACATTCCGGTGGGAGGATGGATGGCTGACTACACCCTTTGTCCCCACTCTCTTCTCTTCGTAGTTACTGGTGCTAGAAGGCACATTGATTAGTTTTCCCCATATATGTGTGTAGAGGGCTATAATGGCTTGTGGTTATTCACACACATATATTCTGGATATAGTTTTCCATGTACTACTATAGGTATAACGTGTAAAGGATGTGATGGATTGAGGATCCTTACTCGGTGTATGGGCAGTAATGGCTTTAGTTATAATACTCGATTTATGATACACATTATTCAAGATGTAGTGGCTCCCAGAAACTACCTGGATAATTTTGTGTGTAGACGTGGCAGTATTGTTGCTCGAGGTGCATATTGTCATGCTTCGCCCAGGTGTCTGCATGCAAGCCTTTTTTGAGAGAGTTTCTCAGGACCTGTGATGTTGGGGCAATGCGGTAAACCAGTGAGAAAGAAGTAGCATGGTACCTTTGATATTCTTTATTATATGATATATTCTTTTATAAGTTACATGGTGAGAGTAGCCATGGTGAGGTTGGGAACATAGTATACCTGTTTAGGTGACGAGTTAGTTTCACTTGTCGTTCACAATGCTTTATCATGCTTTATTTAATTTGCATGAGAGGCTTCAGGGAGGATCCTACTGAGTATACTATTATACTCACCCTATGTATATATAAACTATTTTTCAAGTCACTTGGAGCAGGTTAGAGATCAATCTGGTTTCTACTTCCATGGGGTTGTAGGAGCTGTTCAAGCTTGTGGTTGCTGCTATTTTTACTTTCTTTTGGGTACTTGCAGTTTTTCCCCTTTCATCTATAGTACATTAACATGGCTTTTCATATGTGTACTTGGGTTTTCATTTATATAGTAGTCTGATTTGGATTTGATTGGTGTCTATATTATCTCTCTCTTATTCTTGTTTTCTCTTAGAGGGTAATGCCTACTATTTGGTGTGTTATTATACCGTTGGTGCTAGATTCCAACCCTGGGCCTACTGGAGGCGGGACTCGGGGGTTATTATCTCCCTTCTGGCATTGCAGGCCCAAGAGAGGAACACTATGTGGGGAGTGGGTCGTGGCAGTGGGATTGACCCTGAGGGATCTATTTAATGTTTAATATTGAAAAAGGAATCAAATATACCATAGTTTTACTAATATAGAATATTATTGTTTTACAATAATGTAACCTGAAATTAAATGACTTGTGTGAAGGATATACTATGAAGTAAAAAAGTCTTGTTTTGACATTATGTTTTTTTTGTAAATGGTAAATTTTTTTTACTCATTTCTCAAATTATTTTCTTTGAATATGGTTTATATGTTTATCACACTCACTCTAAAAAAAGTATTAACTTTGTCAAATGTATTTTCTCTTTCAATCATATTGAATCTGTCAATCGTATTGTCTTTGTCAATCATATTGACTGTGTCAATTGTATTGACTCTGTCAATCCTAACGACTCTGTCAATAGTATAGACCCGATCAATCATACTGACTCTATCAATCATACTGACTCTATCTATCATACTAACCCTTATGCATCATACAAACATTGCATCATATCAATAAAATACACTAATTATTATTTATTGTACTCTTGTGTTACTTTTATAACATGCATGATCCCATAATTTTATCAAAACACATGTTTTATATCAATCATACTCATGATTATCATTTTTATATATCTTCTTTTGTATCTAAAATGATTTTTTGGAGTCAGTTATAAATTAACCAAAACAATGTTTTCTTTTCTATTTCAATATAACCATTACAATGTAAGGTGTCCAAGTCCCTCTGAGTTATTTGGAGAAATATGACCATTGGAGAAATATGACCATTGAAACTAGAGGCCAATAAATAGGAGGTCATTTGGGGATCAGAAAAATGAACAGATCTTTTTGATCAACTACTACTTAAATCATGTTTCTAGAGAGAGATGATATGACTTCACTTTTTCTTCATGCGCAAGCCTTGGGATTACAAAACGTGAATGACTAATTATTAGGTTTTTTCAATAAGTGCATTGTTTTTCATTGTGTGTCTGGTCAGGTGTTAACGATCAAGGGCTATCGGTGATAGGCAGACGGTGTGACCAATCTTCATATCGAGGGATTTTATGTGTTCAAAAGGTAGAGATACCGATTACCTAAAAAATCAAGGGATTATTGGGATAACAGGATGGATGTTCCGATCATCATATCAAGGGCTTACCAGGGTGATGATAATACATACCTTTTATCCTAGGTGAAACGATACCCATATCTTTGGGGGAAAATTTGTAATACTTTTACATTCTGTTATTGTTTGTATAATAAAGGGAATGGTATTTTACCTATTTCTTTTCATATTCAATTTATTTCTAATTGTTTCAATTACAATTATTTTGTTACATGTTGCATTAATAGATTCTATACACTATATTGTAGACTATTTCTCATTTGTATTACTTTGATAATTTTTTTCATTTTGAATATAATTTTTCTACATTACTTATAGTATTACATCGTATCACACCTATTATATTCAAGACAATTTTGGTTAATTTTATTGTTTGTGAATTGTATTAGTTCAATATATTTAAACTAATTTCTTTCCCAAGTGTTTTAATACAATGTTCTTAAACATAAAATTCACCCACATCTTTTATTGTTTCATATAATATACATATATATCTATATTACGATCCCAAAATTGGTGTTAGAGCAGGTTTCCATTGATTTAGTTTTAATTTTATTTATTTCTTTTAACAATTAAATTTTATTGTGATTATAATTTTCTTTTTATAACTACATACTACAATAATATGTGTGGTGGAAATTTTTTTGTTTTATTAGATAGAAGGAAGAAATGTTGGATAAAATGAAAAATATGAATCCACCTAGACCCCATATTCTTTATGATAATTATTATCACAAATAGAGAGATCTAATGAATACATTTGTTATTAATAATGAAGTAGACAATTTTATAACACTTACTATTGGTTAAAAAATTATTGACAAGGAAGTCAGCACATTCTCCAATCAAGAGAAGAAAGAATATCAACTGAATTACATTTTATGCAATACTTTGTTATGTTCTATGACCATTAATATATATACCCAGATATCATCATGTGAAGCAACCAATTTTACTTGGAAGGAATTGGAAGTCACACATGTCAGTACATCTAATGTTATAGAAATAAAAAGAGATATGGTTCAAGAAGAATATCGTGGGATTCTTTTTCTTTATGGAGAACTAGTATATATGTTTCAACAATGATTTATGAAGGTCTTGATAATGAATATCTTATAGGAAATATTATTGATATAATGAAAATTAATGGGAATGTAAAAGGAAATATATTGAAGAAAATAGAAAAGATACCCAAAAAACTCATGATGAGTTTTTTTGAACTCTTCTTAAGCATGAGAAAATAATGAAAAATAATGTTAATTTCAATAATAAGAAGAATGGAAATGGATGTGTAGTTTTACTACAACATCCAAAGCTAAGACACCAGAAAGGATGACAAGATCAAGTGCACACAAAGTTGTTGTATCTGAATTAAGTGATAGTGAACAATCTGAGAATGAGTTATCCAATCTCTCTTGAAGTATGGACAAGATTGTGGGAAAGAAAGACTTTAAGTACAAGTAAAAAACAATAAATGAAAGATAATAATACCTTATAAGTAACTTGTTAATAACGCAAGAAAGCAGTTCATATTAAAACTGATTCTCCTTTCCATAAAAGAATATACATAATGAAGAAACATTATGAAAGAAATAAGAAAAAGTATTACAATCTAAAAATAATAATTTATTGATGGAATGTGATACTTGAGTGCAAGTAGTGGTTATTCATTAGATGATTCTTCAGAGTATGAATCTTTCGAAAAAAGAAATATTGGTCTAATTGGTAGACTACCTATTGAAAATAATTGTTTCATGGATATGGTACAGAATGATAAATATCTTACAAATGTTTCTTTAAATTTCAATTATCCTGATGAAAAGCATTGTTACTCTTTGGTTGAAGAATCTTATTTAGCCGACAAAAATTTACCTACTTTTGAAAAAGTATCTAGATTTTCTGAATTACTTGAGAATGGAAATTACAAACTCAAGAAAAATCATTATAATGAAAATTATAGAATAAATTTTCTTATAAAAGAAATATCATATCGAAAGATCTTATTAAAAAAATTTATGATGTTGAACATATTTCCAAAAACCATTATTAAGTTAATTCATAGAATGATAAACATTATAAGGATCTTTAAAAAGTAATTTCTATGAAGAAATATTTTAGAGACTAACTCTAGTTCTAAAACTAATGATTTTACGGATAAGAATTTTTTTATTAAAAAAATGTTAGAAATATTTTACTTGAGGTAGTCCTTATCAAACTTTAGCATAGATAATGAAAAATTGGGAATGTTGTATTCCCAAATTTGACCTCTATGGAATCATTCTGGATTTGGTTATACTCATTCTAAACCATTTTTTAGCCATAATTATTTTCTTTCCTCAAAGTGCCACATTCTGTACTAAATGTCAATGTGGTGGACATTGGGAGAGAAATTTTTATCTTAATAGAAGTCAATTTGTTAGGTTTTCATAAATCATATTTTGAAAAACAAATATGGATATCCAAAATTATTTTATCTAAAATTTATAGATCCAAACAAGTTTGGGTTCCGAAAATCTAATTGCTTATTTTTCATGATAATAAAAATTTTACCATCTATAAGAAAATTTGGTTCATAGATAGTGGTTATTCACGACACATGACTGAAAACAAAATTTTAATGAAAAGATTATTGAAACCAAAGGTGGAAAAGTTATATTCAGAGACAATGCTAGAGGAATGTTTTTTGGTATAGTTAATGTTATTTTCCTTAGTACAGATTTAATTTCAAATGTTTTTTTGTAAAGGGTCTTAAACACATCCTCATCAGTATATGTTAATTATGTAATGAAGGGTACCTTGTGAATTTTAGGAATGATAAGTTTCTAGTTCGAAATTATAAGGATGAATACATTATATCTACCAATAGGAAATAGAATATATACACTATCAACTTTGAATAACTTAAGATCCATGACTTACCATTCTTAGGTGCAATAGAAGACTAATCCTAGTTATGGAAAACGAGGTTAGGACATTGTAACCTTAGAAAACATTGTAAACATTCATTGAATATAATTATAAAGGATCTACCAGATTTTATATATGATTCTTCAAATTTTTCTGATCTTTTTCAAAAAATAAAGTGACATAAAACTAGCTTTAACTCAATCAATGATGTTTGAACATCTAATAAATTATAGCTAGTGCACATGGATCATTTTGTTCCTACAAAAACTAGAATCGTTGAAGGAAAATACTATATATTTGTTTAAGTAAATGACTACACTAGATTTACATGGTTCTATTTTCTACCAAAGAAATATGAAGCCTTTTTTATTTTAAAACCTTCAGAGACCAAGTTAAAAATTAGAAAAACCTACCACTGATTGGTATACGTAGTGATCATGGTGGTGAATTTCAAAATTCAAATTTTGAATCTTTTTGTAGTAAGAAAGGTATTAATCGTAAAATTTCATCTTCAAGAACCCATCCATAAAAATCATGTAATTGAGAGAAGAAATCGTATTATTCAAGAAATTTAAAAATCATGTTGAGTGAATACTCATTTTCTAAGAGTTTCTGGATTGATGTTGTAAGTAATACATTTCCTACTATAAATCATGTTTTAACTAGACCATTTCTTAATAAAACAACTTATGAATTATTGATTGGCGAAAAACCTAATGTTTCATACTTTGAAGTATTTGGATTCAAATTACTCATATTTAATACAAAACATAATATCCATAAATTAACACCCAAATATGATGAAGGAATCTTACTAGGTTACTCCACAACTTCTAAGGATTATAGTGTTCTTAACAAACAACCATGTATTGAGGAGGAAATAGCCCATGTTAAATTTTGTGAAACTGAATTTTTTTTAAATAACCCCTACCGCTATCAAATGATATATTTTCACGAAATAATTAACAACACATGATTAAAAACTCTTCTGATAAAAATTATTCTGAAGAAAATTTTTCTGAAACATTTACTCCAGAATAATTTTTTATCATATGTTGAAGAGTAGGTTTTATAAAACCCAAATCAATTGTTTCATATGAATCATCCTAATGGTAATATCATTTTATATATTAACCAACCTGTATGGTTCATAAATTCCGTGAGAAATAAAATAGAACATCTTTCTTTTCTAACACAATTTGAACCTAAAACTCTAAGTGATACCTTAGGTGTTAATGATTGGATTAAAGCAATGTAAGATGAACTAAATGAATTTGAAAGGAATAAAGTCAGGAAATTTCTTGAAAGACCTAAAGAAAAAATTTTAGTTTGTGTAAAATTGGTTTTCATAAACAAATAAGCTGAAAATGGAGTCATTTTAAGAAATAAATCAATCCTTTTTGCTAAAGTCTATAGTCAACAAAAATGAATAGACAATGAATAAACATATGATCCCATAGCTAAATATGAATCTATTCATATTCTATTAGAATTTTCATAATAGAATAACTTAAAAATATTTCAAATTGATGTTAAATGCAGTTTTCATAATGGTTTTGTAAAATAAAATGTTTTTTTTTGAATAATCGCCTGGTTTTATAGATTCAAACATTCATGATCTAGGTTTTAATCTTATTAAAGCTTTATATTTCCTTAAACAGGCCCACATATATCATGGTATGATAAAATGGCATGATTTAATCTACAAAAAAATTATAAAAAAGGTATGGTAGATCAAACCCTCTTTATAAAAATGAAAAAAAAACTATTTTGATTGTCCAAATATATGGTGATGACATTATATTCGGGACAACTCAACATTATTTAATTGATTCGTTTGCAAATATAATGAAATATAAGTTTGAAAAGTGTATTATGGGTGAATTAATATTCTTTTTAGGATTTAAAATTTCTAAAAAAACAGAAGGAACCTATATATCTCAACATAATTATATCAAATACTTACTCAGAAAACATGGATATGACAATACTACAAGTATTATCACTCTAACCGATCACTCAAATAAAATTGATCTCTTTGAATTTGGGAAACCAGTAGATCACATAAAGATTGTTATACTTGATATCTAGTCATAAAGAATTAATGTTTATAGTATTATTATGTGCAAGATACCAATAAAATCTAATAGAATCTCATTTAAAAGTAGTGAAAAGGATTTTACATTATTTTAAAGGAACATTAGATTTAGGTATTTTATATTTTTATGGAAATTATTTTTTGAACAGTGTTTCAGATACTGCCATTGGTTGTTATAGAATGGATAAAAATAGTACATCTGAAACATTTAATTTCATAGTAGATTCTTTAATTTCATGTTCATGGAGGAAACAACACTCTGTTGCACATTCCATTGTTGAAGTGGTATATGTAGTAGCTGGAAGTTATTGTGCTCAAGTGTTGTGGATGAAACACACACTCACTGACTTTGGAGTGAGTTTCTCTAAAACAAAAATACTATGTGATAATACTAGTGCCATAGCTCTTATTAAAACCCCCACTCATCACTCACATGAAAAAAAATTGATATAATGTATCACTTTCTTAGAGATCACCCACAAAAAGGAGGTGTTATTTTACAATTCATTGGAACGCTATAACAACTTGCTGAAAATTTTAAAAAAACATTACCTTTTGATAGATTATTATTTATTAAATAGAATCTAGAAATGATTATAATAAAATAATCATTCACATCTACTTCATGTTTTACATTTTTTTTGTACATTAATGAAATCCTCTTTTAAGCGGGTGAACATTAACTTTTTGTTTTTGTTTTAGATATCTTTTGTTATTTTATGTTTACAGTTATACTTATTTTCATATTTTTTTAATATGAAATTTTTTTATACTTTTGATATTCTGTTTTGAATATATGTTTATAATCTTGTCATTCTGGTTATTGTTTTGACATTTTGTTAATCTGTCTGATGAATTTTTTTCTATCTACTTGAAAAACTATGGTAATGACATCATTTTTCATTGGCTTGACAACATATGATAATGAATTTTTCCATTGTCTTGACATCCTATGGTAGTGGATTTTTTTCATCATCTTGACAAACTATGATAATGACATTGTTTCCTATTGGCTTTAAAACCTATAGTAATGACTTTGTTTTTTATCAGCTTGACAACCTATGGTAATGAATTTTTTTTCCATCAGCTTGACAACCTATGGTAATGACTTTGTATTCCATCATCTTGACAACCTATCATAATTACTTTTTTCTATCATCTTTGCAACCTACAGTAATGTCTTTTTTTTAATCGGCATGACAACCCATGGTAATGATTTTGTTTTCCATCAGGTTGACAACCTATAGTAATGACTTTGTGTTCTATCATTCCTACAACTGATAATATTCAATTTAACTTTCATTGGTTTCATTTCTGATTGTATTTTCTTTTCATTATTGTATTGTATCATGTTTACATTCATAATACTAGGAATCCAACAACTTAATGGAATCTCTAACATGTACATTCTTTATTTCATTTTTATTTTCATTATTATGTATTATTGATTCTCATTATTTTTTAATAAAAAACCCCTTTAAATATCCACCGTTCGATTTTTTATCTTCTAATCTCAATTATCGAAGAGCAATGGGTAATTTTTCATCTATATATAAAGGGCCCCCTCCTCAAACCCACCCTGGTTTTTTAGTGTTCATAGGGAATCCATGCCTCTACATTTCAAGACTCCGTACGATCTTTCCTTCTGTCTCTAATTTTTATGTCTCAGTCTTCTACCAACACTCCTTGCTAAATGTATTAAAATACTTTCACATAGAAATAATTTTTCAAAGAAAGGTTAGCCTCTTGGGATTTCATTGAAAAATATGTTTCATCAATCTGGAGGATTATTTTATTTAAATTATGGGATCAAATTTGTGTTAAGGAACCCATATCTCAATACTTGATTCATATTGAATGAGGTTATACAATTCTATAATACATTTTCATTTGATAAGAATACGATGATTAATTCTCTTGTGCATGATAGAAAATTATCAATGTTTGTGAAACAAGAATCCCATTTCTTAAAAGTTTCAATAGAAGGTGAATATTTTTGTCCATCTCATAATCTAACATAGGATGTTCATACATTTAATAAGTAAAGAGCTGACAAATCGTTATTTATTATAAATGAAGAGAAGAGAAAAGTAGCTCATTTATCTCAAGACAAACAGTTTGTTGTCCTTTGGATGCAAGATTTTCTTATCCTGAGGAAAGGGGATAGAGAAACTCTTAAGTATTCTGATATCTTTATGTTCTATTATCGTATAAACATGAGAAAGGTAAATCTCATGGGGTAAATTTTCAAGACCATCAAGAATATGACGACTGGAGCGATCAAGTATCATCTTATCATGTATCTATCTATTATGATTAAGTTCACTCTTAAAAGTTTGATGTTCTGTAATATTTATCTCAAAAAAGAGTAGAAAGAAGTAAAGCCTTCTAGGATAATTTAGAATATTAAGAAAAAGATGTTTGTTTGTTTTGAAAAATATTCAGAACTTTTTCACAAGGATGTTGATGTATAATCGGCACCAAATCAACTGGCACCTATGCCAATTGAATCAGTTAAAACTATTGTTTCTTCTCAGAAGTTAGATCCTCGTGTATATACTAAGATAAAGAATATAACAAATATAGTATGGAGGTTATGGCCAAGTGGATAAAATCCAAATAACAAATAAAATAAGGTGATCCTATGTTTTTTCTTTAAAGAGTTGAAGATCTAGAAGAGAATATTTGGGTGGAGGATAATGTAAAAGCTGAGAAAAAAAAGAATACTCTATTTAAAATAAAATTTCATTTTTTATAGGTTGCTAAAATCATAAAGTGCATTGAATTGGAATGTTCTCAACTTAGAGAAGAAGTGCAAAAAGAACAAATCATACAGAGTTTTCCAGAAAAAGATAAATGGAAAAAAACACTACAAAAAGATCTGAAATGTGAAGAAGTGGATGAATAATTTCTTTTAGAATTTCTTCAGAGTTCTAGGAACAGAAGTGAAAAATCTTCTTCTCAAAAGAAATGTTAAGGAATTCAACAAAATCCTCTTACTGATCAAGATCAGACTCAATCTTTAGAAACCATTTCAAAAATAATTCCTTCTCCAGTCAAGCAAGGTTGTCAATGTTCTCATACCAAAAAGGTAATTGCCATAAGTGAAAAAGTGAATGAAGAAAAAAAAGGAAAAAGGGAAAGGAAAAGGAAAATATCCTATTAAAGAATCAAGGACATCAAATGAACTGGAATCATATGATGATGATACTGATTCAAAAAACACAATTTCATTGAAGAAAATGCTATTACATTGTTCATGTGTTGAGAAGAATTGAATAGACTATTTTTTATCTCCCTAGAATTGAAGGAAGAAATTAATTTCATCACATAAAACCAAAAGAAGAAGTTCGGTTCAGTAAGAGAGCTCAAAAATAGAGTTTTATCGATAGAAGCTGATTCAAATGTTCAGAGTGATAGTTCGGTTGCTCAAAATAAGGCTTTCAATAAGATGAGTATGTGGTCATACAAAAAATAAAGCTCACTGAGTAAACATGTGGAATCAATTGAAGTCTTATGGAGGATTTCAAATGATCTGGTTTTTGCTTTTAATAAGCATGAAAATGAAGCTATTGAAAGGCAAAATTAGATCTTAAAAACCCATGGAGCTGATACTCCTTCATGAAAAGAGTTCCAAAAAAGGATGAATGATTTCTAGATAGATTTTATGAAGGTATAATCATTAGAGATGAAATAGTTTTGATGATGAAACAAAATACTATGTTGACTCAATAGAATAAAAATTTTAAAGATAGAATTGATACCCTTGAAGAAGTGATTAGAGTTCAAGAAGAGTTTATCAAAAACCAGGATCAAATTTTTTCTAATCAACAAGAGTTTCTCAAATCCCATGGTGATTTTATCTCAAAAGACAATAAAATGATAAATAAGTTGAAGGGTTTTCATCATGAGTTGATCAAGAAAGAGAACGAAAGTGAAAAAAATTTATGTTTTGTAGTATCCTTAAACGTTTTTTCCTAACAGTTATTAAACTTCTAAGTTTCAATGAATCATGTCTTTATTTTTATTGTTTTTCATCCTGTTTCCTTCAATCCCTTTTAGGATAATTCATTATGTTTTCAATTATTTTTGTAAGTCACCAAGGTAGATAATTTTTTATAAAACGAAGTTAATGTTTCACAAAGGGGGAGAAGTGTTAATGTCATATATAACTATAATACATCTAAATCAAGGAAAAAATACAATTACAATCCTTATTAAAGTATATACCTAAGGGGGATTTAGTTTTATTAATTTTCTTTTTTTAGAAGATTTTGCATAACTCAGGACGAGAGAAGTATTTCTTTTTATGTTTTACTTTGTGTTTAGTGCTTTCCAAAAAGGGGGAGATTTTTAAGTCAAAAGTATTCTTTTGACTTTTATGTTTTTTGTTTTGGAAATCACAAATCTCATTTTATTCATTTCTCAAATTAAGTTCTTTGAAAATGTTTTATATGGTTATCACACTCACTATGTCAAACACATTGAATATATCAATCATATTGAATTTGTCAATCGTATTGACTCTGTCACTCATATTGAATATGTCAATCCTATTGAATCTTTCAATTGTATTGACTCTATCAATTGTAGCGACTCTATCAATCGTAGTGACTCTATTAATCCTACAGACTCTATCAATCATACTGACACTATCTATCATACTCATTATTATGCATCATACTCAAATTACATCATATTAATAAAATTCACTATGTAATATTAATTGTACTTTTTGTTACTTTTATAATATGTGTGATCACATAAATTTATATAAACACATTTTTTATATCAATCTTAATCATGATTATCATTGTCATATATCATTTTTTAACTAAAATGATGTCATAGATTTAGTAATAAATTAATCAAAACAATGTCATATTTTCTATTTCAATATGATTGTTTCAATGCCAGGGTTCCATGTCCCTCTGAGTTTTTCGGAGAAATACGACCATTGGAGAAATATGACCATTGGAACTAGAGGCCTATAAATAGAAGATCATTTGAAGTTGAGAAAAATAAAGAGATCTTTTTTATCAACTTTTACTTTTTTCATGTTTCAAGAGATAGATTTTTTGACTTCTCTCTTTCTTCATTTTAAATCAATGGGATTAAAAAATGTTAAAGACTTGTTATTAGTTATTGTATGTTAATAAGAGATTTGTTTTTCATTGTGCATACGACCAGGAGATAACGATCGAGGGATGGAGGGGATAAGCAGACGATGTGAAAGATCTTCGTATCGAGGGCTTGCAAAGTGATTGAAAGAAATTTGTACTGATTACCTATAAAATCTAGGGCTTGTGGGGATATGAATATGAATGTGCCGATCATCGTATCAAGGGATTACCAAGGTAGTGGTACGACAGACCCTTTATCCTAGGTTAAATGATACCCTTCTCTTTGGGATAAAAGAATTTTCATACTTTTATTTTTCGCTGCTATATGTATAAGATAGGGAATTATATAGTTTCCTCTTTCATTTCATATTCATTTCAATTGAAATTGTTTCAATCACAATTCTTTTGATATATATTGTATTATTAGATTCTATACTCTATATGGTAGAATCATTCTCATTTTTCATACTCTAATTATTGTATTTATTTTTAATATAATTTTTTACATTACTTATAGTATTACATCGTATCACACCTATTATATTCATGAAGATTATAGTTATTTGTATTTTTTGAGTTTTATAAGTTTAATAATTTTAAACTAATTTCTTTCTCAATTGTTTTAATACAATTCTTTTAACATACAATTTCCCCCTATTGTATTGTGCCATATAATACACATATATATCTATATTATAATCCAACACATATGTTTTATGAAATGGGGGAAAAGGTAAATTATTATGGGATTCTGAATGAAGGATTTCCTTCTATATGACACTCAAAAATGGGTCATTTGGATGAGATTTTTTGTTAAAGAAATATTTATTGGGGGATTCACCAATGGGGGAGGCCTATAACTTACATTAAATATTAATATATATATATATATATATTTCTTGGGAATATTAATAAATATGTGTTTCATATAAATATTATTACCTCACATATTTTTTTGGATGGAGGATCATTACTTTAATCATAAGGGGATATGGGACCATATGTATAATGTTGAAACATAAAGCGAGAAGGAGCCCCATATTGCTTTCAAGAAAACATGACATCATAAGCTGTGGTTATGAATAATTATGTGATACCTAAATTTGTGTGTACATGGATAATTGATTATTTTTTGTTTTCAAATCATGAAATTAAATATAGTTTTTTATTACCTTTAAATTAAGGCATACAGTGCACAAGGATCCGTAAAAGGAATTTGGAATACATTAATCAACCAAGATGACCAGGATTTGGAAATTATAAGAATTTTTTAGACAAATTAGGAAGATAAGTACTCTATTGAATACATATTATATTATAAATAATTCGATATTGAATACATGATTCTGATCACTATATATTTTTTACCTATCTTGTTGAATCCTTTTGATGAGTTCTTTTATCAACAGAATACATGATCAAAAGGGTGAACTCTGGTAGACCTACCCTGGTCATTTAGATCTTGTGGTTATTTGGGGGGCCTTGAAACTTAGTTTCCAAAATAATAAATCGATGTTAAGGTACACTATTCAATAAAATATGGTATTTCTATTATAGATTCCCCACTTTATTACATGATTTCTTCATCATTTTATGAAAACAACATAAAAGTGTAACAATCCAGGATCCAAAGATTTAGTGTCATGGAAATATAAGGACCATAAATAAATTATTAGAAATAAAATCATAAATATAAACTTAATATCATTATATTTATACTTATAAATATCTATTTATCATGATTACATACAGTCTCCATAAGATACACATCAAAGAAATGCGTGAGATAAAATCCCCGTAAGAGGATAAATATGGAAATGAATCAATATAACAATGGAGGGAATAATAATTATCATCATAACATAATTGGTGTATAGTTATTATAATCATTATATGAAACATTAGATAAATTAATGTAATGTGTTAAATCATAATGATGAAACATCGTGTCTTAGGGGTCAAATTTCAAACATAGTTGTAAAAAAATCTATCATCAGGTTAACACATAACATATGTGATTGACAATAAAAACATCATTGTGAAAAAAATACATATTCATGTTAAAAAAAATCACATTATCTCATTAGATACAACATATTACCTAATTAATTTGTGAGCTATATAATTCTTGGCCCACTCGTCACATCATAAAATTTTGATAATCATTCAAGAGACATAGAACGTAACACAATCATAAAAATTAAATAAACCATAGAAAATAATATGGTTAATAAGGATTTCAAAAATAATTCATTCATGAATAAACATTGGGGATTCCAAAACAATATAAAGAACATATTTGGATTAGAAATAATCACTCCTAAGTTAAGAATTTATCACTCAAGTTGAATCAAAATATGTTTTTGGAAGAATAGTTCTTCTAGTAAATCTTTATATTTGTGATAATATCCTGTTTAGAACCATGTGTATCAATAAAAATAGAAAATAAGAATAAATAAATTTTATATATTGGAAAATAAATGAACATCGATACTGAAATATGATGTGAAATATTGAAAACCACAATGAAATAGATTTTAGTTTTAGAATACCATGAACAAATGTTTTAATGTGTTCTACAATTGTATATAATTTTATGTTTGCTAAAATTAGATTCATTAATTACATAATTACAGACCTATTATTTATGTATATGATTTATTTTAATTTGATATTGTTCATTTATAGAATTTTTTTTGAGTTATAGTGATCAAATTATTCATTCTAAGAGTGTTCATTTTCTTGGTTTTTATAATCTGTTCAATCATATACAAGTATATCAATTCATTTAAAATGAGAATAATTATCCATAATTAAAATTATATGATATTATTTAACACAAATAAGTAAAAATGGTCTTATATGGCATTTATTTTCTTATATGTGGATGAGTTATTAGACAAATGTCAATGATAAACATTATGATTATTTTGGTGGTTTTTCAATCATCATGAACTAGTTTTTTTATTATTAATTAAAATGTAAATATATTAGATCAAGTAAATAGAAAATCTATATTATAAATTTTAAAATATTTTTTACCTATTACATCAGTTTTCTATATATCCATTAAGGTGTTAATGGAAAATGAAAACTCATTAACCACCAAGGTGGTGAATAGGGACATCGCATATGATTTATTCCTTTTTAGAATAAAGGAATAAGAGAGAAAATTTTATAGATGATATTAAAATTAAAAAAAATCTATTATATATGTAAGAATGGATCTGTCATGCCACTTTGTAGAGGGAAATTGATGAGATATTATTATAATAGAATAAAATAAAATGAAAATAAGAAGGATTATACCTCTTGAATATATTCTCCTTGATAACCTCATTAAGGCACTTGGTATTAGCCTTTTATTGAGAACATGAACTCTTATATGTCAGGTAGTGTCGTGGGAGTGGAATTGGAAAAACTGTATACATTATACATTGATTTGGAGGTTTAAAGGGAAGAGGATTCAAGGAGTAATATTTATAGGGGTGGAGAGGGGTGTTTTGTAATTATTTTATTTATTAGTTTGTTATTTTAGATCTACACTATAAATAGCTTGGATTACTATTAATAAATACAGAAACTATGTAAATATTTTTCTATATAATGGTTTTTACATCATCCATGAGTCAATAATTCATGTATTTGACTTAACATGTTAAATATCGTAAATTAAAATATATCAATAATCAAAAAAAAAAATATAATATTTTTGAAAAATACCAAAAATTCACCCTAATTTTTTTGGATCTGTAGATTTCAAAATTGGAGTACATATTATGAAAATAATTTTCTTAGGACAATAAATTTATGTTTTAATTAAAATAATCATTTATTAGAAAATTCTATATTTAAATATTATAATCTATTTTATGAAACGTTGAAGAATTACGTAGGGTACTATAAAATGAAATTATAATTATAATATATCAAATTTTAATTTATGAATATATTTTATGAAAATAAATTTTTCTTTAAATTATTATATGGTTTTTGAAAAAGTAAATAATGATTTATATTATATAAAAATATCAACTATTATTTTATCATTTAATAAACATTAATTTACTTGTAAGATGATATAAGTATATTTTGATTGATTTTTTTAGACATCTAAATCTTATTTATAATTTCATAGGTGATTTTACAATTCTATCATCTAGATTACTATTTCTTATTGTCATATTAATATACTATTGCTTAGGTGACTATTCTATCATTATAGGTTTCTTAATTTATAAAAATTCCACATAATTCATTTTCCTCATAGAATAATAATTTTTTATTAGGATCCCTATATAATACATGTGTTTAAAACTATATAACATGATTTTAAGAAGGTAAATTCTATTGATAAATGTTTGGTTCATTGCATTCTTACCCCATTTTTTAATTTCTCCCTCTAAATATTGTTTTACATACTAAGGTGAAAAGTTAATATTTATTTAACCTTTATCACATCCTCCAGTTTCCAAGTTTCCTCTTCATACTCATGGTTCCTTCACAACAAATTTACAAGGAAACTCACCTTGGTGCAATAGAATTTGACTCTATAGTCAAATATCTTAACAATCCCCTCTTCATAAGAGAGTTCATTCACTAATTATACAACCACAAGATTTAGAACATAAGAGGGGAAAGGTATATACCTCATCAAAAGAGATTTATGGAACACATCCTGAATTTGAGCCATGTTCGGTGGATGTTCAAACTGATAGGCCACATATCCTATTTGATAAAGGATTTCTAACAGTATAATGTAATTTAGACTAAGATTCCCTTTCTTTACAAATTGCATTACTCTATTCCATGGTGATATTTGAAGAAAGAATTTATCATTAACAATGAACTCCAATCACATTCAATGTTTTTTATCATATAAAATTTTTCCTACTCTGAGAAGTATTTATATGTTATTATATGGATCAAAAATTTTATTTTATCTCTTTCATACGATTAGGTCCATGTATCTTCTATTATCCAACATCATACCAAAAAAATTTAATTATACATTTCTTCCCATACAAACCTTCATATAGATCCACTAAAACACTTGAGTGGAAGATATTATTATATGATAACTCAATAAATATGATATGATCATCCCATAATAATTTTAATTCCTTTTTATAGGATATGAACATGACCATGACTATCTAAATAATCATTTCATATTGTCCACTAGTTCGGGGTGATAGATAGTGATGAAATTCAATTAAGTACACAAATTATTTTAGATATTTCTATAGAATTTATATTTTAACTGTGGATCAGGATTAGAGATGGTCTAAAGTGGAACCCCATTAAGCCTCACCACTTCCATCACATATATGTTGTAATGATATTCAAGCAATAAATATTCCAAAATAATGATAAATTGAGAATTATTGGTGGGTCGTTCCACCATAATACATATAACATTGTTCCCTTTGGTTGTTTTTGGGAGTTCAGAGATGATGTAGAAAGTGATATTCATCCATTTTCATGTATGTAATGGTAATGGTTTCATCTTCCCTTTGGGCATATTATTCTCTTGTTTAACTTTATAACATATCCAGAACCATGGGATATACTCTGAAATATCCTTATTCAAGTTTTCCCATGAGATTTTTTTCTCAAATATTACACTACATCTTGGAACTTCTAGGATGGATGGAGAATTATGAGCTATCTAAATTATCCAATAGCTATTTATAATCATAGGTTATGGGAAAAAACACACCCTTATTTCCAACCAAATAACACCATCATAATAGATTGGTAACTCTTGTAGGTTCCTTTTATTTACCAAAGTCACCTTCCTTTTAAGATCCAAAGCATCCCTTTGTGCCACCTTGACCTTAATTAGCTCTAAAAATTTCCAATTATTCATGTTTAGATCCATCAATGTAAGAATACACTTTATACTCTTTTGAATAGTATACATTTAGAAATTGTCACCATAGAAATAATTTGGCTATATTTTCAATGAAAAATCGTAGTTTCTTTCTCTATATCATGTATCTGGTAGATATGTTTTTGGATTATCAACTTTTTTGAGGTTTAGGATATCTATTTGTCATTTTACATTAGTGTACAACCCAATCATTTCTTCTAAGCATCACAATATAACAAATAAAAACATCTCTACTCTTTGGTAGTGTGTGTATAGGTGAATTGATTATCTGCTTCTTGACATCCCTAAAGCATTCCTCACATTTATCCATCAATAAATGCTCTACCTTGTTACATGTTATCATAGTTAGTGGGTTAGACATGCATAAAAATATCAAAAAATGACATAAGTATCCTACTAATCGAAGAATAATATGGATTTAAATGAAACTAGTTGGTTTAGTTCATTGTTCAATTACCTTATTCCTAGAAGGGTCAATAAATATTCCTTCACTTCTGATCATGTGCCGTAAAAATGTAACAACCTTCATCCAAAAGTCATACTTTCTGAACATGGAATACAATTTCTCACTCCTTAATGTCACCATCACTATATTTAGTTTTTTTCATGTTCCACCATAATCATGGAGTCGGTGAGAATATCATCAATAAACACTACCAGAAATTTTTTAGTGCATAATTTGAAGGCTCTAATAATCAATTCCATGATTCTTTTTGGGGAATTAGTAAGTAAAAGGGGAATCATCGGGAACTCATAATTCACATACCTAGTATGGAAAGTAGTCATCATAATATCATTATTCTACACATTCACTTCAGAATATATAGAAAAAATTAACCCTTTGAGATGTATTGAGATACTTGTAGTAGAATAAACAAGTCAACAATACATGGGAGATGATAGTTGTTCTTTATGGTGATCTTTGTGAGATCTTGATAATAAATACCCAACTGCATTGAACCATATTTATTCAAGGGTAAGGGTACTGAAAACCCCAAAGGATATTCACTAGAATATTTATAACCTTTTTCATGTGCTCTTATAGCTTCTTAATTAAGTCATCAAGTTTGATTGTGTCTATCCATTAGAGACAGTTTTTATAGTTCTGGCACTCGATATTTGTTCTATTAATAACTAAACCACAAGATAAGGGAGAATTCAATGTAACTATTTGGGAAATACATTTTTATATTTCATATAAATAGTGATTTCATCGAGGATGATACATTCATTTGACTCTATCATTTTATTAGTTTATGTTTCTATAATGGGTATAAACACCCACACCCATGATGGATTTTCTTATAGTGATTTAAGATCTTCCATTTATTTGTAGAGGAGCATGGAATGGTTTAAAAAATGAAAATTTACTTCTTTGACTGATATTTGAGAGGTTCTCTATATAACAATAGACATTCCATTCATAGTATAGTTTCAAATACCTCAAAGGGAAGTTTTATGAACTTCACTAGATGAATATTCCCACATACAATAAAATGAAGAGGGTCCAATAATTAGGTTGCAAGGATCTCACCACTATTTTAATATTGATATCTCCACTTTAAGGTGTCAGTGATTCAATCTAATAGTACTTAAAAACCTATATGATATCAATAACTTTGTGGAATCATCATAAAATAATACATTTTTGATTATTTAGTGAATAGGAAGTGTACATTGTACTAAATCATTTTCATTCTATACTTCAATTTTAGTGATGACAACATTTTTCCATTCATCATATTTAATTGGTGGTAGCTATTGCATATTACCATCATGGATTAAAGGTTAATTGAATTAGCTTACATAGTTCCCTTGCTCTATATAGTTGAGAAATTGAACCTTTTGTGGTTCATTCCATTCATCTATCATGTTGGATGGTTTTTTCACATCTCTCCCACATTTATGAGAATTATGTCCTTCTCTCCCACACATAAGACATTTCCTTATCCCTTGGAGGAAAATACTATGATGATTATTCCCATGTTTTAGACATTTGGGTTGTTGAGATTTCATTCCACCATTGTCAATAGATCCCCCATCTTGAAAATACATCATTTTTTATATCTATAGCCATGAGAAAATTTAGAAAACTCTATCTCTGATTTTAGATCACATATAAAAATTTCTTTACAAATACCAGATTATCTAATATATAGATCCTTTAAAATTAATAGTTTTGAACCACTAAATCACCAATCTATTTTTCTTTCATTTTTTTAACAAACCCTACGTCATTTCATGGATGCCTTATGTTGTTTTCTTTAAATGTCATAAACAATTCACATTCCTTTGGATTCAACTCTTTCAATTGTACCTCCATATTTTCAAAACAATTTCAAGGTAAATTGTTTCTTAGATATACTTTTTTAATGTCTTCCCACTCTATATATATTATATTTCATCATTTGTTATGTTATTGTTTACCAATTCTTACCATTGACTAGACTCCTAATCTAAATAATAAATAGGTAGAGTCACCTTCATCTACCAAAAATGTGGATCATAAAAAAATATTATACATGTAGTTAACAGATTGTTTCATAACAAGTAGCGTAGAAGATCAACTAAATGTTTGTTTTAATTTCCACATAAAAAACTTTACATCCATTTGTTTTATCATAGGAGAAGGAGGTTTTTCCACCTAGTTCATGGAATTATTCATAACTGAAGATAGCTAGTTAAGAATCACCATGAATTGTTTTCACTCCACCTAAAAGATTATTGGGTATTTAATTTGGTCAATCATTTTTTCCCCTGAAATGGATATTGGTGATGGTTTTACATAGTTCCCACCAAATTCAAAAACTGTATCTGTTTATACCAATATTAAGTCAAAAAAGCATGAATAATTTATTTATTTTATGATATTGACAACAAATTCATATCTTATGGATCACTATATTTATAATTTTTATAAAACAATGCATTTTAGACACTTAAATATACAAATACTTATATGTAGGGTTTCAACTAATGTTCTCTAATATGAATTCCAAAATTAACTAAACCATGATCTAGTACCAACTTCAATGAAAATACTTTTCATAAATGACTTCTACATCATTTAAAAGAAAAAAATAGAAAATTGTTCCAATCCAAAATCCCAAGTCTTAGTGACATTTTACAAATAGGGCAATGAAAAACATATAAAATTTAAATAAATATTTAATTGAAAACATCTTTATTATCCCCCCCAAAAACACATTCTTCATAGAACTTATAGTCGCCAGAGGATACACATCAATCAAATGGGTGATATAAAATCCTAGTAAGAGGATGAATAAAGAAATTAATAAATATAATAATAGTAAGCATAATAAACATCATCATAAAATAATAAAAGGAACATTATTATAATCATTATATGTAACGTTAGATAAAGGCATGGAAAGTGTAAATTTATAAAAATGAAACATCGTGTCTTAGTGGTCAAATTCCAGACATAGTTATGAACAATGACAACATCATGTTCACTTATAACATATCTGGACAACCATAATATGATCATTGAGAAAAAATTAATAGAATCACTTTAATTCATATTTCAAATTATCTCATGAGATATATTACATTACACAATGCATTATAGGGCTAAATAATATGGGTCCCATCTATCACATTATAACATTTACATAATCATGCATTCCACATATAATGTATTACAATCATAACCATGAAATAACCCATGAAAAGGAATGTTTTTAATATGTATTTGATAATTAATTCCTTCATGATTAAAATTTGGGTTACCAAAATGGAAGACCATATTTAGTTTAGAAATCATCACTCTTCGGAAAAGAAAAAATAACCCAAGATGAATCAAATTGTGGTTTGGAAAAAAGAGTTATTTTGAGAGATAATTAAATTGTCATAATATAGAATTTTTGAAAAAATTATATTCATAAAAATAAACGGTAATAAAAATAAAATGATATATAAGTAACATTAAAGAAACATCCATCCATAAATTTTGAGGGAAAGAGGTAAAACCCTATAAAAGAGAGTTGGTTTTGAGAATCCACTTCCATTTTGTCTGAATAGATTCTATACATGTAAATAATATTCTATATAATAATGGTAGACTCATTATTAAGAACCTATTATAAATTTATTTCATTTATCATAATATTATTATGTTCATTGATGACCATTTTGATGAGTTATAGTGTTAAATTTCTACATACAAGGAGTTCTTGTTTTCATTGTTTTAATGATCGGTTCAATTTAATATAAAAATAAAAATTCATGTAAAATGAGAATATTTGTCCAAAATATATATTATATGATATTAATGAAGTTATATTTGTTTAAATGGAAAATTATATCATGTTTTTATATGCGGATGATCAATTAGGTAAAAATTTAATGGTAAACAGTTACATTATTTTGTGGTTTTTTAGATCAGCATTAACTAGTTGTTTTTAATTATAAAATAGTAAGTAAATATATTAGTTATATAACATAAAAAAGTTTTAATATATATTTTACAATATCTTATAACAACTATAATGGGTTTATGACCAAACAAGAAGGTGGTAATGGAAAATTAATGCTCTTCATTCACAGACGTAATGAATTGAAACATCACAAAAGATTTATTAATTTTCAAAATAAAAGGATAAGATAATATATATGATGATTGATATTACATTAAAACAATAATATCATAGTATTTATGTAACACATGAGTTATCATGAAGATTTTTGTAAGAGAGGTGTATAATAAAATAAGATAAAATAAAAGCGAAAGAAGGAGTATTTAACATATTGACTATCTTATCCTTGAGAACCTAACTATGGAATATGGGTAGTGTATTTTTTTGAGACTGTTAGATATTGGACATGGGAAAGAGTCATGGGAAGTGAGCTGTGAAGAATTTAGACATGATACAAAGATTTTTAGGACTGTGAGAATATGCAGTGAGGGGTGGTATGTATATGGGAGGAGAGGGTTGTTTTTTATTATTTTATTCATTAGTTTACTTTTTTTGGTTCAGGACCATAAATATTTTACTATTAACATGACATAACAAATTAATAGGGTAATTATATTAGGTTATAATGGTTCTTACATCTGTGATGACTCAATAATTCATTTTTCGGTCTTAAATTGTTAATTATCATAAATTATCTATTTCATTATTCACAACAAATTAAAATATTGTATAAAAATACCACAAATTTAGCTGAAAAAATATTCAATATGTATCATTCAAAAATAGAATCCATTTCATGAAAATAATATTCTAAATATTTAAATTTTAATTTTAAATTGAAGTCATCATTTTATTAAAAAATGACTATTTTAATGTTGTAACATCATTTATGAAAGATTGAAAAATTAATTAATGTCTCATTAAATTACTTTTTAATTATAAGGAAACCCAATTTTATTTTTTTAATAAATTTTATTAGAATAAATTTTCATTCAAATTAATATTTTAATTATAAAATTGTAAATCAGAATTTATGTTTTACAAAAATATTAACTACATATTTATTAGTTATGAAACATTTATTTACATATACCATGATATAATTATATCAAATATTAATTTATAAGATACAAAAATTTAATTTATACATTCATTGGGTAAATTACTAGAATATTGGCCAGATTACTATTCATAATGGTCGTGATACAATTCTAGTAGTCATGTTACTATTCCATTGGTATTGGTTCCTTAATTTTTATAAATACCACTTATTTAATTCTTAACATATGAGAATAAAGTTTTTATAGGGTTCCCTATTTTATAGTTAGGTTTTATACTATATAATATAATTATAAGTAGAAAAATTACATATATAAAATTATGGGTCATTACACCCACGGTGTTGCATTGGAGGAAAGGTTTTTTCCCAGTTGAATTAGATAGGGACATATTCAAATTTGTGTTTCACTAGGGGGAGATCTCCCCTATTTTGAGGCTTTAGGGAAGTCATTTTTTAATAAGGGCTATGAAAAGGTATTAATCATATTTATACTAGGGAAAGTGGTTTCCCTAGAAATGCTAGGGTGATGTGGTAGTCTTAATAATACAAGGTCTAATTGGTTTCCCAAGTGACACTAATGAGAAGTAATCAATTTAGTGAACATAGGGAAAACATATCACCCTAGTAAAATTCGGGCGAAGTGGTCTCTATAGATATTAAAATAAATCAATGCTCAATATTTGTGGTAAGGGTTATGTATAGATTTATATAATAATGTGAAGCTGTATTTTGTTTTTAGGAATAGGTCATTCACCATAGTGTGGAAAAAATAAAGAGCAAGTGGTCCATAGTAAATTTTATTAATGTTTTACACCAACGGGAAACCTGATCTACACAAGTTCAGCTTGAATCCAGTGGTTTTGGAATATATGTTTTACCAAAGGAGAATTATAGACATGGTATTGAGAGTCAATAAATAACATATTGATGTTGTATCATATTCATCGTAAAGTATACAAATGTGGAACTGAAGGGTTCTATTTATTATAAAATTTAGGGTGTTTAAATAAAGATGGATTTGGAATGCATGTTTTTCACTTGGGTGAGGAAAATAAATAAGGAATCAGCATAGAATTCATATAATATAGACCATGGGAACACTACTGGGGGCTTGGTTAGGTATGTTATGAAACATTAGTGTTTCTATTAAAAATAATGGTGGTTTTTCTTGGTTTTTTCTTTTATTTTTTTACGGTAAAGATGACATTAAAAAATAAGTTTTGTAGTGATTTTCCCAACAAATTAGTGGATAAAATTGTAATAATTATGTCCTAATACTATAGTCATGATGATTCAGGTGTGAATAGATCCCCGAAAAAGAGAAAATTTCACACATAAGTTGAACATGGGGGGTATATTAGTAGTGTAATCTACCTGTGAAAACCATCATATTGTGCTAGTAATTTTTCAAAAACAAGCGATGTGAAAATAATTAATAGTGGTGGTGTGAAGTATTTCGTATATTCATTCATTAATGTGTAATAAAATTCATAATTTTATTTAAATATAATGATTCACACTACTCGAGGTAAAAATATTTCCCTTCATCTTTGAATTTAATTATCCATAATAATACTAACTGTGTAGGATTTCAACACCCCTTTTTGATTGGATTAAATATATTAGAGAATATTATTTATGATTTTGTGATAAGATATAGCTAAAAATTGAGGATGGTAAAATTTTTATTGTGATGTACTTTGGTAAACAACTAGGGACATAGATAGAGGAGGGATTTTTTGTAATTTTTTTAAAATTCCAAATGCTTCTACCCTCACCTGTATTTTACTGAGGGTACTTTTTCTCCTTATTTATAAATATAACCAATTTAGTGATTCTTAGAGTATAAAAATAAAGGATAAAAATAGAATTTTATAATCATAAAATGATTCCAATTCAATTATCAAAAAAATATTGAAATCACATGGTTAGGATATCATCATGAGTACGATTCGTTCTTGATGAATCATGCGAGAATATTATAAAAATTCACAAAGAGTTCCCCGAATCCTGGATCCCTCGATTATATAAGACAATATTTTTTATAGAAATATTCATACCAATCCTAGTCGAATAAATTCTACACAATTAGTTTTTAGCATACACCATCAAAACTATGGTCTAAAATTAATCCAATGGAATTTATATCAATGAAGAGGGAACTAGTCTGGTATACAAGATGAACTTAACCATAATTTCTCTTTACAAACTATATCCTATATCATATTTATAGATTAATATATACAAATATATAATTATCTTTTTATCCCCTATTAATATGAAGGTATTGAATAAGGATGGAGCTATATAATTTTCATGTGGTCATATGATGGAATTTATGTTTCTATATAAGGTCTATAGAATGTGAAACATATTAATATAAGAGATAACAATGGTTACCATTTATCTGTCCATTAGATTTACAGGATGTGTGTTTATAAAATCTCTTAATTAGTAATGGATTTGTGAATCCATGGGATCCCAAAATCCAATAAATTATATTTGACACAAATTGAAGAGGGTATCAGTATATGTTATATCTAAAATGACTCTAAAGAATCAAACCTTTTGTTTATGTATGGTTAATTTATTCCCCTAGAGGAAACACATAAAGCTTTTGATTGGATGCCTCTTGTATCTCATGAACTATTAATAATAGTTTTAGAAACCATCGTATTGACCCATCAATGATATAACATTAATTTTGAGTCATTTATGAAGGAATTATTACTACCTCAAAGGAATGGAACAAGCAAAAATATCCTAAAAGAGTAACTTACAATTAAGAAGTATTGGGTCCTAGGAAGCCATTATCCAATATTAGAGATGGTCGTTTATGATGAGTGTGGTTATGATATTAACCCTAGAATCCCTCCAAATATATGACTGGTGGGATTTCTAGGAATGTTTTCAAGGAAGAAACCAACTTCTAAAGTGTGATTCCTTAAAAGTGCCTTCCTATAATCAATTTTTATGGAAACCATGTATGAACATAGAGAGACTATGGGATTGGTGGTGCTGGTGATGGAAAATATCCAGCAGTATCTATTTAACATTTTCACCTGGTGGAAACCCTTCCATATTTTGAGTTTATATTGAAGTATTGTGGGGATGGGATGAAACATACTTTAATGCATGTGTGATTCACAATGAATTCAACATACTATAGTGAAAATTCATCTCATTCATTTAATTTGTTTTCTTCTATGAGGACCCTATAAATGAAATTTGATGTAGTCTCAAGTATTTGAGTCTATACTAATTATTCATTTCATTTTTTTATTTTACTCCCCATTAGAATAATAATGGATAGGGATCATAGATAATAATAATCATGGTAATACATGTTTTATTTAAGGGGTTGTTCATTGGATAAATGGGTGGATGGTGATGTTATATATGATTATTACATTACCTATAAAATGGAATAATGATTTTATTTTTTATAACAGTTATACATATCCCCACAATCAAATGTAATAGTAGTGAAGAATCGTATAGTTTCTTGAAAACACTATGTAATTATTTTCAAAGTAGTGAAAAAACAAGTATAAAGTTGATTATCATTTACTAACTTAAGTATCTAACACTGAGGTATTCCTATTATTTATTATAATCACAACCTCATGTAATTGTATCATGTGGAATTATTTGGGGTCCTAATGATGTGGATCATGGTTGGGGTATGTGAACTGCTAAAAGAGTCTAGCATTCGAATGACGATGGTGTAGTTATGTAGTCATCAAATCATATTAATCCAAGTGATTCCAAATGAATCGTAGTTGAGGAACTAGAATGACATGACACTAGTCTTAATCAAGTCATCTAATGACTATGGGAGGAGAGCTAGACCTATGTAGAGGGTAAAATACCTTAAAATAAACTAAAATTAAAGTTCCCCAACCATTGTTTAGTGCCAATAAGAGGGTTGGGTGAATTTATAGGTTATTTAAACCTTGAGGCCACTCAACTATATAAATAATTTTCCTTTTCATTTGAAATTTTTGACCTATTGGTGGTTCTTAGAAATAGATATAATATTCATCATTTTTTGAATGTAAAGGAATCAAATGATATACACTATGAGACTAATCTCATAGAGGTGGTGTTATGAATATGATAACAAGATATTATTTTTATACTACTTAATTGTATATCTATACCACATGATATGTGATTTGTATTATTGATTTATTCCCAAACAAAGGGTCTTCCATTTGATACACTAATTAATAAGATGTATTTGTTAATATTATGTATATATATTTTTTAATTTAATAAAACTTTTAATATTAAAAAATTCCTAAAATGAGTTATTATTTCAGTCTAATGAATATGAGTATGGATAAATAACAGAAAAATCAATATTAATTCCCTCCATTATACTGATAGTTTTTGGGAAGCTAATAAATCTATAATAAGGGAAACACTCACTTGATAATAAATAATGCATGAATATGTGGTGGTGTATTTTTATCGGTTTCTCCCCAATTCTATTGGTATTTGTAGTGAAAAAACTAGAAAGCCACAATATGAAATCAAATCCTAGAACACGTTAAATCTATTCTATTAGAAACTTCTCTATTTTTGTGAGTTTTAAAGACCATATTTGATTAGGTTTTTATATGTGTGAATTTTTGGGTACTGACATTGGGAATTATTGATTGTAGATTCCATAACACCATGACATTTTAGTTATGTATCATGTTTATTAAAATAATGATATTATTTGAATCATAGACTACTATTTTAAATGATAATATATCTATTGTTGTGGAATCACTTAAATTAGTTATCCCACAGACTCCTCTCAATAAATGATATAGTTTAGATATATAAACCAACCATGTTCATGGTGTTATATGAAACTTACTGAATACTCACCTTATTAATAGTTTGTATTTTTCCCAATGACTCAATACACACGATGAATAATATATTTTTATCCATACACACCTCTACCAATTTACCTAATTTCGGATAGGTTGATAAGGAACTAGGAAGATGTGAGGTGCATCACATTGTTTGATCATTATCTATATAAATTTTTAATTATTTATAATGTTAACAAATCACATATAATCATCCTTAGACAATAAATATGGGGTGGAAAACCCACCTGATCTACTATAATTAGTTCATGACTATCCTCCCAGTGATCTTTCTTATTTAATCATTTTCATCAAATATATTAATGATTCATCCCTTGAGGATGGATGTAAACACCAACTGTAAAATGGTTGTTTAGTGGGAGGTGTGAATACTTTAAACCCATCTATAAAATGTGTTATGTCATTGGATGACTCCCCTAGAGTTGATAATGATGGGGATCATATTATATAGGATAGATATGTGGATCTATAAATATTGGTGACTCTAGTAACAAATCCAGAACAAAAATAGATATAGATGAGTATCATTATTTCCTTTTTGTGAATGTGGTATTGAGTAAAAAATATATAAACCTTTTATTACATAAAACAATAACCCATTTTGTGGGATCTTTGATATACATTCCTCAATCCTTGTTCTCTACTGGCTAGACCATAGTGAGGTTGGGTCTATCCCAATTACAATAGTTTATGAAGTGGTTGAATTGTATTTTCATATAGATACATTATTTTATACGATGCTATAGTTCCAGATATTCACTCTAAATAAAAAATCAATATATAAATTTCAATCATACATGTTATAAACTTGAATTAATTAGTATATGGATGATTATTTTTGAGACTTCCCTAAGCAATTTGAATAGTAATATATGGTAACATCAGGAATAATTATTGTTTTAAGGAAGTTGGGTTTTTAGCTATTTAAATATACTTGGTATAATGAAGGAGATTATTGATTTGTTCTTGAAATGATATAATTATGTGGAATTCATCAATGAAATATAATTAATTGTATGTTATACTAGATTGATAGGATTGGTGATTTAATAAGAATCACAACATAAAGATGTGCCATTAAAGAAAGTGTGATTGTATAATGATGGGGATTCACACATAATCTATATTTTGTAATATATGTGTTATTCAATGGAGAAAATAGTTGTATTCAAAAATATTCTCGAAGATTTTTGGATCGACTAGAAGAAGGAAGTAACATAATCAGTTAGTCTTTATCCAATAAAGGATGCTAGGGTTGTAGGGTTAACTTATATTTGTTTTAGAGTTAATGATTCTCAAAATTATACATTGTAACTTTTGTCTTCTATGAAGATCATTAACGAGTATATACTTACCGTGATAAGAGACTCTATATCGTAGATTATCCTCTTATTTTTTAAAAACATGAAACTGAATTTTTTTCTCAGATCATATTATTCTTCTGACCATTTTTTTACTCAAAATATTACTTCAAGGAGACTGATAAACACATATAAGTTTAAAATAAAGTTATCATTAACCTACGAAATCATTAAGTTACAATATATTTAGGCAATAAATATTTCAAAACACTTGAGTCAATTACATTTCCTCCTGCATATTTCACATAGATAGGTACATTAATAATAACCATCACCATAACTCTACAGTTTTTCTATTCATTTTTATAATGATTTCAACTAGGGTGTAACTCATAGATGAGTATATGAAAAAAACAATCATCATAACACTACTGTTGGGAAATCCATATATGAAGGTAGGTTACTAAGTGTGATGGGGATTATGGAAGATGTATTTGGATTAGGGATATAAATGTTTAATAGGGATCACAAATATTGAAGTTTCACTATTTTTATTTTTATAAAAATAACTGAAACGTAGTGTAATCATTAAAGGAGTGTCTAATATTTTTTATAGGAAAAGATACTTAAATATAATAAATTTTTTTATGGGATCATATATTGGTTTCTAAATGTTTTTTGTCCCTTTTATTATCTCTGAATTTTGACAACCTCATACTTAGGTGATGAATTTCTAGTATAAACTCCCCTTTTTCTATGGCCTCCTGACTTTTGATTTTGACTAGAAACATTTTAGGCATTTTACCTTCATTTTTTAAAAGATATAAAATTTTTGAGGTCATAAAATATGTATAACCATTGAGAAATTGCTTAATTTTTCCCAATCCTTCATTTTTGAGTTTTTAGTTTGATGTGTATTATTACTTTTTCAGGGGACATTCAGAGTCTTTTATTATAAACGATATACCAATTAATTTGGGTTGTAATAATTTTACCAAAATTGAGATGGTATTCGTTTCAACATTGGAATAAAAATTTACCGTGAATAGAAATACCAACATCAAAAAGGTAAAAAAACTATAGCAATGGTTCATATATTATAATGTAACAAATCCTAGAAGAATGGGGGATAATATTTAATTTCCCACAACATTTTCCAAATTTTCGTGGGTGGTATATATAGTAATACTATTGAAAAAATTCAGCTGTTAATTGGAAAAGACAACTGCTAGTTTTATAAAGAGTCTCCTAAAGTTTTACTTAATATTTATTATTGAGACAATTAGATGACTATGTTTTGTGGTTTCAATCTATGAAATCTGGACCATCAATAGTTAAAAAATTAAATGACATACCCTTGATTCAAGAATTTATATGATTCCCAAATAGGTATCAACAAGGGTTTCCAAATCAAAATGGTTGATTTAATAATGAGTCATCTGAATATTAACCCATGATTCCTGAATTAGTTTATGATGATATAAGATAATAATATGAGGTAATATATGTCTAATTTTTAATTATAGTTTACCATGTGATTTTTTTAGGGAATGTAGTGATTGGAGGAAAAATATTTCAAGATGAGGATGGGTCTGGATAATAAGACTTTTTATGGGAACTCATATAAGGTCATATAGAAGTAATTCATGCATAGATAATAGAGGTTTTACTTGGAAAAGGCTAAATTAATAACCTATGTCCATGGATGGTTTGTGAAGATTTATATTTCAGAATAAAAAGTTGTTCTCAAAGAAAAAAGGTCATTCCAAGAGGGTTCGACCCCTGATATATTAGAAAACCATGTAGGGAAAACCTATCTTGGTAAAAGGATTATGAAAAAAATTTCAATATACATATCTTATTATAATGGATTTAAAAACATAGATATAATTTTTATATGGCCTTATAAGAGACCTCTAATGCATTGTGTATTCCCCTATTTCACTCTATCATTTTTTGAGGTTCTAAAATGGGTAAAACTATGAGTGCAAACATGAAATTTTCTCAAACTACACATTATGCATTATTGGTCAAGGAAATTTTATGTCAATTTATCATTAATTTATTTTCTAATGGTTATATGAATTTTACTATTATATGGACGTTTTTATGGTAAGATAGTTTTATGAAATTATTATTATGGTTTTAGGTCAGATAGTTTTACTAAGAGTTAAATAGTACATGTAAAAGAAGATGAAAAAACTCAATGTGTATGGATAATCCAATGTTATTATAAACTATGTCATGAATGTTCATAAATATCTTCGATTCATTGTTCTCATTCGCACTACAATATAAGTCTAAATTTATGTAATTGTGACTAACAAATCCAATAAGGTTTTCCATCATGAGATAGGGATATTATTAACATGAAATGAATTAAATTACATCACCACTAAATTGTAAATCATTTTTAATCATTAGTTATGCTTAAGGGAATGGTTCGTGCATAAATTAAAAGGGTAAGACAATTTACATTTAAAGGGATATGTATGAATATACGTGAATGGATTATCTACCATCATAAAATATATTCTCAATGAGAGTGTATAAAATTGTAACATCCTATGTAATTATAGAATAATAAAATTTCATATCTATTAATATTAATTAATTAGATATTATTTTTACATAAAAGGGGATGCTATGTCTGATAACATACTCAATATTCAACAATTTGTTTCTCTAAAATCCCATATTCCACGCAAGATTGAGATATACTGAAAAATAAAAAATTATTAATATTTTAATTATAAATTGTTGTTATTGTCTTGTCATTTTATTGGTGGTAATTAATAGAACTAACTCTATAATATCTAATCATTTTATAAAATGTTTTTTAATTTTCAAATAATTTATAAGGGCTCAAAAAGAGAATAAATCTAATTTTAGGCCTAAATACCCAAATATTTTTGAAATGTAGATTTACAGCCTTTTTATGGCGAACCCTTTTTAAATACTATTTTCTCACAGTTATATGTTGTACATGAAAAGACATCTTCTTTAGTATCAGGACACCAAAATTTACCTTGGATGAAATTTTTGTATTTTTCTGACAAAATTCAATTTTAAATGAATTGTGCAAAAATAATGAATTTTAATTCAATACATACTTTTCATACAATTTAAATAAATTTTTATATTGTCCATTTACATGGTTTTAACATAAATCTAGATTAATTGTTTTATCCAATTTTGTTCATTTGAAGTAATTTCACATTTAAATTGGATATAAACACATCTCAATCTTTTGATGGTTTTAAGTTTTTAAAAACTATTTTCCTCAATCCTTCAATGGGATTAACATTAATTTAATTTTAATCACTTCAGTGAATTTAAAATTCTGAAATGTACATAGATAGTATTAATTAGTATAAAAATTATGATCTAATATGGTCAAAACAATTTTTGATGAATAATAATTTTTTTTACCACAGTTAAAGGGAAACTATGTAAATATGGGTAACAATAATATCATAAAAAATAAAAATAACATAATAGTTATACTAACAATGTTTTATGAGTTGTGTCTGACCAAGAAAATCTTTGGACCAATCCTTTGGCATTTGGAAGAAACATGGTTGTGAATATGAAATTTGTAAAATTTATTTTAATGTGAAGGAAAAAAATGTCCAAATCATAACTCTTATTACTAAACTAATTAAGATATAGGGTTATATAAGAGATATATATGACTATAAATAGTCATAAAAATCTATTATTATTCCCAAAATCTTGTAATATATTATCAATTTTTATGAAATAAATATTTAAATTTAATTATAAAACAACAATAATGTGATTATAGATTTATTAGTTAAGGAATCAAATAAATGATATTATAAATATTAAAATATATATTATTTGACATAATATATGACATCTAGGAATTATACATGATAATATGACATGTTATATGTCAATTTATAATGTATCTCCCTATTTAGATTATATTAAATTTCAGTTAATTGAATAGTGTAAAAATTGACATAATTGATATTTTATAAAAATAATAAATTTATAAATTATATAAAAAACCTGAAAAAATTTAAAATCACAAAGAAACTATGATATGGTCGATAAGTTCATTATTATTCCAATAATGGGAAATTTACCACAAATTTGTAAAATTTATAGCCTCTTTATGTTTAAATGGTTGATATCATAATAAAAATTAATGAGAATAATTAAGGGTAAACTGAAATGATATGGTCAAAACTAAAATCAATACATGTAAAAAAATCATTAGATAATAGGATTTATTACTATCCTCATCTTATATTTTATATATCTAAATTTTCAGTAATTTTTATTAAAAAAATAATTTTATTTTATTTTATATTTATAGAGATTTCAATGGTGCCCTTCCCCTATCTTGTAAAAAGGTACCCACACATCTATAATAGATACAGTTTAAGAACCACTTAATTTATCCAATATCTGAATAAAACCCTTCATATAATCTATACCCACTTTTTGGAGGCTCTAATATATTCATAATACCCTTGTTAGTGGTGTTAATGTGTTCTTCAAAAGTGATCAATCGAAGGAGAGGTATCATTTATTAAGTGTTTTAGTTTTAGTTTTACTTCCACATACTTTAAATATTCTTATTCTTAGTTATAATAATAAATAAACTATCCTAAATATACTGAGATTTTATTATGAAAATATCACCATTTATATCCATCTCCAATTAATCAAATGGGAAATGAACATTTCATTCGTGTGTATGAAAGACTACCACCCCGCGAACTGATATTGTTCATTATTCATTACCGTCTATCAATACTATTTATAATGATGGAATAAATATTTATATATGATATTAATGAGAATTTTTTCATTTTAAAAGAATAATATTTCAATTATGCTCATACCTTCCAAGCATATAAAAATGATAACGACGTTCGTTCATTTGTGTGAACAATCACCTCCATGAAGTGATGTGAATAGTTTTTATTCACAATATCACTTGAATGATATATATAATTATATTTAAATTATTATTATTCTTATTATATTATGATCATTATTGAAGGTTAAAATAATAATTATCTTATTTTGATAATTATAAATTTAAAATGAAAAATGATACTCATGTGTATGTATAGTCTACCTTCTCCATTATTATAACATTGTTCAGTTTTCAAAACCATAATTAATGGTTTGATTTTAAAAGTCTGATACTTATATAAATGTTATGTTTATTTGGTGAATACTATTTTAGAGATTATTGTATTAACTGCATGGGCTATTTACATCATAATAAGTTCTTTTTCCAATCAAGTACTGTATATCTACAAAACATCTGATATGAATACATATAATTATGTGATTTTTTACATTGTAATAAGTGAAATAAAAATAATAATAATAAATAAAATGGTTAAAAATCAAGTAGAGAATTAACCAATGTTTTTTATTCAGGAATATAATGATTATACATGGCATGTCATCTCAATATCCATTCATTGAGACGTATTTTTGTAAAACCTCGGTACACCCTGAGTGGGGAGGGTGAATCAGCGTGTCAAATTTTTCTTTTTAAAGTTATGGATCTTGTTCCCGTGTTGGTAGGAACTACTTAAACCTATATGATGGATATGATCAGCAATGAAACATTCACATGTAAAGAGATGCCACAAAATTTTTTACTATGTTCACCACTAAGTTCTACATCCAAGGATAATACGCCGAAAAGTTTCATGTCGTACCTAATTCTACTATACATAACTTTCTTTGGATTACAATGGTTCGGGCACAATCACTCTGTCCCAGGCTCACTATCATTACAATGGTTCAGGGATAGCTCACTGCTTCCCTCGGGTCACTCCCTTTTCAACCCCCTGGCTCACTACTTTTGGTGAAGTCCCACTCAGTTTATAGACGTGAAGGTCTCTTCAATAGATTTGCAATGAAGTCTTCGTCTCCTGTACAACATGAGACAATTCTTGCATCAGAGTACTAAGTTGATGCTCTAATGTATTCAATCTTATTCTATAGTTAAATGACTAAACACACTAAATATTCTTCTTCTTTTTCCTTTGATTCCCAATATTGACTCTTGAGTGTATTGATATACTCCCCTCTTTCTGTGAAGATCTATGTTTAGTAGCACAAACCATTCATCTTCTCTTCGCAAAGCACAACGAGGGTGTTAAACACCAGCCATGTGTGTTCGGTATCACTTCTCTTTGTAAAACCAAATTTTTCACTGCTCTTCCATCTTCACAAATGAATACATTATCTATTGCACTAAAGGTATTCAGAAATCTTCCAGCTTTCATAAAACTCCAAAAAAACGGGCATACTCCAACAGCATCTGGCGCTCTTCTCCAAGATCAGTGTGCAATTCCCAATACGGCGCGCAAGTCTTCGGCACGCAAGTCCAAACTGGAGTGCATGTATAACCAAACCACATACCTGACACCTCCTCCTTCAACTTCAAACCTGCGTGACTTAGATCATTTCTCACCCAAACCGCCTTGGGCACGCAGCCAACAACCGGCGCGCAGCCTCTACTTGTGTGACCCAACTACCACATGCACGACTCAACCACCTACGTGACGAGAGCTCGAACAATATCTAAGTCTTTAGCTCCATACAAAATTAGGGGGTGGGGTTGGGCCTCTATTTATAGTCAAACTAAACCCCTTGTTCGGTGGCACGAAAGTGTCCTCACGACGCGCAAGTCCCGGCACGCATCTCCAACTATCCAAGCCTCTGTCGTGCTACTCACTTGCGCGATCACACCAATACTTGCGTTACCCACTTTCCTTTACCATATTTTGATGTTATGATCATGAATAAAAATAGGCGTTCATGTTTCCAATCCTCCAAGTCACTGGCGCGCATGTCCTTTCTCAGCGCACAGGTCACATACGCGACCAACCCAAAACTTGCAAGACCCTTATCCCTTTTCCATTTTTCTATGTTCTAGTCTTGAAAAACATATAGTGCACAGGTTTCCACTCCTTATGGTCAATGGCACGCATGTCTCTTTTCCAAAAACACTATTCTCCATTTTTCAATTTTGAGGGGAAAAAATTTGGCAAACACTAGAAAATGGCGCCACCTTGTACATGCTCTTTTTGTTCCACCTCTGGATTATCCCTTCCTTTGTCGATGTCCTTTAATCAAACATGGAACATTAACCAGATCCCTTGAACTCAACATGCCACTATGAAGTCTCCTTGTTTAGAAAATTTTCATGTCATTGTTTGCTTTGTCAACAAGCACAATCACCTCATTTCTTTTCTGTGATTTTCCTTATTCAAGAACTCGTCTTCTTTCATCACAAACTCCACTATCGTGATATTTATCCTTTGATAGATAAGCACTAGCATCATCATAAATTGATATAATGTGAAGTGCATGGACATCTCAGAATTCCAATCCCTTGCTCGTTGTCTTCTTCTTCAACCGTCATTCTCTTATTCATGCAAATCATACGATTCAATCATTCAGAACATCTCTTGAATGGTTCTCATGAAATCATGAAGAGTTTTATGGTCCTCATTAACTGTTATATCTTCTTATTCATCCTTAGATGGATTATACCTCACCATTCTTCACTATTGTAAACAATGTTTCACCATTGACACATGTTTTCTGAACTTATGATTAGAACAACAATCATCTGAATTTCCATTCCTCCATTTCATTGGAGTACTTCTTGATCTCCTTTATTTTGATCTTTATTTACTAATATTGACAACAAATACAACCTTATACACATAGTGGTCCCAACAATTTTGATGTTATACACCACCTTATTTTATACGTTGTATAATGAACACCATTGAATTATAATTTCAATCAATGGATATCAAAACAAATCATTTTTTACAATTTTTTTTACTTAATAAAAAAGTATTTTTTTTAATGTACGCCGAGACAATGACCTTTTTGTAGTAGTGGCCATTATTTGATATTTTGCATGCTCTACAAGACATGATGTTTTTAATGATAAATAAATACTATATTCGCTTTTAATTTATTTTCATATTGAAAATGCCTCGGAGAGAGGATTGGTTATTTTAATATTCCGAAACGATATCTTGTGATTCCAATGTGTAAATGTTGTTTTCCATTTACGCTTTCTTTATGAGTTATGATTATGTTATGGTTATTGGGAATTTCTTATGTATATAGGTGGTTCTATGATAAACTTATTTTTTGTGAGCCTATGATAGATCTCCAATTCATTCGGTAATGATATAGAGATAAATGATAAGATTTCACCTAAGTGCTTTTGGGAATATATTTTGATGAGTATTCCAAATTTAACAATGAAGGTTACTCCCAATATAGATGTTAATGTAAAAATGAATGTATGAAATGGATTCCACAAGTTACCATTATGATTTACAATTACTAAGAATAATTTCATGAATCTTATGGATTCATGATGTAGGTTGAAGATATTAGGTTTTATTGGTGAAATTTATGATTTCATGTGTTTATAAGTGTTATTGAACTAACATTTGCTTTCCTTGTCTTATTTTCCTTACTGAGATTCTTGTTATCATCCAATGATTTTAATATGTTTTCACAATGTGTATGGATGGGTAAAAGAATGGTGGATGTCAAGATGAATGATAAGAATGTTTTTCAAAGAAAAAAACTTGTTTTATTTTAAGGATTTTTACGTTCATGAAAGAAATTGATAGCGAGTTGATGTGTCTACATTTTAATATTTGAGTTTTTATGTAACAATTGTGGCTTAATTTTCTAAAACTATAAATCTAAAAAGAACCTCAATGTTAATTTTTAACTTAAATAAGGATAATGTAATATTTATGGTTGGGGAAATATAGTTTTTATCTAAGGGAGGTTTATATATCTTTAAGGGTTAGGATATTTTTAATAGAATATCCATAAATTAATTTTAACATTATTTTCAAAATGAAATGATATTGCATTTGATGACTTCCATGCTGATTATTTTAAGGTATATATTTTCAAAATATTTTTCCACAGAAGAAATAGGGGAGCTCTATTTGGAAGACATCCATAAGAAAAAAATTCCAAATCTATTTTCTAAGAAGGTTTGAATGAGAACTATAATGTTTTTTATAGTAATGGATCATTTGAATCGGGCTATAAATCGGGATGATATCCATACATATGATCATCTAGATTAATAATAGATGAATATGAATGTAGTGAATCATTTCATGAGGCAACGTCCTCCACTAGTTAGAGGATAATCTGACATGGTGAAAATTGAACAGTGGATTACATCCCTAGAAAATATATTTGATATGATTGAGTGTTTAGAAAATAAAAATGTTTGCCTCTATATTTACAATTTTAAATGTGAATCTGAATAGTGGTGCTCGATGGTGAATAATATCATAGATATTGAAGGGCTTGATGCTCTTGATTGGGATAAATTCAAATGTATGTTTACTATGAAATATTTTCCTAAGGTGGTTTGACATATGATGAATATATAATTTGTGGAATTTAGGCAGAAGGATGAATCAGTTGCTGCCTATAAAGAAAACGTCACTCGAATAGAAAGGTATGATCCAAATTTCATTTGGTATCTTTGTGGTAAAATCAATCATTTTTACTCAAGATTGATGTCAATGTATCAATGCGCATTAGACTCTAGTGAGTTCAAAGTCTACAAAAAAAATTGTTCGATGTGTGGATATAGTGGAAATTGAGTTTTACGATGATCTGGTGTTCTTTAACAAATATCAAAATAAGTGGTAGAGGTGGACGGAAAAAGGGATGATTTCTTCAAAAAAATACGATGTTATGAAAATTAGGTTTTTCAGTTATGAAAATTATTCGAAAAATATTACTGGGGAATGACTTTTGAATTATGGAAAGAGATTTTGATGTGGTAGGATAGGATATAAGGATCATAATTGGATTGAAAACAATCATGGTAGTGGTAAGATGAAATTTTATTTATAGTCCGTAAAATGTTTTCTGTTCTATGAGATAGGTCATTATGAGAACAAGTGTCTAATAAAATACTCAAATGATGGAAAACATATTGACTATAAGTAGAATGGTGTGATGAAATAATTCATAACTAATTTATAAGATGTTCTCCTATAAAATGAATTTGTATCATCTCTAGGGAGCATAATATTTTTCTAAGGATCAATTGAGGTTGTGTTAACATCAATTGAAATTAATGGAATCAAACATTCCGAACACTGTTGTTCAAAATAGATATGGCCATTATGAATTTTTTTTTATCTCATTTTGGTTAACTAATTCACATTTTTTATTCATGTATATTATTAATAGAATAGTACATTAGTTATTGGATATGTTTGTGGTTGTGAATAATGATGAAAATTTTTTATATTATAAAAGTAAGGAGGAGCAAGAAATTTATTTAACAGTTTTCTTACAAACCATAAAAGATAATAAATAGTACTGAAAATTCAGAAAGTGTGAATTTTGGTTACAAAAATTTTCATTAGATGGTTAAATTGTTTCTAAAGACGGAATAAGAATTGGTACTACTAAAAAGAGTTTAATAATGGCCATAACCCACAAATATAATCAATATTTATAGTTTTCTTAGTTTAGGAGGTTATTACTGTAGGTTCGGGGAGCAGCGGAAGCTCGTAGGTGGATGTGCCCACTTGACTTTTTGTCATTAGCAATGATCAATCTAGGATCAGTACGATGATAAATGTCTGACTCCATGGATTGAATCATAGAAATAGAAAATAAGAATAGTACCAGAACAATAAATGATGATTAGCATATGTTTGTTATAATTAATTTTATTAATTGTAAAGAATTACATTGAAGGAATTCTTTCTCTGTTGATATCTTTGGTCACCATCCGATGTGATCTATCATTTCATTGTAGAATCCAAGTGTGTGATTCCTCTAGTGGTGATCCACACGTGCTCCATGTATCTTTGGACTTCGCCAAAGGAATCTCTAGGTATAAGCATGGAGAAGCCATTGCTTGAATTTTCTTCCATAGATCTCCTAGATCCGATTGAGGAGGATCTCTCTCAGTCTTGAGTGCATTCTTAGAGGAAACATTTATTTCGGTCTTGAGATAGTTCATCATAATTTTTGTGCACAACGATTAAGGAGAAGAGTTGGGGTTATGAGGATATTTATTATTGGATATGAGGTTATAGAGTAATGACAATAAATAAGTGTTCTATGCATTTTATTTATTTCATTAACTCTTATTGAAAACCCCCATGTCGAATTATTAATTCCTTGACATATGCCAACGCTGATTATAATAAATATCATTTATCAAAAAGATATTATTTCCTCTAAATCCTGACTGGAAAAACTGCACAGTATATAATCAGTAATACACCACATGTACTCGTTTTTCATTTCCATTCCAAAATGACAACTACAGGTCATGTACATTTAATGTACATGGCGTGTATGTATTCTTTTCATTTTCTTTCCAAAATGAAATCTACACGTTTTTTTACATTCAATGTACACAATGTGTATATATTGTTTTTCATTTTATTCTTCCTCCTACATTAAAAATAATTTAGGAATCCTTGAATATTTATTAAACCACATATGGGAATAATCATTATTATACTTGAGATACTTGGATAAACATAGTGTGTGACCCTCTAGGCCCCTTTATTGTTGGAATTAGGAAGAGTTTCCTAAATTACAAGATTACTATCTAGCAATGGGTCATGGAAATGAAGAGAAATAAGTTGATGCCACATTGACCTATCATCTCATGCGAACTCTTACCATATGGTTTAATACCTTTATCTCAATATCTCAAATCAAGCGGGTTGCATCTATTTCCATCAACCCATGTGCTCAATTATTCTTTCTTTGAAATTATATAATTGAACATGCCCATTCCTCACCATGGGCATGGAAAATTTTTGGCTCTATCAGTTCCATCAAATGGCCTGAGCTATCTACATCTGTTATGAAATAGAGGGGACAAATCCTTTCCCACATTATCTATTAATGTAGTATCACACGTGACACATGCATCGTATCTTACTTCGCTGCAAATAGTGTGTCGTCATAGTTTTTGTCAATACATATAAGTGCATGAGTTGTAATACCCATTAAAAATAATCTTAAAGTATAAGGACCAATACACACATCCCTTGATAGGAGCATACAATGACACTATGAAATGCAGATTTCTTACTGGAAGGTCTCGTTCTCATAATATCCTCCTGGACATTACCATGGGAACTCACCATGATAAGGTGACTCAACATTTTATTAGTCTTCACCCCTAATGGTCTGTATTATTTTTGTTCCTTATATTACATCATCTAACCATAGAATATATATTCAAGAATAGTGTTATGTCACTTCTGGGTTCATATCATAGCATGAATCTTCTTTGACCCTTTAATGAAACAACAATCATTAGGGAATTATCACATGCATTGTCACGCAGAAGAACAGTCAAGATGTGATACAATATTCATTAATGAATAAAGTACAAATTAGTTTGTTCTAGGCCACCTACTCTAATAGAATCCCACTAGGACTAGAGCCAAGTGCCTACAACATTTAACCTGCTATCTCTCACATGATATTCACACTTTTGCTGAGATAGGCCTTTAGTAATGGGGTCCACCACGTTCTCCTTTGTGGATACTATGCTCACTGTAACGTCACCCCTTTAATGGAAATCCCTCAAGAGGGGATACTTCTAGAGTATATACCTTGTCTGTTGATGTGACCTAGGTTCTTTTGCCAGAGCCACTACTACAATATTATTAGGAAACAACATGATAGGATCTTTACTACCAGGAACCACATCAATCTCCGAGAAAAAGATCCAAATCCAAACGTATTCCTTTTATGAATCAAAAGCCTCTATATATTCAGACTCCACTTTAGAATCAGTGAAAATTGGCTGCTTTGAACTCTTCCAACTCACAGCTTTTTCATTGAGACAAAAAACATATCTATATTGCGACTTTAGATCATTTTGATCTATCTAAAATCTAGAATTAACTTACCCTCTGATGACAAGATGATCGTCTCCTCCATACACTAAGAACATATCCTTAGTTCTTCTCAGATTCTTATGTTTATTCTTAATAATAGTCCAGTGTTGTTCTCTTCGATCTTCTGGATATTTTCCTACCATGCTCGGTGAATAGGCAACATCATGACTGGTATATATCATTTTATAATTGATGGATATTATAGACAAAGAATATGTGATCTTGCTCATTATATATTTCTCTTATTGTGTCTGAGGAACATTTTCTTTGAAATATGTAGGCCACGTGACACTGGAAACAATTCTCTCTTGGATTGTTCCATACTAAATCACTTTATTATCTAGTCAATGTATGTACCCTGACTTAGTCCAAACAGCCTCTTGGATCTATCAAAAATGATTTTGATCCCTAGAATGGAGGTAGCTTCACTCATGTCCTTCATGGAGAAAAAGTTGTTCAAGCAGTCCTTAATAGACTATAAGACAGGTACATCATTTCCATTAAACAATATGTCATCGACATCTACTACAAGGATAATGACCACATTCCCCATAAAACGTATATAAAAACAATCTCTCACATTAATTCTTAATTAAATTAAATTCCTTTAAGGCTTCATCAAATCATATGTTCCACTACCTGGTTTCTTTCCTTAATCATTAAATCTATTTCTGCAACTTGTAAACCTGTTTGGCTTCACCATGTGTAAAAAATCCTTCTGGTTGATTCATATAGACATCTTCGTGAAGGTTCCCATTATGGAATGTTTTTTACATCCATTTTCAAAATCTCATAGTCATGGTAAGCAACTATGGAATGTATGACTCTTATAGATTTAAACAAGGAAACTAGTGAGAAGGTTACATCATAGTCAATTCATTGGCATTTTCATAATCCTTTAGACACTGTCATTACTTTATATGTGCTAACCATACCATCATGCCCAGTTTTCTCTTGAATACCCATTGGCATCCAATAGTATTTACATCAAATGGTTCATCGAACAGAACCTAGACATGGTTCTGAGACATGGAATCCATCTCAGAATTCATAACTTCTAGCCATCTTGTAGCTTCTAATAAATCTACTACTTCCTTGTAGGAGATAGGTTCATCATTGTACAACAATAATGATTCACCGTCATTGGTGACTAGGAATCCATTTCTCTTTGGTTCCCTCACCTCTCTTGAGCTCCTACGCAGTACTTGTGTTTCTGGAACCTCTTCCACCGGAACCTATGGAAGTTGTTCCTGTACCAAATGTTGTGTATCATGAGCATTAACTTCATCAAAGTCAATCTTGACTCCACTATCCTTTTTGAGGATTTGATCCCTCTCAAGAAATACAACTTTTTTGGAGACGTTCAATTTCTTGTCTGAAGGGTTATATAGGTAATATCCTTTCATTTCCTTGGGATATCCTATAAAGATACACCTCATTACATGGGGTGCTAGTTTGTTACCTAAGAAGGCCTTAACAAATGCCTCACATCCCCATACACGTGTGTGTGAAAAAATGTGTTTCTTTCTATTCCATAACTCAGAGGGAATTCCATTTTCCTCCTTAATTGGCACTAGATTTAATGTGTACACATAATTTTTTAATGAATATCCCCAAAAGGATAATAGATGATCTTCATGACTCATAATCAACCTCAAAATGTCTAATAAAGTGAGGTTTTACTTTTCACTAACACCATTCCACTATGGTGTGTAAGGAGGACTGAGCTAAGATTGAATCCCAGACTCTCATAGAATATTGATGAACTCTTGGATCAGATATTCAGCACCTCGATCCAACAAAAGCTTATTTATCTTTATACCAAGTTGATTCTCTACTTCATTCTTGAATTCTATAAATATCTCTAAGTCTACTGATTTATACCTCATTATGTTGACATATACATGTCTAGTCAAATTATTAGTAAAAGTTATGATGTTTGAATATCCACCTCTAGATTCTACTAGAAATGGCCCACACACATCTGTGTTCCTTGATCCTAGAAGCTTCGTGGCCCTTTCACCTTGTCCACCGAAAGGCAGTTTGATCATTTTTCCTTATAAACAAGCATGACATATATCAAGTGGTATTATCTTAGTAGAGTCTAAATATCCATCATTGTAGAGAATTCTCAAGAACCTCTCATTTACATGACCTAGACGGTGATTCCACAATTGGGTGATGTATGAGTTATGTGAGTCTATTTTGTTATAGATTATCAACACATGGTTTTTGTAATTTAATACAAACAAAAAAAATTATTAAAATGTGCCATACCATAACTTATGTTGTTCTTATAAAAGAGACAACCCATATTTTCACACATGAAAATAAATTCATCCATATCCAAACAGGATACAGAAATTATGTTCTTGGTAACACTAGGAACATAATAATAGTTATGTAAAACCAAAATAATCCTAGTCGGCAAAGAGAGGTGGTAATCTCCAATGGCTAACACAGCCAGCCTCACACCATTGGACATTTGAAGATCCTCATATCCTCTAGAAATCATTGTAAATCCACTTTTTTTCCTACATTTGAATACATATGTGAGCCCCATAAGCTGTATCTATAACCCAATGTATAGAAATTGAAAGATTACACTCAATAATGACCACACCTTTAGCATCCCCATTCTTCTAGGTGTAGTTCCTCTTCTAGTGGCCTTGCTTCACACATGCAAAACATACCACCTACTATTATTTTCCCTTCCTCTGGATCATTCACTTCTTGGAGGGAAGATGATTGGGGGCTTCAGATAGTTTATAAGTCATTGGCCCCTTCGCCTTGTTCTTCCTTTTCGTATTCACCATAAATACTATGGTTTTGTCACGCCTCATGTCCTTATCAACCTAGAAAATTAAGGTCAGATGTTCTGAAAGACTCTTTACATGGTTTCTCATGTTGTAGTTGAAAATAAAGCTATATAAGGTCTTGGGAAGTGATGATATGATGAGATATTTTTGTAACTCATCTGGGAACTTAATCCACAAAATGTCCAAGCATTCAAAGAGGAAAATAAGCTTGACTACATGAGGCCCATCTAGCATAGACTCACCATGCGTAGTTCTAAACAAAGCATTGGAGAACTCATATCTCTCCTATCATGCCTTCTCTAGGTAGATATCCTTATGGTGAGACGTCATGATTTACACGTCCATGTTCTCATGTTGCTTCAAGTGATCATTAGACATGGCCTATAACATGGAAAACTGGACATCTATGACATCGTCCATGTTATTTATATAGATAGATAATTCCTCACCACTAGCCTCTTTCCTAGGTGCAACTGGAATAGGATCTTCTAGAACATATAATATCCTCATGTGGTAAAGGATGATGTGTAAACGCCTCTGTCACTCTTGGAAATTGGTGCTGGTGAGAAGATTTTCCTTCTCGAGTATGGTTTGCAATGATGTGTTTGAAGTCATTTTCTTTCCATTTCTAAATAATAATATAAGAAAAGGTTTAGTACTTTATTATCATAAAATTGAGACTAATAAATAAATTAATACTTATTAGTCTCCCACTATTTTATCAAAATTCAATAGCCCTCACCATTGACTTCAGAATATTCTATTGCCTAAATATTTTTGTGGAAAGGATCCATATTTCCCTTCACATTACCCAAACTAGCTCTAGTAAATCAACATGAAGGGGTTTGGGTAGGCATTCCAAATTCCAACTACATTAACTCCTAGCTCTGTGATCCGTCGGTGGACTCCCCAATCCTGAAATCCTTTTATTTTGGATTTCCTCAACCTTTGCCTCCTGGTTGCACCATGACCTACTATGGTAGTCAACCCTTGATACGTACCAAGTCAAGTCAACCCAAAAAAATGAATTATAATTCTTAGATAATTGAAATCACCCCTACTAGGGTTGGTTATACACTTTGAACTATGGTTTGATTCTATCTATCTTTATGGAATGCTATTCTGACTTAATATTTATTTGAGAGATTTTATCCTTATCGGTAAATTTAAATTTTATTATCTTTGATTACATGATTGTTAATATTAAGTGCGATATAGTTAAGTGATTAACCATGATAGAAATAATATTTTATGCACAAGCTGGTCTTATTTTAGTTATAACTTGCATACCTGTTTAATTCATTAATTGTGTGACCGTGACAACACACCAACAATAAATAATACATTCAACTAATAGAAATAAAATAATCGGAATGAACATAATCTTGTTCTATTGGTTAGTTTATCTAGTGGTTGATAATCTAACCCAAGACCAAGGGGAGAAACACCTTAAACCTTTCAAGTTCGTGTTTTCTACTTTCCACTTGTCCACCTTTATATCTCCTTGGATTGGTTTCGCCTGACTTGAGCCATCTCCACTAGTTTGGGAGCTCTAACCATTACATATGCATTGACCTCAAATGTAGGTGGGGTTAAAAAAGGGTTTTTTTCATAAAATAGACCCTGGATGCACATTCCCTACATATTAATGAGATAAGGCTCACAATCCAACAAATTTAATTTAAAAAAATTTAATTAAAAGAACCCATTCATATACAAACTTCCTGGTCTAGCTCATGATAATCCATACATGCAACGATATTTATGCATAAATAAAACTTAAATTCACTTCTTTAATCGTTCTTGTGTCAGATAAATCACGCTTTAATCAATTACTTATCATTAATTAATCAATCCTTTTATCTTAAATCCTATTTCTAAATTTCCTTGAGATTTTCATCCATTATAATTTTAAATATTTTTTTTTTAAAATTATCATTTTAGGTAACCTGTACCTTTGAGGAAACCTGATGAATTCCCATTTACACATATATTAAATTAAACACATATATATAAAACACTTATCACATTTTGTGCCTCAACATTATGACTTCACTATGGTACACACCTCAAGGGTTTGTATAATATAAGAATAAATTTTAATAAATCTGCATAATTTGGATGAGTACACGGTGTATATTTCTGACTACACGACATATACTTTGTTCGCCATCCATCCGAGGTACACGCCCGGAGACATGGCGTGTTTTTTTACATTATAAATTTTCTAAGTACACAGTGTGTTCAGTGGGACACATGCCGTGTAGTGTCTGCAGTACACGGTTTCCGGCCAGACAAGCCATGCATGAGGTACACATTCTAACCATAACCGAAGGGACTACATGCTGTGTTCAGTGGACCACACAATGTGTAATCTGAAAACAGTCTACCACCTATTCCTAGTCAACACACGGTGTCATTTATGACTTATGTATGATCCATTTACACGACCTGATTTGGAGGATTAGTCCAATGAATTGGACCTAGACTACACAGTGTGTACTTCCGAATACATACCGTGTATTCTAGTATTATATGTCTAGGAATGTTTGGAACCACCAGATGAGATCCTCTATTTTATTTTAATCAAAAATAAAATAAAATTTTGTTTTTGTAAGGTGAACGAGAAATGAGAGAGGAGGAACAAATATCGAGAATCAGATTTAAGAATGATTAACTTGAATTGAAAAAAATTAAATTATTAAATTCATAAATCACCAATAAATAAATAAATAATAATAATCAACAATATGACTCCCTCTGATACCACATGTAGGTTATAGGGGCACTGGAAGCTCGTGGGTGGATGTGCCTACTTGTCTCTTTGTCATTACAAATGATCAATCGAGGATCAATATGATGATAAATTCGAGACTCCACAGATCGAATCATAGAAATAAAAAAAATAATAGTCCCAGAACCACAAAGGAGGATCATCATATGGTAGTTATAATTAATTTAATTAATTGAAAAGAATTACCTAGATGGAATTATTTCTTCGTTGATGTCTCTGGTCACGATCTGGTGTGATCCTTCATTGCGTCATAGAATCTATTTGTTGGATTCCTATAATAGTGATCCAAACATGCTCCATATAAGGCCCCGGTCTTAAACATTACTTAATATTGAATTAAATTAATAATTCCAATTGAGGATCTTTTCAGGTTTATTGTTTTAGAGAATTAGATCATAACTATTATATCTCAGAAGATTACACGGTATACACCTCTACAAAGTTTCCTTTGTTTCAAAACATGAACTCTAAAAAAATTCATTTCTAGTTCCATGTTTAAGAAAGAATGAATATTCCTTGATCCCATCCTTGACCCTATTCTACATTATGTCCTGTGAAATACATTTCAAAAAAAATCATGGGGTGAGCATAAAAAGCTCAGTAAGGGATACACAAAGGAGGAAAACTATTAGTTTTTTCAAAAAACATGTAAACCATGAATACTTTATCAATGTAATACTTTTCACCTTTATGGAGTAGTGAATACTCTTCACTGAATAAAATATCATTAATTACCATATTGCAACAAAAATATTACCATAAAACCCATATAAATAACACATAACATATAAATGTAACTAGGGACATAAACATACTTAAATGGAATAACCATACGGTCGACTTCCACACATATCACTTAATGGAATAGCCATATGTCTGACTTCCTGTAGAGACCCAAGGCTTGATGTACATGGACATTACATTACTTTAGCAGAATATTAATATATAACAAAAACAGACACACCATGACTGTAATTGTTTAGTGTCTTTGGAATCATTGAACGTAATCTTCTAATCATGGTGAAAGATCTGTAACCTATCCCATAAAGATCTACCCCTTTTTTTCTTACCTAAAACCTTTCTTTATATCCTGGGGAAAAGAAAACATAAAAATGGTGAGCTCAAATTCTCATTAAGGGTAAGCATGGATAAAATAAATCATACTATATACATTTGAACATAAAAACAAGAGCATAATGTTTAAACATCAAAAGCTTGAGAAATGACATAAAACATGGAAGTACGTAAGGCATAGATGATAAAGAAACATTAAGAATGATAAAATACCATGGGAATAAAACATTTAATTGTGGAAACCATTAAGCACATGATATGATTTCCATAGTAGCCAAGGAATTGCTGCCAAGACCATCTTAGTGGGCAAAGTCCCTTTCTGAATCAAGTTCACTCCCCGTTCCAGTCCTATATTAATGAACCGGTTTAACTTGTTGTTCCAGCCATGTCTATCTCATGAGATATAAATCTTTTCCCAATGCATTGGAGGGAGATATAGGTCCCACCCATCTCATAAAGAAATCATTCTTACTTGTGCCACAAAATAAACATACATCATTCATAATAACCCAACGATTAAAATGGGTTTCATAAACATCATCTCATCATCACATAATCCATATAAAAGAAATGGATATCATTTCATAATAAGAAAATTGAAACAATGTCAATCATATAGACATTTCACATGAAACATACACATATGAAATAATTTCTTCTTAGATGGAAAATGGTTTTGATAAAACACTTGTAATGAATTCTTGAGGAAAATATCCTTTCTTCTTCAAAATCAATTTATTTTCACAAAACGTCATGAAATTTTAAAAGAAAGAGATTTTGTTGAAAATAGTCATGAAATCTTTTGGAGTAAGATTCATGAAAATAAGGATTTATAAAACCGTAAAATTCCGTTCGTGCCGTATAAGTTAAAAAAACATTCTTTTCGTAATTTTGCTGTAAAAGTCAAAAAGTACCTTGTAACGTAAACAAACAAAAGTTTCCTTACATACAATGTAGTAAAATTAAAAATTGGGTAAAAAAGACTTTAAACATACATGAAAACACTTTTATAAAACATTGACCTAGATGATAGAAATAACCCCAGTAAACACTTACAAATAAGCAATATCGGATAAAAATGAGATTTGCACAATTATCCCTTACCTTAGGTCCGATATGCTTCGTATGTATCTGAACCTCCTGTATAATGATTTAAATAGTGTTATTTACATATTAAAGAATCATATTATTTGTTATAATATCATATTTGATTCACTTATGACTTTATATTACCCTTTCTTTTGTAAATTCCATGTTAAAGAGTGTTTTGGGTAAAATCGTTTCATTTGTCGTCTGTGTTTTGACTTGTAATTATTTATATGATTACATAGATCATGATTACTTACATCCAGAATGTAAAACATGATTTATATATAATATATATTCAGAATATACATATATGTAATAGATCGATAAATGGAATGAAATACACCGTTCATGGAGACGGTAGGTCGTACGTACGCATGAACGTTTGTTTTCGTTTCCTCATTGAATAGAATGGAATTAATTGGATGACATACATATATATATATATACATAAATCCAGTATCATTATTATGTCATATATTTCATGATTACTTATTATATATACATTATAATCATTTATTAATGGTTAATCATTGAGAATGAATCTCATCGCGTTGTGGAGACGGTATTCCGTACGTACACACGAGCGATGATATCGTTCCCATGATCGTGGAATTTTATTGGTGTATGTATACTATTATAGAATCATTATAACATTAAAATAATCATATATATTTATTATTTACACCATTATACCCATCCAAGTATGGTGGTGGTGGAAAATAGATTACACCACGGCATGGAGACGGTATTCCGTACGTACGCACACGCGGTGATTTCATTTTCCGTAGGATGGATAGATGGTGAAATAGGGTTGTTTCATACTTATAATAACATATAACTGTATGAGTTATACTGATGTTATTAATTAATAATGAAACAACCTATGAATAAGAAGTGGAAGAATAAATAAAGGTGAAAGAATCAGTAACGGAAATTACCTCTTCTTTGAAGCGCCTCTTTGAGACCTCCTCTTAGGGCACTAAAATTGGTATTTGAAGAAGACCAGGACCTCTAGGATGTTTCTAGGTAAGTGGAGAAGAGAATTTTTCAGGGTTTTTCCGAGCATGAAGGCTCAATGTTGTGTGTGGAAGAGAGGGAGGAGGTGCCCTTTTATAAGAGAGGAGAGGGGCACCTTTGGAATTCTTAAAAATATTAATTTATAATAAATCTAACCCCACTTAAAAACCTCTTAAAATGACTCATTTTAAAATATTAGTTGATATAGGGTTGTAATATCAACAACCAATTAAATTTAGACATGTTTGGATCTTATTTTAAACCTTATCATTTTGATTTATCCTTATTTAATCTATTTATGTTTATTTGTGGTAATAAACATCAAAATTTTAAATTATAAGAAATAATTACTTATTTGTTGTGAATTTTCTATAATTGTTTACTTAATAACATTATAGACCATATAAATTTAAATTTATTATTTTTAAATATTTTTGTGATTTTTAAACAATTTTATAATATGTTATTTTTATAAAATAACAATAGTGTCAATTTTGACACTATTCATTTATTTGAATTTAAATAAAATATATAGAGAAGATATATTCAAAATTAAATCTTTAATAGATTAATAAAAGGTCATATGTGTCTATAAAATTAGTGGGTGACATTAAATAGTTCATATAATATTTATTTTATTATTTTCAAAAACAGTTATTTGGTTTATCTCTTAGTAAAATAATTACTACAACATTTTTGTATAATTATTTAATATACTGATTTTTGCATTAAAATTAAAAATAAAATCTTATGATGAAGGTAAATCTATTACCTTTCACAATAATACTTTTACTAGAATTTATCATCTTAAAATAACAATATTTTAATTTTTATATTTATTAAATTATGAAGGTGACAACTTTGGCATCATTAAAAATAAAATAATATAAGTGTTATAATCACTTTTATAAGGCTCCAAACGGTTATATATTAGGTACATGGATTATTGAGGTGTATATATATACTACCAATAAGTTTTGGTCAGGTTTGTGGGCCTTTTAATGCATATTATTATTTCAATAAAAACTATATTACTTATTTACCACTTAATAAATAATTTCTGTATCATTAATGTATCACCATTAATAACAATTATTTAATCCCTAAAAATTCTAAATAAATTATCATGATGTAGATAATTTTTTTAGGTTCCTGTATACTATAAATGTTCTAAGTTTCATGAAGTTTATTACTAACATGAAATTAGTATACTTATAGTATTTAAGAGAGTGACATGTTGTCACTTTCTTTGGTTTTAATAATAATTAAATTATTTTTATGGAAAAAAGTCCATTAAATGAATATAATCCGACACTTAGGTGATATGGGTCGACTTTTAGTCATCCAATAGGATTTTTCCAAGTGTTAGGGTAATTTTATAATCTTATTTTTACCCTTAATTACCTGATTTACCTTTAACTATAGTAAATAAAAATTACCGTAGTTACTATTGACAATGCCCAAAAATAAAAAGTAGCTTATTAAAATAATTTGTACCCACTTATTCCAAATATGGAATCCATTTTTCCAAATTCAATACAAAAATGTTTCAGAAATTAAATTAAAATTATTCTCGTTGTCGAAAGAAAACGGGTTTTTCTTTAAAACATTGCAAAAGATTGAATTGATTTAACCTACAAATTCAAGGTAAAATCAATGCTAATGACATACATTATATTAAATGGTAAAACTATATTCTATTTATACTTTAAAACCATTCAATATTATAATTTAACCATATAAATTATTGCGATGAAAAAGAGTTGTTTTTAATTAAAATATAGCGTGTTTTTACTATTCATCAAAATATGAATGTTACCAGAATAATATGAAAATTTTATCCAAAGTAAATTTTTATTTCTTGATTCCAAATAAGAATTTTATTTTGTAAAATTGAACTTTTAAACATTTCAAAAAGTATATTTAATGTGGGTGCGCCATCAAAAGGTGGCAAAACTGCATTTTTGAAAAATACTTATTTTACCTGAAAATTTTATTTTGTTCTTATACCATGTTCTAGAAAATGTGTAAGATGAATAATAATGTTATTAAATTCAAAATTTAGTTAATAATATTCATAACGGATATTTCATAATAATATTATAATAATATATCATTGTTTAGTAAAACCCGGTATTGCGTACAACACACGCTATCGAGGAAGGTCGCGATTGCGTGTAATGCAAGACAAGTCCGGGTTGCATGTTGTGCAAGAATCCTTCATTGTTTCGTATAACATAATCCAACCATATTTCATTTATACATTGAATATATATATATATATATACTCAATGTTGCGTAGAATAACTATTATCAAAATTGTGTGTAACATGATCAAAGAATAGAGTTGTGTATACTGCAATCTAATATGGTGTTGCGTATAGCACAAGGTAATCTTGGTGTAATATACAACACAAGACATTGATGAAATTAAAAGAATATTTTTCATAAAATCACAGGGTGTTACATTCTACCCCCCTTAAAATGAATTCCGCCCTCAAAATTTGTCGGGGTTATAAATGGTTTACTACCCGAAAGTTTTTTTTAATAGAAACTCACATCGTAAAAAGGAATACCAAAATATGGCTTTAAAAATTAAAGTATGAAATGTTACGGTTACCCAAATTAACTCATCACTGGGTTTCCACATAGGAGAACGTAGGTGAAAAATATGAATATGGAAGAAAAATCTAACTATCAAGTTCTGATGTAGAGTGGTAGAGGACATGGATATGAAAAAGCCAACAATCACAATGCTATTGATTTGTGATGATCCAAGGTACCATCTGAATCATCGGATATAGGAGAACTAGGACAACATTTTTGGTTTTCAAGATCATTTCCCTAAAGTCGATGAATTATAAGAAATACTTGCATGATTTTGGTACAATCTCACTGTTGTTCGTGAATTGAACAATTTCCACTTCATCCCTTAAAGAAATGAAGTTGAATTTGTTATTCGTGATGTGTTAGCAGATCATGTGATAGAATGATGGGTCATTCCATCTCTTTCAAACAAAAGGTTAGCAAAAGTTATAAGTCCATCTTATGGTTAGATTAATCGTATAGGGTTCCAAAAATTGAACTTATACTTCATATATCATACCGCTTAATAAAATAAAACTAGTTTTACTAACCAGGGACTTCTTGTAGGCCAGTGGAAGGCGATAATGGATAGTCGCACTTTGGTTGTGGGTTCGATTCCCATATCCTTGTCCGACGCGATGGGTTGTCGCCCGTCCTGCAGGTTTTCCTTTTTCTAAAACTATATTACTATAACATTCCATCAATAATATCGAAAAAACTTATATCCTTAAACAATACTAACTTATGTCCGACATAATCCATTCCCATCTTTAGGAATATCCATAATACTGCAGTCCACTCTCCTAATATAGTGAAAACGATAACCAGAGATTTAATACCATTGTTGATCCCCATATATCATAAGATATGCCTTGTTTGTCACCTTCCAAACATTCGAAGGCCTTAATCATGTATTCTCTTGAAAAATGAATACCCATTGAACCTTTGTGAAAACTTGAATGTAGTTAAAAGTTAACACTTTACACATACCAAAATCCTCAAAATTCAATATACTCAAACCATGATATCACTTATTCTTTATATCAATCATGAGCTCATGAATACAATCAAACATCTCATTATCTTCGTATTCCTTCATTTTGCGCATATCATCCACTTTACAAAAATATCTGAATAACCTTCCATGGTTACTTTTACCATTTAACAAAAATATTTAAATACTTTTAGGAAAAACAATAGTGTAACAATCCTTAGATGATTCTTTATTCCATAGTACCATTAACTATACAACATAACTCTCGATAAACATACAATCATTCCACTACCTTCTAAAACAACCGACTGAGCTTCAACACTTCTTTCAACTCATATATCATTTGAAGTCTCCTCATCATCATCCACATAAATACTACCAATATGACCATGATGATTCTCTTCATGAGATTTTCCATTAGGGAATTGGTTTGTATAATGCCCGTACATTCCACATTTAAAACATCTAATCATTTTTGATGTCGTAGCAATACCATTATCCTTGTCTATGGTGTTAACTGAACCTTTTCCTTTGCACTTACTGGCTTTGTGTCCTTATTTTCCACACCCAAAGCATCTTCCAGTTAATTTGAAACAATCTCCCTGATGCCTCTTCCCACATGATTTACATGAGGGAAATTGAACTTTCTTTCCTCTATGATCATCATGAAACTCCATCTTTCTCTTATTACCTGAGTTTGGAAACTTACCAAAGTTGAGATTATTGATCATATTATGAGACAGCTGATTAGGCATAATAACGATGTTTGGACATCTAGATCCTGTTTCATTTGGTTTCTCATGATGAAAATCATTGCATTGTCTATCATATCATCCATTATCATGAATCTTCCTGTTTCCAACCATTTTATAAAACCCAAAAAGAATAGTGTGAGAGGCAAAAATCATGATAGGGAAAACAACATTTTAAAGGGGGAGTATCCTCAATATCTAACATCTTAGGTTAAATTCTATGATTGTTACCGTAGTTCTAGGACTGTATCCTATACGTATACATATCCTTAGGGAAATCCCTAGACATACCTTTGAAATATCTCTAGGGATCTCACTAACATTTTCACATCCTAGTTTCCAAAGGTTGAATAAACCTTTCTTCTGATACCAACTGTAGAGACCCAAGGATTGACATACATTGACATTATGTTACATTAGCGGAATACTTAATACATACCAAAAAACAGACACACATGGACCGTAATAGTTTAGTGTCTTTGGAAACATGGAACGTAATATTCTAATCATGGTGAAAGATCTTTAACATCTCCCATAAAGATCTTCCCCTTTTTTCTTACCTAAAACCTTTCTTTATATCCTGGGGAAAAGAAAACATAAAAAGGGTGAGCTCAAATGCTCAGTAAGGGTAATCATGGATAAAATAAAACATACCATATGCATTTGAACTTAAAAACATGAACATAATGTTTAAACATCAAAAGCTTGAGAAATGACATAAAACATGGAAGTACGTAAGTCATAGATCATAAAGAAACGTTAAGAATGATAAAATATCATGGGAATAAAACATGTAATTGTGGCAACCATTAAGCACATGATATGATTTCTATAGTAGCCAAGTCATTGCTGCCAAGACCATCTCAGTGGACAAAGTCCCTTTCTAAATCGAGTTCACTCCTCGTTCCAGTCCTGTATTACTGAACCGTTTTAACTTTCTGTTCCAGCCATGTCTATCTCATCAGATATAAATCATTACCCAATGCATTGGAGGGAGATATAGGTCCCACCCATCTCATAATGAAATCATTCTTATTTGTGCCACAAAATAAACATACATCATTCATAATAACCCAACGAATAAAATGGGTTTCATAAACATCATCCCAACATCACATAATCCATATAAAATAAATGGATATCATTTCATAATAAGAAAATTGAAACCATGTCAATCATAGAGACATTACACTTGAAACATACACATATGAAATAATTTAATCTCCGATGGAAAATGGTTTTGATAAAACACTTGTAATGAATTCTTGAGGAAAATATCCTTTCTTCTTCAAAATAAATTTATTTCCATAAAACGTCATGCAATTTTAAAAGAAAGATATTTTGTTGAAAATAGTCATGAAATATTTTGGAGTTAGCTTCATTAAAATAAGGCTTTATAAAACCGTAAAAATCCGTTTGTGCCGTATAAGTTAAAAAAACATTCTTTTCGTACTTTTGCGGGAAAAGTCAAAAAGTACCTCGTAACTTAAACAAAAGAAAGATTCCTTACATACCATGTACTAAAGTTAAAAAATGGGTAAATATGACATAAAACATACATGAAAACAATTTTATAAAATATGGACATGGGTGATAGAAATAACCCCAGTAAACACTTACAAATAAGAAATCTCGGATAAAAATGAGATTTGCACAATTATCCCTTACCTTAGGTCCGATTTGCTTCATACGTATCCAAACCTCATGTATACTGATTTGAATAATGTTATTTACTTATTAAAGAATCATATTAATTGTTATCATATCATATATGGTTCACTTATGACTTTATATTACCCTTTCTTTTCTAAATTCCATGTTAAAAAGCGTCTTGGGTAAAATCGTTTCATTTGTCGTCCGTGTTTTAACTTGTAATTATTCATATGATTACATAGATCATGATTAATTACATTGATAATTTAAAACATGATTTATATATAATATATATTTATAATATACATATATGTAATAGATCGATAAATGGAAAGAAATACACCATTAATGGAGATGGTAGGTCGTACGTACGCATGAACGTTATTTTCATTTCCTCATTGAATTGAATGGAATTAATTGGATGAAATACATATATAAATATATATAAATCTAGTATCATTATTATGTCATATATTTCATTATTACTTATTATATATACTTTATAATCATTTATGAATGGTTAATCATTGAGAATGAATCTCATCACGTCGTGGAGACGGTATTCTGTACGTACGCACGAGCGATTATATCTTTCCCATGATCACGGAATTTTATTGGAGTGTATGTATACTATTACAGAATCATTATAACTTTTCAATAATCATATATAGTTATTATTTACACCATTATACCCATCCAAGTATGGTGGTGGTGGAAAATAGATTACAGCACAGCGTGGAGACGGAATTCCGTACGTACGCACGCGCGGTGATTTCATTTTCTGTAGGATGGATAGATAGTGAAATAGTATTGTTTAATACTTATAATAACATATCAGTATATGAGTGATACTTATGTTATTACTTCATAATGAAACAACTTAAGAAGAATAAGTGGAAGAAGAAATAAAGGTGAAAGAATCGTTAACGGAAATTACCTCTTCTTTGAAGCGCCTCTTTGATACCTCCTCTTAGGGCAATAAAATTGGTCATTGAAGAATACCGGGACCTCTAGGATGTTTCTAGGGAAGTTTATAATTGAATTGGTCTGGGTTTTCCGATCTTGAAGGCTCAAAGTGGTGTGTGGAAGAGAGGGAGGAGGTGCCTTTTTATAAGGGAGGAGATGGGCACCTTTGGAATTCTTAAAAATATTAATTTATAATAATTCTAACCCCACATAAAAACCTCCAAAAATTATTCATATTAGAAGATTAGATGATATAGGGTTTTAATCTCATCAACCAATCAAATTTAGACATGTTTGGATCTTATTTTAAAACTTATAATTTTGATTTATCCTTATTTAATCTATTTAAGTTTATTTGTGGTAATAAAATTCTAAATTTTAAATTGTAACTAATAATTACTTATTTGTTGCGAATTTTCCATAATTGTTTACTTTATAACATTATAGACCATATAAATTTTAAATTTATAATTTTTAAATATTTTTGTGATTTTTAAACAATTTTATAATATGGTATTTTTATAAAATAACAATAGTGTCAATTTTGACACTATTCATTTATTTGAATTTAAATAAACTATATACAAACTATATGTTCAAAATAAAAGCCTTAATAGATTTATAAAAGGAAATATTTATCTATAAAATTAGTGGGTCAAATTAAATAGTTCATATAATATTTATTTTATTATTTTTAAAACCATTTATTTGGTTTATCTCTTAATAAAATAATTACTACACAATTTTTGTATAATTATTTAATATACTTATTTGTTGCATAAAAATTAAAACTAAAATCCTATGATTAATATAAATCTATTAAATTTAAAAATAATATTTTTCTAGAATTTATCATATTAAAATCACAATATTTAAATTGTTATATTTATTAAATTATGAAGGTGACAACTTTGGCATCATTTAAAATAAAATAATATAAGTGTCATAATCACTTTTTTAAGGCTCCAAACGGTTGTATATTAAGTAATTGGATTCTTAAGGTGTAGATATACACTACCAATATGTTTTGGCCAGGTTTGTGGTCCTTTTAATGGGTATTATTATTTCAATAAAAACTATATTACTTATTTCCCACTTAATAAATAATTTCTGTATCATTAATGTATCACTGTTAACGACAATTATTTAATCCCTAAAAATTCTAAATAAATTATCATGATGTAGATAATTTTTTTATCTTCCTGTAGACTATTAATTTTCGAAGTTTTAATGATGTTTATCACTAACGTAAAATTATTATACTTATAGTATTGAAGAGAGTGACATGTTGTCACTTTCTTTTGTTTTAATAATAATTAAATTATTTTCATGGAACAAAGTCCATTAAATGAATATAATCCAACCATTAGGTAAAATTGGTCGACTTTTAGTCATCCAATAGAATTTTTCCAAGTTTTAGGGTAATTTTATAATCTAATTTTTACCCTTAATTACCCGATTTAACTTTAACTATAGTAAATAAAATTTACCGTAGTTACTATTCACAATGCGCAAAAATAAAAAGTATCTTATTAACATAAATTGGACCCAATGATTCCAAATATGTAATCCATTTTTCCAAATTCAATACACAAAAGTTTCAGAAATTAAATTAAAATTAATCCCGTTGTCGAAAGAAAACGGGTTTTTCTTTAAAACATTGCAAAATATTGAATTGATTTAACCTACAAATTCAAGTTAAAATCAATGATAATGAAATACATTATATTAAATGGTAAAAATATATTCTATTTATAATTTTAAACCATTAAATATTATAATTTAACCATATAAATTATTTCAATGAAAATAGTTGTTTTTAATTAAAATATAGCATGTTTTTACTATTCATCAAAATATGAAAGTTACCAGAATAATATGAAACATTTTTCCAAAGTAATTTTTTTTTCTTGATTCCAAAGAAGAATTTTATTTTGTCAAATTGAACTTATAAACATGTCAAAAACTATATTTAATGTGGGTGCGCCATCAAAAGGTGGAAAAACTGCATTTTTTTAAAAATACTTATTTCACCCGAAACATTTATTTTGTTCTTATACCATGATCTAGAAAACGTGTAAGGAGAATAATAATGTTATAAAATAAAAATTTTTGTTAATAATATTCATAACGGGTAGTTAAAAATAATATTATAATAATATATCATTGTTTAGTAAAACCCAGTATTGCGTACAACACACGCTATCGAGGAAGGTCGCGATTGTGTGTAATGCAAGTCATGTCCGGGTTGCGTGTTGTGCAAGAATCCTTCGTTTTTTCATATAAAAGAATCCAACTATATTTCATTTATACATTGAATATATATATATATATATATACTCAATGTTTCATAGAATAACTATTATCAAAATTGTGTGTAACAGGATCCAAGAATATGTTGCATATACTGCAAGCTAATACGATGTTGCGTATAGCGCAAGGTAATCTTGGTGTAGCATACAACACCAGACATTAATGAAATTAAAATAATATTTTTCATAAAATATCGGGGTGTTACACTTCCATACCCAATTAATTGGAGGTTATAACGTAAACACCCGTCCTGGTATTCACTTCACCACCCATCATATGGTTTATTACATAACCACCCATCTAATGTCCAAGTACCATTATAAAATCATAAGACATAAAAAAATGGAAAGAAAACATTTCCACATTTCAAAAAAAATATATCACTTAAATATATTGACAAAAAAAATCCATTATAAAAACCATTTTCAATACCAAAATACATAAAAGAGTATATGGTATTTATTTCATTTTATAAAACATCACGACTTGTTGAGGAAGCCCAAGACCAAATAATACTCACGGCGGAGGAAAAGGTCGTTGTCACCGCGTACGTTAAAAGAAAAATTCATTTTTGATGTTTTGTAAAATTCTTCATAGAAAAATATTCCTTTTGTATAAAATTAAAATTAAAAAGGGTTTATACACCCTAAAAAAGAAAGCCTTGTATTAGAACAAAAAATGCCTCAATGAAAGGAGATTGAGACGAAGTCCCTTACCTCGTGTCTAACTTGACTCGATCGCTCTTTAATCTCCTGAATAATAAACTAGTGTTAATTTCTACTTGCATAATAACCTTTTTAAAGATTAATATTCTTTTTATATCAATTGTTTCCATGTTATAAACATTATGTAAACATTTAAGATAATAATGTTCGTTTTGTCGATATCTGGTTCATAAGTCAAAAATGGACTTCTCATAATTACATGTTGTTCAAGTGGTCAAAGGTTCATTATGCCCAGAATGATATTCATAATTTTGATATCATATATATCATATATATCCAGAATATACATGTATTTACAATAGTATATAACATTTAGAGGTAAGAAATGAAATGCACCATTCATGGAGACGGTAAGTCGTACGTATGGATGAACACTAATTTCATTTCTATTTCATATTTAATGGAGTGAAATCACAATAATATAAAGGTATATTATAATTCTAGTATAATATCATATATAATATCATTATCTCCATCCTTTATATGTCCCACATATGGCATTAATGAATCAAATCACTTTGAGGGGGCGGTAGTCCGCACTTCCAAAAATGAAATTATCGCGTTTACCCATAATGGAAACCATAAATGTATTCCATAAATTAAAAATACAGAAGCATAAGAAAAACATAAAAAAAAATATCATATATAAATAGAGTTACATCTTAATGGACACCATGAAAGGTGTTAAAAGAATATTGAACAATCATCATTTCGTGAGGTAGAAATTCGACATCCACAGAAACATTATGTTCTTTAACCATTAGACGAAGGTGTGTGTAAGTGTAGCTCTAATTATTCTCATAACAACATCCTATTATATTTAATATACTGGTGTTGTTACAAAATAACGGAATAAAAAGTGTTTAGGGGGGTTGGAGAAGCAAAATAAAACATAAGAACACAAGAAAAGACATTACCTTTAAATCGGGTAACTCCCTTTGGTTTGAACCAAAAGAGTTTCATGAAGAACTTCCTGCCTACGGTAAGGCTTCTAGGATGAGGAGAGTGATGTGGAGAGATAAAATTATCAGATCTTGGGCGAGCCAATGTCTTGAGAGGTGTGGGTAAGGCGGTAGAGGTGGGGGCCTTTTATAAGAGGAGAGGAGGGTCACTCTTGGAAAGTTATAAAATGCTACTTTATTATATAATGAGTATCGGTTTTTAAAGGTCCCACAATTACATATTTCATGGATAAGGTGATAATAGTTCGAAATACACCCATAAAATTGGTTTTTAACAATTGTAGGCCTTAGATTTTACATTATATTTTCATTTTATTTAAATCGTTAAATAATGAGGTAATCACTGCATCATCATGGTGTCAAAAATAGTTTAATTTATTTAATATTTCAAAAAAATGAAAAAATATCATGATGTAGGAAATATTTTTATATTTTTAATGAATATTTATAGTAAAAAATATGACTTGTATATCCCCATGTAAAAATTGTTTTCGTAAAACAATACACGGTTGTGACATTTTTATTTTAACATTAAATAAAAAGTTATTAATGTCATTTTCCGACCAAAGTGGCACCAAGGGGTCCCCAAGATGACCCATGGAATTTCTTGGTTGGACATGACACATCCAATAAGGGTAGGACCTGTTTCAAGGTCATTTCATATTATTAAAACATTATTTTTACCTTAAATTACACTAATTACCTCTAATCGTGATTAAAAACTTATAAGTTACTATTCACAAAAAAATTATTTTAATCCCATTGAACCAAATTTTACTTATTAATTACAACCATGTGTGACATATTTTTTAAATTCAAAACACAGAGGTGGTAGAATTTCATTTAAACGAAAAATCAGTTTTTTAAGTACCACTTAGTGGTTGCACTATTCATCCAAAATAGATGTTTTTCAGAAAGATACCAAAACATCACCCTAAGCTATATTTGATATTCCAAATTAAAAAATGATGTCTATTTTAAAAAATTAAAAACATATAAGTTACATTAATTAATATAATAATTAATTCCCGCTGTCAGAACAAATAGCATGTTTTTATGAAACAATATATATCAAAATATTGACACTATTTTAAGTCCAATTTCAATGTGAAATTAATTTCAATGACCACTATTGTATTAAATGGTAAAAATATTTTATAATTTCACTTTAAAAAAATTCAAAAGATAATATAATCATGTAAATAAATTATATTAAAAAGAGGTTTTGAATTAAAATACATCATTTTTCACTATTCATTAAAAAATAGACTTGATTGGAAAAATACCAAAAATTTACACAAAGTAAATTTTGATGTCCCAATTCTAAAAAAGAATTTTATTTGGTCTAATAGAATGTATAAGAGTGAAAAAAACTATATTTAACGATGGTTCTCCCTTAAAAGGAGATAAGTGGACCTTTAGTAAATATTAGAGTATATCTGCTTAAAATTGAATTCTTTTCGTATTTTAAGACTTTATACTTTATTGGATAAATGTAAAAACATTTAGCAAACATATATAATCATATTTTAGTTATTTCTATTCATTCCTGCCAATACAATGGCTACGTGTTAACTACTATTTAAAATAATATTATTTTATTACTAGTGTGCAACGTAAGATTTAAAAGAAACTCTTTGTTGCGTATCGGGTACGATATCAAACATAGAAACCCCTTTAAAGTAAAATTGATATTTAATTCACAAATATTAATAAATATGAAAATGTATTATTCTAAATTTACCTGGGTTGTTACATCCTTCCCCCCTTTTGGGAATTTCGTCCTTGCAATTTTATTCACTTATCAAAATAATTGGGGGTATTTATCTCTCATAGGATTTTCAGATTCCCATGTTTCCCCTTCAACCATATGGTTTTCCACAAAATCGTTACCTGGTGAACTAACTTATTCCACAACACTTTCTCTCTATGGTCAAGAATCTAGACTGGTTTTTCTTCATAAGAGAGATTCCATTCCAACTGAACTACCTCTGGGTTCAAAACATGAGATGGATATGGCATATACTTTCTCAGCATCAAAACATGAAAAAGATTGCGTACCTGAGATAAAATCGATGGTAAAGCCACTCGATAAGCAACTAATCCAACTTTCTCCAGAATTTCATAAGGTCCAATGAACCTTGGTCTCAGCTATCCTTTTTACCGAATCACATCACACTTTTCAATGGTGAAACTTTGAAAAAAACATGATCACCTACCTAAAAAGAGAGATCCGTCCTCCTGTTGTCTGCATAACTTTTCTGTCTGCTCTGAGCTGTTCTCATGTGTTTCTGAATCAATTGAACTTTTTCTACCATCTCTTCTACCAATTCTAGTCCCATCTACTTCTTTTCACCCACTTCATCGCGAAAAGATGGAGTTCGACACCATTTACCATATAATGCCTCAAATGGAGCCATCTGTATTCTGGAATGAAAACCGTTATTATATGAAAATTTAACCAAAAAAAGATGGTGGTCCCAATTTCCCTGATAATCCATCAAACTAGCACGTAGCATATCATCCAATGTCTGAATTGTTCATTATGAATTCCCATCTGATTGAGGATGAAAAGTTGTAATAATATTTAATTCAGTACCCAACGACTTCTGAAGGCCTTTCCAAAAGTTAGAAGTAAACTGGAGATCACAATCAGATACAATGAATAGGGGAACTGCTTGTAACCTAACTATCTCTTTATGATAAAATCGAGAAAGTTGATCTAGAGAGAAATTATCTCGAATATTAAGGAAATGAGAATATTTAGTCAAGCGATCAACAATAACCCAGATTGTATTATTACCTCGAGATGTCTTCGGAAATCCCACAACAAAGTCCATGGATATATTTTTCCATTTCCTCTTGAGAAATGGTAAAGGCTGAAGCATCCATTTCGGTAACTACCGCTCTTATTTAACTAGCTGACAAGCCAAACACTTCACAGTAAAATCAGCAATATCTCTTTTCATTCCATCCGACCAGTAATACTCCCACAGATCTCTGTATATCTTAGCACTGCAAGGATGAACTGAAAATAGGGAACTATGAGCCTCACATAACAACTCATTCTTCAAATGGGAATCACCAGGAACACATAATCTCTTCCCAAACCTCAAAACACAATCATTATCAATATTAAATTCAGGCAACTTACCCTTCTAAACCAGCACTACCTTTTTCTACAACCCACTGTCTTTATTTTACGCTTTCTTATTCTGTCTGATAGAGATGATCTCACTGATACCTGAAACAAAACAGAAGAAATTCTTACACCAACAACTTCTATACCAAATTTAATCAAATCAAAAACCAAAAGATCTCATTCCAAACTTAGAATGGTTAATGAAGCACTACTTTTTCGACGCAAAGCACCAGCCACTTTATTTTCTTTTCCCGGATGGTAATGAATTGTACAATCATAATCCTTGATTAATTCTAGACATCTCCTCTATCTCATGTTCAATTCTTTCTGAGTGAATATAAACTTTAAACTTTTGTGATCAGTATATATTTCACACATTACTCTATACAAATGATTCCTCCAAATTTTTAGAGCAAAAACAAAAGCATCTAATTCCAAGTCATGTGTATGGTAATTTACCACATGAGTTTTCAACTGACGTGAAGCATATTCAAGTACCTAATCATTCAGTATAAGGACACAACCAAGTCCCTTCAACGAAGCATCACTGTATATAACAAACTCACCATTCCTGGAAGGAAGTTCCAAAACTGGAGCATTCACCAATCTTCTTTTCAACTCCTGAAAACAATCATCACATTCATTTTTCCAGATAAACATAACACCCTTCCGAGTTAGCTTAGTCATTGAACTATATAACCATGAAAAATTTTCAACAAACCTTCATTAGTAACCTGCCAAACCAAGAAAATTACAGATCTCGATTACATTTGTGGGTCTTGGCCATTCTTCAATAGATTGTTTTTAGCAGGTTCAACAGTTATGCCATCTTTTGAAACAATGTGACTAAGGAAATAAATTTTTTATAACCAAAACTCACACTTGCTGAATTTTCCATACAGTTTCTTTTCTTTTAAGGTTTGTAAGATAACCCTTATATGACTTTCATGCTCCTCTTTACTTTTAGAAAACACTAAAATATTAACAATGAAAACAACCACAATCTTATCCAATAACTCATGGAAAATTCTATTAATAAGGTCCATGAATATATCAGGTGCATTGGTTAACCCAAATGGCCTAACTAAAAATTCATAATGGCCATATTGAGTACAAAACCCAGTCTTCAGAACTAATGCTTCTTTTACATTCAACTGATGGTACCCCGACCTCAAGTCAATCTTTGAAAAATAATGAGCTCCCTGGATCTGATCAAACAAATCATCGATATGAGGAAAATGATACTTGTTCTTAACAGTGATATTATTCAAGGCTCTATAATCAATGAAAAGTCTCATTGAACCAACTTTGTTTTTAACAAACAAGACAGGAGCACCCCATGGTGATGTGCTAGGTCAAATGAAACCTTTATCAAATAACTCCTATAATTGCTTCATTAACTCTAAAAGTTCAACTTGAGACATTCAGTAAGGGGGTTTTAAAATTGAATTAGAATCAGGAACAAAGTCAATAGTAAATTCAACTTCCCGATCATGAATAATACCAGGAAACTCATCAGAAAAAACATCATGATACTCATTTACCACTTGCACATCATTAATCTGAACAGTACCTTTATTTTCAACAATATGTGCAAGAAAACATTCATTTCCATATTTTACTAGTTTCTCAACATCTTGATATGTTATCAAAAGAATGGGTTCATTCTTGTACACTAACTGAAGATCTTTCTTAAAAGAAACCATTTTAGCACTGCAGTAAATCTTAGCATGATAAACAGAAATCCAATCCACGCCCAAAATAACATCAAACTCTACTAAAGGCAAAACAATAAGGTTTGCAGGTAGATTCTTTCCGAACACAAATATAGGAAGGTTCTTATAGTTTCTTTTTGTCTCAAAGTTTCCTCTGGGTGTTTTTACCATAAGTTCATGATTCATATCTTGAGATGGAATTCCCAATTTATTAGAAAACTTCCCTGAAATGAAAGAATGTGTAGACTCTGAATCAAACAACACATTAGCATAATCTGAACAAACAAACTGTGTACCTGATACTACTTCATTCGATGGCCCAACATCTACAGACGTAGTTGCAAAGGATTTCACCACCCCTTTATGCTTGTAGTCTGGATGCTTTACCACATTTGAGTTTTTTGTTAGACACTCATTTTCATAATGACCCATTTCATTACACTTAAAACATCTTACCCCTGGATTTTCATTGCATGCTTGATCGTCTTCCTTACAGTTACGAGAAATATGACCAGACTTACCACACTGAAATCACTTTCCAGACTTGGATAAACATTCTCCAAGATTCATTTTACCACACTTCTCACAGGATAGATATTTGGTTTTATTACATCCTTGTTTCTCTGATGAATTCTTCCCCTTTTCCTACCAAATGGACCTTATATTTTGTTGTTTTTCAAAGAACACCTGATCATTGGAAAACTCCATTTCCACCTTCTCCGCACATCGAACAAGTTTTTCATAACTTTTGAACTCATGAGAAGTTAAAGCCCTTTCATACATTGGCTTTTACCCTAAGTAAAAATGGATGATTTTACTATCAAGATCTCGTATGAAGTCTGGAGCATACCTTTCCAGTCGAGTGAACTTTGCTTCATAAGAAGCCACTGAGTCATCCTTCTACCTCAATTATAGTTATTGTTTTTCCATCCAAAGATGAACCACCTTAGGAAAATATTTCTCAAGAAACAGACCTTTGAATTCGTCCTAGTGAAGATCATCAATCTCATCACTATCCCTAATATTTTTCATCATCAACCACCACTGATCTACTTCACCATTAAATGGTAAACAAGAAGACTAACCTTTTGATGTTCTAAACACCCAATGAAATCAAAAATATTCTCATGTTCTTTAATACACCCTTCAGCTAGCACAGGGTTAGATGATCCCATGAATGTTGGGGGATGTTGGCTCATGAAATGTTTCACCACTGAAATGTTCCTCTAGGGTTGATCTGGCTGATCTCGTGCATGGATACCACCACCATTTATTGCCGGAGTCAACTATGCCATCACTGCAACAAACTATTCAGTTCCAATTCCGACCATCTCAGGTTTCTTATTTGGAAGGTTGTCTTCCTCTTGATGTCATCCCCACATAGATGCCTTGTTTCTTCTGCAGAAAACCATTATGAATATAGAAATATCTTAGGTGAAGGAACATGGTAATCTTTAAATGCTATATCATTTCAATAATACTATAAATTAACTAATAATTTAACAATTTTCTAACTCCAAAAGTTTTCTAAACCGACCTTTGATACCAATTATAAGGCTCTGCCCTTAAACATTACTTAATATTGAATTAAATGAATAATTCCCATTGAGGATATTTTCAGGTTTAGAGTTGTAGAGAATTAGATCATAACTATTACATCTCAAAATATTACACAGTAGACACTTCTACAAAGTTACTTTTTTTTCAAAACATGAACTCTAAAAAATGTCATTTCTAGTTCCATGTTTAAGAAAGCATTACTTTTCCTTGATCCCATACTTGACCCTATTCCACATTATGTCCTGTGAAAAACATTTAAAAAAAAAATTGGGGTGAGCATAAAAATCTCAGTAAGGGATACACAAAGAATGAAAACTGTTAGTTTTCAAAACAACAAGTAAACCATGAATACTTTATCAAAGTAATACTTTTCAACTTTATGGAGTATTAAATACTCTTCACTGAATAAAATATCATTATTTACCCTTTTGTAACCAAAAGATTACCATAAAACCCATATAATGAACACCTAACATATAAAGGTAACTTGGGACATAAACATACTTAAATGGAATAACCATATGGTTGACTTCCACACATATAACTTAATGGAATAGCCATACGGATGACTTACATACCCAATGAAATGGAGGTTATAACGTAACCACCCATCTTGGTATTCACGGCACCACCCGTCATATGTTTTATCATGTAACCACCCATCAAATGTCCATGTACCATTATAAAATCATAAGACATAAAACAAGAATAATGGAAAGAAAACATTTCCACATTTCAAACACAATATATCACATAAATAAATGGACATAACAAATCCATTATAAAAACCATTTTCAATACCAAAATACATAAAAGAGTATATGGTATTTATTTCATTTTAAAAAACAGCACGACTTGTTGAGGAAGCCAAAGACCAAATAATACTCGCAGCGGTGGAAAAGGTCGTTTTCACCATGTACGTTAAAAGAAACATTCCTTTTTGTCATTTTATAAAATGCTTCACAGAAAAAGATTCCTTTTGTATATAATTAAAAGTCAAATGTGTTTATACACCGTATAAATGAAAGCCTTGGATTAGAACAAAATATAGCTCAATGAAAGGAGATTGAGATGAAGTCCCTTACCTCGTGCTTGACTTGACACGATCGCTCTTTAATCTCCTGAATAATAAACTAGTGTTAATTTCTAATTGCTTAAAAACCTTTTTCAAGATTATTATTCCTTTTATATAACTTATTTACATGTTATAAACATTATGTAAAAATTTAAGTTAATAATGTTCGTTTTGTAGATATCTGGATCATAAGTGAAGAATGGACTTCTCACAACTACATGTTGTTCATGTGGTCAAAGGATCATTATATCCAGAAATATTCATGATTTGTATATCATATATATCAAATATATCCAGAATATACATGTATTTATAATAGTATTTAACATTTAGAGGTAAGAAATGAATTGCACTGTTCATGGAGACGGTAAGCTGTATGTACGCATAAACACTACTTTGATTTATATTTCGTATTTAATAGAGTGAAATCATAATTATATAAATTTATATTATAATTCCATTATAATATCATATATAATATCATTGACTTTATCCTTTATATGTCCCACATATGGTATTAACGAATCAAATCACTTTCAGGGGGCGGTAGTCCACACTTCCTAAAATGAAATTATCATGTTAACCCATAATGGAAACCATAAAGGTATGCCATAAATTAAAAATATAGAAGCATAAAGAAAAGATAAACATAATATATATCATATATAAATATAGTGACATCTTATTGGCCACTATGAACGGTGTTAAAAGAATATTCAACAATCATCGTTTCGTGAGGTAGAAATTAGCCATCCACAGAAATATTATGTTCTTTAACCATTATACAAAGGTGTGTGTAATTGTAGCTCTAAAAAGTCTCATAAAAACCAAACTTGTATATTAAAGATACTGGAGTTGTTACAAAAGAAAAGAATAAAAAGTGTTTATGGGGTTGTAGAAGCAAAATAAAACAGAAGAACACAAGAGAAGACATTACATTTAAATCGGGTAACTCCCTTTGGATTGAACCAAAAGGGTTTCTTGAAGAGCTTCCTGCCTAAGGTAAGGATTCTAAGATGAGGAGAGAGATGTGGAGTGATATAATGAGCAGTTCTTGGATCATCCAATGGATTAAGAGGGGTGGGTAATGTGGTAGCGGTGGGGGCCTTTTATAAGAGGAGAGGAGGGGCACTCTTGGAAAGTTATAAAATGTTACTTTATTATATAACGAGTTTTGGTTTTTAAATGTCCTATAATTATATATTTCAAGGATAAAGTGATAATAGTTCGAAATACACCCATCCAATATGTTTTTTAAAAGTTTGAGTCTTAGATTTTACATTATATTTTCAATTTATTTAAATCGTTAAATAATGAGGTAATCAATGCATCATCATGGTGTCATAAATAATTTAATATATTTAATGTTTAAAATTTATGAAAATAAATCATGATTTAGGAATTATTTTTAGATTTATAATGAATATTTATAGTAAAAAATATGACTTGTATTACCCCAGGTATAAATTCTTTTAGTAAAACAATATATGTTTGTGACATTTTTATTATAACATTAAATAAAAAGTTATTAATGTCATTTTCCTATAAAAGTGGATCCATGGGGTCCCCAAGTTGACCCATTGATTGTCTTGGTCGGTCATGACACTTCCAATAAGGGTATGACATGTGTCAAGGTCATTTTATATTAGTAAAACATTATTTTTCGCTTATATTACACTAATTACCTCTAATCACGATTAAAAACTGAAATGTTACTATCCACCAAAAATTATTTTATTCCTATTGAACCACATTTAACTTCTTAATGAATACCATGTGTATCGGATTTTTGATATTCAAAAAACAAAGTTGGTAAAATTTCATTTAATCAAAAAATCAGTTTTTTAAGTACGACTTTGTGGTGTTACTACTCATCAAAAATTGATGTTTTTCAGAAAAATACCAAAACATCACCCTAAACTATATTTTATATTCTTAATTCAAAAATTATGAATATTTTACAAAATTAAAAACATATAAGTTACATTAATTAATTTAATAATTAATTCCCACTGTTAGAATAAATAACGTGTTTTTATGAAACAATATATATCAAAAGATTGATAGTAGTTTAAGTCCAATTTCAAAGTGAAATTAATTCCAACGACCAATATTGGATTAAATGGTAAAAATATATTCTAATTTTACTTTAAAACCAATTCAAAAGATAATCTAATCATGTAAATAAATTCTATTAAAAAGAGGTTTTGAATTAAAATATAACATTTTTCACTATTCATTAAAAATGAACTTTATTGGAAAAATACCAAAAATTTACACAAAGTAAATTATGATGTCCTGATTCTAAAGAAGAATTTTATTTGGTCCAATAGAATATATAAGAGTGACCAAAACTATATTTAATGACGGTTCTCCATCAAAAGGTGATAAGTGGACCTTTAGTGAATATTAGAGTATATATGCTTAAAATTGAATTCTTTTCATATTTTAAGACTTTATCCTTTATTGGATAAATGTAAATACATTTAACAAAAATTTATAATCATATTTTAGTTATTTATGTTAATTCCCGCCAATAGAACGGCTACGTGTTAACTACTATTTAAAAAATATTATTTTATTACTAGTGTGCAACGTATGATTTCAAAGAAACTCTTTGTTGCGTATCAGGTACGCTATCAAACATAGAAACCCCTTTAAAGTAAAATTAATATTCAATTCGAAAATATTAATAAATATGAAAATGTATTATTCTTTATTTACCTTGGATGTTACACTCCACATATCTCTTGATATCACTAAATGAATCTCTAGGTGCTAGAATGGAGAAGCATTTTCTTCTGTTTTCCACCTTAGATCGCATTGATTTGATGGAGGAGGATCTATCTTAGTCTTGAGAGAAATCATGGATGAAGGTGTTCTTTTGGTCTTGAGATAATTCTCTAGAATTGTTGTGCACAATGATTAATGAAATGTGTTGGGGTTGTGAGAATATTTATAATAGTGTTTGTGGTTATAATGTTATGACAATTAATAAAATTGTTATGCATTTTACTTATTTAATTAACTCTTATTGAAACCCCCATGTCGAATATATAATTTATTGACATGTTCCCACAATGATTATAATAAATATCATTTAATAATACGATATTATTTCATGAAAATCTCGATTGGAAAAACTACATGGCATGTAATCATTAATAGACGGAGTGTACTAATTTTTCATTTCCTTGCCAAAATGAAAACTACATGACATGTACAATTAATGTACATGACATTTATATCTTGATTTCATTTTCTTTAAAAAATTAAAACAACATGACATGTACATTCAATGTACATGGTGTGTATATCATGTTTTTCATTTTATTCTTCCTCCCACATTAATTACAATTTAGGCTTCCTTGAATAATTATTAAACCACATATGGGATAAATATTTATTAGACTTGAGATACATGGATTCAATTAGTGTGTGACCCTCTAGGCCTCTTTCTCATTGGAATTAGGCAGGCTTGCCTAAAGTCCATGATTACTATCTAGCAATGGGTCAAGGCACCCAGGAGAGAAACCTTGAAGCCACATTGACGTGTCAACTCATATGAATGATTACAATGTAATTTAATCAATTTGTCTCAATATCATGAATCTATCGGGTTGTGTCACGACCCCCTCCCCACAATGTGTACCCTTCCTGGGCCAGCAATGCGAGAAGGGAGATAATGACCACAGAGTCTCACCTTCAGTAGGCCCCAGGTTGGTGACAAGCACCAAGAGTATAGTAACACACAAAATGGGAGGCATTTCCCTCTAAGAGACACAAATGGAGGAGAGAGAGATAAGATAGACACCAATCAACTCCAACTCAGATGGAAATATAAATGTAAACCCAAGTACACATATGAAATTCCATGCAAAAATACTACAACTGAAAGGGAAAAAACTGCAAGTACCCAAAACAAAATAAAAACTGCAACAACCACTAGCCCGAATAGCTCCTGTAACCCCAAGCTAGTAGAAACCAGCTTGATCTCCAACCTTCTCCAAGTTACCTGAAAAATAGTTTATATATACATAGGGTGAGTATAATATTATACATAGTAGGATCCACCCTAAAGCCTCTCGTTCAAAGTAAAGAATGCATGCTAAAGTACAGTGAACAACAAGTGAAACTAACTCGTCACCTAAACAGGTATACTACGTTCCCAAACTCACCATGGCTACTATCACCAAGTAACACATACAAGAATATATCTTATATTAATGAATAAAAAGGATACCCTGCTACTACTTCCCCACTGGTTTTCCACTTTGCCCCAATATCGCACATCCTGAGCATCTCTCTCAAAAAATTCATTCCCGTAGACACATGGGCGAAGCACCAGAATATGCACCACATGCAAAAAAACCATGAAATACACACACCAATGTAACCTGGTAGTTTCCTAGAGGCACCACAACTTGCATAACTTCTATCATATGTCAGGTATTATGCCTCAAGCCATTACAACCCATTCACCAAGAAAGGATCCTCAAGCCATCACAGCCTATACACGTTACACCAATAGTAGTCCATAAAAAACTATATCTAGAATATATGTGTGTGAATAAGCACAAGCCATTACAACCCTCTACACACATATATGGGAAAAACTAACCACTGTTCCAACTAGAACAAGTAAAAACCAAGAGAAGAGAGAAGGGCCAAACCGGGTAGTCATCCATCCATCCCCCACAGGAATTTTTGGGAAAACACCCCTACCCCATGGCTCAGAATATTCGGGGTTTCATTTGCCCTTACTAACAGGGTGGAGTAGTATATAGAAACAATGTACAGAATATACTATATCTCGCAACCACACTATGGGCATTACCTAGTATTAGACACAACTGCAGCTAACATCTCTCAAACTCCAGGATGCTACTTCTAAGACTAGGTATCCTATAAGAACACAACCATTAAAAGAGCATTATTAGATTAATTCATTCCATTTTTATCAGTTCCATTGTACATTAATTAATTTTTTAGACATTAAATAACCATGAAGAATTTAACATTAAACATCATTATGATCACACCCAAAATCCATTGTCCCTTTAAAATTAAAATATCATCATTATGTTCCAACAACTCAAAACCCATGAGTTAACACCATTTATTAAAATATTCCATACAAGATTACATTCACATATTCCCAGGAATTCTAGAAAAGAATCTCATGCTACTAACAAAATGGGGCTCAACACGGTGAGTAGATATTCTACCCGTCGAATATTTGCCGCCTATAGCAAGAGCGTATACACATCCTTCCTTGAGAATATAAACAGGGAAAGCACGTGGCATACCCCGCATTTCTTCGCCTCTTTTGGAAGAAGGGTAAGTAAGACCATCTTCCTTGAGAAGTGGGGAAAAGTAAAGCAGATAAACAACCAATAAAAATTACCAAGCATCCAACAATCACATCAATCCCATTCCATCATCCCCGGTGTCCTCCCTGACACCTACATGCATAAACTAATGCATCTCGCCACTCTAGGTGTCATCTACTGCCACAACCAAAAAGGGCCTCCAGGCCTCCACATATTACCTCAACCATCCAGGGTCACATTAAAAAACAATCAGTACTAAAACAACCATCTTCACAATTGGTCTCTTAGCCCTTAAAAAACAAGAGGGTAACTCATAACCCTACAATCTATTATCTTTTAAAAACTATCAGTTCATTAATCCATCTTAGGTTAATTTATTTATTATTCATTTCTTACAAATTCGGGAAACCTAATAAATATGTTATAAAATACAAATAAACATGCTTACTGCACTAATTTTATTAACATCAAATTACAACAAGAACTAGATTCGTTTTCATGCCTCTTTTTCTTTATACAAAAATTATCAATTAATCATGGTTTACGTTCTTTACCAATTTCTATCAAGAACAAGCCACTAAGCAAGGCAAGCAGAGATATCACGCTATCCAGCAAAACAAAAGGAAATAACATATGATCAATATCATTTTATTTATGCTGTTAAAATACTTATTATGTCAATTATATTTTCATCCAGTGGGATTAGACATTATAACAATACAGTTGCACATAAAAGAATGAGAATCAATGAATCCCCTATCTCAAAACAGTTCTTGGCATTATTTATCCACACAATGGGTCACGATCCTCCTCTCGCGACAACTGTATCCACCTGAAGATGCCACAGTACAATAGAACCAACAAAAACCCAAGAAAAACCCCATTAGAAGCAAAAAGATTAAATGATATGACATGGGAAGGAAAAACAGGAGACGATGATCCTCAAAATAATGATGATAAAACATACCTTATATTGAAGATTGACCAATATAGCTCGGTTGCATCAAAACAGAGTGGAACTGATCCGAGGAGTAAATTTTGATTGTGCAACTCCTATGGGAAGGATTGAAAGGTTCTAGCATCTCATAGCTGAGAAAAAAGTGGAAGAACAAGGGAGGATGATTTCTTTTCCCTTCTGAATATTTAATGGGGTGACGGTTAACGATACGCTTAATTCCCCATGAAAATTGGATTGCATTAACCCATGTGGTTTGACCATGTAAAAACATCACAAGCCATAGGAATATTTGATATATGATTTATGGAATTTGAATTGGCCTTAAGAGTCCTTAAAATAAGGCTTTAATGTAATCTACATCAAAGGAAATGTCAAAGGGGTGAAACTGTAGGAAGTCGTAAACACTGTTCACATACTCAAGATTTTGAAAAGGAATGAAAATGTCACGGTTAGTCATCACCACTATAGGTTACCGATAGACCTCACTATTAGAGGTTACCGATAGACCTCACTGTTAGAGGTTACCGATAGACCTCACGGTTAGCGTTTACTGATAGACCTCACAATTCTGAAAACATTGTACACCTACCATTCTTGAAACACTATTCAAGTCTACCGTTAGAAGGTCACTGTTAGAATCTCACCGTTCAGGAAACACTATTCAAGTCCACCATTAGAAGCTCACTGTTAGAACCTCACCATTTTGGAAACACTGTTCACTGAACCTCACTGATAGAAACACCGTTCACTGATTGGAAATTTGGAAAAGGAAAGAGAGGTTACCGTTAGAGGTTACAGATAGAACTATTCACTGATGGAACAATTCACAGAATTGGAAATTTGAAAATAATTATTGGGTATAAGTCACCTTGACCTCTCAGAACACCTCAAACACCATATTTTCCTAATTTAATAAACCAAAGAGGTCCGGGCCATTACATCAGATGCGTCTCAAAACATTCTAATCCTCAAGAATTCAAAACCAACCTAAAGAGACAAAAAACAAAACAGGGTCTGAACAACCACCCATCGAGATACCTCTCAAAAAAGAGTATGCCACAAAATCAACAAAAGGAATTAATAAATAAAACAAGAAAGGTATACCCCCAAAGGGAACATCATTATATTAAAAGAGTTAATCATCAAACAACTCTGGGTATTGAACTCGTATTTGTGACTCACGTTCCCAGTTACTCCCATCTATTCCACCGTGTCGACATAAGACATGTACTAAGGAGATCGATCATTTGTACAACACCTTCTCCTTGCAGTCTTGGATCTCCACAGCTCACTCCTCAAAGGTTCCATCATTATCAACATCGATCTCCCCAATCAATGATGTGAGAGTCATCATGAAGATAACAACAGAGATGTGATACATGGAAAACATCATGTATCTGACTCATCTATGGGGGAAGCGCTACTCGATACACAACAGCTCCAACACGAGCTAATACTTTGAAAGGCCCAACTAACTGGGGAGAAAGCTTACTTCCATGACCAAACCTTCAGTGCCCACAAAGGGGATTCACCTTCAGAAACACATGATCCCCAACATTAAACTCTAAGGGTCTACTCCATTGATCATCATATGATTTCGTATGATCATTTGCTGTCTTCATCCTCTCACGAATCACCTGGACCATCTCTATTGTATTCTGCACTAGTTATGGTCCGAGAATTACTGACTCTCCGACCCCACTCCAGCACAACAGAGAATAGAAAGGCCTGCCATACAAGTCTTCAAACAGCACCATACCGATGGTGGAGTGAAAACTATTATTGTACGATAACACAACCAAGGTATAGTTACTCATCCATGATCCTCCAAAATGAAGAACACAAGAGCGTAACATGTCTTCAAGATTCTGGATGGTTCGCTCTGTCTGACCATCCGTTTGAGGATGAAAAGTTTTGTTAAGGAATAGTTGAGAACCAAATCATGTTGGAGACCTCACCACAACATGGAAGAAAAATGAAGATCTTGATAAGAAATTATCATCCTAGGGACTCCATGAAGTCTCACCACCTCCTAAAGATACTGCCTTGACAAAACATCCACTAATCATGACTCCTTGATTGCTATGAAGTAGGCCGATTTTGTTAAATGATCCACTACCACCCAAATAGCATCATATCCTCCTAGTGCTCGAGGTAAACCTATAGAAATGTCCATTGAGATGTCCTCCCACTTCCACTGAGGAATCTCTAATGTCTAGAGAAGACCACCTAGAACACATCATTCGGCCCTTACCTTCTGGGAGACTAAACCTCGAGACACAAACTCCGCACTGTACTCTTCATCCCAGGCCACCAAAACTGGCTCCTCAAGGCTCGGTACATCTTTTTCATGCCCGAATACACAGATAAAGGTGAACTATGAAACTCTTTGAGAACCATCTCGTGCATCTTAAAGGGAAAAAAACATTCCATGATACAACACTCGGTGTTGTTCATCCCCCGACCAACCATCTGGGGCCCCACCACAAACAACTCAGTCTCTCCAAACCACAACCTCTAGATCTCCCAACTGGGACTCTTCCACTTTCAACATCAGGGATGAATGTACCATCATCTGAAAAAGACAACCTATACCCCCAACTTCTTCAATATCAAGATGAAATGATGACAGTTCTTATATTACTCTCCAAGAATCATCGGATTCACGTACAACATCATTATGTGACATTAGGCTCAGCGCATCAGCTACAAAATTCCCTTTTCCAGGTGTATATGATATTTCAAATTCATATTTCTGCAAGAACTCCATTCCCCGATGTTGTTGTAAGTACAAGTCACACTGGGAGAAAACATACCTCAAACTCTTATGATCAGTGAAAACCACAAAGAACTCACCAATGAGGTAATGTCTCCACAACTTCAGAGAAAACACCACGGCTACCAACTCATGATCATGGGTGGAATATTTTCATTCCTGGGGACACAACTATCGAGACCGATAAGAAACAACTAACCTCTACTGCCTGAGAACACAACCTAACCCCAGATGTGAAGCATTAAAAAAAATATCAAACTAAACTCCCTCAACAAGAAGACAAAGCACATGAGCACTTACTAACATCTCCTTTAGATACTTGAAAGCTATATGACACTGATCAGTCAATATGAATGCCTGATCCTTCCTAGTCAAAGCTGTCTGAGAAGTCGTAACTCGTGAGAAATTCGCTATGAACCTCCTGTAGTAGCCTGTGAGACAAAGGAAAGTTCAAACATCGGAAACTGTCTTGGGGGCTTCCCAAGACACAACTGCTTCTCTCTTCGATGGATCCACAACTAATCCTAGTTGGTAAAAAACATTCCCCAATAAATAGAATTCTCGATCCCAAAACACACACTTTGACAACTTCCCAAACAGCTGATGTTGGCGAAGAACTCCCAAAACTTTTCGTACATTCTTTGCATGCTCCTCTTCAGATGTTGAGTACACAAGGATTTCATCATTGAAAACTAACACAAATTTTTCCAGGAACTCACAGATCATAGTATTCATCAATCACATGAATACAGCTAGAGCATTCGTCATTCCAAATGGCATTACAACTAAATCATAATGCCCATGATGAAAACGGAATGTAGACTTTATAATATCCTCATCCTTCACACGTATCTGATGATATCCCGACCACAAGTCGATATTTGAGAACCAAATTGCACCTTTCAGTTGATCAAATAAATCATCAATTCATGGAAGAGGATAGTGATTCTTTATTGTCACTTTGTTTAAGCGATGATAATCGATACACAATTGAAAACTGCTTCCAGCCCTCTTCACGAACAAACCAGTGCACCCCATAGTGACACACTTGAATGAACAAAACCGCACTATAATAGACCATCAAGCAATATACGTAGCTCTCATAACTCATAAGGGTCCATCCTATATGGAGACATAGAGATAAGAGATGCTCCTGGATGTAGCTTGATCCCAAACTCGATCTCTCATCGAGGGGGTAATGATACAACCTCTTCTAGAAATACATCAGGGTACTCCTCTACGACCCTAGGAAACTCCAACTACTAAACCTTTTAAGAACTCAACATCATCTCATCCATCATGGATGATAAGGTCGGAATGGGCCTATGACCCATCTGAGGGTCTCACTACCAACAAACACCACATGCTCTCCATCCGCACCAATGAAGATGACCTTCTTCATGAAGCAATCCACGATATCCTGCACCGAATACAACCAATCAATTTTGAGGATGAAATCATATGGTTGTATTCATAAACATAGAAAATCTCCCCAAGACCGGTGTTCCCCAACACTAGCTCACAGTCTCTACATACTTCAAACAAGTTAGCTCAAACTCCAACAAGCGTTGTCCATGCCAAGGGCACTGGAAGCTTCTCTGCCTCAAGTCCCAAATCATAGACAAGGGTAGGTGATATGAAGGAGTGTGTCACTCCTGAATCAAAAAAGGCATACAATAAGGTAGAAAACAAGAAAAGGGTACCTCGAACGACATCTGGATCACCTAGAGCTAGCAATGTTAGTGCATGAAGCTAACCACGAACTTCTCCATGGCCTCTCTGACCTTGATGAAGAAGACCACAATGGCCTCACTCTGGTCTCTAAAGATGGGGAGTGTCATGATGTTGTCCTTTCCCTACCCCATCTACCCTCTGCTAATCTGAAGTTGGTGCCACTAGCTGGTGCTACCTTGGCAAGAACTTCCTCAACGGAGGGACCTTCATTGTAGCACCTGGTCCACGATGACCGCTCTGAAAGGTCAGGCACTCCCGTTGCAGATGGACACGACCACCACAAGAAAATCCAGCGCCTGATCCCTTGGCATAGGCCTGAGTGTTAATTACTCTAGAGAAACGAGATGTGATGGGCTGGGACTGAACCACAGTTGAGCGGAAAACCATCTTCCCTGAAAACCGGGAACCCCGAACCACATCTCTACTTTGTGAGGAATCATGTAGATTCTCCTATCGTGATGATCTGGTCCTGGACAATGTCATAGCGACAACCTCTACCCCCACCAGTACCTCAAGATATGTTTTCAGTATAAATTGGGTGACATAGCACTGGATCTCTAGACGCAAAGCCTCCTCTAAATGTCTCGCCCTGGCCTCCTCAACTAAAAACAGGTCCAAAGCATATCGTAAAAGGATCCTAAAATGGATTCCAAACTCTCAAAAACTGGAGCTCCCCTGTCGAAGGGTAAGATTCTCTTGGAGACTAGGGGCCTTCGTAGTCGAAGAAAGAAACATGACTGTAAACTTGTCTTGGATCTTCGTCCATGAGATCACTGACAACTCATGATCCCTAAGGATCAAGAACCACAATTGCCTTGATGCTCCACCTAGCATTGTCACAACCCGGGACACCTAGTGCTCCTTCCGAGTATGAATTGAACTGAAGCTGATCTCGACCTCCTCTAACCAATATTCTGTGACTGTATCATAAGCGGAGTCATTGTACTTATGTAGATTATGGCTCTCAAAAACTCAGAGTGTCTTCCTCCATGTTTCTACATCTTCTACCTCTACCCTGCGGTGATCTTCTGGAAGATCCTGGTGTACATTTTCTATGAAAACCTGACGAGGAGGTCGACCTGGAGCCATACATTTAAAATAACAAACGGTTAGAGATCCTAAACCTGGAATATGGAAGAGTAAACATTAATTAATTAATTTTTTCCTTTTATCCATTTTAGGGTAACCTACCCCAAGGTCTACCCATTCAATCAAATGCACAAAGAAAAATGATGCATGATCCTTTCCTAGGTCTCTACCCTGCAACTAGTATCACCTTGTTTAGTGGCCATTTTAAACGTAAAGGTCCATACATCAAATCATAGGGGGGACTAAACACCTATGTATCAATATGCAGAGCTGCTGAGGATATGATATGCATAATCATCCAAATGTTTCCACAGGTCGATAACTTTTCGCTTATGATGGCCATGAATGGTTATGAAGATCCATAATTATCTGGGCTGTGGAGTCTGATGTATGGAGAGGATGCATCCAAATTCACAAGGAGTATTTCCGTCTCATTTTTCATATATCTTCAATGGGTCGTGACGAAGTATGTGAAGTTTAATGTTATGTAGTGAGGATAATTTTCATGTAGTTTAACGTTGTGTGGTAAGGATGAAGTCTGAGCAGTTTAACATTGTGCGGTGAGGACGAAGTCCGTGCACTTTAACATTGTGTGGTGAGGATGAAGTGTACGCCCTGTGTAGGTCTGGTCCTAACACGGGAGAAAAGGGAATTTTTAACTTCTTATCCGTGCAGTTTAACATCATGTGGTGAGGACGAATGATACACCTCATGTAGGTTTGGTCCATACATGGGGGAGCGAGAATTTTTTTTGAATGAATGACTGATCCAGGATACAACATCTAGGTTTCACTACGTTTCCCATGAAGGAAAAAATCATCCCTCATGTAGTTCTCTGAAAGACAATACACCCAGTGTAGGTCTGGTCTATAGACGGGAGAGAAGGGGCATTTTTTATCCCTATCCGTGCAGTTTGACGCCATGTGGCAAGGAAGAGGAATACACCCCATGCAGGGCTAGTCCGTACATGGGGGATGGGGAGCGGGAGTTTTTAACTTTTATTCGGGGATGGATGGGCCAGGATAGGGGATCCCAACATCGCTACATATCCTGCGAGGGCAGTAATCAAGCCACATGTAGTTATCTTAAAGAGGTACACCCCGTGCAGTTTTGTCTCATACATGGGGGGAATGACATTCTTTTTCTTATCCGTGCAGTTTAACGTCATGAGGTAAGGATGAGGGATACACCACGTGTAGGGATAAACCATACACGGGGGAAAGGGGCCTTTTTAAATCATCTTCTCTGTGTTGTTTAACGTCATGCGGTAAGAACGAAGGATACACCCCATGCATGGTTGGTCCATACATTGGGGGAAGGGGGAATTTTTTAATCTTATCCATGTAGTTTAACGTCATGCGGTAAGGAAGAGGAATACACCCCATGAAGGGATGGTTTGTACCTGGGGGAAGGGACATTTTTTTTAATTTTATTCCATTTGGGAGTGGCTGGTCCGAGGTGTGGGAATCTGGAGTCGCTACGTATCCTATGAGGGTAGGAATCGATCCATACATAGTTCTCTGGAATCCATTCAGTTTTACGTCGTGCGGTGAGGACAAAATACTCTTAGTTTAAGGTCATAGAGTTTGGACTGTTGGTTCCATTGCAGTTTAATATCCTGCATCTCGGACGATAACTACTTTTAGTTATGCGGGTGATGATGGGAAACACTTAGTTTATGGTCATAGAGTTTGGACCATTGGGTGATTGGAAGTTTAACGTCATGTAGCTCAGACGATAACTGCTTTTAGTTATGCCGATGACGAAGGGATACTCTTAGTTTAAGGTCATAGATTTTGGACCATTGGGTTCTTGGTAGTTTAACGTCATAGAGCTTGGACAATAACTTCTTTTACTTATACCGGTGAGGATGGGATACTCTTATTCTAAGGTCATAGATTTTGGACCATTGGGTTCTTGGCAGTTTAACGTCATGAAACTCGGATGATAACTGCTTTTAGTAACGCCGGTGAGGATGGGATACTCTTAGTTTATGTTCATAGAGTTTGGACCATTGAGTGATTGACAGTTTAACGTCATGTACCTCAGAAGATAGATGCTTTTAGATATGCCGGTGAGGACAGGATACTCTTAGTTTAAGGTCATAGAGTTTGGACTGTTGGGTGCTTGGAAGTTTAACATCATGTAGCTTGGGCAATAACTTCTTTTAGATATTCCATTAAGGAAAAGATACTCTTAATTTAAGGTCATTGAGTTTGGACCGTTGGGTGCTTGGAAATTTAATGTTATGCAGTTTATATGATAATTTCTTTTAGTTATTATGTGAAATACTTCTTTAGGAATCTCACATTTGTTGGAGCGGTGGTGAACTGCTCGTCCATGGGGATCAGGGAATATGCCCTGTTGGAGTAGACCTTGTGTATAACATTTGGTCCCTCCCACTTGGGCTCCATCTTTGTATGTTTCTTTCCAAGTATCATTGGGGTCTGAAGGACCATCACCACGTATCCTTCCAGGAAAGACCAAAGACGGACCTTTTTATTGAAGGATCATGCAATCCGGTTTTGGTACACTTCCAGATGGTGAAAAGTCTGCAACCGCTTCTCATGTAGCTGTTCCAATTCACCTATCCGCTTTACCGATTTCTCATCGTCAGATAACTGATCATAAATGGCAACATGGAGTGAGGATAATTGGAGCTCAATGGGTAGGACCTCTTTCATTCTGTATACTACTGAGTACGGGGTAGCCCGAGTAGTGGTTGAGATTGTGGTTCGATAATCCCACAATGCATGTAAGAGTTTTTTCGGTCATGACTTCCTCTCTTTTTCCACCATTTCGAGAGAATGTTGGACATGGTCTTATTAAAAGCCTCTACCTATCTGTTGGCCGCTGTGTGGTAGTGAGATGAGTGGTTAGCCTTGATTCTGTATTCTTGGAACAGTTTATCCAATTCAACAGAGCAGAAGTTGGTGTCGTTATCCATTTATATGGTATGAGGGACACTAAATCTGGGGATGATATTGGTTTTCACAATGCTGACAATGTTTCTTTCCCTGACTTCCTTGAGGGGTACAGCTTCTGCCCATTTGGAAAAGAAGTTGGTTGCCTTGAGGATATACTTCAGTTGTTTGGCTGTGGCGGGAGGATATGGTCCTGCGACATCCATTCCCCCGACGGAAAATTTCTAGGAGTACTTATCCAGATGAAGTAACTCCGATGGTTGGTGTATGAAGTTTGCTTGAATTTGGCATGAGTGGCATTTTGCGGTAAAATGCTCACAATATCGTGCCACTGTGGGCCAATAGTATCAAAGCCTTCAAACCATGTGGGAAAGTTTGACCCCTTGATGATGTGACCCACATACTTCGGCATGTACATCAGTCATGACAGCGGTAGTTTCTTCTCCATCAATGCATCTGAGGAGGATTTTGTTGATGCCTCGTTTGTAGAGGACCTCTTGCTAACCTGTGCTATCATATAAGACAAATTTTATTTCCTTTCTCCGTATTTTATCTCGTTCAGCCCTGTCTGATGGAAGTTATCTCCATTGAAGGTAGTTTGAAATGGGGTTCATCTAGCCAGTGGCCTGAGCATATGGCTCTAGGAGAGGACTGACTTCGTTGATTTCTTCCATCTTGGCCTGAACAAATGGTAAGACCATTCTACGGTGAGCAATACAAATAACTGTTTAATCCAAGTCTCGGTCGGCTAGGGCTGTGGCCGCATTAGCTAATGTGTCAGCCTAAGCATTCTGAGACTTGGGAATATTGGTAAATGTTAGTTCTGAGGGGAATTATGAAATTAGCTTTCAGACATGGACAAAAAGGGGAATTATCTCCTTCTTTTTAATATCATAGTCCCCATTGAATTGCTTGATGACCAGTTCCGTGTCACCGTTTACCTTGAGGTGTTGTACTTGTTCCTGGAGTGCGGGCTCTAGGCCTGCAATGAGGGCTTGATACTCTGCTTAATTGTTCGTACATCCTTCTGACAGGAGAAAGTAACATGGAAATACTGCCTTTTCTGGGGACATGAGTATTATCCCCAGACCCACCCTATTAAATTTGGGATATTCCATCCTTTTCCCTATTGGGCTTTTGGATGCACCATTGATGTACATTTCCAATGCTGGGAATTCCTCTTAAACCGAGAATATGTATTCATTAGGTAGCTCGGCGTCCAATGTGGCGGTCCCTGTTGAAGGGTGCTCCACCAAAAAATCTGCTAATGTCTGGCCTTTGATGGCCTTATGAAGCACAAACCGAATTTCAAACTGTTGCAGTACGACTGTCCATTGGGACAGGCGCCTGGTCCGCATTGGGGAGCTTTGGATGTCCTTCAGTGGGTTACTCCGCGAGACCAAATGTACTTCATGATGATGTAGATAATGTCACGGTTTTGAACTGTAAAGACCAAGGCCAAACAACTCTTCTCGATGTTTTAGTATCGAGTCTCGACTTCACTCATGGTTCGGCTGAGGTAATAGATACTGTTTTCACTACCGGTGTCATTTTTCTGCACAAGGAAGGCTCCCAGCACCCACTCCAGGGCTGTCACGTACATGATGAGAGGTCTTACTTCAACCGGGGGCATGATCATAGGTTGGCTTAAGTGATACTTCTTTAGGCTGTTGAACGCCTCTTGGAAATCATCTGTCCATTAGTACGGGACTCCCTTCTTTATTAACTTGTTAAAGGGAAAACATTTTCCTACTAGGTTGGCTATGAATTGCCTGATGTAGGCCAGGTGCCCTTGGAATGCTCTAAACTCGGTGAGATTGCGGGGAGGTGGCAGGTCAAGGATTGCATTTTTCTTTTAAAGGTCGACTTCGATGCCACGATGGTGTACGAAGAAGCCAAGGAATTTCCCTGAGGTCACCCCGAAGGCGCATTTCAAGGGGTTCATCTCCAGGCTATGCTATCGAAGTTTGTCGAAGATGGTCTCAAGGTCTGACAGGTGATGTAACCTCTGTCTAGACTTAACCACCATGTCATTTACGTAACATTCGACAAAAATCGTCAGGAATTGTTTAACGATCCGATGCATGGTGCACTGATACGTGGAACCAGAGTTCTTGATATCAAAGGGCATGAACCTGTAACAAAATACTCCTTGGAGGGCCTTGAAGGTAGTGTATTTTCTGTCTTCTCGAGCCATCCTGATCTGACTATAACTAGAATAGCCATCCATGAAGGATATAGCCTCATACCTGGCCATTGCATCCATTAATAACTCGGTGACTGGGACCGGGAAATCATATTTCGAGCAGTGTCGATTGAGATCTCTTAATTCAATGTAGACACAAATTTTTTGCATTCTTTTTCTTGACATGGACGATGTTAGCCAACCAGATGAGGTATTGGACCTCCTGAATGAAGCCTGATTTGATGATCTTATCGACTTCAACCTTTATTTTGGCAACATGTGAGGGGTGTGTCCTTCTGGAGGCCTGTTTATAGCCTCGGTGGTCTTCTTGCTGACCTAGGTGATGCGTCGCCTCTTCGGGATCGAGTACCAGAATTTTTATGTAATTCCAGGTAAATAAATACCAGTGTTTCTTCAGAAAAGAGGCATATACCTCATGCTCATCGAGGGACATGGCTGCACTAACAAGAGTAGGCCTCGGGTCTTCCTCGGTACCTAGGTTTATTTCCTTGAGCTCGTCCACAGTTGTGGAGATACCTTCCTCAAATTCCAGAGGTGCATCTCTGAGATCTTCCACCTCTTCTTCTCCAAAACCCTCATCTTCTTGATCTAATGGGGGAGATATTTTCACTCGGGCTCTTAGGAGTCCAGAGCCAAGGCATTGTGGGTTTCCTTGCTCAAGTATTCACCCCTAAATCGAGGGTTTGCGGACATTATCGCATTTTCACACTCGTCTTTTATGGCCGAAGTCATGTGGACAAATGAGTGCATGTCTGAACATGAACCCCCTATCTCAACATGGTTGATGGGCAGAACTTAGTATCCACCAATCTGTCTAAGGGGGTTGTTAGGAACCATTTCCAGACTATTTGGAGAGGGGATCCAGTCGACGCCATCGGCCAAAGGCTTCTTCTTCTATTTCTCATAGAACCTGGCGTCAATGTAATGTGACTTGGAGAGCTCGAAAAGGGCCTTGTTGGTGTGCAACGTCACACTTTTCCCATTGAAACAGTACTTAATACACAGGTGGTAGGATGAAGGAATGACCATGTGCTTATGGAGCCATGAACTTACATTCAGGGCATTGAACATTGTGTTCTTCTGAACTACTAGGAATTCCAAATAGGCCACAAGGTCGCCAAAATTGGTCGTTAGCTTAATTTGTCCCATTGGCTTCTGCTCACTCTTGTCGTAACCTAGTAGAGTTGTGGCTGAGGGTATTAAATCACCGTCACTGAAGCCCAGCTTACGGAGTGTCCATAGAAGAAGTAGGTTAACTCCATAGCCATCGTTAATAAAGACTTTTCAGATCGCAACATAATCTAGTGTACCAAACACATACATTGGTTTAATGTGTCCTTGCATGATGGAATCTTCATCTAGATCGGTGAAGGAAATCACCGCAACATATTCAGCTAATCCAGTCTCCATCTGATAAATCTCGGTAGAAGCTACCTCGGCTTGAAGCTCCTGGGGGCTGAGAAAGGCTTCTATAAGCACCTCTCTCAGGTCTGCTAACAAACTTAGGGCATCTAGGATAGACAGTTTGGCTGGTACTGACGACAGGTTCTTAAGGATGTCATATTTCTGTTCCAGCGTTCGACGCTTCTCCGTTGGTAGGGAAGTTTTAGTGGGCATCTTGGGAGTTGTAATTCGTGATGAGGGGGGACCGACTATGGGTTCAAATGCTAATGAAGTCCACATGTTCTGGGGACTCGGCCCGACTGGCCTGTTTGTGCGCACTAGGTGGCTATACACTTGTTCCTATTCTGATGGGTAGCATAGAATGACTGGGGAGGAGTGGCTTCTTGTAGAGGTGGTGGGATTTTATTTCTCCTACTAAGTCCATTGAAGGTCTCTCCCATGAGTTTCCGCAATATTGACGGTTTGGGCCAAGGTCCAACCATAGGGTTGATTTCGGCCGCGACTACGCCTTCCTCTGTATCCCATGCCTCTGCGATTCCTTGTCCCAGCCCCTTGCGTCGGGAAACCAAGTTCATAACCATACCCTTCATCAAGTAATGATTCCATTATATGGATGATATTGATAGAACCAAATATTGGCTCTTCATCCTCGGACAATTCATCCCGATCAGTTGTCCTTGATGGTGCTTCTTGGTGGGTCGGTTCCAGTGGCGCCAAGTTTGAGGGCATAAAATATGACAGTGTCGGGGCTAACTTTGGCCATGTTGCGGACTGATCCTCTTGCACTTGTCTCCTCCCCTTTCTATTACTCCTAGATGACCGGATCATGGAGGGTTGTGGGGCTGACATTGTCAGATGTGCGACATCAGGGTTTGTTGGCGGCAACACTGGCTGCTATAGTTGAGCATGGATTATGCCCTGGGCTCAAGTTATATTCTTCCAAGTCATCCAATTATCAAATTTCATCCCCATCTGGCTGGTGACTTCCTACCACCCCTCCCCTTTTTTAGAGTCTGTGGTAGAAATATATTCCACATGTTCTAGGGGTGGTCCCAGCTTGACCTGTCCGGAGTATAAAATCCATTGGAGGAGGTCTATAAAGAAGAATAATTCCTTAATATTGTGCCCCAACATTCGATGGTATGGATAACAATCTGGCCTATCATCATGGCCAACTTCTTCGGGTTTTCATGGCTCCAGGAGGTGGAGAAAGTATCAATTCATGGCGGAAATGAATTATCCCCAGACTTGGTCCTCTCGGAACAAGTATACATTGTGTCTTTATTCCTCAAACTAGTTTCGCTTTGATCCTCTCTGATTGTATCGCTTGGGCGGAGGCGGCCGCTGATATACAGGGGGCCCTTGACAATTTGGCGGAGGCTTGAGTGGTGGAGCAAGAACATGGGCTGACATGAGAATGAAAGAGGATGCTTCAGCTCTGGCTGTTCTCTTGGAAAGAGCCTGTGAGGCTATTCATGACTTCAAGTTGGTCCTCTACAGGGAGTTGTCAATTCTCTAGGCAATGGCCGAGAGATGGCAGAATCCAGTGGTGCACTCCACTGGTATGAGCAGTTTTCGTTGCTCATCTCAAAGATTATCGATGCATATGGAATGAAACTCGTCTTGAGGAATTGGCATATTCAGGGAGTATGTCAGACCTTTCCATCTAGCGATAAAATCTGAGACCCTCTCGTTCTCCCTCTACTTTCATCTCATGAGGTCACTAACTGTTGTTTAAGGCAATGACAAGTTGAAGTGGAACAAGAAATGCTGCTGAAGGTCTTCCTAGATTTTTATTGACTAGGCTATAAGGCTCGTATACAAGACGAAGGTAGATCCTTGCATGGTATATATGAAGAATCTGAGTTTCACTGCTTCTTGTTGTTCTGGAGATCCCATAATAGGGTCACAATACTACGAGTAGTGCATCAAGTGCTGTTCCAGATCACCTGATCTATTGAAAATAGAGAATATAGGGCTCCCAAAATTTGGTGGAGGTGGTATCTTTCTCACCCAATCTGGGTAAGGATTCTGTTCTGGTTGTATCAGAGCATGTCGACCTTCCATTGCTTCTAATCGACCTGTTAGCACCTCGATGGTGTTGGTGAGACTCTGGTTTACATCCTGTTGGGCCTGGTCCTGGGCAGGTGTAGCCCGAGGCATTTCTTGGGGCTCTAGCTTGGTTGGCACTAGGGGTCTATGTGCTATTTGTGACATCATCGGAGGGTTCAAATGTAATCACTCTCGTTTCTTCCTGAGTGAAGGGAAGTCTTGGAATTCATCCAGATCCACATTTAGGTAGTTGGACGAGCCGTGTGCCTCATTGGGTGGGAGCCCTGACCGTGCTTCGTTTGTCGGGGAAAACATTTTTCTTTGAGGTGAACTTACTAGGAGTGCATGGTGTGGATCCTCATGGGACACACTTTCAATAAGATGGTTCCTCTAGAGTAGCTCGACGTTGAGCTGCCTCAGTTCTTTCATTTCCTCTTCCTGTCGAGCAAATATCTCTTTGAGAGTAAGTGGCTCATTTTTTTGAGAGAAGGAGGTTGGTTAAGGGTAACCGGTCTGTTTTTGTTATCCTTTTTGGGAGCTCGAAGGGTGAGAAGAGGAAGGTTAGCTAAAGGGGAGGCCATGTTTAGGGCGGCCCTCTGGTTCCGCGTGTGCACACCTGACAGTTCTTTGTGAGTCCCAACCTGACCAGAACCATCATCTCCCAATCCATCTGGATTTGAATCATCTTCATTGTCACCCATGGGGTTCAACTCTATTGCACTGATGAGTGCATATCGCAGTGTAGAGAAGATTCCATCTTCCAAATAGGAAGAGGATCTATTTCATCTTTTACTAATCATCCTTCATCTGTCCAGGGATTGATTTTGGGCTCCTTGGTGAAGGGTGAGGTGGAGAGTTCTTTAATGTGACCTTACGGTATACCTCCCTCTTGAAGGGAATGATGATTCAGATGACGGGATAGGGAAGGAACCTCCTCTTCTAGTTGTCCTCCCTAGAAGATAGAAAACTGATTCTCATGGGGGAGGTTTTTGTCGAGTAGTTAATCATGCCCCCAGCCTTAAGGGATAGGGTTGGCTCCATTCCCTGGACATTGAGTCTCTTCCCATTTTTATTGCTCTTATTGGGGAATTTGTTGCTAAAAATTCCCCCATCCCTATAGCCTGGGGATGACCCTGGATTGAGGTACTGGATGTTGCTATCGCTACCCGACTGATCTTGAGTGCCCCCATTCACGGGGGAACTGGGTTTGGTGCTGATTTCTTCTATGAATTGAACCCCTGTGGGATGGAAGGAAATGATAGCTAATTAGCATATCTTAGGCGAGAGGACTATTGTATGCTCTCGGTGGCATAATTTAGGAGTTCTTTAATGGCTTATTCTTGTTGGTCCTGACGCTTCTGGGACTTACTCAAGGCCTGAATCTGTTGGGTGTGTTGCCTTTCACGAACAGGGAGGCCACTCGACTGCTGTCTTGACATGATGAAGTTGCAAGAAACCATGCAGAATGGTTTCTTCTGGGTGGGGAGAAGACTGAAATGAAAAGCTCCTTGTTCTCCCCGTCCCCTAATATGGACTTCCGTCAGGGCGTCATCAATAATGCAACGCAACTGGTGTAGCGCACAGAGGCAGGATATCTCAATGTTTCCTTTACGCCTCTCAGGTCGCCATTTTCACGCTGAAGGAAGAGCTTCCAGGTCAATGTGATTAAAGAGGTCTTCTATTTACTTAACATGGTCTACATACCCATCATAGGGAAGGAAGCTTGATTTCAGCTAGTGGAGGGTAGTACATATATTGTAATGGATGTCATGCACGCATTCTTCCGACAGCTCTCTGGGTATGCCGAATTGGGAGGTGGCCTTGGGCCAAAACAAAACTGGTATATCATCCCTAGCTAGTCGTTTCCTCAGGTGCAACATGTCGGCATACTCCTCCGCTAGTGACTCCTCCACCTGGTCGGCCTAACTGAGTCACTCACTGAATTTGTAGTTGGAGGCTGTGGGACCAGTATGTATTGAATTGTCTTGTGGGCAGTTCCGGGGTGGTTCAAAAGATGAACGTGTCCCCGAACCATCTCTTGATTGAAGAAGGGTGTCTTTGGCGACTAGTTGGGAATATGACATGCTCGATCCCATCCTTCTGAATTCCTCAACATAAAAGGGCTTTTCTGTGCTTGATTTGGCTGGAGGAGGACCTTCCTGTAGATGTGATATGTCATTGCAGGGAGGACCTTCACAATGGCGGCCCTAATGGCGAGGAATACAATTACTGCTTGACGCCTCACTGCATAGAGGACCTTTGTAGTGCATACCCTGGGGAGGACCTCCAAGGCATGTCGTAGAAAGGGGAGGACCTTTTGGCTGTGTAGAGTTATTACGGGGAGGGCCTTCCCAACAACTGCCATCATGGTGAGGATGACCATCAACATTTGACGTTCGATGTGCATCATGGGGAGGACCTTCAAGACACATTCTGACAAGGGGAGGACCTTATTGTTGCTGGGGCCACTGCAGGGATGATCTTTGCAATGGCGGCCGTGGTGGCGAGGAATACAGTCACAGTTGCTGCAATGGAGAGGACTGTCATTATAGCTATCGTAGGCAGAATATCTGCGGGGTACTCCTTGGAGAGGGCCTTCAAAATGTACCACAACGAGGGGAGGTCCTTCTCGTTTCTTGATGTATCTACGGGGAGGACCTCCATTATCAGGGTGGTGAGGACTACCACTGTGATCTGATGCCCGACTGCACGCAGTGTCATTGCAGTGTTACCCCTGGGGAGGACCTTCAGGGCAGGCCACGACAAGGGGATGACCGTCTTATCATGATGAGATGTCAATGCGAGGAGGGCCACCGCAGTTGCGATTATGATAGCGAGGACTACTATCATAATCTGTGGTCCCACTGCATGGAGAGTGTTTGTAGTGTATACCATGGGGAGGACCTTCAGGGGGGACCACAACAAGTGGAGGTCCTTCTTTCTGCTCGATCTTCTGGTCACGTGGAGGGTTTCCGTGACTCACATCAAAAGAGGAGCTCTGGTGATCGATCATTATATTCCCATGGTGGAGGCTCCCATGGGTGGTTTGGAGAGGACCTTTAGAGCTACTGGTAGCAACATTTTGGGGAGGACCTTCACAGCTGCTACTGCTTCTCCCATAATATGGTAATGGGTGGGTAGGATTCGGATCCTTTGATATGCACTTAGCGGCATCAGGAACCCCAGATTCCAGTAGAGCACAGTTATGAACCCGCTATTTATTTTCTGACTGCCTTCATCACATTCGGGGTGCCTTCTTGCGGGAAGCGGGGACCGTCTGCTGTTGAAAAAGACCTTCACCATTGGGTCCCTATCTAATTGGGTCCCATGATGCTTCTGGGATACACTGACGAACATCTTGACATTTAGCAGGGATATATGCCTACTCTAGAGCATCCACCATGATTGACGGGTGTCCCGCAGTAGGAACGAGTGAAGCTGCTCGATCCGGTCACACTTGTGTCGTGGAATATAGCTGGAAACCCTCCTGGGTGGAAGCAAGGATGCAGATCCATTCCAAGGTGGCTATCTCATCTCTTATATGAGTCACCTCAATTGGGAAGATGGGCTCACAAGACCGAGTCCTTGCTGTTGCCGCTGATGAAATTACATTCTCTCAAGTCTGTAAGATATGATCTGGGATCGATACCAGCTCCTCCATCATTGCTAGGATATGCATAGAAATATATTTTGCTGTAATGGGTACGAAGGCCCATTCCGGTATCGGATTAGGAATATCCAACTACGGTCCTCTGGTGGTCAATGGGTACTAGAAATTCTCCTATGTCGGGGCAGGTGAACGAATCTTCCCTGGGGCCAGGATATGCCGGTATATCTATCTATTTTCCACCACATCGGGATGGAAGAATTTACATGCATCTGCAGGGAGTGGGCCCTACATATGTTGGTTTCCCAACGTATCGAGTCAGTGGCCTTTGTTGGCCGGGAGACGTGCCTATCTATTAACTACCGCCACATCTGGATGTCGGGCTTTGTCGATCTCCACCATGTCGGGATGGTAGGCATCAAGAGAATCTGTGAGGAGTTGGTCCTGTAGGCACTGGGTCGCCACCACATCAGGATGGTGGGCTTCACAACCCTGGGCAGGGAGAGGTTCATGCCGGGTAGGTGTCGTCCAGTGTGAGCGACGGGTTTGACGGAGCTCGGCGGGGATGCGCCCCTGCTCGTATGATTCTGCCATGTCTGGATGGCCGTATTTGGAGGATCGAACAGGTATATGTGCTTGTTCATGATATGTCTCTGTAACTGGGTATCCAAGATCCTCCTCAGGGTACAAGGGTGATTACCGGTCTCTGGTTATATTTTTTCCGCCCTCGTCGGGCGGTCCGAGGGGCCGGAGCTCAAGGAGTGTGGGCCTGAATCCTCGGGGAGACATCCTCCTTATCGTGAGGATGTTGAGTCACGGTGTGACTGTGATGATGTCTGCCGTCATGGGCCTTTGAGAGGAACCCCCGTTAAGCTGGGATGAAGTCCTCAACATCCACCTCATCCACCTCCTTAATATTAGGGAGGTATGTGTTGTCCCGTTCCAGGGATAGACTCCCAAAACGATTGGAGACAGCAACAGGGGCCATCTTTATTTGCCTCTGCGGCCGCTTCTGGGTGGGCGACTGGTGAGTCCGGGCCAATTGGAGGGCGTGCATGGCCGCCTCCACCATCTGGAGAGTACCGTTCATGTGTTACTCTCGAATCAACGCGTTCGAGACCCAGCATTGAAGACACTGGGAAAGTGACAAGGTCCTCCATTGGTGAGGAAGTTTGGTCGCTGGATAGTTGGAAGCACACACCTGTGAGTTCCTTCGTGATTCCATTGGATCAAAGGGATTTCTGTGTAGTACCTATAAAAAATATTTTAACAAATACAAACAACAAACCCATCAAATCAGCATCTTATGATCCCATGCGTAATTAATGACCTTTCTTGTCCCTCCTTGTGAGTAGAAAGCAGGCACCAGGTAGGATTAGGTTGAGTCCATCATTCTTGGTTATAGATTCATGTGTGGTTCACTATTTTTTGTTCCGTATCAGTTTCGAAACCCCGAACGGTTCCGTATCCAATGATGCATGGACCTACTTTCCAAATGCAGGCGTTTGCTGGGTGGTTTGACCAGCGATGCTTAAGAACTCAGATTGGTTGAGTGGATGGGAAGTTGGGCTCATCGCACCCTTTTGCGGGGAATTATTTCCTATTCCGAGACTCTCTTATAGATTTAAGATGTATTCATATGTTCGAAAATCATTGGTTTATACCCAAACATAGTATGCACAGATTACTCCTAGTTGGAAATGGTTAGTGGGATTTAGTGGTTCAGAATAATTTATCCCTGAGGTTTACAATCCCCCGTTTGATTAATGAACCCAAGGAGTTTGGACTCATTGAGGTGACACTAGGAGTGGCGCGGTGAACCGATGTGAAGATAGTCGGATTGGCCGGTTATTGGGCTTGAACCTCTTTGAGGATTCCTATATATCCCTATGGTGGTTAATCAAATTCCACATCGATTATATAGGGATATCGGAGGACCGACATGAATGTGGGCCAGGGGGTCCGATGGTGATCAAGATTAAACCTCATGGAGGCTTCCTACGTATCCCTGGGGCGGGGAATCAAAGTCTATGTAGTTCGGATGGAAGTGGGGATTACACTCTAAGGGGGCCCATAAGAGGATTTCATGGTCGATGCCTACTCTAAGCCCACGTGTTTCATGCTCGGTGTGAGAAACAAGAGGAAGTAGGGACCAGAAGATCACGTCGTGAAAGGTGCATCCATGGGAAGTGGAGTGGGGATTATGCATGAGGTGGCCCCAAAAGTAAGGGCTTACTCTGAGGTGGACGACTAGGGATAAAAAGCGTAGCAGGAGAGGGACTTAGCCCCAAAGAAGGATGGGGAATCACCCTTCCACGCTACGCCCTTCCTTGGCCATGGCCGTGGGGAAGTACGAAGGTGCATGGGGGCTTCCTTCTAATGTATATCCCACCACGCCCCCGGGGAAGGGAGAAGTTCCCCTATCCAAACAAGTGGAGGGACAGAAAGGGGACTCCTGGGCTTGGACTCCACATTACCATGGGAATGTAAACCCCAGAATTCTTCGAAAATCCATTCACGGGACGGGTCCACCCCTTCGCCCCAGCTTACCATGATTTTGTGAACTCAAAACGGCGCACTGATGCGCCTGAAGGTTACATCACATGGGTCTGGTGGCTCTAGTGGAGGCCTTGACTCGGGGATGATGAATGGATCAATGAGGGGATTGCGGAGGATCAGGCTAGATTGAAAGGATTTTAGCCGACTCTGGGAATGGGAACTATGAAGGATCTCATGGGCCACACACGTATATGACTGGTGGTGCCCCTCGTGTTGGGAGGTGCTACACATATGGAGAGGCTGTCCGGGAACCAGGGTGGTCCTTGGATTGATGGGAACCCTGCGAACCAGGGTGGTTCGATGCTTAGTGGGCATCCCGCAAATTAGTGTGGTTTGCGGCTTCGAGTTTTGTCCGTGTACTAAGGTGGTACGTGGAGGGATCCATGCGAGCAATGGCGGCCAATGGCGGAGCTGGCCTGGGGTTCGTCGGTCGGGGCTTCGCCCGCGTAGGATGGTGCTACACGGTGCGACAGATCCGAAAAGGTGCATAAACTCCCTCGTCCACGAGGAGTGCATCCACGGAGGGGCCATGACTCACAGTCTTCTTTTCTTTGTTTTTTTAAGTTCATGGTTCACCAAGTTATTATGTGTGTCTGGTCCATTATTAATTCACTTCCAGCTTCATACCTATTCTGGTTTGCGTGATGGAACTTCGCGGTTTGCGAAATCCAAAGGTCCTTCCATTGAAATCCTTCCACCCGAATCTGGTCGATCACTCTGAATCCTCCCCATATCTTCCCCATCGATCTCCTATTATATAGTGGGGAAAGAGATATATCTGTGGTCATGTTGCACCTTTTGCGGAGGCCCACGATCGGAGACCTAGTTCATGGATGACTTGGTCAATCCGCGAATCATGGTTGCATTGAACGCACCTCCCCTGTGAACGAAACTAACTCGGGGGAGTACTTCGCGGTCGAGAAGGGTTCCGCCTGCATTTCACGAACGATAGTGGATGCGGCCCGGGCCGGTCGATGCGGTCCACGGCTGGGGTGGTTTGTGAGGGTGGATCGGTTCAGTGCTCATCCTACTTCGTGACCGCGGAGGATCTCCACCTCCGTTTCATGAATGAAAAGTGTTCGCAGAGGGTGGTTCATCACAGAACCAGCTGCGACCTGTTATCATTTGACCGGTTCGTGGACCGGTTTGGCTTGTTCCATCCTTTGAGTATTTCCCCACATTTACTAATTATTTTGGGGGGAAATTGGGTTGAATCTCATTTGAATATTTTTTAGGACCTTACAATAGTCTAAATGATCACTTATATAACCTCATATTAATTTTTTTTCATAATAAGTGTCATGTTTATGATATTTTTACCTTTACTAATAATTAAATGTTATAAATTTCTTATTCAATCCCAAATGGCACTCAAAGGCCTAATGTTTTTCCCAAGGATTTTATTGGCTGACCAAGACTCATCGAATATGGTTAATATATGTTTTAGGGTAATTTTATATTATTGTAATTTTATTTTTACCTTTAATTACCTGATTTTCCTTTAATCGTGGTAAATAGAATTCAAAAGTTACTATTCACCAAAAATTATTATGGTCCTCTTATAAAAATGTTTTTAGCCAAATTATAGCCATGTATGTTCTATTTTTTATAATTCAATTCACAGAAGGTGTAAAATTACGTTTAATGAAAATATGAAGATGTGGCTAGATTGTGGGTAAATTGATGTGAAATATGTTCAATGAAATTTCATATCTATTTATATTATAAAAACGTCCCCAATGACCTAAATTGGTTTAATATATGTATTATTTATCCATTGTGACTTTAATAAAAGTTTAAATTAAAATAATAATTTAACTGAAAATGTCATTTTTTAAACAATAATTCAGTATTTTTTAGTATTCATCAAAAATTGAAACATTTTAGAAATTTACCAAACATTTACCCTTAAGTAATTTTGATATTTCAAATCCAAAAATGAAGCCAATTTTTCCGAATTCAATTTCTATAATTTTCTAAAATTAATTTTAGGATCTTTCAAAAAATAGTATAAAAATAGTTCCTTTATGAAAATAATATTTCTAATCATATGACTATTTTTTCCAAACATATATATTTCATTATAAATAATTTTTATTTATGTGAAAACATTATAAATTAAAATTAAAATTATATATTAATATTTATATTATGATGTATAGTGAATAAGTTATAACTATATCATTTAAATAATTACAACCCTGGATTGTTGTATTATAGAAACTGAATCTTTCATGTTACGCATGACATGTCAGTGTTGTGTTGAACACTATCTATTCAAAATAATCTACCAAGAAATATTAAGGCATTACATTCTACCCACCTTTAATAAATTTCATCCTCTAAATTTTCACTCAGAAAGAGAATCTATGGGATGGAATTTTCAAAATATCTTTTTTGAAGTACCACATCAGAAAATGGATTAATGAGACCACCATTTTAAAATAATGATTGGTGGTATGAAGGTCAGTAGAGATAATTCACACTAGGGGATTATGTTTAAAAACATGGAAATTAGAGAAAAATCTAATCGTCACATTTTGATGGAGAGGGAACATGGGGAAGAGAATGTTAACAATCACAAAGATATAAATCTGCAATGATTTAAGGGACCAATTTATTAATCAGAAAATGTACTAGGATTGAATTTTATGTTTCATGTTACATTCACTATAGTTGAAGTATTTTTTTACTATTAATTAAAATAACCTAATTGATTTATTTCCATGTCATAAGCTTAATCTAATTCATTGGTTGTGCTTTGATCGATTTTCACTTCACCCTTACACATGGAAATGAAAGTTCAAAATGTATATTTCACATTTGAAGCACATTTGAAAAATCATAAGGCCCAAAAGTATTTCCTTAATCCTAAAAATATATATTGAATCCCAAAATGTCATCCCAATGTATCCAATAAATCATAGATTAATCACAAAAAATATTATCCAACTCTCAACTTACTCCATTATAACCTTAATACTATGCCAAAATACATTAATCCAAATTCAATATCCAAAAAGTATATAAATTTAAAAAAATCAATCTTACCAAGATTCCTCAAACAATGTAATGTAGATCTTATTATCAGTCACCAAATATTTTATCACCTATAAAACAATAATGAAAACACTTATACTTACCAATCCTTAAAGAAGTACTATAGTACAATCCTTATATCTCTCATGAGTCTTATAACCATATAACCATTGATGAAATAATTATTTAATCTATTTAAAAATAACTTTAATCATTACACTTCACTTTTAAAATACTAACTATGATTCAAAATATTATTCCATAATACCTCATTTTTCTCATTTTTCTTTAGTAATCTCTTAATCACCAACAATATAACCATTTCATATATAAACATTCTAGTTCTAACCAATGATCAAAACTCAAATCACGAATTAATAAATATTAATCATAGTGATATAGTAATAAAGAATTTCTTACAAGATCTCTAAATGATTCCATATAATTCTCAATCCATATATCCGTAGGATTTACCTAGGTAATCCATTACAAAATTTTAAGATAGATGTCCAATACATATACTTATACTCAATGTCATTCTTTGGGTTTTGTTTTATAATCTATGTTTTCAAAATCTAAATTCCAAGGTTTTTTCTAAATGTCCTTTGATACCAACTGTAATGCCCTGACTCCCAATGCGTCGGGTGGGGGCATTCTTTCAATACATTGGAATAATTACGAGGAATCAAATCCTAATGGAATGATCAATTTAGAAATCGTTGAAAATAGTTTACATTCATGAACATTACATTACAATTTCAAACATAAAATACTACTTAGATAATCCATTTAGAATTCCAAATTCTCCTCACATAAACATTCATATAAATCATAATTTTAATTTTGGAATCTTGGGAAAATAAAATAGAAGAAATGGGTGAGCTCATATGCTCAGTAAGGAAAAAAATATAGTAGAAGCTATCACAAATAACCATAAACTATAAGGCACGTATAAAACCAAATCACAAGCCCCTTAAACATAATCTACAAAATTATATTTCCAGAATAATTCAAATAATTCCATTTCAACATTCACATGGATAGTATACAGGTTGAATATTCACATGTAATATCACTATATAATCTCAATGTAAAGAAATGCATAATGTCAGACATCATAACCAAAACGAAAGGCATCATGCCAAGACCATACAAATATATACCATCAGGGCCTTGTTCCAAGACACTAATTTATCTCATGAGACCTACAAATGCATCGAGGGGATATAACGAGGCCTTCCAGTCACTTAAAACGTCCAATGAATTCCACTTATGAAGGGAATGAAACATAACATAAACATTTGTTTTAAAACTAGAATACAAAATTCTAAAACATTAACCATAACCCATAATTGGTATCAAAATAGCACATCCACAGTAAGGCATATCATAATTCCTTGAATAAAATATGGTATCTTGAATCATAATAAATCAACTTCAAATGAGAATAAAATACAATAAAGGATGATGAAATAGATGAAAATAAACCAATAAAATCCTTAAAAATATCTTATGTCAAATACCCCATTTTCATTGAAATCATTTATTCAAAATCAATGTACTTATAAAATAATAAATTTAAAATATTATTTATGATTTAATGTGTCCCATGCCACTTTCAAACATTTGAATGGAATAAAAAATTTAAAACATTATTTCCCATATAAATAAATCCATAATAATATTTTGAAAATCTGTACGTTATTGAGATTGATTTATAAGAATAAATCTTAAAACTTTTAAAATGATGTTTTAGATAGACTCACTTACATAAAAACATAAAAATATTTTTTTGGAAAACATTGGAATAATATTTAAAATTAACATAATGTATTCCTTATAATCCATTATATATATATATATTAACGATAATATCTAGAATATTGATATAGAGAAAGGATTAACTTGTTAAACACACAAAGCATATCATACCACTTGGAACATTTAAATCATAAGTTTGATATCATAAAAAGTACCATTAAAATCCACGATGATAAATTTTTTCATGATATGAATTATAATTGGAGCCGTACATACAACACACACAATAAATAGGTTGTGAACGTTGCTTATATCTCACAAAAATTAAATGTGAGATGGAATTCCCTTACCGTAGGTCTAATACTCTCCATACGTGTCCAAAAACCAGGTATGGTGATTTTAAACATATTATTGACTTCTAAATTAATCCTAATAATATTTATGATATCATATATGATTAATTTACAACTTTATATTATCCATTTATTAATAAATTTTTTGTTATATAAACATTTCAAGAAATAATTGCTTTCTTCATCATACATGTTTTGACTTGTTATTATTTTCCATATTACATATATCTTGATTTAAATACTTATTGAATGCATTAGATGATATATATATATGATTTATAATCATGATATAAATATATATAACATATTGCTATTAGAAATGTAATCTAATGTTCATGGAGACTGTAGGCCATACGTACGCATGAACATTGCTTCCATTTTCATATCGTATTAAATGGATATATGTGAAGGAAATATATGTACACACACACAAATATATATGAATATATATTATTCTTGTAGTATTATTATGTCATTTATTTCATATTAATTCATATATATATATATAATAATTATTTAATGATGAACGTGGAAGTTGAATTTTTCCGCGTCATGGAGATGGTAAGTCGTACATACACACGAGCTATAATATCATTTAATTAATGGTTGAATGGTTTGGAATTGTATGGAATATAAATTGTATAGAAACAGTATCATGTTATATGTGTTATTTAAATCCTTTTTATTCATCATCGTACCCATATAAATAATGTGTACATGAAAAACAGTTTACATCACAGCGTGGAGATAGTAAGCCATATGTACGTACACATGGTGATATTGTTTTTCATAGGATTGGTAAAAGGATAAATATGCTCATACCCTAATTCAATAACAACTCATCATGTATAAGGTATTGTGGTTATTATTTATTTATGGAAATAATATAGAAATAGGAAGAATAAGATGAAAAGAAAAATTTGAAAGAGTTGATAAAACAATTACCTCTCTTCGGGTGTCTCTTTTGGAATCCCACAAAAGGACTCCATAGGATGGATTTCTGCCCATATTGTGTCCTCTAAGATTATGCGACAGATATTGGGAGAAGAATTGGCCAAGTATAGGCAGATCTAAAGGGCTTTGAAGGTGCGAATTAAAGATAATGAGTAGTGCCCTTTTATAAGAGTCATGAGGGGCACTTTTTGAAGATCTTAAAATATTAATTTGTTATAAACTTATATTCAGTTTTTAATATCTCCAAAGTGGTATATTTAATTGATAAGATGAGGATGTGTCAAAATAATTTCCTATAATATTTTTTATATATGATTATTTCATAAAATTAACCTTATCTTCTAGATTTAACCAGTAGTTAAATAGTTTACCTCTTACCATGCCTTCTTATATTATTAAAATAAATCATAAATATAGTTACTATAAAGTCCCATGATATCCTAAAGTGGATAATTTAGGACAATTTTATCACTTTCCATGTTATTTATTTTAATCGTATATTTTTATGACTTTTATATCATTTAATAGATTAATATTTATTTTAAAATCTCATTTATGTCAATGTTTTCACTATTTAATACACGATTTTTGTTAAACTCATAAAAACATGATTATTTTGAAACAAAATGAATTAAATCAATCCTAATATATCATATTCATCAAAAAATTCATGTATTACATCAAATATTTCAAATAATTGTTATTTCATTTTTAGTAATATGATTTATTTAATTATTTTATTAATAAATCTTTTATTGCATCATCATTGAACCATAATTATATTTTATTGTTTAATTATTATAAACTAAAAATAAATAATCATCATGTAGGAAATTTTTTTATCTTTCTAATTACTATTTATAGTTTAATATATAACATATATTACCCCATATTAATTTTTTTATTAATAAGTGCAAAGTTGATGATATTTTTACCTTTACATAAAATTAAATGTTATAAATGTATTAATCAAACCCAAGTGGATTTAAATGGCTAAAGGTTATACCCATGGAATTTTTTAGTAGTCATGACTCATAAAATAAGGTTAGGACATGTTTTAGTGTAATTTCAAATTATTATAGTATTATTTTTACCTTTAATCACCAAATTTTCCTTTAACCGTAGTAAATAAAATTCAAAAGTAACTATTCACTAAAAATATTTTAGTCCTATTAGACCACATTTTTTACCTTGATTACAAAAATTTATTTTGGATTTTCAAAATTCAATTCACAAAAGTATTAATATTACGTTTAATTCTAATATGGAAATGCGACTAGAATGCAGGTAAAAAGATGTGAAAAATATTCAATGAATTATTATATCTAATTAAATTATAAAAATAATTTAATTAACCTAATTAGGATTAATATATATATTATTTATCTATTTTTTACTTTTTAAAAATTAAACACATATAATTATTTAAATGAAATAGTCATGTTTTAAACAATAATGCATTGTTTTTAACTATTTATCATATATTGAATCCCTTTAGAAACTTATCATATTTTCACCATAAACTAATTTTGATATTCAAAATTCAAAAATTAAGGCTATTTTTTGAAATTCAATTTCAAGTAGTTTCTAAAATTAATTATATTATTTTTTACAATAGAACATAAAAAAGTAGTTCTTTATAAAAATAGTATTTCTAAGCATATAACTATTTTTCCAAAACATATATATTTCATTATGAATATGGTTTATTTATTTTAAAAATATAAATAACACATACAATTTATTTATTACTATTATTTTTATTATATTTTGTGGATAAGTTATAAATATATCATTTAAATAATTTCAACACTAAAGTGTTGTTTCACAGAAACTCAATCTTGCATGCTACGCAAGTAATGCCGGTGTTGCATGAATCACATCCTATTTATGATTACATACTGTGAAATATATTATGTTATATACAATTAGTTGGAAATAAACATACATTTTTATATCACCATATTCAATATTATAGTGCATGTGCTAATTATAGCACCATTGAAGTGAATAATTTTTTTAATGATTTTATAAACCTTCACTAGATTTTTCTTTCGAACAATTCACATCACTCATTTAAAAAACTCAACTTTTTTAATTACTCATTATAAAGTTATTTCCATTCCATCCCATCTCAAGGTAGGAAAAAAATCTATGGACTTCATATGAAAAATCTTTCTCATTTTATAGTCAGATTCTTCAGTTTAGAAACATGTATGAGTCTCTTTTCTAAAAAAATATAATTCACTAATTAATTTTCCTAGAAATTTCAGTATGATTTCATAGTAAAATATGGAAAACCTTAACCAAAAATTATTTTATAAAATTCATTTTTCCATAATTTTTCTCAAAAAGATTATATTAGGAAGCCTCCACGGGTCTTGCTATACCCCAAACATGAATAGTGTTATTGTATATTTTATATTGATCCATTCATAAAGGTTCACCATAATAAAAATGTAAGTAAGAAAAAAATATTTTCCTACTCAATGAAATTCAGACTTTTTTATTAATTTGGAAATTCAAAATTCATTTTACCATTTATTGGCATTTCTAAAATCATTTGGAATATTCTCAATACTTATGGAAATATAAATAATTTATTACATATTATCCACTTTTGATAATTATTTATCAATTTGTAAAACTTCTCACTTTGAATTGTTTTACATTCTGAATCACCATATTTGAAGAAAATCATTTAAAATAGAAGAATTCCCATTCTAACGCTCCAAACCAACTAAAATAGTTCTACCATAACCATCATTTAGACATATAATGAATTAAAAGTCCCACAACAGCCCGATGGGGACAACAATTTGTTTTCACATACTTTATTATTTAAACTATTCCTCATTCCAATGGAACTTCATTCGTTGTAGAACAACTATCAATGACTTATTAGGTTATGAGCTTCTTCGATGAGTCTTCAACCAACTAAAAATAGAACAACTTGGAGACCCCACAATGACACTTAGGGTCACATGGAAATGGTTGAATACATTGTTATTTTTTATTTGACTGATCGATCACTATTACCAACAAACAGATCATCCTATGAAGCTTACTGAATATTTAGGGTCTGGAGCTCATCTAATTTATTAATGTCAATAACATATATCCTTAATAAAACTTAAGAAATATAGTACATATGATAAAATTTTATTTGTACAGTATTATATCTATGATTTTACGATGCATCCGATGTTTTATTGATATTAATAAATATTATGATGGATCAGTGTATTAACCCATCTGATAGATCTGTGTCTTAATCCATCTGATAGATCTGTGTTTGTGCCTAGTGTTGTGACGTGTCATATGTACCTATATCAACAATAAAATCATTCTTTACAAAATATTGAAATTTATGATCCATCGAATAGATCATCCTATGCGATGGATCAGTCGATCACCAATTTTTCAACACTTCTAAATTCATCAAATTCAAACACCCAGTCTGCAAAATACATCTATTTTCGATGATCATTGATCAAATGATCTTCATCCATAAAACATAAAAATCATAGAAACAACAAGAAAAAACATTTCTATTTTTCTTCCATAACCTCCTATATGAATCATGTATTTTATAACATTGAGATCAATATATCTTCATCAGACTTTTTATACCAACTCTCTCACATTATTTCAAAAATCTCGGAACACTATTTTTTCACCAAATTATTTTATTGAATATTTTTTCACAATAATAAGTAATTTTATTTTGTGTCATCATAAATACCAAATGAAATTATTAATATGAATAAACATCCCAATCCATTGATAAAATGTTCATTCATGAAAAATTATGAGTCCAAAAACATCTTCACCAAGAATAAAACTTCCAAATAGAAAATATAAATTTGATGTAATTTCATATCCAATATGTATCTGATATTATGAGTATGGTACTATATCATTTTATCACCAACCCCATAACATAATTTCATTTCTCTTAATGACAAAAAAAGTCAAAACATTTATAAAAACACTTCTCCATTATCAAAAAACTAGTTCCATCCATTCAACAACCGAAATACATCATCTAGCTGACTTAGTCCCAATAATTCCCTACATTAGATTTTTTTTCATCCAATTTTCATAAATAACTAAATATTTATAACCTAATATATCTATAAATAATCATTAATTCAATGCCTTTGTGGAAAACTTATTGTATGGAATGAGAATAATTGATATAAATACCATGCTTTCCATAATTATTGTCTTAAAAAACTTATATTTGAACATATAACTTTCAAACATTCAACCTCTACAAAATTTCATTCACATTCCTATAAAATAAATATTTCAACATTAACATCAATAAACTATTCTAAAATTTCACATTTTCACTCACTGTGTTCATATTTTACCTCTTTTAGCCCCCCTTAAATACATTCTTCTTTTAAATGATTAGTAATTATCAATTGGTAAATTTTTTTAAAAAAACAATTCTCTGACATAAAATAACTATCCATGGACTATATGTGAGAGGGAAAAATAAAATACCTCACCCATGGAGTGAATGTGGTTGTAAACCAATATTCAACATCAGTTTGATAAATTCATCCTTTCATAAAGGACTTATGAATAAATCAGTAGCATTTTCCATTGTATGAGTATATTAAAACTTGGGTTCATTATTCTCAACATGATATTCGATGAAGTGATATTTTATTTAAATTTTTATGAGAATGTTTCAATAAATTTATTTAGGAGTTTATAGATATATGTTTGTTAAAACCTAAAAAATTTGGTAACATGTATTTAAATAACTAATCCTCCCACTGATTCTTCATCAATATAAGATGTGTTGCATCCTAAGTGAAAGAAAAATATTATACATCACCCATGAGAAGATTTATAAAATTTATTATTCTTTTTTATTCCAACTCACTCAAATTTTTCCATGAATTAAAACTGCACCATTTGTAGATCTTATATCATCAACACCTCCTACCCAATAAACAACTATATCTCTAAACAAATCAATTATTATTGAACTATAAAATAAGATTCCAATTTTCTATTTAATATATATGATAATTAATATTAATTTTAAGAGATTAGGATTTTTTAGGAAAACTTTGGAATATTTAAAAGAATGTAATGTCCTATTGAATATCTGATCTTGAGGTATTCATATATAAAAACTAAAAATAATCTTCTCAAACTGATTAAAATCCACATCCATTAATTTTCATTATATATAAAACATGGTTCCATCCAAATTTATGTTGGAAACATGTTCTAAATTGAACAATCAAAACATCCTATAAATTTCATGTGCATAATTCTCTTATGATAGAAAAATGAATTTCTCATTTTTTAAGATTTGTAATGCGTGAAAATATTTCATTTTCCAATAATGGGAACATCCAATAACTTCTTCATCTCTTCAAATTTTTTTTTACCAACTCATTCGTCATTTTTATAAAATATAATACCATAAAAATACATATAATTATAGAGATGTCCTTATTTTCATTGGTTCGGATTTTATTATCATTTATTCACATTTTTAAATACAAACTTCTATAAGAATTTCCATTTGGAATACCAAAATCTCTTAGGTTGTTTTAAAACATAAAATGCATTATTCATCTTGAAACATAATTTTCATCATTACTAATAATAAAGACACAAGGATGGTCAATATAACCTTATATATCAAGTTATTCATTTAGAAATGTTTATTCAACATCCATTTAAATGATTTTAAAACATCATTGTGAAATAATTTAAATAGAAATTCAAATTTCATATAACATTGAGTCTGGAGAAAATGAATCATCAAAATAAATGGATTTTCTATTTGAGTAACCATTGTACACCAACTGTTCTTTGTTTCTTATCACTTTACTATCATTATTAAACATTTTTTAGAACACTCAATTTTTACAAATATATTTCACATAATTTGGTTTGGGTTTGAGTTCCCGGGTATCATTTTTCTCAATCTGATCCTACACAACATTCATAGCATAATTGTAATACTAATGGTCAAAAAAATCATTAACATATCTTATTTGATCGTTTGAATACCAAGAATTATATTCCACTACCATGGAGGTTCTTCTTGTTTGAATCTATTTTCATTGAACAATAATGATGTTTTGTACTAATTAATGATTCCTTATCCTAAGAGGTGGTTTATGAAATTATTCTTCATCACTAGAAATCACTGCGTCTGGTTCTTCCATATGCATGGAAACATAATTGATTGAGTTATTTTAATCCTCATAAATATTAATTAACCCATCTTCCTTATTTTCCATTTCTATACGTTTTAGTGAAATATATTCCTCAATATTTTCAATTACATTTACATTAAGAAAATAAAATACCATTCCTATTTCATTATGGAACCATATATATCCTCTACAATTAAGAGAATTATCAATAATGATTCCATATTCACTTATTTGATCAAATTTTACCATATTTCTAAATATTTTCCTCAAAATATTGGGACTTCAAAAAACCGTTTTGTTTATCAGAATTTGCATTTAATTGTAGAAACTTTTATAAGGAATAATATGTGAAATTGTCCTAAAAAAATACTAATTTGTCATATAAATGGTGGTACTCATCTCATCCCTTAAGATATAATTTTGAATATGATATTTATTCTAAATTATAAACCCCATATCCAAGAAAAATCTATTCTTTATTTGAACAACACCATTCTTTTGTGGTGTGTATAATGCACTAATCTCTAGAATAATTATATTATTTTTAATATACCATTTAATATTCTTTCTTATATACACCACAATTATCATATCAAAATATCATTACAAAATATCAATAGAAATTTTCCACTATTCCCATGAATCTATAAAACAACATTAGAGTATATAATTTATAAATTAAATACATAATGAAATTAATGTATGTTGAATAATCAATGAATTAAATAAGTTTATTTTCTCTAAAAGTTGATTGTGTACTCCTTGTCCCATAAATATCAGTATTAATTAGTTCCATGGGATGTGGTTGAAATATTTTCAACATTCATGTACATATAATTTGAAATAATCCCTTTCTAAGAAATTGAAAAATACCAATCTCTTATAGTAGTCATATCTAAATATCATAAACAATATCTCACATCAACAACTTTCCCATATTACTTTATAACATATACACTATTATTTTATACCAAAACTGATTTTCATCCATCATTCCTAGATAACCTGAATTTTATACATCACTAAATTGAAATAGGTTCCACTTTGTTTGTTTTTATTTTGAAAAAACATTCATATTTTTTACTCATTTCGTAAGAAAATATATTTTCTAAAAACAATTATATACATTTTCATAATGTGGTGAAAAACTAAACATGTTTTGTTTCATCACATAAAAAAATAAGGATTTCTTGGAATTTATCTTTTTCTCAATAATAATAGAAGATCCAAATAATTTGATTCAGTGTTATTCATCATTACCAAACATCAATATTTCTTATTTATATTCTATCATTTTGATTAATGGATTTAAATCTCTAATCATATACGAGGATCACCCACTATCCAAAATCCAATTTCATTATTCTTTTCATTATTTCTATTTTATTTCCACATGAATATTTTTTTTCTCAATATATTTAATCACATCTATATTTTTTAGAATCACTATAAATTTTTTTTTGTGCTAATTGATTTACATGATATTCATTGGAAATATTTTTTGGCTATTCAAATCTTTTAGAATAAGTATACAGATGTTAGAACCTATTTTCAACATCCAAAACAACTTTTGTATAATTCCTTCTTTGATAGTATTTAATCCACCCTAACACATTTCTTCCAATTACTCATGTGATCATTATAGTGTGGTTGGTTGAACCAACACATATTTTTTGAATTCCTTTTCCCATGGAAAAACCATTAGTGTCTATAGAAATAATACATTACTGTGAAATGTCCATACTATATTGTGTTGTAAACATTTTTTAAATAACTTTATTACCTTCCCCAATAGAATTTTCTTGATTCCAAAAGACCATGTTTTCATTCAAAATATTATTCTTCAATTGAGGATTCTTCCCAACCATAGTATAATTGGATGTAGTATCATTTTTTTGGGAACTAAAATTTTAGAAACATATAAATTTTCAACCTTTTTTATTTTCAAAATATACACATTTTTTGAAGATTTATATTTGTTAGGAATATATTCAATTTTATTTTAAACCTTTATGGACTAAATTTTTTGATCTTTTTTTAGTTTACTCTGTCCATAAATTTTTCCATCATCATATATAGAGTTTTAGAATCTAGAAGCTCAATGTTAAATTTTAAAGAACATTTATTGTACAAATTCCACCACTTGTTCATTTTCAATTATATTCACTTCAATAAGTAATTTCTAATTCATTCATTTTCAGAAGATTTATTTTTATCAATCTCTTACATAAACATAGATTTGCCTTCATGAAAAGTTTTTTATGGTCTATTGTATTTTTTTACTAATACATTTTTGTTTTATCTTTCAAGTCTTTCACACATTCCAAGGATTTAATTCAACTCTCTATTCAATGTATTCTATATAATAATATCTTCTAATTTAGGCCAACTAATTTTAATCAATTTATCATTAACTCTTACAATAGAATTGGTTTATTTAGCATCTTCAGTGAATTTTACATCTTCAACTTCACTTTCCACATATCTATTATAACACCCTAATGATTTAAAAAAATCAATATTGAATTCATGAAAGAATTATTCTCCAGAAAACCCCACTTTGTTATAAACTAGAAAGTAGACATAATTTTCACACCTCTGTGATTTGAATTTTGAAAAGATGACATACACCATTGCATTTAGTAAGATGTTTAGAGTCTAATAAGATAAACCTATTTTTTGGTGAATAGTAACAAACCCTTATAAATAGTAATATAAACCTTATGTATACTACATAATATTATTATTTTAATATCCGGATGTCACGATTTAATGTGATTTTGATTAATTTTTTAATGTTATATAAAATGAATAATTGTTTTAATATTGTAATTTATTGAATAAATAATGATTTTATCTAAAAATTATATTAATAATATTTAAGAAAATTATTTTCAATAAATGGTGTTATTTTTTTTTATTTCAGAAGGTCATTAATAGTTTAATATAAATTTATGGTAATTTTATAAAAAACTTTAGTTTTTTCATGAATAGTGAAAATATTGTTTTCTTTTTTTAGTATGATTAATGACATCAAAATGATGTAATAATTTATATAAAATTCTTGTTAACATGTGTACATTAAAATATGATATGAGGTGTTCCAAGTGGCCAATACCATGAAAAAATACCAGGGGAAAGCCCATGGTTTTCCAAATACTGCTAAAGAGGTGTCCTTTAAATTTAATAAAAAAACAATCTTCCTTTTAACATAAAACCCACTCATTCCATTGTTTTCATTCATTCGAACTTCATATTACTCTATTATAGTGTAGTTTAACCTACCTAGGATCCCTCACAAGGTTTCTTCATGCGCCGAACGTCCTAGCGATCATGTTTTATGAGTTACTATACAAGGTTTGGGAATCAACCACCCTTCTCTTTTTTAAGGACTCTTTTGATGTTACAACATTTTAATTTAAATTTTATTATACAGGCTAATGTCATTAAATATTTCCATCACTAACAATATTATTTATGAATGATTAGACATCCCTATTTCTCCCATTAAAATATTTTATGAATTTTATGGACATCGTTAGGCTACGAAATTTTCATAAGGGATTTCTCAACTTCTCTTTTTTATTTAATGTCATTTTCTTCTCATTTTCTTTACTCACCTCCTTTAGACCAAATGATATGACAAATAATGTAACATACATGTACTATAATTTCATTATTATAATGTAATAATTCATCATCATCTCTTTTTCCCCCTACTTTTATACTAGAAATGAAAACACTATCGTAGATGTTTTAATTTGTCACATTCAAGGATGCCGAGATTTCAATTTCTATTACCATTTTCATTTATAGTCATGAATCCATTTTTTTGAAGAAATAGAATAGAATATATATATTATATCTTATGTATGTTTCTGGAATAGTTTTTTACAAATTATAAATCAAAATAAGTTTGTTGTGATAAAAAACCCACCAATTAACCCAAACAATTACCATTAAAGATTTATATAATGATTCATCTTCACTCACAATTACCAAATGAATTTTATAACCATGTAATCATTTTTATTTCAATAAATGAAATATAAATTCTATTCAATAAAACCATTCTCATAACACATGTTTATCCTTACATTTATTTAACTAAACCAGTCATGAATACCAAGGACGAAAACGCACCAAAACAATAAAAATGAACCTCTAACCCCATCAATTAGGCCATGAATGAACATAATAAGGATATAATAAATCAATAAAATAAATAATAGGTTATTTATATATATCAATTTCTATATTGAATTGGGTTTTCATGTACACTAAGATCAAATAAAGAACACCATAAGACATAAGGTATGGGTTTTATACCATAACCACAATTTTCATTTAGGTTGGACTTACTCTCTACATAACTAAATTAAATTATTAATTATTCATATGTAATCCTCATATCATATATGATAATTTTCTGTATATTTGTACCTCCCAGAATCCAAATTTCATTTTTGGGGACTTATATGTTTTAAAAGGATCTTTCAAAAATTAGTCCTCAAATACAAACCCGATTCAAGGGAACATCTCAAATTATTACCTATTTCCTGTTTTACTCTATAATATTGTTTTAGAAACCATAACATTTCTAAAATAACTCATTTTATTATATAAATTATATCTTATATTACTTCTATATTTATACAAATAATTTTCCAAAAGAACTCTTCTTTTCAATGTAAAAGAGTATTTATATTAAAAATTACTCAACGATTTTATAAGAGTTTCTTCATCTATTTCAACAATATTGAATATTATTATTTATGATATCATCTACCATATTTAATATATTAGTTCATGATTAGTTTTTATATGGATTTACTATATTAAAACCACTCACCAATTTACTTCGAATGGTTTGTGTTTATGCTTAACATTGGGGAAAGTTATTTACATTTCATTTGTTAGTTTCAATATGAATATACATGTTGTTTATATTTATCCCCATTCATTTGAGGATGAATTGGACTTATTATGTGATTGGAGGGGACCTTTATATCTCCTTTATGTATCGGTAGGTCTCATTAGAAAAACTATAGTCTTGGAACAAGGCCTTAACAAAATGGTTATTTATGGTCTTGACACAAGTCCATGACGATATATTTATAATGCTAGACATTATGAATTACTCATTATGAAAATTATAATTGAATTATCATGAGGTTATTGGACTAGTATAATACCCAAGTTTATGTTTTATTATGTAATTATTTATTCTTTTCTTGTTACATTCATAATGTGTTCACATTCATTTTGGAAGGCATTTGTTTACAGTTATTCCCCATGACTAATGTTTATGTTTATGATATCTTCTCTAGTAATGCATATCGTTACTGAGAATTTTCACTCCTTCTGTTCTTATGTTTCGTTTTCAGAGGACATAAAGATATATATTATGAATGATATGAATAAATAACATAAGATTTATGGATTTTGTCAAAGGAGATTATGAATTTTATTTTCCTTTCATGTTGTAATGATGAACTTATGTATGTATCATGTTTTCCAAAACTACTAAACTATTCATTCCTGTAAGATGTAAATTTATGTTAATAAATCCATTCTAATCAAATAATTCACTATCTTCGGGCAATTGAGGTTGGGTCTTTACAGTTTCTATTAGAGGATGTTTAATAGAAAACATGGAAACTATATTTATAAAATTTATATTTGGGACCAAAATCCTAAGATAGTCTTTAATTATAAACATATAAGAACATTCAAAATTTTTGGTAAAGGAAAAAATTATGATGATATTTCTAAAAAATAAATCCCTTTCTAGATACTATAAGTTGTTGCGGTCCTATAATAGATGTACCTAGTAGTAACAACAATGACACGGAGATTTAGGCTTGACCTGTGGTATCCCACCACATGGAAACTGGGATTAGTACGCACCTTCTTTGAATCATCAAAGGGATATGCATAGGATAATACATATATTCTTTACAAGTAATTTTGGAGGATTTAAATTCCAAATTTTCCTCAATGAAACCATGATTATTATTATTAGATTATATATGTATAGAATTTCAAATTATGCTATTTATTTTTCAAAATTGAGATTATATATTATTATTCATAAGATAATATATTGTATTCCATTATATAGAAATTGTACCCAGTGGAAGAAATAGTAACCACGTAAAGGCATGTGTTTCATGTAGGGATTTATCTCTAATGTAAGATAATGATGTTTTATCTGGTTTTATGACTGGTGATGAGAATCTTATAACTATAATGGGATACATGACTCGGTTTATGAATAATAACCATACCCATATGGAGCATCTAGAAACACAACGTGGGGAAGCTATATTAGATTGTTTTATACAACAATAGACTCCATAATGTAATTGCAATACAATAAAATTAGTAGTGAAGCAGTGGATAAGTTCCTTAGATAATATATTTCATAATTTGGGGATGTAACATAGAGATACAGATTTCATGGAATTTTATCGACTATCGAGATACGTAGATCAGTGGTGGTATTTAATCCAAAACACCAAGGTGGAGGAAGAAATATATGAAATATAATGGAGGGATTTTATGGAAATATTCATAGCAAAATACATCCCTCGGGAACAATGAGAAGATATGTAAAGGCTATTTATAAATCTTAAAAAAAAATATGTTCAGAATGTAATATCTTTTGGTATGGAATGAAATATTAAAATTGATTATGTACCTATTGTGAATGAATATATTGATGTTTTTCTAGAGGGTTTACCTAGACACCTTTTGTAGAATGAAGTTGAATTATCTACTGATTTAATTCATAGTTCAAGACCAATATCAAAGACTCATTATAGAATAGTCACTGTGGAATTAGTAGAAATGAAAAAATAGCTAGAGGAATTGATTTATAAAGGATTTTTTATCCCTAGTGTTTATCCATGGGGAGCCCCTGTTCATTTATTTAGGAATATCGATGGATCTATGTGGTTATGCATTTACTATAGGGATATCAATTCTATAAAAATAAATAATAGGTATCCCCTACCTCACATTGATGATTTATTTGATCAACTTCATGGAGCCCAGTATTTTTCAATGATTGACCTACGACCTGGATATCATCAGTTGCGAGTGAGGAAGGAAGATATTCCAAAGATATCATTTTGAACTAGGTATGAGAATTATGAGTTTACAGTAATGCATTTTAGACTAACTAATTCACCCTATGTTTTCATGGATATAATGAATATATTTTTCATGTAATATCATGAAGAATTTATGATGGTATTTATTGATGATATCTATGTATAATCTAAATGATATAATGATTAGTAAAATTACATGAACACTATTCTGAAGACTCGTTAAAGAAATTAATTTTATAGGATTTATAGCATGTTTGAATTTCGGCTTCTTTCTGTTTCTTTTCATGGACACATTGTCTCTAAGGATGGAATATTTGGTGATCCACCAAAGGCAAAGGCTTTGCAAGAATGACCTACTATAATGAATAAAACTGTAGTGCATAGTTTCATTGGTTTAATAGGATATTATTGGCATTTTATTCAAAACTTCACCCATTTAGTAAACCCAATGAACAATATTACGCATAAAGGGTTTAAGTTCTTATGGAAAAAAGAATGTGAGGAATGTTTTGGAGAATTAAATATGATATTATTGAATGATCTAATCCTAACTCTAACATCAGGGAATTGTTGGTGCGTGATCTATAGTGATGCATCAAATAATATAATTGGTTGTGTCCTTATGTATATTGAAATATTTATTTCCAATGAATCAAGTAAGCTAAAAATCATGAAAAAACAATCCTACTCATGATCTATAGTTAGTTTCTATGATCATTCCTCTAAAAATATAAATACACTATCACTATGGTGAATGATGTGAGATATATATAGATTAGAACAATATACATTATATCTTCTCATATAAATAATTCAACATGAGGAATAGGGGATGTCTCAAAAACCCAAATATTATCATTATTCAATATACCACAACCTATAAAAAATGTTAGTTTAGGCATTGAGCAGGAAGGATCATGGAGTTTCAAACAAAATGAGGGTTGAAAGAGAACCTGTATTTATAGATATAATATTGATGGACATAAGAATTATCAAATAAGGTGAAACATCATTACTTTTTCAAGTGGTTTACCAACCAACATTATTATAAAAGATTAAAATAACTTATAATGATGATAACAACATTCAAAATATAATTAATCTTGTGAAATATGGGTAGCTTGATGAATTAGTAAGTGAAGATGGAATTCTGAAATTTCGGAAGAGGATATTTTTTCCCTATGTACCTGAGAAGAAAAGGAGTTATTGGATGATTCCAACAGCTCAAATTTTACTATACACTCTGATAGTACTAAAATGTATAAAGATTTGATGGAACATTTCTGGTGGAATAACATGAAGTAGGAAACTGTGGATTATGCGTTATGATGTTTAGTCTCTCAAAAAATAAAGGCGAAAAGACACACTCATAAATGATTTATGAAACCTCTACCTATTTCTTCATGGAAATGGTGTGACATCATAATTGAATTTTTTTAGTTGATTATCCCAAACTCAAAAAAATCATGCAATATGGGTAATTGTGGATCGACAAAATAAATCTGCACATTTCCTCCCTATAAGGGAGTATTTTCTTCTGGAAGACCTTGAATGACTCGATATCATTGATTTTGTAGGACTTTATAGAGAACCTCTATCAATTTTATTTGATCATCATCCATAATTTACTTCTTTGTTTAGAACAATTCATTATAAAGACGTGGATACTGAGTTTCGATTGAGTACTTCTTATCACCATCAAACTGAAGGGAAATCAGAAAGGACGATCCAAACATTAGAAGACATTTTGAGATCATGATATATTAATTTTAAAGGTATGTAGGATCATTATTTACCTTTGGTGGAGTTTTCCTACAAAAATTGATTCCATCTATTCATTCAAATGGCACTATTGGATGCATTGTCTGAAAAAATATGTGATACACCAACATGTTGGGATGAATATAGTGAAATGACGCTTGTTATTTTAGAGCTTATGGAGTTAACCATAGTGAAGTTAAATACTATTAAAACCCATGTAAATGAATTTTAATATGATGGGTATTATGACATACTCATAGTGGGTATACGTAATGTTCAATGTTATTTTGAAAACATCAACATCCCTCACCCTGAGATGGTGATGTCTCAACCATAAGTTGATATTGGTGAACTATAATTCCCACTTCAACTAGTTGAAAAATTCATCAATGAACGAAATGAAATATTCATTCCTAATAATATCCAAATTTAGATTTATATAATCAGTCCACAACTGAAGGGAATAATCATCTTTTATAGTAAATATCAATGGTGATACCTATAGATACACACTCATCTATATAAACCCCTTAACCACTAAGTATTATAATTGAATTTTTAATTCCTTTAGGTATACAATTTCTATGTGATATTATGATAGGGATATCAACTAAATATTTAGAAATAGATCAAAGATATTTCAACCTCATATATTGGAGGAAACCCTTTGAATTTTATTGAATTAGAAGTCATAATCCCCCACCATGGGAGAAAACACACCCCTAGGAGTACCATTATCAACTTCCAATTATAAATATGATACTTATCATAGAATCCGTCCAACATTAGGATGTGATGGTCTGATTGAACTAAAAAATGGGTCCCACAACCCCTATAAAGGGTGAAAACTCTCAACATTGGTGGTGAAAGATTCCCATCTATAGTAACACCCTATATGTTATTGGAATGATGAAATATAAAACATCATGAAGATAATATCCAAGATAATTTTTCTAGGGATATAAAATCAAATGATATCTCTATCTTTAATTGAGTGACATTGTCATAAAGACATTGAAATCTATAACCCAATTCCTTTCCAGGAGGTCTGTATATTTTATAACATACTACATGAAATTTGAGGAATTATTTAACATATACACATATGGTATGAAAAAAATTATTCACAAGAACTAGTATTAAATAAATAAACTTCGATAGATGATGAAAAAATAATTGTTTCAGTAACCGTAGTTTTCCCCATCTCAGAATCAATGGGGTCATGTTATAAAACATAAACATTCATTCTCTATACTGGAATCTAAGACTTATATCTGATCTAACGAAATAAATTTAATTGAATATACTTATCTATTGATCCAAATATGATCTTATTACCAATAGAATGAGGTATAACATATTACATTTGTTTAAACTATATTTTTTATCCCTTACCATCATAAGATCCAACAACATTCCAAATTATAATTTTATCCTATAAAACCTCCTAATTTTTCCAACACATTTACCTATATCACATTTTTTTTAAATCATTATGATTGCGGGATTAATGTGTCATTCATTTCCACACTAATGAAAAATGGGTGTTCTAACCCATATTAAAGTGAATGGAACATGTTGAGATGGTGGTCCCAAACCACTATTACTACTTATTTTCTATTCCTCTTACTTCCCATCCTTTTATAATAATATATATTCTCTCCCACAAGGAATGGAATAAATTAAAACTAAAAATGAAATATCTTCAGGGTTATTCTCCTTCATTAGGGCATGATCAACAACATTAGAAAAAATTTGATAAATTGGTAGGAAAGCCTAATATTATATAGTTGGTTGAAATCCAATATTAAATATATTTGTTTTTATGTTACCCAAAAAAAATTCAAGGGATAAATGGATGAGTTTATACAATCAATTGACATATACTATAACAATCTAATTTCCCTGATAGAGGCCCAAAAGTTATACATTTTTCATTTTTGAGAATGACATGGGATAAAATTACTGAGTAAAAACTATAACGAAATCCTTCAATTCAAATAGTTCCTTCTTATTATCTTGAATAATTAACAATATTCTTCTTCAACTATGCCCATCATGTATAATAATACCATATTCAATAATTATATATTCTATATTATTATTAATTATGTAATTTTTTTTATTACATTAAACATATCATCAGAATCATGATGATAATTACATTCTTAGAAGGAATGAGTATTGTGGTGAATAAGTTAAGATCTCGATACATATTCTGAACAAAGCCCCCATCTTTACCATGAGCCAAAACTAACTTCGTGGTATGTGGCTCAAACTATTCTTACTATATCCTTAATCTATATTTGATCATTAATAGGGTGCATTCATTTAAATATATCCGATGAAATATTTAATGGGGTATTTTTAGAGGCATGGTAATACATAAAATGTTATAATGATATCAACTAAAATGAAAAAATTATTTAAATAAAAAGAAAGAGTGTATACTAAAAATATATATAAATTCTAGGAATGTAACATAATAAATTCAACTAGTTTACAATAAATGGTCTATGTAGACAATCATCTGCTCACACACCCTTTTTAATAGAGGTTAAAATCCATGAAAAAAATAATAATTAAATATTTCCATCATCCCCTATTGACATATAGTTTGTCACATTAAATATTTCTCTAGAAACCTCTTCACACCACCATCCAATATCATCTAAAATTCAAACTCGTATTGCAAAATAATTCCAAAACACAATAATATAAAATCATCCACTAACACAATTTTTCATTAACCAACCCAGGAAATCATTGGTTTTGGAACTCGAGACAGTCTATGGAATGATTGGAATGGAATTATCAATCCCTATGGTCTAGAAACTAGTATATAGGTAATCATAAATACCCCTTTTGGAATGGATTCACCTAATTAAAGGATTTTTCTATTGGTTTGATCCATGAAACTTGGATCGTTCCACTATTCTTTGGTAATACATTCCCTAAAATTATGGTAAAAAAATCCAAACAAAATTCAAACAATATGAAAACCATTAAAACATAATAATATTATATAATGAAATAACAAGACATATATATACAATAATAAAATTATGGTGGCATGATAGGAATTGAATGTGCTTATGAATGATTCATTGTAATAGTTTTCAGACTATACCTTAATATATAAAATAACTAGCGAACCCTCTCCAAATTACATAAGTCACCATCACACCATCATGTAACCTCCTTATAATTAATTTAATCACTTATGAAAAATTTAATCCTCTTTTTAGTGTCATTCCACTTCCCGTGTTACAATATACATAATTTTAAACACCTAATGGTGTACTCAGGTTTTGAGTATCAATAGAAATGAGATCCCACAAATTTTTTCATAATAAAAATTATTTTGGAATGGTATAGAATGCATGATTGAAAATTATTTATGAAACATTATTTAAATATTTTTAATTAAAGAAATAAAATAGAATATTTTAATTGATGGATAATAAATTTTAAATATTGTTTCATAATCATTATTCATAAGATGACACACTATAATCATTATGGCTAAGGGATCCTAGTGAAAAAGCAATACTATAAAAATATTAATTTTAATACAAAATTGTTTCACTAGCTAGTGGGGTCTACTCATTAATTTTTATCTTGTTAGGGTAACACTCATTACTAGTGAAAAAGACCTCTAACTATATAATTTATCCAAACCAAGTAATTTGGGATCCTTTTATATTTAATCAATATAAAAAATTAATAATGAAACTTTTCCATAATTATAAAATGAAAAAATAATTATGATATCATTTCAATGTATGTTATTAGAATAATAAAGCATAAAATATTATCATAACAAATAAAAAATTAATTTATAGAACCTAACATTTATAAGTTTTAACAATAATGGTATATAGTTAATAACTATTCATAATAATTCCAACCCACCATGAAATAGATAAAATCCACATTTAATATGGAACACACACTCCAAGGATCCACAAGGAATACCTAAAATCAAAATGCACCATATTTATCTATAGATAGAAGAAAATATCGGCCTCCATTGTTTTAGGAAGAAGATGGAATCATAAAGTTGGATATGAGAAACATATTGAAGTTGATATGAGGATATTATGTTGATTTCCCCATCAATATCATTGAATAAAGTCCACAAATACTATCCTGTGATAAATGGTGATAGGTACTCCAGTTGATAGGAAGATATGATGTTAAAATAAGGGAGAGAATAACATGTGAAGCTATTAATTTTAAGTAGGATTAGAATATTAATATCAATTATTAGTTTAAAAACTACACTACGACACACCGTGATGTTTCCATACAAGCTAAGGTGTTGTCTTATTCTCCGTAAACCCCTAAGGAGTGGCCCATTAAGTCATGCTATAGTGCACCTCATGGTGGAATAATACCATATTTTTGATCCTCCTTCACAATTAATTTTTATTTATTTTAAATGAGGAAGCATTTCATTAGTAATAGATTCATGAGGTAAACATTTTTATGGTAAGTTTCTTGGAGTCAATATGATAAATAAGGAGGATTTTGATTATATTTGTTGTTGTTATTCTAAATGTGTTTTTTAAAGGATATATATATATATAAACACACACAGATATATATATATATATATATATCACATGTTTTGGTAGTGTAATTACTCAGGTTTTGAACTGTAAGGACTAAAAATATTTTATAATATATTCCCATAGCTAGCCCCAGAGTTGACATAGGAATCTGGGGCCCATGGGGCCCCGATGTGGAAATATTAAAAATATTTTATTGCATGTAAGAATTTTTACAATGTTAATGAATATATCAAATTCGAAGTCTCGAATAAAATTTCTAAGATCACGATTGAGTCTATAATTTCATTTTTACCCTAGGAGAGACCTAAGGTTTTCGTCACCGAGAGTTTTGTTCAGAGACCATTTTGGTTGACGTGGCGTTGGGAGGGAAATTAATTTTTTTGATTTTAATAATCCTAAATCCACCCCATATATCTCTCATATATGCGTCCCACAAACCAAGTATAGTCAATCCTCTTCTCTACTCCCTCTGGTGATGACGAACCACCACTTAATCATCGAAGAAAGTTGTCGTTGATCCCCATTTCATACTCTTATCCTCATAAAATCATGAACTAGAGTAATCTAGGCACCATTATTCAACTGAAGCATTGGAATTATTCTGTAGAGGTAGGTCGATTTGATTTGTTATATGGATCCCATTCGTTTTTTGTTATTCTAAGGATCTAGAGCCATATTTCAATTTCTATTGATCTGTACATGGTAGATATTTGAGGATTGGGGATGAACATGGGGAATCGGGATGTTTTCAAGTGATTCTGGATTGGAATCATAATCTGAATAGCTTTTAGTTTAGTGATGCATTTCGGGTAACTCTTCCTCTTTAGGGAAGCTGATCATTTGGGAGTACAGGTCATGTATAAGTGTTACACGTCATTCATTTCCTTATATCGTCTGTACATGGGACATGGTTTTAGAATGTTGTGGGAAAACACATGGTTGTGTACTAACACATGGCCATGATATTTGGACACATGGTTTGGTACACATACATGGGGTCTGATACACAGATATAGGTAAACTACATGGCCAGGTGTCCATTTATCCGAACAGACTGTGTAGTATAGGATACATGTCATGTGACAGACATGGTCGGCCAGTCAGTAAAGAAGAGAAACATAGTTAGGGCTGAGAGAAGATGGAAATGGTGTGTACTTACTCTTCGTGTTGTGTATCCCTACATGGGTTGGAAACCATTGCACCAGATATATTGTCAATTTCTTGGGTGGGCCCACATGACATTTGTGCCCCGGTGCATGTTGTGTACTACTAGGAGATCCTCTAAGTAACTTTTGCCTTCCATATCTATTTTACTGAGACTCAAAATCAGTCTTACAACTAGTCTATCATGAGAATTTTTCCCAATGGAATGAAATGGTGGATTATATTATGTCTTATGAGATTTTAGTTGTTGTTGATCGAGAAAGATTCTTACATAGTGGAGCTGAAATGATGTTGGATAACAGTGTGGTTCATAGTGATAATCCCTAGGACTGCTACTCCCCTATTCTACAAGGGAGTGAGTTTTGTTTACCTCTCTACATTGGTAGATATGGGACTCCCCACATCATGGGTGTGGGTTTATTACATTGGGGATGTTTCCATTGGGGGTGTTACTCTTCTAGTGGACTATGTTGTGTGTTTAACCATGACGTTTGTATTGTTAGATTACATACAACCCTATTGGAAAAGTGAGTGATCCCTCTATCAATGAAGTTAATACTCCCTAATATGACTAGGGTGAGGTTTCTCTATATATGATGTATAGATATAGTGGTTACACATCTACAGGGTTGGGTCGGGGTCCTCTATTATAGGAGTTGGGACACCCCTATCATTCTAGGGTGTGGGTCCTCCATACGTGTTCTTCTGGAAGATTTGGTACTCCCCTATCATGTAAGGGATTGTGACCTCAAGCTTTGGGTTGGTACTCCCCGATCCTATCATGGTGAGGTTCTTTCCTAAATAATGAGTTGGTAGAGTCGACACTCCCCTTCCATTCTAGGATGTGGGTCCTATATCCCCTTTTTAGTACACCCCTGCCGGGTTAGGGTGTGAATCCTTGATCTTGGATGTGGTTCTCCCCTATCATATTAGGAAATGGGTCCTTCATGAGTTGTACTCCCCAATTGGATCATGGTTCCAATCCTCACAAATGGATTATTACTCCCTATTTTTTTGAGTAGTAGCGAGGAGAAGGTCATCCATTGGAGTGGGATCTACCTCATATATTGGATCTATTTAAGAAGAGTGGTACCTTTAACATGATGTTAATTATACCTAGAATAGAGCTAGTTCCCCCATGATGGATGGATGTATGGGTTACACCTTACATGAATGACATAGTTTTCACTATTATGTTAGGTGAAGTAGTCCATAATCTATGGGGTTGTGTTGAGGCATGAGTCCCTCAATTCCCTCTTTTTTAGAAAGGATACATGTTGTGCGTTGTCTGGATTTGTGGTCCCTCGACTATTTTCATTGGTGAGGGATTACTGACATCACATGGGATTCTTTAGCTTTCACTAGGTGTAGAGAAATTATGATTGGACCTCTGGTGATGGGCACAACAGTTAGACCATATATGATGTTCCTAATCAATCATGTTCTATTAGAAGTACCATTAAGAATGGTCGATTTTTTCCCAGTGGAGTACATATCTCATATGGGTTCTAACTGGGACATCTGAGCTCATGGATTGTTTTACCCAAGTATAATGTTATAGTTAAATCCTATGAAGGGAATACTTTTACTCGATATGAGGATGGAACAAAATGAGACTTAGCTTTTGAGACGACTATATTTGTGTGATTTCTTGGGTGTCCTTGTTGTGTCATCACATATCTGGTTTTCCACCCTTTATATATCAATATTACTGGTATTGTTTAGTCAAGGATAGTTCATGATGGGTTTTCTCTCCCAATTGGATTTCCCTATATGAAGGTTTAGTGGATTATTTCATTTTTGTTTCTCCCTTTTTATTTTGGGGGTTATCGGGTACCTACTGAGTATTATTATACTCACCCATGCATAGGCTTTTCCCACACATGTTTTGTGTATTTTTTTAAGACTTTATAGATTTTTAAGGATTCCACGAAGGACCCAAGATAGGCAGAGCATAGTGTGCATATAATGAACCATACTTTACAAATATTGTTAGTACTTAAAAATTGAAGTACACTTATTACAACATACTATAAAACCATGAAAGGACCGTATAGGTATAGGGTCTTTAGATACTAGGAAACATAAACAACCGGTTCATAAAGTGTCTACACTGTCTCTCATTTATCTCATCATATCTACAATCCATTTTGGCATATCTTACTTAATAACCTTCTTCCTGACCTGGGGAAAGAAAACATACAAAAGGGTAAGCTCAAATTCTTAGTAAGGGTAAACAATAGAAATATCAATCACATCATATTCATAAAAAAATAACATTTTGGAAATCTTACCTTGAAAAAGAGATTATAATTTCATAATATGGGATAAATCATGGTAGTGAAATGTAATCAAAATAATCATAATTTAAAACATGATGCTTTGTGTCATACACACATAATCATATAGAATCATTTCTTATTAGTCAAGACTCATTTCCAAGACTATCTTAGTGGACAAAGTCCATTTCTGAACTGAGTTCATTCCTCGTTTCAGTCCTGTTTCACTGAACCAGTTTAACCTACCGTTCCAGCAAAGTCTATATCATAAGATATAAAATCATTACCAAATGTATTGGAGGTAGATATACGTCCCACCCATCTCGTTATTATACCATTCTTATGTGTTCCACAAAATCATAAACCATACATCATAGAGTAACCCATGTAATAAAAATGGTATTCTTAAACATTGTGACATCATAAAACAATTCATATAAGATAAATGAATTCATAAAAATAATTCCATCACATCATAATCAAATCAATTTAATAATAGGGATAGAAATATAACACTTTATTATCTTAGATGGAAAATAATTTTGATAAAACACTTGAACTCCATTCCTGACGAAAATATCCTTTCTACTTCAAAAACACTTTTCCTTTATTAACATGTCATACAATTCTAAAATAAAAGAAGTTGATTAAAAATAAACTTGAAAACTTGTAATGGATGATTCTTGGAAATAATGCTTTAAAAATCCATTCATGCCATACAAGTTAAAAAAACATTCTTCTCATACCTTTGTCGGCAAAATCAAAAAGTACCTCGTACGAAAAATGACAAAAGATTCCATTCATATCTTTTACTAAAAACTAACCGAAGGTTAAAATTGTATTTAAAAAATTATAGGTGGATGGAAATAATATTAAATATTGAGGAAACATGGATGTGGATGATAAAATACACCCTAGTAACTACCAAATTATAAACAATCTCGTATAAAAATGAGATTGTGATATTTTCCCTTACCTTAGGTCTGATTTGTTTCGTAAGTGTCCGAACCACCTGTATAATTATTTAAATAATGTCATTGACTTATTCAAGAATCATACTCATTTTTATGATATCATATTTGGTCGTATTATTAGCTTCTTATTAGTAATAATTCATTACTACTTGTTATTCGGGTGTTTATTACTTTTTTGTTCTTATGCGTGTTTTGTCGAATAAATTATTTTTTTTTCTCTGTAGGTTATAGATAACTCATTTCCAGAATGGTATTAGTGTACTGTATATCATATTTATTCATTAAATTCATTTATAGAGTCATTATGCAATGAAGATCATGTATAACGAATCACATCACATCGTGGAGACGGTATTCCGTACATACGCACGAGCGATGATATCGTTCCCATGATCGTGGAATTGTATTGGAGTGTATGTATACTATTTCAGAATCAATAACTGTTTACAATAATCATATATAGTTATTTATTTTCACCATTATACCCATCAAAGTAAGGTGGTGATGGAAAATAGATTACACCATGGCGTGGAGATGGTATTCCGTACGTACGCACGCGCGTTGATTTCATTTTCCATAGGATGGATAGATGGTGAAATAGGGTTGTTTAATAATTATAATAACATATCAGTATATGAGTGATACTGATGTTATTACTTAATAATGAAACAACTAAAGAAGAAGTGGAAGAAGAAATAAAGTTGAAAGAATCGGTAACGGACATTACCTCTTCTTTGAAGCGCCTCTTTGAGACCTCCTTTTAGGGAACTAAAATTGGTCTTTGAAGAATACCAGGACCTATAGGATGTTTCTAGGGAATTGGAGAGAAGAAATTGGCAGGGTTTGTACGATCTTGAAGGCTCAAAGTGGTGTGAGGAAGAGATGGAGTAAGTGCCCTTTTATAAGGGAGGAGAGGGGAACCTTTGGAAAAACTAAAAATATTATTTTATTATAAATCCATATTAGGTTTTAAATAGCTCCAAATTGATTTATTTATAATATAAAGTGGATATGGGTCGACATACTCTCATAAAATATTATTTTGACATGTTTAGTTTACAATTTTAACCATATTATTTAGATTTAACTTTAATTTAGATAATTTTACTTTTACCGTGTCTTTTTGTGTTCTGACACTATATGGTTCATAAAATTACAATAACATTCCAAAATAACCTCAAGTTGTTTATTATTAATATATATATAACCATATATAAGTCATTTGTCCGAACCATTGATTTGTAGGAATAAAATAACCATTAATAATATAATATTTGTTTTAAAAACTATTTTATGTCAATTTTGATACTATTTAGTAATTGATTTTTGTGAAAATCATAACAGAATGATTAGTTATAAATATGTTAATTAAATCAATAATAACATGTCATATGAACCAATAAAATTTGTGTAATTCATAAAAAGTCTCAAATTACATTTATTTGGGTATTTATAACATCAATTATGTTAATATTTAATTAATATGATAATAACTGCATCATCATTGGGTCACACATAAATTATATTATTTAATGTCCAAAAATTTAAAATTAAATACAATTATGTAGGAAATCTTTTTATATTTCTATGGAATATTTATAGTTGAATTTATCTTATAAATAACCCTATATTAAAAATTATTTACTTATTAAACATTGATTTTAACTATTTTAACCCTTCTTTAAATAAATTAATAATAAATGTCCTAATCTAATCCATGTGGGCCCAAATGGTCATATTTTATTCCTAAGGTTGTTTTGGGTTGAATTACACTTATCCAATAGAATTAGTACATGTGTTAGGGTAATAATAATATCATTTTTACCCTTAATTACCCTATTTAATTTGAACTATGGTAAATAAATGTAAAATGTTACTATTCACCAAAAATTATTTTCATCCCATTGAACCACATTTTACTTACTGACATCAAACATGTCTATCAGAGTTTTGAAATTCCACTCACATAAGTGGTAAAATTAATTTTTATTTAAATTTGCAAATTCTCCTAGGAGGTGGGTAAAAGACGGTGAAAAGTTCAATAAAATTTTATATATCTAAAATTATTATAAAATTACTCCAATGAATTACATTGAACATATATAGGTATTATTTATCAATTTTGACCAAATATAAATTTAAATAAAATAAATAATTATTTAAATTAAAATTCGGTTTTTAAATAGTAACACAGTGTTATCACTATTCATCAAAAATTGAAAGTATCTAGAAAAATACCAAAATTTCACCCTAGGCTAATTTCGATATTCCGAATCCAAAAATGAAGTCCATTTTGAAAAATAAAATTTATAAAATTTCAAAAAGTGGTTATTACTATTCATAACGGCTAGTTTTAATAATATTTTAATAGCATATCATTGTTTAGTGAAACTCGGTATTGCGAACGACGCAAGCTATCGAGGAAGGTCGTGATTGCGTGTAAAGAAATCCAAGAAAGTGTTGTGTGTATTTAAAGATTCCTTTGATGATTTATATAACATAAAAACAAAATATTTCTCATAAAAGTCTCGGGTGTTACATTCTACCCCCATTAAAATGAATTTCTCCCTCGAAATTCGTCACTTTGTAACAAATAGATGAGGATACCTCTCCCTCATTATATCCTCATGCTCCCATGTAGCTTCTTCTAGTTGGTGGTTCCTCTATAAAACTTTCACCTAGAGAGTGGTCTTGTTGCCTAAGACTTTTTCACTACGATCGAGAATATCTATCGGCTGTTCTTCATAAGAAAGATCTTGTTCCAGCAGTACAACTTCTGAGCTGAGTACATGTGAAGGATCAGGTATGTATTTCCTCAGGAGAGATACATGGAACACATCGTGATCTTGAGAGAGATTCGGTGGAAGTTCCAATCGGTAAGCTACCTTCCCAACATGATCCAGTATTTTAAATGGACCGATATACCTAGGGAAAAACTTTCCATTCTTTCCAAATATCATTACTCTCTTCCTAGGAGATATTTGTAAGAACACTTTATCACCCAATTCAAACTCTAAGTCTTTTCTTCAGTTGTCGACATAACTTTTTTGTCAACTCTGATCTGCTCTTATGTGTTGTTGAATAGATAGGACCTTTTCGGCCATCTCATCAACAAGATCTGGTCCTAATAGCTTTCTTTCCCCAACTTCATCCTAGCAAGTTGGAGTCCGACATTTCTTTCCATAGAGAACTTCATAAGGAGCCATATGAATACTGTAGTGAAAGCTATTATTATAAGAAAATTCCACCAAATTTAGGTGTTGATCCCAACCACCTTTGAAATCCATAGAGCAAGCTCTCAACATATCTTCTAGAGTTTGAATTGTCCTATCAGACTGACCATCTGTCTGAGGATAATAAGCATTGCTGAAACTCAACTCTGTATCCAGAGTATGCTGAAGAATTCTCCAGAACATCGAGGTAAACCTCGGATCCCAATCAGATATAATAGAAAGTTATACTCCAAGAAATCTTACCACTTCATTCACATATATCCTGGAAAGCTAACCCAGAGAGAAATCCTCTCTAATAGCGATGAAGTGTTCCGACTTTTTAAGATGATCAACTATGACCCACATAGCAGTATTGCCTTTGGATGTTTTAGGAAGTCCTATGACAAAGTCTGTAGTGATGTTTTACCATTTCCATTTGGGTATAGGTAATGGTTGTAACATTCCCTTAGACTTCTGTCTATAATCTTTAACTTGCTGACAAACCAAGCATCGAGAGACATATTCAGCAACATCTCTTTCCATGCCATCCCACCAAAAGTACTCTTTCAGGTACTTATACATCTTCATGATTTCAGGATGAATAGATAATGATGAACTATTATCCTCATCCAGCAGCTCCTTCTTTAATTCAGGGATGGGAGGAACACAAACCCAATTCCTGAACTTTATTATCCCATCACAATAAAGGTTGAATTCCGGAACATTTCTCACCTTCTTTTGTAACTCTACATCTTCTTTATGTTCCTCTTTAATCTTCACATGTATAGATGGTTGAACATTCATTTGATAAAGATACAATTTTCCCCGTTTATTATAATTCCAAGATCCATCATTTATAAATCCATAAATATTGGATCTTTTATGATCCTCATAATGAAAGAATTGGCATGGTCTTGTCGACTTAATGCATCTTCCACGTTGTTTGCTTCCACATGGTGGTAATGAATTGAGCAGTCGTAATCCTTAATCAGCTACAACCATCTTCTTTGGCGCATATTCAGCTCCTTTTGTGTGAAAATTTACTTTAAACTTTTATGATCAGTATAAATGTCACACCTTTCTCCATAAAGATAATGCCTCCAAATATTTAATGCAAAGATTACCGCAGCTAACTCCAAATCATGAGTTGGATAATTGTGCTCATGGAATTTCAACTGTCATGAGGCATAAGATATCACCATATCATTTTGCATAAGAACACACCCCAATCCCTCCTTGGATGCATCACTGTAGATCACAAACCTTTCTCTACTACAAGGCAGTGTGAGCACAGGTGCACTGGATAACCTTCTTTTCAACTCCCTGAAATTCTCTTCACATTCCTCCATCCAAACAAACATAAATCCATTCCAAGTCAACCTGGTGAGTGGATTAGATAATCGTGAAAAATCTTTCACAAAATGTCAATAATATCCAGCCAAACCAAGAAAACTTCGGATCTTAGTTACTATTATTGGTCTCAACCATCATTCGATAACCTCTGTTTTTGCATCCACAGATATCCCCTCTTTTGAGATTATGTGACCCAAAAATGAAACTTTTTGAAGCCAAAATTCACACATGGTAAATTTGGCATAAAGCTTCTCCTTTTTCATGGTCTTCAATATAATTCTCAAGTGATCTTCATGTTCTTCCTTGCTCTTTGAATATACAAGAATATCGTCTATAAAGACTACCAAAAACTGATCAAGATAGTCTCTAAGGACTCTATTCATCAGATCCATGAAGATAACAGAGGAATTAGTAAGAACAAATGGTATCACTATAAATTCATAGTGTCCATACCTTGTACGGAAAGCCGTCTTTGGTATATCCTCCCTTTTGACCCTTAATTGATGATACCCTGAAAGAAGATCAATCTTGGAAAAGTATTGAGCTCCGAATAGTTGGTCAAATAAGTCATCAATGTGTAGGAGAGGAAATTTGTTTCTGATAGTGATCTTGTTAAGTTCTAAATAATCAAGGCAGAGTATCATTGATCCATCTTTCTTCTTAACAAACAGAATAGGTTCTCCCCAAGGTGATGCACTAGGGAGTATGAACCCCTTATCAAGATTCCCTTGGAGTTGCTTCCTCAATTCCTGCAACTCAATTAGGGACATTCTATAAGGTGTCTTTGAAATAGGAAAAGCACCAGGTACGAGTTCGATTGATAACTCAACTTCACGATTTGGTGGAAGACCCGACAATTCCTCTAGAAATACATCGTCAAACTCCAGTACAATGGGCATATTCTTAATCGTTAGTTTCTCACTAACCATTTGAGATAAATAACCTTCATTTAGTGGAATCAAGATCCATAATATGGAAGAAATTTCAACTAGAAGGTTACGTTCATCCCTGCATCGATAGACGATCAAATATTGATCTGGAATATAAAATGTGACTTCCCTTCTATGGAAATTGATATGAGCTCCATATATATAAATCCAATCCATGCCAAGAATCACATCAAATTCCACTATAGGGAGGATCACAAGATTTTCAGGAAGTACTTTCCTACAAACTTCAATCAGAGAAGAATTATAACCTTTTGATGCTACTATTGTGCCATTAGGGGTTGTCACAGCTAACTCAAAATCTAATTGTTGAGGTAATATGGTGATAACCTTAGAAAATTCTTCATAAATAAATGAGTGGGTGGATCCAGAATAAAATAAAACATTTGATACTTTAGAGTGGATGGTAAGTGTACCTTTCACCACATCGTTATCGTACTCCACATCGCTGATAGAAATTGCATGTGACTTTCCTTCATCTATAGCCTTAAGATTTGGTTGACATAGATCATCATCCACAACCCTTGGATTAGGGCATTCATTGGCATAATGCCACATTTCCTTGCACTTGTAACATTGACGTGTAGGAGGTGCACTCTGTGTAGACTTTTCATTGTTCGCATCACTAGAAATCTTCTTCCCATCATTGCAGCATTCAAATTCTTGATGAAATTCCTTTACACATTTGAAACATTTACTTGTCCCATTAAGAAAACTCCCTCCATGTTTCTTTCCACACTTTGAGCATAAGGGAAAACTCATCTTCTTTTCAGTGTGCTCTTTATATTTTCCATTGAATTCCATTTTCGTCTTCTTATCAAACCCATATGACTGATGGGTTACTCCAATCTCCATCTCAACTTTGAGAGCACATCGAATGATTTCCTCATAGAAATTGAAGTCCCTTATGGATAACGCCCTTCAAAGCCTTGGTTTTAAGCCACTAAAGAATCGATCGATCTTACTCTCGGGTTGGATAATAATACCAGAAGCATACCTTGAAAGTCTTGTAAAATTTGATTCATAGGTATCAAAAGATTCATCATCCTTTTGCTTTAGTTAATGCAAGTCCTTCTCCATTTTGTTCGGAGAATACGAGGGAAGTACTTATTGAAAAATATGGTCTTGATATCGTCCAATTCCATGGACTCAATTTCATCTCTTAGCCTCATATTCTTGATAATATTCCACCATTGATCAACATCACCTTCCAAATGATACAATTCTATGATGACTTTATCATGTTCAGAAAATTGAAGAACTTAAAATATCTCTTTAGTTGTACTGATCCATTATTCAGCAACTAATGGATCAGTAGACCCATTGAATGAAGGTGGATGCTGTCTCATGAAGGATTCAATAGAATGTTACTCCTTCCTTTTCTCATTTGGAAGTCCGGCATGATTCATAGCTTGAGAAAGATGTGTGAGCATGGATACAAGATTTTTCATTCCAGCTCCCATAATTTTTGGTTTCTCAGGGGGACAATCATTGCATTCCCCGTCGCATTCCGCATTAACACAATTCCTTCAGGTTCCAGCCATTGACTAAAACCAAGAAGAATAGTGTGAGAAAAACTAATTATAATAGGAAAACCACATAATCAAGAATAAAATTTCACACTTAAGGTCTTATCCTTGGTTATTCATGGCCATTTCTAAAACAGTATGATTCTGTTCTATGCTTAGACTTACCCTTAGGATTCTTACTAAGGCTTTCAAATCCTAGTTTCCAGAGGATGACTATACCTTTCCTCTGATACCAACTATAATGGTCTGGAATTACTTTCAGTGGACTATAATTGGTACCTATCAGGGCACTCCATGGGTGGCTACACCCCCAGGGCGGGACACACCACCATCCCCAGTGGCAACCATTTCCTCATGAATCCCTTGGGCAGAGATCCATGCTTCGTCCAATGCCCACATGTGAGAGTTCCTAAGGATCAGATACATTCCTACCTTCTTGCCTCTGATACAAACTATAACGACCCATTATTTAAATACATTGTTAGTAATACAAAATTGAAGTACACTTATTAAAACATATAACAAAACCATGAAAGGACTGTATAGGTATAGTGTCTTTAGAAACTGGGAAACATAAACAACTGGTTCATAAAGCGTCTACACTATCGCCCATTAATTTCATCATATCTATAGTCCCTTTTGGAATATCTTACTTAATAACCTTATTCTTGACCCGGGGAAAGAAAACATACAAAAGGGTGAGATCAAATTCTCAATAAGGGTAAACAATAGAAATATCAATCACATCATATTCATAAGAACATAATTTTTTTTAAATCTTACCTTGCAAAAGAGATCATAATTTCATAATATGGGATAAATTATGGTAGTGAAATATAATCAGAATAATCATAACTTAAAACATGAAGGTTTGTGTCATACTCACATAATCATAAAGAATCATTTCTTATTAGTCAAGAATCATTGCCAATACTATCTTAATAGACAAAGTCCATTTCTGAACCGAGTTCATTCCTCGTTTCAGTCCTATTTCCCTAAACCGGTTTAACCTGCCGTTCCAGTCATGTCTATCTCGTGAGATATAAAATCATTACCCAATGCATTTGTTGGAGAAATAGGTCCCACCCATCTCATAATGATACCATTCTTATGTGTGCCACAAAATCCTAAACCATACATCATAGCATAACCCATGTAATAAAAATGGGATACGTAAATATCATGACATCATAAAACAATTCATACAAGATAATGGAATTCATAAAAATAATTCCATCACAACATAATCAAATCAATGTAATAATAGGGATAGAAACATAACCCTTTATTATCTTAGATGGAAAATAATTTTGATAAAACACTTGAACTCCATTCTTGGGGAAAATATCCTTTCTACTTCAAAAACACTTTTCCTTTCTTAACGTGTCATACAATTCTAAACTAAAATAAGTTGATTAAAAATAAACATGAAAACTTGTATTGTAATATTCTTGAAAATAATGTTTTAAAAATCCATTCATGACGTATAAATTAAAAAAACATTCTTCTCGTACTTTTGTCGGAAAAGTCAAAAATTACCTGATACGAAAAATGACAAAAGATTCCTTTCATGTATTTTAATAAAAACTCACCGAATGGTAAAATTGGATTTAAACAATTGTAGGTGGATGAAAATAATATTACATATTGAGGAAACATAGATGTGGATGATAAAATGCACCCCAGTAAATAACAAAGTATACACAATCTTGGATAAAAATGAGATTGTGATATTTTCCCTTACCATATGTCCAATTTTCTTCGTAATTGTCCGAACCTCCTGTATAATGATTTAAATAATGTCATTGACTTATTCCATAATAATAATCATTTTTATGATATCATATATGGTCATATTCATAGCTTCTTATTAGTAATATTTCATTACTACTTGTTATTCAGGAGTTTATTACTTTTTTGTTCTTATGCGTGTTTTGTCGAAAGAATTCATATTCTTCTCTTTAGGTTATAGATACCTCATTTCCAGAATGGTATTAGTGTACTATATATCATATTTATTAATTCAATTCATTTATATAATCATTATGCAATGAAGATCATGTAGAACGAATCGCATCACATCGTGGAGACGGTATTCCGTACGTAAGCACGAGCGATGATATCGTTCCCATGATCGTGGAATTGTATTGGAGTGTATGTATACTATTTCAGAATCAATAACTGTTTACAATAATCATATATAGTTATTTATTTTCACCATTATACCCATCAAAGTAAGGTGGTGACGGAAAATAGATTACACCACGGCGTGGAGACGGTATTCCGTACGCACGTACGCGCGGTGATTTCATTTTTCATAGGATGGATAGATGCTGAAATAGGGTTGTTTCATACTTATAATAACATATCAGTATATTAGTGATACTGATGTTATTACTTCATAATGAAACAACTAAAGAAGAAGAAGTGGAATAAAAATAAAGTTGAATGAATCGGTAACGGACATTACCTCTTCTTTGAAGCGCCTCTTTGAGACCTCAATTTAGGGCTCTAAAATTGGTCTTTGAAGATAACAAGGGCCCCTATGATGTTTCTAGGGAAGTGGAGAGGATAAATTGTCAGGGGATGGATTAGCTTGAAGGCTCAAAGTGTTGTGAGGAAGAGAGGGAGGAGGTGCCCTTTTATAAAGGAGGAGAGGGGCACCTTTGGAAAAACAAAAAATATTATTTTATTATAAAGCGACATTCAGTTTTAAATAGCTCCAAATTAATTTATTTCGAAGCTAAGGTGGGGATGGGTCGAAATACTCTCATCCTATATAATTTTTACAAGTTCAGTTTACTATTTTAACTCTATCATTTGGATTTAACTTTAAGTTAGATAATTTTACTTTTACTGTGTCTTTTTGTGTTCTTACACTATAAGGTTAATAAACTTACTATAACAAGCCAATCGAACCCCAAGTTGTTTATAATTAATATATATATAACCTTATCTATGTCATTTGGCCGAACCATAGATTTTTAGGAATAAAATAACAATTAATAATATAATATTTGTTTTAAAAACTATTTTATGTCAATTTTGACACTATATAGTAATTGATTTTTGTGAAAATCATAACATAATGATTAGTTCGAAAAACGTTAATTAAATCAATAATAACATGTCATATTATGCTATAAAATTAGTGGAATTTATAAAAAGTCTCAAATTACATTTATTTGGGTATTTATAACATCAATTATGTCAATATTTCATTAATAAGATAATTACTGCATCATCTTTGTGTCATAACTAAATTAAATTATTTAATGTCTAAAAATTACAAATAAAATACCATTATGTAGGAAATCTCTTTATCTTTCTAATTAATATTTATAGTCGAATTTATCATATGTATAACCCGATTTTAAATATTATTTACTTATTAAAAATTTGTTTTAACTATTTCAACCATTCTTTAAATAAATTAATAATAAATGTCCTAATCTAATCCATATGGGCCTACATGGTCATATTTTATTACAAAGGTTGTTTTTGGTCGAATTAAACCTATAAAATAGAATTATTACATGTGTTAGGGTAATAATAATATCATTTTTACCCTTAATTACCCTATTTACTTTTAACCGTGGCAAATAAAAGTAAAAAGATACTATTCACCCAAAATTATTTTCATCTCATTGAACCACATTTTACTTACTGACATCAACCGTGCCTCTCGGATATTTGAAATTCTACTCACAGAAGCAGTAAAATTAAGTTTAATGTAAATTTGAAAATTTTCCTAGGAGTTGGGTAAAAGACGGTGAAAAGTTCAATAAAGTTTTTATATATCTAAAATTATTATAAAATTACTCCAATGAATTACATTTAACTTATATAGGTATTATGTATCAATTTTTACCTAAAATAAATTTAAATAAAATAAATAATTATTTAAATAAAAAGTTGGTTTTTAAATAGTAACCTAGTGTTTTCACTATTCATCAATAATTGAAAGTTTCCAGAGAAATACCAAAATTTCACCCTAGGCTAATTTTGATATTCCGAATCCAAAAATGAAGTCCATTTTGAAAAATAAAATTTACAAAATTTGAAAAAGTGGTTATTACTATTCATAATGTATAGTTTTAATAGTATTTTAATAGCAAATTTTTGTTTAGTGAAACTTGGTATTTCGTACGACGCAAGCTATCGAGGAAGGTCGCGATTGTGTGTAAATCAAGCCATGCAAGTGTTGTGTGTAGTGAAAGATTCATTTGATGATTTATATAACATAAAAACAAAATATTTCTCATAAAAGTCTCAAGTGTTATAGTTCGATATAGACCAAGGTGTTTTCCAATGCTTGGCCAAGGTGCGTTCCTTTAGTTACATTTAGTAGTTATCCTATCCATCATAGCAGGTTGGATACTATTTTAGTTTACTTTGGTGGGAACAATTTTTCCATTTTACACGTATAGTTTCTATTTTGTACACTGTTTGTGGGATATGGATGTATTCTTGCATTGGTTTCCTTTTTTTCATTTTTTTCATTTTTTTAGATTAGAGCTGTGTGTGCATATAACTACATAGGCAATGCCTCCCAAGTAAGTGATATTCATTCCCGGTTCTAGTCGCTAGTGACTTCCTATTACATGCAGTCTTGGGGAGTTATGGTTCGGGCCCCATTGGGAGGGTTTGTGATAGAGTGGTACTAGAGCCGGTTAGTTCCACATTAGGAACACATTGTCCTGCGTTTGGTTAGAGTTGTATATAAAAATTTTTATGATGTTTTGAATTTGGATCATAAGCCATAAGAAATTGTGTTTGTGTGGTGGTTGAATTATTCATTCACCAAAACTATGATATCCTACTTTTCGAATCGGTACATTAGGTTAATGGTCGCTTAGAAATAAATGGTACATGCATCATATAGGACTGGGTTTTGGTTTCTACTATCCTTATTGAGGTAGCTCCCCAGATATACTATTTGATCATGGTACATATTGATTCTATTTTAGGATGCCATTGGGAAGACATCTAGACCAGATTCTTTGGCGTGATCCTAATGAAGATATGTTCCATGATGAGGCATTAGTTAAGGGAATTGATTCGGAGGTGTTACCTTTTCTTGTACATCCAGTGGTTCCACCGCTTATAGAGAAGAAGGTTTTACAAAATGTTCAGAATGATGATTCATTTTGGATGAGTGCACTACATGAGTTCCAAATGCAGTGGACTCTATGGTTATGAGGTGATCCAGACCCCTAGGCAGTAGATAAATATACGGAGGAAGTAACATGACTTTTATTCATTATGAGGACACCATCCGATCAAATGGTGGTCCTAGAGGAAAGACTTCTATGGGGTTCTGTCGGGATATGGTGGATTCTAGTGATACATACCTATGGAAAGGTGATGATCACTTGGTAGGAGTTAATATTACTCTTCAGGTAAGAGTTTTAGCCATATATATTAAGAGCTGAATGTATAGGGGACCTTCTACAACTTTGGTATGGTATTATGACAATGGAATAGTTTTCGGCGAGGTTCACAGACTTGTAATGATACTTATTGGATATAGTTTGGGATCCATTCCTCAGGGTACAGAGTTTCAAGAATGGCCTTCATCGGGAGATCTAGGATTCAGAGATTCCACTTTATGTTCCCACATATGCTGGAGTGTTAGTGAATTATCTAGTGGTAGATAGTTTCCTAGATGAGGAACAATTGGGCATGACCCATAATAGCGATCACGATGATAAGGATTTTGCAAGAGTTGTCAGATGATAGGTAACATATACATTGTTCACACGGAATAAACGTTCCTAGTTACAAACACATGGGTCTATAGTGAAGGATGTGTGCCTTGGAGTATATCAACAATATGAGATGTGTTGTTATGCTTGAGACAAACAGGAAAATCTCACTAGAGATTGTTCAACCCATTTTACTATTGAGACGGATCCCACTGACAAGCCTCCATGGAAGAGACTGTGCTTGGATCTAGGAGTATTGCCTAGTGGAGGATGAGGCTGGTTAGATAGATGTGAGGGAGGAGGTGGAAGGCAGTTATAGGTGTTTCTAGAAGCACGCCTAGGTGGTTCGCATGAGGACTAGGGAGATGTAGGACTTGGGTGAGGATAGCTGCCGGCCATAGAGGTCATTGACCCAATTGCTCTGTGGTTGAATAGATATTTTATTTCTGTCCTTTCTAATTTCTTCAATAGAAATTATTATACACTATCATGGTTACTCTTTTCTTTGATCCTAGGCTTTAGAGTAAACCAGGGTAACGTTGGCATCAGTAGAACCTCGTGATGATAGTTACAACAGAGGGCCCAGTAAGATCTACTACATGTTCTAGAAAACCATTTATTTTTGACAGTACCCATACGTATTTGAATCAGATTTGTATTCAACATGATTTAGGGGGATGTGGTGTAGTTGGAAAAATATTTGAACTGATTAAGAAGAATAACGCATTCCCCATCTAGACACGTTCTTGTGACATGATTATAACCGTGAAAATGAGTTCGTGTAGTCGAATGTGGGTAGTATAATGGTTTTTAGTATGATTTCCTTAGACATGCTTGATAAAGGTGAGGTTATGAAATAAAGTATTGGAGTAGGTACTAGACATTATAGTAGATTTTTCCTACTCAAACCCTTTAGATTGGCAACCCTAAGATATGGGGATCCTTTCATAGAATCATTCTATAATGGTAGAGTTAGACCTGATTATGTTTATGTAGTATAGATCAGTTTACTACAGTCAATTATTAGCTATAATACACTAGTGGCTGTTGTAGTGCTTTTATTTTGGTGAGCTATTCTACAACTGGATGTTTCTAAATGAAGGGATTAGTAAGACCCAATTTTTACTCCTAAGAAGCCAATTTTTTCCCAAGAATACCCTCACATTATCAACATCGACCATGATTGTTGAAATTCATGAGGATGATGTTATAAAGTACATCCATGGGTGGATGAGAACAATGGATTTCTATTTGTGTCTGTGTTAGGTCGGCGAGGTGGTGTACCGCTAGACCTCATGATGGCAGATGGACCCTGGGGCCTTGTGATTTCCCACCTATCATAGCATTAGAGACATGTTCCCATTGTTTCACAATGTTGACCTTGTAGAATCTAGGAATATGAGTGGTTTGATCATGGATGTTACTCTATGTACATGCTTGTGTGCAGCACAAGAACCATTGGTGAGCTCGTTGGCATGGGTGCCCAATGGGGAGCGCATTTTCTTCCCTTATGCATAGTCATTAACCTTTATAGGACAAAAAATATTAAGTTTGGGAGAATTTAATGAATTGTGTTTTGACCCATAATGGTTTAGAATAATTCAAGAAATATTCCCAAAGCTAGGTGCTAAGTCGGCACAAGAATCTGTGGCATGAGGTGTCTTAGTGCATTGATATTAAAAATATTAAAAATATATTTTTGCGCACATAGTTTGATTTGAAACACAAATAAATCTCATTCATACTATTAGATAGGATTTTTGAGACTATGGTTGAGTTTAGAACGCCGTCTTTACCCTAGGTATGACCTATGGTTTTCCATGCTGTGAGTTTCAGTCAGAGTTTTTTTTGGATGACATGGTATTGAGAGGGGAGTTAATTGGAATAATTTTATTAAACCTGATTCTTTCCCCTATAACACGGATACACACATCACACCATCCATGGATATCTCTTCCTCTTCTTCTATTCCATTAACAATGACGAAACATTACTGAATCATCAATGAAAGGTGTCATTGATCCTTGGTTTTTATGTTGATCATCATAAAATTGAAAAATTGATTTATCCAAGCACCCTTCATCAAAAAAAATATTTAAATATTCACCATTGTGGTAGGAGGACTTTATTTTTGATCTTGATAACATTCATTTTTAATTTTTCTTCAATTTTAGAGCCCTATTTCTATTTTTTATTTATCATTGCTTGGTAGATGTTTTTGTTTTGAGGAAGAATAGGGTGAATTAGGGAATTTTTCAGGTGATTCCTAACTGGAGTCTCCATCTACATGGTGTATAGTTGAGTCACGCATTACATGTAGCTCTTTTTATTCAAGGAAGATGGAAATTTGGGAATACATGACATGTATGTGTGTTAAATTCCGTGTAGTTCCATAAACTGTGTGACCATGGGACAAGGCTTAGGATATGCATGTGAAAAACCTAGAAATTTACTAACAATTGGCCATGATATTTACAAATTTGTTTCAATACATGGACATGGGGAATGTTTCATAGACACTTGTAAACTATATGGGTAGATGAAAATTTATATGAAGACGCTGAGTAGTATGCGATACAAAACATTCAAGGGATACAATCAGTCAGTCTGTGTATAAGAATAACATTTCTAGAGGCCAAGAGATGAGGTACATGGAATGTACCTCCTCTACATGTAATTTGACCCTATATAGGCTGGAACCCATGTAAACATCTTACACAGGAAGGTGCTTGAGTGAGGTCACACATCATGGGTGATCCGGAGCATGTCGTGTACTATTAAGAGATCCTATGAGGATTTTCCACATTTGGTATATTCTTATATGGGACTCAAATTGAGTCTTATAAGTATTCTATACTTTGTATGTTTTTCTGGATAATTCAATAGTTCCCTCAGTTACATCTTATGAGATACAAGGAGGTTTTAATTGAGAAAGACTCTTGTAGAGCAGGGTAGAGCCAATGTAAGAGACCTATTTGGTTTATATAGAGAGATGTGAGGATTGGTACTCACTTATTGGGATAGGGTGTGGGTTTTTCATTCAACTCTTCTTAGTCTCCCAAATTCATGGTTGCAGGTTTGTTAACTAGGTGTAGTTTCCTTCAGGGTGTTACTCTTCTAATGGACATGGGTGTTGGTTTCCCCATGACATTCTTGAAGGAAGAGTAGGAACTCCCCTGTTGGACCAGGGTGTAGGTCCTCTATCAAGGGATTTTGTACTCCTCTTATGAATGAGGGTGATGGTCCTCCATATATTTAATATTGATATAGTGGGTAATCCACTACCAGGTATAGTGTAGGTCCTCTTACATAAGAGTTGGCACTCCCCTATTGTTCGATGAGGAGGGTCCTCAATACCTATTGTTTTGGAATAGTGGGTATACCCCAATTGTGTTAGTGAGAAGGTCCTCTTGTGTGGGGGTGGTATTCCCCTAATGTTTTAGGTTGAGGGGTCCCCCATACTGAATGTGTTTCTAGAGTTGATACTCCCCAGTCATTCTACAGTGTGGGTCCTCTAGCCATTGAGTAGTACTCCCATATTGGGTTGGTGTGCGGGTCCTTAATATAGGAAGTTGTACTACCCTATCATGTCAGGATGAGGGTCTTTTATGAGTAGTACTCCAGTGTTGGATCTGGGTGTGGGTCCTCACATATAGAGTATTACTACCCCATTTCTGAGTTGCAGCAGGGAGCATGTGCTACATTGGAGTTGGAGCTCCATCATCTATTGGATATATTTATGACAATGGGGCCATTCCAATTGATGTGAATGATACTTAGATAGGTTAACATTCTCCCTCAATGGAATGAGGTTTGGGGTACTCCTTACAGAAGAGATAGATGTTCCATGGGATAGTTAAGATTAGTACTCCCTTGACTGTAGAGTAGTGGTGACGTGTGAGTCCCTATGTTCTCTCTTATTAGGGATGATAAACAAGGTTTATAATATAGAGTAGTGCTCCCTTAATCTTTTGAAGTGGTGAGGGATGGGTCTCCTCACTTGGGTTTCTTGTGCTTGCGTTGAGCATGAGGAAGCGATGGCTGGACCACAGGTGTTGGACACTATATCAGGACGTAGTATGATGTTCCCAATGGAGCACGTACTCTTGGACGTACAATTAGGAAGGGTTGATTTGTTCCTAATGGAGTGAATCTCTCAGATGGGTTCTGTCTAGGATGTCTAATCTTGTGGAGTGTGTTATATTGGTTTCATGTTATGGTTAAAGCCTATGGAGATATTCTTATTTCTAGAAATGAGGTTAGAACCTCATGAGACTTAGTGTTTGAGACGAGTATATGTAGGTGATTTCCTAAGAGTCCTTATAGTGTTGTCACATTTCAAGGCTGACATTCTTTATAAGCTGGTCTGACATGTAATTTGTAGCTATGGATGGTTTGATATGGAAATTTTCTCTCGATTGGATTTCCCTTATGCTATGTCTAGAAGACTATTTCCTTTCTGTAATCTCGTTTTGTTTTTGTGTTTTTGGGGTGTCTACTAGGTATTTTTATACCCACTTCTTCAAGGTATTTTCCCTCACAGGTTTTGTGTCTTGTCAGACCCCAAGAATTTCAACGGAGCCCATGTATGTCCTGAGATTTGCGAAGCTACGTGGGATAGGCGTACCATGTTCTTTTATGGATCATGGATAAGGACCATTATAGTAATTGAAGATTATTGTGATCCCTTCCTTCTAAGGAGGTTGGATGCATTTTTTTGGTGGGTATGTTTTTTTTACCTTTTATACTTTTAGAAAATCTATTATACTTTGGTTATAGGATATATATTTACACATACATTGGTTTCCATTATTTTTTACATTTCATCACTTTGAGAGTATAGAGAAGTGTGTGTGTGTGTGTGTGTAGGTACACATGACATACCTCCCATGTTAGTGATATGTCTTCTTGTATCTAGTCTCTATATCTAGGAATATTGGAGGTGGGCTTGGGGAGTTGTATTCTAGGCACCATCAGGTCAGGATATGATTGGTAGTATTATATTTGGGTAGTAGATAGGTTGTAGAGTTAACACAAAAATGGGTTAACCCTCTTAATTCTAGCACTAAATCAGAATCATGAAAATATTGTGGTTGATTTTATGCACTACATAACTATGTGGTGGTGTGAGGAGAATGTATCTAAGAACCCATGCATAGAGAAATAGGTGCATGATATGGAAGGATAGATTTCATTCTGGCATAATTGGTGAAAGTAGTGATTATCCTCTCATGTGTGGGAAATAATATTAGTATAGAGATGAGTACAAACACCCAGTGGTCTGTACTGATTAGATAAGTAAGACTTAAAATTATATTTGAGTGTTTAATCTTTTATTTTTTTGATATGGGATTCTACTTTGAGATAACATTGTTCATCCATTTTAAAATATTACAGATATCTAGAAAATGTGACCTCTGATTCATCTTTATCCATCATAAATAGAGGTTTTACATGTAATTTCTATATACAATGGAATTCATAATCAAACCATGCATTTTAATGAGGTGATATTATCCATGTTAGGTTTAATAACATTAGTAAGTTTGAAACCAAAATTATGGTATATTCATCCATGCATGGAGATCTACATTCTTAACTATAGATTATCGACCATAATGGATGTTTAGAATTATTAAGAGTAAAATATGATAAATATATTGTTATTAAAATTTATATAAATAATAATTAGGATAAATAAGTTATGTATCACTATTTGTGATGAGATATAATAAAGTATTTTCTCGAGGATTAAAAATATAAATCAATATATTAGTCATCCTTTTTTTATCACACATGGATATATGGACTTAATATTTCCAATGGACATGGGGATTGGTAAGTTTTGTTTAAAAATTAATTCCACAAATAAAATGATGAAAATAATAATATATTTAAATTATGCAAGTAATGATAAGAATTTGGAAGGTAAAAAATATATATTTTTTTTGAATATTATTAGGAATAATTTTTTGAGACTTTATAAATGATAAAAATGATTTATGTGTAAAATAAGGAAGATTGAATAATGGTAATTTTTAAATTTATATACTTTGATATTTGAGAAACTTGAATGTGGATATTTATAGAGCATGGGATCTAGTTCTTCTGGAATTAAATGATGAAATAAATTCATAAATACAACCTCTAATATTTTTATTTTTTTACAAAAATGATATTAGAGAAAATTTGAATATGAAAATGATCCCATACAATTGAGGATATTAAAATTTTATTATTTTAGTTTATGAAATTTATGTAGGATTGACAATTTCAACACTTTAATCAATAGAATATAATTCATTATGTCAAGATAATACATGGGATAACAAATAAATAAATCTTTTGAAAAATAAAAGTGTTAAAATGAAAGGTGAATATATAAAGTTATGGATGAATAAAAATAGTTTTCCAAACTAAATAATAAGAATATTTATAAAGAATGTAAGGATGAATAAGAGTACATTTTAAGAGGTATATAAAAAAAATCATATTAAAGACATAAATAATTGTGATATTGAGTGTACAATATCCATAAATTATACAGATCAGAAGACCCCATGAGAAATACCATTGGATTTTTTGAGAGATTAATAATATCAATCATATATTCTAGGTGGGACATGAGACATCACTATAGACATTTCTTCATAGAAGTACATGTCGATTTTCTTATATGAAGAGGTAAAAAGACCTAACATGAATTGTATTTGGTCAGTTCCAAGATAATATTTTTAAAAGAAAATTATTTCCAAGTAGTTTTAGATAACATAACGAAAATATTTGTGTGGGATAATAATCATGACTCACTAGGGATCAATTCATTATTAGGGAGGAAAAACAAATTAACCAACCCTAGTGTTCTCCTATGATTATTTCCTATTCTATATTACAATTACAACCAATGGACAAATTGAGAATGAGATACAATCATAGAATAATTAAAGAGGTAATTAAGTGATGAATTGAATATTGGAGTAAAATAAACATCAAATTGAATCAACCCCCTCTCATTATAGGAATTTCCAAAATTGATCATAAAAATTGGAACCATAGTTTGTCCAACTCCATTTGGATTCATTTTGTTGAACATTGATTGTAAATTTAACATCTCATTAAAAAATATATATAAAGTGAAAATTTGATTAAAATTATTTATATAATTTAAAAGGAACAATGGAGAATATTTTATCATAGACACAAGTGAATAGAAAGAAGATAGATATAATGAAATTGAGAAAATACTAAATAAAGAAAGTGGGGAATCCACTTTTGAAACGAATGTAATGTGAGAGTATTACTATTATAATTATTAATGATTAATCTCTTAAAGATGATGGAAAAATAAGAAAAATTTATTATCTATTGAGGATGAAAAATAAATATCGTCATTGTATGATTTTAAATATGAAAATTCTAATCATGAAAATCATGTTTTCAGAAGGAATATGTTACAGATGAATCTATCACTATAGAATTATTGTCCAATATTTTTTTATCACCACTACATAAATAAGGGTAACTAATAACATCTTCACATAATTATATTATTGACACAAATTATATCCATGTAATGATCACATATCTAAGGATTTATATGATGAATCAATTAATAATATAATTATATATCACATAACAACCCTAAATAAATAATATCATATATTTGTAGAATTTATAAGTTTTTTACATAAGAGATTAACCATGATATGTATTAGAATAAAAGAAGATAGAAGGCCATAAAATAATTCATCAAAATAAATTTTATACTCTCCAAAAAAGATTGATTCAAATGTGTAATGAATACAAGGATTTAAGAAAGATACAACATTTTTGGAAATGACATGGTCACTAAAATTTATGAATGGTATTATTCCAATAAGTGTCTTGAGGAGAATACCCATGCATTAAAATAATTATGTTTCCTAAATGATGGTCATATAGATATTAAATCCAACAGGGATAAACATAATTACTCTATATAAAATTTAAACAGAAAAAATACATGAAGATCACATTAAAGAGTTAATAATGGTCATTGAAGAAAAATTAGATATAGTGGATGATGAGAAAATAATTCTTGATATGAATATCAATAAGAATTATATTAAATTTAAAAATCTTCAATTAGTGAAAGATATATATTCCAAATATGTTAATTTGAATAACGAGGATCAAAACTAAAAAATATAGACTATAATTATAATTGAACTATATTTCATGAAATAACTTCTTAAGATCATAAAATAATCAGTAAAAAGTAGTTACAGAAGGAATGATACCATCCACATCAGAAAATATTTTTTCGACATTATATGTTATATTATACAATGATGGTTCAAAACATAAATAAATAAAATTAATTTTTAATATAAATTATATGGAACACACCATTAAATATAAGGTATACAGAGGAATGTTTATATGAATAATTTACCAATATTAATCTCAAAAAATTTATGAAAATAATAAAAAAATTAAATTCCACTAATTCTATAAAGTTTATGCAGTATAAAACTCAATGAAGGAATTGAAGGTTTGTTTGTAACTATTTATATATAACATATTTGGACATTGGAAATTTTTTTTCCTATAATCTAAATGGTATAGGGTGGTTTATTTCAAGGGGTATTATGATGTGGATGAAGAAACATCCACATATTGTGAATAATTGTTTTGTTAAGTTCAATTAGATTTAAAAATTTTAGAAATATCTTTGTTATATTAAATAGTAGATGGAATATTAAAATTGAATGCATGTATAATTCACTAATAAATGTAAATTTATCTATTTAGGATAAAATAACATAAAAACTAAATAATGGATAAAAACCTACCTTTTGAAAAAATCAATTGAAAAATGATGAGTAAAACATTACCAAGAATATTGTGATGATGTATGGTGATTCTTATTTCGATAACAAGAAAAAAATACAATGATAATCAAAAAAATAAAATGATATAAAATATAAACTTTTTAATAAAATTTAGAATATGTTTCTTTTTTTGGAAATGGAGGATATAAAAAGAAACATGAATAACTGACCTGAATTTATGAGTTGATATGAATTAGTAAGAACAAAATGGGAAAAACACAAAGAATGAATGAATGTAATATGTTTGTTAAGGTAAAATATAGTAGCTCAAGTTGAAGAAAAAATATTAAAGGAATATTCATAATGTATACCATGAAGTCATTGTTGAAGAGGTAGATAAAGCAAAATATTTGGAAGCCCAAGTGAAGGAAAAAGCCAAAAGATTAAAAAGATTTGACAGGATTAAGAAATCTAATTTCATTAGAGTTTTCAGAAATGGGAAATCTATGATCTCATGGGCAGTTGTGTAGAATCTTAAATTAGTCTGGAAACTATTATAATAATTATGTAATTATTTTTGAAGGATAATATTAAATCCTGAATAACATTAAAGAATCACCTATTAATCTATATGAAATGATGGAAGATAATAAAAAAAATCACTCATAAAGAGAAAGACTATGTTGCTATATTCTAACAACAAAATAAATGATAAAAAAATAATTTTTTTTATATTATTATTTATATATTTGATTATTATATTTAATATAAACAAATTTTTATTTTTAATTAAAATTGAAATAGTTTTATTAAATTATTTTCATAGAGGGTTTTATTTAAATGTTTAGTATTAAAATGTTCAAAATCCAATTTAAGAAAATAAATTACATTATGTAATTTAGATATAAAAAATTATCATAGTATTAAATTTTTAAGATTGTCTTGAAAAACTATATTTTTTAATGAATAATAAAAATTACTGATTTTTATTGTAAATTGAAGACTCATTTCAATTATTTATAAAATAAAATATTATTTTTAATTTGTTTTCAAATTTAATTTTTTTTATTTTAATTTAAAAACAAACCAATTATTATTTTTATGTAGAATTTATACATGAATTTAGAATCATATTAGTTTATACATAAAATATTCATTTTCATGGAATGATGTTTTGAACATGTTTTTCTTGTGAAATTTTAAATTTAAAATTTTCCACTTCTATGTTTAAAATTTTGAAAAAAAATCAATATTATTAATGATAATGGAAAAATTTGTAAATAATTAACTATTATTTTTTATAAATTTTGAATAACACCTCAGAAATTTTTATTACCTTGGTAAATGATAAATCTTATAATTAATGTTAAAAATAAAATGACAAGGACTGAAAAAATCCACATAACACTTGAATTAATTTTATAAGTTATATCCATTGTGTTATAATAATTCTATATTAAATTATGTTATCATTTTCCAACTTTTATGTGATTATGAACATTATAATATTTTGTTTCAATAAAATTAAAAAAATTTACACTTGTATTTAATGACAATAATATATTTATCATGAAGAAAAAAGTGGATAGATTCAGTAATATATCGTCGTTTTTAATTTAAATGATTCATATTCATCATGGTAATTTAATTTAATTTTCTAGTGAATAAATTATTTTCATAAAAGATTAGACAATGATGATTCTATAGTTAATCAAATAATGGGAAAATAAAATAATTGATATTAAAAATATTAAAAGTAGTATCATTTTAAAAAATAATCCCAACGTGTAATTAAATGAAAATATATATCATTTTACAGATGTATTAAATGTTTTTATTAAAATTTATTTTGGGTTATTGATGTTATAAAATCCAATGTAAATAAATAGTTCAAAAATGATATTATTTATAATTTATGATAATAATACTTAGTTAAAATATATAAAATTATTTAAAATCCTATATTTAGAAAAATTATTATTATATTGTTGAATATTTTATCCAAGGTAGATTTTTGGCATTTTATACATTTATAGTTACTATTATCACCCACAAATAGTAAAAACCCAAGTTGTCACGGTAAGTGTGAAAATTATTAACAAAGGGTTAAAAACTTGATATAGGTAAATATGGATCCAAAATTATCCAAAAGTTATTTTATGAGATACAATAGATTCATAAAAACAATTAATGATAGTAATATTATAAATTTTGATCCATTTGGATATCATAATTAATTTTAATTTATTTAATATTTTATGAAATTCCAACACTGGCCTAATCATATCTTATAAAATGTAATGACATGTTCACTTTTATTCGCACCTAAAATTTATTTGGAATCAGAAAATATATAAATAAATATTTTATATACATTCCTACACACATAAAATAGGCCTTTTTTATTTATAATACCAACTATGTAGGTCTTAATGTGATTAGAAAATGAGATTTTCTAAGGAAGATATATTTTTTTAGCCACATGTTTTTATTTTATTTCTCTTATTCCACCTCTTTATTGAATTCCCAATGCATGATTATATTATAACACTAGTATATATAAATTAATTATATTTTAATATAATATGAAAATAATAAATATGCATCTAAATTCTCTATCAAATGGGTAAGGAATCCATTGTTCGTCTGTTCGGAAAACTATCGCCTCCTGAAAAAATGAATATTTGTTTTCTATCACCACCAACAGAGGATAGTTATAGTTAAGGAATTAATGTCCAAATACTATGTTAATGAGATATTATTAATTTTTAAAATTTAATATATCAATCACTTTTTTACCTTTCTATTCAATATAAATTGATAACGCTATTTATGAAAATATTTGGACTACCACCTCGATGAAGCGATGCGATTCATTTTTTTTCACCTGAACACATGGATGATATATATAATTAAAATTAAATAATTAATATGATATTTAATATATTATTATTTTTCTATGAATATAATAAAATTATTTCTTTCTTTACATAATGGACATTTAAAATGAAAATGTTACTCATGCATTCTTACGACCTACCAGCTCTATGATGACAACATAGTTCAATTTTCATAAAAAAACATTCATTATTGATTTTAAAAGTAAAATTAATTAATAAAAATGATAATTATGCCATAACAATATTTTTTGGATGTTATGGAATAATAAAAACATTATATAAATTCACCCTACTAATATCTTTTAGGACTGAGGAACTGAGTATTATCAAAACGTCTGATGTGAAACTAAATTATTTAGTAAATGTATATAACATGCTATAAAATAAATTAAAAGGAATAATAATTTTGAATAATTAAAAAATATGGTAAAATATTTAACATAATGTCTTATATTTTATGGTAAATAACAAAAATAATGAGTCTATCTCAATAAAAGGCACATTATTTTAATCTAATAAACATTTAAATTTTTCCATAAAACCGTATTTTTCTTCCATATCCAAATTATAAAAATTATTTTATGAATATCTTTATGGAGATAAAATAATTATAAATTTAACATTATGATCTATTTTTTTAATCTTTTAAATTTTCTCAAAAGAAATATTTTTTACAAATTTTTTTGAATTTCATTAAAATTTTAAATATGAATGTTTTGTTTTAATGCATACAGTGGAATAAAATGTTCCTATTTGTATATTTGATATTTAATGTTTTAATTTCACTACATTCATTCATGTATTATTAATGTAAAAATCATCTTTCAAATTTTTTTTGGGTATTTTCGTATTGAAAATGATTTTTTTCTAGGAAAATAGTATTTTGATATCTCAAAGTGTTTTTCATATCGATATAAATGAGTATTCAAATTACATTATGATGAAATGTGTTACAATAAATTTTTTATTCGTGATATAGTACAACAATATTATATACGATAAATAGGTGTGCCTAAATTATATTATATGATGGGTTAACCAAGATATAAAGTTGTTATCCTAATATAAATTATATGATCTATGTACCATGATAGAGTTGGGTGGCTCATTATAGAATATACGATAGGTATGTCCATATACCAGTCTAATTCATTTATTATTGTTCCATATATTGATATTATAGAAGGAGGGTGTAACTTTATGGTTTTTCTTAGGGATTTAACTCAGTCCTAATTATTTCTGACTTCAGTGGTTAATACAATGCTCTATATATATCTTGAATGGGGTTTTATATTCTTTAATTGGGGTTTAAAGATTTTATTTGACAAAAAGGATTGTTTTTATGCATTAATTATTTATTTCATTTCCTTTAATAAAATAAATATAAATATAAATATTTCATGGTTTTCATGTTTTTCACTAGACTAGTGGATTTCTTCTTGTTTTCCCATTATTGAGTTGTTTGTTCTCATAATTAATTTTAACATTTTTTCATTGGGTTTTAATGATTTCTAGAGATAATAAATAATAAAAGATAAATTTTTTATAATATTTCATGAAAATAATAAATTTTACAATTTAAATGTTTTATATTATATGAAAAAATGATAATATGTGGGATTTTCAAATTTTTCATGTAACATGTATCTGTGTAAGGGTGACGAACTAATTATGTAAAAAAAATGTAAGTGGTATTTGGTGATGAAATAATGTTAAATGAAGTTTTAATTCACTAAAATATGTAATGACTAAGGTCTGATCCTTATATGTGATATCAGATAAATATTTAAATAATTTTGAGTTAGAAAAATGATAATAATAACACATCTTAATGATTATACATTATAGTCTAGTTGAAATGATATAAAACTAGATGATTTTCACGTTTCTTTATAAAAGTTATTTTTCTTTTAAAAATGATTTTCCACCTAGAAAATATGGAATATATAGCAGGGAGAAACCATGGGGAAAATAAGGTTTTAAATCATCATCCTGGAATGATTTAAATTAGAGCTCAATAATTTTTTATTATAATGGATCAGTTAAAACATGCTATTAATTGTGGTGGAATCCTTTATAGAGATAATAAAAAACTACCATATAGGAACATGATTATATTGGAGAGTTTTTCAGGAATATATCCTCCAGTATTCAATAGATCATTATAACTAGTTGCAGCTGAAGGATGGAACAATGCACAGGAAAATTTATTCAAATTTATTGAGGTTTCAAAACATCAAAATATAATAATAATAGTAAATATTTTTGAAGGTGAATCAGATATATAGTGTTATTTGGTTAATAATACCAATTAAATATTTTATTTTTATTCCATTTAATGATACACATTTATGAAACATTTCACTGGAAAATATTTTCCCATATTATTCTAACATAGGATAGAGAAGCAATTCTTGGAATTGAGGGAAAAGTATTATGACTCAATATTTGTGTATGAATAAAATTTTACCATACTTTTTAGGTACATTTATAGTTTTATTTGGGACATTAATTATAAAATTCATATATTTTATTACGGATTGAAACAATTTTTTAATACAATTCATCCCAAGGGAAATTAAAATCAATGATAATTTTGTTTTTCTATAAAAGATGAGATGGAGTTCACCGAAACATATCTGTGTTGAGATTAAAGAGTATGAAAAGGTTAAGTTGGTTGGAAATGGAAGTGTATCAAGGCATGATGTTTTGAGTTAGTCCCCCGACTTGTTCTAAGTGAAGTATATGAAAATTCAATGAATGTATAAAAGAATCATGAATGTTTTACAAGAGTTCTATGTCTGGTCATAATGCTTTTGAAAAATAGAAAAAGTGTCTTGAATAATAAAATAAGATTGTAAAAATATCCATCCCATAGTAAGATTATTTAGTTGAAATGATTTAGGTCATTAAGCTAACATGTGTCCAATGTTAGTTACACTGGGTGGATGTAATCGAAATCAAAAACATAATGGTGTGGAAAATTAATATTCTACTATTTGGGTACATGTTGAGCTGTCAAATGAATGTGTTACATGCATGTTAATAAAATATTCGAGTTTTTGTAATACTCTATTTCAATTTGGATTATCACATTATATCAATTATAAAAAATAACATTTAAATTGATAATGTTATTTGATGACTGTAAGATAGAAAATTTGATGAAAATTAGTGTGTAAATATTAGTGCAACAAATATTTATAAGAATATTTATATTTTTATCAGTTTCATGGTGCTCCTTGTAAATATTATTGAAAATCCCATGGTAGAGTTTAATATTATTTAGGGAATGTTTTTGAATTTTATTTATCATGATAAGGTAATATGATGATAAAACATTATTTTCTTTAGGGAATTCATATATTTGATAACCTACCATGATTCTAAGAAATTTACTAGGGATGGAAGTGAAAGTTACCTTAGTTATGTTTTTAATGAGTATAAAATAGGTCCAATTAGTGATTTTTCAGTAGTTATTTGATATATGGAGGTTTATATTAATTAATTTCATTTTTACATACCCAATCTAGAAGTTTAATTCCCTATTAACTTAGGAAATGTTTTCATGACTATTTTGAAACACCCTAATAGTGTTAATAAAATAGAACTTTTTGAATTGAAAAATAAATAACATGCGTTTATAGATAAAGGATTTATTTAACATAGCCCTTCAATATGTTCTTCTTGAGTCTCATCTGTTAAAAATAAATATGGTTTAATGATTTGTTGTATTGATTATAGATATTTGAATAAATTCATAATAAATAATTTATATCCTTTTCCTCATATGAATGATCATCTCGATCAGCTTCAGGGAGAACAATGCATTTCCACGATTTATCTTAGATCAGGGAATGATTAGTTAAAATATATGGTGGTAAATATTCCATATACTATGTTTTAGAATACATATTGTCATTACAATTTTTTTTTATTACCTTTAGGTTCTCAAATTCCTTAGAGGTATTTATGGACCTTATGAATTATTTTATCCATTAATATTTATATATGGTAGTTGTTTCATTTATTGATGATGTATTTATATATTCCAAAAAACATAAAGATTAGGAAAGACACATGAAAACTGTTTTTAAATACTTAAATGAAATGACATTGTAATGAAAATATAGTATGTTTGAATTTCAGTTACAATATATTTCATTACTTATGCAAATTGATTCCAATGAAGGAAAAAATATTGACCCTGTCAAAAAAATGTTTTTGACAAGTGGAATAGAGTAAAAATATTCGTACAGATTCAAAGTGTTCTTTGATTAACTGGTTACTACTGGTAGTTTCTTGAACAAGTTACTCAATTGTCTTCCTTATTATATATGTTTACTGTAAAAGTATTCAAATTAATCTAAATTAAAAAATAATATTATTTATATAGTAATTAGAAATAATACAATAGAATAATCTAGTATTTTATTTCATTTAAGAAATCATCATTTTTTCATCTATAATTATTTTTCATTAAAGGTACTTGGTTATGTTTTGTTGTAGAATAAGAATGTAATTGTGTATGCATCGGGAAATCTATAACCATGTGAGTTAAAGAATCATATAAATTTTATATAATTGGAATGCATGTTTTCTTATTTCAAAATAATATGGAATTATATTTATAGACTAATGTGTGAAATATATATTGATCAGAAAATTATAAAGTATATATTCACTAATAAATGGTTAAACATGAGGTAGATACGGTTAAAATAACTAATCAAGGATTATTATTTCACAATTTATTATCATCCTAGAAATAAATAAATCAATAAAAAATGTATTTATTTGAACAAATAAAATTTCATTAACAATTTTATGTTTATTACATGATCCATTGGTAATTGATTTCTTGACATTTTTTCTAGAAGTTCTGAATGTAGGAAAAGAATAGCCGAACAACCATGCGAAGGTGGAGAGCTGATTTCATGATGAATATGCTGAGGAGGAGTAGTTCCAAGTAGTTAGTTTGGTTTATATGAAATTTTTGAAATCCAACGAGCAATGAATTCCTCTAAAGCCATCAGGACATGTAATACTTTCGCCTACGGGCCTTGTAAGGGTTCCACCTCACCCCTTGAAAGGTGGATTATCAAAAATCAATATAAAATGAAGGCCTTCGGGCCATTGGAGGGTGAATGTAGTAAATTCTTCAATATTGTCTCATCTGTTAGTATAATCATTTCTATTGTAAATATTTAAAAAATCTACAATTGTGGACCATGAGTTATAGTAAAAGGTATAATTATTTATTGTAGGTATTTTTTCTTAATTTAATTTTAAAAAATGTGTTTTGAGATTTGAAAATAGATTATTTGTCCCTTGTGACTATCAGTGAAGAATCAATTATTGATTAAATATCTTGGGTCCCTGTTTTACATTCATCAAGGAAACATAGAGATATAAATATACATTCTAGATTATTACTGGTTGAATTGAATGAAAATATATATCACAAACCTTTTTAATAAATGTGAAAATGCTCAATATGTTAAAGCATAATGATAGTTACCAAGATGGATTCTTCATCCATTTCTAGAACAAATGTGGAAAATAGAAAATATATCCTAAGATTTCATAGTGGAATTTCTAAAAAATTCCAATGATAATAATGTGATTTTTTTTATTATTGATCTATTAACAAACATTTTTCATTTTTTATCATTAGAGATATAATGTATTTGGATTAGGTATTAATATATTACTTTATGTGAATAACCAGATTACCTGGAGTTACTATCTCTATTGTATCTGATTGTAACCTATGGTATAATTTATATTTTGTGAAAGGGAATCTTTAGTTGTTGGGAAATTATTTTGGAATTTTGTATCAACATAATTATTAAGTTGATTTTTCTTATAATAAATGTCTCCATTCCAGTATACAGATGGATTTATTTGAAATGTTATATGGAATGTGTTTTCAGACATCACCATGTTGGGATTAAATTGGGGAAAGGATGTTTGTTGGAACAATGTTGGTTAGAAATTTTTTTGAAAATGTGAATATGATTTAATATTATATGAGGACATATCAATGTTGGTTTAAAATATAAATCGATAATTAGAGGAAATATCTTTCGTTCAAGGTATATGATCTTGTTTTTCTTCATATCTCAATGGAAAAAGCTAATGATTCTTTATAAAATCGATAAGCATTCCATTGGTTTATTAGAACATATGAAATCATTGATAAGGATTCATAATTTTTTTACGGAGTATAATTTCCTATGATTTTTTCTCAGTCACATAATGTATTTGATTTATCAATAATAAAAACACACCAGATTTATTTCATGTTTTTAATCTTGAGGTTCATCAGTCCAAATATAACCATTATTATGAGGAACATGTTATTAATATTTGTTTTGATAGCAATCAACTATTGTAAAATATTGTAATTCATTATTTAATGTTTGTGTGGAAAAAATATATCATTGAATAAGCAACATAAGAATCTAAAAATTCTATGTGGTAATTATATTCCAACTTGTTTGATATGTAGAAAAATGTGCAGGGATGTAATTTCCAAAAGGGGGTTCTAATGTAACAAACCATGTAATGATAAACAAATCATTTTCATATATATTATTATTATTACATTATAAATTTATAATTACTATAAATACATTATGTAAATATTTTAGTCATAGTAGAATTAAATTTGTTAAATTGTTTAATTACATGTTTTCTATAAAATGTTCATTCTCAAAATAAAGAATACAAATTTTTAAAAAATGAATTTAAAAACAAAAATAATTATTTAGATATTATATTAAAATTAATTTCTAATAAAGTTTTTTTAATTAAATACATTTCTAAATGTATTTTGAAAAATACTACTTTTTATTTAAAATCACCTTTTACCAATAATTGAAAATATGAAATGATATTAATAAATATTTTGGAAATTAATTTTTTATATTTTTATTTAAAAAAATAAAATAATGTTTTTATAAGAAAAATTTATTTTAATTTAAAATAAAAATATTCTATAAATAAAATAGACATTAAAAAATATATTGGCATCACATTTTTATGTTATAATTTTAATATAATTGTGAAACTCTTGTTTTTAAAATTTAAAAAATGGATTCCTTATTTGGAATTAGTATGTATAAATTTATTAAATTGGTCTCTTTAATTTTTATAAATTATTAATATTAACATTATTAATTTATATTATCATGGTAAACGGTATCCTAGGTAATTCATGTTAATAATAGAATGATATAGAGTAGAAAATAACCACAGTAGTTTCATTAATTTTATCATATAGGTGATGGTGATAAATAATCATCCATTATTCTATTATATGACCATTTTTACACTTTCATGTGATTATAAACTCTATAATACTTTATTTATGGATCTGTACAAAATGTCATACTCAAGTTTTAAATAGCCATTTTATTTTTAAAATTGGAATAAATAGAAGTTATGTTTGGTAATAAATATATATTTTAAATGTAAATGATTTATCTTCATCGTGGAAATTTATTTTATACATGTAATGAAAGAATAATTACCTCAAATGATTGCACAATAATGTAATGAAAATTAATCAAATTAATTGAAAAATAAAATAAATGATATCAAATATACTAAAGGTAGTATAATATTAAAGAATAAATGTGACTAATTATTTTATAAAATAACAATTTTGATACTTATTAATACATTTTATTCTAATTTTTTCGGTGTGTTATAAGAATCAATGTAAATGTATAGTTCTAAAATTTACATTTTTTGAAAAAATATGAATATAATAATTTATAAAATGACATTAAATTAAAAAAATCATATAATTTACTAATTTATTAGGATATGATTTAAAATAAAAAATATTGTCCATTTATTGGACGTTTTACCATTTAATGTAACTATTATTACCCTCAAAGAGTGAAAACCCTTGTTCATGTGGTAAGTGATAAATGGATTATTGATGGGTTAAAAAAGATAAGGTGAAAAAAGTGACCCAAACATGTCAAAATTATATTTTTTGAAAATATTTTAAAACATCCTCATATTATCTAAAAATATAATCTATTTAAATCCATTTTATCTTCTAAATTAATATAATATAATTTTATATTTAATGAAATTCCAAGAGTTACTATCTCCACCCCTAAAAAGGGAACCTCTTATTCTCATTTATTTCATATAAAAAGCCACTTGGATAAGAAAAAACATTCCAAAACCCAATCATTAAATCCATCCTCACTTCTTATTGGTATTGTTTTAGGAATAATACAAAACATATAGAGTTTCAGATGTCAAAAATTGTTATTTTCCAATAAATAGGTATTGTTTTTAACCACACATTTATGCTTTATTTGTTCTTATACCACAATAAAAACTTCCTCAAACATGATGATATTAAAAAATAAAAATATATAGTGTAATGATATGTCATTATTTTAATCTCATATCTAATATACATTTACTTCCCCCATCAAATGATAAAGGAATATGTTGTTCATGTGTATGACAGAGTACCACCTTGTGAGCCGATGTAATTCGTTTTCCAAAAAAACTATAAAGAAAGATTATAATAATGGAATTAATGTTTATATATGACATTAATGACATATTTATCAATTTTAAAATATAATAAATACCTAATTTCTCACCATTACATTTAATAAAATATAATAATTTCATTTTTGTATACGTGTAAACAGCCACCTCCATTAAGTGATGAAATTAGTTTGTTGTTAAACAAAAACATAGAAAATATATATAAGTATATTTAATAAAATAATATGGTATTTATTATATTATTATTATTATTATTTAAGGGTTATATAATACATAACTTCATTCCATAATGATCTTTTAAAAATGGAAATATTACTTATGCATGCGTATAACCTACCATCTATATGAACATAATGTATAAAATATTTCAGAATAAAATATCATGATTGGTTTCAAAATTATAATATATGTATATATATGATAAATATTTCATGATTATTACTCTATAGATTATGTAATAATGACATCTATGACCAATTTCAACCTACCTGTGTCATTTTAGACTCATGAACCGCGTATCACAACTCACAACATGAACATAAAAGATAATGCAATTAAAAATAAAAATGAATAAAATAAAATAAAATAAATAATTTATATTAAATGTGTTCTTTTGTGTTTAAATACTAAACATTATCTTGTTATTTATGAATATAGTGATGACCCATGATGAGTCCAGCTCAATGTAAGGGAAATTATTTTTAATAAATTATTTTTTAATTTTACCCATAGAACTCTCTCTATTTTCTATGAATATAATTTAAAAAATATTTTATAAATTTATTATTAGTCATAAAATAAATACAATGAAAATTTTATGTATATATTTTTACTTTTATTAAATAGTAATCAAAATGAGCCTTTATACATTTTTTTACATCATTTAAAAAATAAAAAAGTAATGTTTTTTAACATATACACTAATAATGATTTTTCCCAAAACCATAACCATTATTTTTTGGTTTAGAATACTCTATAAGATTTATTTTTTTTATTCATAGAGAACCATATTTATATTTTTTCAGTTTTTATTTAATATTTGTTTTAAAAGAAAATGATATTTTGATATCTGAAAGAGCTTTTACTGTGAGTCTTAAAGTGGTGTTCCAAAATTTTATGATGAAAAAATGAATCATAAAATGTTTTATTAATGATATATTACTTGGGAATTATATATGAGAAATGAGTGATATTGATATATCTTATCTTATGGGTGGAAAAGGATAGCACTTGGTGGTCTCGATATATCTTATAAGATGGGTTCACCAAGAAAGAACAAGGTGATCCTATTATAACATATATGATGGGTGTACCAAGATAGAACCTAAATGAATTAACTAATGATTCTTTTCATGTATAAAAAATTAGAGAGGTACTCAAGGATTTCCACAAATTATTTAATGTCACTCTATATATTTTATATTGGATTATGTATATGATGCTCTATGTGGTATAAAAGTGGATTTATTTTCTTGTTATTAGTTTTAATAGATTTATTAGTGAAAAAATGAATGTGTTAGTATTTTGGAAATGTTTTATTTTATTCACTAAAATGAAATTGATATAATATAAACAATTTAATTAATTTTATGTGATTTTACTAGACTAATATAATTCTTATTTTTTATGTCCTCACACTGTTGTTTTTGTTCATACCACTTTTTAAAACGTTTTTTCTAATATTTTATGTTATGAGTACGGACAACGATGAGGTCAATATCAAAATTGTAAGGATATTTCATGAAAATGAAACAAGTTTCCTTTTTGTTGGTTAATCTTATGGGAATGGTGGATACTAATTTTAAGTTTCCAATTTGTAGTGTAATATTAAATTGTGTAAGCATGATGAAATATTTGTCAAAAACTATAAACCTAATAGAACATTGGAAATTCAAGAAAGTGAAATCTTGATTAATGTAATTAGAATAATTAATTATTAATTTTGGGTCATTAAATATGTTATTAATAAGAAAAAAATCAATGATTTTTTTTGAAATAATGATGATCACATTTAGATACGTAGAAATTATTATATGGGTAAGCTAGGTTTGAAATAATTATCAACCAAACTAATCACATTAAAGATAAAAAAGTATCCCATGTAATTGTTTATCATTATTGTTCTCTTTGTATTCTAATAATTAAATGAATTGAATTTGACGATACTTTCCAAATAAGTAGCTATATACTTAAATTAACATTCAATACAAATTATTGATCTAATGATGCCACAATCCATATTTTATCTCACAATTTGTATGTTAGTGAGAATAAGTTAAACACAATCATTTTATATGGGGATAAAACATCCAATGAAAAAACATATTCCATGATAATTATTTCATAAAGGCTTCTACCCTGGTGATTATCACAAAATTTGATATGATAGAGCTTATTTGAGGATAATATCACTCTTGATGATGTGAGTTTTAAGTATATTCTATGAGGGGGAGTTTCTTGAGAAGTTGTCAGATTTCATAATTCATTTACATTTTTATTCTGGATGTAAAATATCATTGGTTCAATAAATGATATTTCTTGATATTGTATAATCCCTTGATTAAAATAATCATGTTTGGATATTAATAAAGATAAATTTATCTACTGAATAACATAGAAAGGATTTACAAAATTTATAATATTAAATGATGTTTTGAAATTAAAACATGCAGACTATGACTTGATTATTTATAATTTATACTATAAGTGCATTAATTTATGTAAAAAATGTTTAATAATTACCAGAAACTAACTATGTCAATAAGTGGAATCAACCTCCGTGAAAAAGTATTGTAGTATGTAATAACACCTGATAAAATTTTATATTGATCCATAGATAACACTAATATCTAATTCAAACCATTAGGTTTTCTATATCGAGCATACATAAAAAACACACTGAGTGGGATGAATGATTGTATAATACATATTAAAAAATTATTTCAAACCTCTTCCATTAATTTTTTTAATTATAATAAATATGTTAGGTAGAATAAAAAATTAATTAATTTGATGAAAAAATGGGAGATAATAAAAATAATGTTTGAAGGATTGCACAATTTAATTATATATTAATATTCCATTTTCTATAAAAGGTATAAAAAAGATACCAAGATATATATTATTAAATAAATAGTGTATTTCAGTTAAATTTTAAATTAATTAGGACAAATGGAATTAAGGGGCTTTATTGATGTAAATATATTGATGTTGAGTAGGTAAGGGTTCATAAACATGATAATGAAGAAAATTATTATATTTTCATGGTTCTTCTATAGCTAATGGTTCATCCAGAACCAATTTTTATAATATATATTGAATTTTATAGTATTTTATTATTTTACTAAGTTTTTTGGTGTATATTAATCAATAAATAGGCTAACCCTCACATGGAAAGTAACTAATAATCCTCTAGAGAATATTATAAATTATCATAGGCACAACATATCTGAGTGGGTTATAGGGGAAGTGTGCATGTCAGCACTATTCTTATGACGAATAGGTTTGTGTGATGATAATTTGGAGTTCATGTGGGATCATATAAAGATTATAATGTTTAGCCTCTGAAATTCATGGTGTAAGGAGAGGATATTGTATGTGACTATAACTTGATAGTCTCTACTGATTGGTTATGTGAGTTCCAAGTCCCATATAGGAGAAGTCATCACTCTCCATAATAAATGTCAGATTCTTCTCTAATAACAGACTAATATTATATAATTAAAAAATATATAAATTTTAAAATATGTCATTTACATAATATTATTCATTTGTAAGATTGGTTTCTGTAAATCCTTTTTGTATAAATTTACATACATAATCATTCTATGAAATTTAACAAGATGTTATATGTTATCCTATATATAGAGAACCTCGATACTATTGAAACATGATTGAGGATTTATTATTTATTTAAAGGATATATCAATGATACAATATGTAGTATTGACAATAGGGATATCCATGGTAAAATAATCTAATATACAATGATAGTTATACCAAAATAACCTCCAAGGTATGTTGATTCGCTATAGGAAGGGTGATCAATCATCATAACTAAATCATAACAATTTTTTTAATGAATTGTAATCCACCTGATAAATCTATGTGATAAATAGTATTGATATTGAAGATGAAGGTGAAAAGGTGGATATGTTATATAGTCTTTAAAATTGAATAATAAAATAATATGTGAAATTAGTAAAAAATATTAGTGTAATGGTACAATTGATTACCAAAAATAAAAGTGAAGGAAACTAAAAAAATATAGAGATTTTGTTCAGTGTCAAGATATAAATCATGAGTTATACAATGGTCATTCCCGTACTTTCATAAGAGCCAGACCACATTTTAAAATGATGATTAAATTTAATCTACATATTTTTAAACTCACATAAGGGTTATCCATTACCCATGTAAAGGTGTATCTACATGATTAGTTTCTACGCAATGGATGAATTCTTTTTATAATGATAACATGCAGATTATTTTCTAGGATATTTGAGGAGAAATTGTGAATTATGTTCTAAAAAATGTTAATATATGTATGAATATATATTTAAAAATATTATATATAGAATTTTATTATTTTTTTGTGTTTATGTTCCTAGAAACAAACATCATGTTAACCTTGTAATTTTTCTTTAATCTTATTGAATTACCATTGAACTTGTGCTCCATGTTTCATATGATAACTCCACCCTAGTGTCTTTTTATTTCATGTCATAAATAAAATTAGGGAAAGAATACTTCACATGTACATGTGGAATAATATGCATGGTTAGTGGATTTATTCTTCTAATATCTAGAAATAATGTTAATGGTTTTACATAATAATCGTTTTGTGAAGATTTTAAAAAATATGAATTCATAGATATTTTCAACATCATATGGAATGGGATTCTGATTGTTGAAGGATTATAAAAAGGATACTTGTGTGACATAAATGATTCTAAATGTTAATGATTCTAAGACTTATGAAAGGGGGTATTTTAGGAACATAAATGTTGAAAATTCTAAGAATTGATTTCCATTGTAAAGATATATAGAAATATATTCCTAAATAGAATATAAAGGATTTTAATGTTTTTCAATGACTAATATTTAAGGTTATTTTAATATAAAAAGGAAATTACTATTCTATAATATATATATATATATATTTAGTTGAATAAATGTATTTAGACATTAAAATATTAATAATTTCATTCAAAAATGATAAATACATGTATGATGGGAATTGAATAGAGATAAGATATAAAACATATATTGTAAAATAAAACAATCAAAATTATAGATAATGAATTCTACTGTTATATGTTGAATAGAATTCATGTACAGTAATCAAGAAGAACAAAGAAGGGATGAAAAAGAGAATATTCTTACTTGAATATAACAATAGACAAAGTTTAATAAATTTTAAATTAATAGAACATGACTATAATATCCATATACTGTAAAATTATGGAAAACCCAGAGGCATCCATTTTTAATTCTAAAATAGAGGAATAAGATCAACCATACAATCCAAGTGGGAGTTTATCTGAATTTGGTGATATTTCATCAATGGAGTACAATCCCATTATACTATATAATGGGATAGAAATCCCTCACTTTGTCTTTGTTTTTGTTATCTGGATAACACGTTAAATATCATATTATACCCTGATATTATTTTGATAAATAAAAAAAAATCCATGTGTTGGACAATAACCATGATTCACATGGGAAGTAATCATCTATAGATAGGCAATCCACATTTAAGAACTCTTCTGTTCTCTTATGTTGAATTATGATTCTAAATATGAATACCAACCAAAGGATTTATGAAGAGAGATCTAATCACTGAATATGTAAAGTAGTAATTTTATGATAAAAGTTAAATTATATTAATATTCCTTCAATATGGATTACTCTAATCCCATAATGTGGTAATAACCAAATGTTATCCTAATATATCCACTGACTTCCTACCGCTATGGATAAGTTTATTAGTCCATGTTGTGGTGCACCTAGAAAAAAATGAACCCCAAGGCCAAGTGTTAATAATGTATCCTATAGATAAGTGGGACAACCTCACATGAAAGGCCATTTATATGTCATAAAAATCCCCCCATCACAATGTGGCCTATTGCAGACTCGAAAAACTAAAAACTCCAAAAACTATAGTATAAAATTTCTGAAATTCTAAAAGACATAAAAACATTAAAAATTACATAAAATTTAATAATGGTTCCACATGTAAAAGAGATATCTTGTGTGTGAAAATTTCATTTATATTCCGTGGATTCATTACCATGTTTTTTGGAGTTTATATATCCAACCATTCTAAATTTAGGAGTGAACTGTAAATTAAACAGTGGAACCCAAGAATGTGGGTACATCAAGAGGGTTGGTGGTTGGGATTATCAATTAATTTTTAGAGGAAATTATTTCCTACACTTTTCATATATTATATATTTATAATTTATTCATAAATAAATTAAAAAATTGATCATAGGATGGGTTACCCTAAAGTTGTAAATTTGTTATCGATATGTGTCGATTGAGTTTGATTGTATATATTATAGACTATTTATACAAGATAATGTCATCATGTATTTGATTTTATCTATAGATAGAATCATATTTATGTGTCATACCATTCCCATCCAATTCATATTATTTTAATTACTCATCATTTTATGATTACAATTGGGCACTCCGGAGTATATCACCCACTATTAAAGAGCTCGGTTTTTATGGTTTTGAGATTAGGATCATATGAGGGGTTTACAATATATCCCTATGAATTTAATAGACTATTTAATATTTTTGTGAGAATTATTGGATCATATCTTAGATTTCATGATCATGTGATACGTAGCTTCATTTTTAATTTCAGGGTTATGAATCTAGGTCTATTTATATGTAATTTAATGTATTAAAAAATGTACCTTAGGTAAAAAGGATCAAGAAAATGGATTGTGTATGCCATATATTTGATATTCACACATTTTTGGACATTAAATGAGATATATCAATATGGTTATGGTAATTCATAGGTCACATAGCCTCATGAGATGTGTGATTTTTCTAGTAGAGATATAGCATTCAATGGAAGGTATGGTGTCATCCGGAATTGTGATTAATAAGGATAATTACTATAGTATTTCGACCCAATAAAATGATAAATCTACCCAAGGGAAATATATCCTAGTAACAATGAAAATATGTGGTCATGAAGTTGGTTTTTAACAATAGTGTGGAATCCAATTAATTCTTATAAAAAATTATTATAAGACCACATAGTGGAGTATTAGTGTTTACATTCGTATAGTAGGACCAAAAAATCAAATGTAACATCTTTTTCTAAAGAAATATATATTATGAAAGGGGGATCTATATAAAGTTTAGCAAGTGTTATTCTTGGAGCCTACTATTTGATATGTGTCCTAGTAATGCAAGATTGTGATGAGAAATAGTTTTATGGAATTATCGACTAGGACATACGACTACGAATGAGGATTCTATATTAAATATGAGAATTAATCCTCCAAATAGAGTTTCAACAACATCAATGGTGATTTGAGGGTTTAAAATCATCCAAATGAACAAGGTTAGGTTTTACACAAATAATCAGTCCCATGGTGCTTATGGATCATTGATTAGAATTAGGATTCCCCTATGAGGCCACGAAAACTAGTCTTGGAACATAGTAAGTCATGTTTGTTTCTTGATATAAGGAAAAAAATATTGAATAAATATTTTATACACATATTGATATATGATTATAAACATATTTATAAAATAATAGGAATATGGATTAGAAATTCCTACTTTCTCTGGTAGACTAGGTATATAAATCATCAATAAAAAAATAAAGAATCTTTATTTTAATTTCCACAATGTTCCCTTGTAGGTACTGGGGGGAGTTGAAGTTCATGGATGGGTGTACATAATGTTAATTTTTTGATTTAAAATGATAAATTAGAGATCCATAATGATGATAAAATACCATATCTTTAAAATAGAACGAAGAACAAAAAGAAATAGGGAAGTCCTAGAACCATGGATAGGATCATCATATGTTGGTTACAATTAATTTAATTAAAAGAGAAGGACTACAATGTTGGAATTCTCTATCCATTTATGTTTCTTGTCATGATCTTATGTGATCAGTCATTGTTTTTAAAAATCCATGTGTAAGCTTCCTCTAGTGTTGATCCACACATTCTCCACATATCTTTGGGCATCACTGAAGGAATCTCCAGTTTCTTGTGCAGAAGAGACATCACTAGCATAGTCTGCCTTCGATCGCCTTGGGAGCTGCTTTCAAAACATTCTCTTTGATCTGGCGGAGGAGGTTCTCTCTCATAACATGAGAGTGTTCTTAGAGGAAAAGAATTATCTCTGGACTTCAGGTATTTCTCCAAATCTATTGTTCTCAACCACAAATAATGGATAGGTTAATTAGAATAATGTAATTTTTAATTATAATACTTATAATAAAAAAATAAAAAAAATTACCCAGAGGTATTTATTTATTTCATTTAATTCATATTAAGACCCCAAGTCTAATAATAGTGGTTTACTATTATAATCTCTTCGCATGCACCCAATTAATTGAAACTAATATTATTTAATTAAATAAATAATATTATCTCTCAAAAATCCCCAGATAAACTACACGACATGTATATTAATATACGTGGTGTGTGATTTTCTTTTTCCATTTTAATTATTTCCTCCACAACATTTATTATAACTTGAATAATGTTTATTTTTTTAATAAATAAATATAATTGCATTTCATGCTAATAAAAATATTATTTTCCCATAATATATTCTCTATAATAAATAGTGTCAAAATAAATGTGATCAGGAATCCTTGAATAATTATTAAACCACAATCGGGAATAATCTTTATTCAACTTCTTAAATGAATATTTAACTGAGATACATGGACACACAATGTGTGTGACCCTCTAGACCTTTTTCTCAGTGGCATTTGGAGGAGCCTGACTAAAGTCCAAGGTTATCATCTAGAAACATGCCAAGGCACCCATGGAGAATGATTTTAACACTTTAATGATAGGTCACCATCTAGAATGTTTATAGTGTGATGTAATCCCTTTGTCTCGATATCTCCAATCAAGGAGGTTCCATGATATTCCCATCAACCCTTGTGCTTGATTATTCATTCATTGACTTCCTAGAATTTAACTTTCTGATTCATCTCCATGAACATGGATTTATTTAGGCTATATCAATTCCATCAAATGGTCAGAGATATCAACTTCTGTTATGGAATAGAAGGGACAAATATTTTATCGCATTATCTATTAATGAACTATTACTCATGACACACCCAACATATCCTATATCGTTTCGAATAGTGTGTTATTGTAGTTTTCATAAATACTCGTATTGAATGAGTTGAAAAACACATCAATAATAATATTAATGTGTAAGGACCAATAAACACATCTGCAGATAGGAACATTCAACAACACTGTGAAATGTTGATTTCCTACTAGAAGGTCGGGTTCTCATAATATCCTCCTGGATAATACCAAGAGGAGACAACATGGGAAGGTGCCTCAATGTTTTAGGAGTGATCAACCCTAATTTCATGTATTATTTATGTCTCTGAAATGATTTCATTTGTCCATAGATCATATAATCAATATTAGTGTTATGGCACATTTAGGTTCTCATTATAGTCGGGATCCTCTATGACCCTTTACTGAAACAACTATCTCTAGGACATTATCACAAGAATTTTCACATAGAAGAAAAATAAACAATTGATAAAGTATTTATTAATTTTAAAACCCATGAATACAAGTTTATCAAAAAGTACAATGTAGTAGGTTATAGGCCACCAATTCCAACAGACTCCCACTTGGACTAGAGCCTACCACTAACAACCTTTAACCCTCTAAATATAACATCATATTCATGATTTTAATGAGATGTGCCTTTAATCATGGGGTTTGACACAGTATCTTCCATGGAAACTCTCCTCATAGTAAATTCACCTCTTTGATAGAAATATCAAAAGAGGTGATACTTCCATAGAATGTGATTTGTCTGTTGATGTGACCTTGGTTCATTTATAAGATACTTAACTATAGTATTATCATAATAAATTGTGATAAGGTCTCTACTACTAAGGCCCAAAACAAGCTACTGAACTACATTTCAAATTCCTATGTATTTTAGGGTTACATCTGATGCCACTATATATCTAGACTCCATTATAGAATTAGCAACAACGAGATGCTTTGAATTCTTCCAACTCACATTTCCTCCATCAAGACAGAAAACATATCCTGATTGTAACTTTAGATTATTCTGATCTATCTAAAATCTAGCATCATCATACCCTCTGATGAAAAGATCCTTGTCTCCTCCATACAACCGGAAACATATCCTTAGTTCTTCTAAGATACTTAAGGATAGTCTTAACAACATTCCAATGTTGTTCTCCTAGATCTACTTCATATCTCCCTACCATGCTTAGTGTATAGGAATCTTCTAGCATGGAACATAACAAGGCATACATGATGGACCGTATAGCCAAATATTACGTGATATTTCTCATACTATCATTCTCTTATTGTGTCTGAGAACACATTATCTTAGAAAGATATTGTCCATGTGACACTCGAACCAATCCCCTCTTAGATTCTTCCATACTAAATATTTCTAGTATCTGGTCAATGTATGTACCTTAACATAGTACATGATGCCTCATGGATCTATCATAAATGATCTTTATCCCTAGAATGTAGGCCGCTTCACCTAATTCCCCCATGGAAAAACACTTTTTCAACAAGTCCTTAAATGACTGTAATATTGATACATCATTTCTAATAAGTAACATGTTGTCAACATATACTACTAAGATAATGACCACATTCACATTAAACCATTTATGACCACATGTCTTAGATACAATATTAATGAAAAAAATTCTTTTATGGCTTCATCAAATCGAATGTTCCCTGACCTATATTATTTTTTAATCCATAAATGGATCTATGTAATTTTCAAACCTCTTTGGATTCACTCTATGTCACAAACCCTTATGGTTGTGTCATATAGTCATATTCTTGAAGGTTCCCATTAAGGAATGTTATTTTGAATTCAATTTTCCAAATATTGTAGTCATGGTAAGCTGATATGTCAAGTATGATTCTTATGGATTTTAACATAGAAAATGGTGAGAATGTTTCATCATAGTCAATTCAATAAATTTGTCTCAATCCTTTAGCCACTATACATGCTATAGTGGTGCTAACATGACCTTTTATGTCTATATATATCTTGAATACCCATTTGGTTCCAATAGGATTTATATCAATAGGCACATTGACCAGAACCCAAACATGGTTATGATACATGGAATCCATCTTAGAATTTATAGCTTCTAGCCATTCTGTTGATTCTGAACACTCTAAAACTTCCATGAAGAAGAGTGGGTAATCATTGTCCAATAGTAATTATTCAATATCCTTGGTGACTAGAAAACCAAATCACTTTATCTCCCTTATGTCTCTTGAGCTCCTACACATTACTTGTGTTTCTTGAACCTCTTCTAAGAGGACCTATTGGACTTGTTCCAATACCAACTCTTGTGCATCTTGAGCATCAACATTGTCCAAGTCAATATTGAAACCACTTTTCATTTTTATGATGTTCTCCCTCTCAAGAAAGATGTCTTTCCTATAGATAGTAACTTTATTTTCTAAAGGATTATATAAGTTATATCCTTTCATTTCCATGGAATATCCAATAATTATGAAACTCGTGCCCGGAGGTGCTAGTTTGTTTCCTAATAAGGTATTAACAAACACCTCACAACCCCACACATGTGTGTGTGACCAAATAGGTTTCATTACATTCTATAACATAGATGGAATTCCATTATCTACCTTAGTTCATACATATATTAATGTGTATGCTATATTTTGTAATGCATATCCACAAAAAGATAATGAATGTTCTGCATGAATCATCATCTACCCCACCATGTCTAACAAGGCGTCATTCATCCTTTCACTAATACCATTCCCCTGTGGAGTATAAGGAAAAATTATTTGAGATAGAATCTTAGTATCCCATAAAAGGTGGATAAACTCTTTGTTTAGATATTATCAGCCTAGATCTGATCGAAATATCTTTATCTTCATACAAAGATGATTTTCTACTTCATTTTTGGATTCCTTAAATTTGTCCAAGATCTCTGACGTATGACTCATTATGTAAATATGTCCATATCTAATAAAATAATCAGTTAAAGAAATCAAGTATGAATATCCAACTCTAGATTCTAGTAGAAATGGTCCCCACACATATGTGTTTACTAATCGTAGAAGCTCTATGGACCATTCACCCTATCCACCGAGAGGTGGCTTGGTCATTTTATGATGTAAACAAGAATAACATCTATAAATTAGTTTTTATCTCAGTAGATTCTAAATAACCATCTTGGATGGGATTTTTCTATCGCTTTTCATTTACAAGACTGAGAAGGTGATGCCACAACTAGTTGTTGTATGTGTCACATGAGTTTACTTTGTTATCGATTGCTAACACTTGGTTTTTCTAATTTAATATATACAATACATTATTTAAATTCACCATATAATGACATACGTTGATCCTATAAATTATGTAACCCATATTTACAAACATTAAAATATATCCATACATATCCAATCTTGATATGGAAATTATGTTCTTGTTAACACTAGGAACATAATAACAGTTATGTAAAACCAAAAGTATGCTAGTTGGAAATGAGAGATAGTAATTTCTAATGGCCAACACAGCGAGCCTCGTTCCAATAGATTCTTTAAGATCCACCTCTCTTATATAAATAATTCTAAATATACATCTTTCATACAATTGAATACTTTTTTTATCCCCACAATATGTATCCAACACCCAATGTGTAGAAATGAAACAATTACACTCGATAACGAACACACATTTAGTGTCCTCGTGCTTTTGGGTACAGTTCCTCTTCCAGTGGCCCAACTTTCCACATAAAAAACATATTACATCCTATTCCTTTACATACTTCTATATCTTCAACTTCATTGATGTATAGTGCTCGGGTTCTTCAGACCATTTATAAATCCTTGGACTATATTCCTTATCCTTCCTCTTCTTATTCACCATATGGACTGTGGGTTTGTCAAGCCCCATGTCCTCATCTACCTGGATAATCAATGTTATATGTTCAGATAGACTCATATCATTATTTATCATGTTTTAGATGATAATAAATATTGATAAGTTCTTGCAGAATGTTGATAAGATGATATCTCTATGCAACTCATCTTGGAACATAATCCCTAAGATATACAGGTGTTCAATGTTACTAATAATCTTGAATATATGAGGCCTAGCTATCCCAAACAATCAATTTTTAGTTGTGAATGAAGAATTTGTGATCTCATATCTCTCCTACATCACCTTCTCTTGATAGATATCCTTATGGTGAGATATCATTCAATACGTATCCATGTTTTCAGGTTACTTCAAGAGAATCATAGACATGTCTGAAAGCATGAAACATTGGACACATGTGGCATCATCCAAGTGTTTCATATAGATAGATATTTTCTCATCATTGAAAACCTTTCTAGTCACAACTGGAATAGGCTCCTCTAGCACATACTATTTCCCCTCGTGGTGAAGAATGATGTGTAAATGCCTCTTCCACTCCTAAAAATTGGTTCTGGTGAGAAGGTTTCCCTTCTTGGGTATGGTTCACAATGATATGTTTGATGTCAATTTTCATTCCATTTATAAAATATAGATGAAAAAATATTCTAGTACATTATCTTGAAAAACTGTGAAAAATAAATAAATAAATACTTATTAGCCTCCCACTATTTTATCGAAATCCAATATCCCCCACCATTAACCTCAAAATATTTTATTAAATGAATATTCTAGTGGAAATGTTCCATATTTCCCTTCTAATTACCCAAACTAGGGTTTTTCATACAACATGATAGGTTTTATGTAGGCATCCCAAATTCCAAATTCATTAACTCACTACTCCTTGAGTCTCTCAGTGGAATCCTAAATCCTAAAATCCTTTTATTTTGGATTTCCTCAAACTATACCGCTTTGTCACACCTTACCCTACTGTGGTGGTCAACCATTAATGTGAACCATGTAAAGTCAACCAAAAACCTTGAATTATAATTCCCCAATAATTAAAATTACCCCAAATTGGGATGGTCAAGATCTTTGAACTAAGGTTCGATTATAACCAAGATTATGGAAGTATATACCAACTAACATTTTCTTTGAGATGTTTTATTGTTATACATAAATTTCTATTTTATTATCTTTCATACAAGATTATTTATATCTATTGGAATATAATCAAGTTATTAACCATGTTTACGATAATATTTACACATAATTCTGTCAAATTTTAGTTACTTCTTGCCTTTTTTATTAATTAATTATGTGTATGATAGTGATAACACACCCTAAATAAATAAACCAAACAACTGATAGAAATAAAAAAATGGAATTTTCATGATATTTATCTATTGGATAGTTTATCTAGAAGTTGATAAACTAACCCAATACCTTGGGGAAATATTTTCTTAAACCTTTTGGGTTCATGTTTATGGTTTCCCACTTGTCCACTATTGTATCGACTTGGATTGGTTTCTACTTGAATCCTTTCATGAAATTCTCCTTCTAGCTTGGGATCTACATCAATTACATATGCTTTTATCTTTCTCGAATGTGATTGGTAAAATGGGGTTTTACATAAATGAAACCCTATGAAAACATTCCCTACATATTAATGAGGAGTAGTATCATTGACATTTAAATTTAATATAAATAAATAAATAAATAACCATATAGATACAGAGGTCATGGTATATCTCATGATCATCCATAAATTCAATGATTTTTACACATAAATAAAACTAGAATTCAATTATTTATTCATCCTTATTTAAGATAAGTGAGGCTCAAAAAATTAATTATATCTAATTAATCAATCTTATTATCTTAAATACTTTTCTTAATTTCCTTGAGATTATCATCCATCATAATTTTTAAAAAATAGATTTAATGAAAATTATATTTGTACGTAACTTGTACCTTGAAGGAAAACTAGTGAATTCCTATTCATTACTACCCAATGGGTAGAAATGAATATTACACAAATGATAAATAAAACACACACACACACACATATATATATAACACCTATATTGGGTTGTACCTTAGCTTTGTTCCCACACCATTGTATACGTCTCAATAGTTTGTATAATATAATAATAAATTTTAATAAATCATTATAATTTGGATGAGTAAACGGTGTGTTGTTCCATCTACACAATGTGTAATATTGTTCACCATCCATCTAAAGTACACACCTGGGAATATAGTGTGTGAATGTACGTCATAAATCTTCAGAGTATACGATATGTCTCGTGGGCCACACACCGTGTAGTATCTACATTACACTATGTCTTTCCGGGAAAGTTGTGTACAAGGTACATGGTCTAACCCTAACCTAAAGGGATTGTGCGCCCTATCTAGTGGGCCACACAACGTGTAATCTAGAAACCATATACCACCATTTCTTGGTCAACACATGACATCATTAAGACATAGAAAAAATCCAATGACACAACTTGGTTTGGCAGACAATACCCGATAGATTGAACCCTAAATAGCTATTGTGTACTATAGAATACAAGACATGTGTTCTTGTGTTGTACAACCAAGAACCTTTAGCACCTCTAAATGAGATCCTCTTTTATATTTTAATAAAAATTAAAAGAAAAAAACATTTTTAGGTTAATGGGAAACGAAATAGGAGGAATAGTTCTTATGATTCAGATTTATAGAATTAATAATGTGGATTGGAAGAAATAAATTATGAAATGTGTAAATTATCAATGAAAAAAAAAATTATAATCAATGATATAACTGATCTGATACAAATTTAGGTACTAAGCATAGTGAAAGTGCATGGATGTGTTTAACCAACATTAATTCTTTTGAACAATGATCAATATGAGATCTATAATGATGGTAGAATGTTGGGGCATTGAAATAGAAAAAAGATCAAAATGAAATGGGGAAGTACCATAACCATTAAGAGAATCATCATATGTTGTTTATAATTAATTTAATTTAATAGAATGAACTACCATGATGTAATTATCTCTCCATTTATGTTTTCAGTCATGTTCCGATGTGATTCATCATTGCATTATAGAAGAAAAGTGTAGGATTCCTATAATAGTGACACAAACATGATCCACATATCATTGGATGTAATTGAAGGAATCTCCTAGTGCTATCTCAGAAGAAAATTCTCTTTCGATGTCCACCTTCGATCACCTTGAGATCTGCTGCCAAAACGTTCTCCTTGATCTGATATAGGAGGGCCTATCTCTTAACATAAGTGCATTATTGCTGGAAAGGAATTATCTTTTTTCTTGATAACTTCTTCCAGATTCTTTGTGCACACTCATAAAGTAGGGATATGTTATTGAGAATAATGTAATTGGAATTTATAATGCATTGAATAATAAAATAAAATAAATACCAATAGGTATTTGTATATATCATTTAATTCTTTGAAAGTCCCCATGTATAATAATAGTGGTTGAATATTATCATCACTTAACATGCGCCCAAAAAATTCAACCTAATATTATTTAATTTAATAAATAATTTTTCCCCTCAAAATTACCTAGAAAAAGTTCACGACATGTATATTAATATTCAGTATGTGTACTTTTGTTTTTCCATTTTCATGATTTACTCCACCACATTTACATGACCATGAATAATGATAATTTATTTCTTAAATAAATAACACAACATTACTTGTTAATAAATATATTCATTCACCCAAAATATATTCTGTCAAATAAATAGTGTTAAAATAAATGTGATTAGGCAACCCAGAATAATAATTAAACCACAATCGAGAATAATAATTACTCAACTTCTTTAAGGAATATTTAATTAAGATTCATGGTCACACTTAGTGTGTGACCCTCTAGGTCTATTTCTCAGTGTCATTAGATAGATCCTACCTGAAGTTTAGGGTTAGAATCTAAAAACGTTCCATGAACCCTAAAAGAAACAAAGTTAACACTACAATGACATTTCACCTTCTATAAAGGATTAACTTGTAATATAATACATTTTTCATGATATATATACATATTTAAAGGGGTTTTATGATATATCGATGAAACCATGAGCTCGATTATTCTTTCTTTGACTTCCCAGAATTGAACTTTCCCATTCCTCACCATGACAATGGATTTATTAAGGCTATATTGATTCCATAAAAGGGCCTGAGATACCTACTTATGTTATTGAATAGAAGGGGAAAATCTTCTCTCACGTTATCTATTAATGTAGTATTACTCGTGACACACCCAACAATTCTTACCATTCTATAAATAGTGTTTTGTTACAATTTTTGATAATAAATCTATGTGTGTGAGTTGTAATACCCATTGACAATATTCTTAAAGTCTAAGGATAAATATACATGTCCATAGATATAAAGATACAATGACACTAAGAAATGTTGATTTCCAACATGAGGTTATCGTTCATATAATATTATCCAACAAATTACCAACGGTGAACAACAAGAGATGGTTCCTCAATGTTTTATGAGTACTCACCCCTAATGGCGTGTATTATGTTTATCCATAAAATAACATTATATGACCATTGAACATATATTAATGGATAGTGTTATGGAACTTTTGGGTTCTTATCATAGTAGTGATTTTCTAGGACCCTTCATTGAAAAAACTATTCATAGGAAATTATAACATGTATTGTCACAAATAAGAACAATAAATATGTGATATGGTATTTATTAATATTCAAATTCATGAATACATGTTTATCACAAAGTGCAATGTAGTTGGTTCTATTCCACCAACTCCAACACTACAAAACACATGGATCTATTAAAAATTAAGGTAATAACATGGGAAATAAATAGAGAAAAGTTGTTATCTAAAAAACAAATTATTCTAAAAAACATGATAAGTTATCATAAGTGTGCATAAAAGTTATAACATGATATAATAAAAGAGAAGTATCTTGACTAATAGAACTGGAGGATAACATAAAAGATATGGTAACATAATGTCATCAAAACATATGAAATATGAAACCCACATGAAATATTACATAAGAATAATTCATGGATAATATCCAGTATAACATCACATGGTGGAAAAAGACCCATAGTGGATTAGGTTTACTTCATAATTCTATATATAACATATCTTGAGAGAAATTCATTACCCAATGAATTGAAACCCTAAATAGGAAAAAAATTGTAAATTGTGTATGATTAAATGTTTGAAAAAATAAAACCAATCCTAAGGAACAAACATTGTAATTATAAATTGAATTAAATTTTTTTCATAATAATTCCTCATAGAAAATTCAGAAAAAATGCATATGAAAGGCTTTGAAATTTGAACTTAAAGCATGTATTACCTAGTAATGGAAATAAGAAGAAGAAAGGGGTTTATTTTGAGGAAATATATTTATAATTTATAATAATTACTAAACAATAAGGATATATAATTTAAATTAGAAATAGAAATGTCACATCCTAAATTAAAAATGGGTTGTTCTAAAGGATTCCATAACTCTAACTCTACTCATCATGTCCTTTACCTATCAATATGAAGAATAAAATTATGAAATAAATTTACATTCTATTGAATATTTTTCATAATTATTCTTACATTCATTTTATTTAAAACCAGTTTATATTCAACTACTTAATCAATTAAGTTCACATTGTACATTTTGTTAATATTTTTCTTGTTTTTCTTAAATTGGTTCAGTAGTTTGACTATACTCAATAAAGTCATTAATTCATCATATCCAAAATAATAATCAAGAAAAAATTATCATATACATAAGTAAATTATACAATTAAATGAAAACATGAAATATGGAAATGAAAAATAAACTATGTTATAATAATGGAGACATTAGGTGATATGTACATATGAGTAACATTTCATGTTCTCAATGATCATTTTTGAATGAAGGTATGTATTTTTTCCTAATAACATAATTAAAATTATATCATAAATTTAATTTTATGACATTATATTCCCCCCCCCACACACACACATATATATATATATCATCCATGTGATTTCGAATTGTAAAATGAATTACATCGCTTTAGGGAGGTGGTAATCCACATGTAAACATAGAAGATGCTGTCATTTTTCAATGAATTTAATGGTAGGAAAGTATATGTTATATTAATATAATTTAATTATAAATATTTTATTAATTATTTATATATTAATAATTAAATATTATATCTATCATTGAGAGGTGGTGATGGAAAATAAATTAAATCTGTTCGTGAGTTATTGGTCCTCCGTACAGACAATCAACGATTACATTTCCCATTTAATTTTAAAGGATATTGATATAGTTTATTCCATTATCATAATAAAATAAAATTACAACATTTGTACCTATATAATTATAATATCATGGTTGCATGGTATTTTAATAACATGGGAGAATAAATAAAATGAAACATTTGGCTAAAAGCTATATCTTTTCATTGATCATCTCCATTAATTTACACATTAAGCCCTCTTAGGTAGGTATTATGCCAAAAAAATACCTCTAGATTAAGGGGATTGATTTTAGAATGATATTTTGGAATGAATTTTAAAATATAAAGTCATTTTTATGTGTGAATAAATAATGATATTTTATTCACTTTTTTAAGTGATGGGTGGGGTAGTTTTGGAATTGATTAAAATATTAAATTCATATAAATATATTATCAAATAAAATTGCATAAATAAAAGTATTATTTGAAAATAGGATGATTATGAATCATAATATATCATTTCATAAATGTTTTTAAATTTTTATATTATTTTTTAACCCTTATCAGTTTTTTAATTGTCATTAACACTTTGTGACAATTACACTCATGAAAATAATTTTATTCCATAGGGGTTAATATAGTCATTAAAAAAAATTTGTATCTAAATTGATCATATTTTATATTTTTAGATATATTAAAACACTTGCAAGAATATATGATTTTTAGAAATTGTTAATCATTTAATATAATATTTACCCTTATGGAGTAAAAATATTGACAATTTTGACACTAATCATTTATTTTGACTTTGATAAAATATAAGAAAAATTATTTGGAATCCAATACATCAAAATATCTCCATTGTGTTATTATTATAAAAAAATGTTATGGAGAAAATAATTCATTTAAAATATATTAATGTTAATATTTAAAACATTAATTTTGTTTTAGTATTAATTAAAAAATTGGTGAGACATCATTGTGTAAGAATTCAACATAATTAATTCATCCATAAAAATTGAAAATAAATTATATTGTTTATAAAAAAATTATTATTTATATTAAAATTTTTGATATAAAATTATTTTTCATTATCAATGTAACTTAATATTTTATAAATCTAATATATGAAAGTGACATTTATGACTATATATTTGACATAATTTTTATAAACATCCGAATATATGAAATATGAAAAAAAATTCTATATTTTTATGTCTTTGATGGAAATGGAAGAAAAAACTCATCCAATAAGAAAAATGGTAAGTTTTAGGGTAAATATATAGACCTTATCATATCATTATTAATCATAAATAACTGATTTTCCATTATTGTGGTGATAATTATTTATAATGGTTATAATTTATAATGACCAAAAATAAAATGGAAAAATATAAAATATTTTTATGTCATTATTAAAAATATTAAATCCATTTTTCTATATAAAATTTCTTAATACTGAAAAAATTAATTTTTGATTAATAAAAAAGTGAAAAACACATTTTTAGAAACATGAATTTTTAGTTATAAATTATTTTTATACCAAATTCAACTATAAAATTTATTCCAATGATTTTAATTTTATTATTAATAATATAATAGATATAATTTACTCTAAAACGATTTTAGTATACAGTGTAACTATATATATTCTTGAAAAAATACAAATTTTAAAAAATTATTATTTTTCCCTATTAACAGAAAAATTAATCTTTTAAGAAAACTAGAGAAAAATCACCATAATAAAATTCTTAAATTACAACATAAAAAATTATACACATGTTTTAAAATACCATTTACAATATCAGAATTATTTCTTTATCTTTTCCTCCCATAAAAGAACTTTTTTCTCAATAAAACATATTTTTAATTAATAAAATGACATTAATATGATAAAAGTTCTTAATTCCTATGAAATAATTAATATATTTAATTTTTAACACCCTCATATATATATATATATATATCATAAAGCAAATAATTTTATTATTCCATTCTAATTTTATCGATATTCTATGACTGTTATATTTAAATAAAAATAAATAATAGTTTTTAGGATTTATGTTTCATATCTTATATGATATCAATCATAGTGTATTTTAAATAAATCATGTTGTTATATTCTACGCCCCCTTAGAAATTTTATACCTAAAAAGTCCATATTATATAAAAATCTTAAAAAGAGAGAGGATAATACTTCTTCATGTATTCATCTAGTTCCATTATTTCTATTTCATATTTATTCTTCGAGCATAGCACATTTACTCGGTGACTTATCTTATTGCGTTGAAATTTATTTATATAGTACAAGATCATAGCTATATAATCCTCATTAGGGAGATAATTTTATAGTTGTACCACCAATGAATTTAGTACACATGATGGTTATAGTTTTTATTTCATCATAAGGGATAAAAAAATTATGTTGTGTTCTTGAGAATTGATTCATGGGAGTGATATTAGATTAAATAAAACTCCATTGTGATCAATAATATCAATGGGGGTGATGTACAATGCGCCTAGATTTCCCTTTTAACCAAATAGCAAGACCATTCATCGATATATATGTTGAGAAAAAAATTATTCCCCACATTAACCTTCGTGCCACATCAATGATTGTCAATTTTTCTCTTATTTTGAGATTGGAAATCATTGATATGTTGTTGAATGGTCTTGAACCATTCTACCATTTCCTCAACTGCTTCTGGTTCCAACAGATTTTGTTCACCAACACCATCCCAACAAATGGGTCTTCTACATCTCATTCCATAAAAGAATTGATAATAATCTATATGGATATTTGATTGAATGATATTACTCTATGAAAACATAACCAAAGGTAGTAATTTGATCCAATCCTCAATGGAGTCCATCGAGCATTATCCCAACAAGTAGTATACTATATAAAAAGTACACATAGATTACAAATATTCTGGGGGGTGACAATACATACAAAATATCACCTTAGTATTTGGACCATGTTAGTTACACTTCTAGAACGTTGATGTAAATCCATGATCATTATTAGATACAATTGATAGTTGTGTTCCCTGAAACATCGACATCTCTCCGACACGTATCCTTTCATATGGATTGTGTGACAAGTCTAATGTAATTTAAATTAATGGAGTAGTCATCATAAGGGTATCCACCAAAACCCATATGAAATTATTCTTTATTTATATATTTTAAAGACCAATGAAAAATTACATGTTAATATTTTACCATCCCCATATATGTATTGGTAATGGTTGTATCATCCCCATATAATTTTTCATTTCATCATTCATTTGGAGACATAAAAAACAATTTGATTTATATTCGATGGTATAATTATTCATATTGTCTCACAAATAGTGCTCTCATAGGTCTTGATATGTCTTCATGATCTTTGGGTCAATTGAGAAGGTCATGTTATATGCATAATTCAATAGCTATTTCTTTATATTAGGATTTTATGGAACACATAATAATGAACAAAGTCATAATACACATTCTTAATAAAATATTATTTAGGAGGATTTATATTTTTGTTATAGATCCCAACTTATTCTAAATTTCCAAATTATCTCTTGGAGCATCATTTATCCTTTATAGAAGTGATGGTTGAGAAATCATCTGATAAAGTATTCATTATTTCCCATCCTATATGATTCCCACTTCCACGATTTTTCAGTATAATATGATTGTATCCATCTTAAGTGTCATCATTGATAATTATGTCACATACTTTCTAATTAGTGAATTTTACAGTTTAATTGATTTACCAGGATTGTAATGAATTTAGCAGTTAGAGCCTTGGATAAAATCTATCCATATTCAATGGACCATAATAAGATTATTATGTATGAATATACATTTGAGGCTCTTATGATCTACATATATTTCACACTTCTCTCCTTAGAGAGAATGTTATATGTTTTTAAATATAAATTTCATTATAGAAACATCTAGATCATGTGTTTGATAGTCCTAGTCATGAAAATTCAACTACCTTGATATGTATTCTATTATTTTTTCATTTTTCATTAGTATAAAAGATACAAACTTCTATAATAATCACTATATTTTAATAAAAAGTTCCCCACATGAGGTAGGTGTTAAGATGAAAGTACTGATAAGCCTCTTTTTCCAATAACATGATGCTATTTTTCATTCTCTAGTCTAGATAAACATTTTTCCCGTTTTGAGTTAGATTTTTTTGTGAGGTTGAAAATCAATATAAGTATCTCCAAAATAATAAAAAATGCCTAGATATTACATGGAAACTAACAATATCTATTATAGATTCAATACATAGAAATTCTTCAATAACATTGGAATAATATGGTTCCATATTTATACATTATTTACGAATATATTCCCCATTAAGGTTACATCCTTCATCTATAAAATACATTTACTTAAAAAAATTATACATAATCCCTTCATAAATTTAATAGCACATTATTAAAACTCTCCTCATGCACATCATATATTTTTGTGTATATAAAAATATCATCTATAACGAATACCTATAATGTATCAAGGTAATATATAAATACTATATTATTTGAGTTTATAATTATTTATAGATCATTAGTGAGCCTAAAAGTTATCACTGTGGACTCGTAGTGCCCATAACATGTTTAAAAGGTAGTGTTGGGAATATCTTCCTTATTCCACCTTTATTAGTGATATCATAATTGATGGTAAAACTTATAGAAATATAAGAGACTAAATACTTCATTAAACAAGGCATTTATCTATGGATGGTGATATTTTTTCATTATCATGATTTTTATTACATTCATGATAGTCGATATTATAGTGAATTATCTGAACCTTTTTCTTGATGAAGTGGATATGTACACTTCTCAGTGAAGCACTATGGCTTATAAAACCTAATACAATATTCAATTTTAACTTGTATTTCAACTCTTTCAACTAGATGGTCTTCATTATATAAGTATTCCTTGATTTTGGTAGAGATCAAGGAATACTTTTGAATGAGAATAGAAAGTCTCATTCAAGAAGAGGGCCAAGAAACTGTTTGGGGACTACTTCAGCATAATATATCATAATAGACATGTATTAAAGAATTATTAATTCCATTATCTCAATAATTTGATCTATATGTTCTTATAGTAATGGAAATAAAATCTAAGATTGTGAATAAAAATAAAACAGATATTCATCCTCCTCTTTACAACTATATAGAATCTAATGATGAATTGGGATGTAAAAGATGATCTCCCTATATTGATAGTTGATTTTGAATTTATATTATACAACCAATACATGTCCAATATATTATAAAAATGTACTCAAGGAGGTAAGAAGGCATTTTATTGAAAATTTAGTCTGAAAACATTAACAGGGGACGATTTATATACTTTGGATAAAACAATTTTTTAATTTTGTATTCTCATATATATCTTAGCAACCATGTTTTGAAGTTGTGTTCACCTAGTTTTTTAGACTGGTAAGATATGAAATATTCTATAAAACTAGAAACAAAAAAATATATTCACTATTCTTGAATGAAAATCCAGTGTACTAGAAACCACATCATTAAAATGATCCACATCTATAGTACTGTCATTATATTCCCTTCTATACCCTCTATGAATTTATAGTTATTAAGATTGATTCTCTATGAAAAACCATAGGTTTGGTAATGGAATTTATAATTCCATGTTAATTTTATTTTAAACAATATACCACATACTGATGGTTTATCTCAACCTATATTTCATCCACTAGTACAAAAACTGTTATCAATGTCTATTTTTTCACGTATATTTTATGGAATCGAAGTGAAAATCCCCATAAAATCTCTTTTCCACATCAGTTATTATATAAATGATTGGAAATACTTTTTTGTTATTTTTTCCATTTTTTATATATGAACCAATGTGAAAAATAGTTTTTCATGGCTTCTTCAGCTCGATTCTAAATAACCGATGTGAAAAATTGATTTTTCACATTGTTAATTTAATAACCGAACTCAAAAAATAATTCAAATTGATTTTTAAAAAACCAATGTAATATCTTTTTTATAATTATGTATATCATTTCAAATGTATTGATTTGACTAGTCTCAGAGCTCAAACAGAGTTAAAGATCAAATTTTATGGCTATCATAAGTTGATCACGTCTAAATGATGGCCATAACATTTGATCGGTTACTCCATTTGAGCTCAGTGACTAGTCAAATCAAACCATGAAAAATGGACTACATTTTTGTAAACATTTTTCAGATCTATGCTTAAATAACTGACATGAAAAATATATTTTCCTTTTTGGTTATTTAGAAACAATGTGAAAAAATTTAAGAAAAAATTAATTTTTCATATCAATTCTTATATAACCGTGATGAAAAATCAATGAGTATATTAATACCTTTACATGATGGTAATCATAAAATAGATGTGAAATATAATTTTAATATCCTGCAAATGTGGAATTTCATTTTTTTTATAGCATGAAATCAAAATATTCCAATGTCACCAAAAACATTATATTCTAAATTTTCATTTACCATATCAATTATATGATCTAATTATACACATATCATAATATAGACATCATTTCCTTAAACCATAATCATTCCACCGACTCGACATGTTTTATCATAAACATGAATCCACTATTTCCACTTTCCAAGAACTTGTCACGGTATATCTAATAATTTTTCTATGAATTATGTTTTTTATAATTCGTTTACTTAATAGATATACCATTTAATGATTCTTCATTAATTATAATGATGAATATTTCATTATATCATGGTAAAAAAAATCCTCCTTTATATTCTAAAATTCATTTTAAGATGAAGCTTTGTTTTTCTCATTCGATCTTTCCTCAGAAAACAATATATCAAACTTATGATAGTCATAACCTTGTATCTCTAACTCCTTTTGAGCTCTATGTCCTCCCAATGACATCGCCTGAAAACTAACATTAAGAATCTAAAAAATCAACAAAAATTTGTCTTTTCTAGGGATATATATTATTAGTGGGATCATTCATATAATCTAAACTTGAAATAGTATGGAGCCCACCTACTATACATTTGAATTATCCTACTATTTTGTTTGAGACAACTTCTAGGAGACATCTTCCCACAATTGTTTCATGTGGGCTATTGGATTTACTTTCATCCATGAGATCTATATTTTGATCCCATATATAAAAAACCCCTTTTTATTTTTTATCTCTAATCCCACAATACCACTAAGATTCCCTAATACTTTTCTAAACTGTTTGGTCACAACAAAAATCGATACATAATTATAAAATTTTTTATCTTTTAAATATTTTCATAGCCTTAGACATAATCCAATAAACATATTTTCTACTATAATATCATTTTTTATGACAATGTTAGAGTTGTAGCTATCATGACTTGTTATAATTTCCTCACAGACCCTGAAATAATCATATTCCATTTTATTCTGAGGAAATCCCATGCCATTTTATGATGGATAGTTTAGGGAAAATATTAAAATAAAAATATTTTCTTGAATTATTCTCATTCCATGGATTCAATATAATTTTTTAAATCATGATCAAGATAAGTTTCTACCAAAAATTAGATTTCCCCTATATGTGATAAATTTTTAGCACAACAATTTATTCTTCTTATAATTTTATGCTGGTGATTAACTTTTTAAAGGAGTTAATCCATTATTCTAGGATGAGGGGATCAAAAGGTAACCTAAATGAAAGAGGAATTTATAAAATAAGAGCCACAACTTCAACATTATATTTATTTTTCAGATAAGGTTGATTGACATGATTCATATTACTATTCATTAATTTATCCAATTGATATAAGACTACTATGATTTTTTGAACCCAACTCCCAAAATGATAGTCATATTAGTATGGAAATCATCAAAATACCTATCAAATTTTTTGTTCAAATTATTTCTCATATTTCCTATTATTAACTAATATAATAAAAACAATTTGAGAAATTATTATCTAAAAAATATACATAAGTTAAACTGATAAACATAGGGATAAGTATTATAAATAGAAAATATTTCATAACTAATGAGTCAATAGGATTCAATATAGGTTATCCATGAAATGTTTCTTCCAATAAATTCAGTTATCCAAGGGTTATCAAAAATTAATTATATTCCTAATTAATATAAATAACTATAAAGTCCTTAGATACCAACTATAATGAATGAATACTTTTATACACATCTAACAACATTATTTTTGTTGCATTTATACATTAATAAAAAAGAATGATCGAAAAGGGATACTATATTTTAAATAAAATGTACATAAAATATAATCATGAAAGTAATGATTATTTATTTTAATATCTATTATGTGGTACTACATCAATTTATGTTTTTAAATTACATGGGATAACTGGTGAAATACATAAAAATGGGTAAACTAAAAATCCCAAAAAGTGCATGAACTGATAAAGAAACATAACATGTGACTCTAAGATATATCCTAATATCATAATAGATAAGGATCAAGAGTAATAAAAATAGATAATAAAATAAATTTCATGGTATCATAGGATCATGCAAACATTTGAATTGTGATATGAACAAAAAAAACAAGAAATCATCATAAGACAATGAATTCTTACATGATTAAATCAAATGGTTGATAGATTCCCAGAGTGGAATATTTTTACTATATAATCTCAATAATACTGTATCATAAAAAAATAATTACCCAATGAATTAGATAACTATTTTGGCACAATTATCCTAAATTGTAAATTATTTTGTGTTCTACAAAGGGAAATCAATCATAAGTAATAATAATATAATTTCGAATTGAAATAAAGGGGATTCAATATCTTGTATCATATCATAGTCAATGGATATATCATAATGAAGGCAATGAGAAATTAACTAAAGGAATATATTACCACATAAAAGAAAAGAATACTATGATAGGTAAATAATTAATAAAATAATATAAATAATTTAGAGTAATAATCTAACATTAAATGTTGAAAGAGTGTGGGTTAGAGAGATAATAGAAAAACATTGAAAAAGGGTGGTTGAGAGAGATCACATACATCGAGCCGAAGACATAAGATGTTCTTATTGCCATTATAATTAAAAAAAATATGTTAATTATATAAATTTTTAAGAACCAATTCTAGGTTTATTATTACTTTTATTTTATTAAATACCATGTCAAAATCCATTACATAACTAATTAATTTCATGTCATATGTTTTGATGGTATTCGACACATATGTCTATAATGGATTTTGTAATTTTAAAATGGGGAAAAAAGTTGTTTTTTATCACCTATAGAATAATATTAATTTCATAATTATAATTTTTATTCATAAATTATACATTCAAAACCAACCATGAAATATGGTAATGGAAAATGAACTACGTCACAATGATTGGAATGATAGGATATAAAAACACATGCACAATATTTCTATCCCTCAATGATCATTACAATAGAATATGAGAATTATTTTATAATTATATAATTATAATCACATAATCAATATCATATTGTTCCTTTTAATTTAATTAAATACCCAAAATATAAAAATCGATAATTAAAAAAAATCACATCAATTTATAGTGGTGGTTATCTGCATATATGCCAAGACAACATTTTTATTTTATAATGAATGGAGATGTAAAAAAGTTTTTGATATATTAAATTTATATAATTAAAAAAATTTCATTAATATCATATATATATATATATAATTCATTATTATATCCATCCTTGAGATCACATGTCAAAAAATAATTTCATCAATTCGATTGGTGGAAATTCACCGTACACTAAAATGGTGGATTAGTTTCTCATTTGATGGAAGAGGAGATGGATATAGGGTATTAAATTGATATTATAGAATATAAGTATATCTTATATTGTTATTTTATCATATAATCTTCTTTGAATCATATTTTATTTTTTTAGAAGAAAAAATAGAACTAAAATATTTGGTTAAATGTTATACATCTTATTCAAACAGTCTATATTTCTTCACATACTAAGTAATATAAGGTTTCTATTATACCTAAAAACTCATGAATTAGGGGGCATATTTATTATTGTTATTTATGTTGGTAAAATCTAAAATTAATGTTTTTTGATTTGGTTATAAAGGATCAGAGGAGCTTCCCCTTTATATTTGAGGGTGGGGGATCTTTTGGAATTTTATAAAATATTAAATTAATGTAAAATTATTATGATTGAAGAAAGGATCTAAACTAATATAAGTAAAATATATAAATTTAATGGATAAAAATACAATTATAAAATAATATGTAGACATATTTATATTAGTCTTTTACAATATCAATTTGTATTAACCTGTATTAACCCTTTTTGGAAATTCCAATGCTAATTATGTTTTTGTAATTTTTGGGAATATATATTGTCTAAAAAAGGATTTATGGTTTCTAAACAGAAAATATTAAATATGACTAAAAATATTCATGTCACTTGGCCAGTGTTACTGTTTTTATTAACACTAAATAATTTATTTCAATATAATTTATTATTTACTAAATAAAATTCATGTTTTAGAACTATACATTTATTTTAACCTAAGATAAAATATTAAAATAATTCAACTAAAATATAATTAATTTAATTTTCTTTAATATGTTTTTTTATAAAATAAATAATTTTTCTAATATCAAAGATTAGTTTTCTTAATTTTTATCACAGATGTTTTTGGAAATTAAAAGAAATAAAAAGATTATTATTACTTATCTTTTACTCGAATGATATAATTTTCAAATTCAATTATCTATTTCACAATGTTAATATATTTATAAAGAATTTATGTAAATGGAAATAATAAACTTATAAAATTGGTTAAATCTATCATTTAGGATAGTTTTATAGTTCTTATAATATCATGTTTACCCTTATTTATATTATTTACCCTTACAATAGGGAAACATATGTACTATGGTTTCTATTTAGTTGGATGATAATTTATTAAGGATATATTTACCATTTTTTTACTATAGTTTTCAAATGTTGAATAAAGTTTTCAATTTTAAATTTATATATCTGGTATAAATTAATTTAATATTAAAATGAAAACCGCAAGGAGAAAATTTATTTCAATAATTTTTTAAGTATGAGAATGAATTTAAGGAAAATTAAAATATAAAATTGTTTTAAATTAATTTAATTGAAATATTAAAAATATAATATAACTTATGATACTTTAAAACCATATATAAGTATAAATTTACTTTTTAAATCCTTGAGGGAAAATATATTATTAAAAAAATATTATTTATCATATTTCACTGGAAAATAATTCTTATCAAACATATTAATAAAATATTCATGGATATAGTTTTGAAATAATGAATTTATAAATTGTATCTTGTTTATAAAATAAAATTTCAAAATTTTGAAGAAATTAGTTATATTATCCATCCACCAAATGAAATAGAAATCATTTTTGATGAAACCAAATTATTGAAGAACAAATTGACGTTACTAAAATATAAGTTCTTATTTACTAATAATTAACATTAATGACTATAACCCAAGAAGAATAATTATTAGTTACCATATTACATTAGTATAAGATATAAGTAGTCATATAATAAATGTATTAATAGTTTATTATTATTAGTAAACTAGACACATACTTTAATATATTTTTAAAAATGAAAACATAAAAAATAGTATTTTCCCTATAAATACTATAATTACCATTAGAATATCCATTTAAATAAATCCTAATATATTTCCTAGTATCCCGGTTAAAGGAAATATTTGAACAAGGTGAGTTTTAATTCATTGTAAGGGTATCTATAAAATGTATTCTATTATGAAAAAATTAGTTACACTCATTATATAAATATAAATAGCATAAATCAAATTATATTTATTCAATAACATGAACGTGAAGAGTAATAAGGATGTAATAAATGGTGATAAAATATTAACATAAATTTAATCACATGATTTTAAAACTTATCTAGGTATATTATAACTAATTAAATAATCACATGGATATTAATTCTTCAACAAATAATAAACACAATCATAAACCATTCAAAGTATTATAGTTAGTAGAATCAAAGTAGAATATCAGAAGTGAAACTAATCATAATACATCCATATAAGTATGTTTTAAAGTATCATAAACGTTTATTCCTATAATAATAAAAAAAACAAAATACACATAGACATGAATTTGTTAAAAAGAACACTAGAAAATTTATTGATAAAAATACAATTTTCTCATTAAAATCACTTATTTAATATTTTAAAAAATTATAAATATTAAGGGAATTTTTTTTCCTTTAATAATAATAATAGAATATTATAATAGAATCTATAAAGAAAAAATTGGTCACAATTGTGTGAAATTATATTCATATCATATATGTTAAGAAAAATTCCTTTCACACTATTATTAAATGGCCAATATGTAAATTTATTAGAAAATGATAATACTATTCCATTCAATATATTTTGTAAAAACTACAACATAGTTCAACACATATTTAATAAATAATTATTATAATTTTGTAAAAAATCTGGATGATATGTTAAATAAACTTGTTTGGAAGGAAACATATTTTCAACCAATTGGGAGAAATGAAGCTAGATTTTATTAAAAAAATATTCTCAATAATTATAAGTACCAAGGAGTGTAAATTGATACTATTAGTTTAAAATATCATGATTATCAAGATGGAAATAGAACATATTAGTTTTAATAAATAAATGCTATATATTTCTCCCATGGGAGACTTAAACAAATGAAATCTTAAATAATGAGAAGATTGTGAAAAAATGCTTACAACATCAGTAAGACTTTTATCATAATCCATATATAATAAATAACATCAAATAAATCTTTAAACACCATGAATATAAATATATTAATGACATAACATATTAAAGAAGTGATATATACATCCCAAAAAATGAATAATTTGTGAATTTTGTATGTGTCCCACTAATGTAAAAGTGTGAAGAGAAACCCATAACTCTATATCAAAATTCTTCATATAGATCCAAAATAGTTTTATAATAAATATAAATAAATTATATATATTCTTGGACCATAAACACACATGTAATATCATATATGTTTTACTTATAATCTTTATCACATAATATATTAGCAATTCAATTTTAAAATCACTGTTTTGGTTAATAAATTCTTTATTTTTCATATATTATTTTTTTTGTATAGATTTAACTTTTATCATAAATAAATTATATATTAAATATTATCCTTAATATTATATTCACATATATTAATTATGTATATATATTTATTTATTCTTTTATAAATTTTATAGATAAAAAATGAATGACACTGATCATGGAGACAGTGGGCCTTAAGTATGCTAGAACCTTGTTTTCACTTTTAGATGAATGTAATGAAGTAAATGTTAAATAATAGTTAAATTTTAATGAATTATTTTTATAAAATATATATAATATAAATTTATTAAATCTATCTATATTATTGTACATGGAACATGTTTAAGAAAAACATATTACATCACTTCATAGATGTGGTAGTCCATATGTTTGGACGAGCAATATTATAATTTTATAAAAAATTGAACGATAAGAAGATAAATATGAAATTATTATTCTATAAGAATTTATAGGTATTAAATTTCATATATATTAATTAGTTCATTATTTGTAACCATCCAATTGAAATGGTGAAAAAAAGAATCACACCGCTCTATGGTGATGGTAAGCTGTACGTACAGATGAGCGATGTTTTAACTTCCTATAAGATTAAAAAGGGATGAAATATAGTTTTTTCTAAATCATAATGAAATCTGAGTATATTGATAATAATATATTATTTATTTTATGATGATAACAACACAATATGAGGTAGTAGAAGAATAAATAAACTTGAAATAGTTCTTGAATAATATTTCTTTTTCTTCTATAAAAATATATTAGTTATATTATATAGGGACCTAGGGTAAGTCTTTTTGGGTGACAATAAAAACAATAACAATGAACCGTTTTTAAATGAATGTAATGAAAAAATTTTGGTTGAGGTATATTCCTCATTGTGGTGTGATGAATTGAAATAAGGGGTATCCTTTAATAAGCGAGGGTAGGGGAATTCATGAAATTCCATAAATTATTAAATTAATATAAAAAAAATTCATCACTAAATGGATCCAAATTTATGTATAATATAGTATTTCCATTTTTCAAAATCCTATTATCCAATAATAATTAGATATTTTTTTGTTCTTCCTTATCATTTCGTTGTAACCCCTCATAACCCCTTGGAAAAATAATGCAATAACAATGCTTTATACCATTTTAGTGGTAATAATGTTACTGTAAAATTAAAAAAAATTACCAGGAGGATTTCAATCCACATAAAATTATTACTCACAATATAATTTTCTTAATAAATTGTAAAATTTTGATTATATAAAATTATTATCAACTTTTTTAACAGTATTAATTTTATTTGAATTTAAATAAATCAATAAAAATATGTGATTTGAATATAATTATTTCATATATCATTAATACATTATATAGATATATAAATTTCATGGGACAAATAAATGATTACAAATTAGGCTTATTTTATATTTTCTAATATTATTTATTTTATTTTTACTTAATTTAATGATCATTTCATTCATGTTGTGTAAGAATTTACATAAATTATGTCATCACTAAATATCAAAATAATATATCATGAGTAAGATAAATAAATTATATTTCAAAATAAAAATTTCTACTAAACAAATCATTTTTATCCCAATTGTAAAAAAACTATTGTTATTATAAAAAAATATTGGTACATTGTGTACTTTTTTAAAAAAAAATATAGATCTAATCACATAAAAATTTAAATAAAGTAATATATTTTGACTTACTATGATTACAGACATGATATAGGAATAAAATAAAATTTATCCATGTGATAGGGTCATTTTTCTATCCTTATGATTTTGTTTTTATTAGTAATTACCAGATTTAAAAATTATTATGGTATAAAAAATACTAAAGTTACAATTGATATTGTCAAAAAGTAAAAAATCATATATTTTAAAAATATTTACAACATAATTCCAAATATTCAATACATTTCATCTAATTAAATTTCAACAAATAGAACAATTTATATTCAAATGATTGATCAAAATGTGATGAAAATAGTTTTTTAGAAAATTTTGTTTTATGTATAAATGTTTTTTGTACCAAATAAAACAATGAAATTGATTATAGTGGAAGTAATTATATTAAAAATAATATAATATACTTAATTTCATTTTTAAAATATTTAAAAATAGTAAATTTTATATTCTTAAGAAAAAAATATGTATTTAAATAAAAATTATTTTTTTTGATATTTAGTGGAAAATCATTTTCTCCCTAAAACATTATTAAATTTCAATAACATATAACTTTTGTATGTTTATTCAAAAAATTATAATTATTTATTAAAATAATAAACATGTATATATATTCCAGAATTTAATTATAATATTTTCTCTCAAATATAATTACAAATCATTTTAAAGAAAATGTATTTCTAAATGATAATGGATCCTTATTTAAAGTTAATAACATATATAAAAATAATTAATAAATGAATTATAATAAGTTATTTACTTTATATAAATTTTTGAATTTAGTTAATAATATTCATATACCCCTATTTAATATATGTTCAATAATTATCACATAAAATAACTACAATTATACTGCATATTGGGGTTCGTTTTGAACCAGTGTTTAATGATGTGTAATATAGTAAAGATAAAGTTATTTTGAAATAAAATTTTTCTATATTCTCACTCTACAGATAAATAAAATTATTTTTTTCAATGATAATTTATTCTAGAAATTCTAGGGATTATCATTTGAAAATATATTTTGGAAACCCAAGATCTTAAAAAGTGTTAATAAAACGCCCTCCTAAAAGAGGGAAATGGAAATATGAAGGTCATAAAAAATGGGTTTCCAAATGGGTGAACAACAATGGGAAAAGAAAAAATTGATATAGAACTAAAAAAATTACACCCAAGTTATAATTGTAAGTTATAGAGAATATAGTAATGAGTAATTTAACTATCAAAAAATTGTAAATATGAGATGAGTTAAAAGCCCTTTGATTTTTTTATATGAAATATATACAAATTAATTTTTTATTTCATTGTAATTTTCCCAATGTCTATGTATTCTATTTCTATCTAGATATATCACTCAAAAAAATAATCTTACATGACTTCTCCTCATGTCATAAGCATTGTCTTATCCTTTGGTTGTTCTTTGATCAACTTAAACTTCCTCTCTAACTCTATTAAAGGAATATATATAATGAAATTTTTTATCAATAAATAATTAAACTTAATTTTTAACAAATCATAATATCCATAAATCTTCCCTTTCACCATTAGATATTTATAAAGACCAAAAATGTTTAGTAAAAAATATCTAATAACCCCCAAATTTCAACATAACCGACAATATAAATACTTAATCATATGGATCCTCCTAAATATTTATGAAAAAATTTAATAAAATTTAAAAAATTAAAAATAAGGTCCCTAAATTTCCAAAATAAAATTAAAATTAATCCCAAATAATGGAAAGACTAATTTAAAATTTAAATAAATTGATCATATACGTTTCTAAAATTTGGTAACAACTAATATGGCCATAAAACATTAATGAGACCAAGAATACTTACAAAAATAAACTATATCCCCATTCATTTGAAAATATGTTATATTCTCATATATATATATCATAAACATAATAGACTATGTTAAACTCCATCATGAATAAAATTATCATAAAACACCAATCATTTTCTGGTTCAAAATTAGGAATATATTAATGGTTATAATTCATTTATTCATGTATTCTCATGAAATATCACATTACTAATAAATCAGTTTTCATGGTTATAGTATTATTTTACATACTATTTAAAATACTAAAAAAGACTACTATATAATAATCTTATAGAATTTCATTAGTTCAATAACCATAATTTCATCAAGAGAATACTTCTACAAAAAATATTCAATATAAATATGTATGTGATATTATCATTTGAATTTCACTATAGTAATATCATAATATATACCATGACCAATTTTCTCCTTCTATGATATTTCTACTTGAAGGTTGAGGTATTAATTTTCATAGTTCCTCGTATTTATAATGTTGAAATGATGAACATTGTTAGATTCATTCTCACAGTTTGATATACACATTTTATGAACTTTCTCTCCAAATAAGATACAAAATCTAACTCACCTAAAGAATATTAAATGGTGTTTTATTCCCCAATTATCACATGTGGGGAAAAGATTATTCTTTTTATTTCCTTTATTTATATTTTTATAGACCATCCATTTCCCCAATTTTATTAATTTATGACCATAATTCATGGATATTTATTTTTTTAAATTGATTAAATCTTATACTATACACTCACATGATGAAAATATTTTTTATAATAGTTCCCTTTTATAGATTTCCATCAAGCTATCAAAAAAGTTTCCTTTATTTAAAATTGGATTATATACAAACTAAAACATACATGTCTATATATCATTTTAATGATAGCTTCATACATAGAAATTTTTTCATCCTCCTTTTCTCTTAGACTCAAGAACTGTACCTCCAAATCTTCTCATTATTCGTTAGGAATGAATTTTTTTGGAATATTTCTTTAGAATCCTTCAATGACATGGTTTTTCTTTCATCTCCTTCATTAGTGTCTTGAATAAACTACCACTATTGATATCGATCACCTAATATAATTTAAACATCCATGAAAACCTTATCCCATAAATTATAACCCAAAGTGACGAATATGTTCTCTCAGTAACATATCCATTTCTCAAGTACAAATGTATTTTTAGTCCCATTGAAAGATAGAGGTTGTTGAATCCTGAAGAGTAAAAAAAATTTACAATGTATTATCGATTATTAAGAAACGTCATATGATAACATTTATATGAAATCAAAAGGGTTATCTATCTTTACATTGTTATATTTTCTTATCTCAAACTACAACTCCGGCTCCAATTTCATTGTATTTTCAAACAAAGAAATAAATACATTAATTAGGCATGTTGATATGAACTAAATTTATTAATTATAAAAAATTAATATATAATTTAATATAATATAATTTTTAAAAAATTTATGAAATATAATAGAGCATACAAAAACTAGACGAATTATTGACATAAATTGAAATTTCATTTGCAAATAATCTAAATCATAAGAATGGTTTCTTTGGGATTACTTCCAAAATTTATCACAAGGTATCATTATATAATGTATGATTTCATAAATCTAATACCCAATTATTCTAATATAGATTATCAGATTCAAACTATATAGTCCCTTATCATAGTAGCATAGAGTTGGTGGTTGCTTTATTATATTGACACAAGATACAAGGAATCACATCATAATGAACTGAATATATTTTTAGTCTTTTTAAAACAAATATATACATGAATTTATCATTATAACTGAAAATTAAAAATTAAAAATTATATTTTATTTGAGAATACTGAAATTATATTTAGCATATCATATCATATCAATCATAATATACTTTCTAGAATCCTAGGGAAAGGAAACATTAGAAATTTTTTATCTCTAATTCACAGTTAGGGTATTAATTCAGTGAAATATATCATGAATATATGATTCATCATTTATATGGAATGTTAAATTACAAAAATAACATGAAGAATAATATGACATGAAGAGATGATCATAAAATAATACCATAAAAATAATCACATGAGATCGATAATTATCCATGGATGTTTTAACTAATCTAATAATCACATAGTAATGAAATATATGTGAGGTTGATACCATCATTGTGTCATTCAAATAAAAGAAAAAATGGGTACGTCCTCATCCAATTAACCAATATTATTTGTCTTATGAGACATACTGATGAATCAATAGGCTATAGAGGGCCTTCTCATCATGTATAAAATCTAATTATTTTACTATTTTAAATGGTTTAATCATAGTAAATATTAACATTTATATTGAAAATTGGAAAAATAAATATTCACACTTTACTCAATAAAAAACACAGTAATAAATGTTCTAGAGTAATGTGGGGAATGATATAAAAATAGTGCATCCCATACCAAAATAATCATAAACCTTCCATGTAAATAAGGTTTAGGGTATCATTGGAAAAAAATTATAAGAAGAATATTAGTATAATGATATTTATTTAGATGAAAATACATTAAAAACATCACTAGAAAATTTACTTAGAAAAATACCATTTTAACCTTAAAATAACTTATTTACAATTAAAAAATTCTCTAAATTTTATGGAATAAATTTTATTTGAAAATAAATATTGAATTATATAATGGAATCATTAAAAAATTTGTGTACATGACTGTATAAAATTATGTTCATTTCATATAAGATAAAAATAATTCATTTCACGCTATTCTAAAATGGTCAAGAAGATCCTCATTTTGGAACACGACAAATACAATAATTTAAATATATTTTTTAAAAATTATAAAATTTTTAATGAATAAATTAAAAATAAATTTGAACAGTTTTCAATACATTATATATAATAATTTTAGAAAACATTGAAAGGGATGGAAAAACATTATCGACAGAAGAGATAAACAAAGTGATCTTTTATTAAAAATAATTTATTAATATTCTTAATACCAATGATTTGAAAATAGTAATATTTAATGACAATTCCATTAATTTCCAAAGTGGAATAAAATATAGTGTCGTTGAGAAATAAATTTCAAATAATTAACCCATTAGATACATATATATAAAAAATCCAAAATAACGTGAGATTATAAAATGAACCCTTACCAATTCAATAAATTTTGAATCATAAGCCCCATTAATGAAATAACATCAAATTAAATTTTCTATACCATTATGATAATGATGTTAATGATATAAAGTATTAAATGTGTAGTATATACAACCCCAAAATATAAGTGCTAATATGTCTTCTTTCTTGTAGAAGTAACTGTGAGTTAAGAAACTACTACCTTAGGTTCAACATAATTCATATAAATCCAAACCTCCTAAAAAATAAAAATGGTAGTATAAAAATTTATTTCAGAACAATTATCATATATATATATAATAACATATATGTTTTTCTTATAATATTTTATTACCCATTTATCAACAATTCATTGTTAAAATCATTAATATGGGTAATAACTTCTTTTTTTAGGTATGGTTTTGTATTGTTGTAATTTTACTTCTATAATGGTTATATCAACTCTATATTGTTATATATGATATAAATATTTAATATATATTCATATATATATATATATTTATTTATTTATAGTAATCAATAAAATATAGAAATAGAAATATGAATTACAATGTTCATGGAGATGACACATCACATGTATGAATGAACATTGTTTTGAAATTTTGATAGATGGTGAGAATGAAAGGTAAATAATAGTTCACTGTTTTAAAATTATTATTATAAAATATTCCTACTACATATTCATTAAATCGATCCTTAATTACCATCAATATAAAGAGTAAAGGAAAAAAATCACATAAATTCATGGAGGTGGATTCCCATTCATCCACATGAGAGACATAACCATTTTCCAACAGATTAGATTATATGATAGTATATATGATATTATATTTGCAGAAGAATGTTTATGACATAAATATCATATATATTCATTATATCCACTTTATAGTTATCTGACTGAAATGGTGATGGAAAATGAATTACACAACTATATTAGAATGGTTAGCCATACTTATTCATGAGTGATGCTATTTCTTTTTCATAGAATAAAAAATAGATGAAATATGATCGTCTTATTTTTATAATGAAATATAATATTGTTTTGTGATAGTAGATTTATTATTTAAGGATGTTAAAAACAAATTATATTGGAGTATAAGAAGAAATAATATTGAATGGTTAGGTAAATACCATTACCAATTATTCAGTTCACTTCATTTTTATCTCTTATTAAGGTGCATAGGGTAGGAATTTTGGAGGGAAAAACACCTCATTGAATGCAATAATGATTTTTACAAGAGTAATATATTCATTTTTTCATGATATATGTCTATATGTATTTTAAATAATTTAGTGATATAGTGACCCTTCATATGATATGGGAGGACTGTTAATGAAATTTCAAAAAGTATGAAATTAAAATAATTAATTTTTATGTAAAAATGGATAAAAATTGAAATATTTGAAATATATGAAGAATATTATTCTACCTACTATAGTAAAACACAATTTTAAAAATTTTATTAGTTTATTTCATCCATATTTTTTAGTTTCAATGGCTTAATAATCCTTTTAACAACTACCACAATATTATTGTTTTCATTAATTTATGGCATTTTACAGTCTGTTTAAAATAAAAAAATGACCCATTAATGGACCCCATTTTATGTTTATAACCATATAAAATTTCATTTTTATAAATATATTTTTTTAATTTTGAACGATTTTATAAAAAAGTATTAATTTCATTTATAAAAATATTCATTTATTTGACATTAAATACATGAAGGAAAAGGGAGATTTGGAATTTAATGTTTTCACTCTTCTCTAATATGTAATATAGATCAAAAAAATTTGTGTGATTTATTATATTTTTTCCAATTATACAATTTATTATACATTTAACATCAATTCTTTTATTTTTCCAATAATTGAATAATTACTGCTTAAGCATTGAGTCAACATTTAAGTTTATTATTTCATCATGAAAAATTAGAAATAGTATTGAATTATGACTAACAATAATTCATATTTTAATATATAGTTTATAACTAAACATATCTTCTATTTATCCAAAATTTAAAAATATTACAGTCGTTTTAAGACAACAGTGTCACAATTGTTACGTTCCATTACATAAATAATTATAATGCTCATATTCACATCTTAATGGAATTATATTCCATTTATTTGACGTTTGAATTATCATGGATGACACATACTCATCACATAATATTTATTCAAGTGTTAAAAACAATTTTTTAGTCCTTATAATTTATTTATCATCAATTACATGATTTACCCTTTTCTATGTTATCAAAATTAATAATGTTAATAATCATATTGTCAGGACCCATCCCCTGGGGCATGTTCTGTTACTACCCCAAGACCATCTCCCATAGGTTAGGGGCTGGAGACTAGCACCAAAGTGGTAATTCCCTAAAACTAGGAAGGCATTTCCTTTAAAACCTATAAATGCACACAATAGAGCACACATCTGGATATAAAACACTAAGTGAACTGTATAAAAAAAGTGTGCTAAAAAGTAAAATGGGCCAGAAATACAAGCCCAATATTAACATAAAAGGAATAGGAAGTACAAGTACAACTGAAGAAAGGAAAAACTATTGTTGGGTCATCCTCCTGGATTCTTACTTGAAGGGTAGGTACAAATAGCCTCCTCAACACTCCATATAAGGCCCCATCCTTAAAACATTACTTAATCTTGAGTTATTTCAAGAATACACGTTGATGATCTTTTCAGGCTTAGAGTTTTAGGGAATTAGATCATAAAACATGAATTACATTCCACATTTAAACAAAGTGGTTACATAAAAGATAGTACTCATTTTTCCCATCAATGAAATAATATTAAAAATAAAACATGGATTCATTCATGACACTTCCTGGACCCTATCATCACATCAAATACCTTTCCCTTGACCTGTGAAAAACATTTCAAAAAATTGGGATGATCATAAAAAGCTCAGTAAGGGATATAAAAGTACGGAATGAAAACATTAGTCCATGTATACATAAGAATAAATGAAATCACACTCTACTCATAAAACATAATCACATATTCATACCTCATGAAATCATATGATTTATGAATAACTCATAGAAAACATAAGACATAAAGGTAACTTGAGAATTCACAACATTCTTACATATGGAGTAACCCTCTTGGTTACGTTTGAAATACCCATCATAGTATATTCCCTAAATCACTTCGGAGAAACCTTAACGTTTAACCCCTTCGCGTTACCCAATGCATTGGAGAGCTATATCGGGCTCACCTGCCCGAAGTTTATCACGGTATCACCCGTCTTCATAACAATTCCCAAGAATGATAACATAATCATATCATATAAAACATGCATAATGGAAACATAACATTTCCACTTTTCAATCACAAGATATCAATACAACACATTGATATAAAAACAATATGAAAACCATTTTCAATTCCAAAATAAAATAAAAGTAAAACATGGTATTTATTTTTTCATTTAAAAAAGGTATGGATTATAGAGAAAGTCGAAACTCAAATAATGGTCACGGCGGTGGAGAAGTCGTTGTCGCCGCATACATATGACAAAAAAACATTCCCTTTTTCCGTCTAGTAAAGGATTCATATAAAAAGATTAGATTTTAAAAATATTAAAAGTCAAAGGGTTTTATACACCATATAAAATAAGGTTGTGTATAAAACAAAATATGCCTCAATGAAAGGATATTGAGACGGATTCCCTTACAAAGACGGTATCCTTGGATTAAAGATAAATCAATAATTATGTATGAAAAATGAATACACCACATACAAGTGGATATTAAGTGTAAAACAATCATATTTTATTCACACATATTCATAGAATGACATATTCAAGGAGTGCAAGTTTATCCAAAATAATCAAAATTGGGTTAAGAAGTTCCCTTGCAAAAATTCAACAGCCTAACATCGTCACTTCAAAATTCATAAAATGTGTTGATGAGAGACAAAAAGGGTATCTCATCACTTGGACATAAAATTTACATCAATAAAGATATAGAAGAACATATAACAACATAACAATATGTAATTTAAAATACCCAACAAAAGAAGTCTTTTAAGAAGAGGAGGGTGAAAGGTTCCCTTACCGACTTGGGTATCTTTCGAAACATATACCCCATGACAGAAGGACAATAAAACATTAATTTAAATACTCATAAAAGAAATTATATTACACAATTATTAAAACAATGGTCAGTATATATACCACTGAATGGAAATGGTGGAAAATGTAGCATAAATCTTATGGGAATAAAAGTGATATGAAAAATCCCTTACGAAAACTGGGCAGCCTAACGGTGCCACTTAAAATATCCAAAAAATGGATTGATGATATTAAATAATGTCTCTCATAATATTAACATAAAATGTACATCATTATGAATATAAAAGAACATCCCCCAATATAACAAAGAGGATATTAAAAGAAGTGACATAAAGGAGAGTACTTTTAAAGAAAGACATAGGTTAGATCTCTTACGAAAATTCGGCAGCCTAACGACGCCACTCAAAACATCAAAAATGGATTGATGAGAGAAAATAGGGTATCTCATCATATGAACATAAAAAAATTACAGTAAGAGTAATATAAAATAACATCCCAATCACAAGAAATATGAGCAAAAAAGGAATGACATAAAAGAGTGTACTTAAAAAGAAAGAGAGGGGTTGGATCACTTACCTCGGGTCCGACTTGACTCGATTGTTCTTTAAAATACTGAATAATAAAATAGGTTTAATTTCTACTTTCTTAAGAACTTTTTTTGGGTTCATTATTCCTTTTATATCACTTACTACCATGCTATGAACACTATGTAATTATTTAGGTTAATAATGGTCGTTTTGTAGATCATTTCTTCTTGAGTCACAAAATAAACTCCTTATAATTACAAGTTGTTCATGTGGTAAAATATATATTATATCCAGAATTATATTCATTATGTAGATATCATATATATCATATATATACATTATATACATGCATTTATAATATTAAATAACATTTAGAGGTAAGAAATGAAATGAACCTTTCATTGGGACGATAAGCCGTACGTACGCATGAACGCTAATTCCATTTCTATTTATTATTTAATGAAATTAAAACATAATTATACATAATAGTATTATAATTAAAGTATTTTATAATATATAATATCATTAAATCTATCCTTTATACGTACCACATATGGTATTAACGAATCAAATCAGTTTGAGGGGGTGGTAGTCTGCACTTCCTAAAATGAAGATATCATGTTTAACCATAATGGAAACTATAAAGGTATGTCATAAATGAAAAATACAGAAGCTTAAGTAAACAATAAACATATTATATATCATATATAAATATAGTGATATCTTAATGTCCACCTTTGAGGGTGTTAAGAGAATATTGAACAATCATCGTTTCGTGAGGTAGAAATTCACCATCCACAGAAATAGTATGTTTTTAACCATTAGATGTATGTGTGTGTAAATGTAGCTCTAATACTTCATATAAAAACATTATAGTATATTTATTATACTGGATTTGTTACAAAATAAATTAATAAAAAGAGTTTAGGGGGTTGGAGAAGCAAAATAAAACAAAAGAACACAAGTGAAGACATTACCTTAAAATCGGGTAACTCTCATTGATTTGAGCTCAAAGGCTTCCTTGGGAAGACTTATTCCCAATGTGAGGCTCCTAGGAGTAGTAGAGGGATGTAGAGAGATAGAATGTGAAGGGGATTTCCGATCCAAAGGCTTGAGAGGTGTGTGTAAGGTGGTAGAGGTGGGGGCCTTTTATAAGAGGAGAGGAGGGGCACTCTTGAAATGTAAGTAAATGTTACTTTATTTTAGAATGAGTTTCGGATTTAAAAGGTCCCACATTGATATAATTCGGGGATATGGTGATAAGGGTTATAAATATAACCATACAATAGGTTTTGGAAAAATTTTGTTCTTATATTTGACATTATCTTTTCATTTTATTTAAAACGTTAAATAATGAGGTAATTAGTGCATCATCATGATGTCATAAATAATTTAATTTATTTAATGTATAAAAATTATAAAAAAAACATCATGATGTAATAAAGATTTTTATATTTATAATTAATATTTATAGTAAAAAATATGACCTGTATAACCCCATTTAAATTTTTTTAGTAAAAGAACTCATGTTTGTGACATTTTTATATTACATTTAAATAAAACGTTATTTATGTCATTTTCCTACCAAAGTGGCTCCATGGGGTCCCCAAGTTGACCCATGGATTTTATTGGTCTGCCATGACACATCCAATGAGGGTAGGACATGTGTCTAGGTCATTTCATATTATTAAAACATTATTTTTACCTTAAATTACACAAATTACCTCTAATCGGGATTAAAAACTTAAAAGTTACTATTCACCAAAAAATTATTTTAATCCCATTGAACTACATTTTACTTCTTAATGACAACCATTTATGTCCAATTTTTGAAATTAAAAACACAGAGGTGCTAAAATTTCATTTAAATGAAAAATCAATTTTTTATGTACCACTTAGTGGTTTCACTATTCATCAAAAATTGATGTTTTTCAGAAAAATACCAAAATGTCACCCTAAGATATATTTGATATTCCAAATTCATAAATGATATATATTTTAAAAAATTCAAAACATATAAGTTGCATTAATTAATTTAATAATTAATTCCCACTGTCGAAACAAATAGCGTGTTTTTATGAAACAAAATGTATCAAAGGATTGACACTAGCTTATGTCCGATTTCAAAGTTAAATTAATTCCAACGACCACTATTGAATTAAATGGTAAAAATATATTCTAATTTCACTTTAAAATAAATTAAAAAGATAATATAACTATATAAATAAAATAGATTAGAAAGAGGTTTTGAATTAAAATACAACACTTTTCACTATTCATTTACAAATGATCTTTATTGGAAAAATACAAAAAATTTACTGAATGTAAATTTTGATGTCTCGATTCTAAAGAAGAATTTTATATGGTCAAATAAAATTGTCAAAATTATAAAAAATGGTTCTCCATCAAAAGGTGGTAAATTGACCTTTTAAAGAATATTAGAAGATTTATGCTTAAAATTGGATTCATTTGCATTTTAATCCTCTAACTTTTATTGGATAAAAGTAAAAATATTTGACAAACATATATAATAATTTTGTAGTTATTTCCGTTCATTCCCTCCATTACTACGGCTAGGCGTTAACTACCTTTTAAAATAATATTATTTTATTATTAGAGTGCAACATAAGATTTCATAGGAACTCGTTGTTGCATATTGGGTAAGCCATCGAGCATAGCGTTACCTTTAAATTAATATTGACCTTTTATTAAAAAATAGGTATAAATATAAAAATGTCATATTATTTATTTACTTGGGGTGTTACATCCTTCCCCCCTTTTGGGAATTGTGTCCTCACAATTTCAAAATTGGGCTCGGAAACATCATTGAAAGTCCCACATCAGAACAAGAGTCGGTAAAAAAATCACTTTAAAATAAAGGGTGAGAAGTACAATGGTCACCCTAGTTAACCCATACTAGGATTCCAAGTAGTAAAATATGGATATGGAAGAAAAAACAAAGGGTCATGTTCTGAGGGGGAGTGATAGAAAACATGTTTAGGAGATAGTTAACCACCAGAAAATCACAAACTGGTGATGGGTTAAACAGTAATTGATTCCCCAGTATGAAAAGTTAATAGACAACATTTTTTATTTAAGTTACTTTTCATTGAGGAATTTATTTTTTAGATTAACTAAATCATATGGAAACATACTTACATGTCATGTTGACTTTCAACTTTTACTAGATTTCTTACACAAACTCATACTTTCTCCAAATGACGAGTATTTAGGAAGACTTGTTCACATTAATAAAACTACAATCAACTTATAGAGAATCACCTAATCCAAAAAAGGGAACTATATACTTCCCATATCTTTATACCTTAACCAAAACCAAAACCAAAAAGGTTAGTACAAGATCAGATAATACACAAAAATGTTAATCCTTTAAAAAAAAATCTATTCTTAATCTCTAAAATTTATCAAACAATACCCAAAGTTCAACAAAGATCATTCAATAAACAAATTGTCCATAAGATACTTCAAAGTAAACCAAGCTAATATTGAAACCCAAATATTTGAAGGATTTAGTCACATAGAATTCCAAGGTACAAATTAACACTTATCTCCAAATAACATCTGTTACTCTTAATGTCTCAAATTGAAAATTAATTAACGTAATCACATATCCTCCATGATAGGTTAATAATTTCTATAGATAACCCAAAATCAACTTACTGTTAATTCATAAAATCACCTAATTAAAAAGATTAATTCATACTAACCGGGGACTTCACGTAGTCCAGTGGTAGATGATAAATACCAGTCGCACTTTGGTTGTGGGTTCGATTCCCACAACTTTGTCTAATTCGATGGGTTGTCACACGGTCTGCATGTTGTCCATTTTATAAAACTCCAAATATAACCCTAAATGTTTTACCCTCAATAGTTTCCTTATACCTCTGATTTTCATACAAATTCATTATGATGTCAACATCTTAATTCTTGAAGTCTTATTTCACAACCACAATATAAAATAAAACGATTCCCAAAATGAATAACATCATACCTTGATCATGGCGTCCACTCGGTTTCATCGTCATCTTGTTCACGTAGGTAGAAGTCCCATGCATTACAACAATGATTTAGAGATCCTTCAAAATCAATTGCTTCCTCCATCCAAATACACCTCGTACAACATGGGTCATATGGGTGTTCACAGAAAAATAGTTTTGGAAAATAATCATGTATGGCATATAATTCCAAAACATCTGATAAAACATGATTTCTATAAAATAGTCGGACTGAAATTGAGTTGAAACATTATATTGTTGTTCCTTTTAAAATACCATAATTATGTGCTGAGAGACTATATTTTAAAATAAAATATAAATAGGTTGTGCAAGGGTCTCCTTCCTCAACACCATTTTTAAAATAATAATACGCTTGAAATTCTTGTGATAAGGTAAAATATTTGAAAATTACTTGATAATATTTACCTTTCTTGAAAATATGAAAATATTGTGAAAATAGTATTTTCTAAATACAACCCATGATCCACTATGATAAAGGGGTATAGTGGAGGTTTTTGATATCTCAATCAACTAATTTCAAGTGAGTTGTATGATAGAAAAAGTTTCACAATCATACGAACATGACATTGAAATAATTATTGCAAGAATGTCATCAGGAAGATATATGAATGTCATTTGAGATCATGCTCCTTCAATTTGTAACTGACTTTACTTGACCTGAGAAAAATTATAAAACAAGTATTTAACTGAAATATTAGATATAGGGACTAACCATGTGTCTAAATAAAACTTATAATCCCTAAAGTTGTCTAAACCGACCTCTGATACCAACTATAAGTCCCCAGCCTAAAACATTACATAATCTTGAGTTATTTCATGAATACACGTTGAGGATATTTTCAGGTTTAGAGTTTTAGATAATTAGATCATAAAATGTGCATTACATTCCACATTTAAACAAACTGGTTACATAAAAGATAGTACTCATTTTTCCCATCAACGGAATCATATTCAAAATAAAACATGGATTCTTTCATGACACTTCCTTGACCCTATCATCACATCATGTACCTTTCCCTTGACATGTAAAGAACATTTAAAAAACTTAGGATGAGCATAAAAAGCTCAGTAAGGGATATAAAAGTACGGAATGAAATCATTAGTCCATGTATACATAAGAATCAATGAAATCATACTTTACTCATAAAACATAATCACATATTCATACCTCATTAAATCATAATATTTATGATTAACTCATAGAAAACATAAGACATAAAGGTAACTTGAGGTATTCATAAAATTCTTACGTAGGGAGTAACCCACTTGGTTACGTTTGGAATACCCATCATAGTATATTCCCTAAATCTCTTCGAAGAAATTTTAACGTTTAACCCCTTCACATTACCCAATGCATTGGAGAGCTATATTGGGCTCACCTGCCCAATGTTAATCACAGAACCACCCATCTTCATAATAATGCCCCAGAAACACAACATAATCGTATCATTTAAAACATGCATAAAGGAAACATAACATTTCCACTTTTCAATCACAAGATATCAATACAACACATTAACATAAAAACATTATGAAAACCATTTTCAATTCCAAAATAAAATAAAATTAAAACATGGTATTTATTTTTTCATTTCAAAAAAATGTATGGCTTTTAGAAGAAGCTGAAACTCAAATAATGGTAACGGCGTTGGAGAAGTTGTTGTCGCCGCATACGTATGACAAAAAAACATCCCGTTTTGTTGTCTTGTAAAGGCTTCATATAAAAAGATTCCTTTTGAAAAATAGTAAAGTCAAAGGGGTTTATACACCATATAAAATAAAGTTGTGTATAAAACAAAATATGCCTCAATGAAAGGATATTGAGACAGATTCCCTTACAAAGACGGTATCCTTGGATTAAGGATAAATCAATAATTATGTATGACAAACGAATACACCACGTATAAGTGGATATTAAGTGTAAAACAATCAGAGGTTATTCACACATATTCATATAACGACATATTCAAGGACTGCATGTTTATCCAAATGAATCAAAATTTGGTTAAGAAGTTCCCTTGCAAAAATTCGACATCCTAACGACGTCACATCAAAATTCGTAAAATGAGTTAATGAGAGATAACAATGGTATATCATCACATGGACATAAAATTTACATCAATAAAGATATATAAGAACATATCCCAACATTATTATATGTAAATTAAAAGACCGAACAAAAGAAGTCTTTTAAAAAGAGGAGGGTGAAAGGTTCCCTTACCGACTTGGGTATCTTCTGAAACATACACCCCAAGAAAGAAGGAGAATAAAACATTTATGTAAATAATCATAAAAGAAATTATATTACACAAAGCGTAAAATAATGGGCATTATATATACCGGTGAATGGAAATGGTGGAAAATGTAGCATAAATCTCACGGGAATAAAAGTGAGATGAAAAATTCCTTACGAAAACTCGGCATCCTAATAGTGCCACTTAAAACATCCAAAAATGGATTGATGAGATCAAATAGGGTTTCTCATAATATTAACATAAAATTTACATCATGAGGAATAAAAAAGAACATACCCCAGCATAACAAAGATGAGCTTTAAAAAGTGACATAAAGGAGAGTACTTTAAAAGAAAGAGAGAGGTTGGATCTCTTACGAAAATTCGACAGCCTAACGACGCCACTCAAAACATCAAAAATGGATTGATAAGAGAAAATAGGGTCTATCATCATATGAACATAAAAAATTACAGTATGATTAATATAAAAGAACATCTCAATCATAAGAAAGATGAGCTTAAAAGGAATGAAATAAAAAAGTGTACTTAAAAAGAAAGAGAGGGGTAGGATCCCTGACCTTGGGTCCGACTTGACTCGATCGTTATTTAACCTCCTTAATAATAAACTGAGTTAATTTATACTTTCTTAATAACCTTTTTTGAGTTCATTATTCCCTTTATATCACTTACTACCATGCTATGAACACTATGTAATTATTTAGGTTAATAATAATCGTTTTGTAGATCATTGCTTCTTGAGTAAAAAATATACTCTTTATAATTACAAGTTGTTCATGTGGTAAATATATATTATATCTAGAATAATATTCATAATTTTGATATCATATATATCATATATATACGTTATATACATGCATTTATAATATTCCATAACATTTAGAGGTAAGAAATGAAATGCACTGTTCATGGAGACGGTAAGCCGTACGTACGCATGAACGCTACATCCATTTCTATTTCTATTATAATGGAATTAAAAAATAATTATACATAATAATATTATATTTTCCAGTATGGTATCATATATAATATAATTAAATATATCATTTATATGTACCACATATTGTATTAATGAATCAAATTACTTTGAGGGGGCGATAGTCCGCACTTCCTAAAATGAAGATATCGCGTTTAACCATAATGGATACCATAAAGGTATGCCATAAATGAAAAATACAGTAGCTTAAGTAAAACATAATAATATTATATATCATATATAAATATAGTGACATCTTAATGTCCACCTATGAGTGTGTTAAGAGAATATTGAACAATCATCGTTTCGTGAGGCAGAAATTCACCATCCACAGAAACAGTATGTTCTTTAACCATGAGATGTAGGTGTGTGTAAGTCTAGCTCTAATACATCTTATAACAATATCCTAGTATATTTAATATACTTTATTTGTTACAAAATAAATTAATAAAACAAGTTTAGGGGTTTGGAGAAGCAAAATAAAATAAAAGAACACAACTGAAGACATTACCTTAAAATCGGGTAAATCTCATTGATTTGAGCTCAAAGGCTTCCTTGGGAAGACTTCTGCCAAAAGTGAGGCTTCTAGTAGTATTATAGGGATGTGGAGAGACAAAATGAGCAGCGTTTGGCCGATCCAAAGGCTTGAGAGGTGTGTGTAAGGTGGTAGAGGTGGGGGCCTTTTATAAGAGGAGAGGAGGGGCACTCTTGGAAAGTAAGGAAATTTTACTTTATTTTAGAATATGTTTCTGATTTAAAAGGTCCCACTTTGATATAATTCAAGGATAAGGTGATAAGGGTTCTAAATATACCCATATAATAGGTTTTGGACAAGAGTAGTTCTTATATTTTACATTATCTTTTCATTTTATTTAAAACGATAAATAATGAGGTAATCGATGCATCATCATGATGTCATAATTAATTTAATTTATTTAATGTCTAAAAATTTAAAAAAAATATCATGATGTAGTAAATATTTTTATCTTTATAATGAATACTTATAGTCAAAAATATGACTTTTATAACCCCATTTAAATTTTTTTTAGTAAAACAACTCATGTTTGTGACATTTTTATTTTAACTTTAAATAAAAAGTTATTTATTTTATTTTCTTACCAAAGTGGCTCCATGGGGTCCCCAAGTTGACCCATGGATTTTATTGGTCGTCGATGACACATCCCATGAGGGTAGAACAAGTGTCTAGGTCATTTCATACTATTAAAACATTATTTTTACCTTAAATTACACTAATTACCTCTAATCACGATTAAAAACGTAAAAGTTACTATTCACCAAAAATTATTTTAATCCCATTGAAGTAAATTTTACTTCTTAATGAGAACCATGTATGTTGGATTTTTTAAATTCAAAACACAGAGGTGCTAAAATTTCATTTAAATGAAAAATTAGTTTTTTAAGTACAACTTAGTTGTTTCACTATTCATCAAAAATTGAAGTTTTTCAGAAAAATACCAAAACATCACCCTAAGCTATATTTGATATTCCAAATTCAAAAATGTTTTCTATTTTAGAAAATTCAAAACATGTAAGTTGCATTAATTAATTTAATAATTAATTCCCGCTGTCAAGACAAATAGCGTGTTTTTATGAAACAAAATGTATCAAAAGATTGACACTAGTTTAAATCTGATTTCGAAGTGAAATTAATTCCAATGACCACTATTGGATTAAATAGTAAAAATAGATTCTAATTTCACTTTAAAATCAATTAAAAAGATTATCTAACTATATAAATAAATTATATTAAAAAGTGGTTTTGAATTAAAATACAACACTTTTCACTATTCATTAAAAAATGATCTTTATCATAAAAATACCAAAAATTTACAGAATATAAATTTTGATGTCCTGATTCTAAAGAAAAATTTTATTTTTGCAACTAATATTTTCAAAACTATAAAAGAAGGGTTCTCCATGAAAAGTCGGTTAATCGACCTTTTAAAGAATATTAAATGATTTATGCTTAAACTTGGATTCATTTCCATTTTCTGCCTCTAACATTTATTGGATAAAAGTAAAAATATTTTACAAACATATATAATCATTTTTTAGTTAGTTCCGTTCATTCCTGCCATTACAACAGCTAGGCGTTAACTACCTTTTAAAATAATATTATTTTATTATTAGAGTGCAACTTAAGATTTCAAAGGAACTCGTTGTTGCGTATTGGGTAAGCCATTGGGCATAGCGTTACCTTTAAATTAATATTGACATTTTATTCAAAAATAGGGATAAATATAAAAAATTTATATTCTTTATTTACCTGGGGTGTTACACTCCACGTCCATCAGTCTACTACGTGTACCAACTCGTTGTAAGTTCCGCCTATGGGTACCATCCAGTCCTGGTACTCTCAAAATTAGACAGTGTTATCAGTAGTCTACATCCAACACAACAAGGTGTGGGCATAACCCACGCAGGGTTGAGTATAACGATACCCAGTAGGGATCCTAAGACTCTCAAGGTCTCATAAATCCACCAAGGATAAACCAAAAATAAGGAATCAATAGATAATCCTTCATTGGTATATGACCATACATATACATAAGTTATTAAGTAATCCATCTCAATCATGATGAAAACACAAAATTACCCACTCACCTCGAAGAAGGATTTTATTCTAGGGGTTTTATCAAGAAACATCCCCGGTCACCTTATCGAAACATCGAATTCAGGAGAAATCCTTCTCTATCGAGTATAGTGGGTATGTTATGACACCAGGTGTGCTTCCCACTGACCTTGGACTACTGATGTACCTCTCCTGTCAAGTATTGTGGGCCTGCTGCATCACACAGAGGTGATCTGCACCGTGGGTCTGCCACGCCACTGTGCGAGCTCCCCCTCAAATCCTACTGAGGTACTTCTCCTTTCGAGTACCGTATTTCTTCCGCATCACAGAAATGCTCTCCCCACCTAGGGTCTACCGTGTCACCAATTTGCTCTCCACTTGGCCTATAGAGTAACTAAGAGTCAAAATAGTCTGCAATCGTCTTGTCTCAGCCAACTACTAGGTCTCCACACTATGCTCACTCGTCTCCGTGAGGATCTGCTCCACGTGATACTGGTCGATACACTAACTGTCACTAAATCCCATGAAGAATTATCTCAAGGTCTTCCATGACATAGGGGTCTCAACGCAGTAGACGGTGCGTCAATACGACGCCCTGTATGTGAGTTATTAGCCTTTTAGTCACGGGGCCTAATTCGATTCGTGAACGATCCAAACTAACTATATCTCAACTATACCCCAAAATCTACTGGGGTATACTCAAATGGGACCTTCATGCTCCAAGATTTCTTATGCCACTGACGGTTCATTAAATGGATGTCTGGTGCCAATTATATGGCCGAAGGGGCGTATTTGGTTGTAGTGGACCTAGGTTTGGCCCATCCCGGTCGGGCCGACCTTTCCCATCTAGCCTGGGTCAACTCGGCCTGTTGGGTGGGCCAACCCTTTGGGTTTGTCCCAACCTACTGTTCCCATCCTAGTAGGCCGCGAGGGGTCGCGGAGGGCTGTGAGGTTGTGGACCGGCCGTGAGGGCGCGGGTTAGCATGAGGGAGGTTCAGCTCGGAGGGCGCTGCGAGGGCGGATTTGCCCGGGGCGCGGGTCCGGTTTGGCTCGGAGGGCAGATGTGGCACGACTCGGAGTGGCTCGGCTCGGGGGACATGGTGGTGCTGCCAGGATTGGTTCGGCCAGCGGCTGGCGTGATTGGGGCCGGTTTGGCTGGGAGCCAGAGTGGCTGGGGCACGGCGTAGCATTAGTTTGGTCGACGGGTGGTGCCACCGACGGATGGAACAACCATTGAGGGCGTGGTCGATGGGCGGTGTGACCTTGGTGGCTCGGCTGGTTCGGACAGGGCGCCAGAAGGGGCCGTGCAGGTTGTGGTGATTGTGGGGGGTGACGTCATTTCCTTAGTCGCATCTGTCATCTTCCTTCATTTTGATGAACACCACAAAGAAGAATGGATGAGGGGGTTGGGCCATGTAAATTTATCCCGCACCCTCCATGTTTAGAGTTGTAACAATTTGCTAAACATTAATCATTAATCAAGAATGAGGATATTAATCAAGAAGATTCATGAATTTAATAACCATCCCTACCTCATTCTTTGATGATGGCACATGAAGAAGTACAGACGTCGGTTCGCTGTGGATGAGTACATCCCACGTCGGAAGTAGTCGCGAGGAAGAAGGTCAAAGGATTTTGGAGTTCTTCATTGGCAGAGCATTCTTCATTGGGGAGCATAATCCTCCATGTGTTGGGCGTCGCGTCGATTTACCAGTGGTTCTTCACATGGGGAAGCCATCCCAAATCATCCTCCCATGCTCCATATATATAGGGGAGGGGAAAGGGTTGGTAACGATCGTGTAATTTATGACGGTTCATTTAATATAAACCTTCTTAAATTCTAATGACGTTGTTACATAAAATTTAAAACAGGTCAATCCAATTAATTTACGTTGGCATAACAATGTGTTGTGTTGGCAGAATTTAATGGTTTGTGCATTGGCACAAATAAGGTGGAGGATTTCAAGAGGCTCTCCCTCATTAATTGTGTGAGTTGAGGGTTTCTCGCAATTAATGGAGGGTTTCAAGGGGGTTTAATCCAAGGTGGTCCCCACCCCCATAACCTCTCTCGGGAGTTTGTGGTTACGGTGGTCCCCACTACATTAATCTCTTATGGGAGGTAAATGTATGATGGGTCCCACTTATCATCTTCCACATGTAGGATAAAACTTATTTGGTCCCACCTCCACAATATTCACATGGGTGCTTCAAATAAAAATAAAATGTCTTCAAAATTTTATTTCTATTTTATTCCTTCACGAAAAACCAAAAAAAACATTCACCCTCGACCAACTACTGTTGAGGTGAAGGTCTCTTTAAGAAAATACCAGCACTGCAAGTTCAACGGTTCCTTCAGACTTCAATTCTGAGCACTGCTTTAAAGGTTATTAAAACCCACTCATATATTTACTGAACATACCAGAAAAAAAGTTACAAAATTATTACAAAACTCCGTTGACCTACGCTGGTCAGGGATAGGCGCTCTTCCCAAGTGAAACATGGCCCAAGGAACCCAATTTTACTTTCGGATTTCCAATCTGAGTTACCATTTAAATTTTAAGGATTTTACAATAAAATAATTTTCACTTAATTATTTTATTTACAGCCAAAAACTAACTTTTATGGGGGCCTACGCGAGCCAAACTTAGTATTTTCTTAAATAAATCATTCCTTCAAAAGTTTAGTGGTTGTCCGGGATTTTTATCAGAGTTACCATATTTTAGTTATAGTCATTTAAAAAATATAATAACTTATTTAATTATTTTATATACGGTTATGCCATTTTGGGGTTTTCTCACAGGAGGCCCATGCAGACTAAACTTAAGTCACATAAAGGGTAATCCCGCCATCTAAAGAGCAATGGTTCCCTCAGATATCTGATCTGGGTAACCATTTAGGAGTTATTTCGGTTTTTCAGGGAAACTTCTTACACGCGCTAAATAAAGCTTATCTAAACTTCGACAGATCATTTTAGGCACTCCGGGCCTCGGAATCACACGCTGTAAATTTTTGCGGACATGTAAAATTCCCATTCATTTATGAAAAACATTTACATTAAAATTTTGGGTATTTAGATTCTCCCATCCTCAGGGATCTATGTCCCCAGAAGCCACAACTCAAACTAGGTAATCACCTAGGGGGTACTGAGCATGCATCTGATCCTCCTGCTCCCATGTGCTCTCCGAGAGGTTCCTGTGCTACCAGTGAACATACACCAGAGGTATTGACCATCCACGAAGGACCCGCTCATGTTGATCTTCAATCTCTACTAAAACCTCCTTAAAATTCGCCCCATCATCAATGTCCATCTCGAAATGGTCGATGATGTGAGAAGGGACATCCATGTATCTCCTCAGCTAGGATATGTGGAAGACGTCATGCACCCGGTGCAACTGAGGTAGAAGAGATAAGTGGTATGACACCTTGCCAACTCTTATAAGGACCAGAAAATGTCCGATGAATCTCCGAGATAACTTTCCACCTCATCCAAATCTCTACAAACCTCATCGAGGTGATACACATAGAAAGACATGGTCACTAACTTCAAACACCAGACGTCTCTATATCCTGTCAGCATACGACATCTGCCTACTATGTACAGTTTTTATCTACTCCTGGATTATCTGAACCTTCTCTATGGTAGCTCGTACCATCTCTATTCCCACTAGGGCTGACTCTCCTGGGTCAGTCATGCACAAAGGTGATCTGCAAGGTTGCCTGTATAATGCCTCAAAAAGTGACATCCCAATAGTGGAGTGATAGTTGTTGTCGAATGAAAAGTCCACCAATGGAACTTGATCATCCCAGTTGTGACTGAAGTCGAGGACAAAAGTACGTAGCATTTACTCGAGGTTTTGAATGGTCCGATCATCCTGACCAACTGTATGAGGATTGAAGGCGGTGCTCAGATGATGTTGTGTCTTAAAAGCCTCCTACAACCCCTTCAGTTGCCAGAAAGTAAAACATGCATCATGATCTGAGAAAATCATCAAATGTAATCCATGTATCCTCACAATATCATGCACATAGAGGCATCCCAATTTCTCTACTGAACCCTGATCTCTAATCCATAGGAAGTGGGCTGACTTGGTGAGTCAGCCAACGATCACCCAAATCGAGTCATAACCCCGAGATATATGTGGAAGCCCTATCACAAAGTCCATTGATATCCCATCCCACTTCCACTCTAGGACCTCTAACGGATGAACTAAACCTACTTGTACCTGATTCTCCACCTTCATTTTATGATAAGTGAGGAACTGAGAAACAAACTCTACAACTTCATTCTTCATTCCTGGCCACCAGTGCTGTCATCGGAGATCCTGGTACATCTTTGTCCCTCTTGGATGTACCACTAGAGGGGAAGTGTGGAAGTCCCCCAAAACTTAATCTTGGTGTGACATTGGTACCATGGTATGTCCTCTGAAGAGGATTATGTGCTCCGCACGTTGAAAAAATACATTAGGTGCTTGTCTAGTGGATATTTGATTTCATTGAGTCTAGAAATCAGCATCCCCACACTGTGCCTCTATGAACCACTGAATATGTGGGGGAGTGACTGTACGAGACTGATAAAAACATGCTCCATCTCAATATACAAAGGATATCTGCAAGCGGCTAGCTGCTCTTCCACCTCACTCAGCAGCTGTAGGCTGGACATCCAACCAAATGCATCTGTAACCATGTTCCCCTTAACTGGGGTATAGACTATATTTATGTCATAATCCTGGAGGAACTCTAGAAACTATTGGTTGGAACTGAAAACTCAAAAATTCTATTTCCCCGAGGGTGAGGCTGGCCGACTCTTGAGGTATCAGTCACACCCTCCTATACAATTGTTTATCTTATGCTACCTAGGATTCCTTTTTTTTCTGACTCAGGAAAATCAAATCCCAACGGTGTTGATAACCACAAAATATTTTCCCAATAAAGTCAACATGAGTATGAATTTTGGATGTCCAGTCATTCCCAAACTAACGTCGTAAGGCCTCGATGCTACCACTAAGAGGTTCCAATCGAAACTATCGCCTCAAGGATCAGATCACTCCATCAGCGTAGGTGTGATTATCAAGTCTCCTCCCAAAGGTAACTCCAAAAATGAGGGTCAAGTCAATGGTTTAACTAGAAACTCTAGGTCTTGGATATGATTCATGTAAGGAAGGAATTATTGGTACCTATTGTTATTGATATGAGAACTATTAGTATACAAAGACCATACCTCGAATCATTCATAGAGCCCTAGTTTTTCATTCCATGACCACATGCCGCTACACTCTTCCCCCATCTTCTAGATCCCATAGCCTAGAATGGACCATAAAGGGGGAGGGGTTTTAATAAGTTGAAATGTACACCACATCATGTTCCTCCCCTAGCTCTGCTTCTACATTGGCATCGCTGCAGATTCATCTGGCCCAAACACTTCATCTTCCCAAAACATTTTTACATGCTCAAGTCTCTAAAACTGGTTCTAGTTTCATTCTTTCCCACTACTAACATTCACTGGCTGGATCCGCTCATCCAACAAATATTAAAACACAATGGTCCTCTCTAGCACCTTAATATAAATAGGAATTCATAGAAGAATAGTTCTAGATTGGATTCCCTAAAGACACCTCACATAGAGGTCCGATATCTAGCTCACCGATCGTATTGTATTCATCGAGTACCAGGAATGATCGGTACACCTTGATGAATACGTAACTACCGACATGTTGTCCTGCCGAAGCTATAGAAGCTCTAGTGAAATCTCAGCCACCTCCTCAATCCAGTCGTCAGCCGCCTGTGAGTCAGCTCACATTAAAACCTGAGGGGTATCTAAAGATTAATCACGCATAAGGCATTAAGCCTATATGTCTCCTTTACCGATACCCCTGATTGTAACTACTGACAAACGGGTAGGGATATAGATGGCACACTACCTGATAGTACAATCTCAGGTAATGGTCCATGTACTGAAGCCTCATCACTTTGCGGACCATCCTCATGGTCTCTCACTGATGAATTTTAGAAGCTAAGGTCACGATCTGCCCAATTAGTGTCTCATCTAGGTGGAAGACTCTAGTAACCGCCTCAAGGTATCCCTCAACTATGTGGGAAACTATCTCACTTCGAAACCTCATAGGCCTATGCTAGTGAAACTCATGTGACACGCTGAGTCGGCGTGCATTGTCTGCCAGTGCGGATGGTGGTATCTACTTCCCCATGGGTAGTGGTGGGGATAGTACACCACCAGATGATTCTAACAATGTAGAGGGACCTACACCGGAACCTCATCGTTCGATGGGCTATCAATACGTACACCTCTCAAAACTCTAGTAGGTTGTCTGTGTGGAGGAATTATGAAAATAAACGGGAGAATTATAGTTAAAAGTTATATCTATTAGGCTGAATTGGTGAGATGGATTAAAGAAAACTTTTAAAAACACACACTCAATCAGTTTTTTCATGCACTGAGTAAGAAATCAGAAGTCAGGGTCCTAGTGTATGGATACATCATCCGCCTAACCAACACAGGACTCCCTGAAAAAAAACACCCTCACTACATTTAATAATATTGCTTCACAGAAAATATCAGAGTCCCAAGTTCTATAGTAGAACCGACTCCTCTGATACCAATTTTTTAGGACCCATCCCCCGGGGCCCATGTCGTGACTACCCCATGCCTACCTTCTATATACTAGGTGCTGGAAACTAGCACCAAAGGCATAATTCCCTAAATATTGGAAGGCATTTCCTTTAAAACTTATAAACGCACACAAAAAAAGCACACAGATCGATACAAAACACTATGTAAATTGTATAACAAAAGAGTTTTGAAAAGTAAAAGGGGTTGTTAATACAAGCCCAATTGTAAAGTACAAGGTAATAGAAGTACAAGTACAATTGAATAAAATAACAACAGCTTTTGGGTCATCCTCCAGGATTCCTATCTGATGGGTAGGTACAGATAGCCTCTTCATCACTCCATATTCTTCAGTATCCTATGTGTACCGACTCGTCATAAGGTACACCCCCAGTAATCATCTAGTCCTGGTACTCTCAGTATCAATCAACATTGTCTTTTATCAACATCCGACAAAAAAAGGTGCGAGCATTGCTCTTTTAGGAGTGAGTATAACGATACTCAATAGGAACCCCAAGACCCTCAACGTCTCATAATTACACATAGGATAATCCCCAAAGTAAGGAATTAACTGATTACTCTACGTAGTTATATTCCCATACATATGCAAAACATACAAAGTAATCTATCTCAATCATGAGGAAAACACTAAAGTACTGACTTAGCTCAAACAATGAGTTTATTCTAGGGGTAGTATCAAGTAACATCCCAAGTCACATTATAGAAACCTCGGCTGCTGGATAACTCCTCGTCTGTCAATTACAGTGGGCCTGCCATGACACCAAGAGAACATCCCACTAACTTTGGACTTCTAAGGTACTCATCTTGTCAAGTACTATCGGTCTGCTGCATCACACAGAGGCACTCCCAATCGTGGGTCAGTCATGTCACCAAGTGCACTTCCCTTAAAAGATTTCTGAGGTACTCTTCCTGTTGAGTATTGTGGTCCTGCCACATCACATAGATGCACTCCCCACCGTAGGTCTACAACATCACCAAGAATCTCCCCACTGGGCCTGTAGAGTCACTCCGAGTCAAAATGGTCAGTAGTCGTAAGGTCTCATCCAGTTACTGGGTCTCCGCAATTTGGTCGCTCAACTTTGGAATAATTCACTCTACGAGCTACTGGTCTATAGTCAAACTTTCATGAAGTCCCATGAAGATGTATCTCATTGGTATTTCACATCATAGGGGTCTCAACGCATCAGACAGTGCGTCAATCAGACTCCTTTTCTGTGAGTTATTAGCCATTTAGTCTCAGGGGCTCAGTTGGATTTGTGCACGATCCAACTTGTATGTATCTCATCTATACCCAAAATTACATTGGGGTGTACTCAATGAGACCATCATGATCCATGATTTCCAGTGCTGTTGGCTGTTCGTCAAACAGACATTCAGTGCCAAAGATATGGCCGAAAGAGCAAAATGGGTCATAGTGGGCCTGAGTCTGGTCCGTCCCGGTTAGACAGACCTGGCCCAGTCGAGACTAGGCCGACCTGGTTCTGGTGGCTGGCCCATTGGGTTCGGCCCGACCTGCTGGGACTAGCCTAGAAGGCCTTGAGGGGTCACAGAGGGCCGTGAGGGCAAAGACCGGCCGCGAGGACACGGTCCGGCCATGGGTCAGTGCAAGGGCAGCTCGGCCTGAAGGGCTCTGCGAGGGCGGCTCAACCTAGGGCGCAGGTCTGGCTCATCTTGGAGGGACACAGGGGCACGGCTCGGGGTGGCTCGGCTTGGGGGTCAAGGTGGCGACGCTGGGGCCGGAGCGGCCGTGGAGAGGCATAGCTTCGGTTCGGCTGGAGGGTGGCATGGCCAGAGGATGGCACGACCGATGGGTGGTGTGGTCGGTGGGGGAGCAGCCGACAGGGGGCGTGGGCAGGGCGGCTCGACTGGTTCGGCCGGGGCACCGTGAGGGGTAGCGCAGGCCGCAGTGGCCTTGGGTGGCCGTTTCATTGCCTTCATCACCCCTATCATCTTCTATCATTCTGATGAACACCACAAAGAAGAACAACAGAGGGGGCCATGCACTATTAATTTCTCCCACAACATCCACGTTTAGAGTGGTAGCAAGTGGCTAAACCATAATCATGAATCAAGAAGGAGGATATTAATCTAGAATATTCACGAATTTAATAACCATAGCTACCTCGTTTTTTGATGTTGGTGCTGGAAGAAGTACGAACATCGGTTCACCATGGATGAGTATATACCATGTTAGAAGTAGTCTCGATGAAGATGGTTGAAGGAGGTCTGCATTCTTCTTTGGTGGATCGTTCTTCGATCGGGAGCGTAATCCTCCAAGTGTTGGGCATCGCTTCACATTATCAGTGCTTCGTCACTTGGAAAATTCTTCCCAAATCATCCTCCCAAACTCCATATATATAAGAAAGGGGAAATGGTAGGTAACGATTGTGGAATTTATGATGGTTCATTTAATTGGAACCTTCCTAAATTCCAACGATGATGTTGTGTAAAATTTAAAAAGGGTTTAGCCAATTAATTTACTCTGGCATAAAAAAGTGGTGCGTTAGCACAATTTAATAGTATGTGCATTGGCACAATTAAGGTGGAGGTGGTCAACAGGCTCTCCCATATTAATTGTGGGAGTTGGGGGTTTCTCCCAATTAAAGGGGGGGTTTAATCCCGGGTGGTCCCCACCACCATAACCTCTCATGGGAGGTTATGGTTTGGGTAGTCCCCACCACCTTAACCTCTCATTGGAGGTTAAGGTATGGTGGTCCCCAATTCTCAACTTTCACATGTTGGATAAAACTACTGTGGTCCCATGTCCAAAATATTGACATGGGTGCTTCAAATAAAAATAAAATGTTTTCACAATTTTAATTTTATTTTATTCCTTCACGAAAAACCCTAAAACTAACATTCACCCTCGACCAACTTCCTTCATGGTGAATGACTCCTTATGGGAATATCAGCACTGTAATTTCAACGATGCCCTCAAATTTCAATTATGAGAACCGGTTTAAAAGTTATAAAAATCCTCTTGTACGTTTACTGAACGTACCAGAAAAAAATTTCGGAAAATTATTCCAATAAACCATTGACTGGTGCTAGTTGAGGTTAGGCTCTGCCCAAGTGAAACATGCCCCAACGAACCCAGTTGTACTCTCAGATTTTTAATTAGAGTTACCATTTAAATTATATGGATTTTAAAATAAAATAATTGTCACTTAATTATTTTATTTAAGCTAAATAATAACATTAACTATTGGCCCATGCTGGCCAAAGTTAGTATCTTCTTAAATCAAGCATGCCCTCACAAGTTTAGCAGTGGTCTCAATTTTTTAATCTGAGCTACCATTTTTGCGTTATAAGCATTTGAAATATAAAATAATTTATTTAATGATTTTATTTATGGTTATTCCATTTTTGGGTTTTCTCATAGGAGGCTCACACAGACTGAACTTAAGTCGCGCTTAGGTAAACCCTCTATCCTGAGTGCAACGGTGCCCTCGAATTTCTGATCCGAGTAACCGTTTTAGAGTTATTACACATTTTCAGGAAAAATTTGTACGCATGCTAAATAATCCATAAAAAACTTTGAGGGATCATTCCACACACTCTGAGCCTCGGAATCACGTGCCGCAAATTATCACATACTCGTAAAATTCTTATTTATTTATGAAAACAATTTACATGAAAATTCCGGGTCATTACACATATTGATCAAAACTAAAAGGGGAATTGATATGAAAATTGAACCACATGAAACCAAATATGGAATACATTTTATAAAATTCAATTTCTATATGTGGTATAAAATAAAATTTATGTAAACAAAAAAAAGAGTTGAAAATCGTTTTTCATAAAAATGGATTTTTAATTAAAAATGTTTTTATATGAAATTTCACAAAGAAATTAAGTAAACTAAACATAAATAAGATATTAATAAAATAATATATTAATTTTTTATTATATTAATTAAATAAAAAAATGGGACTATGTAATTTCTTGATCCCAAAATATAGTAAAAAATGGTATTTCCGATTATTCGCTATAAAATCAATCTTTTCATAAAAATGAAATAATTTCAAAAAAAAATTAAATTTTATATGATGATTTAAAAAAAGATTTAAATTTTAAAAAATGAAATTTATATATTTTATTTTGATTAATTATAATATTTTTTAAGACAAAGTGGTAAAATAAATTTTTTAAGAAAAAATATTTATAAATCATAAAACAATCATACTTAAAATTGTGTATATATTTTTTATGTATTAATAGAAGAATTTTATTGACTATCTAAATTATATATACATAATTTATCATAAAAAACTATTCAAACATTCCAATTCAATATCTACCAGATAATTTTTAAATATAAAAATAATATTGTAATAGTATAATGGGGTTCATTTAGACTCGATGGTGAATGTTATGTGACATATTGAACATAGATCTATTTTAAAATATTAGAGTTTCAATTTAATCTGTACATTGGAATTTATTATCACATTTATATATATTTCATAAATATTTTAATCCTATTCATACCCAGTAAATTAATTACTAGGTTAAAACAATAATATTTAATTAATAACATCATATTGTTCATTTAGGCATTGTTCGACGTGCCATATACACCATAAAATATAGTTTTCATTTGAAAATTATTTGTTCTATCAAATACTATTCTAGTTATTTCATTATAGGGACCCTCATTATCAATGGAATAGAAATTTTTTATCACCTTAAAGGTTCCACCATCCGATAAGAATATTAATAGAGCTATAATTTATTAGGGTAATATATGATCCAAAGGGTGTACCATAGTCTACATTCCCTGAACATGTGGGTATAGTGGTTTAATTATATTCTTAAATGACGGATTCCTAGAATAACAATTTTGGATAATAAAAACATTACTGTTGATGTTGGGATGTTCAAGGATTGAGAGTTGAGGATATATTTTTTCTCTTTTAAAGGACCTTTGTGAGACTTTTCCGCAATGTTGGTATTAGAGGATACTTATCCCTTATTAGAGTTCATAAAATTCATTTCCCTATCTACGGATAATAAATATTAATCTCCCTATTGATATAGTGGATGATTGTTCAGTCTAGTACTACAATCATGATGTGTGTCTCTTAATGACACTAAGGTGAAGAGGACCCCCTAATGTTTACAAGATGATGTGGTCACCCTAGAGATAATTGGGACAAATTTTATCTTTAGTTATACTAGTGTAAAATGGTTTATTTTTAAAATGAACCTATAAAAATAATTTAACATGTTGATAGGGGTGTCCAAATATGTTATTAACAACATCGTTCTCTAGTGTGTTTTTTGGTAGTGTACCTTATCATTAGCATTGTGAACATTGGAAGGAAGGGGTCTATAATGGATCTTATTAGTGATTTTGACCCTATAGAAACCCAATTACCATCAATTTATATTAATTTCATTATATTTTTTGGAATAATAATCCCACCTTAAGTGATTTGGAGAATATAGATTAAGTCTAGCGTGTGGAGAGATCTGGGTTGTCTCTTCATCTTTTAAAATGTCACACATATGGAGCCTGTCACGACCCGTCCTCGGGGCCCGTGCCGTGACTACCCCAAGCCCGCCTTCCATAGGCCAGGAGCTGGCGACTAGAACCAAAGGCGTAAAATCCCGATTACTGGGAAGGCATTGCCTTTTTAAAATAAATCAAGCACCACAGAGTACAAACAGAAGAAAAACACTAAGTACAAAAGAAAAGCTGAAAAGTAAATGGGCCAGAATACAAACCCAAAAGAAAGTACAACTACAACTGAACAAGGTACAACAGAAAAAAGACAAACAACTAGAAGAAGGAAGCAGCTCCTGGGTCGTCCTCCTCGGATCCAACCTGAAGGGTAGGTATAGATGGCGCAGCTCCTGGTCGTCCACCACGGATCCTACCTGAAGGGTAGGTACAGATAGCCTCCTCCACGCTCTCACCCGTCAACCTCCTATGTGTGTCGTCACATCGTGAATTCCACCTCCGGACACTGACTCATCGTGTAGTCCACCTCCGGGTACTCACTCGTCCTGAGGTCCACCTCCGTGTACCGTCCAGTCCTCGAACACTCGGCCTCCGTCAGCACTGCCTGTCGTCTGCAACCAACACAATGAGGTGCAGGCATAGCCCGTGCAGGGGTGAGTATAACGATACTCAGTAGGGACCCCGAGACCCTCAAGGTATCACTAAAACCAACAAGGTTAACCACAAAGAAGGTCTCCACAGAAAACCTCTACTTAGGTATATGCCCATACATATACCTAACTTATCAAGTAACCCATCTCAATCATGAGGTAAACACAAAGGTCAAAAGACTCAGCTCAAACCAGGATTTTCATCATCGAAACCGTAACTGCTGAAGAGCTCCGTCTCTAGAGTGTACAGTGGTCCGGTCATGACTCAGAGGTGCTGCTCACTAACCTAGGACTGCTGAGGTACTCCTCCTATCAAGTATCGCGGGTCAGCCACCCAAACACAGTAGTGCTTCCCGCCGGGGTATGTCACCCAAACACAGTAGTGCACACCCCCAAGTAGCCTGCTGAGGTACTCTCCGGACGAGTACCGCGGGTCTGCACTGTCACACAGGTAGTGCTCTGTCCACCAGGGGTCTGCACCTCAGAAAGTAGTTCTCTGTCCACTGGGCTAGTCGACTCACTCCAAGTCGAGTCCGTCAAGCAGTCGTCAGGTCTCAGTCGGCTACACGGTCTTCGTACTCCGTACGCTCGTCTCTGGGAGGGTCTTCTCCACGAGCTACATGTCGATACTCCATGTATCTCAATTTACCACAAAGAAGTATCTAAAAGGACCGCCTCGTCATAGGGGTCTTAACGCAATAGACGACCCGTCAATCAGACGTCCGGTCTGTGAGTTATTAGCCTTTTCGTCCCAGGGGCCCGATTGGTTTCGTGTGCGAACCAAATCCGGACGTATCTCAACTGTACCCTGAAATCTCATAGGGTATACACATAGGGACCATTTCTCAACGTGATCACCAACGCTGCTGATGGTTCGTCAAATAGACGTCCGGTCTGAAAGATATCATCTTTTTCGTTCCAGGGGTCTGGTTGGATTTCGGGAACAATCCAACCCGGACAAACTCCATAGTGTCCAAAACTCGGGCGAAGCATGCCAAAACTTCTGTCTCATCAAGAGTAAAACAACGAGACAGACGGCGCGTCATTTAGATGCCCGGTCTGTGAGTTATTGGCTTTTTCGTTCCAGGGGCCCGGTTTGTTTCGTGAGCGAACCAACCCGACCGCACTCCGACGGCATCCAAACCTTGAGCGGAGTAAGCCAAAAGATCCGTCTCACTTAGAAAAAACCATCAAAGTCACGACATGTCAATCGGACGTCCGGAGCTCATGATACGAGTGTTTCTGCTCCGAGGGCCCGGTTTGTTTCGTGTACGAACCAACCCGTCCGAACTCAAAGTAATCCAAAACCTTGAGTGCGATATACCGAAACGACCGTCTCAATACAAGGATCGTGTTTCCGTTGACGGCTCGTCGTTCGGAGGCCCGTATCTCATGTTATAGGCATTTGACCGAAAACGGTCTGAAGACGGGGGTCTGGGCCCGGGCCGACCCGTCCCGACCCCCCTAGGTCGGCCCGAACCAGGTCGACCCGACCCAGGTTTGACCAAGCTGGACCAGCCCAGCCGGCGCGGCCCGGCCCGGCCTAGGCGCGACCCAGCCAAATCGGCGGGTCGGCTCGACGGCTACGGCCGAGCCGAGGGCGGGGGGCGTGCTGCCCCCAAGGATAAGAAGTGCGGACCCTCGTGGGGCCGCCCCGAGTCAACTGGATGTGGCGGTTGGGCCGCATCCCTCCACCTGTTCCGCACGGCCGCAGAACCGCGTCGCTGCCGTGGCAGGTTTTGCCGTCGGCCCTGCCGCCGCCTCCGACCGCCGGTGCCGCGGCGCCGGCGTGGCGCACCAGCGGGAGTTTCCGCGAGCCACCGGACGCGCTCCGGTGGTCCGTTTTGTGTGCGGTCTTCGCCAGTGGTCCTCCCGGGACCCGATCTTCACTGCGAGGCTCTCAAATCGTCTTCGCGGCCCGCTTCATCGCCACCCGTCAATCCACACGTCAAAACAAAACATGTCGTCTTCGCGGTTCTCTAGCGCGGCGTGCTGGCGTCGCGCCCCTTTGTCGTGGCCCGACTCCGTCCGCGGATATCTTCGGGTTTCTTCGACGCGGCGCGACGGCGTCACGTGCTTGTTCTTCCTTTCACGGCACGACGCGAAGGTGCCGCACACATCTTCCGCATTAATCCTCATGGTGCGACGACACCATGCTTTCTCGTACCAACCACAAGAAACCAACACGAAAAAAAGCCAATACAAACCCCTACATTGGGTATAAGTCGATCGGAAGGAGGCGTCGTCGTTTGAGGTTCGTCGCGGTACGGCGTCGCGAGGATGATGACGTCGAAGGGGGACGTCGGCGTTCGTCCAAATCGAGGGAAGGCGAAGCCGTCGTCGCTTGCTACCCGATTCCGCTTCCGAGCTTGTTCATCGATCTATTGACGATGAAGGGGAAGAAGAAGATCCATTGAAGAGTCTCGCCGCGGAAGGGGAGAAATTATGTGGAAGGAAAACGAGCGTTCTTCGTCAGAGGTGGCGCGTTCTTCACGTTCTTCGCATTCTTCGTGTTCTTCGTGTTCTTCGTCGAAGAATGAAGAATTCTCCCTCTGCTCTCTCAAAGGTTTTACACAACACAAACCCCTCAACAAAAAAATAAAATAAGTCCTTAACTTATTTTATTATCAACTTAAGAATTTGAAAAACAAAAGATAAGAAACGATCAATTAATTTGAGTAATTAATTGTAAAACATAACTGCCCAATTAAATTGGGGCATTTCTTAACCAGAAAAACGCACAGTTGACTTCTTTTAATAGGGGGTGCGGGTGCGTTACTTAAGAAGAAAGGAAACGGTGGGGCTCATGCGGGCCCCACCTCACAAATATCCTACCAAGTGGGTAGGATATTTTGAATTGCACCATATCCACTTCAACCCAGCTTAAGAAGCTTTTAAGTGGTATTTAAGCTGCTTTAAGTGAAGTAAAATAAAATTTTCATACAACATTATATTTTTTCTTAACATAAACCCCAAATATTCAAAAGCACAACCGAGCAAACGCAACTCCGAAAGAGGCGTTTCTAAGCAAAAACCAGCGCTTCGATTTCATCGGTGCCCTTGGAATTTGATTCTGAGCACCGGTTCAAAAGTTAGAAAACCCGCTCGTTCGTTCACTGAACCTACCTGAGCCAAACTTCAGAAATTGATTCTGGGCACACCGGTCCTCGTAATCAGGTGCCGTCAGAAACTGCGCTCTTGTAAAATTCCAACGAAAATTTAGAAAAAAATTTCCCTTGAAATTTCTGGGTCTTTACATTACACCCACCTCAGGGCTTTACGTCCTCGTAAAGCTTTATCACAGACTAAGGTCACTAAGCGGTAGAAATCATGAATCTGATCCTTTCGCTCCCATGTGCTCACATGGAGGTTCCCGTACTGTCAAAGAAAGTGCACCAGAGGAATCGATCGTCCCCTTAGGATCCGCTCATGTCGATCCTCGATCCCCACAGGAACCTCTGTGCATGGCACCCTATCATCGACGTCCAACTCCCTGAGGTCGATGATGTGTGAAGAGTCAAGAACGTATCTCCTCAATTGAGATACGTGGAAGTCCTCGTGCACTAGGTGCAACTGAGGTGGATGGGTCAAGCGGTAAACCACCTCGCCTACCTAGCTGAGGACCTAAAAAGGACCATTGAACCTCGTAGATAACTTGCCTCCCTGGCAACATCTCCGTGAACCTCGTCGAGGTGAGACCCGTATAAGGATGTGATCGTCTTTCTCAAACTCCAGAGGTCTCCATTTTCTTATAGAACTAAAACTCCAAACGACTGCTGCTACAAGGGTAAGGTTGACCGACTCAAAAGTGAGCGGTCTCACCCTCCTGTGAAAGAGATCATCCAGTGCTGCCTGGGGTTTCCTTTTCGCCAACCAAGGAAAACCCATCCCGACGTTTTGCTAAAACTGTTAATTTGAGTATGAAAAGTTATTGTCCATTCCATACTCAAACTAACGTCGTAAGGCCTCGACGCTGCCACCAAGAGATTCCAACCAGAACTCTCGCCTCAAGGGTCTGACCACACCATTGGCGTAAGTGTGATTATCGAGTCTCCTCCCATGGTATCTCCAGACGTGAGGGTCAAGTCCACAGATTACCGAAAACTCTAGGTCCGGAACAAGATTAATGAAGGCAAGGAATGATTCATATCGACGTCTGTTACTACAGCAGCTATTAGTGGACACAGACAGTGCCTTGAATCATTTCTAGAGCCATTGGGTCACAATCCTTGACCGCATGCAGCCGCACTCTTCCTCCGCCATCCAGCTCCCTGAGCCTGGCGGGGATAACTAAAGCAGGTGGTTGTAGCATGTTAAGATGTACACCACCTCATACTGCTCTCCTAGTTCTACCTCCATGTCTTCCGCTTCGCAGACTCAACTCTATTTAAAGCTTCATCTTCTTTAACATTTAACACGCCCGAGTCTCTAAGACTGGCACTGGTTTCCTGTTTCTTACTGCACTGTGCAGTCTTCATCTGCTCCTGGATGAACTTCACCTCCTTTGCATACGATCAGGAAGACCTGGTAAAATTTCTCCTTTGCCGAAAAGAGAAACCAGGTCTCATCCCCTGGATGAACCACATTCGTTGCCTAATATAGTCAATCCCAACATGAATGCTGCATTCATGCCATGGATGACGTCGTAAGGCCTCGACGTAACTACCAAGAGATCCAACTGTCACCCTCGCCTCAAAGGGTCGAGTCACCCTGTCGGCCTCAGTGTGAGGTCATTGGGTCTCCTCCAGTAGAAATCTCGAAAGTGAGGGTCAAGTCAACAGTCTTAACCGGGACCACTCAGTATCAACCAAACAAAAATACAGGAAAGAAAACAAAGATAAGTGTCTTTTTATTATTTCAGCTCATTGTACAAAGACACGAATACAAAAAGAAACATGGAACTAGAAGTACAAAGGACGTATCCACTAGTTCCTCTCCTGCCCACCTGCTCTCAGAGCTCTACAACCTTGTCCACTGCTCGGCTGTTGCTCAAGCACCAGCCGCTGCTTCTGTCTCAGTGGCTCCTCCAACACCCGTTGATCAGCCGTATGAGGATTCGAAAAGTCACGTACCAGGTGACCCTTTCCACCACATGAGTAACACAACCTGCTTCTGGCACGCCAAGCTCTGCTCCCACCCCGGGTGCCCCGCACCACCGGTCCTAAAACCCGAGATCGTCCAACTGCTGGTCTGGTCCTCCTGGACCTCTGCATCATCTGTCTACTGCCCACAGATGACTCGACAACTGATCTAAAACCATGAGGAAATGGAAGAAGCTCATGTACACGCTCGGGGTGTAGAGATACTGGAACAAACTCCACCCTGAAGAAGGTCTCTAAGTCTTCCCATGCAATGGTCATCCCGTCGCAAAACTGGAACAAGTGACTCCACCACCTGCTGCTTCCTGAAGGAGGATGGCAGCAAAGATCACCATGAAGTCTGTCGGCATCCCTACTAGCCTGAAGACTCTCACCACAGCCTCCAGCCAATCCTCAGCCACCTGCGGGTCTGTCCCTCCCTGGAACCTGGGTGGCCTCTGGCGCTGGAACTCGTGCAGCGCACTCAAGTAGCATGCATCGCCTACTGCTGAGACTAGTGGCATCGGTGGCCCAACGTATGGTAGTACCTCTGGTGCCTCCGCTGGTGCCTCAACTGCAAGAGGGCCCTATACCGAAGCCTCGTCGATCGGTAAGCTGTCAGTATGCACATCCCTCTAGGCTCTAGCTGGTCGTCCGAGAAAAGGCATCCTGAAAGAAACAACGTGACACGATCAAACAATTATACCTGGTGAGCTGACCTGGTTCGAGATGTTTTAAGGGAAAACCTTTTAAAACACACATGCAATCAGTGTTTTCGTGCAAAAAGTCAGAAATCATTTTCAGGGTCCTGGTGTATGGATACATCGGCCGCCCGCACCAACACTGGACTCCCTGAACTGAAAACCACACTCGGTACCCTTAGCACTATTGCTTCACAGAAAGAAACATCAGAGTTATAAGTTCTGCTGTAGAACCGAACTCCTTTGATACCAATTTGTCCCGACCCGTCCTCGGAGCCCGTGCTGTGACTACCCCAAGCCCGCCTTCCATAGGCCAGGGGCTGGCGACTAGCACCAAAGGCGTAAAATCCTGATAACTGGGAAGGCATAGCCTTTATAAAATAAAACAAGCACCAAAGAGTACAAACGAAAGAAAAACACTAAGTACAAAATAAAAGATAAAAAGTAAATGGGCCGGAATACAAACCCAAAAGAAAGTACAACTACAAATGAACAAGGTACAACAGCAAAAAGACAAACAGCTGGAAGAAGGAATCAGCTCCTGGGTCATCCTCCTCGGATTCTACCTGAAGGGTAGGTACAGATTGCGCAACTCCTGGTCGTCCACCACAGATCCTACCTGAAGGGTAGGTACAGATAGCCTCCTCCACGCTCTCGTCCGTCAAACTCCTCTTTGAGTCGTCACGTCGTGATGTCCACCTCTGGACACTGACTCGTCATGTAGTCCACCTCCGGGTACTGACTCGTTGTGTAGTCCACCTCTGGGTACCGTCCAGTCCTCGAACACTCGGCCTCCATCAGCACTGCCTGTCATCTGCAACCAACACAACGAGGTGCGGTCATAGCCCGTGTAGGGGTGAGTATAACGATACTCAGTAGGGATCCCGATACCCTGAAGGCCTCACTAAAACCAACAAGGTTAACCACAAATAAGGTCTCAACAGATAACCTCCACTTATGTATGTTCCCATAAGTATACCTAAGTTATCAAATAACCCATCTCAATCATGAGGTAAACACAATGGTCAAAAGTCTCAGCTCAAACCAGGATTTTCATCATCGAAACCATAACTGCTGAAGAGATCCGTCTCTAGAGTGTATAGTGGTCCTGTCACGACTCTGAGTTACTGCTCACTAACCTAGGACTGCTGAGGTACTCCTCTTATCGAGTACCGCAGGACAGCCACCCAAACATAGTAGTGCTTCCCGCCGGGTTATGTCACCCAAACGCAGTAGTGCACACCCCCAAGTAGCCTACTGAGGTACTCTCCGGACGAGTACCGTGGGTCTGCACTGTCACACAGGTAGTGCTCCTTCCGGCAGGGGTCTGCATCTCAGAAATTAGTGCTCCGTCCACTGGGATAGTCGACTCACTCCAAGTCGAGTCGGTCATGCAGTCGCCAGGTCTCAGTCGGCTACACGGTCTCCGTACTCCGCACGCTCGTCTCTGGGAGGGTCTGCTCCACGAGATATAGGTCGATACTCCAAGTATCTCAAATTCCCACGAAGAAGTATCTCAAAGGACCGCCTCGTCATAGGGGTCTTAATGCAACAGACGGCCCGTCAATCGGACGTTTGGTCTGTGAGTTATTAGCCTTTTCGTCCAAGGGGCCCGGTTGGTTTCGTGTGCGCACCAAATACGTCTGTATCTCAACTGTCCCCGAACTCTCATAGGGAATACACATAGGGATCATTTCTCAACGTGATCACCAACGTCGCTGACGGTTCGTCAAACGGACGTCCGGTCTGAAAGATATCAGCTTTTCTGTTCCAGGGGCCTGGTTGGATTTCGGGTACAATCCAACCCGGCCAAACTTCATAGTGTCCAAAACTTGGGCGAAGCACGCCAACAGTTCCATCTAATCAAGAGTAAAACAACGAGACAGACAGCGCGTCATTCAGACGCCCGGTCTGTGAGTTATTGGCTTTTTCGTCCAGGGGCCCGGTTGGTTTCGTGAGCGAACCAACCCAACTGCACTCCGACTGCATCCAAACTTCAATCCGAGTAAGCCAAAGGATCCGTCTCACTTAGAGGAAACCATCAAAGATGACGGCACGTCAATCGGACGTCCGGAGCTCAAGATACGAGCGTTTCCGCTCCGAGGGCCCGGTTGGTTTCGTGTACGAAGCAACCCGGCCGAACTCAATGTAATCCGAAACCTTAACTGTAATATACCGAAACGACCGTCTCGATCCAAGGATCGTGTTTCCGTTGAAAGCACGTCATTCAGAGGCCCGTAGCTCATGTTACGGGCATTTGACCGAAAACGGTCCGAAGACGGGGGTCTGGGCCCGGGGCGACCCGACCTGACCCCCCCTGGGTTGGCCCGCTAATCGGGTCGAACCAGGTCCGACCCAGCTGGACCGGCCCGGCCGGCGCGGCCCGGCCCAGCCTGGGCGCGACCTGGCCGAACCAGCGGGTCGGCTCGGCAGCTACGACCGAGCCGAGGGCGGGGGGCGTGCTGCCCCTGCGGATGAGAAGCACGGCCCCTCATGGGGCCGCCCTGAGTCTACCGGACGCGGCGGTTGGGCCGCGTCCCTCCACCGGTTCTGCGCGGCCGCGGAACCGCGTCGCCGCCGCAGCTTCATCCGCGGCGGGTTTTGCCGGCGGCGCGCCGGCGGAAGTTTCCGCGGGCCACCGGACGCGCTCCGGTGGTCCGTTTTGTGTGCGGTCTTCGCCAGTGGTCCTCCCGGGACCCGATCTTCACTGCGAGGCTCTCAAATCGTCTTCACGGACCGCTTCGTCACCACCCGTCAATCCGCATGTCAAAAACAAATGTGCCATCTTCGCGGTTCACTGGCGCGGTGTGCTGGCGCCGCGCCCCTTCGTCGTGGCCCGACTCCATCCGCGGATATCTTCGGGTTTCTTCGACACGGCGCGACGGCGTCATGTGCTTGTTCTTCCTTTTACGGCGCGGCGCGACGGCGCCGCTCACATCTTCCGCATGAAACTGCATGGTGCGACGACACCACACTTTCTCATACCAACCACAAGAAACCAACACGAAAAAAAGGAGGAGGGTCGGCCGTGTTTGTGCTGTCCAACCCCCTCACGTTATTCGATAACAATTGGTTTTAATCCACGATCATCGTCAAGTTGGTATTCAAGAACAAATATAAATAATTGAATACAAACCCCTACCTTGGGTATAAGCCGATCAGAAGGAGGCGTCGTCGTTCGAGGATCGTCGCGGTATGGCGTCGCGAGGATGACGACGTCGAAGGGGGACGTCGGCGTTCGTCCGAATCGTGGGAAGGTGAAGCCGTCGTCGCTTGCTACCCGATTCCGCTTCCGAGCTTGTTCGTAGATCCGTTGATAATGAAGGGGAAGAAGAAGATCTGTTAAAGAGTCTCTCCGTGGAAGGGGAGAAATTCCGTGGAAGGAAAACGAGCGTTCTTCGTCAGAGGTGGCGCGTTCTTCGCGTTCTTCGCGTTTTTCGCGTTCTTCGCGTTCTTCGCGTTCTTCGCGTTCTTCGTCGAAGAACGAAGAATTCTCCCTCTGCTCTCCCAAAGGCTTTACACAACACAAACCCCTCAACAAAAAAATAAAATAAGACCTTAGGTTATTTTATTATCAACTTAAGAATTTGAAAAACAAAATATAAGAAACGAACAATTAATTTAAAGAATTAATTGTAAAACATAACTACCCAATTAAATTGGGGCGTTTCTTAACCAGAAAAACGCACGGTTGACTTTTTTTAATAGGGGGGTGCAGGTGCGTTACTTAAGAAAAAAAGAAACGGTGGGGCTCGTGCAGGCCCCACCTCACAAATATCCTACCAAGTGGGTAGGATATTTTGAATTGCACCCTATCCGCTTCAACCCAGCATAAGCAGCCTTTAAGTGGTCTTTAAGAGGATTTAAGTGAAATAAAATAAAATTGTCATACAACTTTATTTTATTTATTAACTTAAACCCCAAAAATTAAAAAGCACAACAGAGCAAATGCAACTCCGAAAGAAGCGTTTCTAAGAAAAAACCGGCGCTGCGATTTCATCAGTGCCCTTAGAATTTGATTCCGAGCACCGGTTAAAAAGTTAGAAAAACCCGCTCGTTCGTTCACTTAACGTACCCGAGCCAAACTTTGGAAATTGATTCCAGGAACACCAGGCCTCGGAATCAGGCACCGTCAGAAACTACGCTGTTGTAAAATTCCAAAGAAAATTTAGAAAAAAATTCCCCTTGAAATTTCTGGGACTTTACAGAGCCTATGGTTTTTCTTTATAGTAGGATACACCTGTGTCGTTGAAGGTTTATTTAGAACATTGGTTTTATTAATTGGTTTTTCATACATGTTGACCTGAACTTACATTCGTGAGCATGTGTGCATTATTGAAGAATTGTGGGAATAGTTATGGGCGCATTGCCAGGTGTCTAAGAACGTATCTTGGGAAAACATAAAAGGTTTTATGAAAAATAATGGCCAATTATCTATGGATATTCCCCCCACAATTTCAATTTTATTATCCCATTCAAAAATAAGTGTTCTAATAACAACATAAAGCAATTATATCATTTAATTTACATATTAATTAAGCACCATAGTCAATTAAGGAATGATATAACATAATGAATGGAAATTTTGTTCAGAGTTCCCTTATAGGTTCAGTAATGATTCAAAATCACAGAGAAAGAGAATAAAAATTAGGCATTTAAAAGGAATAAAGAATTTATATGTCATAAAATATCTTAATGGATATAATGTTAATCATTTAAAATAATTGTAGATTCAAAAATTTAAATATGTGCCAAGAAATAGATATTATAGTGTATAACACTTAACTAAGGTCCCAAATAACTTGGAATATTCATCAAATATATTAAGTAAAAAAATATTTTTAAGGCAATTTATTCTATTTTTTTTAATATATCATTTTATATTAAAGTTATTTTCATATGTCACACTCTTATTGTATTGTTTTTTTCTCTCACAATCCACTTGAGGTTTGTTGTTAAATTTATATAAAACCAATCAAGAATGAGGGAAGTGATTAATGTTTATATATATATATATAATCATTAAAATTAATGAGATAATGTTTTTATAATTATATTAGAATAAAAATCTTACATTTTAAAAGGTTTTCAAAAATAAATTCAAATAATGAAAAGTGTATGTGTGATTTTATTAGGTGGCTAAATTTATAGTGACAATTTATTGTTAATTTTATTAAATAAATGAATAAACTATCATTTTTTAAAATTTTATATATCATAAAAATAATATTTATTTATTAAATCGAAATTTTGATGAATCCTTTTATAGTAGTGATAATAAATAAAATACATCAATCATAGAAATGGTGAAATGTCCATAATAAGAGTGATATTTCCAAATTCAAATAGATAGGAGGAATTACAAAACGTTTCCTCCATAAAAAATATAATTGTATTATACTAATAATATTGATATTATTATATTAATATAGTTTTTACAAATCATGAAGTGTTTTAAGAAGAATGAAACTAGAAAGAAATTATTTAAAACACATACCTCAGCATTTCATATCAAATATTAGTCAGTTATTTAATCCATTATGGATGGTTACTTTAGGAAAATAAGAACATATTGGATGTGGTAAATACTATTTTTTAATGGTTACTGACTGATCTTGATTAACCTTGTATGATATAGGTATGTGGAGAAAAATGGTGGTGAAGGAGATTGTTTTTAAAATAGAGGGATAAAATTTTCATAAATATAAGTTATATAATATTAAAGAAATGTCAAATTCTGCCAAAGTGCATCAAAAATTTATAATTAGAGAGTAAAAGATAATTTAATATTTTGAAATCCATTATCCACAGATTTAAAGATGAGATATTTTGATATTTTTAGACTTACGTCAAGATTTAACATTTTTACCTCACATTATCCATTATTATGGTAAATTATTTTACTTTTGTAACATATTTTTATTCCCTAATAGAAAATTCATTGTATAACCTGATTTTGAGTACGATAATTCCATATATTAAATAGATTTTATTAAATTATTTTTAAAATTTTGATAAAAATTAACTTCAATATAAGTACACATGATGAAGTAAATATTATTTTTAGTAAAACGTATTTTGAAAAATGAAACTACCAATTTTAGCCAATTATTATGAATAACATTTATACCTATATTTTTTTGGGTTATTATTAAAAAATTAGGGTTATTTTCATTAAAACTAATCAAAAATAGATTGGCATCATGTGAGTACATTATTAAAGGAAAACCCCAATTTTTTATTATAATATAATATAACCTAGGTTCCAACATGTCATTCATTTGTTTTTAAATTCATATTTTTATTTAAAATGTTATCACATTACCCTTTTGAAGAATCATTTAATAATAAAATGTTTTGATTTATTTATAATTATTTATAATCTGATTATGATGTTATAAATGATATGATTTGTATGAAATTTATTATTTTTACTATTCTCCAAATTAAATAATCCATTTTATAAAATTCATAAAAAAATATGTGTGAGATAATTTCGAAATAATGAATAAAAAATTATGTTAATTTTTGAAAAATAATAAAATAATTTGTTAATATAAATTTAAAGAAAAATAAATAATATAATAAAAAATATTTTTTCAGAAAATGATTTTTTAAAAAAATTGAGAGTTTTTAATAATAGAAAATATTTATTATAAATTAAATGTGAGTCAATATATTTATTTATAAATATAAAATATTTATTATAATAAAACATTAAATTTTTTCACATATTTTATTTTATAAATTACGTAATATATTGAAAAATGAAATTCTTTCCAAAAAATTCTTGTTTAACACTAAAATATTTTAATGAATTCCAATTTTTATTTAAATTTTAACAAATAAATTTCAAAAATTAATTGTTATTATAAAAGAAAAATTTATATTGCTAAAAAATAATTATAATATCTATATTAAAACATTATATCTTTCTTTGTATTAACTTGGGGGTTTACCCTTTTAAATTTTTAATGATATTTCACATTTAATTATAACGATGTATTAACATATATCTTTATTTTTATGTATGACATGATTTATATTTTTTTAGTGTTCCATGTTATGTAAGTTGTTGGACATAGTGATTATTTTATGAAATACACATACTAATATCATGAAATCTTATAATTATAGTTAATAAAAGATATTAATAGTGTCTCAAAGTATAAATTAATGGAATAAGTGATTATTCTAGTTCAAAATAAAATTGTTTAAAAGAAGTTATGTCATATACAAATAATAATCAATACAACCCTACTATATAATTACTAAAATGATTAAACCATCTATATTAAAATTTGGATTATCATATATTTATATAATCCTAAATACTTCATTAAACACCAAATCAAACATTTATTAAATTTTTTATGTTTACTTTTAATTTCACATGGTATAAATCCTACACTCTAATAATTATTTTTATTTAATTTGAAAAATATAGACTACAATTATGATATTTACTATGGTTTTCCTTATAGAAAAAACCTAAGGTACACATTGCTAATATCATTAATGGATTATATATACCCTTTTAATATTTTTTTCTTAACATTATAAAATTATGAACCAACAACTTATCCAAAATTTTAGGGGAACTAAAATTAAAAAATATGGCCTTGATCTTCATAATATAGTCAAAATCCTATTGTTTCAAAAATGCAAAAAATTATGTTCTAAATTATATGTATTTCCATATAAAAACTAATTAAATTGTATACTATGAATAATATACCAATTATTTTATTAAACGCATTAAAAGTATATCTTATTATATTAAAAAATAATACATCACATGAATATAAATTAATCATTATTTTAATGATATTTTTAGATACTGAAAAAATTAAAAAAATAGTTTAATAATTCCAATTAATTTTGAAATGAAAAAACCTACTCTATTTTAAAAAATTTATATTATATATTTTAATTCTTTCTTCATAATTTTTCCTTTCCCTCAAATAAATAGAATAACATTGATAAAAGTATCTTTAAATTTAATTCATGAGTTATAAGATTAATAATTCTCTTCTTTTTCACGTTAGTGCATAATTGATGGATCCTCCGATAACTATTTTTTAAATAATGTATTAATTATCATAATATTTTTTGCAGTGTTCCGATTCTAATGAAATTTTATGTGTTTTAAATTGGATCATTCCGCTTCATTTTTAGAAATAGTCAATCAAATATGTCACTCATATTGATATTAATTTCTCTCATTCAATGTTTATCCCCGTATATTTCACCATATTTGGCGCCATTTGGAGGTTTAAATTAATTTTCTAAAGATATATATTTTGTACATGATGTTATTTTGTGCTTTATTATCGAGGATTCATCACAGATTGGTCTGGGTTCCCAGTGTCATCCCTATTTAAAATGATTATAGGATTTGATTTTTTCGGAGTGGATTCTAATTTTTAGTATACTTGTGTTAATATGAGACAAAAATAGTTTTTCTATGGGTAAGAGAAGATGTGGTTATGGGGAAACATTTTTATAGATTGTGAAGTTATATTGGTGGAATTCATAGAGGAACTATTTTTTGGGATCTAATAAATTCTCTCCCTCTTTAAAACATCATATATATTGAATAATAGTTTCAGTATTGTAGTATTTTCAGCACAATATTTTATTCTTATATATTTTATTATACATATTAATTTAGTTTTTTTTATATTTTCTATGGTTGATAACCTCATGGTTGGTTGTCTTAACTGGGATACTTTAGTTTATATTTTTTATATATTATGGATCTCATATGAATATGTTGTTTGAATAAATACAATGTATTTTTAAAGATTATTATATTTAAATATATTTCAGTTATTGGTATTTCATTTTATGAGTTAATGATATACTATATATGTTTTTTTGAAGGTAACTATCATGTCATAAATGTTCAGGTGATTGGATTCCATGTTATGATGTGTTTGTTATATTTTTTTGGATTGGAATTATATATATTTCTTAATATCGATTCTTCAATTTCGATTATAGTGGTGTTTAATATATTTATATTCACTCTAATGAAACACCTAATATATCGATCTAACATCATAGTCTTTATTTATGAGTGATTTCCATTTTTATCTTATTTAACCTATGTGGTATTGGTTTTAGTCTATTGTTGTTCGATTTCATTATGCTAATGAGGTTCATTGATGGTGAGTTCAAAAAATTATTATTAAAGTAAGACTGTACATATTCCATAAATGGGATCTTCATATGATTGGAAGGAATTTAACTTTTATAGAATAATCAAAGGGATCATGATATTGATGTTAACAGACTCAATATATTTAGGGGTAATTTTTCAATTTAAAAACAAATGATGGTGAAATTTAATAAATCTCAATTTTTTAAGTTTTTAAAATTAATAAAAATTAATTAAAAAAATATAATTTATGAGAATATGATTATAGGTTCTATAGACCATGTACGAGGACTTCAAGATACACCCAAATGAATTGTGTGATGCATTATTTGATCAATAATTTTTTTTAAATATAAATACATGATTTCAAAGAAACCCTCATTGAAATATAAATACTAATTAAGATCATCGGATTATTTCCCTTCAAATTCAATGAAAATATATTATTTATTTAAGAGATGGTTCTATGAATGTCACACAATAATGTAACTTAAACACTTTCATTGTTTGCATAATCAGAAAATTAAAAATTTGACCTTGGGATAAGTGAACCCTAATTAAGTTAAATTTAATGAAAAAAACATCACATTGGATGATGATTCAAATAAATATTGAAATATACGAGGTCTTTACTTTCTATTCAAGAAATCTAAAAAAATGGAAAATATATTTTCATTATTCCACATGTTTGATTTTGGTGTGAATTTTTTGGGAACATTCCTATAAATTGCCAAAAAATATACAAGATAATGGAGGTGATAAAAAACTATTGAATATATTATTAAAATATGTCAATGAAATATTAATTCATTAATAAATTAAATAAGATAAAAAATATATTTATGAATGATGTTACAAATTCAGAACAAATAGTGGTGTATAAAATTGAGGACCATAAAAACCTCAATGATTATAACCATATGGAGAACATCAATAAACTACCATTGTATGATAGTGAGTAAAAATACCTATAATTTTATGGTATAGTAGAGATAAATGATGAAAAAGTGTTCACTTGATTTAATTTATGCATAAAGTAGAAACCATAAATTCCAAAGGTTTTAATAATAATTACACGAATATTATGCAATATTAAGTATAATACAAGTACGTGAAGAAATAAATAATTCTATTACTAAAATTTGAAAATATAGAAAAAACCACGTAAATTTTTTATTACCAAATAAGAATAAATTATTCGGCCTATATCATCAAAAACACAACAAATACAGTAAAAAATAGACTAAATAAAATCTATGACGTTGATTATTTTATTTCAACTTATAATAGATAATTGAGGACAATTATGGTAATTTTTCTAAAAATATGGCATAAAAAACATGCATGAATAGGATATAAATTAGGTGGATGCATACAATGGTGATCTAATTGGGTATTTAATAGAATTCCCTTTACTATAATATTTGTAGAACATATATGTTTTTCTTGACCACATCAAAAATGAAATAATGAATAATTGAAATCCATAAGAGACCAAAAAATAGAGGAAAATGTACATGGATGAATTAGAAAACACCAATAAGGTTGATGATTAGTTAATGAAAACTTACTAAAATACACTAAAAATATAATATAGCTTTTTAAAAAATATGGGATATACTTAGAACATGTGTTCAGTAGAAAATAAAAAATTGATGTTCTATTTAAAATAAAAATAGAACGATAAAAATTATTTCTATCTCTATATATATTTATGATAATTATTTTTTGTAGATATTATAGATAATATATTTCCATTTACAAACAAGAATACAATGGAATGTGGAAAGGGATATCTAGTAAGGACATATGTAGAATATGGAAACATCATTCATTGTCATGAAATGAAAGGAATAATTTTTAATTTTTTACGTTGAATGATATTAGTTTTCCTAAAAAATAAATAATGAAAAAATAAAATTATTAAGATGGGATATATAAGATATGAGTAAAAAATAATTTGAGAAGGATAATTTTCTGTAGAATGGTTTGAATGAAGTTGATCAAGTAAAATTCTGGATATCTGATATTGCATTCCCTTCCCATTTTATGATAAATAGGGATCCTAGTATGATTATAAGGTATGATGAATTAGCTTATATATTATTTGAAACTAATGAATTATTGAAAAATACATTCTACAAGATATCAGAAATCAGAGGAAATATCTTATAGTGAATAGTTTACTTATTTGTTTAAGTCCTCGAAAATTTATTTAGTGTAAGTAACTTATGTAACTTATGGATTTAAATCAATAAAAATAATTATTCATCCATTTTCAATACAATAAATGGTAAAATTTTGATTGAACGAATGGAAAAAAATATAATATTCACCACACTATTGTAGAGGAGGACAAGTGTTTTCTTTCTATAGAATTTGAAAAAAAAAACTGTGGAATGAAATTTCTACAAAATACGGAGAAAATACCCAATGAGAGAGGGTGAATAGTGAATTATCCAATGATATCCAAAATCTTATTTGAGATATAACTCATATTGTTTATGTTTTTTAAAAAATAAATTTAATTACCGACAAGATGATTAATAATTTATCAAATAATTTATTGAGTTGGTGTATATTTATGTGTGTGTTATAATATCTTATAAACTCATGGTTGGAAAAATGTTCAATGTTTTATTTATAGATGTTTATTGTTGTATAGATTTATTGATGATGATTACTAAACACTTAAAAATATTCAAATGTAATATATGATATCATATATAACATTATAAGAATAATGGTATGAAAATTTAGAAGTTATAAATATAAAATCAAATTGAAATTAAAAATTATATTGTTTTATATTATAAAAAAATTATGGGATATGGTACTATGATTTCATATCATTGAATATTTAACAAAACTAAGTCATTAAGTTGATGAATCATATCATTGAAAAAATTTCGAGAACAATTAAATCTAAATGAGAAATATTGGAGACATATATTAATGAAAAAAATCAACATGTTTACCCTACCAATTAGGTTTTTTGTGCTAAAGAGAAGGGAATAATCATCATAATAGTTGGAATGGGAATTAGAAAATACTAAAATAGTATGTAATTCTCAATATCAAGTTCATTGTTATAAATAAAGAAGAAATGTTTTTTCCAATCACATAGAGATGGACATTTATTTAATGGATACAAATCTAAAAATATATAATATATGTATTTTAGTCTAGTACATGGAAAATCATTGATGATACAATGAAATTGATCTATAATGGTAGAAAAAATATGAAATCAATGATAAAATTTTTCAAACCAATTATTAAATTTTTATTTATAATAATGATAAATATTTAAATTAGAGATAAAATAATTATTTGATTATAAATTATATATAGAATCTAAAATTGATGATAAAAATACTATATCAATTTCTACAAGGAGGTCAATGATCCTATAAAAAATAATGAAGGAATATTTTTTATTGACTTAATAGTCTCGATATAAACTAGAAGGACTAATACCCTATATCAAACCTAATTCCAATAATTACTAAAAACAAAAAACTTTTTATAGGGTCTGAGATATGAAAATTTGATAAATATAATAATTGAAGATGATAATAAACTAAAAAATAATAAAACCTTGTAATTTTTTACAAGGATAGAAGAAATAAATATTTTAAAAAATAATATTGGTTTTTTAAACCAAACTCCATTGAGATGGAATGGTAGTTTATAGAATGGAATGATTGATATAAATGGGGTTTTTAAATCCTATAGTTTTATAGATATGATACACTTTTTCCTTTCACAATACTTCATAAAAATATACTATTATTTACCCTGGTAGTGCAATATTGTATAAATGTTTTCCAATTTTACATTAAAACAAAATTTCATAATTTAATACTCGTAGAAGATTTGTATATTCAGAAATAGAATTGTTTTATTATTTATGAGGGTGAAAAATAATTTTTTGTTAATGAAAATATTATTATGACTAAAGAATGCATCAATGGAATAGTATTGCAAACATGGTCAATATTTGAAAATTATTGGTTTTAAGTGAGGATTTTTTAGTACAATATTTATTTACGTAATGATAATGAACAAATGATGATCATTATATTTTATATTGATGAAATAATATGAATTGAATAAAATTATTCACAATACAAGCAGTTTAGAGAGTATATCATGTGATTGTTTGAGATGGATATGACTAATTAGTTTTTGGTTTTCCATGGTTTTCAGATAAAATAATGAAGGAATATATCATTATCTATCATTTTTCCGTATTCTATATAGGTGCTCAATATATCTGTAATAGTTAATTTTAAGGAAATTAGAAAAATTGTGGCTACCTAAAAAAAGTTTATGTGGGGTGATGATGGAAATGGGATTAGTGTGATGGAATAATGGAAAATTATATAAATTCTATTATAACAAATAGTTTTAGAACATAAAATTTTATCTACCACCTTTCATGAAACATAGTACTAAATATTTCCAAAACAAAACCATATTCATGTAGTAAAATGTATTAAAATTATTTTGAAATGATCTACGGATTATGTGTAGTTTAGTAATTCCACTTCACTGACGGAGTTATTGATATTTATGGGTATATACTAAGATAGATTTGTAGATATCTATATTTTCACATTGAGTGATGTATTATATGTTTTTTGATTGTCTATTTCATTTAAATAAATAAAATGAATTTATATTCCATTGATTTCAACAAAAAATCAAATAATTTTTCTGGAAAATCAAAAAAAAATGGATAAAGAAAGAACATGAATATGTTTGAATAGAGGAAAAATATTATATTTTAATCACTTTTGATAACATGTTTGAAATAAATATTTGAGAAAATAATTTCTATCACTCAGAAATAAAACAAATCGAGGTAAAAAATCACATTATTTAGGATATGGTTGAAAATGATTAGTGAATTTAGAGTATATTGCTATATTAAATCATATAGTGATATCATGATAGAACCACGATCAATGGACAGTTCTGAAATCCATATGTGATATCTTTGGGTCCAACCCTCTACATTGAGATATATGATTATAGAAAGAAACCACAATTCAATATATTTTTAATTATTTAGATAATGATATGATGGTTCATATTTTTTTTATTTTAATGGATTTTGAACACTATTTTATGGAGATTTTGTGAAGGGTATATTCTTCTCAATGAATTATGGGTACACATTGATCATAGTTGAGAGACGGTAAGATTAAAATTATGTTATTGACTTTGGGGAAATTATAATGTGCTTATAAAATGGAATTATAAAGTGGATGAGTATTTGAGTATATATTAATGGGGAGTTATTGTATGTAATGTATATACAATCATGTTGATAAAATAATTATTTTCGTGAGTATCATCTCACTTAAATACTGTCTTTCACACTCAACCTACCTTACATGAATATAGAGTTTGTTATTAGTGAATAATTTAATCACTATATGATGACAAAAATATTTTTTTGTGTTTATGGATTGTGATGGGAATCATAGATGAATATGTGTTGAATGATTTTTCATAACACTAAAGGGAGGGATTATTGTAAAAAAATACTTTAAAAAATTTTAGTCTTGTTATTATTGAAAAATGTGATTAATAAAACCCTTAAATTTCATAAAGTATCCACTAATACAATATATAATATTGTTTCAATAATATTAGACGAAATTGGAAGAATCTAGAGAATTTCAATCAATGGTAAAAAAATTACACTCTATATCTATTGAGTCAATAAGGTTTTCCTTATGACTTTTCCATTCCTTCTTGTTTTGAAAATCACAAACACCTTATCTTTAGGAAAATTGCTTTCTTAAGGAAAATTGCTTTTATAAGGAAAATTGTTTTCTTAAGGAAAATCGCTTTTATAAGAAAAATTATCCTTATCATATTTTCATCCATATTTTTCTTAAATATGAGATTCAGATTCATTTTCTCGGAATCATTGAAACTTTGATATAAAGCATTCTGTTTTAGGATTCGGATTCTGGATAAGAACTATAAGGAAGTTTCATTCCGAATTCCGGATATGAACTCTGACTAAGTTCTATTCCAGATTCTGGATACGAATTCTGAAGAACAATTCTCATTAAGAATTCTAATGAAGAAATCTCATTCTGAATTCCCGTTACGAATTCTAATGAAGAATTATCATTACGAATTCTGATGACAAATTCTCATTACGAATTCTGGTGATGAATTCTCATTACGAATTCTAATGACGAATTCTCATTATGAATTCTGATGATGAATTCTCATTACGATTTCTGATGACGAATTCCTATTCCGAATTCTCATTCCGAATTCACCTATTAAACAGAATTTGAGTATCTTTGTTTTATACACTCTGAATTAATTCAGACTCTGAAAAATATCTTTGTTTGTCTCCGAACTTTTATATTTCTTACACTTTTAAAATTTGTCTACTCTTTACTATTATTTTCATTACACTCCGAACCTTCACTCCGAAGTTTTCATTCCGAACCTTTTTGTTATGAATTAAAACGATGTCGTACATTCTGTTACACTTGTTTTGTTATAAAACGATGCCGTCTATTTTGTTATAAACTAACCGTCGTCTAAGTGACACGTGTACAGGTCCCTCCGATCTTTAAGGAAAATATGACCATTGGAGAAGGAGCCGACCTTACCTATAAATAAGAGTTCATTTGAAAGAGCTCGAAGCTGAAAGCTGATGACTGATGACAGATGAACAACTTGGTTTTGTGCCTACATGCTGTTGAAGTGATTTCTAGAGAGAGAGGCTCTTATTAACTCTCAAAAGCTTCGTGCGACTCCGAATGTTGGTGATTACATTCGAGGGCTTCCGGGGATAGGAAGACAGAGGTTGCCGACTACCTTAAAGTTCGAGGGCTTTCTTGCTGAGGAAGACAGAGGTTGCCAACTACCTTGAAGTTGAGGGCTTGCAGGGATAGCAAGATAGAGAATCCGATCTTAGTATCGAGGGCTTACCCTGGTGTGGGTAAGACAGACTTTCTTGAAAGTATAAATCAAGGGACCTTTATCCAAGGTTGTTGGATACCCTTCTCTTTGGGTTAAAAGACTTATATCTTGTTACTAGTAGTTTTACTACTTGTTTCTATTCCGCTGCATTTTGTAATATAAGGAAAGTATAACTTTCTTATACTTCCTTACTTGTACTCTGATTAATTTAGATTCTATACGCTTTAAGGTAGAATCTCATATTGTAACCTTTTGTTAAGTTTCAATTTCCGGAACCATATTTCCGGAACCTACTTTCGGAATCTCTTTCCATGTTTGTATTCGGTGTTAGAGGTGTTGTGAATTTTCCTAGTTTAACTTTGTTAAACTTATCCTTTTCCTTTTCTTAAGGAAAACTTAGTTATTCTTAACTATCTTTAAAGGTTCCAAATGAATTTTTAAAGTATACAATTCACCACCCCTCTTGTATATTGAGCATATACATTACTATTTCGATCCTACAATTGGTATCAGAGGTTGGAAACCTCTTACTCTATACCAATCTTACAATATCTACAAGTTAACCCGTAATAGGTTTCACATCAAAATAATGTATTTTATGTTAGGGGAGTGATATGTCTATTTGAAAGGAGTTATTTCACATTAGAACTATGAATGAATAAATCTCATTCTATATTCTAATAACTCAACTATAGGAATTATTAATAGATAATAGGCCATAAATCACTATGTTGTATCCTACTACAATAGTTTAATATGTGATTAACCTATTTTGAATGTGAGTATTACATATAATGGTTCATGTCATGATGGTGTACCCATGTAAAAATAGTTCTTTTATATCTAAATATGGTTGATAAATTATACCAAAAATAATATAACAACAACATGTTGTTGAATTGGTTGATATTTGATTATCCTCGTAGAGGAAGGGGTCTTCACTATTTAAGGAAGCACTCTTTATAAATGGTAAGTACAATATATTTACATATATTTTCATATTCTACAAATGTTGGAGTATGAATTGGGAAACATTCAATATATGGTCATTGAACTACGATGTAGGTGGACATGTCATAGTGATTCTCATATTATAAGAATAATTATTTTAGGATTGTGAGCGAAGGATGATTTATTTCAAGAAGAACTAGAATGTGATATAAAAATATTTAGTATATTATATTGGCACAAATTCAATGTTACAATAATTTAAGGATATATTATTACTCAAAATATAGAATTTTGAATCAAGGATAAAGATATTTTTTTTTGAATAATTCCATGTCCAATTTAATGTTAATTAATGGTCAATTGAATGAGAAACTTTGATTTTATCTCCAGATTAAATAAAAATATTTATCTAAATAATGTAACGTAGATTCCATGTATGAAAATATAAAAATATATTGATAATTCTAGATATACTCTAAAAACTAATAGATAGTGAATATAGAATAATATAGAGTTTGACTAATTTTATGATAAAAAATATTCATCACATAGATATAAGTAGAGTTTATTCTAGCTCAATCATTATTTTAATATCATTTTTGGGTTTTAATTAATATATATTGTTTCAATAATAGGAGAAATGAAAATTAGAAGTGAGTACATGAAGCGAATTCAATACATCATGAGGGTTTTAAACATAGTTGTTTAGTGTGACCAGTTTATATTATAAGGATATAAGAATTGTTCTTACATTATTTTGGACATTAGAACATCCACTACCGGAAAACAGGAATTTCGGGGCGGTTTTAAAAACCGATGCGAAAAAACCGCCGTGAAATGTGTTGGATTTTTTTTAGGATTAGTGGTGGTTTTTTTAAAAAACCGCCGTAAAATGAAGGGAAGAAAATAAAAAAACACGAGAAACCCCAAAATCACTAAAACGACGATAACTGTTGATCTGGGTGTCTATTGGAGTGCAACGACTAGTAAAATCGAAGCTCATTAAATGATCTAGAGGAATGTATAATCCAAACCATGAGACGGTCTAAGGTACGAATGATATGGGAGTTATAAAAAGTTTAAAAAAGTTCCCCCACTTCAAACGGCCATAACATTCGCTTTGGGTGTCCGTTTGGGCTCTACCACATATCAAATCAAAGCCAGCAAAGATAGTTACGCACTAGTTTGACACAAGAAAGCTTTTGTCATGTTTTTGGACCCCAAAAATCCCTTTAATTTCCTTCGAAACCACATTTCAGTCACCGGTGTCCTGTCAAACTTGTCTTCAACCGTACGTAACTTTTAATCTGCATGTTAGTTTGGACTCCTCCACCTGACAGATAATAGTTCATTCCATGAGCATTAGTTTGACTGGTCCGAGCACCCACATGGACTCCTGGATGATTAGTTATGGCCTTTTAGTGCGTATCAGGATTGTTAGTTTTTTCGATGCCTCGTTTCTAGCACTTGTTCCCCGTCAACATTTTTTTTAATGGTCCTAACATCCGATCCACCGGTCTATTCGTCACTTTCAACTATCAAGTCGAAGATCGTTTTAGGATCTCTGATTTGACTGGTCATGGATCTAGAATGGACTATCTGATCATATGTTATCTCGGTTAATGTGAGTGCAATGTTTTTGTCACATTATGGCCGTCTTGACGGGTTTTAACAGTTGCTCCATTTTTATTGTTTATTTGGGTTTTCATGACTTGTTATCTTTATCAATGGTTTTTTGGGTTAGTATGATGAATATGTTGATTTCTTAAGGGGTTTTCCATAGTTTTCATGAGTTTTCATGCGTTCTCAGGCTTTCTAATGCTTCCTTCTTCAAGCTTCTCCATCGATTTTCATGTGTTTTCATGATTCTTCATCCCTTATCACGCCTTTGCATACTTTTTCATGTGTTTCATTTATTATTTATTATTTATAATGTACTTTAATTTATTTATTATCTATTATTTGTTAGAGGTTATTTATTATTTATTATTTACATTTATTTATTATTTATTATGTATTAATTATTATTTATTATTATTATTAATAATTTATTATTATTATTATTATTAATTGTTACTGGTTATTTATTATTTATTATTTATTTATTGTTTATATTTTAATTTTTATTATATATTATTTTTTATTTTTTATTTTTTATTTCTTATTTCTTATTTTTTTATATATATATTTTTATTTTTTATTTTTTATATATTATTTATTACATATTTTTTATTTTTAATTTTTAATTATTTGTTTATTGTTATTTGTTATTTATTATTTATTATTATTAATAATAATATTTTATCTATTAAATATTATATATTATATATTATATATTATATATTATATATTATATATTATATATTATATATTATGTATTATGTATTATTATTTACTTATATTTATTTGTTATATATTATATATTATATATTATATATTATTATTAATAATAAAACATTATTATTATTATTATTATTATTATTAAAATATTATCATTATTATTATTTTTTATTTGTTATTGGTTATTTATTATTTATATTTATTTATTATTTATTATTTATTATTTATTATTTATTATTTATTATTTGTTATTTGTTATTTAATATTATTATTAATAATATATTTTTTATTATTATTTATTATTTATTATTTATTATTTATTATTTATTATTATTTATTATTATTTATTAATTATAATGTACTATTATTTATTTATTATTTATTACTATTTATTTATTATTTTTTATTTTTATTTTTTTTATTTTTATTTATTATTAATTTTTTTATTGATTGTTTATTATTTATTATTTATTAATATTTATTATTATTTGTTGTTTATTATTTCTTATTTATTTATTTATTATTATTATTATTATTATTTATTATTTATTATATATTATTTTCTATTATTAATTTTTGTTTACTATTTATTAATTATTATTTATTATTTTTAATTATTTATTATTATTTTATTATTATTAATATTTATTTTTTATTTTTTATTTAATATTTATTCTTTATTATTTGTTTATTATTATTTATTATTTTTTATTATTTATTGTTTATTGTTTATTGTTTATTGTTATTTATTTTTTATTAATTATTAATTATTAATTACTAATTATTTTTTATTTTTTATTTGTTTATTATTATTTATTATTTATTGTATTATTATTTTAATTTCGTAATTTTATTATTTTATTATATTATTTACATAATTTTATAATATTTGTAAATATCATTATAATTTATTTGATATTTATTATAATAAACAGTACATAATAATAATAAATAAATAAATAACTCAATAAATAACTAATAAATCAATAATTATTAATTATTGATTATTGATTGTTAATTATTGATTATTTCTTATTGTTTAATAATTATTGAGTTTATATTTATTAATTATGTATTATTTGTTTTTTCAATTAGTATATATAAGTTTGTTAAATTCGGTTTATTAACCATATTGCGAGCTTGCTGAGGTGGTAAAGTCTTTGGAAAATATGCAAGAGGTTAGGGGTTCAAATCTCACCAAACGTAGTATTTCTTTATATTGTATGAGCATGTTCATGTGAATGAGAATGCATGGATAGAGTAAATTAAATAAATAAAATAATGCAAATAATTAAAATAAACATGAAATAAAAAAAACAAAAATATAAATAAATACAAAATTAAAGAAATCAAAGAAATAAAAGAAATAAAAGAAATAAAATTAAAAATTAAAAAATAAATAAATAAATAAAATAAATAAATAAATAAATAAATAAAATCAAAATATCAAAAAATCAAAAAACCACCGCTAGAAACCCACCGCGAAACATTCTACGACAGTTTTGAAAACGGCCACGAATAGTTTCCTGATGCACAATTTAGCAGTGGTTTTTCATAACCTCCTCCAATCCCTTTAGCAGTGGTTTAAACCGCCACGAATCAGAAAAAACCGTCGCTAAACACGCATTTTTCCATTGTGATCATTATTATATTCTAGTAATATATATCTCAATTTTACTAAACTAATTAAAAGATTCATTTTCCTCACTTCTATTTAATTATCACTTTGATTAATTATGAGGTATATAAGTGCTCATTCTAATACTGAAAAAGTAAAATATAATTACATATTTAAAAAAAATTATATATATATATTAACCCCTCTCAGGATGTTTACCTTATATTGAAGCCACTATAATAAATTTTAGAAAATAGTCACATACCATCTTGGAAAATTTTACTTATGTTTATTCAAAATTTCATAAGCCCCTAGTGGGATATTGAATATAACTAATTATATTCCAATGTGATTAGTAAATCTATCATTCTCTCCCAGTCTGTATCCTCATGTACATCAACTATTTTCTCTAAATATATATTCATAAAATAACACCTCACAATATACACTAATACAATCTATTAAAGAATCATAGGATTTAAAATATAACCCAAACTATTTTTTTCTATTAAAAAGAAATGTTACTTTTTATATGTATAAGATACAATGCATGGTGGGATTCATTTTCCCAGATTTTACCTATAGGATGACATTTTTTCTCATTAAACAACTAGCTTTTTTGAATTAAAATATACCTAATAGGTAAACTAATGACAGGATGATGTATTTGATGGATTTGGATATATAGTTCCCATCTATATGGATGAGTATATTTCAATAATAAAATAATCTATGATTTATGTAAAAGATATTAAGCTTTATGTGTCAATAATATTTTTTTTCAACTGATACATTTGATGAATATTTCTAATAAAAATTTATATTTTTTAAAATCAAGTAGAATCCTTTGAATGGGATAATAAATTATCTCTGCATTAATTAATTTAATATATATATATATATATCATTAATATATCATTTTAAATTATCATGTAACACGTATAGAAATTATATGGGAATTAAATAAATTCCATGGATCAACTAATACATGAACAAAAACTATAAATCTAACAAAAAAAGTGAGTTAGAAACCAAAGTGATAAAATTATATAAATCATGGGTGACCTTATGTCACTGTATTGTTTTCAGGCCAATGAGGTTGTTCAATTTGTCCTTGTCATATCACCATTTTGTGTTCCTACACTGTCAAAATAGAAATTAACTATTCTCATAAGAATATTTACCATAAAAAACACTAAAAAACAAAACCAAAATATCATATTACATAGAAATCACCAACACTATGAAACCATCACTAGAGAACTATCATATGTGACCCGTTACTAGTTGAACTGAGAAAAAAGCAAAGGAATTAATCCACTGAATCATTATACTGATAATAAACAAGATCCAATCTACAAAAAACCCTACATTGAATACAAAATAATATCCACAGTAGACAAAACCAATCACACACTATCTTTTTCCACTTGATGAATAAATTAAAAATTAATTACATGTATTGAACAAAATTTTTATAAATGAAATTCTATTTTCAATTAATATATTCCATAATTAGGTAATGTATCTATATAAAATATAAACACTACATTGGATATTTTTAACTATAGTAATTTATAGCGTGTAAGATTAAAAATTAATTAATTCACAATAACTGTTAAGAATACCATCGTGGTATTTTTATCATTATAATTTTTATACAACAAGGGTTATTAAAAAATTTGATTTAATGAGATATAAAATGTAATTTTATTTTCTGGTAGGATAATACATTTTGAATCACATTTATTTGTTATTCTGAGGGATATTGCAATATTTTTATTTTCCATTAATCAATGAATATTTGAGATATAATTACTAATTCTCAGGTGAATACTTTTATAGGAGAAGTTCAATATTATAATGATCGTGAGACATAACATGTTTGATGAACATCCCAGAGAGAGTACCACAAATTTACACTTTACACATAGGGAGTCTTCTAGTGTTATATGGGGTCATGTATGATGACCCTAGTAGTATAATTTTTATGTTTCAATTTAAATTATTTAATGATTATTATCATCCCATTTCACTATTAATATTTTAATATATACAAATTTATATATGATTAAATAAATATTTTTATACAATATTTATATTGATACATTGAAACCAAAATTTCATTTTTTTAAATAATTAGTTTTAATTAAAACACTCATTTCGATAAATTCATGATTTTTAAAGTAGATATTATTTTAAATAAATATTCTCATTAAATAATATTTACTTAAATATAAATGATAATAAAATTTAGTTACGTACAAAGAAGTTTTTTGGGGATTAGAATGTTTTTATTTTCCCATAATCTAATTTTTTTTTGTTAGATAATGAATTTTTTAATGTTAAATTTCAAATTTTGTAGAAAATCATTTTGGTAAACAAATATTATTTTTGAAATAAGAATTTTGAAATTTACATATTGTAAATTTTTTATAATTTACCTAGATGATAGATTTTTTGGGTAAAAATTTAATATGGTATAAATATGAAATCTATACTATGAAATAAAAAAATCCCAAATGTGATATGTAAAATGATATAAAATGAACTAATGACCAAAAATTTATTAATTATATACACCCATAATTTTTATTAAATAAAATTTATATATTTTAATATGTACAATCACTACATAACATAAATTTCAACACCAGAATGGTATAGGTCCAGTGCCTTTGAAAACCGTGACACATAAAAAATAGTTCATTAGAGTCTCCCAATATATTCTTTATAACTAAGTCCCTTATAAAAACTTTTATCCCTAAATACATTATTCATAACAGAGTTAAATGTAAATTAACGAAAGATTGATCTTAGATGATCAATATTGGTAAACAAGGGGGCATTAATGGTCACATTTTTATAACAAGAGATTACGTCCATGAAAACATATTAATAACTTTCTATATTCATACCACATATATCATTGATTAGAATCCTGATTCATCATATAAATCATAGTATTTCATAATACATAGATCATAAACAAATCATAGAGCATGATACATGTGGGAATAAAATTGGAATAAGTCATGAGTCTTTGGAACACACAAAACTATATAACATCATGAACACGTATAAATATTAATAGGATCACTCAGAAAGTTCAGGAAATTAAATAAATCTTTGTTATAAACATATAGACTTGAATCTAGTTCCACTCATAATATAATGGACCGTAAACTTGGTACACACATAAACTTATGGAAATATTGAGAATGTCCTTGCATAATATTTATGAGAAAATTCAATTCCATACATAATATTACATATATTTAATCCAATTCCCTGAATAATTTTTATAACATGAAATGAAGTTTATGCATGAACTATTTTCCACACCATTTCCCAATTCATTATAGGGATTTAACGGACCCAAATGTCATATAATCATTATTTATTGATATAAATGTCACAAAATTATAAAACTAATATAACAAAACCAATTTAAAATAAATATGTTTAATAAAAATATCATTATCACAATCATAAGAAAAATATATAATTTATGAGGAAATTATCATAGAACTATAATCCCATTAATGGTTATGTGACATCTATGGAGGTTACAACAGATGAAATATTCCATCAAAAGATCAGTGGAAAATTTCTTGATGAAAATATATTTATAATTGAAATTACCTTTTAAAAATAAATAATCCTTAATTATTAATGAAAATATATTCCTTGAAAATAATCATGGAAAATTATAATTTAATATTAAATCCATTTGTTTTTTATGAGTTCGTTAAATATAGTTCACGCTTATACGTTAAAAACATTCCATTCATACTTTTGTAGAAAAATATAAAAAATAAACTATTTTAGAAAAAGAAATAAAGATATAATTTAAAAAAATTAAAAAAATTAAAATTTTCATATAAATTAAATTAAACTATTATGAGACACTAAAAAAATTCCATTAAAATAGTTTGAAATAACATTAATATAGAAGAAAAAATTCCACTGAATAGTGAAATAAATTTGATTCCTCTTAACAAAATTCAATGTACTCTGAATTTATGATGAGTAAAATGAAAAGAAAATAAGTATTCTATATAAATATTAAAATTATATTTAAATTTATGATATTATTTATAGTTAGATCATACTAATTCATCATTAGAAAATTCCAAAAATACACTCTCGATAAAAAATGAAACTATAATTAATATTCTTTTCCACTTTGGTAATAATGGAATTTTAATCCCTAAAAATAAAATAATTATGTTTGGATATTTAAATCACAATAAATTTAATAATATGAGTCATAAATACATTAAATTTTAATATCTATACAACATAAAAGTCATAAGTGTTGGAAATGGAATGTGTCCCACAAAAATAAAAGTGAGAGAAGAATATCCTACCTCAAGTATCATTTCCTTCAAAATAGTTTGGAAGTTCTATCTGAAACATAATTATTTAATATAAATATATTACATAAACATAATCAATTATATCATACAATATATGATATATTTATAACATTTTATCAATTTTTTATTACCAATTATTTATTCAAATAAATATTTTGGGTAATATCAACATCATTTTTCATGTTTGGCTTGGTTCCATAGTTTTTGTCATTTTATTTTGATAATAGTTCAATAATATTGATAATATTAATAATTATATAAATATATTAAATATATCAATTTTATACAATTTTTATTTTTATCCCAAAACATATAGATTGAGAAATGAATTGCATAATTCATAGAGATGTAAGGTCATACATATGTATGAATGTTGTTTTAATTCTTTACTGTGGAGAAAAAATGATTGAAAATAATAAATCACATTTCAATAAAAATTATTGAATAATATATTTCATCTATATTCATTAAATATATCACTATTATATATTATGTAAAATATAAATGAAAGGTGAATCACATCACTTCGTGGTGGTGGTAGTCCACATGTATACATGGGAGTCATTATCGTTATCTTTTGGTTTGGAAGATAATAAGGTATAAATGATTTTATAATTACATAAGTATAGTAATTTAATAAGTATTAAAATATATATACCTTAATAATGTGAAAATACGCATTTTTAAAGTATAGTGATGAGAAATTAATAACATCAATACATGGAGATTGTATGATGTACGAATTCTCAAGTGAAACATTCACTTGACGTTTGTTAAGAAGTGGGTGAAAAAACATGGGTTAAAAATCATAATAATATTTATGTATATGTATGATGCAAATTTTACTATGTTATTGAAAATATTATATGTTTATAGGAGGTAAAATAAAAATTGAAAAAAATATTTGTTAAGGTGGTTACCTCATTAATGATAAAACTCTTGAAGATATTCTCTTGAGGATCATTTGAATGTAATTTTGGGAATTTATAAACCTATAGAATATATATAATTATTTTTAAAATGAATTTTAGTATGTTTTTTGAGATATAATGGTCAAAGCGGTGTTATTAGGACAAAGGGGTTGTGACCTTTTTTAGCTGAGGTGATGGGAGCGTTTGGAATTTCGTAATAAATAAATATTTAATAGGGTAATTCTCAATCAAAAATGAATGAAATTTACTAGGGATTGAAATATAAGGTATTTTTAGGTGTAGATACAATCAAAAAATAATATCATTATTGGTTTATGTTTTTTAAACCTTATCTTTTGGTTTAACACTTTAGTAAACCTATTTTACCATTAATAATAGAAATATGTTTTTTCAAATATAAAAGGTCATAAGTATACATATATTGTGAAAAGTGTAACATAATTGGACAAAGGATAAGATTTCTAAAAATAGGATATTATAATTGGAAAATATTTTTATTTTAATGTTTTTTAAAAAAATATTCTAATTTCACAAACATAAAATATCATTAATTTATATTTTGGCACTATTCGATTCATTTTCCTTAAAATGCATAAATGAAAAGATGGAAAAATTATACAATACATTTATACTAAAATAATATTTTTTATAGATCTACAAAATATTTTAATACTATAAATTTCTCAAATTATCACTTTAATATTCTTAAAATAATTTATTGTTATTTTTATAAATTTAATGAATACTTTTTCAGCACTGTGTAACATTTAAGGAAATTATTTGATACCTAAAATTTATAAATAAATTTCTATCAAAAAAATATGTTTATTAAATTAAATATAATATTTTATATCCATCCACCACTTGTTTTTTCCTTATGTGGTCACATAAGTGATATTTAAAACTAAGAGATTGCATTTTGTAGGACACCTTGATTGAAATATTATATGAGCCATTCGGAAGGAAATGTTCCATTAAAAAACCAAACATTGTTTATAATGTTAAAATTACAATTATCTAATTATAATTAAGATGAAATTTGTTGACTGTATCACTTAGTTTAATCCTAGATTATCCCGATTTACCCTTACCACGGTGATACAATTACCATGGTTACTATTCATATTTACCAAAACTAAATTGTGCATATTTACCATATTTGAACCCCCAAAATCCAAATATAGAATAAAACTTATCAAATAAAATTTATATAACTTCTATATGTTAATTTTAAAATTTTTGTGGAAAACACCATGAAAACCACTTTTTATAAAAAATCATTTTTTGTATAAAATATAGTTTACTCATATTTCATACATAGAAAAATAATAAATTAATGATATGAAATTTTTTTGAATATATGAGATATAATTTTCATTAATTTTATTCAACAATAGTAAAAAAGTCTATTTATTTATATAAAAATCCATTTAATTCATAGAAATAGTTTTTCAGGAAAATAAATTTTTATTTTTAAAATTTTGTATACTGAAGTCAATACCAAAAAAGATTATAAAGAAAATTATAAAATATTTTAAATTATAATTGAAATAATTTTATTTTGAAACCATTTTAATACAAGATATACCTTCATACATTCTTGTAATGTATGGAGCTATGTATTGATCCATGGTATAATTCTTGTGGAATTTTAGATTTTTCTATCATTTGGTGGATGCCCTATTTTTTAAATCAAGAATCCGAATGGAATAAAGAGAATTTTGAAATTTCAATTTGTTTCCTTTGGATATGGATACTTCCATATGGGTACTCTGAAAATTCTGTTATGTTTGAGGGGTGTTGGAATCTGATATCCCACTTTATAGAAGAAGAAGGAATGACTCATTATTTTTCTGAAAGCGTGTGACCCTTAGTATAAACCATGTTTCCAGGTCTAGTAGAGTAGGAGGTTCGATAAGATTTGATATTACTATTTAGGAGGCACATGACCACATAGGATTTTTTTATTATTTATCATATTGTGCACATGGGGTGAAAACTATTTTCCCAAACCATATGCTATGCTGATATGCTTAGTACCTTTTAAGCAGTATTTATGAACTATTTGGAACATGGTTGGTCAAACCATGTGGGGAAACCATGCGAGGTGTGGTTATTAAGTAGTGGGAGGTTCATGTACGGTCCTCATTTTCTCCAAAATGTGCATCCAAACACTCCAACCATTTATTGATGGGTGAATTAACAATGATTCCCTTAATGAAATTTATAACCTAATTATCTACATTCCTCCTCCCATTATACAGAATGGGTCTTCCCTTTCTACTTGTTGATATCTCCTCCTCCTTAACCTATGATTATTAATATCTCCTAGATACTTACTCCATTTTGAACATCATTGGATGTGTTGGATAACTAGAGGTAATATCTCAACTCATCTATCGTAGTTACTCTACCTATCTGTGGTACTATTTTGGTGACATCTCATTCATGATATTTATATGGATTAAATTCATTTCATTGATTTAATCCAAAATATACTAAAAGAAGCATATATATTTTATGTGTTGAGAATACATAGTATATAGTAGGTGTTCTATAGGTTTCCACCCAATTTTATTTTTATTTATAAATATTATCATCGTGTCATTAACTGTCATATGTTGCATGTTTCCCTAAAATGAGATATTCAAGTACAAATTGAAATAAAAATAATGAATTAATCTCATTGAGCCCTACTATGTTTTCAGAGGATGTCAACCTCAACTATTGCCACCCCATTAGGTGTAACGTCATGAAATTCCTTTCTTTATTTAATTTATTATGTTCCTGTAACATCTTTTATGTGTTTAGTTTATATTGTGAATGGAATTTAAAATTATAGTAGTCAACTGATTGAAAATGGATCCTGCTAAGTGACTCATTAATCCATGAAATTAATTTTCCACATTTTGTAACTTTCTAAATTGATCATTTTTCTGTGAAGTGAGTTTGTAATGTTGAATGTGATGTCTGGTTGAGTATATTAATTTTTAGTTAAATGTTTCATGTTTTATAATAAAACCCCTTAGATGAGGAGCATTGTCTTCTGAAGTAAAAAAACTATTATTATAGATTTAAATCATTATTGGACTTATTTAATTTTTTTTGTTCTTATGAATTTATTTAATTTTGATATCTTTGTAATGATTATTAAATGGAATTAATTTATAATCATAAAAAGATTTACTAAAAGTTAATTAACTTCCTCATGAACAATTATTTCAATGACTAACTACCTTTTCAGTGTGTTGGTAATCCTTTAATATTTAATTGTCCTACCTCGAAAAATTAACTGATTTGAGTATTTGTAATGGAATAATAAATGATGGTTTTATAGCATAAATGAAATAAGTTAATTTATTTAAATAAATTATGATGAGTGGCAAGGACACGGTGATCGTTTCATGATTTATTACATGATTTAATTTAATATTTATTCCTTAGGTTATATTTGTATTTTGGATTATAATATATGGTAATTCATTATTATAAATTTTATTATGCATTTGATATATGTTGTAGAAATATGGTACGGTTTTTTTGGGAATGAAAACTCACGCTCCCTCACTTTGAGTTTTGAGCATGACTTCTCAACCCATTGACAATATTTGGAAAATGGGAATAATGCCCCACATCCCTTGTTTAATGATTTTTTATGAAGACACACCCACCATATTAAGTGATGATAATGAAGTATCTCATTTATTCTAAGATATAATAATTTTACCCTTTTTATTATCTTATAAGCTCACTTATACAGGTTATTGATGCTTGAGTTTTTCCATGGTAAAGCCTGCACCTAGTATTCTTTGTATATGGTTACATATGTCTTCATGTACAAAGTCCATATTGGTGGATTGAATATATAACAACACTATATTTTTATATATATAGTTACTAACTAGAAACCCATTCTGTCTCAGAGACAAAGTTGGTATAGCCTCCAGGTGTCATTCATGAAGCACAGTAGGCTAGTACTTATTTGTTCTGTAATTTCTCTTAAACTTTATACTAGAACACCATTTTACATTATATTCATGGACTAGATTTCTTTTTAACACCATTGGTAGTGGATTAAAAAATATATCTCACAACCTGGTCAAGACTCCAATGTAATAGGTTCTCAAGGAGACCTCATGTTTGTAGAACCATGAATTATTATTTTCAATGTTCTTCTAATACATAGGAATTAAGAGAAATGGATTGAACTAGACATCAGGATACTTGTGGAGTTCACACATATGGATTCTAATTATTTTCTCTATTCATCTACTACACTATATCAGGATATATTCTATATGTCAAATTTTTTAATTTTTGTATCATTAATTAGACAAGCATGAATTATTTTATATCAGCATTGATTGTTTATATTCAGTTTATTTTAGTCATCCTTTGTTATTATATTCATTAATTAATGATTCTAATATTTTATGTTTTTATATTTTGGATATACAATTGTGTTAATATGAAAAATATTTTATAACCGACCAATCATTCCCTCCATAGAACCTGGCTATTAGTTAAAAGCCTCTGGCATATGGGGAGGCATGATTGAAGCCATGTGGTGACCTATCTGACTGCTGGTTTTATAGGAAGTTTTGTCAAGATGTTATAAAGTGGTGTTAGGGCCACTGTTCTTTTATTTTTCAACTATATGGGCATGGTAGATAGGATATGAAGAATGTATTGGCTCTTGAAAAATAGTTGTGTCTGGGAGGTATCAATCCACCCATGGAGAAAATTCATTATAGACAGGGATGGGATTAACATTCATGATTCTAATTATTACAGTTTATTATGAATTCAGGTTTATTGATTGGATTATTTTATGTTTCTTGCTCATTTCATATATTTATTGTATTTTACCATTATCAATGTATCTCCAAGGTGTATCATTACATTCATCATTATATGTACATAGAGATTCACATGCCATGCATATTTCATACCATTTAGTTTCATTAATAGGATATCCACTGATTGTGATAATGTGCCTTTTTTTGTTTATTAGATTGGTTGTTATAGATCATGTGATTTATTCTGGTGAAATTCATAGTTTTGTATCTCTTTAGGTATTTATTTTTCATGACTGTTTATACAATATGCTTGTGTTGTTTACATATCATGTTAATCTTTATCCCTGATTTTGGTAATATATTATAGGATTCCTAATTAATTATCATGTCTTACATAAGTACCTTTATTCTATGCTTATTTAGAATTATCCACTATGTTTAATGCATGGCTTGACATTCCTAGTTATTATTTTGAAATATAATTTGTTGTTAAGAATAAACATCATTACAAATAGTGTTTTCTCATGTCGATTGGCATTGACACCTTAATTAACTAATCATGATATTTTGATGCCAATAACCATTTATTTCATGGGGTGAAACAATGTATTTTGTGATTAATGTGGTACAAAATCTAGTCGGATAAATGTATACACACTTTATAGAATGGGATATAGAAACCCATATAGTTGAACAATTATATAATACCATGATATGGTTGGAATAGTTATAAATATAAAACCTATTTTAATATGATATGTAATGAATTGGTTTATTATAGAACTTTTACATGACTCAACCCTAGTAGGCCAGTTATATTATTTACCCTTACCAAATAAAACTCATCAATAGAAATTTTTAAAATATAATCTAATTATGGCTACCTCTATAATGACTTCTGATTCTATCACATGGGCATGATGATCTGTATGATAATTTTTTTTTTCAAAATACACAATTGGACCTATTTAGGTCATTTGGGACATCTATTTATGATATATCCCACTATGGGTGTTTGAAACATTCATAACTAAACAAATGTAAATACCTAGCATTATGATGAGACCATATTGGCTTAACATGACGATTACAGTTCGACTTATCTATTACTACATTGTACTTAACTAAGTCATATTGTGGATATATTTATAGATTATTAGAATTATTAGATGGAATTTATATGATAAATTTTATAATTATGGTGGGATATTAATAATTAAATAATGTTTTAGAAAAAAGGTTGTTTGATTACATATACCAGTTTTTTCCCAAGGGTTTTGTTAAATCAGGAATGATGTTCTTTTTTCTTATAATTGAAACTTGATATTATGAATAAAATAATTTAAATGATGAATGTTTGAGAGTTAGTCAATTTTATTAATTAAAATGGATCTTTAGGTTGTATCCTTAGTTTAATATCTCGGGTAAGGGTAGTTTAAAAGTCTCATAGAATTTCCTTTGAATGAAAACAAAAATATTTTACTTATTCCATTTTCATTTTCTTAATGGGTGTGAATAATTTCTGTAGGACATATTTAATAATTTTTTCATGACCTAGTGATTCTTTCTATAATTGTACTTTTGTGACAAGATATCTCAAGGTAAGTAGTATCCCTGGAGAATAAATCCATTTCCCATTTCCGTGATTTTGAAAATGTATTATACTACTCAGGAGATGATGTCCCTAGTACAAATCATATATAATAAAAGACAAACTTATTTAGATGGGTGGTTTTTGTATCATTGACCCTTATTGGAGGTGTGATCAACAAGTAATATTTAGTTTGAGTATGTTAGAAATTCCCAGAGCATGGTCATTTATTAAAATGGTCGTGTCACCATTTATTTTCCAACAGTGATTAACAACTTGGTTTGTCATCATCTAGGTTTGTGGTCATATGATATAGTAAAACATAGGGTAAGATCTATTTCATAGACCACCTGATACCTAGATGCACATTATATAGAACCTATGGATAGTATCTAGTATGTTCTATTTTACATTTTAAGCCGTTGTGTAGTGTGAATTAAAATACACAGTACCTATTGAATTTTTAAATGATATAATAACCAGTTGAGTTTGGTAGAATTGTTAAGCCTCGAGTTGTTGACTACATTCTAATATTATCTCTAAAGTAGATTAAACTAAAATTAATGTAATAATATTCAACCAAATGCATGGTATGTAATTTGAATAGTATAATCTTTTTTGACAAATCGGTTTGTTTGATTTCATTTTTCATGCCAACTATTATAATACGGGGGATCATCACTCGAAGAAGCATCACCTATGATTTTAAGGTGAAACTAAGATAGAGTTCTTATAAGAATTTTTTTTATATCTCCTATCAATTAAGTGTAAACTCTTATAGAGGGGATAATAATTTTAGTATTATTGAATATGTGTCCTTACTGGTAGAAGATACACAAATAGGAAATACAATTTTGAAATGTTCAACATTGTTTTTGAATACCTGTGAGGCTGGAGAGTCTTGTAACATGTTGGTGCTTTCTCAACATCTTGATGTTGATGTTTTTTATTATGTAGACAACCCTTTTGAAATAATGTTAGTTATGGATGTAATTAGTTGGTTAATATTTAGTGATCATAGGAAACCTTATATGGTAATGGAAATGTGAATGGTTATTGATGATGCATTGGAGGGTGAAGAAGATATTATTTTGGGAGATGTCAACTGATAGTGGTTTAACTGTTCTTTATTTCAATAGTTGGGTATAGTTGGATGGAAACCATGATGATAATTTAATCTTGGACCTGATAGAGGTTTCTCATGACATTTTGGAATTCTTAACATCCTTTTGTTGTAATCTTTCATAGCAATGACGATGTCCTCTATCTTGATGTATTCTTTTCTACACTAAGAGAGAGTTGATTATATGATGATCTAAAAGTTTCGAATGCACTTATATTTCAATAAATATTATTTATCAGATTTTAGCACTAGATGTGTTGTTTTTATGGAGGAATGTTTAGTCCAGAATGATATCTAGTTTCCTAAGCAGGAATGCCCTGCCAGGTTCTTAGACCAAATATATTTTCCTCTACCATGACCACTAGATGGATACCACTATAGGGATAGTAAATTATCTAACATGTACTAATATTTCTCTTGTAAACGTGTAGTATATAGTCCCTTAGGTTAGTTCATTGGACTCTAGTTTAATTATTCTTAGGTTGTCCTATGCATGTTATCGGGATCATAGGTGATTTTTAATGGGTAACAATTCTTATAGGGTGGATCAGGGTTACAACATTGTTCTTTCTATGATATTTTAGATAAAAAATTTCTGGCGATGGTTTGGTTAAGGAAAGTCACCCGAAGTCAGGTATGGGATTCAGTGAAAATGATTTTGGTAACTTTTATATTCATTGAAAGAAGGAATTGTGGTTTATTTTTAGTACACCAATTATCTATGCCCAGTATTTTGAGATTGTTCTTCTAGAGGTGGCTCGCCATATTTCATTTTTATGGAATATGGTTAGTGAATAACCATTTAATGTGCATCACCAGGTGGAGATTGGTCAAATATGTCTTATCTAAATCTTTTTTATGAAAAGATAGCTTCACCAAGCTAAATGTGTATGGTGTGGAATTTTTAATTTGACTAACTAGAATAACTACTAGATTGTCAAAACGATTCATAGGTAATAGTTTGTAGGAAATTATGATTATGGATGTAAGGTGTCTTGGAAACGGAACCATTTTATGTTAAAACCAATGGTGGGGTGAACCATCATCTATATAGATAATGAGATGTGGAAATGATAATCTATCAAGCTAAATGGCCTCGGGTAAGCATTTTTTCAATGTTTTAGTCAGAAAGTAATTGTTGGATTTGTTTTTGATAGCTTATGAGTCATACATATAAATTTCACTTTGATGTGTGTTGGGAATTTAGGAAGGAAAAATGAACTTTTCAATGAGTCATCAAGACCCTTGTAGATCAGATGTTGTTTTCATTTTTTCCACAAGGATTATTGTGTAAGATAGTTTCTATGATTGGGTTTTTGAAATAATATTAAGGAATAAGAGGTCCCATGTGAAATATGTCATGTTTTGGGAGCACCATGGTCAAAAGTCCTATGTTATTGAAGAATATGGTAGGGTGCACTGTTTGTTTAAAATCATTAATCCCTTAAAAGAAATATTATGGCATGGTCTAGTGGAGTAGGAGGTCATGTATAATTTTTCCATCCATTATATTGTAGGAGAATGGGAACACAAGGTGTCTAATGTTTTTATTAAGGGTGTTCAGGGGTTGGGAATGACATTCCGAAAACATTTCCAGAGTCCACACACAGAGTGAATTTTAGACAGTGTCTGCACTATTCTGTGCATGGATGGTCAAACCATGATAGAAAACCAGGTGGGGTGTGCTTCTTATGAAGTGGGATCTTTATAGATGACATAGGGTTTTCCAAAACATTATGGACGAACCATGAGTCTTAGTCTTGAAGGTTGAATTTAAATTTTTTCCCTTAATGAAATTTTAATCCAAATTTTCTTCTTTCCTCATCCCATTCCAGTAGATGGAGCCTCCATTACCGACCATCATGCTTTCTTCCTTCCTATCCTAGTAATTCAGATATATCATGTATCATGACATCATATCAAATGTTTTAATATGTGTTGGACAACTTTAGGTAATCTCATAAATTATGTTAAATCATATCATAGTGACTTTAACCATATGTTGTGTTATTTTGGTGTAAAATCATTTTCTCTATTTCTAGGGAAGATTTTATTTTCATTGATTTCTTACAAACTGAAATAAATATGGCCTGGAAATTATATGATTAAATATTCAATGATATATAGTAGGTATTCTATATATTTTCCAATGTTTATGTTGACTTTCAAAAATTTCCATCGTGCCCTTCACTGGCCTTTGTCACGTGCCACCTGAAAATGAGTTCTTCGTGTATAACATGTTATATGAATGAACTATTACTCCCCTTAAGCCTTGATATATTATAAAGTCAGACAAGAAATTATTTTTGTACCTTTGGGTGTCCTGGAACGAAATTCCTTCATTTATTTATTTAATTAATTTTTTAGAATGTCTTCTAAGCGTTTCATAATAGATTTTGAATGGAATCGACTATGACGTTTGTTGTATTATTGATAATGTCACCTTCTTAGTGTATAATTGATCCATGATATTGGTTTTACATATATTTATGCATTCTAGAAAGATCATTCTTTATGAATTGGTTAATGACCATTGAAATTAATACCATGTTGAGATAAATGAGTCACTATTTAGAAATTTGATGTTTTATATTAAAACCCATTAAATGCGGAGTGTTGTCTTATAAACTAATACATGGTGATTGGTGATTTTAAAAATTATTGGACATATAGAATTAGTGTTATTATAATTTCATTGTGTTATTCCAAGATATGTGTCATGTTTTGTACATGGACACAAATTATAATATTAAATTGAATGAATAAAAGGAAATGTTCTTCCTTATGACCCATTATTTCAAAGACCAAAAAACCATATACATGTGTTAGAAATGCGTGAATATAAATTTTATTTACTTGATAAAAGAAATTAAATAATTATATATATTAACATTTTTCATCAAGGTTAAGTGAATTTATTAATTAAATTGATTAATTGAAATAAATTATGAAGGGTGGCAAGGCCATGTTGACCATTTAATGGTTTGTTACATGCATTAATTGAATTGTGATTCACAGGATTATTTTAGAATTATGAATAATATTAAAAGGCAATGATTTTTTATAAATACCACTATTCCATTGATATAAGTTGTGGAACAATCGTAAGGTTATTTTTGATAATTAAAATTCACTATTCCATACATCCGATGTTGCACATGACATATCACACCATGTATAGTAGAATGATGCAACACACCCCTTGATTCGTTTGTTTCCTTGGAAAACACCCACCACATCAAGTGAAGATAATAGTGTATCTCATTCATTGTGAGATATAGTTCTTGAACCTATTTCTTGATCTTATAGGCTCTCTTATACTGGTTATAGATTCCCGAGTTATGCTTCACCACATCCATCACCTTGTATTGCAGGTATATGAATACTTACATATATAACTACATATTATATAGAGGTGGATTCAATATACAATCATGAAATATATATACTATTAATATAAATATAAATATAGTTATTGATCATACATTTTTTTGGCCATGAGCCGATGTAGGTAGAGCCGCCATGTGCCTTTCATGAACCATAGGAGGCTAGTATTTATTTTTCAACAATTTTTGTTATTATTTATACTTAAAAATCACTATAACTTATATTCACAGACATTATTTATATTTAGAAACCATTGGAGGTGGACTACTGAGTATATCTCACACCCTGGTCAAGAAGCAATTACATTGGTGAACCCCGATAGACCTCAAGTCTAGAGGACAATGGATTATTTCCTAGGCCGTTATACTTGCATCTAGGTGTTAAAAATAAGGGACTAAACTAAAGATCATGATGCTCATGCAGTTCAACTATTGGTCATCAAATGTTTATATTTATTCATGGACTCCTTTATATCATGTTTCCTAATATGTGTATAATGATTAAAATTATGTGTCACCATTTTCATATACAAGAATTGTTTTATTTTGGCATTAGAAAATAATACTCAGTTAATAATATAAATTTTATCATGTATCCTTAATTTATTATGTATCATACTATTAGCTGATATTTGTTTTATAAAATATTGTAGTTCTACTATAATCATGGGGGTGTATTCTCTCAACTATCATATCCATACACTCTCACAGCTAGTCAGTAGCCACTAGTATATGGTGAGGCGTTCTAGAGGTCGTGTATTGACCAATCTAGAAACTGGTTTTATAATAAGTCATCTTGGAATTTTACATGGATGAAAAATATAATTTTCAATAAAATTCATTATTTTTTATTATTAACTACACAAACAACATTTCATAATAATTTAAAAAAAATCCTATATCAATTTTTATATCATTATATTAAAAATGATATTAATTTTTTGGAAAAAATTTATAGAAGTTTCAAAATTTAAATATAATAATTTACTAAAAAAATAAAATGAAATTATATTATTTTTGAAATATATGACATTAGAAAATATTGATTTTTTATTTACTAATCAAAAAAAATATTTTTATTGAGTAGGATTATTTTATGTATCTCATAATTTCTTAATCTAATTTGTACCTAGAAAGTCATTATATATGATATAATGGGAATATTTAAATAGTTATAATTCATAGTTACTTTATGTTCGGTGTTTTGTGACAAATATGATATCAAACATACTATTATTATTTTATAATCTCAAGTTGTCATATTATAACCCCTTTAATGTTTTTGATCCTCGTAATTTGAACCTTTTCTCTATAATCAATGGATTGATATTTGGGAATTTATTTTTTGAAAACCCATATTATAATATGTGTTCCTAAAACATCCTCTTTGAAAATAAAAATACAAAAATATGAATATCATATGAAATAGAACATCACTATGTTCCCAAATAGAATAACATTATTGAGAAGTGAAAACATGGTGATCGAAAAAAAACTAATGCCCAATGACAGATAGTGTGTATCATTGATGCACCCTAACACGTCATTTAATTCTCAGGGGTTGCGGTCAGATTACTTTTGATTTTTCCCTAACATCACTTGCTACTAGAAAATAGTATATTGATAGTTTGGGGTTGATCCCATTGTGAATTGATATTATCATGGGAACGTAAAGCTTATATCCTTATATGTAGAAGTCCTCACAAGTTTGGTTCTATTTTCAAAAACCTTTTCTGAAGACATAATGTTTGGAATCAGAGATAGAGAATGGATCGTGGTCAATTTTGGGGTTTGTGGTAAATGTTTATCTCTATATTAACTTGGTATGATCATCTGATCTAGGATATAAAGAAAGTATATATCTCTAGTTCAATATGGTCAAAACAATATGTTCTACCATGGAGGTGGTTATTCATTAGTCTTGAAGTAAACACAACCAATGTGTATTTATCATAGATTATATGGAAGAAAGTGTCATGGGATGTTTATCATAGCCTAATCTACTCAGATATGGTGACGGTCATTCAATGGAACATCCCATAGTCGTGGTTTCTTGAATGAATTAGATAGATAATTATAGTTAAACCTTATTACTAATATTAGGATTAAAATGTTCATGATTAGGTATTCAATAAACTAAAATACCCTTATTTTTTTTACCATTACCCAATTTAGATTAGCCACAGATTGTAGAATTAAACTTGAAATTGAAAGAGATTGAAAACATATTAAATTTAAAAAGATAAAATGGGTTTAAACTATTAATGAAATTACATGTATTTGGATTTATCAGTTTGATGAATATGAATTAATTAATTAAAAATATAAAAGAGGTTCCAATTGTAATTATAAATAATAGTCTTACTTGAAACAAGGGTCAAAATAATACATGTCAATGGTTGGTCATGGCTTGTTACTCAAAAAGAAGAACAAGTAAAAAAGAATTGGTAATGAAAAATGGAATGGAAAATGAGCTTGAAATAAATCCTTAGTACCAATATTTATGAATAAAAATTGTAATAAATGAATTAATTCAAGTTTAGGAGGTAGGGAGTTGAAGGGAACATGAAATGAATGAACAGAAAAAGTTATGTTATGCCCTAAATCTAGTGTGTATCTACTGTATATATATATGGAATATTAAATTATGTTTAATATGAATTCATGTCATGTAATCTTGACCCACAACTTTCTCCCTAAATATTGAGTAGGTGTGTATCTTAAGAGGATTTCATCTGATATTTGGAATCATGACTCCATTCATGATGTGTAATAGGATGTCAACTCATGAAAAACATCCTTCCACTAATGATAAATGTGATTTTAATGCTTCATGTCATGGACTAGTGATTCACTCCATGTAAGGAAGGATCATGTCATGTAATAAGGACTCACATCATGTAATTATCCTTGAATTTTAAATTCTTCATGGCATGGATTTAAAACTTGCAACATGTGGTGAAATTATATTACACATTGTGTAATGGTGTTTCATGATGTGTAATAGCCAATTTTTCTCCCTTTATACAATTTTTACATTTAGCCAATACTATATATTTCATTCTATAATCAACACGTACTTGGTGAATTATCGAGTAAATCATTAAAAATCCTTAATCATATGGATGGATATTGTATATATGATTTCATCTTACCAAATTTTCCCCTATATGAACAATTTCTTGTCCTCAAGAAAAAAGAGCTCCACAAGGATTTCAAAAAAGGTATGCAATTTTTAAAGCATTAAATATTCATTCTATGAAGGAGAATCCAACTATGTGTAAAGAAGAAATAATATTTCTATAGAATCATACCTACATAGATAATCATTCATGCCTCATAGCCCTATTATTAGAGAAAATTATTCATCATTTAATAACAATTTTTAACTGTTCCATCAAATCTACACCCATTTTCAATTTACCTCACATTTAATTTTCTCTCAACACATAGGGTGAAATGAAACTATATTTATGATCATGCATTAATTAAATTCTCCTAACCATGGGCTTGCATTGGTTCTATTGTGTCCACATCGTAAATATATATACAAAATCAATCATACGGGCTTCATCAATTAGGTACTAATGACTCTAAGGATGTCAGAAGGTAGGTAATTAGTGAAAAACAAACAAAAAATTAGGGTAGGGTATGGAGTATAATAATTGAATGTCATGATAATTATAATGAAGTGAATCCTCTATAGATAGTAATGTACATGCTCCCTACAACTCAATTTGGATCCATTTATATATATCATGTGTGTGCAAGAAGGTTATCATATCCCTATGTTTTTCTTTTGTATTTGTTTCTTGGAAGTCAGGTCTAGGCCAAATCTCAAATCTATCCCCAAACCAAATATGATCCTTTAATGGATTCATCAGTCTAGAAATGGAGAATTTTTACATTCCTAATGCATAATACAAATATTATTCTTTCGTTTTTATTTTTTCAATGGAACAGTATAGATGTGAAATACTAAAAATTATTCACAGATCATGATCATTTAGTATAGTATGATCCACAATACATCTTCTTAGTAAAATTATTCTCTATTACTAGCTAAAAATCTCCCCCACACTTGTTAAATGTAATGTCATGAATTATAAAAATAGTAGGGTATGAAGGGATAATCGACATGGAATAGATGCATCCCATTAAACATTCATGGAAAATATGTTCATAATAAGGGATATATGTAAGGAGGGTCATAGTAAAATGTATCTCAATGATGATTGGATCAATAATTTTAAATATTATTTGTTCATTTATAGCCTCAATAAGATATTAATTCATGTTTTGATAGGTTCACATGTCCCATGTGTCACTCAAGAAACATGACCAGAAAATAATTTGCAATTATAGGCTAATAATACTCCCAAGAATGAGAATAAACAAAGAATCATCAATCACAATGGGTCGAAAATCAAGTCATAAGGCAATTAACAGTAATTTATAAACTTTTTAATTTTAATTAAATTACTAATCTCATCAGTCTTTCTAAAATCTAAACTGGGACTCAAAAGGGATTATTAACAATGATCTAATTAACTTTTTTTTAATTTTTTTATTGAGTTTTAGGTTTTAAATAATTATTTCAAAATAAAAATGTATCTGAGATAGATAAGAAGAGAAAAAAATTCATGTGAATTGAATGTGAACTCATGAAAATATAATTCCCACACACATAGAGGGAGATAGTGTATACACTGTCTATGTATGTATTTTGGGAGGGGTATGAGAGATAATTCATAAATAAATGTAATGGTGGTTGAAAAATTTATAACTAAGGGTATCGAGATCTCCCATTAATAAGTGTCTTATTGTGGGGAAGCATTATATGTCTAGTTTTTAAAATTGAGAGACCTACAAGATGGTTTATTTATAAAAATCGTGTAATAGATAAAGCTTTATTTCACAGTTTTGAAACATTTTCATGTTATAAAATAGGAAAGTGCACTATATGATGATATATAAATATAAATATTTTTCAATTGCATGTAGGTTTCTATAATTAAGCTGCAAGTATCTCATGATAAGATTAAAAAAATCTATAAATACCATTAGTATAAGTAATAAAAAATATAATTGTTGAAATACGAGTTTCCTCCATTAAATTCGAAATAAATGATGTCATCATCTAAATTAATGAACTGATGGAAAATATAGTTTCTTCTATCGGTTCAATGTATTCTATACCACCTATAGTAACATAGGGATGTGTCCTATGGATTTCAGGGACTTTTGGCAGGATTGATGACTTCAATATAATATCAAGCATTGATATGATGTTTAATGAAAGGTATCTATGTTCTTTGTGGTGGCTTCTATTCATGAATATCCCATGAGGGCTCATAAATCTGATGCTCAATCTCATCCACATGTAGAGTCACTCATCAAACCTGAATAGATATAGGTACATGTGCATCATCAACCATAGATGAAACATAAGATCTAGAAATGGATATTATAAAATAAAAAATATTTTAATAATAATACATATAATGTGGGGGAAAATATATTTTCAATGTAGATAAATTTTAATTATAAAAAATATTTTTCCTCACAAATATAAATATGATATAAAAAAATCCCTGATACATATGAGAAATATAATTATTATCATGTTGGACAAATAATAAAAGATAGTGGACTCAAAAATCACCTCTATCATCCACTCTTGAGATGGGGGTGGTGGTAGCTGTCCTTCCTGGTTAGAGGTAGTGATAGTAGGAGATGATGGTTGGTCAGTGACTGAGTGTAGTGTTTTGGTACATTAATGCAGTGTTGGGTTTTTGTTATGGAGGTAAATATCATAAGTGTGGACATGATTATAGAATCAAGATCAGCAAGTGGAACCTTAGTGGATGGGTTAGTGGATGGACCCATTCATCATCATGCTTTATCTTCAAGTTACTCTGGTGGGAAGTGATGTGTTAGACCTCTAATGGATGATTGGTCTATGTGGTGGGTGGGGAAGGAGTTGTAGAAGTGGATGAGCCAGTATGTGTCACTGGCAGTTTAGAACATGAGGGAAATGAGTGTGGTGGATGGGTGGTAAAATTGTAAAAAATTTCAAAGCTATTGTGCATATGGGAACAGATCCATCTTATATTCACCTGGGTAAAACCTTGCATGGCCTAGATCACTATCATAGTGGAGTGGGTAGGTGGTGCAGTAGTGGATACAATGGTGATATTGGTAGGTAAATTGACTAGATATTATGGAGGTGATTTTGTGAGTGTATTAGGTACAAGGTCTGCTCTAAGATCTCTTAGATCTTCATTAGCTACCTCAGGGGCATCTGGTGAACATTAGTAAGTGTCATCTTCACTAACCAGGAGTTGAATCGTGTGCAATAGTAGGAAATATATGTACTCCATTGTTCCAAGAGATGTTAGTGTATGGGTGGAATAATAAATTAAGATGGTCAGGTAGGAGAGTGATGAATGAAAATCCCATTAATGTACCAATGGTTCTCTAAGTGTAAGATCAGTAGTAAAATGTAAACTAAGAAACCATGTTGATAGCAGGGCCGCCCATGGTGTTTAATAATATGATGACTTCTAACAGGATTACACTACCACAAGTCTCATCCATGGAAAACCAAACATTATTCTAAGATCAATGACAAATCCTATATATTGGGATATAGAGCTGTGTGGATTTGATAATCCTAGGATCTTTCACTGCATGAGTATATTCGGTGATCATGTACCATGGATGACTTAAATCAATCCTCAGAGGCTTGATTTGGAGGGTTACAAATAGAATAGAAATAGAAAAATTCTTTGTGTAAATGCTGAGGCATGTCATATTTTCAGAAAATGAAATCTCACGAGGTTATCCTCTTATTATGAAGTACATGTTGTCTAATATGACCTTTAATATAGAAAGAAACTCAAGAAAAAACTCCTATTATGTCTTCTCACATACCTCAATTATGGATTCATTATGGAGGCACTCACAGAGTTATAGGATCTCATGAATGATCTGCCAGTAGGAATGAACGACCATGTATATGATTTTTTTGGTCCTAATTGGATTTTCCTATTTCCAGTTGAGAAATACATGATGCGTGGGGTTGGAGATATGAAGGATGGGGTGGAAATGTGGTTTTTCATCCATGGATGAATCAGTGAAGCAGGACATGGATTCATCATGAGAAAAAGGATCTTGAAATGATACAACACGTGGTGGAGGTGATGATACACAATGTGGTGATGGTGAAAGAGGTGCAATGTCTCATGGATGATTCACTAGTGGTGGATCATCACGGTACAACACTGACCCTGCATGTGTAAGGTGCATGGTTTTTTTCCATTTCATTCTCGGAGTATGGTAGAGGGGTATGTATGATTAGGAGAATGGTGGTGGGGGTTGGTTTAGGAAAAAATGAACTAAGGGATAGGGATTTGGTTTCACAACCATGAAGAGAGAGGGGTTGGGGTGAGTGGATGACTGGGAGGGGGTCCAGTTTTATGGTCATGAAGGGAGGGGGTTTTAGGGGGAGAATAATGGAGGGGATCAGGATGTGTAGTTGAGAGGGAGGGAAATGTAGGTGTTGTGGGAGGGAGGGGGTTGAGATATGAAACCTAGTTTCATAACCTATTTTTAAAATCTTGTTTTTTTACATTAAATGACATGTAATGATGTTTCCCATCAGGTAATGATGGGTTATATAATATTTCTGAAGAAAAAGAACACATCATGAAACAAGGTTACACGACTTCAAATTGAAATTTTTGAATAATTTTCATTTAATAACTTTCCATTAGATCCTGGAATGTCCTAATCATTCTTAAATATCATTCTAACCTAACTACTCAAATGTTACCTATACTACGATTCATCCTAGTTATCACTTCTTTTAACATTGATACCTTGATGATTTGAGGATCAGAAGAATTTTAGGCTATCAAAATGGGCTTCACTGAAGGGTCCTTGATAAATTTTTAATCATTGATAATTGAATTAAAATGTTGGTACACCTGCCCTTTAAATTTTAATGGTCCCATAAGGGAAAATATTAATGACATCAAATGGAATTTTCTGTCTATATTTCATCTTCCTAGTGAACAATCCTAATCTCAAATTGAATAAACTTACCTTATTTACAAAGACAAATATATATCTTATAAATCGTTCATCATGCTATTTCATTGATTTTTATTTATATATTTTAGAATTTTCGTAAGCATATTTTGGAATTTTTTATAATTCTAAAATTAAATCATCTAAGATTGTTTGACTTTATTAGAATCCATATATTGCATCTGAATTTTTGAGTATAATCAATGATCTAATTCAACTATCAGATGACATGGTTTTCCATAAAAAATATAAAATTTGTTTTATAGATTGAAATTTTGTACACAGATTGGTACTTCCATAGTTCATCCTCCAATTTTACACTCCAATCACTTTTATTTATGTTCATGGTATTCATATAGATATTCATGATTTCCCTATTTGAAAATTCAACTTTACCAAATGTTTTAGAGTGATATAGTGTTTTTATGTTATACGGGATTCCATATTTTTATAGAATAACCTTAATATCTTGATTGGTAAAATGTGTTCCTTGATAACTGATGATCAATATAAGAAATACAAATATTGTAGACATATTCTTTCTCAAAAATCTTGACCAATTTTGTTGTTTCATGCATTATTGATTTAGGGTCTACCAATTTGGAGAAAATTTCAATAATAATAATAATATAGGAAATTCTATGTGAATTGGGAAATGGTCCCATGAAATCTATTCACCATACGTCAAGGATTTTGACTTCCATGATTGGGTTTTGAGGTATTTGGTATCATTTTATAAAATTTCTAGTTCACTGGAACATATCACAACATTGAAAATTTTCCATTCTATCTTGGTGTAGAGTGGGATAGAAAGGTCTACTTTTTATGATCCATTCAATGGTGTTATTTTGTACATGATTTTCTAATGTTGGTTGTGTATGACACATGTCTATCAAAATTGGGAATAAAATGTCCTAGAAATCCATCTGCTCAGTGCTTGAAAAGGAGTAGTTCAACACTGTAGTATTGTGATATTTCAACTATAAATCATCTATTTTTCTACTACAAGAGATATTAGTGTAGAAATCATGAGGTGTGATAATTATCAATAACACAACACCACAATTATACTTTTAGGATGAAAATGGTTTCAATAGGAATACAAACCTCGATGTCGATGTCATCATTGTACTTGATGAGGGTTAAAGGAAGTCTATATAGAAGATCAGCGACCAAAGTTTCCATGAATATGGTATCACTGATCACAATATAAAATATTTGGATAATGAGGATTCACCTTATCCGCCTTGGCTTTACATCCTTTTTGTTCATTAATTATCTAATAGAAGGATTGTTGGTTTGTACAATCACCTTTGAAAAAACTAAATATGAATTGAATTTTTCGAAACCATACTAAAAATCTTTGAGTTATTTATCAATTTATGTTTAGTTTACATGAGCTTCATTTAGTCTGTGGTTGGCATAGTTGATAGGATAGAATATGTGACAAACTCGATTTCCTAAAACAGAACTGAAAAAAAAGTCACTATCATCCCATGTAAATTCAAATTCCTTATCCCAATAATGTGAAATAAATATAATTAATGGTATCAGGATTTTATTGAAATCTTTGAATTTCGTTTTGCATTTTCAAGGGATACAAATAGAACATCCTTTGATAGTAGTTTCTTCAGAGGGTGGGAATCTTTTTTTAAAAAATTTACAAATCAATTGTAGAATCCAACATGGATCATAATTCTACTTATACCCGTAACTATTTAGGGTTCAAGTAATTATTTTTTGAACTTCATCTTAGCATGATAAAATTATATGAATTATTTTTAAATTTTATTTTCAATGAATATTAATCCTTGAACCATAATGTAAAATTTCACCAACTAAAACTATTAATTTTTCTTTACAATGTCACATGACTATCTCAAGATTTCTTAAAGAACCCTTGAATGATATTCCATAAACTGAAAGTTAATCGATGAGGATTTATAATATTTTATATTCTATATAATGGAATATAAGCATCATTAATCATTTTAATTTTTTTAGTGCATTACACATACTAAAAGATTTGCTCATATTGGTGAAGGTACTAAATGAACATGTGAGTACTGTTTTGGAGTAATCATCTAGGTCCACTACAATATTTTTGTATCTTTAATATCCTCAAGAAAACAATATAATTAATGTACTTCTTTAATATCTAGAATTTTATCAATGAATGGAAATGGGAAATTATCATTTGGGGTAAATATTTTTAAATTTATATAATCCAGTAAAACACTCTATCCAATAATGTTCTGTTTTGAGATCAATTCATTTTCATCATTTTTTTCCACTATGATCCCACCTTTCTTGGGGACTACTTATATCAAGATATCCCACAATATTTTAGAGATTGAAAATATAATTTTAGAATCTATATTCTTCATAACTTCTTTTATAAAAACCACCTTCCTCGGTGGTATGATTATCCTTTAAGAATGGTGTTAGGGTTTTTCACCTTCCTCAAGATGAGTTTTATGGGTGAATAAATTTGTACAGATTCAATTTATATTAGATACACCCTATAATTTTTTTTTATTTTAATGACTTCAACCAATTTTTTATCTTTTATATGAGATAGTTCATAGTTAATGATTATTGGTAGAGATGTTAAAGACCTTATGTATGGATACATAAGAGTAATACATAGAGGTTTCAACTATAGTGTTTGTGGATGAATAATTAAGGGTATAAATGTTGGGAATGTATCCCTTCTGAGACTATCAATGAGGATAACTTCCTAAAAATCATACTCTTATTCTACATTAGGGAGGGAATCCTCATTATCTTCTCTTATAGCCATATATTCATTTCTCTATTTGGTAAGAGATAAAGTGTTGCACTCAATGGTATCATCAAATTGTCTAGAAGCATTCATGAGTATTAAGACTACATATTATCCTCTGACAAGAAACATTAAAAACCTTAGATTTTTTTATCATATCCTTTTATGTGGTCAGGAATGGTCATCCTTAAATATCGGGGATGTAACATTTTTATTGCGTATCAAAAACTATGATTTTTCTTGAAATATGAACTTGATAACATTGACTAATACACCCTCAAGGATTTATGGAGGGTACATTATTGATCAGTCTACAAGTTACAGTTCTAATATAGTTGGTTTGAGCTCTTAATGTCTCAAAATGAAAAATATAATCATCAGCATGAGGTTAATTCATGCTCTACGATTGCACAGATCTCTTCTAGATATACAATCTCCAATAGAAAAATGAATTTAAAATCATCTGGGGTATATCATATTAGGTGTAATATTGTTTTAAAAAACAATATAGTATTATTCACATAGTGATATGATACCTAGAACTTCTATTTTTATTTTATTTAAAATAATATGTTTTATGAATTTATTAAAAACTAGACTATTAGAATTTTTCTCTTCAAATGATATGTTGGTACGAAATCGCATTAATATTTATAAAAACATATTTTATTATTCCTCTTTTATTCAATGTATTTCTCTTTCTAGAAATGTAATGGCTGTCTTGTATTGTGATTAGGAAGCATAGAATAACTCTATTGGATGCTCAAGTGTTTTGGTTTTTGTGGATAATGAAATATCATAGTGTATTACTTGATCAGTACCATAAAATTACACTTATGGTGAGTGGTTCTTGTGTTCCTCAGCTTGTCTTTCTTCTATATCACATGGTTGCTGAAAAAAATCCATTTCTCTACAATACATCCTTAGATTATTCCCTTGGGTGTGTCTCAATATTTCTAGGTAGAGTACGTATTAATCTATCTGATAGAGTCATTCGGATCAGACCCATATATATTTTGTGATTGTGTAGGGAAGCTCATTGGTTATGCATCTATTTTTATTGAGTTTTCATTCACACATCTTCTTTTTCAAAAATTTTATCTAGTAGGTTCTCTATGTTACTCTAGAGAGGATTGTTTTTCTACTGAAGTCTTGGTTGAGTTTTGTTGAAACTGATGTTATTATATTTCAGGGAAAGGATATTTTAAAGATTTTTTTTATTCTAGGAACATCATTCATTAGTGGTTACCCAAGTGTCCCTTGATTATGAAGTGGTGATTGACAACTTCTCTATTGATAATATACATATTTTTTAGGTATCCACTGAGCCAACATTTTGGGATAGTAATATTGTTGCTATTGGAATGATGGATTTTTCTGATTGTAATTGATGTAATTACAATATTGTGTATTGTATTCTTCATATCTTGTATTTCAGTCTAGGTATATGTGATAGACACCACAAATTATTCATGAAAGAATTTTAATTATATGCTTTTCATTGGTGGTGGTGTAGAAGGTAGCTGGAATGACCCTTACTACTTATTCAATGCTTCAACATATGCAACTAGGTAATTATTCACTACCACATTTTGGATACCACACAATGGTGGTGAATAATGACTCTTCCACATGTTGGTATTATGAGAGACTTCATCAAAAATAAATATTTTGGATTCATGTGTCTTTAAAATTACCCATCTATCATCAACATAATCTATATATATGTGTGTGGGTGTTAGATTCCGTGGAAGTATATCTAGTGTTATATACACATGTCTAGTCCTTTGTTCAATAATTTTCTCATCAGTTCCTTGAAATTTTCCCATTATTTCCATTCAAAATCTCCATCAATATGAGCAATGTTATGTATATCATTCAAGAGCTTTCAAGTTTGTGTCGGGGGATGTATTTCTCTAAAAACTTTTTGGCTAGATCTTCCCAATTTTTGATAGACTTATGAGCATTACTATTGAGACAATACATGAATTATCTTGTATAGAGAAGGGAAATTATCAAAGTTCGATTTCATCAAAAGATACTCCTTGATTGGGAAAGGAATTTCACACCTCCATAAAGATTAAAATATGTTCATGAAGAACATGAATTTGAATCCCACTGAAATTGCTTATATTTTGGATCATATGAATGAGTCCAGGTTTTAATTCAATATAGTCTCCCTGTATAGGATGATGCACAATACTTGGTGTAGCACCATAGATTGATGGACAACCATAATCCATTATGGTGCATTATTCATGTTAAAGATTCTCTAGAGGTTTCTTGTTGAGTTGGTTTGGTATGATAGGTTGAAATTTACCAGCATGATATTGTCTATCTACCATATTTGACTGGAGGCATATATAGAGATATCCTTATATTTTAGGCTAAAATGATATTTGTTGTAGTTTAGAAAGACCCCGTGACTGAGTCAATGGTCTCAGATGCATTCATTATTCCTTAACAAGTAGGGGCGTAGGGGAATCTGGGGGAATAGGGAAAATGAAAGAAAAGTGAAATGAGTACGGGGTGAGGTAATATCAGGTTATTTAGTTATAAGATACCATGCAAAGCATATGAAAACTATCCCTGAAAATGATGAAACAATTTCATGTGACTACATTCATTGTTTAATTTTTTTGTGATACAGTTATATTACATTTTATTGTTTCCCAAACATCACATGGTACATAGACATAGTATAGTGATAGTGAATGGTTGATCCCATATGTAATTGAGATTTTTGAAAAAAAATATGACTTAGAGAACTATATTTATGACTTCTCATGAGTTTGGTTCATCTAGGGAAAACTATTGATAGACTTGTGGTTTTGAATTAAAGATAGATAAGGGGTTGTGGTTAATTTTTGGGTTTCTTATAGAAGATAATCTTTATCCTAACATGGTAGAGTCTTATGATCTAGGATGCAAAGAAATCATATGTCGTAAGTTGGAAATGGTCAAACCAAATAGTTCTACCTAGGATGCGGTTCTTCCTTGGAGAAGAAGTAACCACAACCTAAGTGCACAACGATTTGATTCTAAAATAGAAATTTTCAAGGGATATTGATCATAGTATAATATACTTTAATTAGGTCAGGGTCATTCAACAAAACATCATATGGTCCTGGTTTCTCAAATGAATTGGATATACATTTATTGTTTAACCTGATTAGTATTCAGAGGATTAACATATTGAGTATTATAAATTTAATAAATTCAAATACCCATACTACCTAACTTCCCACTATGTGTTTTAGCCAGTCATTGTATAATTATTTATTAAAAGGAAAGATATTGAAAACATATTGAATTTATAAATGAAAATTGTTTCTAAATAGTTAAACAACAGGAATTTATTGGAATTTGTTTGTTTTATGAAAAATCAATCATCAATTTTAATTAAAATGATGGTTTCTATTTCAATTATAATTAATTTACATACATGAAATAATGATGACATGTAAACACTTGAACATTTTGTTATGGATTGCTACTTGAAATTAGGAATGAGCGAAACAACATTTATAATCAATAAGGCAATGAATAAGGTCCTTTAAATAAATCCATGACACATATATTAGAATAAAACAATGTAAATACATTATGTAATTTGAGATTATGGTGAGAGATTATAAGGGAAAGAGTGAATAATGAATGAAACAAGTTATGGAAACCCCGAAATCGAAGGCACTACTATTATATATAAAGTCATAATATTACATGTCCTATATATGAATTCATGTTGTGGAATACTGGAAATGTTTTTCTCCAGAAATTTTAAATGTGTGCGTACCTCATGTGAATATCATCCATGATTTGGAATTTTCAATCATATCATGATGTGTAATGAGGTGTCACATCATGAAAATCATTTATCTTAAGAGATGTATGATTTGATTGCTTCATGTCATTAACTTTTGATTCACATCTTGTAAGGATGCTTCACATCATGTAATAAGGATTCATGTCATAAAACATAACACGACTTTGAAATTATCCGGGACATGGATTCACACCTTTTTTAATGCGGTGATATGATATTACACATCATGTAATGAGGTTTCATGATGTGTGATATCCAATTTTTTTTCCATTAATTCTGTTTTTTTCCTTTGAACCTTGGAATCCTATTTCCTTCAACAATCAACACATACTATGTTCATTATCGAGTAAATCATTGAAAATATTTAATCGAAGGACAAAAAATGTTTATAAAATTGTATATTATTAGTCATATAACATGTTCATAGGAATGTTAAGAACCATGAAACCATCAACCATTGATGGATGAATGGCCATTGATTCAATAGATTTTATGTGTATAGTAAAATATTTTCAACTTTTTTTAAGGGATTCCTTCATCTTGTAGACTAAAATAATAATAAAAAATATGTACATTATAATTAGAGTCTCATCCTCTGATAAATTTCCACTATTCAGAAATTTGTTTCTCTAAATGGCGAGTATTCAAGAAGAATTTTATTTCATTGGTGTATTAAAATATAGTTTTGATTGATCATAAGATCCATAAAATAATGGCTTGTCATAACTCCTATCTCAAAATATTTATCAAAGCCAAAAATATTATCTCATGTTATAAAATAAAATAATTTACAAAACCTCAATAACAACCCAAATGGTTCAACATAATATATTCCATAAATAGATAAACAAATGAATCCTCAAAAATTTATCTAATCATATTTAAAAACCACAAAATAGAATAGTTTGATGAAATTAGTTATCCCAAAATAACATAATGTGGATCATAATGAAACATACCAAACAAGTTAATACCTTGATCATATGTAATATAGAAACTTACTAAAAACTCAAGTCACCATAAAACCATAATGAAATCCTAAATACTATAATAATTAATTTAATACTTTTTGCATATATAAAATTATATATTATCGTATATACTCAAAACAAAATAAATTAAATAAACAAAATCAAATAACAAATATTTTTTTTTTCATAAAATCACTAATAGAATTCGTATTTTCAAATACAATAAATTTCAGTGAAATTTTTATCCCGACCAAAAAATATTAAATCAACATCAGATTGATATTATGGTTTATCATTTCCTTAATAATCTATTCTTCAAAAATATCACCTTTATTTTAAATAACCTTTCATGGTTATTTTTAGAATTCAAAAAAAAATTCAAATCCTTAATAAAAAAATATTTTATAAAAATATATGTGTGTTTCATTGTTTTTATAACTAGAGTATCAATATTATTAAACTTATTAATTTTAATTCATGAATCCAAATACATTTAATATTTAGTAATTTTTATTAATTATTAAATCATTAACTATTATTTTTCATCTTATTACATAATAATATCTACATTAATATGAAATATGAGTCACATCATAAGATTTATCATCCTCAACAAAATCATTATTCTTAATTTTATCATAATAAATAAGTATAAAATTTTTATTTTTGTAATAATTTATATATATTCACTTCATAATAATTATCAACAAGGTCATTAATCATATCACCTTACAATTTATCTTCTTGAGATTCCATATAGTACATAAATTTTCGTATTGTTCATAAATTAAATATTTATAACATTTAACCATTGAGTAAACCCTAGGAATAATTTTTATCATCCATTTCATTCACCAAACTTTTAATTTTTCCTTAGAAATTTTAACCATTTTGTAATTTTTTCCACACTCTAAAAATCTTCAATTTCCTATGATACATTCACCTGAGTTATTCTTCCCTCATTCATGACATGTTCGAATCCAAATCTAATTTCTTAAATTGTCTTTAAGAAATTCCATATTTTTATTAGTATGTGTGTTAATAAACTCACCAATTTTGATATTTTAATCATATAATGAGATATTTAATTAATAATAATCACAATATTTCAAATTTTATCACTAATTTTATATGGATTTTGAAGAGAACAATTATTCCCTTGAATTTAACATTCATCATTGACACAATTCATTTGGGTTCTATTGATTGACTAAAAACAAAAAAATTACTTTAGGAAACAAATATCACAATTGGAAACTATATAGTAATGAGATATAATTTATTGGATGTCTAAATTATTACATATTATTCAATGAAATAGTATTTTTAACCTAGGATACTCATTATCATAACCTAAACATTAGGATTTTATACTATACATAGACATATGACTTCGATTTCCACTAATGTTTTATCTTACTAGTTTTCAATAGTTAACTAAACCATTGTTTGATATCAACTATAGAAACACATACATCATATAAATGAATATTTTATATTACTATATTAATATTTATTATATAATATTTATTTCTAGTCTAGAATCATATAAACATTGACCCCATAATAATTTGTAAACATAGACCCCAAAATAATTGTAAACATGGACCCAAAAATATTTTGTTTCTAATAGTATCCCATTATGTTCTTTATATCTTCCAAAAATAATTGACATATCAGCTATAAAAAATTTAATTATTACATGGGTAAAAGGTTACATATTAAAGGGTGAAATGAGATGCTCAGTAAGGGTAAAAAAGGGAGACATTAATTTCACTTGAGTTTTACATTAGCATATGGGTATGAGGACATGATCTTAAAATTTTAAATTTAGAAATTGCATATTATAGATCATCATCTAGAGCCATAGAATAAATATTTTCAGTTCATAAGAACAAAATCATAAAATAATAAATTATCGTGATCCATTTAAATATAACAATTCTACAAGACATGAGTTTGTTGCATACACATCGGCCTAAAACGTTGGGAACATATATAAATAGACATCAGTTCACTCATCAGTTTAATGTAAATATATTATTAACTATTATAATCATATGGAAATTGGAAAATATCCATGCATAATCTTATGTACACGAATCTAGGGCCAAAAATAAATATATTGACATGAAAATTAAGTCCACATATAATCATATGGGGCATAAATTTAGGTCCAAACATAATATTTTAGACATGAAAGTCATGTCAATGTATAATATTGTGAACATGAAATTAAGATCAAATATAAAATACTAACCTCATATTTACCCAGTTCATTGGAGGCTCATAACATATCCAACTATGAAATAATAATTATTTTTTCATATAATGTCTATAGGACCATAAATCAAAACATTATTACATTATCCATATAAAATAAATGGGATTTATAAAAATATAATCATTTTAATTGTAAACATCATATAAAAATAATAAGGATGGTATAATTGTATTATATCCTTAGTAAATAATAATTAACATCAATGGATGTTATCATAGATGAAAAATTAAAAAAAAATTGCATGAAGATTTGTTGATGAAAATATCCTTTCTACATTAAAATATTTTTTTTTAAAAATACGAAATTTCCAACATATTCAGGAAAACATTGTTCATTGGGAGTATTCTTTTAAACATGTAAAGTATTAAAATAATATATATTTTTATCATAGTAGATAATTTTATTGATTTTTTATATTTAAAAATATAACATTCCATTACAAATTTTATAGACAATTTGAAAAAGTACCTCATTTAGAAAGAAACACGAAGAATGTTAAATATAAAACATTTTTGATATTTTAAATCATTGGTAATATTGACCATTAAAATTCATATTATAAGATAAAAAAAATTCATGAAATTTTTGAAAATCATAGATGAGGAATAAATTGGTTGTTCGAAAAAAGAGATATATTAATTCCATTTTCTATAAGAATATATATTTAGTTTAATGAGTATTAAAGTGAGAGAAATAAAAGATAAAAAATACATTACAAATAAATAAATAATTTAAAATAAAAATAATTGGTTCTTTGATAGGTAGATCATAATAATTCATCATTAGATATTAAATCATAATCAAAACTGCTAAACAATGATATTATGACTTAAAATCATTTTCCCTCTTTGGTAACATCTTAATATTAAGTTCCATGAAATAATTAACTATTAATGGATATAATTGAAAATATTTTTCTTAAAATGAATCTTAAAAAAATTCATGGATATTATAGACTCCATTTAAAATAAATAGCCGGCTAATATAGAATGTGTACCACTAAAATAAAGATGATATGATAATGAAAATAGAAATGTTTAGTGTTTCATAGAAAAAGTAAAATTCATGGTTTATTCAATCACTATCGAAGGGATATCTACAATTCCATTAAATATAGAATAAATTTAACGATGTACCATACTAAAATATATGATGGATATATATAATTTCCTTATACATGATGTGCACTATTTTCTATTTGTGAGAAATTTCTCATGATTTTTAATCCCACAATACAATAATCTCAAGATGGAGTTATGTTTTTATGGAATACTAAATTCCTATAGATCCAAATAAAGTTAAAGAAGAAGATAATAACATCTCCAATTCTTACAATAAAAACTCATGGGAAGGAAGTTTTATATGTAGTGAGGAATCAGAAAAGGGATTGGATTGTGCACATTTGAATGTTGGAAATGTGATAGCCTATTACTCTAACCAATTAATGATCAATGAGAAAAATTTTGCATCAAAAGTTTTGGTATTAAATTTAGTTATCATCACATTATATCATTTCTGACATTATATATATGGAGTAGAGTGTGTCTTATATAAAAATTATTAAATCATAATGTATAGGATCAAACAAAAGAATATCTATATATGCTAAAAAGGCGCTTTAATGTGATAAAGGATTATGATTGTTCATACCAGTACCATTATAGGAAGTCAAGAAAAGTTGGTGATGCTCTGAGTAGAAAGTATCCTATAACTCGATAAACAATAATGACTAAAGGGGATCCAATCATCTCATAAATAAAAAATATTTTTCATTTATATAATAATTCATTTTTCATCATACCATTCTCAAATAGATGCCCAACCATCCATTCTTGAAAGGACCATTGTTGCCCTAAAAGATGATGTGGAGAAATGTAGAGTGGTTATGAATATTATGTTCTTAAAATTTTAAAATAATGGTGTTTTTTGGTTTGCATCCAATATATGTCTCCCATAAATCCAGAGCCTTAAGGGGAACATCTAGATGATGATCCATGATACTCATTCTCTATTAATACATTAAAAAATAATATATAAAGGGATATAAAACAAAACTTCTAGTGATAAAACATGAAGATAAGGATTGAAGTATATGTACTAAGATCCTTGGTATGATAAGAAGTCATGTTTAAATGAAATAAGTATAATTGTATGATGAAAAAATTTATCCTATAATTTTTGAATTGGGAAAATATATGTATGGATTTCATTGAAGGAATCCCTTAGCCATCAAAAGGCAATAATTCCAACTTTCTGGTTGTCAATCACCTTACATTGTAATTTCAGTTAACTAAAATAAAGAGATATTTATCCCTTGAACTACTCAAAATTATATATATAATAGATGTGTTAATACATCATGGATTTCCACACTATATTGACATTTATTAAGATACAAGGGTTATGTTTAGGTTCTAGAGAATCCTTCACCATGTATTGGATAAAAGTCTATATTATAGTAATTCTTACCACCCTTAGAATAATGGATAGTCTAAGAGAACTTTTAAAAATCTAGATGATATGTTAAGATCATGTTCATTATATTTTCAAGGATGTTGGGATCAAAACCTTACCCTTGTAGAGTGTTCAGATAAAAAAATTTCCATTATAGTATTCAAATTGAAACTTATAATGATCTGTATGGGAAGAGGTGAATGACTCTAAAATATTGGTATAAAGCTAGATAGTGGAATCTAACAATACCTTATATGATACATGAGATGATAGAGATTGTTTAAACCATTCACTATCACAATAAATATATCCATTATTTAAAAATAGATATGTAGACAATAATCTAGGAGACCTAGGTTTTGGTAATAGAGATAAAGTGTTCCTTTGTATATGACCATGGAATAAATTCATGAGGTTTGGGAATAAAGGATGATTATTGAATGACTCATCATCCGATTTGATATCATTTATTAAATTAGAGTTCTTTCTTATCGATAAGCACTCACACATAATATCTATCAAGTACATGATGTGTTCTATGAATCCTTAATAAGTAAGTACATATCATGTTCATCACATATAATGTATCCATTTGTGGTTCCTTTGATGAATGATATTTCATTTGAGAAAAATATGGTGAGGTTCTTAGACCCTTGAGAATTTTTTTAACCAAGAGATCTCTCCTAGTCAAATTGTTTGGATAAATACTGGTTTGAGGATCCAAAATTGGAACTAAGAGAGTGGATGAAACAAAAGTATCGTCGTCTATTTTACTGTATAAAATAGATTTTCATGAGAATGACTTTTAAATGGTGGGAGAATACAACAACTCAAAGTATTATAAATGAAATTTCATTTTATAATGAATATGTTCTACATTATGTAACTTAGTTATAGAAAACATCATAACTACATTGGTTGTTCTGTAATATTATAAAATATAGAATTTTTTATTTTATATACTTTTAAGTTTATTAACAGTTGATAATATAGATATTTTAATATTACCATTATGATTACCATATATTATGGGTTGTGAAAAAAATCTAATTTTTATAGATGGAAGATGTGATGGCCTTTACCAGTATGATCATAACTTGAAAAGCCCATTTTATAGAGACTTCAAGGGAGATTGAATAAATTATATTTTCACTTAAACAAGATGAATATGAGATTGATAAACTATAGCTCCAATGAATCTATTTATTTTATAAGTTCAACGGAATGATGATCATGACCCTAACCAAGTTCACTAAACCACCCTCTGAAAGTACAACCATTACTCACATTATATAAAGGAAATATACCAGTGTAATAACGGGTTATGTATGTTGAACATATTAGAATGAATTATTATATTTGAAATTTAATATAATAGTGATTATATTATACCATTTTTATTACTAATATGTATATATTATTAAATCATGAGAATTATCAACAATATATTCTGATATAAAGAAACTAAAATTGTAATTCTGAAAAATATTAATTTAAATTAATTTTTTTGATAAATTAATGAATTTGTAAATAAATTATTATTTAATTAAATATTCATAATAAATAATATATATTTAAATATTGATGACAAAATAATTTAATGATCTATGTTTTAGAGAGATGTTATTGTCATAATAAATAATATTTTCATTAAAAAGGATTTCTAATTATAAATGAATATTATAATATATTTATATATATATTATGGTAATTTAATATTATTTCCGAAATCATCATTAAAAAATTATTCAATAGTAATTTTCCTATAAATTACTTAGTGAAATCAGTTTTGGTTAAATATTTAATTAGTACTAAATATATGGGCTATATTATGATATCATAACAACACAAAAGTGTTCTAATTAATTATATATAAGGAAACAAAGACCATATATTGATTTCCCATATAATATAATGTGTTTTTTCTTTTATTTTATTAATTTTATAACCCATAATGAATCCTCCTAAACATATATTATATTTTATGGTTTTAAAAACAAATTGTTTTCCTCAGGTCTCACTGCCACATCACCGATGATATTATTTTAATGTGATCGATTATGGGACTAATAAAATATTAAAAACCATTCATATTTGGTAAGTAATATGTTCAAAAACCATGGTAATATTTTTTATTTTGATAATCTTATTATATAGAGTATAAAACCTATGTTTAGAAATTAGTAAATAATTCCCCTCTTATTCTGTGAATTCCCACAAAATCTCCCATTAATCTTTAATGAAAAACCATTGTTCATATTGTTCGTATCCTTATAATTCATAAAATACCTCCTATTATGATCCCAATAAGTTAAAAATATTCTCCCATAATTTTATAAGTTTTCCTCTCATGGTAATAGTTTCTCTAATCATCAAATTTATTTATAATATTTTCATTGCAGTAAGAATTTTGATTTCCAACTATTATTGTTTTTATGTGATTATACATGTCCCTTTACTATCCATATGATTCCCAAGTAATGATGGAAAACCTTTCAAACTCATTAAAACCTTCATTAAACCATTATGCATGCCCATTATGCTGCCATTTTTTCATGGTTTTCAAATCCCATAATTATTTTTGTGAATACCCATCCCAGTTTCCACTAAAGGGTGTTCACCTAGATGTAAATATCATTAATATATTGAAAAATTCCTTTAATGTTACAAAAAATACATAATCTTTAGATTAATATTGATCAAATTAATTCTTATTATGTATTCTCTATGTGGAACTCAAATTTATGTTCATTTTATGAATGTGTCAAGTGGTCCTAGAATTAAATAGGACTTTAATTCCTCAAGTAATGTTTTTATCTCATGGGATACCATATATTGTAAATGAAATGTTATTTTGAGAGCACTATTTTTGGTTTTATTTGGGGTAAAACTTAACTCATTACTATTGTGTCATGTTTTACATTATTTCCTCATTCATTAATATTCTTTTGTGAAATCATCTTATACCATGATTTGATGTTCAGGATTATTATTCTAACCTTTCTATGTCTTCATGGTATTCCTCTTGAATCACATGTACTCATGAATGTTATTTAATACACTGATTACTCTATTACATGGATTTGTATCTCACCCCTTTCTTTTTTACATTCCCAGTTCATCCAATTAATTATTAAAATATTGACAGATTTTAATGGAATGTTTTGGAGTTTAAAAAAATATATTTATATCCATGATTCATGAAAAGACCTCATCCTCATTAGTATAGAGTTTGTGTTTAAATTACTACATTTTTTCTAAGTACATGTGATTTCATCCTAAAGGAATAAACAATTTAATATGTTTAAAAAATTACATAAAATCATAATTATTGCATTACAACATGAAATATAATATAACATAGTAAATCTATTTGAAACAAACCTATTGACCTATATTTTCTTTTCATGTTAAACATAATATACATATTTTCATCCTAGGGGAAATAAAACTTAAGAAATGTGTGATCTTAGATTCCCAGTAATGGTATGCATACAATGGAAGCTTTAATAAAAAGACATAAAAAATAATTCAACATGAATAACCAAAAAGATATGCCTTTAAAACATAATCATAAACATAACATGGAAGGATTAAAAGATAATCAATTAATTCCATATAAATAATCAAATGAGAAGGAAACATAATAATAGATATTATACTATTCAAATAGTGACATGCATTTTCAATGAAAATATCATATTTAGGGAATTCATAATTTGATACATCATAAAAAACCATAATTGATTCAACCACGACATAATACAAAATAGGGAAAGACATCATCCAATACCCACAGTATTTTTTATCGCAAGACCTACTAACACATCAAGAGACTATAGAGGGGACCATTCATCTGTTACAATGTCTATTGGATTCCTTATATGTAAGAGTTAAATCAGAATCATTATGTATATATATATTGACACATGAAAACTAAATAACCTTCCAAACACAATTAAAATAATCATAAACCATCAGGTATAATATAATCAATTTTATAAAAAATTGCATATCCAAATTATACAAATTATAAAATATTCAGTAAATATAGTAGTTGGTATCATAAGTGATAAACCTCAATTAAGAGTAATATTTCCCAAGGGTGTTGACATAGATGAAAATACTCTAATAAAATCATTACGAAATTTTATAGAGAAATTAAACTTTTCAATAAAATCATTTATTTAAACATCTAAAAATTTATAAAAGAAATTATTTCCATTGAAAATAACCTTTTAAACATTTAATGTATTTATCCTAACCATAAGTCTTCATGAATATTTGAAAATCTTCTCATAACATGTATGTTAAAAAAACAATCCTTTAAAATTTCATAAAATTAAAATTTTAAGGAGTATTTTTAAAATAAATTGTTAGAATTAACTAAATGAATTAATTATGTGTATCAGCTGTAAATACTCATAAAAAGTGGAAATAATATATAATAATATAAATTACACACATAATCACTGGATGAAATAATCAATGGAGTATATGTTTTAACAAAATAATGGAAATTAGGTTAAGAATTCCCTTACCACTCTGTAATCAGTTTAACCATATACCCCATAAAATTAATGATCATTAAAAAAATTAAATTCAATGAATACAATTTAATTCATGATACTATATATTAATGGTTAGTATATACTACACAAACATGAAATAAGGGTTGAATAAGGAATATATATCACAGAAGTAAAAGTGATATGGGAAACCCCTACCTTATTCTAGAAAGCGTTCTACAGTTATAATTAATGTCTTGGATAATATATTTGTTTTAGTTAATTAATTAATTAAGAACCTTAAAAATGTATATTTTATATATTATAATTATATAAAGTTCATTTATTGATATTTTAATGAGTTATAAAGATTAACTTTTTCCCGTGAGCATTTGTTTTATTGTTTTATGGTCGATTCCCCCATGTATGAATATGTGAGTTCTTTTAATATGTGAATAAATTATAAAGAAGTGATATTATTCAGTATTATTTAACATCAAGAATTTAAAATTTCCTTATATTTCTTTTTTTTTCATATGATATGATCATGATTCATTGGATAAAATGTCATTTAAAATATCTTATTTTAATTTGGCCGTTTTTATGACCATCATGGACTTGTGTCATATTATTTAATATAATTATTTTATATTAGTTACATAATATATAAAATTATAATATGTATATGAAAATACTATTTAATGAAATTAATAGTTTTATGACAATCCCAGAAGGTATAACTAAAAACAAACACTCATTGTCCATTAAGTCGATGAATTGACACTTCATAGACGATGTTTTCATTTTCAAAAATAAATGGAGAGGAGAAGGGATATGATTATAGATATCCCCTTATAAAAATAAAATTATAGTATATATGTGATGCCAGATTTACTATGCCACATTGGATATGGAATGGTATGATAGGATAAGAAATGAATGAAATTAAAACTGAAAAGAGGATTTTACCTCTTGAATATCATCAACTTTGGTACTTTCTTAAGAATGATGTATTTGGTATTTTGGTAAGACCAAAAGGTAATGGATGTGGGAAGATGCTTCAAAATATAATTGGTCATAATTTTGATAAGATTCATGTCTTATAAGCTGTGAGGATAAGAGGTGGTATTTATAAGGATGGATAAGGGTGTTTTTTATTATTTAATTCATTTATTTATTATGTTGGACCAAGAATTTCAAAATTTTTAATTCATGGGAATAATTACCATAAATAGTGAATTTGAGTTCTAAATAATTGGTTGTTACATTAGAAATCACTCAAAAGATCATGTATTTGACTTATAAAGTTGTGTACCATAAATTACCATAATTCACTATTAATAAACAATTCAAATATTTTATAAACATCCCAAAAATTCAACCAGACTATTATTCAATGTGTTGATTTCAAAAATGGACTCTATTATTGGAAAATATTTTTGTAAATATGGGAAATGTAATTTTTAATTAAAATCACAATTTACTCAAAAAATAAGGATTTTAATATTATAACTGATTTTACAAAACTATAAAAAATTAATTATGGTCTCATAAAATTATAATAAAATTATAGTGAAAAAATATAATTTATGAATATGTTTTAGGAAAATAATTTTTTATTTAAATAATTATATTAATTATAAAGTAGTAAATATTTTCTATCCTTTCACAATAATACTAACACAAAATTTATTATTTTTAAAACATTTATTTACATATTATACGATATATATATATATATATATATCATATTTTCAATTATTAGATGACTAAATTTTATTTATACATTGATAGTTGAGGTTATTATTATAATGGCAGGATTACTGTTTGTAATGGTCACCTTACAATTCTAACAGTCATGTAAATTATTTTATTATATAAAGGTTCATTTAACATAGGTGTTTCATGAAAAGTAATCCATAAATTAGATTGAATTTATTTAAGAATGTAAATATCATAGAATATTGGGGATTATTATATCATGTTATTGGTTTACATATCTGATTTACCAAAGTCATCATGGTTATCAATATTTTGTGATTATATTAAGTGATTCTTTATGTAATGAATCTTTAAATAACATGTATAAAGGATATGGTTTTTCATATTACAAACACTAAAGAATATCACATTTAGATAAAGCATTCAAAACAGTTACCATTAAAAAGAACAAGATGAATGGACTATGGAAATGCATGTTGAAATAAGTTATTTTTTATATTAAAACATTAGGAGGGAACTAGGGGTATAGAAAAAATAATCACATATGAAAAAACCACTAAATATACATAGCTATTGATCAATATCCCCAACACCGCCACAAGACATATTATAAATCAATACAATGTACAATTAGTGATTCCTATGTTATTTGAAGATAATAAATCTAAAAGGGAAAATTTTGGAAATGAACCCATAAGAAAACCAAGAATCACTAAAATAATATAAGAACTTATATAGAAATAATATACTAATCTCATACTACATGAACATAGAAAATTGCCATGTGAACCAATGTGATAAATCTTGAATGGGGTCAAAACATTTTAGATAAGTAATAAATGTTACAAAGATATTGTAAATATATATAGACCAATCTTTGTGAAGGAACCACCAACCTATCACATTGATACCATAGATGGAGTACCCATTCACAAACCAAGTGCATAACATAGATGATTTCCCCTCATACATTATCACCAAATACTAGAATAAAGAGGTTGAGACAGGCTACCCCAACATATGAAACACAATTAATTGGGTCCAAATTGAGGTCAGAAGAAACCAAAAAGTCTATATCATCACCACCATAACCCACAATTGAACTATAGTTCATGAAACCCATTCTGTCATTCTTCATGAAAAAATTCAATTCCCTATAAGGATTCTCCTATAATTACAAGGCTATTCCATTCTTATATAGAAATGATTTTTGATTATAGAATATTCGTGTTCTTATGGATGATTGAAATGGATCCTCATATCCATTATAAAGTTAATGAATTCTATTGGCCAAATATCCACTTCAGAATATATATATTGGATGCATACACTGCAAAAGAACACTACATGTTCCAATGACCATCATCAACCATAGATATCCCTAACATTGTATGCCCTTTTCCAGGATAATATCTTATGTGACACGTATATAAATTGACTACATCCATGAAATCACAAATATTTTTGACCCAATTATGTTAAATGTAATTTAAAACAAAATTAAAATATTTTATGTAAAGGAGGAGGACATGTAAATAGATGAAAACACATTTCTCTAAAAAAATGGATGAACACACTGGATAGTGATAGATTACAGAACCCTATAGATGAATTTAGGATAAAATGAGATATCAATACTCTCACTAGAAGAACTTAATGAATGGATAATCGTTTTAATGACCATTATAATATATACAATGATATGATGACTTGAAATTTTTATTTTTTTTAATTCATAAACGATTAAGAAGAAATAAATTCATCAAACAGATTTATCAAATTAAGTAAAAATTATATGTTTAATATATATAATATAAATTGTAATATAGTATATGAAAATCCATAAAATATACCCATTACATTTTTATCCCTCCATTTATGAAATATTGGACAGTAATATTGAATTTAAGTCATATATGTGGGATAAAAGAATAAAAATTAATCACATAATGTGCACTCTAACATTTATTATGGAGTTTCAAAACATAGAATAAATTATATCATAGAGATAATTATATTAGTAATAATAATTAATAAGAAATAATAATTTTTTCTTATAAATATAATTTATTTGGAAAACATACATTTAAATTACACACTCACATGAAGAATTTATACAAGAAATAGAGGATTTAGTTTTTTTTCCCTGAAATAAATCCAAAATATTTATATTCAACATGGGAGGATTAGATGACCATTAAAAATAATGAATTATCTAGTTCCATTATTGTATACATTATTCATCGTGATTTTTCCAAACCACAATAATAATTTTATATTCATTTCTATTTAATTATGTATTCCTCAACCATTTTAGTGGATGGGTGTTTAGTTTTATTTTTCGGGAATTATCTTTATTCAAGGACCGATATATCATATATATATTATAATTATTCTATTTATACTGAATAATATAATTATAAACATTATTTGAGTAAAAAAAATAAAAAAAATTAATTTTATATTTTTATATGAGATTGATTTAAAATTTATAATAAAGACTCCAAAAGTTATTACATTTTAACAAGAATTACTATGATTAAGAGAAAACAATTAAATTCAATAGTGAGTTAACTATTTAATTTTTAAAAAATTGTGGATGTTAATACCCTTATGAATTAAATGATTCTCATCAACTATTAAAAAACATCATACCCACCAAACTTGACCTATCTAAGCCTCTTTAAAATTTCAATATCAATTCCATAAAATTAATATTACCCACTCAAAAAAATTATCATATACTACTGACTATTAAGAAGACATATAAAAAATCATGAAGACAATGAAAATAATTAACAAAAAATGTATTAGACATTATCCTTATCTACTGATTATTCATTTTTTCAGACTTCCCAATAACATTAACTTAATTTCAATTCATTGTAATGAGTTTTTTACATATAAAATGCTCGGGGGTTCATTTTTTAAGGAGAAAAATTTGAAAATTCTATCTGGGAAGAAAATTACAAGAAGATGAGTATCAATTATTTAAAATTAATTAAATTATTTATTAAAATTTTCAAAATGGATTAACATGCAATGGAATGAATTGGTTGATTAATGAAAAATAATAAAACCAGAGGGCACATTGTAATGATAGAACTATAACTGATCAAATCGTGTTAACATAATGAGAAATATAATAAAAAATATAAATATAGAGAATATTCTATATTTTTGACATGAACCTATGGTGTCCCTATCCCTTTGTTTATAAAACAACACTTTATATCAGACCATTACTAGATGAAAAAGATTCATTTTTTTTATTCATTTTATATATTCTAAACATAATTAAAAAATTATTAGAATATATATTTTGAAATTTATATACCCCTAGAAAACTAAAAACATACCCTTAAAAAAATTATGTATTTTTTAGTTTTTTACAATATATATGAAAATATTGAGGGTGAATAATCAAATCAAAAAAAATTTCTTCCATAAAATTATTCTAAAAAACATAAATATTTATTATAACCCATATAAAAAATAATAAAATGTTTGAATTGTATTTTTATAGTTAAATAATTGAATTTTCATAGGAAAGTATGTTGAAATTAATTTTTTGTTATTTTTAAAATGTTCACCATAAAAGATCATATTTACATACAACCAATATTGAATGAAACTACTATAAAAAATCCAATTGACCATTTTAGGAACTATTTAAATAGAATAATCATTATCGATAAAAACCAATATCCTAAAATTGATCACTAGATATATATGTTACATGAATACACATCAAAGATGAATGAATATTTACTTCAAATATTGGAAATCATGATTACATATCATATAATTTAATTAGTTCATGAGTATCACACACACACACACACACACATATATATATTGAACCCTAATAAAACCTCAACATGTTAAATTTGTTAAAAAAATAAATAATACATAACTAAATTGATTTTGATTTTCAACCTTGAGTGTGCTTAGGTCAATCTTCATAGGTTTTGATCAATCCTTAAACATATATAATGTTTTCACTTTATAAAATGGATCATTCATCCACTATTTAGTGTCATGATTGTTTTATGATTCAATTAATCGAATTTCCCAATGAAAATTAAACATAAGTATATTCTTACTAGGTGGATTATATAAACCAATGTTCTATAGAGTTCGGACGTGGTGCATAATGAAAACCATAAAACAAATCGACTTATTCATTACTAAAAGAAAATGATGTTAGGAATTGAATAGGTGTACATGTATTGATTTATTTTTTTATTTTTATATTTATTGAATTTATGGATATAATTATTACTTTTATTGATCATTTAATGTTTTTAATCTTCCATTGTATGTTACAAATGTTAATAAATGTCTCATTTCCTCATAATTATAGCTAATGGTATGTTAAAATCCATATTTTACATTCCCCCAATGGTTTTGTTCTATTTTTTTACTAGTATTTGAATACATTTAATATAAACCAACTAATATGGTGAAATTCATAGGATGATTTTTCATGTTGTATAACATACCCAATGGGTATGAAATAACAATATTGATTATCCATTATAAGAGGTTCTAATTGAATTATCACTGATTTTATTTATTTACATATTCATAAAATCAACATGAATATTTGATTCAAGGTAGAATACCATGAAATAATTGTTAAATATTCTATACATTAATATGAGTTTTATAATGGAAATATTATAGAATTTGGAACCATGGCCACGAATGAAATCCATATGAGTTTAAAATCATGAAAATATATTTTCATTGAGGATGAAAAATTAGTACATGATGATCATTAGACATTTTAGGATTGTAGAAAAAACAATATTTACACATAATAAAAAGCTAATAAGATGTGGATATCTTAACTATTGTATTAGATGTTTCTTATAAAATTAATTCCCACAACCAAAAAATTATATTTAAGACCATAACTTTGGTAAGTGAATTTTGGTTCCTAATAGTGATGGAATAAATTTAATACCATTAAGAACACTGGTAAGAGAATTTTTAGGATTATTTATAGAGGATATTCGACAAATAATACAACTTACAAACATTATAGTGGATTTAATTATGGAATATAAGAATCTAGAAACATTTCCAATAATAAATTTAAGCATTACAACTGATATGGAATCAAGGAAATATCTCATAATAACCTATCTAGGGAACACCATTTAAATAATGTAATAATTAAACTGCTAGTGTTTGAAATATGAAATAAATTTACACTAATCATTACTTCTTAACACTATAATGATTATAATTTCCCTTTATATTTCTATATTTGTTTACAATTAGAAATAACTAAAAATAATTTATATTTTCATTAATAAATGAATTGGACATAAAACGATAAAAAAATTTATAATTTAACACTAATCAAAACATTTTTACAGCTAAAAATTTTTCAATATAAATTTTATCCTTTTTAATTATTTCAATTTCATGTGTGACGTGGATAGACCAATTCCATGTGAATATAAAATTACATTTTTTGAAAAGGTGTTATAATTTTTTAATCGGTTAAAATAAACATAGGTGATCCTCTATGATAATATCTATATATCCTTATATTAAATCCATCATTAATAAATTCTACCCAATGGATCTATAATTGAATTTTATCTCCTTAAAATATTTTATTTCATATGAAATGAAGAATATATTTTTAAATTATCTTATTTCTTAAGACTAGTCTTACATTTAAATTCACACATATTTCACATGACTTCAGAAATAATAATTAGAATTATATTATTGTATGTTTTATATAGTGATAAGACAATAATATATTGTTCATATGGTTTTGTATGTATTTCTATTCAATTAAATAGAGAATTTTTTACCTAAAAACACAATGGGGCTATCTAATAGAGATGACATTCTAAATGAACATTTTATATAATATGATTTATTATAATAAATAACCTAAACATTGAATTTTTTAGTTATAGAATCCAGTGGAGGAGATCAAATTTGGTTTTAACGTCATTAATCATCTTATTTGAGATAATATTCCTGAGGAATAATCATTCTGTTTCCATGAAATGAAAATATCAAAAATTAGGAATTTATTTTTGTCCCCACATCATTAAAAAATCATAAAAACATTACTTAATTTTTTTAAATGTATCCCTGAACAATATTTAATAGATCTATAATGACATCACGATAGTATCCCACTATAAAAAATAGGGTCATGTAATACTTGAAGGTATATAGTTAATTACATACATCTAGGGGAATATGAATAATGTAACAAGTAAAAAATGTATTGTTAATGATTCTTATTAATTTATATATTATAGAAAGACTATTGTTTAGAAATTATCTCCCCTTATTTGTCACCATCATAATTAAATCATTTATTGGAACTATTTTTATAAGGTTTATCCAGTCAGACACACTATTTTCTTTTATAATACACGTTCTCCACAACTTAGGGATTTTATTTTTGTCAACATCCATTATTTTGTGTTTGAGACATCATTTTAGATATAGGGATGGTTTATAATCTCATTCATGAATAATTATAAAGGTCATAAAGTATGAGATATATAAGAATATATTAAATGTTTTACAAAATTTATTTATTGATCTTTCAATGTAACGAAATAAGAATTATTTTTTTTATATTATAATGTATAAGAAATAGAAAGCTAATGGTTAATTTAAATATTTATATATATATATATATATGTGATTAATATATAAATTTAAGATCAATATTATGTTGATCAAAATCTCTCATGAATGATTGAGAGTTGAAATCAAAATAATTTTTCATTCTGAGAATCCTTGGGTGAAATTATTAATTTATAATTGATGTCCATGACAAAAACATATTTAGGTCAATGATTTTAATTTGAATATACTTTAATTTAATGATTTTTATAAAGGTATCACAAATTATTTCACCAAAATAATCACCATCTATGATATATATAAGAGATTCATTTTGTTGAGACAAATTTCCCACATGTGAACAAAAAAACTAATCAAATATTATCATTAAGATCCTTCAATAATTCCATGACATTACTTTATTATACTTTCAAAATTAACAATAAAATTAAACACATAAATATATGTAATATATAAAGTTTTATAACTCTTACAATAGATGTTGAGATCGAGGATCATGATCCTAACAGTTATGGTCATCTTTTAAATTATGTGAATGAATTGGCATGGATGATGGGGTTTTACTCAGTGATGTTTTTGATTACAAGTTTTTAATGAAAATATACATTTAAGGGTAAATGATAAATTTTACATTTATCTAATCATTCCTTAATATTTCATTAGATACCCATACACTTTGACCAATGAGATAGAGAGTTAAACAATTGGGTGGGAACTCCATAACCACTAACTATCAGTACACGATATATGTAATGTGGATCAAACTAGCTTCCAAATTATAGAGTTCCTTCTCAATATTTTCCCCTTCATGTTCGTAATTTGTGTATGAAAAATCAATGCCATTAAATGTGAGTGGAATTATTCCAAAGATGGTCATGATAACATTAGTAACAAAATTATTTTTTGAAAAATTTTCATTTTCAATTAAATAATCCCTTAAAGATCATTTATTATAATGATATTGTTTAAATTGTATCAATAAATATGATATTTATTTTAAAATGTGGGACTATTTCTGTCAAAACATACAAAAAATTTGGATTGAATATTTTTTTCACTATTTACTGTATTAAAGTATCATACTAGATTGTTTTTGTTGGTGGCGGTTCCCCTATTATCACATCAATTTTAATGGATTCTAAGGTTTTTCATTAGTATGATTTTTAGGTATAAGACTAAAATAAATCTGGAATTGTGGGATTAGATTTCATGATGACTTTAAACTCCTCTAAATATACCTAAAATTGAGTGTATTCAAAAAATAGGTTTGTCAAAAAACATTCCCCCCTTAAATATCTCAGAATTATATATTGAGTGGGATTAGATTATTTAGTAATTAAATAGGTTTAAATTTATTTCATTTCAGTGAAACTATTGTATACATTTCCATTATTTTATCTTTTAAATAATTTATTAAGGGTACATGTGAAGATAGGGGAGGATAATTTATAAGTTAGTTTATCATAGGTGGATGTTCAGGTGGTTGTATTTTCCCTGACGAATCTAGAATGTTTGGTTGTTTGGATTGAATCATATTATAGGTTCAGGGTTTATTAAAGTGTATAGACTCACATCATGTTGTTTCTTGGGTTATTAATTATACCATCAATGTTATTTTTGTATTCTCATTATACATTGTAATGAAATTTATTTAGAACATTGGATTTAAAAAATATAGAGAATTTTTATCTATATATGGTTTTAAAAGATGCACCTCCTAAATTGCAGCATTGGTTATGAAATTTTCAGTCATATATTTATGTTTTTTTTAATTGTGAATATAAGGAAAGTTGATTAATCTAAATGGAATCTCATAATATATAACTACTTATCCTACCTAGAGAGGTTGGAGATATTATCCTTTATTCTAACATTATACCTAATAGTTTCTATTCAATAAAATTTAGAAGGGTTATCCAAACATGGAGAGGCTATCTATGCTTGGGTTTTAAAAAAAATACCTTCTATGTGACTCCCCAATATTCATGAATGTATTTTACGGGAAATAAATTGTATTCTGAATAAAATGAATCATAAAAAAAATTTATCTAAAATAATAAATTATATAACCTATAATATTATATAAACAATAAGAGATCATGATGATTAAATATTCAATGTGATTAAAAAAGTTAAAAGAAGTGTAAAACCTAATGTAAAAAAAGAAAGATACATGATATGATATATTATAAATATAGTTCTTATTTTTATTTTATAGAATAATTAAACGCATTAAAAATGTATGAATTAAATAAATTTAACATATAAAAGATAAATAATTAATGGACATGATTAATATAATTTATGGTTAAATGGATTATTATTTGATGAATTATAATTTTATATGATTATTTATTTTTGTATCAATTAATTAAATAAAAAACTTTTAAATAATTATTATAATAAAAATTTTCATATAAAAACATATATTCTAACACTCATTTAATTTATAATTGATATTAAATATGAATAATAATAATGAATGTTGAAAATTTTAATTTTCTATATATAACATTTCTCATTATATTTGATGTTTCCATTTAAAATTAAACTCTTAATATTTATATTTTTAATTTAACAAAATAAACTTATTTATTTGGTTATACATGATAAAATTATCTTAGATTATTTTTTTTGATTTGTCATAAATATTTTATTTCTGGGGAATAATAAAAATATTATTTACTATATTATGAAATATTATATTAATCTAAATTATTATTAACATAATAATTTGAATTCAATAAAACATATTTAATAATTTTAATTAGTATAATAAATATTCGGTAATATGTTCAATATAATCATATTGAATAAAAATTAGTAACCAAGGTAAACATTAATCACCATGATAAAGGTTGAAAGGATGTAAAAAACAAGAGGAAAAGTCACAAAATGTTATAAATCCTCATATTTAAAGGCAATGATGATAATTTGATCGACAATTACATATATTTTACTCAATAATTCTATATATTGGATCCCCATTCATGGAATAATTCTTCTTCTTTTTTATTATTAAATTAATATTTCGAAAATTGTAGCCTCTCTAACATTAAAAAGGAACCGTTCACTGCCCTAGTTATCCTTACACCTAAATATTAATATATCAACCAAAATAAAAAATCATAGAAAATACTCTTATAAATGTATAAGATCTATTTTCAAATTAAAGTATAAAAATTTAAAGGCTTGATCCACATATCTATGGATTCATCATAAGGAGTAAGTTGAAAACTACAAATCACCCATTTCTATTTAAAGTTATTTTATTCTAATTTTTAATATTCCATGTATTTTATAAATATACTACAATAATGACATAATTAACATTATTTTGCTAAAATGTAATTATTTTCATGGAATAAATATTATATATCTTCTTTCTATCTGTTATAAAATAAAAATATGCCCCATGTTATATGTGGTTCACAACCTTGATGGAAGATGTATTTCATTTTCTGTCACTTCCTTACATGTATGGTTCAAAAAAATTATTTAATGAATATAAATTATATTGATTTTGTTAATAATATTTGGAAATTTTAATTCATTTATTCTATTAAAATTATTAATCGTAATGGTAGAATAAATATATAACCACTTAAAACATGCATAACGAGAAACTTTTTATAATCTGAATATATATGGGATATAATAATAAAATCTATTAATTTTATGGTACTAGATTGATAATTAATATATATATATATATATTGTTAATATTATACAGATTCTAAAACATTATAATGACTCCTTTGACCATTATCAATGTACTGAAGTAGTTTTGGATAAATTGACTAAACAACACCATCTAGACAATTAGAGTGAATACAATATAATAGATAACTGACATGTGATAATAAATTTACCATAAAAGTAAAATAAACTGGAAAATGGACCCAAATAAAGAATTTTATAATGTTATATTTTTATGAGGATATATGATTGAAAATAGAGAGATATAATCAAATGTAAGGGTTCTTTATCTCAAATCCAATTTTTTGAGAAATGTTTCTTTATAAAAATATATAACAATTTATACGATATGAATACAACACTATTTTCTAATTATATCTTAAATAATTTGTTTTTATTATTATTTTTCACTTTTATTTAAGCTAAATATATTTCACTCCAATTAGATCATAAATTATATATGTAACAAGGGTGGTGGTTAACAAAATGTACTTTCATTATGTTATAAGAATTATTCTAAAACACCACCCTTCTAAGTCTTGTTTCTTCTAAAATATGATTTTATTATATTGTATTTCCACCTCCTTTTTTCTATTTACATATATTAATGAAATTTCACCATGCTTAATTTAAATTAAACCAAATGGTATTTGGAATTTGAACATAAATTTATTTACATTACATAGTAAGGAATCACAAACCACATTGTTTATATCATTTATATAATTTAAATAATGTTCAAATGCATATATAAATATTTATTTAGGGAATTTTAAATTTTATATGAATTAATTTTTAATTTTTTTAAAAAATATTTGTAACACTTTTTTAAATTGGTCATTTTTTACAATTATTATGGAAGTATAGAAAGATTCTTATTTTTCAGTCATTTTCTACATGAACACCTTTTCCCAAATATATAATTAAAATAATTTATCAACATTGAATTCTAATTTTCAATATCATTTAAATAAAGTATTCTCCCTAGTACTATATTATTTATTCAAGTTAAAAATAAATGTTAACATTTTAGAAGAATAAATAATGGTATTTTGTTCAACATATTTATATTTTCACATTTAATTCCATATATAAATATTGTAAAAATATTTAATTTCATGTTTTCAATATTTGGAAGTCTTTTAAAATCATGGTGTTCAATGTCTTATTTCCCCATAGAAATGGATTATTTAAAGATACTTTGGATATTTTTTTTAAAAAAATATTAAAAATGAATAGTGAAAATTATTTTTAATCATTCACCTCTATTTTTTCCCAAATAAAAAATATATATCTTATAGTGTAAATTTTCATGTACTATGCATTAAATTCATTTATGAATTTGTAGATTTACCTCACCTATTTGTAAAATTATTATTACTTATCATTATCCATATATCACTTTACATTATATTTATCAAAGATTTCCATATTAAAAAATTTTATGATTCAATTCTATAACACTTCTTCAGTATTTGTTTTCTAGTATTGAATTAACGTTATACACATTATCGTATATAGTGCAACTTTAATTGATTTATAAAATGAATTTAATTAAATTTATTGATTTCTGATGTTTTTAAAATAATTATAAAGTAAATTTCAATACATTTTAATATTAATTAGAATGGTATATTGGTTATGTGATGTATTATTTTTCTCACTCCATTATATGATGAATGAATTTGAATTATTTAGTGAGCTGTGGGACTATAACTATATATACAGTCAATTAATTTCTAGGAATCATAAGAAAAAAATATCTTGGGTGGTTGGAATATTCCTTAACATGTAATGTATGACATTATATAATGACACCTTAATGATGTTATTTAGATGAATGAAATTAAAATTTTCATCATTATAAATTAAGTTATTGTTGTCCATGTGGTTATTTATAATGTTATATTAGTGAGAAAAGAATTTAATGAACATTATATGAGAAAAATGGAATTCTATTATTATTACATATTCTTATTATATTATTCCTTTCATTTTTATTATTTGATATGTTCTTATTTACACTATCCCTTATTGAGTGTTTATACACACCCTTTATTATATTTTTTATTCTCTAGGAAAAAAAATGTAATTAAATATGATATTTGAAGAAGGGTGTCATGTGTGTAGAATTTTATAAGAGATATTTAATTCATGTTATAAAATAAGGATTACTTTTTTAGTAGGAAAATGTATTTTTGCGAAATATATAATGTTTTTTTAATAAACGTATTTTCTTAATCCTATAAATCATTAAAAAATCCATTGGGAAGTAATTCGTTCCATGTTGGTTTTTCAAATTTCAACTATGGATGGATTAGTTATGAAATCATTGGTGGGTTTGAATTTTTGTATATAAATAACATGTTTTTTAAATCAAAATAGAATGTGTGGGTGTGGGGAGTCACATTTGGTATCAATGTAGGGTTTAGATAAATTTATAGGCTATGATGTTATCAGTAGTGAAAAAAATTAAGAGTTATATATACCATCAAGGGTTAATATATTTATGTTTGATCATATTATAAAATGCATGTATATCCCTCTTGAGGTATTGTATGATTTTATTTTATGTTTATTAATAATATTTTAGGTGAAACATTTTGGGTTTTATGAAGGACACAAGATTAAAATATTTGTATCCTCTAAGATTGGTATATAATTTAATCTCAAGGTTATATAGTTTATTTTAGTAAAAAATTAATATATTTTTGAGGGTATGTATGATAAAGGTGTATCTTGAGGGCTATGAGATTTTATATTTCTAGGAAAAAAAATCTATATAAAATTATATGTGAATATATTACCATGAATCGTGGATTTTTTATATAGTAATAATGGTTTAAATTTAGTGAAAATTAAAAATTGGGAATATAATATAATTTTCAAAACACAGAAGATAAAGATAAATATAATATATCATATTAAAATGTATGTGAAGTAATGTTTTGTGGTTCCCTCGAAATTAAATCCCTATTAGGATACCAAAATGTGAATGCATTCTAAAGCCCAAATTCTATTAGTGGAAAAACCCCAACATATGTTTGTTTTATTATTATTTAGATCATAACTCGATGAAAACTAAATGGTCCTAGCATCACACCTTGTATGAAACTCTTGATGGATATGATTTTTTTCATTCATGTGCTCTTTATGAACTATAACATAGAATTTCATTGAAATTTTATATCATAATTTTTTACGACATTAATAATACCAATATCCATTTTTATCAATGATAGAATTTAAAATTGTTAGGGCACAATTAAATTAATATGGAATGAATGTAAACTCAAATATTATAGTATGTTTTTTCAATTAAATTAATATTTTTTAATATATTTTCAAGTGATAACACCAAACAAAAATGATCCAAAATATTACTTATAATTTGATATAAAAAATAATAAGTCGTTGGCATAAAATTATTAATATCCAATTGAAAATTATTAGATTATTTTAGAATAATTGAAGTAAATAGTTAGAAAATTTATTTATTACACATTTTATTCTTAATTTTTTTTATATTTATATCCCCTAATATCAAAAAAATAAATAATTTTAATGGTTAAAACTAAATTAATTAATTATTTTGATTACAATCATTTATCAATAAAAGGATTATTTATTGCTGTTTTTTCCCAAAATTAGTAATATTTATGTTAATAAATTGAATAAAAACATTATAAATGATTATCATAATTAAATGATTCAAAGTAAAAAATAAAATCATTAACAGTCTATTCATTAATCATTTATATGATATAAAATTAATAAATATTATCATTTAAAATTATTTTTCATTTAAAAATCATTTTTATTACATTTTAATATTGAATTATAAAGTTAAATTATGAAATTTAAAAATATTATTTTGATATAATTATCATTGTTTTGGGAATTAGTATCTAAAAATTAGTATAGGTTAAATATTTTTAATATTTCTAATAATATTTTTTTTATTTAATAGTTAATTTCTAATATTTAATATGTTATGAAAAATTCTATTAATATTATTTTTTATCACCATTAATTATTTAATTCAATAAAAAGGATTTCATATATAGAATCAAAATAATAAATATTTGGTATTATGTTCAATTTAAATTGAATAAAGAAAAATATGTAATGAAATTACAAATTAGTCACCACAGTAAAGCATAAAAAGTGGTAAAAATAATTTTTTAATGTCCCAAAAATATCGTAAAACATCATCTTCAATTGGACACCTTTTCCACCCCAAAAAACCTATAAATATACCCCTTCACCACCAAACTTCTCCGCATAATTAATAATTCAAAGATCTACAATAATATACTGATTTTCATTACCAAAAATAGTATCCCTATACTATAGTTTCTAATATAGTCACAATAGCACCTTTTGAGTGATTAATCCAGTGATAAACAAAGTATTCCCAGTGAGAAAAGTAATAAATAAGTATCACACCTTTTCATTTATTTTAATTTTTTTTATCTTCTACCACCTCCAAATATATTATAACCATCATAATATAATTATATAAGTATCATTAGTATACTAAAACTTTATTATTTGATGGAATAACCAATATCTACACCCCTCCCATTCACAAGTTAATAAAATGTCATCCCATTTTATGTATTGTTTCCAACCTATATTAAATAAATATTAAATTTTTGATCACTTACATAAAAATAAAGTGTAAAATAATTTAATAAATGTATTAAAATTATGTTCAATTCATTGTTAATAATATAGAAATATAAATTAGTAATTAAATTAATGTCTTTAACAACAAATGTATAATGAAAATTTAATTACCTAAAAAATCATACAACACCATTTTCTTAATTTTAATCTATTTAAAAAACCTACTAAAATATATAATTATTTTTTTACATGAATGATTATTAAAATACATCATTTAAACATTATGGATATGTTGGAAGTAATGTATACCTCCTTTGACCATGGTCATCCTTTCAAATACTTTTTGTATGAATAAAAAAAAACCCAAGTTCACAATGAGAGTGAATCATATATAATAAATAGAGGAAATGTGATAATAAATAGATCATAAAAAAGGAATCATGAAATCAATTATAAATCATGTATGTAATAAAAATAGTTTTTTAATATTAATGTTAGACACAAGCACCATGTGATCATGTATCAAATGTATGGTTCCATTTCAAAATTTATATTAGATAAGATATTTTCTTATGATTCACTAATTAAAATAACTGAGAGAAAACATATTTACTTAATTTATTCAATATGATAGTAAATAGACTATAAAAAATTATGTATTCAATATGATGGTTTTGAATCATGTATTTATAAAATAAAATGTGGATATTCTAGAAGATAGACATATGCACTAGGGAACTGATAATACATGTTAAGGGGTTTTCCTTCATATCTCGGAAATAATGTTTTATTAAATATTGATTCATAATTATTTTATATCACATATTCCATTCCATTTAATTCCTACATTAATTAAGTCATATGGGTTATCAATAGAATACTTTAATTTTATTTAGTAATAAAAAATATTCATGAAATTAATTTTTCCAATTTTTTGTTTTCAATTGAATAGATATATTATATTGTACTACCTATTTTATATTTTTTTGATTAATATATATTTCTTAGTATTTCATCTTCCCTACCTTTTGAAATAATAAAATAAATTTCTATTTGTTGTATCAAGATTATTAATTATTCATGTTTATGAAACAATTTCATCCACACCAGTATATATTAAATTATTTAATCGAGGATATTACCTACACATAAAAGATTAAATATTGTTGATTTATATTATGATTTATATTACTCAAAAAAAATTAAAATTATTCATTTTATTGTTGTTAGAAAGAGTTGTTTTTTCTTTATTTGAAAAGTTTTTATTTTATTCATATTTTTTCATTATTTCCCAAATTTATGAAATTTCACAAAGTTATATCCATTCATATTTATAATTATACCTTTTTTGTAATCTATTATTTTTCAATGATAATAAATTTCTCATTTCTCAAAAAACTAATTTTCTTAATAAAGGTATTTTTTACAATTTTGTATATTTTTTTCTTTCACTCTAGATTTCATATTTTTAAACAAATTTCATTTTATTGATTCAATATTTTTAATTTTTATAGTCAATGTTATTTATATATTAATTTTACTCTATGAAATAAATTTTTAAAGGTCAAATTGGTTTTTTTTATATCCATATTAATAAATCATTAAGAAAATTATTTTTCATATTTCACTTCAATTTTTTTCTCAAACAAAAAAATATATATCTTATTTAGAGATATAGTGATGGAATTATGCTTATAGTTATATTATTAATTCTTAGTGTTAACCTCACCCACTTCATAATGGTTTCAATCATTATCTATCTTCATCATTCTTTTGAATTTTTTTTCTTTTTTATCTCCATGATAATTAATTTCTAGATTATATTCTCTATAAAATAAATTATATCTCTTTATTAAAGTATTTATTTAACATTATACCCAATATTGAATATTTTATTAGTTTGGTGAGATCATTCTTGAACCGTTATTAAATTTATTAGTTAGGGAAGTATTCTTTATTCATATACATATTATTTAAATTAAAATGAGTATGGATTACTATAAATTTTTTTATGTATTTAATGTTTATTTATTCCATTATATAAAGAATTCATTGGTCATAATTAGTGATAGAAGAGTCTAGAAACTAGATATCCCCTAAATGTGTTTCTAGGTATCTTGAAAAAAAACTATATTGGGTCTTTGCATTATGTATTAACTTTTCATGTATTTTATATTGGAACGAGTCATCAACAATATGATTTAGATGTTTTACATTACACTTTCAACCATAATGGAATCATTTGTTATTTTCTATGTAATTATTTATACCAATATTTTATCAAATGCTGCATTACATGATCACCATATTAGAAATATGGAATTTTTTTATTATATTTTTCACTAATTATATTACTCATGCCATTTTTATTATTTGGTATCATTTGAGGTACACATATTTTTTATATGATTCCGAGATGATCCTTTATTTTTTTGACCTTACATATGTAAAATAGTAAAATTATTATGTATGATGTTTTGAGAAGTTTATAATGTAGGAAGAATTTTATAAAAAAAGTTGAAAAAATATTTTAATATAATTAGTCCTTGGTTAACGATAATGTTTTTTAATTTTGATAACAATATGGGTTTTATTAGTTAAATGTTTTACAAATTCATATAAAACACCAATCATAAATTGTTTAGTTTTTTTAGTAACTCATTATTTTATGATTGAAATTAATATTTGGATTGATAAATTATAGGTGGAGGTGAATTGTAGGTTTTCAAAAAATACATTTTTAACCATATTAAAATCTATGTTTAGAAAATTTAAACAAGTTTAATTAAAAAATCACTTTTGTTATTAATAAAGAAACTTGATTTATTTGGATCCTATAACATGGATCGATAAATAAATTTGATATTTTTTACATAAGGAATTATTTTACCTTAAATAATATAGAATTTAATAAATCAGTGTTTATAAAAAAATAAGATAGTATAAGAATGATACAATTTCTATCTATAACTAAATGTAGAAGAACACATGATCTTTTAGTTAAACAAGAAATAAAAGTGTAATGAAATCTTTTAACCCAAAGAGAATGGTATCCAAAAACATTGGAAAAAGGTCACTTGATTTATACTTTCAAGAATGTCTTTATTACCCAGGCCATTATAAGACCTCAATACAAAGATCAGAATCTATCATACTATCATGGAAAGCTATCAATTTATATGTTGATCGACAGCTCTTTATTTTGTTAACATGGAAGACTTAGATTGTATATTGTTTAAATTGCAATTTCACTAGGGAAAATAAATAATGATGAAGATTTAAGATAGTAGAACAAGATGTTCACAACATAAACTCTTCAATGATTTCATATGAAGAAATTATAGAGTATATCTCATAGAGTATTAACTATCCTAAAAGATTATAGCATCGATCATATTCAAATGAATGGGAATTTTTAGGTCAGAGCTTAAATTGTCACATTTTCCTCCAATGGTCATATTTCCCTGAAATTTCAGAGGGAGTTTTACAGGTGGCACTCAGGAAAGTATAATATTATAACTAATAGGACAACATATTTTATATAACAATATAAGAGAAAGAATTTCATGAAAGAATTTTGTACAACACAATATATGAAACATAATAATATTTTGGATTTGACAAAATGAACGTTATATTAAATAAATTCAATAACTTTAAGGAAAAAATTAATCATATTCTGAAAATATTAAAAACCAGAGTCTAATTTCAAGAGAAATCAGAGTCTTATTTCTGAAGAAATCGAATACTGATTTTAGAAGAAATCGTAGTTTTATTTCTATTGAAATCAGAGTCCGGTTTTAAGAGAAATTAGAGACTAATTTCTCAGGAAATCAGATTCTAATTTTACAAGAAATCAGAGTTTGATATCTGAAGAAATCAGATTCTAATTTCAGGATAAATTTTAGTTTGATTTCAGAAAAAAAATAATATTCTAATTCCAAGAGAAATCTGAGTGAGGTTATAGCATAATAAGAGTCTGATTTCAGGAGAAATCATATCTACATATAAGGAATATATTTATCTTAATAAAATTTTGACTTAAGGAAATGGTTAGAAATGGTGATTAAAACATTATATAAGATGTTAAAGACCAGGGTAAAGGTATAATATATTCTAAAATATAATCATTCGTAGGAAAATAAATATCTTTAAGAATATGTGTTTCTGATTTTTAAAATATAAAGTAATAGAAAATTGATAAGGAAATATTTTTCTCAACAATATCCACCATTTTGGAAAACACAAACATATTTTCATAAATCTATCTAAAGATCTATGTTTTTCAACATTAAACTAAAAAGAAGTACTTATATTCCGTTTTGTTTATAAATCATAATGAATATGGAGAACTCCACATTAGGTTGTGATATTACAACAAGGATCATATTATTATTTTTTATTTTTCCTCTCCTTCTTAAATAATGGATTCCCTCTTTAATTATGGATTTATTCTTTAAGTAATAACCCATTTCATAAACATTCACCCATTAGTATAATATTATTTTTCAATATTATTTTCTCCCCCTTTGGGATTTTCAAAATTTAACATGGGGAAATATATTTTACAAAATTTTTTAGGAAACATACAAGATGAAACAATGCAAAGAAAAATATTTATTACATAAAATATTAGTTTTATAAAAAAATTATCTATCCTTATTCTTTTCTAGAACCAACTTTTTCATCATATTTTTCTATTATTGAACCCCTTTGTGATATTCTTAAATCATCCTGAGGAAATCATCTTAATACTGATTTTTATTATCAATTATTTTGATCCATTTTTCATGAGACATAACTATTTCATCTTAAGACTTAATCTAATCATCCAAAATTTTAATTTTCTCGTCCTGTTATTCAACAATTTTTTCCCTTTTTAGATTCAGAGAAATGGAGTTCAATTAACTATTCACATCTTTATCTTCCTATTTATAGACATATTTCTCTTCCTTTCGTTTCATTGATAAAATTATTAAGTTATTCTTGAGTTCTCCATCAGACTTATTAAATAAATCCATGACTTAGTCACTAATGTCATGAAAGATCTTGAGATAATCGATGATCATTTTATACCATTTTGTTATCTATTTTCATGAAATTCTATTATCAGAAAAATTGTTTTGGAAGGTCTTCATTTAAGCTTCATATTTGATGAATTTATCTATAATATGTTTTATTTATTCTATATTCCAATTAAATGATTCATGAATCAGTTAACACATTGGCTCTATGTTTGGAAAGAATAAAATGGAGTTTATAGGCATCTTCATGTGCGGAACCACAAAATAATCACCTATTGAAGATTATGATTATGAAATAGAATATTTTCATGGTGAGGTAACTCCAATTTTATCATCTTCTTTCCTCTAGGATATACCAGCAACATTCTTCTTTGTTTTTAAAAAAACCAAAATTATGATGTGCATCGATAGCCACTTTCTTTCCTTTCTTTTCTTTAGATATTCACTTCCCAATTCTCTATGTTTCAAGCTATCATTTAGATAGTTTTGTTTTTCTATCATGATCATCATCAATGTATTTATCATCATCTTTATCAACAAAATCAGATGATTTTACATTAAAATTTTGTACACCATCATCATTTTTACTTTCATAATCTGAGATAATTTTAATGACTTTCTCCTGACCAGCTTAAACCTTCAGAAAAGATTTTACTTTTGTAATAAATCTGGTAGATAAATCTTGGAATGTTCTTATTGAAAACATGTCCAACTGAATTTCATTTACAACTTCATCAGTAATTTGGATCTCATCTTCACTTTTCACTTCTTCATTTTTATCTACTACTTGTTGGTATTTTTCTTCAACAATCAGAGTTGGATATAAAATATCATTCTTTCCTTTATCTATTATGGGAGTCTCAAATTCTACTAGTGTTAGAGAAAACTTGGGTTATTTTACCAAAGAATCGGGTACATGAGAAATTTTAGAGGCTTTCATGGTGTCTCTCATTTAGACATGGATAATTTCATCTTTCAAAATTTTCTTTCTTCATCTTCTTCTTTTTTCATTATTTCTCAGTCTCTTTAGTAGTTCAGAATTTTAAGTCCTCAACCTAAACATGATATAATCCAAAAATAGTGTCTCTATCATTTTATTTAGTCTTCAATTCTCTCCACTTAGTTACTACTTCCTCTGATACAGTTTTTTAATTTTTTTGGCTAAGGAAGAGAATATGTAGGTTAAGATAATTGAGGAGGTTTTGGGGGTTCCACTACACGATGAGATGAATCTTGATGTTTTTCCTTGGAATTTGGCATTGAACTTTTATTAAATTGGATAGCATTATAATCTAGGACAACAAACTTATTTTTCTTATTAGATAAAACAAACATCATTCTCATGATAGTGTCAACACTCAACAACAAGATTCTGAGTATCATAGGCTTCAAATTATAGGTAAAATTGCACGATCTATGCATATACCAATGGGTTTGTACAATATTGGTGGATAAAATAAAATCTAAGACAAGATGATTCTATTATATAGGTATTTAATAGTGAGGAAGATTTACTCCATCAAGGTAATCATTAATAAATTATATAAACAATCAATTTTTAAGATGTCTGACATCTTTGGTGTTTTATTTTCCACTTTATCAGAATCAGTAGTTGTAAAACCCCAAGATTTCATAGAACGTTATTTCTTCAATGTAATTTAATAACTTGCACTACACACAACACCGAGTTCAAGCTTACCATAATTTACCAAATTAGCTGTTTAAAAGAGGTTATGAATAATATTAACTGAATTTTGATCTCTATATAATCCTTATAATTTTAGAATATATATTATGAGTTTCTTAGACATAATGCAAGAACTAATTAATTTTTTTCAGATAAAAGAAATATTTTTCAAAAAAATGCACTTTTACCGCCTTTTAACGGTGAACCAATTTTAAATACAATATTTGAAACTTTTATATATTCAATTTGAAAAAATAAATTTTTTTATAATCAGGACATAATAATTTAGTTTCAATAATGTTTTGGTGTTTTTCTGATAACTTTCATATTTGGGTGTATAGAGAAAAATAAAACATTTTAACTGAAATTTTTTTTTAATAAAAAAAATTTATAGTGTTAAATTGTAAATTTTAATGGTTTGGAAGTGAAAATAGATTATATTTTTACCATTTTATCCAATTATTGTAATTTTATGTAATTCTACCTTTAGATTGTACATAAACAAATGTCAATCTTTTGATAGATATTGTTTCTTAAAAATAGGCCTTTTGGTTTTGACAATGGAAATTAATTTTAAATTAATTAATGCAACTTATATGTTTAGAATTTTTTAAAATAGACATCAATTTCGAATTTATAATATCAAATATAGATTAGGATGATGTTTTGTTATTTTTATAAGAAACTTCAATTTTTGTTGAATAGTGAAAACACTAAGTTATTGGTTAAAACCGGCTTTTTATTTAAATAATTATTTATATTATTTAAATTTATTTTACATAAAAAATATATATATAATACCTATATAAGTTCACTTTAATTCATTAGAGTTAGTTTAAAATAATTTTAGATATATAAAAATTTAATCTAACTTTTTACCGTCTTTTACCCACCTCCTAGGAGAATTTGCAAATTTATGTAAAACATAATTTTACAGCTTCTGTGAGTTAAATTTTGTAAATACTATAGACACGGTTAATATAATGGAGAAAAATTTGGTTCAACAAGATAAAAATAATTTTTGGTGAATAATAACTTTTTACTTTTATTTACCACGGTTAAAAGTAAATAGGGTAATTAAGGGTAAAATGATATTATTATTACTATAAAAAATGTCCTAATTCAATTAGATAAGTGTAATTAGACCAAAACAACCTTAGGAATAAAATAATACCCATTAGGTTCACTTTGATTATATTCGGACATTTATTATTATTTAATTCAAAGAAGAGTTAAAAGAGTTAAAATAAATGTTTAATAACTAAAACATTTTCAATATAGTGTTATACATAATATAAATTATATTAAAAATATTCATTAGAAAGATAATAATATTTCCTACATAATGGTATTTTAATTATAATTTTTGAAGATTAAATAATTAAATTTATTAATGACACAATGATGATGCTGTAATTACCTTATTAATGAAAGAATCAAATAAATGGAATTATAAATATTAAAATAAATATAATTTTAAATATTCTATGACATCCAAGAATTATCTAAGTGAATATGACATGTTAGGATTGATTAAATGTATTTTTTTGAAGTAATAATTCTGTTATTATTTTATCAAAAAATAAATACCAAAGTGTGTCAAAATTGACATAAAATAGTTTTCTAACCAAATCTTATATTATTAATTAATATAATTGTCATAAAAATATAAGGTTAGTCCAAAAAGACTTATATAATAATATATATGACATTGATTAACCAATTTGGGTTTTATTGGTACTTTATATTATGTTTATTAACCATATAGTGTTAGAATACAAGAAGACACGGTAATAGTTAAATTATTTAACTTAGAGTTAAATCTAAATTATATGGTTAAAATGGTAGCCTAAACATGTCTAACACATATGGGTTGAGAGGCTATCAACCTATCCAAACCCTATCCTATTAATAAGTCTCTTTGGAGCCATTATAAACCGAATATGAATTTATTATGAAATAATATTTTATGTTTTTTCTAATGTGCCCCTCACCCATCTTATAAAAGGGAACTCCCGCTCCTCTCTAATTCACACCTTAAAAGCCATTTATATAGGCCAAAACCTTCCCATATATCCTCCCAACTATCCTAAAATCATCATAGGGACCTTACTTTGGTCATAAATCCAACCTAAGGATCCATTTTGTTCAAATCAAAAGGAAGAACCCGATGAAGAGGTAATGATTTCACCGCCCTCTTTCATTTTCTTTTCTTCATCCACTTACTCTTTCATTGTTATTACCATACCAAAATAATAAATCCAGTACCTTATATATACTATGATGTTATTATAAATATGTCACAACAATATTAATTATTATATCCATCTTATGAATGATAGTTTAACCATGCGTGTCTACGTACGACATACCGTCTCTACGCCGTGGTGTAATTTTTTATTCAACACTATGTTATTTGGATGGATATAATGATGAGTAATATTTATATAAATAATTAAAATAACATGATAATGTCTCTGAAAAATTAATATACAATCCAATTCCAAACCATTAAGAAAATGATATTGTCGCTCGTGCGTACGTACGGATTACCGTCTCCACGACGTGATGAGATTCATTTCAACATTCACCATTCATCAACGATTATAAAAATATATATTACTAATAAGTATGTAATATATAAAATAATAATGCTAATGGATATATTTATATATTTATGTATGTATTTATGACCTTACATATATCTTATTCACATTGATCAGTTCAATACGATATGAAAATGGAAACAGTGTTTATGCGTACATACGGACTACCGTCTCTATAAACAGTGTTTTCTATTTCATATATATGTCTATTATACATATTTTTATTCTAAATATATATGAAATATAAATCATTTTTATATTTTGGAAGTATTTAAATCATGATCTAAATGATACGATCAAGAATAACAAGTTAAAATACGTACGATAAAGAAAACAATTATTAAACGAAATGTTAATTTAACAAGAAAATAATTATTAAATGGGGAGTATAAAGTAATAAATGAATCATGTATGATATAATAAATATTAATATTCTTCTGGAATAATATAATAACATAAGATGGTCATTATACAAGAGGTTAAACGTATCCTCGACCAAAGGAAAGTGCTAGGTAAGGGTTTTTTATCTCACTCTATATTTTCATGAGATTCATGCCATATTGTCACACTTACCTTTTGTGTGGTGTATGTGCTGAACATAATTGTTTTATTTGTGTAATAAAATTTAATTTATATGTATTTACATATTCATTGTATGATACATCTTTCATTGGGTGTATGTTTCGTACTTTACAAAATTTTCAAGTGTTAATTCCACAATCTCATTATTATCCGAGATTGTTTATGTATAAGTATCTATAGGGAACTTTTTATCATCCGTGTCCATTTTTCATAAAAATTATTTCAAAATTAATATTTTAAGGATTTTTGAAATTTAGTCTTTCTCAAGATTATAATTTTAAATGTTTTAATGATATAACTTTCTAAATATTTTTAATTAATGTCCATGTTTTCAAAATGATTTTAAGGATTTCCTTATATGGACATGAATATTTAGAAATGATATTTCTTTTCAAAAGTTTCAAAGTGGTACGGGATACATTGATTCAAAAATCTATTTTAAATTACTTCCTTTATAAATGTGTGACTTTCCAATGATTTTAAAAAAGAGATATTTCTCTCAAATGGAATTGATTTCATCTATGCCGATATTCTTTGATGGATATTAATATTATTTGTAGTTTATTTGTTATGATACAAAAATTCCATATTGTTTTGAAAGTTTTGTGATATGAATCACTGTGGATGTTCTATTTTTATACCATTCATGGTTTATGGGTAAAGTATTGACATTTCATATGTCAGCTTTAATATGAATGTTTATGTTATGTTTAAACCTTTTAATTTGCAGAATGCATTGGACTTAGTAAGTGAAATGTAGAGCCCACTATAGCTCCTTGATGCATCAGTATGTCTCATGAGATAAACTAGTGTCTTGGGAAAAGTCCTTGAAAAAATCATATTTGTAGTCTCGGTAGAAGGCCTTGACTATGGGGTTATGATAGTCTGGCATTATGCATTACATCATTATGAAAGTGGTTATTGATATTGCATGTGATTATTTGACTAGTAGAACATCCATGTGAAAAAGTAAATAGAATTATTTAATTTTATTTTTTCCATGTTATACTTAAGATCATGTTTAAAAGGCTTTTGTTTTTTTTATACATTGCATTAAATGTTTATGCTTATTTATGAAAGTTTCCGCTATATTGTTATTCTTACTGAGCATATGAGCTCACCCCTTTCTAGGTTTTAATTTTTTCTGGATTCCAAGAAGTGTATTATGATTGATAAGAAGAGATAAGCTAGGGGATTAATGGTTTTCTCAAAGGATCATTTATGTTGTGTTTTATTTTCTAAAGTTTTATGTAACAACCATGTATGTAATCTACTTTCCAGGACTGCTAAACTGATCGGTCTATCGGGACTTGATTCCTTATAATCATTCCAATGTATTAAAATAATGCACCAACTCTGGGTAATGGGGTTTGGGGCGTTACAGTTGGTATCAAAGGAAGTTTAGAAATAACCTTGGAAACTAGATTTAGATAAAATCTGATTAGTGCACATTACCCTAAGATAGACTTTGAGGATTAGTATAGAAGAACACCCTATAATTTTGGTAATGTAGAGATTTTGTGAGTTTTCCAAGAAAATACTTCCCTGTTTGGATACGAGCAGGTAGAGGCGACTCTGGCATAGATGTACCTAGGGGTAAAAACTGAAAACACCTCTTTGAGCTATACTCGAATGGGAACTGGTGCACGACAATGAGCCTTTCTGTACTCTTGGTTACGACACTCCCGGGGTATATGATTAGGATAATTCTTATTTTATTTACAAAACACTATGAAGGGTTTATAAGTATATATATCCTCAAAGAAGAACATTTTGGTGATTATGGATTATATCCATAAACAGTTCAATTTACGTTAGGTATTTTACATGTTTGGAATTATGAATTGTGATTAGTAAACTGACCTAGTGTATGCCATTGTTTAGAAATGGTGCCCAGTAGAAGGGATGAGGACTCCAACAATACGTATGGTCTAAAGAGTAAGAAGGGTCATATAATTCATGGTATTAAGCCAACATTTAGAAGTTAAATAGTCTCCCATGTATTCTAAACATAGGAAGAAATAATATCGTGTGTTAGTAATATAATTAAAGAATTCCTTGAGTCATATGGCTTTGAAGGGAAGCAAGAGAATAAAAGGATGGTAGAGAGAAAGATGGATAAAGGGGATAGGGGAAAGAAGGATTTTCCCATATGTGATACATGTTAAAATAATCACCTTGGTAAATTCTTGAAGGAAATGAGATTTTGTTATAATTGTGGAGAAAAAGGACACCAAGTACGTGATTGCAAGGGTAAGAAAATGTTTTCAAATGCAAATGATTCATCTACAAGGTGTTGAGACAATACGCAAACCAATGTCTAAATCATCAGAGTATGCCCCAAAGGATGCTATTGGATAATAATCATGTTATGATACTACCACAGGTGATGAGGAATGATTAGAGTTTTTATGTTATTATTAAATAATTATATCATTTAAGTGTTGTATCAACAATGTAATGGTTATAATAATTATGGAGTATATAAGGATTGTACTGCAGTACTATTTCATTACGGACATGAGATTGTTTGGAATTGAAAAAAGTGACTCAATTACAGGTTAAATTTTTGGAAAATATATGTTTGAGAGAAAGATAAACAATATTATAGTTCTGATACCAAGGTAGTGATTTTGGAATAATATATGATTGATTTGGATAAATAGTATTGGATATTATTGACTACCATGAAAGTGATTAATGATTTGTACATTCCATAATTTTTTAAGTTTACAACATTTTTGGATAGAATGAGTATATCCAGTATTCTATAATGAATAAGGGAGCATGAATTTAAATAAAAAGGTTTTATATTAATTTAAGATGTTATAGTGTTTTAAAAGAATACACGATGAAGGTGTTCACAAGTTATTACGTGGAAAAAAGGATCTTTATATTGATTAACTTCCCAATAATTTTTGGACTGTGAGTTTGGACAGAAGTATTTTGGATTAGTCTAGTTTTATATTATTTTTGGATTTCCAAAAAAAGGACAACCTGAAGGTTGGGCAGTAACCTGTCGTGTTCAAAAAGGTCACAATACTTGAACCCACAACTGAAGAGAGACAAGGGTGTATCACCTACCACTGAGCCATGTGATGTACTTGATTGAATAATGTATTTTCTTTAAACGTTATGGTAGATGAATTATAAATTCATTTTTTTGGAACCCTATACGAATAAGATAAATAGAAAAAAAAATTAAGTTATATTATCTTTTAGAGTAAAAGATGAGTGTGTGGTATAAATTAGTAAAAGGATTGAACTCTACTTGACAAGTATACATTTTTTCTTCCTTATTCTATAAAGAAATAAATTCTTAAACATTAGGCAATGAATCTTAAAACAAAAATTGTGTTATCTTAATACCTTATGTTATATTGAACCGATGGAATTTTTAATCATTATAGATTTGTGGCTTTGAGGTCCAAAATTCTACAAATTTTTTTGATTGATGACCTCAATCACTCCCTATAAATATTTACGTTTGTCCTCCAATTATGTGTCTCTAAATTCCACCAATGTTCTCCTAATTGAGATCATAATATGGTGGTGAATTTTTCATTCCCCTTTCCCCCTTATTAAGACTAAATTTTATTAACCCAATTTCTGATGTGGGTTTTCCCACAAAGGTATTTTAAATTTTCAACCTTTTTTCGAAGAACAATTTAAAATTGCGAGGACAGAATTTATTAATGGAGGGAATAATAAAACACCTCAAGATTTCATAGAATGTTATTTAATCAAAGTAATTCAATAACATGAACTACATGCAACACCGAGTTCATGCGCACCATAACTTACTCAACTAGCCATTCAAAAGTTGTTATGAATAGTATTAACTGAATTTTGAACTATATATAATCCTAATAATTTTAGAATCCATATTATTAGTTTCATAGACATAATGTAAGAACTAATTCATTTTTTCAGATAAAATAAATATTTTTCCCAAAAATGCATTTTACCACCTTTAAATGGTGAACCCTTTTTAAATCCAATATTTATAACTTTTATATTTTCAATTTGACAAAATAAACTTCATTTTTAGAATCGAGATATAAGAATTTAGTTTTAATAAATTTTTGGTGTTTTTCTGATAAAATTCTTATTTGGGTGAAAAGTGAAAAATACTATATTTTAACTGAAAATAGATTTTTTAATCAAAATAATTTATAGTGTTAAATTGTAAATTTTAATTGTTTGGGAGTACAAATAGATTATATTTTTAAAATTTAATACAATTCTGGTCATTTTAAGTAATTTCACTTTGAGATTGGACATAAACAAGTTCCGATCTTTTGATAGATATTGTTTCTTAAAAATACGCCTTTTGGATTTGATAGTGGGAATTAATTTTAAATTAATTAATGAAACTTATATGATTTTAATTTGGTAAAATAGACATCATTTTTTAATTCGAACTATCAAATATATCTTAGTCTGAAGTTTTGGTATTTTTTTGTGAAACTTCAATTTTTGATGAATAGATAAAACACTGAGTTATTGGTCAAAACCGGATTTTTATTTAAATAATTATTTATTTTATTTAAATTTATTTTAGGTCCAAAATGATACATAATACCTATATAAGTTCAATGTAATTAATTGGAGCCCGTTTAAAATAATTTTAGATATATATAAATCTTATCGAACTTTTTACCGTCTTTTACCGACCTCCTAAGAGCATTTGCAAACTCACATAAAACATAATTTTACCATGTGTGAGAGTTGAATTTTGGAAATATGAGAGAAACAGTTAATATCAAGGAGTAAAATGTGGTTCAATAAGATAAAAATAATTTTTGGTGAATAGTAACTTTTTACTATTATTTACCACGACTAAAAGTAAATAGGGTAATTAAGGGTTAAAATGATATTATTATTACCCTAACAGATTCCATAATTCTATTGGATAAGATTAATTCGATCAAAAACAACATTAGGAATAAAATATGACCCTTTAGGTCCACTTGGATTATATTAGGACATTTATTATTATTTTATTCAAAGAAGAGTTAAAAGAGTTAAAATCAATGTTTAATAACAAAATTTTTTTAATATAGGTTTATAAATAAGAAAAATTAGATTCTAAATATTAATTAGAAATATAATAATATTTCCTACATAATGGTATTTTATTTATAATTTTTAGAGAATAAATAATTAAATTTATTAATGACACAATGATGATGCAGTAATTACATTATTGAGAAAAGAATCAAATAAATGGAATTATAAATATTAATATTAACATAATTTAAATTATTTTATCACATACTAGAATTTTCTTGGTGAATATGCCATTTTAGTATTGATTCAATGTAATTTTTTGAAGTAGCCATGTTGTTATTATTTTATCAAAAAAAAAATACCAGAGTGTGTCAAAATTGAGATAAAATTGTTTTTTAAAAAAATATTATAATATTAATTCATATAATGGTCCAAAAAATATAAGGTTCGGAAAAAAGAATTATATAATAATATATATGACATTAATTATCCAATTGGGGTTCAATTGGAAGTTTATAGTACGTTTATTAACCTTATAGTCTAAGAATACAAGAAAACACAGTAAAAGTTATATTATTTAACTTAGAGTTAAATCAAAATTATAAGGTTAAAATGGTAATGTAAAATTCTCTAAAACCTATTGGATGAAAGGATTTCGACCCATACCCACCCTATCCTAGAAATAAGTCACTTTGGAGCCATTATAAACCGAATACAAATTTATTATAAAATAATATTTTTTGTTTTTTCTAAGGTTCCCCTCACTCTTCTTATAAAAGGGAACTCGCCCTCCTCTCTAATTCACACAATAAAAGCCATTTGGCTCGGCCAAACCCTGCCCAAATATACACCCAACTATCCTATCACCATCTTAGAGGACATACATTTGTCAGAATTCCATCCTAAAGAGCCCTTTTGATCAAATAAAAAGGAATAACCTAAAGAAGAGGTAATGATTTCACCACCCTCTTTCATGTTCTTTTATTCTTCCACTAACCCATTCATTGTTATTACCATACCATAATAATAACTCTATTACCTTATATATATTATGATGTTATTATAAATATGGAACAACCATATTCATTATTCTATCCATCCTATAAATGATAATGTCACCATTCGTGCATACGTACGGCTTACCGTCTCAACGTCGTGGTGTAATTTGTTATTCAAAACTATGTTATTTGGATGGATATAATTATGAGTAATATATATATATATAAATAATGAAAATAACATTCTAATTTCTCTATAAAATGAATATACGATCCAATTACACACTTTTAAGAAAATGATATTATCGCTCATGCGTACGTATGGATTACCATCTCCACGATGTGATGAGATTCATTTCAATGATCACCATTCATCGACGATTATAAAAATATATATTAATAATAAGTATGTAATATATAACATAATAATTCTACTCGATATATATATATATATATATATATATGTATGTGTGTGTGTGTTAATTTAGTTACATATATCTTATTCACCTAGATCCTTTCAATACGATAAGAAGACGAAAACAGCGTTTATGCGTACGTACGGACTACTATCTCCATAAATGGTGTTTTTTATTTCATATATATGACTATTATACATTTTTTATTATAAACATATATGAAATATAAATAAAGGTTTATATTCTGGAAGTATTTAAATCGTGATCTAAATGATACGATCAACAATAACATGTTAAAATACATACTATAATGAAAACAATTATTACCTGAAATGTTAATTTAACAAGAAAATAATTATTAAATTGGTATTATAAAGTAATAAATGAATAATTTATGATATAATAAATATGAATATTGTTTTGGTATAATCTAATAACATACAACAGTCATTATACATATGGTTAAACATATCCTTGACTAAAGGAAAGTGCAAGGTAATGAGTTTTAATCTCACTCCTTATTTCCGTGAGATTCATGCTATAATTCCAGTCTTACCTTTTCTGTTGTGTGTGTACTGCACATAGTTGTATTGTTTGAGTAATACACTTTAATTTATGTGTATTTACATATTCATTTTATGATACATCTTTAATAGGGTTTATGTTTCTTACATTAGCAAATTGGTGAGGGTTAATTCTTCAATCTCATTATTATCTGAGATTGTTTATGTGTAAGTATCTACTGGGACATTTTTATCATATATGTACATTTTTTATAAAAATTATTTCAAAATGAATATTTTAAGGATTTGTGAAAGGTACTCTTTATGAATATCATAATTTTAAATGTTTTAAAGATTTATCTTTCTATATATTTTTAATTAATGTCTGTGTTTTCAAAATGATTTTAAGGATTTATTTATATGGACATGAATGTTTTGAAATGATATTTCTTTTCAAAAGTTTCAATAAGGTATGGGACACATTGATTCAAAAATATCTTTTAAATTACTTCCTTTATAAATGTGTGACTTTTTAATGATTTCAAAAAAGATATTTTCTCTCAAATAGTTTTGATTTCATCTATTTCAACATCATTTGAAGGATTTTAAGATTATTTCAAGTTGATTTATTATGATACAAAACATCCATATTGTATTTTAGGTTTTGTGATATCTTTGACTGTCGATGTTCTTTTTTTATACTACTCATGGTTTGTGGGAAAAGTATTGACATTTTATATTCCAGCTTTAATAAGAATGTTTATGTTGTGTTTAAAACATTTCATTTGAGGAATGCATTGGACATAGTATGTGACGGGTGGAGCCTACTATAGCTACTCGATGCATCTGTAGATATCATGAGATAAACTAGTTTATTGGCACAAGGCCTTTAAAAAATCTTATTTGTAATCTTGCACAAGTCCTTGACTATGTGGTTATGATAGTCTGGCAATATGCATTCCATCATTATGAAAGTGGTTATTGATATTCCATGTGATTATTCGACTAGTATAATATCCATGTGAATAATTAAATGAAATTATTTCATTTTGTTTTTTTCTATGTTGTGATGAAGTTCAACTTTAAAATAATTTTGTTTTAGTTATACATTTCCATAAATGTTTATGCTTATTTATGAATGTTTCCACTATATTTTTATTCTTACTGAGTATCTGAGCTCACCCCTTTATATGTTTTAATTTTCATAGGATTACAAGAAGTGTATTATCATTGATAATCTGGTTTAATCTAGGGGATTAATTCTGTTTTCAAAGGATCTTGTATGTTGTGATTAATTTTCTGAAGTGTTATGTAACGTCAATGTATGTAATATATTTTCCAATACTGCTAAACTGATCGGTCATTTGGGGCTTGATTCCTTATAATCATTCCAATTTATTAAAATAATGCATTGACTCTGGGTAACTGGGGTCGAGGTGTTACAGTAGTCCTTGCATAAAATTGGCTACAATCCTGTGGTATTTTAAGAGACTGGAGATATTTGTTTTCTTCACTCCCTGAATTCATATGCATTACATTGCTTTAAAATTATCTAATGCTCCAAATATTTATGGTATTATATGTTGAAAAAATCATACCTCTCTATCATATGGTTCCTCATGAACACATGTTGTTCTCTTGTTGGATAAATAAAGTGTACTTCCAAAAATATTGATCTAAAACTAATCTTGTACTCATTTTTATATGAACTGAACTGTTTCATATAATTTTTTTCTATGATCTGAATAAATAAGATCTTGATTCATTTCTATTTCAACAACAAATCATTCCTGTCCATTGAGTATGATAATGTTCCTTATGAGTGAATCGTACTTGGGAAAGAATTTATGATTTAATAATATTTCTCTAATGATTAGTAAGTATTTGTATTTATTATGTGAAAACATCAGTGTTTGAAAAGAAATTTCCAGGGACATGTGGATGTTAAAGGAATGGAGCAAGTGTCAGATCAATAGCTTTAAAATGTGATAGATCTTGGGTACAAAAACTTTGGAATCCAATGTGTGACGCGAAGGGGGGGTTCCTTTATATTGGTTTGGCAGTGACTGTTCAACTTCTCATGTCAATCCAACACTTGAGATTATCTTTATCTAATATAATAGTTGATATAAATGTTGATGAAGTATTTAGAATATAATTTCTTGAGGTTTAAAGTAAATAATAAATTTTATATAAAGATGAATCTGATACAATTTTCTTAAAAACATTAATATTAAAACAAAAATGTAATTAAGATAATATATGTAAGAAAACATACCTTTCAGAATTCTATGATTGATTTTTCAGTATAATAATGTTCATATTTTGTTTTTAAATATTTTATATTATGAAAATATTTGAGTGCTTATAATTTTAATGTTTTGAAAATATTTATATTTTGAAAATTTTTAGGTTTTGATAATTTTTTTAGGTTTCGAAGTAATTTTTCCAGAAAATTAATTAAAAACAATAAATGGATTTACACCCCCTAGTAATAAGAGTATCATAATGATGAGAGATTTCATGAAAAATTTAGATATGGATTATTATGTTACATTTATCATTCCTAAATTTTGTTTATTTTATTCAAATATATTGGAATGTAATAATTCTGTAAAGATATGATCAATATATTATTGTGTTTCAATAAATTGTAAAATAATATCTCTTTTATGTGTTAAATCACAAAGTTTTTTTTTCCAAACATCAATGTGATTTGAATGAGAGTGATGTGAAGTTTTTTTACTAAGGATATGGAACTAGTGTTTTCAAATAGTGGATGAGATTTAGTAAAACTCATTCTATAATCATTGATTATTTGTTTCACCAACAACACATGAGCACAACAACATCCAGTTGGCACATATTCAGCTATAGTAGTGGAAAGGGCTATAATTTTTTTTTCCAACACAACAAAGAAAGTAAAAAATATCTTAAGAAATGAAATGTTCTATATGTACATTTCTTATCCATTCTAAAACCACCAAAGTCATTATCTGAAAATATTTTTTAAAATAAAATCATTTCCATACGAATTGAAAAGTCCAATGTCCAATGTTTCCTTTAAATAGAGAGAAAAATTTTTCATGGATGTTCAATGGGATTATTTTGTATTATATTTATATATTACACAACATCATACTAAAAACAATATTTATGGACTATTATATATTATCTTTAATAAAAATACTATCATACAACTACAAGATGATTGATCTACTAGTTTCACAAAATCATTAAAATCAAGAGTATTTGAGTTAATGATTTGAGTAACTGTCCTTTTAGTATTTTCATATCCATGAAATTTAATAATATATTTAATATTATTATGTTGGGATTTATCAGTTCCTTATGGTTTGTGAGACATTTGAAAACTAAGAAAAATGTTAACTCAACCATCACACTCATTTCAAACTCCAGTTTTATTACATTTTCAATAGGATAAGTTAAGGATTTCTAAGTTGATCTCAATATAATGTCATCAAAAAAAATTTGATGAACTAAAAAACTTTTTTTATTTCTTTATATAGAGGGTTGGATCAGAATCTCCCTTAGAATAATTTATTTGTAATAAAAATCATGTAAGCCTATTATACCGGGTCTTAGGAAATTGTTTAAGACCGTATAATTCTTTGGTTAGTTTAAAAACACATTCATGATGTTTTGTGTATTCAAAAACAATGAGATTGTTCAACTTAAAATTTCCCTTGATCATATCCATTATGTAAAGCACACATCACATCCATTTGAAAATGTTTGAAGTTAAAGAATGATGTAAAGGCTAAGAGAGTTTGAATAGATTCTAGTCTAGCTACCGGATTATACGATTCTTCAAAGTCTATTCCTTGTTGTTGAGTATATCAATTAGAAACTAATCTTTCTTTATTTCTTACTATTATTACATTTTCATCAAATTTAATTCTATAGACCCACATTAATCCAATTATAGAAGTTTCATTAGGTATTTCATCCAAGGTCTAGACTTTATTCCTTTCAAATTAATTTTAATCTTCTTGCATATCTTTAAACCAATATACATCACTGAATGATTTAACCATACATTTAACATCTAATTAGGGATGTAATGATATATTATTTACATTATTTTATTAAAATCTTTTATTCCTTATAGTTTTATGCACATCACCAATTATAATATCACTGCAATGATTCTTAAGAAACAAATGACTTGGCTTTTGTGAAAATTATTATTCAACAAAAGGTATAAAATCATCTAGATTGAATACGTTAGAATCATTTTCAGGATTTTTATCACAATTAGAATAATATTTCATCAAATATTGATAATATTTTTTTAAAACACATATGACGATATAGGTTGGAGTTATTTTAAACAAAAGGGTCAGTTTCATCAAATTTAACAGGTGTTCTTTCCTTAACAGTATAATAATTTTTGTTAAAAACTACTTAAGCCTTAGAAGTCATGGATTAGGCTAAGAAGATTCTTTAATCATATTTGGGTGAAAATTTGTGTAATTTATCTTTAGTATTCATTATGAATACTTTTCATCCAAATACCGTAAAGTATAAAACTATAGGTTTTCGACCAGTCCTAAACTCATAATGTGTTTTATTAAGAAATTTCAATATTAGAAATTGATTTATAGTATAGAAATCATTAATAATATATTAATCTAAAAAATTATTAGCAATTTCGTATTCAATCATCATGGTTCTTTTTATTTATTGAAGAATTCAGTTTCTTCTTTCAATAACTCTATTTTACAGAGTAGTTCTAGGAGCAACTGAGTTATGAATAATACCAATACAAATACAAAAAGTTTTAAAATATGAACATTAAAATTTTCTCCATGATCCCTACGAATAGTAATAAATGGATTTTTATTCTAATTTTTAACACTGGAAGTCAATTTTTTAAAATAATAAATGGATTTAGATTTCTTTTTTGGAAAATAGACCCATGTAAATATTGTGTGATCATAAACTAGAAAAAATACACAGTTATTTCCCCAAATACATCTAGTTTGTGTTGGAATGAAAAGTTCGATGTGTACTAGCTATAATGCATCAGATTTTGAGACTTAACTTATTGATTTAATTCTAGAGTTTTGTTTCTTTCCATATTAACAAGGATCACAAACTTTTCAGGAATCATATATATGATTTGGTAGATCCTAGAAATGTTTTTCATAGAATTTTTCCATATGTTCATAAGTTTACAAAGTCATAATATTCAATGACATAACCATGATTGATCTTCCATTACATGAAGGAATGGTATGTCATGGATCTTAAGGTCTCCAATGTTATGTGTATTTACATTCACATGTCGATGGGTAGAGAGAATGAACTTCTCCATGGTATTGTGATATATGCATTTCTCATTCCTAAAATTTTTAGGGAACCCATCATCACATAATTGAAATATGATTATAATATTTTCCTTAAGAACCTTAAAAAATAAAATATTTGAAATTTCGGTTTTTTCAAGAAGAACAATGTTAACAATACAAATAATTTGTCATTGAGAATTGTCTCAGAAAGTGAAATTTCCACCTTTTATATTAAAAATATTATCAAAGAATTTTTTGTTACCATCCATGAGTCAGGAACATCCACTATCCATGTAAAATTTATTTTTTTTGGGTACTTATAATGTTTTCTTGAAATTAAAATTGTTAGATATTTGAAATCCAAACATTCTTTGACTCAGAATTGTTCTAAAGTAAAATCACAGGTAACCACATTTGTTTAGAAAATTAATCATTATAAAAACAAAAAGATAGAATTTTGTTCAAAGAAAAAATTTTCCCCCAATGAACAGAACATTGAAATTTAATGAGAAAATGGTTACATGGAGGAATAAAATAGATATGTCTAAAAACTGGTTTTTTGTGAGAATTTCCAAAAGTAGAATTATTCCTTAGAGGATAAATTTGTGAGTACATTCTATCAAATCCTTCATTTTCATCAGTAATGTTTGACAAAAGTTTATTTAATTTAAAAATATAATATTTTAGTTTGATGACTAATTTCTTGTACCTATAGTCATTAGTCTTTGAATTTGAGTTAGTCTCAAAAACATTTTTCATAGAAATAAAATTTTATAGATCAATAGAATGATTGTCCTTCTCAGAATTAAATTTCTCATATTTTTTTTAAAATAGAAACACAATAAAAAAAATTCATCAAGACATTTATAAATATTTGATACTTATTTTGTTAATATTTTGATTCAAGATTTTTTCTTTTTCATGTTTTATATTGATCATACCATTTTTATTTTCAGGTAATTTGGAAAACATAGATACTTATTCAAAAGAATGTAAAGAATTATCTTCTCCATGGGAAAATTATTTATCCAAGTAATCACAATACATTATATTAGGGAAATTATAATCCAAATAGATATTTTTAATGATTCACTAGTGTGTACCTTATCCATGAAACATTAATTTTCAATAGGTATTCTAAAAACTAGACCAATATTTTTATCTCTAGAAGATTAAATATCTAAAGATTCAGTAGATTATTCTCCACTATTTTCACTCCAAGAATCATAAGCCTTCAAAATATTTTTTACCTTGTGTTTATAATATCTTTTTTGATTCCTCTTAGAATGTCTATATTTCATATCCTTTATCTTATTTCTTGGATAATCATGTCTAATATGTCCATCTTTATTGCATTCATAACATGTGAATTCATAATACTTCTTCTCCATTATATATATATTATTTTACATATATTTAACATCATTCATATCAATAATAATATTCATCCTTTGAGAAAGGTTGGATATCTAATTCTAAAACTATTCAGATTCACATGAGTCTGACTAAAAAACAACATTCCTAGTCCTTATTGACATATCAATTTTCCCCTGAGTTTTTTCTTTCATATGATTTAAAGTAGTCATAAAAGAAAAACTCACATTCTTATTCATTATCTTATAATTATTTATCTTCAATATATTTGTAGGTTGTAAGAGAGTCCCAAAGAGATCATCACGAGTAACTATTTTAACTTTCCTAGATTCATCAATTTTTGTTTTATTAGATTCCCACTCGTTGGGAATGATATCAATGATATTGAAAACAAGTGTCTTATCATCTAGACCTTTTATCCAATTTATATGAGGCTTTTGAAAGTTTTAATAAATCATTTTGGGACATTACATATGGGTTCCCCATAGGTAAATACAAATCCATGGTATTCAACTCTTAAAATATATCTTCTTATTTCAATAACATTTGATAAGCAAAAATGTGTGACTATCAATTTATTCCAAATCATAGTATAAGCTTCACACGATGGAATATGGATATATATTTTCCTAGTCATAGAATATAACAATGTATTGCATACCTTAATTTGAAGATGATAATTTTGTTTATTGTGATTTGTAAATGATTTGACTTCCTTGTCGATTATTATATAGTCTTCTGTAAGCATGATGAAGTTCTCAACTAAAACATTTATAAAAAAATTATAAATTCTATCTCTCCAATATTAATAGTTAGTCCAATCAATGATTAGAGGTCTGGTGGGATTTTATGTTGTGAATTGATCTAATATTCAATCATTAAATTCTAAGGAATATTGTTTTCCACAAAACATATTAGTGTAAAATGATTACAAAAAAAGATTTTATACATAATATTTAAGAAAAACTTCAACAAGAATGGTTAAGAAATAAAAGATGAGTAATAAAACATATATATCAGTATACGTATTTTAGGGACCTCCTCTGATACCAATTGTAGGATCGAAATTAACCTGTATATTTATCAATTACAAGTTGCGGTGAATTGTAGGGTTTAAAAACATTCATTTTTAACCTTAATAAAATCAAATTATAATATAGTTAAACATGATTAATTCAAAAACCCTCTTTAGTTATTAATAAATATACTAACATGCTTAGGATATAAAATTTTGGATCGATAATGAAACATAAAATATTTACATAGCGAATGATGGTACCTTAAGTAGTATAGAATCTAATATATCAGAGTTTATATAAAAATAAAAATTTCATAGAATGCTACACTTTCTATCTGTAAGAAAATGTTATAGAATACCTGAATGTTTAGTTATACAAGTAATAAATGTTGAATAAAATATTTTAACACAACTAGATTGGTATCCGACAACATAGGATAAAGTTCCCATGATTTATACTTTCATGAAAATCTGCCTTTCTGAAAATAATATAATCCATCGATATAAAGATCAGAATCTATCATACTATCTCCAAAAGACCTAAATATATAAGGTTATTGGAACCTCCAACTTCATTCAACATGGAATCCCTTGATTTTATACAACAATAATCTTAATCACTCACAAAATAACATATACCGTTGAAGATTTAAGTAATTGGAAAAAGATTTTCAAAACACAAACTCTTCATGAATTTTACACACAAAAAACATGCAGAGATTTCATAGAGTTTAAATTTTCCCGAAATTTTACATCATCGATCACATTAAAATGATTCGGTATTTATAGGCTACACCTATAAGGGTAACATTTTCCTCCAACAGTCAGATTTGACTAAAATTTTGTATCGACACGTATAGGGGGAACTCATACAACAGTCATATTATAAAAAATTAGAAGACATGATTTCATATAACAAGATATGATAAAAAATGAAATTACATTGTTTTTTATAACACAATATGATAAACATTATCATATTTGGGAGATGATAAAATGAAATGTTATATTAAGGAAATATGGAAACTATAAACAAAACAGATAATCAAATTATGAAAATATCAAAATTTGGAATCTAATTTCAAAAGAAATTGGAATCTAATTTTGGAAGAAATGATAGTATAATTTCAGAAGAAATCCAAGTCTGATTTATGAGGAAATTATATTTTGATTTAAAGAGAAATTGTAGTCTAGTTTTTGAAGAAATAAAAGTCTAATTTCAAAAGAAATCAGAATATGATTTCTAATGAAATTAGACACCGATTTTTGGAGAAATTAGTGTTCAATTTATGAAAATGTGGGGTATGATTTCAAAACAAATCGGATTTAAAAATATTTTTTGATTTAACATGAAGAAATTTTGACATAAATTAATGTATATACTTTTAAAGGAACATTAGAAAAGTTATTGAAGGCCACGGTAAATTTATAACATTTTCTAGAATATAATCATCATTTGGAAAAGAAAAAATATCTTTAAGAAGCTATGTTTGTGATTTTAAAAACATAAAGAAATGGAAAAGTCATAATGAAACATTTGAAGAAATAATTATTTGTCATTAATATATTAATTATATATTTTAATGTTTTGGTAATTATATTAGATTTAAAATTTAATTTGTATTGAATATTTTTTTTAATACTATATCTTGGAGTGCTGATATGGGGTGTCATTTATAATTTTTTTCTCTTAACTGACAATTTATAATAGAATCAAATATGATTATTAATTGATAAACAATTGTGTATTCCCATAGTTATTATATCATTAAAAAACTCAAATTTTATATAAAATTACACACACTCTCTCTTCCAATAATGTTTTTGAATTCTCTATTTATGTGAACATTTCATGTTTTATGGAATTTTAGTTTTAATAAAATTTGTTTTGAAATTATTCCAGATAATGGATGGATTAATGGAACAAATTAATTATCCAATTCTTAGCCAGAATTTTTAGGAGAATTGGATGAGTTTTATACTAACTGTATTGATTTGATGTGGGAAGAACATGAACTAAATGATCTATATCTACTCCATTACAAAAATTAAGGAATCTATTACCCCATACCATGAAATTTTGGAAGGTTTTTAAAGACATTGTGACTAAATATATTGTTAATTTATGCATAGGGTCCATGTCTCATATATGAGGTGAAATTTTTTATAGTAATGTTTTCACTTTAATATAGGACATAATCTACGATATGAAATAAATTTTGGTCTTCCTTATTTTGATTTCCCATTTTATTGCTATATAATGTTTTTTGGAGTTATATGGATGATATTCTTGAGGTGAAGACTCGGGTTTATTATCAAAATTTGAAGTAAATTTTATATAAAAAAGGAGAAGACACATTGGTTCACTTGATTCCACAATCCAGCAGTTATCTATCCAAACTAATTGTTTTCTATAATTCATGATTTTACTAGACCCATATAGATAACAAAAGTAAAATAAAAGTTTAATTTGGTTGAGAAAAAAGATTATGATTTAGAATATATTCCTAGTCGCTATTGATAATTTAATTGTGTCCCTAGAAATAGATCTAAAATTTGGATTTTTCACATTTTCAATAAAAGGATAAATATTGGATTATAGGGAAGCAATTGTGGTTAATTGCATAAAAACCTAAGAATTAATCAATAATGAAATTAATTTTCTTTTTTTACTAATAATAAAGTGAATGACTATTCAGATGAGATGATTTGATGAATGAAACATGCTATTATTCAAACTAATGTGACTAATAATGAAAATTCATTAAGAGATTACTATTAGTTTTTTATTTGAATAATTTTATAATACAATCATAGCTTCATTAATTCAACAAGTATCCATTCAAATAGACAATAACATACCTTAGTATTCATTAATTTAATATCTACATATTATTATGACTAATTTATTAGATGTGTCATATAAGAGAATAAATTATTTGTTTAAATGAAATAAAATAAATTATAGTCCAACAAATGTAATTCTCTAAATAAAAAACATAATGGGGTATCAAAAATACTAATGTAAATATATTTATATATGGTAGAAATTAAAAAATATAAACATACATTGAGAATGAAAAATAATAAAATAATGGGCACAATTATATTATGTGAAGTGTTTCACAATAAAGAAAAAAAAAGAATTTATTGAGATAATGGGGAGAATATGAATTACTAATAAGATAAAAATAATTTAAATAGAAAACATGAATATGTTAAGACAACAAACATGTGAATAATGAAATTATAATGAAAATACATTAGTATAAAATAACAATGAAGAATAATTAATAAAAACTCCGAATTTCTTCTTAGAAACCAGAATTATATATATATATATATATATATATATATTAGGACCTTGGAAAACCCAATCATTAAATCTTCATCAAAATAATAAATTTTGAAAAATTATTTTGGAAATGTGGGTGGAGTATTTAATAATAATAATTCCCATGATTGCAATAATGGTTTCAATATATTCATTATTTCACTAATATGACCATTAACATTGTCATTTTTTAGAAAAGTATTATATGATGAATAGTTTTCCAATATTTAAACTAGATTTTGATAATCATGAATCACTATATTATTTCAAATGAATATATTATATGAGATGTTTCAGGATGGATTATTCATCAATGAAATATGAAATATAAATAAATATTCATATTAGTTTACCTATGCCACTCTAAGAAATAATTGATTTACTAAATCAAGGTTAATGGAAGTTATACTCATGATTTCCTTGGACTAGTGATAAATTTTAGCATTATTGTTCTTTAAATTTGGGTTTATTTTATTTTTAATAATAATGTTTCAAGTTTAATTTACTGATAAATTTATTTATTTGAAACCATATTTTTCCATCACCCATTTCTAGTCATCCATTGTACTAAAATGAAAAAATTATCCAATTTTTTTTAAAAAAATAATTCTGACATTTAAATGGGAAATATTATCATAGAGATGTTTCAAATGCATTTGAAAATTTCCAAGAATTAATAAAATTTATCTATATATACAAAAAAGATGTGAAATAAATTTTAGAATAAAATATTTGATAACCATATTATTTTTAATAAATTATTTATAAAATTATTTAGAAATAAAAAAATATATTTAATTTTGATTTTAAATAATGGAATTATTGAACTCTAATTAGGTTAGGTTGGAAAATTATATTGATAATATGTGATATATTTGGATGGAAAATTGAAATATCATGGAATTAGTATTTTTTTGTGAATGGATAGGGTGTGAAGTATTTGAATGGTTTCAATAATAGGATTATAATTGAGAAGGTTCTTAGAATAATGTTTTGGGGGATTCGGTTTTGGGTAATTAGATTAATAAAGGGTAAAGGTCAAAAATAGATTGTGTTCTACAAATATTTGAAAATAAACATCATTTTATTTTCAATTCAATGTCACAAAAGTATTTTTATATAATTATTTTAAATGTTTAAAAGTTTTTATAATCCCTATAGAATAATTTTAAATCTATTTTATTCATGGTCATCATAAAAATATGGTTAAATTTTATTTGGACTGAGTTGTTATTTAGTTCACCATGATGTAGTTATGGAGATCATGATATATTTATTTTTTGAACAGAAATAAATGATTTGTTTTGTTGTATTTTTTAATGATCATGAATCATATAGAATTTAGTTAAAACCCCAAATGTTACATTTCAGAGTATGTAGTATGTGTTTTTCTGGTAAAGGAAAAATTTAAATAATAAATAATGGATAATGAGCTTGAGAAATATTTATATAGGAAGCCACCATAGTTCATGGTTTCATATAGGATAGGGATCTGTAAAAAAATTAGTTATAGTGATATATTTTGAATCCTAAAATATATAAAATATTTGAGAAACTAGATGAAATAGGAACCCAGAAAACATTTTTCATCAATTTTTATTAGAAAATTTTCATGTTTTTTCTTTTTTGTCAACTATGCTGTGGTTTTCATTAGGTGATCATTTTTTTATTTTTTGGGGTATAAAAATGGATTGCGAGATAAGTATTGTGGCAGGGTGTGTTTATATATTTTGAAATAGATAGAAAAATGGAAACTAATTAAGGGTGTTCCCCAGACATGGTTTCTATTAATCACATATCAAAGACAAAATGGGGATGGAATATTCATGGCCTCTTTTTGACCCTATCACGATTTGGATTATTTTAAAAAATTATTATAAAAAAATTAAGTGAAACACTTTTCATTTTATTTCCTCACACCGAGGGACCATCCATGCTATGTCATAATGGGGTTTTCTACTCAACATGTTGCATATTTTGATATATTTGAAAAATAATACTTTATGTTTTTACAAATTTTATCCTTAATTTAAATTACTCTTATAATAATTTCCTCATCATAATGATCAGATATTTTGAGTATGGTTTTATGTATGATTATATTTTATAATAATGAACAATCCATTATTGACATTAAATTTAAATAACCTATAAAATACCTACATAAATTTATTATTGATTGAAAACACACACACACACACACATATATATATTTCCTCCCAACTAATTATCAACTAAATGTATATACTTGTACAAAACATTTGGAATTTAATTAAAGTTTAAGTAAATAATGAACCCCTCATTGAATTTTCCCTTATTATGATCCAACAATTTCCTACTATCCTTAAATGAGGGTTCTTATCACATTAAATATCTATTACACAATGTGGGTATATTTGTTTTTCAATAGGAAGTGTCTCTACCCCTGTGATGTCAATTATCATTAAAAAATTCTAAAATGAGTAAAATATATCAAAATTTTCTTTATAAATTATTTCTCTTTGAGAGAGGCATCAATTAAGAAGAATTTGGTTATATATACTTTAAATCATCACATTTTCAAATGAATTATTTCTAAATTTTTTCATGTTAATACAACTATAAGATGTTTTTCATACGAGAGTATTATATATTAATATTTAAAAAATTAATATACTTTTCGTAAATATATATTACTATTCTAAATAACATGACAAGGTATTCCAAAAAACTAGAATGGATAATTATCAATAACAAATTTAAATTCTTTTTTTATTCCCATAAATCGTCATTTTATGGATATCTCTCACAATCCAATAATTAAATATCATAATGTTTCTAAGAAATTTAAAGTAACTATAAGAAATTTTCACTCTGAAAATAGTTTCAATATGACAAGTAATTTTTATGATTTATTGAATTCATTGTTTTAAACAAAACACCTACCTAATTGTTTATTTAATTGAGTTTAAAAAATCATAAGTTTAAATAATTTACTCCAAAATTATATAAAGATATTAGAATTTAAAAATTAATTGAAATGGATCGTCATATTTATAGTGTTCCATGTCATAAAAAACCCATGATTACATGAATAAAAAAAGGTTTTCACTTCATTAAATTAACACAATATTTTAGCCATATAGGTTAAGAGAAATTAGAAAAACTTTACATTACATAGGGAACACAGACACACAATTCCAATTATTTTGATAAAAATTGAATTCTTAAGTTTGCAATAATTTTAAATTCATGAAACACTTCCACCACACATGTATATAGTTTTTATTTGGAAGAAAAATTCATAATAGTTTCTATTAATAAATAATACATGTAAAATCATTTTAAAATATGATTTTGGAAAAAATATCAGGAAGATAAAAAAAATAATGGAAACCCTTTATTTTATTAAATATCATGAAACAAAAAAATATTTCATTTTTTCAAAATAAATTATTATAAACTAAAATTAATCCAATAAAAATGATAAAATAAATAATTATAAAATAAAACCTTATAAATAATTATAATTCTTGGGTAAACCATGAAGGAATAATGAAAACCATGACAACTCATGGAAATATTTCATTGATAAAAATCATCCACCTTGAAAACTTTTTAAACATTCCTTTACCCATAAAATAGAATTACTTCTACAAAAAATTTAGTAATAACAGATTTGGTATCATTGGGTAGGATATTCATTACCATTTTTAATTTTTGTTTAACTTGTGTCAGAATTACTTATTATCAGTTAATTATATATGTTTCACCAACCCAATTATCTCATTAATTTTATACTTCAAAGACTCCATCATTACCCAATGAATTTCATATTTATATAAGGAAAACAAAACTAATAATCTATATCAGACTCACACATCAACACATATAGTATAAAAATAAAAAAAAATGATGATAAGATTTAAAATATTTAAATTTTTTATCATAAATACATGAAAACTCATTTGACCTCATAAGCAAAAAATTTTTCATTTTAAAATAATCATAAAATAAAATATACTTTTTCTCTGAAAATTCTTTAAAATGACACATTACTAGATTAAAGGTAGTAATGTATTATTTAAACTATAATGTTACAAAATATAGTAATATTGATAAAAATTATCAATTAAGGAAGTAGAAAAAGTCCCTCATTCTATATACATAAAAAACATTATTTTTAGCTTTTAGAAACAAATAAAATTAGAAAAAATGTAAATATTTAAATGATTTATTTTAAACCTCTAAAAAGAAATTATTATGAAGTGAACACAAATTTTTAAAATTGTTTATATATAAATAATGGAAATAAAATAATCTTTTTAAGAACATGAATATTGCAGATAAATGGTTTAAAACATTTTAATTAATTTTCTATAAAATCCCTACAACATTCATATCATTTGATGAAAAAATTATATCTATGAATATAATGTGAAATAGAATGGTAGATCACTTTAGTTTATATATATTAATGTTAAAATAGATTAAAAATTTAGTTCACACACCACAAAAAAATAAAAAAAATCAAAAAAATTTGAATAAGACTCAATGAATGTAAATTGAGTTAATAAATCACTTACCTGAAGTCTCATCATGCTTTGTGAATTATCTGACACCTAAATAACAATATTATACAAGTTCTATATATTACTAATTAACCATTTAATTTAAATTTTATTATCATCATTTATTTTATTTCATTTATTACCTATAAATTTATGTTAACTAAATTGGTTAATTATACGTTAGATGTAACACCCCATACTCCCACGATACGCTTCTCTTTGATTCATACAATAGCGTCTGTTGTACACAACTTTGAGTTCTAACACATAAAAACCAATCAAACTAGCCGTTATGAATAGTAATACCCACTTTTTGAAATTTTATAAATTTTATATTTCAAAATAGACTTCATTTTTTGATTGGGAATATCGAAATTAGCTTAGGGTAAATTTTTTGTATTTTCTTAAAAACATTCAATTTTTGATGAACAGTGAAAACCATTGAGTTTTAGTTTAAATACAAATTATTATTTATTTTATTATTTATTTTATTTATATTTATATTATGTAAAAATAGATACATTATACCTGTATAAGTTCAATTTAATTGATTGGAGTTAGTTTTAAATAATTTTAGATATATAAAAATTTTATTGAACGTTTTACCATCTTTTACCCACCTCTTATGAACATTTGAAAATTTACATAAAACATAATTTTTCTGCATCAATGAGTTGAATGTAAAAAATATGGGAGACACGGTATATATCAGTAAGTAAAATTTGGTTCAACAATATTAAAATAATTTTTAGTTAATAGTAACTTTTTTACTTTTATTTACCACAGTTAAAAAAATAGGGTAATTAAGGGTCGAAATGATATTATTATTACCCTAACACATGTCCTAATTATATTTGATAAATTTAATTTGACCAAAAAAACCTTAGGTATAAAATATTAACCTTTATGTCCACTTAGATTAGATTAGGACAATTATTATTATTTAATTCAAAGAAGAGTTAAAAGAGTTAAAATCAATGTTTAATAACCTAATCATTTTTAATATAGGGTTACACATATATAAAAATAAGAATATAAAATTTAATTATAAAGTTAAAAGTATTTCCTAGACAATATTATTTTATTTATATTTTTCAAACATTAAATAATATAATTTATTTGTGGAACAATAATGAGGCAGTAATTAACTAATTAATGAAATATTAAAATAATTGATATTATAAATATCCGAATAAATGTAATTTGAGACTTTTTATGAATTACACTAATTTTAATGGTTAATATGACATATTGGGGTTGGATATATAAATTGTTTTCGAAGTAATAATGCCTTTATGAATTTAATAAAAACATAATACCAAATAGTGTCAAAATTGACATAAAAGTGTTTTTAAAACAAATAGTATATCATTAATTGATATTCTATTCCCAAAAATCTATGGTTTGACAAAAAGACATATATAATGATATTTTTATCATTAATGAACCACATAGGGTTTTATTGGAAGTATATAGTAAGTATATTAACCATATAATATAAAAATACAAAGAGACTTGGTAAATGTCAAACTATTTAACTAAGAGTTAAATCTAAAAGATAAGGTAAAATAGTAACCCAACCCTATCTAAAACCAATTGGTTGAGTGGTTTTCAGCACATCCCCGAATTATACTTAAATTAATCCATTTTTCATCCATTATAAACTGAAAATGATTTTATCATAAATTAATATTTCTAGCTTTTCCTAAGGTGGCCCTCACCAGTCTTATAAAAGGGATCTCCAACTTTTATCTAATCCACACATTCAAAGACATTTGGATAGTCCATCACCTACCCAAATACCCTCCAGCTATCTTCCCTTTATCATAGAGGCCTTACTTTAGTCAGAAATCCATCCTAAGGAGCCCATTTGATAAAATCAAAAGAAAGAACCCAAAGAAGAGGTAAATATTTCATCACCACTATCATGTTCCTTTCTTCTTCCACTTGTTCATTCTTTGTTTATTCCATTGTAAAATAATAACTCCATTATATTATAAATAATTTTTTATTATAAATATGGTAAAACCATATTCATTATTTTATCCATTCTTTGAATGACATGTATCCAAACGTGTGTACGTAACGCTTACCGTCTCCACGTCATGGTGTAATTGTTATTCAATACATTATTATTTGGATGGGTATAATAATGGTTAATTAATGTAAATATTAAATAAAACAAGATAACTATTCTTTAAATATGATATACCAACCATTTATATTTTATTTTAACATCAAAAAATGATACTGTCATTCGGGCGTACATGCGGCTTACCGTCTCCATGAAAGGGATGAGATTCATTACCCATCATATACATTTAAGAATAATTTTCATTAGATGATTAAAAATATTGTGTAATGTCATAATATCATTATGAATATTAATAAGATACATATTATCCATAATAATTATTTCTTACGTAACAAATAACATAAAGGAAAATGAATTAGTTAACTCCCAAAATGACAATTATACTAAGATATTATTAACAAAGTAATGTTAAAAGAAAATATAAGATATCATATTAATTTATATGAATCATGTATAATTTAATAATAACTATTTATCCATTATACAGGAGGTTAACCCACCCTCTAATAAGGAAAAGTACAAGGTATTTTTTAATTTCACTATCTCTTTATTATCCGAGGTTGTTTTTATATAAGTATCTACATGGAACTCTTTATCATCCAAATCCACGTTTCTTAAAAATTTATATTGAAATAATTTTTAATATTTTATAGACTATGATTTAAATTCATTTATACCATTTTGTGACTTTTATAATATTTTTATAAAGGATTCTTTCTGACATTTTCCAAACAAGGTACTTTATGACCTTTTCAAAAAATTTAAAGTAAGAATGTTTTTTAACTTATACGGTGGGTGCGGCTATTTTCCGCCATTATAACATCATCGAAGATTCCCATAAAATATAATAAGAATATTTTCAAAAAGAAATGTTTTATTTTATAATTATATGATTTTTAAATGATCTCAAAAAACAAAGATATATTTGACAAGAAAAAAATTTTGATTTCATCTATGTCATCATCCTTTGATAGATTGTAAGATTACTTGAAGTTGATTTGTTAGGATACAAAATATCCATATTGTATTTACGGTTTTGTGTTATTTTTGAATGTGGATATTCTATCTTTATACCATTCATGGTTTATGAATAAATTATTTACATTTTATATGCTAGTTTTAATATTAATATTTATGTTATGTTTAATCATTTTCAAATGATGAATGCATTAGACTTAGTAAGTGATGGATGGAGCCTGTTATAGCTCCATGATGCATCAGTAGGTCTCATGGGACAAACTAGTGTATTGTCAAATGGACTTGACAAAATATAATTTTTAGTCTTGACACAAGGCCCTGACTATGTGGTTATGAAAGTCTGGCATTATGTATTCCATCATTATGAAAGTGGCTATTGATATTGTATGTGATTATTCAACTAGTAGAATTTCAATTTGTGTAAGTAAATTTCATTATTTTTACTTATATTTGCCATATTAGGATGAAGTTTATATTCAAAAGGATTTTTTTAGATCTATACATTTCCTTAAATGTTTATACTTATTTTTGAAAGTTCCTGCTATATTGTTATCCTTATGGAGAAACTGAGCTCACCCATTTCTATGTTTTATTTTTCCCAGGATGTGAAGAAGTATATAATGACTTACCTACAGGGATAGTATATGGGATCTCAGTGTTGTCTATGGAAACAATGTTGTTGTAGTTTTCAATTTTATGATATAATTTAAAATTATGAATATATATAGTATTTCTAAGGATACTAAACTAATCGGTCTTTCAAGACATGATATTTTGTGATCATGACAAAGTTATGTAATAATACACTGAATTTAGGTAACTAGGGTTGGGGCATTATAGTTGGTATCATATGAAGTTTAGTACATAACATGGAAACTATATTTAGATAAATTTTTGATTATATCACATAACCCAAAGATAGAAATTAAGGATTAGTGTAGAATAACTTCCTAAAATTTTGGTTTTATAGAGATTTTGTGAGCTTCCTAAAAATACATCCCTGTCTGGATACAAGCAGGTAGGGGTGGATCTAGCATAGATGTACCTTGGGGTAAAACCCAAAAACACCGCATTGAGCTATACTCGAACGAGAACTGGTACCGACAATGGGCCTTACTGCACTCTTGGTTACGACACTCCTGGGGGATATGCTTAGGATAATTCTCATTTTCTTTTCAAGCCATTATGAAGAGTTTATGAGTATATACTACCCAAAATAAAACATTTTTTTATGATTATGGATTATATCGATAAACTGTTCAATTTATGTTAAGTGTTTTAGAAGTTTGGGATTATGTATTTAGATTTATAAGCTAATCTAGTTTATGCCATTGATTAAAAAAAGATCCTAGTGGAAGGAATAGAAACTATATCAATTCACACAATCTATGTATAGATTACCCTCCTTCTCAAGATAATTATAGTGGAGCTGGTGATACAACTGGTGCCGATCATCTAATCACCATACTGGGACAACTCACTAATATTATGAATAATAACCTTACCCATATGGAGGTCCCTAATCAATAGTATGGAGGATCAATGATAGATCGCTTCATGAGGCAACAACCACCTACATTCAATAGGGGTACAAATTCATTAGTAGTTAAGCAATAGAAAAATTCCTTACAGAAAATATTCTATGCCTTGGGGAGTAGTGAAGTATAAAACTTTTTCATGGTAGTTTACAGCCTAACTAGATATGCTGATCAATGGTGGACATTGATTCAAAACACAAAGGAAGATTATGAAGTGTAAAATATGGAATTAAGGGAGTTTAAAGAGATTTTCTTAGAAAAATACTTTCCTCGTGACCATCGAGCAGATATGGAAAGGTAATTTCTGAGTCTGAGGCAAAAGAAGGATGAGAATGTCGCAAAGTATGAAGCTAACTCTACAAGGTATGCGAGGCATGCTCCAGATTATATACCAACCCCTAGAAGTAGGATTGGTCATTTCATTGATGGGTTAAAACAATTTATTTGTAGTGAATCAGTATCAAAATCCTTCTCATCGTACAATGATATTGTATCATGTGCTATCAAAACAAAAAAAAATCTCTATGTCTAATAACTTTAAATCAATGTAAGAGAAGAGGTGATCTACTAAAAACTATGGAAATGGAAATAATGTGAAAAGGGAAAAGTTGAGTATCCATCCTACATTAAATATGGGAAGAAACACACTGGTACTTCTCTAAAGGGAATGGGATTCTATTACAAGTGTGGTAAAAAAGGCCACCAAACTCGTGATTGCAAGGGGAAGAAAGAGGCTGTCGATGTTGAATGCTACAATTATAGAGAAAGGGGGAATTATTAAAATTAATTTCCTAAGAGTCAGTGGAACATACCTTAGAAAATGACAAGGTATCAAGTCTAAGCTTATTCTATCAGTAAAGTTGAGGTTGAAACTCTAAAAGACATAGTGGCAAACAATTTAATGGTTTCCCCATGTTTAGAAAATGATTTATTTGATTCTGGATCATCACATTGTTTCATATATTCACAGTTTTCTATGAAATTTATATATTTCCAATTTGATTTTACAAGGTATTTGTTAGTCAAAAACCCTAAGGGAATTATCATAACAACAATGTTTTGTGAATCATCCCCCATTAGGGCGTATAAATGTTCTTTATTAGCTGATCTCATCATCATACCCATGATTGAATTTGATATAATCCTCGGTATGGATTGGATTTCAGACCATTATGAAAAAATTTAATGTATGAAGTATGGGGTTACTATTTATTAAGACGATGATAAAGAACACGTTATCTTTGGAGAAGAATCATCACCACCTAATTCTTATCTAGATCCACCCCCAGTAACTCAACTAAATTCAATTATTGGGGAGGAAGAGAATGAAGTAATTGTGGGTGAGGAAAAGAATTTTAAAATAGAGGATGTACTTAATGTGAATGAATATGTTGATGTAATTCTAGAAGATTTACCTGGTCTTCCTCTAGAAAGAGAAATTCAGTTTTCCATTGATTTAATTCCAGGATCAAGGCCCATATCTAAGACCACTTAAAGAATGGCCGTTGTGGAATTAGTATAAATAAAGAAACAATTATAGGAATTGAGTAATAAGGGATTCATTTTCCCTAGTTTTTATCCATGGGGTGCCACTTTCCTTTTTTTAATGAAGAAATAAGGGTCTATGAGGTTGTGCATTGACTACGGGGAGATCAATGCTATAACAATAAAGAACATGTTTAAATTACATCTCATTAATGATTTATTTTACCAACTTCATGGAACTCAATACTTTTAAAAAATTGACCTTCAATCTGGATATCATCTGTTGTGTGTGATGAAGGAAGATATTTCAACAACAGTATTTCAAACCAGGTACAGGGATTACTAGTTTATAGTAATGCCTTATGGATTGACTTATGCACCCCCTATATTCATGGATCAAATGAATAGAGTTTTCAAGGAATATCTTGATAACATTGTAGTGGTATATATTGATGATATCATAGTATACTACAAGAGCTATGAAGATTAGAAAAATTACATGGGTATTATCCTGAAAACTCTTAGAAGACATGAATTATATGGGAAGTTTATCAAGTGTGAATTCTAGCTTCAGGAGATTTCTTTCCTTGGCAATATTTTCTCTAAGGATGGAATCTATGTTCATCCTTCTAAGACCAAGGCAATCCAAGAAGGGCAAGCACTAATGAATATAACTGAGGTACACAGTTTTATTGTTTTAGCAGGGTATTATCGACATTTTTTCCAGAATTTTTCTCGGTTGGATAACCCATTAACAAAGCTCACACGAAAAGGGTATAAATTTGTTTGGAAAAAAGAGTGTGACGATTTTTTGAACAATTTAATAGAATATTAGTTTATGATCCTATCATGAATCTACCATTGGTGAATGATGGGTTTGTTATTTATAGTAATTCATCGAAGAAAGGACTTGGTTGTGTCCTTGTACAAAATGATAGAGTTATTACCTATGCATCACAACAGCTGAAAATTCATGAGAAAAACTATCATACTCCTGATCATGTGTTAGAAACTGTAATCTTTTCTTTTAATATATAGAGACATTATCGATATAGTGAAAAATGTGATATATTTACCGATCATAAGAGTTTGATGTATATTTTCTCGCAAAAAGAACTATACTAGAGGAAAAAGAGATATCTTGAACTACTCAACGATTATGATTTCACTATACACTATAACCAATGGAAGGAAAATAAGGTGGAATATTCTTTGATTATAAAGGATTATTGAATTTTTAACAGGATGATAGTTGAAAAGGATACTATATATATGGATCTAGAAATGATGGATATGGGAATCCCCAAGGAAGGTGAAACAACAATACATTTTCAAATGGTTGCCAAATCATATTTACTAGAAAGTATAAAGTGTTATCAGACCGGTGATGGGGAGTTTCAAATGAAGATTAAAGCTATGAATGTTGTGAGATTGAGTGACATTTTTGTGAAGATGGAATTTGGGAATTTGGGAAGAGACTTTGTGTTCCGGAAATACCTGATCTAAAAAGAGAATTATTGGATGATTATCATAGTTAAAATTTATCTATACACACTAGGAGAAGCATAATGTATAGATATTTGAAGGAACATTTTTCACAGGAAAACATGATAAGTGAGATTTCTGATTTTGTGTTACGATGTATGGTTTTTCAACCAGTGAAATCTGGAAGGCAGCAGCTTGGAGGAGTCATGCAACATTTTCCCATTCCTGAATGGAAATGCGATGATATCATGATGGAATTTGTCCCGAGGCTACCAAAGACTCCTAGAAAGAAGATGCAATATGGTTCATTGTTTATTATCTTATCAAGTCAGTACATTTTCATGATATAAGAGAATATTTTCCACTTGAACGTCTATAAAGACTATATATTATTGATGTTGTGAGACTTAATGGAGTACCCCTATCAATTATTTTTTATCATGATCCTCATTTTACATCAATATTATAGAAAATTTCTTCAAAAATCCCTAGATACTGAACTTCATTTTAGCATAACCTACCACCCCTAAACGGATGGACAATCAGAATGGATTATTCAATCCTTAGAAGACATGTTGGGATCATGATCACTTGACTTTCAAGGTATGTGAGATAAATATTTACCTCTGGTAGAATTTTTATACAACAATAACATCCATTCAATTATATAGAAGGCACCATTTGTAGCGTTATATGGAAAGAAATGTCGCACACCAACCTGTTGGGATGGTGTAGGTGAAAGAAAACTTGTAGGCCCAGAACATGTGGAGGAAATGATGGAAAATGTGAAGGTAATACAAACCCACATCAAAGAATCTCAATGTAGGTAGAAGATCCATTCCAATAACCAAAGGAATGATTTTGAATTTCATGTTGGAGATCATGTTTTCTTGAACGTATCACCATGGAAGGATGTTATACATTTCAGTAAGAAGGGTATATTGAGTCCCAGGTACATCAGACCTTTCAAAATTCTAGAACAAATTGGGGTTGTAGCTTACCATTTGGAAATGCCTCCAAGTCTCTCCAATGTTCATGATGTATTCCACATATCCTTGTTGAGAAAATACATGCATGACCCATTGCATGTACTCACCTAGGAGTAATTATAATAGGAACCCGATCTGTCTTATTACGAAGAGCTAGTCAAGGTTCTTGATACAGGAATACAAGTATTGAGAAACTGGATGACTCATCTAGTAAAAGTTATATAAAGAAACCATTATATAGAAGAAGTAATGTGTGATCTTATGATGAAGATCCACCCGAGGCTTTTTAGGCAGTAATACATTCGAAATTTTGAGGATGAAATTATTTGAAGGAGGGGAGAATGTAACATCCCAAGTTTCCATGGTACGCTTCTCTTTGAATAATACATTAGCTTGTGTTGTATGCAAGTTCGAGTTCTAACACACCACAACTAATCAATCTAGCCATTATGAATTGTAATACCCACTTTTTGTAATTTTATAATTTTAATCTTTCAAAATGGATTTATAATATCAAAATTATCTTCGGGTGAATTTTTGGTATTTTTTTTGAGAACATTCAATTTTGGATGAGTTCTGAAAAATACTAAGTTATTGTTTAAAAACAAATTTTTATTTAAATAATTATTTATTTTATTTAAAATTTTTAGGTCAAAATAGATAAATAATAACTATATAAGTTCTATGTAATTCAATGAAATAAGTTTATAATAATTTTAGATATATAATAATTTTAATGAACTTTTTACCGTCTTTTACCCACCTCCTAGGAGCATTTGAAAATTTAGATAAAACATTATTTTACCACTTCTGTGAGTCGAATTTCAAAAATCTGAGAGACATGGTTGATATCAGTAAGTAAAATGTGGTTCAATAAGATGAAAATAATATTTGGTGAATAGTAATATTTACTTTTATTTACCACGGTTAACAGTAAATAGGGTTATTAAGGGTAAAAATGATATTATTATTACCCTAACACATGTCATAATTCTATTGGATAAGTCTAATTAGACCAAAAACAACCTTAGGAATAAAATACGATTCGTTAAGTCCAATTGGATTAGATTAGGACATTTATTATTATTTAATTCAAAGAAGAGTTAAAAGAGTAAAAATCAAAAGTTTAATAAATAAATAATATTTAATTTAGGGATACACATAAGCTAAATTAGACAATGAATATTCATTAGAAAGATAAAATTATTTCCTACATAATGATATTTTATTCATATTTATGTTACATTAAATAATTTAATTTATTTATGGCACAATGATGATATAGTAATTACATAATTAATGAAATTTTACAGTAATTGATAATATAAATATCAAAATAAATGTAATTTGATACTTTTTATGAATTACACTAAATTTTTAGGTTAATATGACATATTAGTGTTTGATAGATTATCTTTTTTTGATGTAATAATGCTTTTATGAATATAGGAAAAACAAAATACCAAATAGTGTCAAAATTGACAAAAAAGAGTTTTTAAAACAAATATTATATTATTAATTGATATTCTATAATTAAAAATATAAGGATTATCAAAATGACTTATATAGTGATATTTGTATCACTAATGAACCACTTGGGGTTCACATGGAAGTATATAGTATGTTTCTTAACTATATAATATAAAAATAAAAAGAGACTTTGTAAATGACAAACTATTTAACTAAGGGTTAAATTTAAATGATAAGGTTAAAATAGTAACCCAAACCAGTTTAAAACCTATTGGTTGAGTGTTTTTTGCCCAATACCCACCTTATAATTTAAATATGCCATTTTTGAGCAATTATAAACAAAAAATGATTTTATTATAAAAGAATATTTCTAGTTTTTTCTTAAGGTGCACCTCACCCCTCTTATAAAAGGGCACTCTCCCTTATCTCTAATTCAAACCATAAAATCCATTTGGCTCATCCAAACCCTTCCCAAATACCATCTCAAATTTCCTCCCTTAATTCTAGATGCCCTCTTTTAGTCAGAAAGCCATCCCAAGGAGCCCTTTTGATCAAATCAAAAGGAAGAACCCAAAGAAGAGATAAATATTTCATCACCTCTTTCAGGTTAATTATTTTTCCACTTCCTCTTTCTTTGTTGTTTCCATTATAAAATAATAAATCCAGTATCTTCTATATTCATTGATATGATTTTAAATATGGTACAACCATATTCATTATTCTATCAATTATTTGAATGACATGTCACCATACATTTGTACGTACGACCTACCGTCTCCACGTCATAGTGTAATTGTTATTCAATATTGTTTAAAATATTAATATAATTCTGAATAAAAATAAGATACATCCTATCCATAAAAAACCTTACTTACGTAAAAAATAATATAAAGGAAAATGAATCAACTAACACCCGAAACGATGACAATACTAAGATATTATTAACAAAGTAATGCTAAAAGAATATATATGATATCATATTAATGTATATGATTATTATATAATTTAATAAAAATTATTTCACCATTATACAAGAGTTTATCCTACCGTCCACCAATGAAATGTATAAGGTAAGGGTTAATTTCAAAATCTCTTTATTATCTGAGGTTGTTTTTACGTAAGTATCTATTAGGACTTCTTTATCATCAACATCTATGTTTCATTAAAATGTATTTTCAAAACATTTTTACTATTTTATAGACTATGGGTTAAAGTCATTTTACCCTTGTGTGACTTTTATAAGATTTTTATAAAATAATATTTCCATCATTTTCCAAACAATGTAATTTAAAATATTTTTTTACTAAATTAAGTTAATAATGTTTTTTTAACTCATAAGGTGGGTGTGGCTATTTTCCACTATTATAACATCGTCGAAGCTTCCCTTACAATCTTATAAAAATATTTTCAAATAAAAATGTTTTCTTTTATAATTATAGGACTTTTCAATGATTTCAAAATAGAAAGAGTCATTTCTCAAAATAAATGTTTTGATTTCATCTATGTCAACATCCTTTGATGGATTGTAAGCTTATTTGAAGTTGATTTGTTATGATACAAAACTTACATATTTTATTGAAGTTTTTGTGATATGATTGATTGTTGATGTGAAATTTTTATACCATTCAAGGTTTACGGATAAAGTATTGACATTTTGTATGCTAGTTTTAATATGAATTATTATGTTATGTTTAAACCTTTTTATATGAGGAATGCATTGGGCTTAGTAGGTGGTAGATGAAGCCGACTATAGCTCCTCGATGCATTGGTAGGTCTTATGAGACAAACTAGTGTCTTGGCACAAGGCCTTGACTATTTGGTTATGAAATTCTGGCATTATGCATTCCATCATTATGAAAGTGGCTATTGACATTTCATTGAATTAATAGACTACTAAAATATCCATGTGAGTAAGTAAATTTCATTATTTATTTTTATATTTTCAATATTATAATGAATTTTATGTTAACATAGATTTTTTTTTAGTTCTATATATATGCCTTAAATGTTTTTGATTATTTATGAATGTTTCTGCTATATTTTATATCCTTACTGACCATCTAAGTTCACCCCTTTCTATGTTTTATTTTTCCCAGGATATGAAGAAGTAAATTATGACTGACCTGCAGGGATAGTCTATGGGATCTTAGTGTTGATTATGGAAACAATATTGTTGTAGTTTTCCATTTTATAATCTAATGTAAACCTTATAAAGGTATCTAGTATTTCTAAGGCTACTAAACTAACCAGTATTTCGAGACATGAACTTTTGTGATCGTGCCAATGTTATGTAATAGTGCACCAACCTTGGGTAAATGGGTTTGGGGCGTTACATTAAATGTTTTCTCGGTGTTCAGTTCATAATCCCAAAATAAATTTGGTAAGTTAAACATGGTCAATGTTGTCATCTTTAAATAACCTCTATAAAATTAATTCATGAAATATTTAACATGTTTATATAATGAATAAAAATTTACATCAGTCCATGAATTATAGAAATGAAAAATTATTCACAATGTTATGTTGATGTAGTCTCCCATTAATACAAATGAGTGATGTTATTAATATAAAATAGATAGAAATTTATGAATTTAGATAATATATTATATTTAATTAATAAAAAATATTTAATTAATATAATCAATATACCATAAATTTATCATACTAACCATCCATGTGAGGTACTGTGTATAAATGAATCACAATTCTTTATAGAGGTGCTAGTCAACATATACAGAAGTGAGATATTTTAATTTACCATTGAATTTAAAAGGTGAAGAAGAATGGTTTTTACATTATATATATATATATATGGATGTTATTTATAGTTAAATTTCATCATAATTATAGATGATTTGAATAAGTTGGAAGAATAAATAATCTTAAAAAATCCATTAAGATTTATACTTCTACTTCGAGAAATATACTTCAGAACACACATTAATCCTTTTAGGATAATATTTTTGGGATAAAATAACCTCTAGAAAATGGGTAATGCGGTTCAAAAGAATTTGGGTTGATCGTGGTAGTCCAAAATTGCTCAAGATATACGATGAATGATATGATAATTTTCACTTTTATAATTCATTCATGTCAAAAACACTAAAACACTTGAAATATTAGTATATAATAATTTTATAAATCATGTAAAATGTATGAAAATGACTTATATTCGAAGATATTGTGTATAAGGTAAACATATAACAAAATACATATTTTATATGGGTTTTGGTGAAATTTTAAACGTTTTATTTTGGTTTAACACCCTTGTTAACCCTATTTAATCATAAATGGCGTGAATCGTTTTTACACATTAAGGGTCATGAATGTAATTTTAAAGCGTCTATGTTATAAATATATGATACATGAATTATTTTATCACCTATATACCATTCAATTAAGTCATGACATGTTTTTTATAATTTTATAATCATTTATTATTTTTCATCCATATATCCCCTTTAAGGTTATTTTTGAAGACTATTCATATATCTAAATATTAAATGAATAAATATTGAAATTTAAAAATATTAAAAAATATTTTACATCCATTTTGAATTATAATAATCCATTAAATTTTTTTGACACACTAATTCTTAAAAATATTTTACTTTTATTGTTTTTGAATCATTTAATAATTTTTCCAACTACATGTATAATCATTGTGTCGATATTGCCTAAGAATTTATAGAAATTAAAATATCTAATAAATTTAATTTTCATTTATATCATAAAAAAAATTATCATATTCCAAATAACCATTTATAACCATCAATATAATAATTTAAATCAAAATTAAATCATATAATATAGATTAAAAGAGAAAGAGTGATTGACATTTTAATGTTTTTGACAACATCATATAATATAAAGGTCATAGTAAAAGTCATGCTGAACAAATAATATATATTTTATAATTTATGTCTATAATTTTATAGTTTTACCCATATATTGATGTTTTGGGTTGATTTTGAGACATTTTACTAAACTTTTATCTTTATTTAACTATGTTTACCAATTACTATAGTTATCAAATTTTACTGTGGTTTTTATTCATTATGATGAAAAATAGAAATGAACTAATTAATATATTTTAAAATAGTGATTCCAAATATGGGATACATGTTTCAAGATTATATTTTCATTTGGAAAAATTACATTTAATATAAGTGTGAATAACAGAACGAGAAACAGATTTTAAAAATATGTGTCATAATAATAAAATAATTTTAAAGTAATGTATGATATTAATTTTTATGGAATTATTTAAATTATATTTAATAAGTGGTATATTATGTAAATATTAAATCAAATAAAAAAATTATAATTTATTTACATTTATTGATTTAATGAAAAGAAATGAATGTATTACGAAAATCGACATTATCAACTAATAAAAAATAAACATTTTTCAAAAATTCAAATCAATTAATCATAAAATTAATATAAAATATTGATTTGTGAGGATATATCCATTTTTTAAATCAAAATTTATAAAATTATGGAGATTTATTATTATATTCATGAAAAATTTCAATGAAAACCATTTTTGAAGAATATAATGGACTTGTTATCATTATTTTCCAAATAACCATAAATAAATCAATGTTAATTTATTAAATTGAATATATGATATACTTATAATATTATAATAATTTATTAATATTGTTTGTTATAATCATTTATGATTAAAATATGTTACATACATAAAAACATTTTTTTTAAAATTAACCCTTTTAACATTAAAAGATTTTATCTTCATTTCCAGCCCATTAATTTTCAATTTAATATTTATTATTCAATTTTTATGGAAAAATATTAAATTAATATTTCAAAATATGTTTATTTATATTAATCCCCACCAAACCAACAACTATATCATAATATTTTTATTTAAATAAAAATGTTTCTCAAGTATTTTAAAGTTCATTATATGTTTAGAAATGTGTATACAAAACGTTATAAAAATTTAATGATAAAAAATTCTAAAAATTTGGGATTTAACATTAGACACCAATAATTAAATTAAATCCTCCCAATAATTTTTAATTTCTAAAGAAAATGATTTAAATCATTAAAAATGTTTATGGACTGGAAGATAAAACAAAATATTATGAAATGAAAAAAAATCTTATATTTAAAAATTTATTTTTTTAAAACCCCATTCGTAAAAATGGAAAATTTGACCTCATTTTTTAAATATATAATGGGTGATATAATGGTAACTATGAATAAAAAATATTCAGGTCCCAAAATATGTATAAAATGTTCAAGATGTAAATCCATGTACACATAAGAGAAAAATTATATCTAATAAATAACAGAGAGTAATAAAGATCATGATCATGAAATATTTATTTATCACAAAAACATAAATTGTTAATGGAGAAAAAATACCATAAATTTATCAATAATTAAAATAATATTGTAATTTTTTATTTTATTATCATTTTAATATTGTTGATAGATTATTTTATAGTCATGATAGAGACCTGGATAAAATATATTTACTTGATTTATTTTATTTAATAAGAAAACATTCATTCTTTTTCTCTAATTCCATTTTTCAATTTTCTAAAAGGCTCGATTATGGGTAACTGGTAACCGTACAAACAACATGTTCAAATTCAAACATGATCTATATCGTGGTATCCAGAGCTTCTGTATTACAATTCAAACTTTCAATTTTCAAACTTCAAGAGAAATCATGAAAAAAACCAATGATGAACGCCATGCGGTCACCTCATTTCAGACCCCTGACATCGTGTGTCACCGTCATCCCATTAGACTAGGACACTAGTGAACCGTCCACCACTGTCGTCATCGACGACCCCATCACTGTCTCACCACTCAAAGATGTTGACTGAACACCTCCAATCTCATAAATGATAATCCCAACACCAGTACGCCGGTGATTTCAGTCCACCTGATCCAAGCGATGCTACTATACAAAAACCATGAAGAAAAAAAATAGAAACTAGATGAAAATTCACCGAGTCACCTTTTTCAAACTAGTGGATGTTTTCCCTGTATCATTGCCCAATAAATCAACAACATAAATCAGCATGAACATCACCCTCATCAATCTCTTCGAAGACTATTGGACACCCAAACACCAATTCCCAAAGCACTGAAGTAACACTGCACCAAACCGACCTGGGGAAGGGTGGTGCGACTTGAGGCCATGGCATAGTTGAGTTGCTTAAGAATCTATAGATATTCAAGGCCTTATCCTCTATTAATCCCAGCAAATCCATAGCCAATTAAAAACATTTGGCAACATCATCGATCACAATAGTAGTATAAAAAATGAGTAACCAACCAAACTAAAACTGAAACCCGTCTTCTAAAATCAAAACTAAATAATAAGAGATGAAAGAACCAACCCAATGAGATAAGAAGGCTGACGCAAATGAAGAACAAGATTGAGACTACAGTTATCCCCACTCTAATGCCATCCTAAGAGGACTTGAGACCTGCATTGATCTCGACCAATGATTGGTAGAGTTTTACTGGTAGTCCATCAAGGTAAGAAGAGAAAAAGATGATTAATAGACAGCACCACCGATGCCAACCTAATCTGTCTGACGCTCCATCAGACAGACCAATGTGGAGGCCTAATGCACATGAGATAGTTACTTACAATGGAAATGAGAGACGACCATCAACCTCACCAACCGTAGCTCTAATCAAGGAGGGGGAAGAGTTATGATCTTGATAAAGAAGCAAACATGGTTAGGAGAACCATCGTGATGATTGGGGAAACCATAGAGGGAAGGGAAATAGGAGAGGAAATGAGAGCTTTGGGATCCAGGTGAGATGTGGGTTATCTCCTTCTAAAAAATTCATTCGGTTCTTCATAAAACAATATACTCTTATATCACCTATTATAATGTATGAAATTAATATGTAATATTAATTTTTTATGTATAAAGAAATAATTTAATCTTTTACCAAATCAAAATATATACAAAATGATAACATGTTATTTATTCAATCATTAGACATTAACAAAAATCGAAATGGTTATAATAAGAGTGGATAATATCCAATATGAATAGAAAAATATATTAAAATATAAAAACATAAACATTTTCCCCCAATAAAATTTAAAGATAAAATTAAAGCATTTTATATTCTCTTCAATATATCCGAAAAAGATCAAAACCCAAAAATCAAATCAATTTAATAACATATTAATAAAAGAGAAATATAACATTGAACTCAACAAAAACATAAATCAATCCTAAACCTATAGAAAAATAATTTATAATCCCTAATAATATAATATATAAAATATTATATCCATTTTTATAAATGTACTAAATCACTATACATCCATAATGAAATATTATATTCTTCCAAAATATAATTCAACCTTTATTCTGGAAATAAACTCTCATCATTTACGAAAACAATACTTCCATTTACAGTAATCATATTTTGTTCCCAATATATTGATGTTCATTAATAATATCATGAATCTCTTAGTCACCAAATAACTTTTCAATCCCATGTTTATCTATATGATAATAATAATGTTCCAAAAAGGTAATAACCATTTTTTACCAATTAACCTTACTAACCTTATCATAACTGATCACATTAACCAAAATTATTACAACACATATAATATTATGTCCATAAATATAAAATCATTCTTTCTCAAACCTTTTTCCTAAATATAATGTTAAAAATAATGATTTAATATAAGTAATACAATTATTAAATCTTACTAAAGTCCATGTATCACAAAAAATCATTAAATTTGTGTCAATACCTTTAAAATTTTTATCATTCTTAACTAAATGGATAATTTAATAGAATTTAAATAAATTATAACTCTTGAATCCAAATATACAATCACTTTAATCATTATACATTCATTATAAATGATTAACCAATAATTTATATTTAATTCCTTAATACTACATTCTTTTAAAAAAAATTGAATGACTTCCGATGATTCATTAATATCAAAAGGTAATCTAAAATATAATTCATAATGTTTTTACATCACTATCATCTTCCTCATCATCAACTATAATTCAATTAGACATTGGTAAAACTTATATGTACAATATTGTATATTCCCTTCTATATATTTTTTCATATGAAATTGATTTCCATAACTCCCATAATATTATTATTTAACAAATATTCTTTTTTCCATTGAGTAATTTCACTTGGAACTTATTGTAACATTCAAGATATATTAAAATTGTAATTGATTTTATTCCTTGGATATCATCATCTAAACTTCTCTAAATCCCTTTTTTTATTTATGGTGTTAGAAAACTCACCCAAATTAATATAGTAAAAAGTATATAGAAATAACTAATTACATATAACCTAGAGAGTTTTCACTCAACCACCTATCTCATTTGGATCATTTTTTAGAAAACCACCACATTATATAACAAATACATTATTAAATAGGTTCATGAATGTTCCCAATATTTAATGAAATAATTTTTTGATGAAATTATATCAAATAAAATCATAAAAATTTGTATTATATAGAGTGTAATCATTATTAATCTATTAAGAATCATGTTATCCCATAATAGTTTTTCCACCAAACAACATCATAGCCTCTAAATTTTTTAATCCCTCTCTCTAATACCAAATGTAATGCCCGAGATCATAATCATCCAATAATTAAATGAATTATAAAAAATATTTTAACATTAATAATTTAACATAATATCTTATGTTTATAGATTTGTTGAATTAGGAATGACACTAAATTATAATGGTATAACTAACACACAAGGTCTATTTTTTCATTAAAATTGATTTCTTAAGTTCATAATATTTATTCATTATTAACACACTAATTTATTCTAGATGATTTCATTTATTATGAGATAAAATTCACAATAGTTCCTATTCAATTATAGTCTATTTGAAAAATAGTTAAATACATGTTATGTGAATAAAAATATCAGTATGGGATATTAAGATAATGTAAACTCATCATCCTAGCGAAAAACATGAAAATTATTAAAAATGGTTGCATTTTTCATAATAAAACAATGAAATAATAAATAAAAGAAATACACATGATAAAATAAACCACTTATCAAATAAAAACATTGATAACATTTTTATTCATTAATAAATTATGAATAAATCCTGAATAACATGATTAATCATGAGAGCATTATCTTCAGAAACAATCCCTTTACCTTTAAAATATTGTAAAACATATTTTCCTGGGGAAATAAAAATATTTCCCTAAAATAATGTTTTAAGAATATATTTGATGTCATTGAGAATAAAATTAATAACCCTTCTTCAGTTTATTATAACCATTTTATAATTATGAAATCCATTTTAATTTGATATTAGTATCCCACCTCGTTACCTCCCTCATTTTTTTCATTTTATTTATACATCATTATTCAATTTAATAGATTTTCATATTAGGATCACCCTTAGTAATATTCTATATCAGCCTCACCTTTCATCATATATAATACTAAAGTACAATATAATGAAGGTAATATTTATAATTTTTCTATTTTTCATTATAACACCCTTGAAAAAACTCATTTTTACTTATAAGAAATAGAGTTTCAATTTTCACATAATCATTAGGGTAAAGATACTTTCAATATGAAATCTCATGAAAATAAATAAACAACATAAGATAGGGAATATGATATTATTTAAAATGAAATATTATCTTTTATATTATTCATAAAAACTAATAACATGTAATAAGAATAGAAAATTTGTTCATTCTCTATATATTAAAAACACATTCTTTTATACTTTGGTTAATTAAAAATTAATCATAAGAAAGTTTTTTAAAAGATTAATTTTTAATGAAATATAAAAAAATGAAAATGTAATTAATTATTTTATTAATTATTTTATTTATATATAAATAAATAATATTGGAAAAGTTTTATGAACATGGATATGGAGGTTAAATTTTTTAAAATATCTTAAAAAGAATTAATGGAAAACAGCATATAGATTTTGTAATTTTTGAAACAAATGGTTTTTATAGAAGAAAAGTGGAAATAAATTTTTAGACCACATTAATTTTCATATTAATATATGATAAAATAATATTATAAATTAGTTAATATACAAAATTAATAATATATGTTCTGAAAATGGAATAATTCTTAACAAAATGAGATTGATATGATAAATACAATACATTAAGTCTTATATAGCTTCCAACATTCTCTATTTATTAAATAATAAAGTTATATTATGGTTATTAATGATTAAAAACCAATTTAATTTTAATTCCATTATAATTATTACTTTTATTTAATTTATAATAATTAATTTTTTTGTAACTACGTCAGTTAGTTATTCATTAGATGTTGTGTGGTCGTTCAGTTCATAATCCAAAAATAACATTGATAGAATATTCGTGATCAAAGAGATCATTGATAAATAATCTCCATAATTTTGATTCATGAATGAATTATGATTATTATATATCAAATACAATTTTGAAACAAACAATTAAAATAAATCTTGAACAAGGAATAACATCCCTTTATGTAGGTGGAAGTCTACATGTATGCACTGGTGACATTATAATTCTCCAATTGATGGAAGGATAATATGGTAAGAAATATGTTATCAATATTGAATAATTTTTTTGATCTATTACCAATTATTCTAATTGAATATATAATAATTACCTTCCACATTAGGATGTTTTGATAAACAAACCACATCGTTTTGTTGAGGTGATACTCCACACATATGAATGTGTGCTGTTTTCATTTTCCATGGGATGGAAAGTAATATTATGAATGGTAGTCACATAAAAATAATAAAATTTCATAATATTTTAGATATTTATTATTTCATATCATCATGGTCATATAATTTTTTTAGGACGTGGAATAATAAATAAACATTAAAATGGTAGGTTATTAGTTTTACGACTTCTTAAAAAATTGAGATAAAGAAGTAATTAAAATAAAATACATTTTACCTTAACATATATAATAAAATTATATAATAAACTCACGGTATATTATAATTCATCCAAAATAATATTTTACTGTTACTATTTTTAAATTCTTTTATTTAATTTTTATAAATAATGCACAACTACATCATCAATATTACATATAATGTCTAAAACATTATGTTCTATATAAAAATTAATAAAAATGTATATGATAAGAATAATTTATTAATATTAAATATATTCATTTAAACAATATTTACATTCTTTTTGTCTTGATTAACATTTAATAGAGATATTAAATGAGAGAGAGTTACCTTATGTATTTTTTCATAACATAAACTAATATAAATGTGATAATAAATATAATGTGGTAGAAAAGTGATTTTTTGGATTTAATGATGGTTTTGGTTAAATTATACCCACCCAATAACTTTTATTAGTATACCTTATTCCAGTTTTTTCACCATTATAAGCTGATTTTACCCATTACTATGGTGATAAAGTTTTACCAAAATTACTATTCATTTTGACGAATAATTAAATTGAAATAGATATAAAATACAAACCCATTGATTCAATATATGAAATTAGTTTTCATGATTTAGTTTTTATAGGTTTCAAAAAAGAATTTTTATATAATTACGCAAAACCCAATGAAATTTGTTTGAGAAAAAATTTGTTTTTATGTATAATAATGATTTTTTAAAAAATCAACTATAATAACAACTCCTAAAGAAAAAACATGATACATATTCAAATGGACGTTATTTTACATTAAAACCTTATAAATATATAATTTGACTTTAAATTTTATTATTTAAATAAAATAAATTATAGTACTGATAAAATCAGGATTTTCACTATCCACTCAAAAATTGATCATTTTAAAAAAATATCAAAAAACATTAATATACTATAGTTTCCAAATAATTTTAAGAATATTAATCCATTTTAAAAAATCCAAAAAGTGGTAGAAATTAATTATATGTTCTATGCAAAAAATTTAATAAAAACCTATTTTAGAAAAATATATTTTTAAAGAAAAACAATTTAATTCTTATTCCTTTTCTATTGAATAGATTTATATGAATTTTAATTTATTTAATTTTATTTAAAATATATTTATTTTATTTTAACAATTTATAAATATTTACTACTGTTATATATTATGATAAAATAAATCTCTAATATAAAAATAGTTTTATGAAATGTATATCTTTTACCATTAATAGATTTTACATTTCTTTACAACCAATTGGTAATTAATATCTGATTTATTAATAATTTTATTAATTAAAATACATTAAATATATTTTTTAATATAGTTATTCATATTCATACCCACCAAACCAACAACTGGGTGATAAGGGTTATATTTAAATAATAAAATGTTTAGAGTGTGTAATTGTTCGTTTTAAGCCTAGTATCGTACATAGAACACGATTTCAAATATATTATTTAAATAAAATTAATTCTAAAATTGTGGATTTTTACAATATTTATTACTATTTTCATTGATTATAATTAATTTAACATGTACCATGTAGTAATAAGGATTTATATTATTCCAAGGAGTTCAGAATGTGCCCCTTGAAGTGAATTCATATAAAAATAACTACATCATATTTTAAAAATTGATGTTGATTCATTTCCCTTGGCAATAAAATATTCATTTTTAATTTTTTTCAATCTCATTTTTTCATAAATTACATCATTAAATTTTTATATAATTGGAAAAAAGAACCTATATTATAAGATATTATCAAATTTTCTAATGGGATCAAGTGCCTTCTAATAGGTGATGAGTGGAAAATTCTATACAGATTTTATCATCTTCTTTGGAAACATAATAAAAAACATTCCCCCCCATTTTTATGGAATGATAACGGCCCATCATTACTATAATGTGAAAAAAATATAATAAACTGTTCTGATATATGATATGGATGCATACAGTAAAATTTTCAAAGCATTTTTTAAGTTCTATAAAATAAGGATGCGACTAAAAGTCATGGTGAAAAGTTCATTATTATGAATTTAATAATTAATTTTAATATGCTCATATTCTCAAAATATATCAATGTCAATAATGATATGTTTATATAAATAAATTCTCTAAGAATACATTATCATTAATTATGATATCAAAATATATTGGTATTAAATCAACTATTTCGATCATAGATTAGGATCTTTACTATTGGACATTCTAAGAAGATATATCTATATAGAAGAATAACCTAAAGAGAACATTATTTGATCTAGTCATAACAAAATGAAATACCTGAACTATAAATTCTATTATAATTCTAGTGTAATTAATTTTATACTCATTTAGTGTAAATGTATTCTAATAGAAAAATGAAAAATGTGATTCTCCATCTATACACAAGATTCATAAAAAGGTAAATCAATTTTATTCCACATTAACTAAAATATATTCCCCAAATTTATATAGGAAATCAATTTAGAAATAGGTAAATTTTTTTCATATATGATAAGATAATGTGTCTGATTCTTCAAAATTTAATAGAACATCCTTATATTATATATGAGTGAGTGATGAAGTTATCATGGAAAATGAATTAATGATTAAACATATTCCAACATTCCATAATAATTATATTGATACCATTAAATATTTTTAAAATAATAACATCTTATACCTCTTTTAAGAATCATTTATTAATCATTATTCCTTACCATAAAATATAAATTCCAGGGATGACTCCCCATTGATTCTTTGAATAATTTTTATTAATTATTAAGGATATTTTTTTTAGAAAATATTAGTATAAAGACTATTATTATAGTATATCATAAAAGATATTTTTTCTAATAAAATATTTCCTGAATTATTATATAAAATCATCTTTTATTCCAGAAAAATATATGTCTCATACACGATTTGAATTTCGTCAAGGTATTACACCAAAAATATTACATGTGAAAATATGTAGGGCTCTATAAAGGTAGGTGACTGTTCACTAGGATTGATCTAAAACATCCAATGAGACATTATTTTATCTATAATAACATTTTATGATTCAATAAAACTTTCATATGGCCTTCTTTTTTCTATTTTTTACATGAATGATAGTTTTAAGTGGTTCTTCTAATTTATCATTTCTATCTTCTTCTAATAGATACGAACTCTACATTATATAACCATTCATTTTTGTATCAATTAAATTTTCCCATTATTAGTCATTGTCATGAAAAATATCATTATTATAGGTTGATAAGGTGTGAACCATTCACTAATTGAAATTTAAAAGATAATTAAGAAATATATTAAAATCTAGTCTTTCTTATTTACATCTATATATTTTGAGCGTGAATATTATTTTGGGTTAGAGAATCATTTTTAATTATTTCTTCTATAATAAATTTTTTATAATTTTTTTAAAATTAATTCCATTAATATTTTCAATAATAAAACATATCAATGTTTATATGTATCCAAAGTTGATGAAAAATTATTGAATTGATTTTCGATAAATTATAAGTATTATTCAAGTCATGTGTATTTTATTCCCAAAAAATTGAATCTGTAAATAGTTTTGGTAGGAAATTATGATAAATATTCAGTTTCTTTTTCCATGAAAGAAAAAACTGTAAGACAGAGTCCCATGATAACAATAAAACCCCCAAAATATCAATAAATTAGTTTTTATTTCGTTAATTAGTATTTTATACCATATTTTTCATTATTTTCTCAAGGATTTTTTTCATCCCATATTCTTCTACTTATTTTAAAATCATGATTGATTAATTTTCTTTAGAAAAATAAATAATATAAAAATTTTAATCTCAATATCCAAGCCTTTTTATTTTCTTAAATAACCGTATATCCCTCCCTATATGGATATATTTCCCCCAAAATACTCTTGTTATATTTTTTATGAATGTATCATGTCAATCAATTTTTATACATGAAAATTTAAAAACATTCATTTAAAATGTGTATTTTTATTTTTAGTTTTGTAAATTCCTCATGTAATTTCTTATAATGGGATTCTTTAATAAATTCTCTCATCTATACAAACAAATGGGTAGGGATATTCTAGCTATGATATTTTTTATCCATTTAGAATATATTTTTAATTTTATGTCATTATTTTTATTATTTTTCACCTGAAATTTCCATTCCTCTTTCCCCCAATCTTTCCTTCCTCCACTTATGTTTAATATTATTATATACACTATTTTGGTTTCCATTAATCCATAGTTAATGTACTGTGATGTGTTACAATATTAAATAACTATTACTTGATTCCAAAATTGTCACCATTTACTCAATTAGGAAATTGTTTAAAAAACTACAAATAATTATTATACTTGATGGTCAACATTACATGGACTATATTAATGATTCATAAGTTAATCTATATTGATTTTACAACTAGATTTATTTCAAAGAATGATATTTAATCAGTTTATTGGGTGAGATTTCTTATCGAAGTGATCAAGATTTTTCTTTTTTAGGGTTCCATAGGGTTGTTCCATGTTTTTTATTTAATGTTTAGATGATTGATTGTTTATTTAATTATATATTTTAGTTTGGATTGGGATTCACCTATCACCCACTTGGGTTTTTTAAATTATTGTGGTGGTTGGATATAATTCACATAATTTAGTTAAATTTTTTTATTTACATCAAAAATGAATCTTACTAATTAATATAAATTTAGTAATCTATAATAAAACGTTTTTTAAATGTTATTGGGTGTATAGGGTGTTATAATTATGGTTCTATAAATTTAATGTTATAATTTTCTTTGATATGGCATATGCTTGGGTGTTATGTGGGTTATTTTCTCTACATTATCCATTAAAATCATTGGAATTCAATTGTCATGTCTACAAGGGATAAAATTATAATATATTTCATTATTAATATACAATTATTTTCATATATATTTGACATCAATAAATTTCCCACTAATGCATCATTCATTACTCTATGTGTTTGATGTTAATACTATGAATGCTATTATATATAACACCATGGACCTTATACACAATTTAATTTCTTTTAATAATTATTATTAACTATCCCATTCCTTGAAAACATATTCTCTATTTAATGTTAAATAAAATTTAATGTCATCCCTTATATTTACAAAATCATATACTGGCGTGTATAATTAAAAACCCAACTTGTTATAATTGGTTATTAAAAATATAACTTTTTTTCAAATCAATATTTCACCTTGTAATTGAGATAAAGTAGAAGTCACCCCAATAATATGAAACCAATTGTGGTAGTTATTAATTTATTTTGTGTATATTATATTGTTGTTAATTATCCCCTTGTTTCATACCGTAAAATTCCCTTATATTTATGTTATTTGTTATAATTCCATGATTAATCTTATTTTATTACATAAATAGGATGTCTAACAGATTTTATGGTACGCATTGAAATGGAAAAAATATATATTTTCTATCATTGTTCTTGACTATTGTAATCAATATTTTATTTATTTATGGATCTCATTAGGTAAATTTATAATAATTTTAACATATACATGTATGGTAAATTGTATACATCAATTGATACTCATCCATAAATAAAAATGTAACATTCAATTTCTTGATAAATTTATATCATCTATATAAAATATATACTACATCTTCATGTGATTGATAACCCGCTCTTTTATTGACTTAAATATAGATTTAATAATACCCACAATGCACGTATAAATAATAAAAATTATAAAAAAGTGGAATAGTTGGATAAATTAAATTTTATTTGAAAATTTAAAGTTCTCAATAAGACTTGGAGAATAGTTTAAGAATAACAATGAGATACACGATATAATTATATCTACAATGTTTAATGATACGAAAAATATTTTTCACAATTCACTACAAAAAAAAATAGGTCACATAACGGTGTATGTACGAGATCCATCATGTGGGTATGAAAAGATAAACATTAAAAGTTGGTGTTCACTAATTTTTAATAATTAATTTAATAATATAATTTTATGTTAAAAAACATGAAAACTAATATTTATGAAATATAATTCATACTTATTGAATAATAAGGGAACAAAATTCAGATAATTTATCCATAAAATAATATAACAACATCGTTCAAAATTAAATTTATTTAATTCGATAAAACATTCAACAAAATTAATAAATTAAACATGTTAAATTAAATCATTCCTACTGAAATATTTTTTAATCTATTTATGAATGTAGTATATCAAAATTTTATAATGTAAAATCTAGAAAAACAAAAAGGACAAAATCAAAACTAATGATTTTAATTTTATTTACACAGTCATCTTGGAAACCCTCTACAAAATAATGTTATTATAAATATTTTGGTGAATAATGTGATAAACAATTTTCTATCAAAATGATATCTACTCTAAATTGTTTATTTTGATTGAATTAAATTAAAATCATTAATCATGTTGACTATCTATCCCCCATCACCTACGTGATTAGACACTCATGATTAATTAATTTTAATCACCAATAACCTATTCACTATTAATATATGACTAAAAATGAATATATAACCTTAAATTTAAAATTTAGGAACAATTAAATGAATAAACTAAAATATACAAAGGCATGATAAATTGAATAAAAAATCATTGAAATAAAATAAAATTTGAATCAAAAAAGTACTCTAGAAAACAATGAATCCAAGTAAATTTTTTATCATCCCTAAATTATTTGTAATGTAAAATTTATTGTAATAGATAATCCGTGAAATATTTTGGATACACCATGTAATAACATTCCTTTATAAGGATATAATAAAATGTATGTGCACACCAAAATGGATGTGGATTTTCAATTATGGGACCTCGATCATGGATCATGTCATGGAATCTTCTTGAGTCCATATTTTTATTTAAATACGACAAAATTACAAGAAGGATAAATGGGGAGATATATTATTTATCACTATACCTATTATCTTCCAATTCTGATCCATGATTTATAACCTACCCAAACACACTGTGACATGATAAAATGATCATGTATTTACTTTGACAACAACATCACTCTTGAAATGGCCTCAAATTATATTATTAATATTCCTTGTAGTGTAATATAAACTATAAATACATAAAATTTTCATATAATTGTTTGTGAAATTTTTATTCATTTCTTATATAGTATATAATTTATTCATATACGTCATTATATCAACTATATATTATATAAATGATTATTTATTTAAAATAAACTCAATTCTATGAAAGAAATATACTTTATATTTTGTTGAAATAATTATGTACAAAAATTATTAACCTATCACAAGGAATTATTCATATTGACCATGTTTTTAACATTATATAATGTATTTACCCACACAAGTATACCATAAAACTAGTGATTTATGTACTAAACTATATTAAAAATAATCATAGTACTTAAAATATAATTAATAGAACAACACACTATATAACAATGTTACCATTTCAAAATGGATAAACTCAAATATATTCAACAACATTCTCTTATATCAATGATAAAAAAATCATTCATGAACATACTCAATATATTTTGAAATACAGATCAACACATATATTATTATATCATGGATTGAACCTATTATAGATGTATTCTATTATTTAATAGATCTATGTGGTCATACTTACACATTCCTCATACAATTATATAGAATTAATTACACACCATTTAGAATTATTGAGTAAAACTACTAGAAGATGTTGAAGGAGGTGGATGAAATCCCCTCTGTATAACTATAGTGATGAAGAGATCCTAGATTAGATGCTTGATTTTTTTAGATTAAAATACCTCTATCTCAACTACATTATAAGGGGAACTTTATGTATAATATTAGTACTATATGGTTACAAGTTTTACTCTATTAGGAATTGAGTGTCACACCATATATCTTATGGAGTAATATTATATCTAATCATAAAAACCAAATAGTGTATCATAATTAGTCGATCACTATTTCACACCATGCGCTAAGGGCTTATGATTGATTTTTAATGGGATATGCATGAATAGGTTAATTAATGTTAAAGTGTAAAATATGTTATAAACATATTGGTGATTACTCTAATACCAAATTTTATTCTAATGTGTTGTCCTACCTGGTGGTATTGAGGGAAGATTTTTTTTTAAGGAAAATAGTTAATTCTACTGGGTCCACCCCCATCATATCCCATTAAAAATTTCATCCCAATTTCACCAAGGATAAACCCTTACACCTTCTTATTCAAAACCATTAGGGTTAACAGATCTCCCTTGGTGTTTGTTAGTTTCAAACACCATCATTTGTGATCCATAGCCTATGATAAGGCTAAAAATACATTCCAATCAAGATCATTACCAAAATTTTGTTTTTCCAATTAGGTATTTGATTGATGATTCCCCTATACAATGGGGAAATTATTTTGAGATGATGGGTCATCCATGAAGCCTAGAAAGTGAATGTCTTAGTATATTGCCTACTTGCCTCCACCGATAAATCTGATAGAGGTGTCTCACATGGTGCATTTTTTTAGGGTTTTGAGTAAAATTAAATGTCTTGGGTAGTGATATTGGTATTGGTTAATTTGGTGTTGTTTTTTATTTGGTTTTTAGTGCATGGAACAAACCTTCAGAAGAGGATTGGACTTTGGTTAGGTGTGGCTGAAAAACAAAGTGTGAAAATTATCATTTGTTCCTAAGATATCATAGTTGGTTATTTAGATGTATATAGTAGATTATTTATAATTTGATTATTATTAATTATTTTTTGTTCCCTAGATTTGATAAAGGGTAATGAGTTGTTTATGGTTATTTTATGGTCATATAGGATCACATAAAGTGAGTTTCTAGGAAAATGATTTAATTGGGAGAATTGAAGGAGGTAGGATGTACCTCTAGGTAACCCATATAATTTTTAAATTGTAAATATCAACTATTTTTTTCTCTGTAGAGTTTCCATTGATGACATCAAAATTTACTTATACTCCTCTATTATATTATGCTATTTTGGATATATTTTTAAGTTAGTTACATACCTATTCTGTTTGGAGAATCCAATGGGATGTTGTAATGTGATAATTACATTAATTTTAACTAATTAAATTTCATAGTTCCTACAAATTTAATTATGGTAATATGTAATTCCTAATTTTATTATTGAAAAAGGGTAATATTATTAAATGGTTTATGAGATAATAGATTTTTAATCAAATATTGTGGAAATAGAATTTTAAAATCATAAATAGTGTTTGATTGTGTTTAAAACTATACTTAGTATCATAAAATGAACTATGTATTAATAAGTGGATGTTGTCCTAATTAAAAAAATTGATAGAATGGTTCATAAAGGGGACAATAGTTAATATGTTAAAAGTGATAATTTGTGAATAATAATGGTATGATTATATAGTAACGTCATGATTCTATAAACTTTTTATAGTCCTGGTGTATCACTATACAAATAATTAAAGTGATAATGAAATAAAATTTAATATGAATTTTTTAATTGTAATAATTTTCATGATTTCCTAAAGATAGAATTGTTTCAGAATTCATGCTTAAAATTAAGGAGGTTATTACATGCAATGTAAATAATGAATTAATTTATTAAATCGAATATGTTCAACCGTATTTGAATAAGTTCTAGGAATTCCATAAAGACATTACATAGATCTTATATGGACTATATGAGTGTGTATTGTCATGATAAATATATGGAATCCAATGGGGACTCAGATGAATGTTTGAGTATGATGACACATTTAGACTCATTGAGAGTTGATGATATGTAATTCCATTAATAATCCCTTGGATTTATCATAGAATCATTATTATGTATTACATGGGGAGACTCCCGATTATATTCAAGTAATGTATATATGTATCATATTCCTCATATTAATATTATCAATTCTTGTTGGGTACCCATGTTGAATTTCATGGATTGATCACCTTAAATTTTTCTTGATCTCTTTAGGTGTAATTCCTCTATGGTGCACTGTGGAAAAACCTAGACATACTTCTTAATGTAAATTTGGTTCATTATTTTCAAACCAGTATACTAGATCAGTGAAAGGGAATGGGTCAAACCTTATGGATTCCCTAAGGGGATTGCTAAGAAGGAATTCCTTGTGGAGCCACTTGTATTCCCTCTGTTTATTATGAATACGGTTTCCTTTATAGTATAAGATGGAAATAGATGATACATGATTAACACATTGATTAGAGACTGACCACAAATTTTTGTCGAAGTTGTAGATATAAATCTAGAATAAAAACAAATATTGGGAATTAGTGGTATTTTTATTTTTATTTTTATTTTATTAATCTTTTAACAATTAAATTTATAAATTTTTAAACTAGTAAAAAATTATTATAGAACTCCTACATGAACATTTTTATTAATTGTTCAATTTAGGGATGTATTCAGTGGTGGGATACTAATATTCACTCACACCGTTATTAGACCTCCAAGACATTTTATCACATGATTAGATATCATCATTTCATTATTTATGATGGTTTTGGTGTGTTCCCAATATTATTGATTATGTTCTTACAAGGGAAGGGCTTGGGAGTTTGGGACTAGGTTTAGGATTGGATCTATTTTGGGGGACATTAAAGTATTATATATATTTCCATTATGATATTTTTCATGTTAAAATGTTTATATATTTCTTACTAGAAATTTATTTTATATAACTCATTTTTTTCATGGTTATTGGATATTTTTCATCACATTCTCGGATAACATTTTAACATTTTTTAAATACACAGTGTCTATGAATTTATCTATCTATAATGCTGACTTACTCTGTTTTAGGGTCATTGTAACTAAAGAATAATAACTTATACCCCACTTATATTGATTAGCCTCTGACATACGTGGAGGTGATATTGAGACTATGTGGAATACCAACCTAGAGCAATATTTTTAGTTACTCTCAGGGTGGCACAATACAAAATTGTATCACGTGCATTAAAATTTTGTCGTAATATTTTGGAAAGGAATATATAAGAATATTATTGAGTCAATATATTTTTTATATCTTCTATTAGGTACTAGAAACCCCATATATAAGTTAAGACTCAGATTTCAATGAGTGAATAAATGTACATGTTGTTTGTTGATACAGTTAATCTGATGTCACCTTAAGTGTGGAAAACTACTATGAGGTAATTGATTTATGGGATTTTTTCTCATTGTAATTTATGGGAAGACACATCCTAACTAGAAATAAAATTATTAATTTCTAATTCATATGAAATTTCTATAATATTCTTTGTTTTATTATCTTATTACCATGACTATGACATTTTTAGGTGTTTGTCACCATGTGAGAAACTTTTTCTTCTATACGTTTATGTATCTATTTACTTATCCAATCCTATAAGGGATAAATTTTTTATGATTAAATTGTATTTATCTTCAATAGTAGTAAACTAATTAAAATTCTAATTTCCATATAATGAGTTTTTTACTAAATTTATTTAATTGATACATTATTTACATAATCTTCAGTTATGAAGTGATTTGATTAATGTAAATGGTTAGAAAAAAAATATATGAATCCATGAAATTTATCATTAGGTGTTTTCAGCTAAAAGAAATTCCAAATATAAATATACATTTACTTATAAAATTGATTCAACAGATCCCCTCTAATGGAAATTATTGTTAATGTAATAAATATAAAACTATAGATTTATGAACCAAACTTGTGATAAGAAGGTAGTTTGGGATTTTATTTATGACCTAGTGATTAGATAGTAGGTATTATTGAGATTTTTGGGGTTATCTGATAATATTTTGATATTGAAACCTTAAAATGGAAATTTAGTTTATATAGGTATTGTGGTATCATGAATGTATGTAACCATGGAATGAGGGAGAGTATTATCCATGGAGTTATGGAATTTTTGAAATAGGAAGGGAATGATAGCTCGAGGATCCTAGTTGTATTTTGTAGGTGTGACACTATATTACTGAGTTGGTTTTCTATAACATTAATGGGTAAAACATGAGATGGATTAATAATTTTTTGAGTGTTTTTTTTGTTTGTGTGGAATATGTGGATGTCTTGGGGTACCAGATTTGGGAACGATAAATGTTTTCCAATAAGTAATATAGGTTAATTAAATTCCTTGAAAATTATTAGACAACAAATTATATAGTATTTGATCCAATATTATTACTAGTATTGGGTGGGGTGGGAACATTTAGATTTATATCCTTGTTAACTCCCATGTTTGGACTTCATATGGTTACTCAATGAAAATTGTGGGTGGTGAACCTAGAACCACATGGTTTTCCTTAACACTCCATTAATGACTGGTTTATGTGAATTGAATGTATTTTCATAAAGAGGATTGTTTGATGTCTCAAGAGTGTCTGGGCTAATGATGCACTATTTACCTTAATTTTCATAGAGGGGTTCTAGGGAGGTAATGCAGATTTCTTTTGGGGTATTGTGTAAGGATATCAGTTTTGGACAGACAAATCCTATAGATTCCAACCATTTTTAATTACAAGTTGAATTTATATTGAAATAATTGATTTTCAGACATGATAGTTAAATATATATGTTAAGTAGATCATATTTAGAAATATAAGGTTTCAAAAAATATTTTTTTTATGAGTGGTTTTGTGGATGGATTTATTATATTGAAATTACTTTGTTTCTCAAAAGCACTAATGGTGCAACATTCTTATTGAGACTACCATGAAAGGGTGTCATGATAAATTGAATAGACACATGAGCTGATTATTGGTGACATGTGACTCATCAAAATTGTGTTATGTTCTTATGATCATTGTTAAATGGTGTAGAGATATTTTTTTATGATGGAATATCATAGGAATGCATGCATTAGTGGGGTGTTGTTCTATATGGATTATAGATCAAGAAATAAAGAAGTGTGAACATATAATTCTTATGTAAGAAAGAATAAATATCAGTAGGATGGAGTTTATTTTTATATAGAGGGAATGAATTTTTGAGAACGCGGGGTGTAGTTAGAGAATTTTAATATTCATGTGGATGGGGATAGTGACATAGATGGGTCAAGGTGTGGTTGAATGTTTAATCTGCAGTAATTTTTTAATCTATTAATGAGGTGATTTGGCATTCCCTAGTTAAAGTGACATGCATGTTTTTCTAATGATACCCATATTTTTCAGTTCTCTAGGATTGGAATGTGATGATTTGAATGGTTTATAGTACACCATATGTCATTTAATTTTCATCCCATAATATTGGTTGTAATTTTGGGGGAAATCATGAGTGTTTCACCCTCCTATTGGTAGTAGGTGGTTAGTTTTCTTTTCTTAATGATTCCCAATCATAAGAAATCTATGACCAATTTACAAATCAAGTATAGTAATAGAATATCCTAGTTTATATAAAATGAAATAATTTTCAATGATATAATGGTAATGCTGGTCCTATGGTGGATAGAGAAAGGATAGATGTTGATTTATAAACCTATATTTAGGTGGATCAAGGGTTTTTCATATCAATCGATTGAGAATAATTATTAAATTATGAAGTAAATCGATACCCATGTTATACATAAATGTAATCCTCAATGAAGATTTGGTATAATATTATGTGATATATAAAATGGAGTACATGAAATGAACCTAGGCCCAGGAGGGTTTGAGGTGATTCTAACATGGTCAGGTTTGTGTTTGGTCATTTGTAAGGTATTTCATGATGGTAAACATAGTGAGTTGATGGATTGATAATTGTATGTGAATAGAAGTAAAGTATGGAAATAAGTTATCTTATTATAATGCTCACATGATTCCATTTGGTATTAAAACATCATGGTCTGGTGAGTAAATTTTGTGTCAATGGGGGACATATATCATTTTGGGGAGGGTTTTTTAGAAGATATATGACATATATTCTTAGCCGAAACATGATTTGGAAATTGGGAAACCAGGTAGAGTGTTTCATATTATATGATGGGTATTTTTTTTGCATTGTCCATGCTTCTTGATAGAAATATAATGTTTCAGGGACTCCTGATTGTATAGAGGGTAATCAAACATCTCAATTCTGAATTAGAAAACTATAGTGATATCAACCTTGAATTAGTGTTAAATGTGTAATCAAGAGTGGTGGATTGAAAATTTTATCAAAGGGTGCCATTATAACATCATGACTATTTTATGATAGGTAATTATGATGTTAGAATATTTCATTGCATAGAATTGGTCACTACAATTAATGTCTTATTATTTTGAGTACCATGTTCTACATGGGAAGTTGGATGAATAATACATGTGTGTATTTCGGTATATAGGTATATGCGAGCATCATATTAGTGTTTATATAATGATTTCATGTGGTGGATTTGAATTAGTAATTTATTCTCTATAAAAAATTGTTTTTTTGAATTCAATTAATCATTTAAAGTTGTAATGTGACTATTTACAAGGAATTGATCACTGGCATAGGTCATAAGATTTTTTTGGGAAACTACCAATACTTATTGGGGATGAAAAGTGTTGTAATGTAGAGTTTTTATTACCATTTCTGTATAGACTTGTATAAATTTCCATGTGAAATTGTAATTTTCAATAACTATATGCGTGTTTTGAGGAATTTAAATTTGGAAGAGTTATTTTATGGTCAAGATACCTCAGAATGATTTTATAGACATGTTTTTAGGTTTGGATGGTTTTTAAATGATGTAGGATGCGCCATAGGATGATCTTGGGATTTTGAATTATCACTCAACTCCATTTTTTACTTACATGGTAGAGATGTTGACATGATTGGTCTTTGGTCTCACTGGTTATCTAGTTGAAATGGATGGCTCATCGGTGGGGGATAATAGCAAACATGTAGCCTCATGGGAAGATTTTAAATGTAGGTTAGATCTATAATTTCATAAAGACCACCCTCCACCTATACCTCACATGGTATTTTGACCTTATGTTACCTATGAGAAACCTCCATACCTTCTTCCAGCCTCTTTGAATGTTGAATCATTCTAGTTAGTTTAGGAATTTCTCACTTGCGATAAAGAGTATATTATAAGGCTATTTATATACTCCCCTCATTCTCCTCCTTAACTAAATTTTAAAATTGGCTAAAAGTTATTTGAATGATGATTCCACAAGCATGTGGTGGAATCATCTCTTAATGATGGGTACACCATTTAGCCTTTTATAGGAAATATTTAGACAATAATTAAATTCCATAAACCCTTAATTTGGTGGAGGTATTATTTCTGGTAAGATTTTAAAGGGATTGGTGCTAAATTAAGTGTATTGGGTTATGGTATTAGTTTTAGTTGATAGGGATTTATCTCAGATTTGTACGGAGAGAATTTTACGGACATATAGGGTTGATATAGTCTCATTTTAGGAGTTTTTATAGAACATAGTAATTAAATTGTCACATCCCCCCAAGAATTAATATTTTTTCTTTTACATGTTAAATTAATTATAATTTTTAAATAATTTATTAGTCTTCTTTTTGGGATGCGATATAGGCATAGATGTGCTTTTAGCATTTTCCACTAGTCATAAAATATCCCAAGCAATGGGATTCATGTATAATGTTTAAATAGGTGGATTCAAAGGAGTTAATTTCTCCCTCAAATTTACCCATACTTTTGTAAAACATTAAAGTGGATAAGTTCTGTGGTCTCACTTTCATTATAAGTGATGACCTTATAATTTTCCAAATTAATTTTCTATGTTTCCTCTATTAAATACTTATTTGAATGTGATATAGATATATTTTATATTACTATTCCACTGAGATACTCTACATGTAACATGAACTCAAATTACCCTAATAAAAATACCTAGATCCCATCAAAACAAAGGTTAGAATACAAAATCCCTTATCATATTTTTGAAAACTAAGAAATCCTTATTAAATGGTTGAAAAAGAGTAAAGGTTTTAAATATATGAATGGGTAATATAATTTCACTATCACTAATAATAATATATTGTGTATTTTGATTTATTGGGTTTATTAAAAAATTTAGAATTTAATTTGGTTATTGATTAATTTAGATAATTCGTATAATGGTTCTTGAAGGTTTTCATAGCTTATATGCAATGAGTGATATTTCATAATATTGAAATAGATGATTATAGGGATACATGGTGATGTTATTTCTTTTTTATGTTCTTATGTATCCCTATTAAAATGGGGATAATTCTAATAAGAATATGAAAATATTAAATCTTTTAACTATAATATTAGTATTGGTTTCATAATGAATGATTTTTTTGGTAAATGGAATGTTATAAAATTAAGGATGTTACTACATGGAATGTAAATAATGAATTAAATGAGCAGATTTCATGAGTTCCTCATTGTTTTATGATGTTCTAGGAAAAAAATTTATATATTCCATGTATCTTATACAAAAATTTTTAGTATGGATCATAGTGATCAAGCACAACATTCCATAGGGGTCTATGATAAATACTAGACTCTGATGAAATCCTCGGATTCATTGCATTCAGATTATATGTAATTCCTTCTAAAATACAGTGGATGTTTCTTTTAAACGTTATCATAAATACCAATGGTATGATCCCACAATGACTCATATAATTTATATATGTAATGAAAATCAGTTATTAATGTTAGGGATTCTTATAGGGTTCCCTTATTGTATGTCATGGGATGAGATCCTCATATATAGATAGATCTATTTTGTTGGAATGAATTCCATATAATAAATGGTTTCAATTCAGGTCATGTTTCTAATTTTTACAATAAATTCCATGATTTTATATTTGTTGACGAGATTAGTAGAATTCCAAGGGTCTCCCCATGTATTCCTTATATGATTTTTTAGAGGGGATACCTTGTTCATCCTTGGGGATTCCATTAGATTTTAGTGATGATGGTTTCTTAAATACTATAAATTAGAGCCAATAAATTCATAATGTACACCATGATAGGTGAATCACTAGGCCCATACAGGTAAGGTAGAAACGAACATTGCCATTCACTATAGAGCCATGGAATTTGTTGTTGTTTCAGTGATTTTAATTAATTGTTTGGTCATTTAACTAACTTGTTGATAAAATGTTAAACTGAAAAAATTGTTTAGATATTGAAAAGATACATTCACTAAATCATTGAATAGTTATTTTACATTTTTTATAGGGTATGAAATATTATGTTTTACTCATACCATGCTCAAACCTCTTGGGAAATAAGGTACCGAAGAAATGATCACAAATTAATTTTATGTGCGGGTTTGGGTAGGCTACAGTTTTTTTAATTGCATTTTAACTAGGATAATATATGGGAGAGTGGGATTTTGATAGGACTCAAGCCTATTTTTTGATTATAGGGTCTTTTATCTTTTATTGTTTTTGATATTGTATGGTATATTAGTGACTTATGTAATTTTAGGCATGTATTTTCTATGACTCATTTTATATTTCATGGTTATTTATTATTTATCTTCACATGTAATTAAATCATTTTCTATTTACTTACATGGATGATGTGTGTGATTGAATTTAAGTATAGTTGTGATACACCATGATATATGAGTGTAGTATCTCAACCATATCACCGTAGACCAATTATGATCATTTCCTTCCACTGGCTTACAAATAGGTTCACATAAGTTTATGTGGGTAATCTTCTTGAACCACTAGTTCACCGGTTCCCATGGAGAGAAATTTAGCAATTCAATTCGAATTTAAATTTAAATTATAGTATCCTTTGAAATTTCCATGTTATAATTAATTTATATTTATAATATAATTTTAAATCATAAAATTATGATATCTTATTTACATGAGACCTAATATCACTCACATTCTTCCTTGTTCATAATCCATCATAATATCTAAATTTTCTTAAGAGAAGTGAAATGAAATATTATTCCATCATTACAAATACCTATATAATATATTTATTTATATTGTTAGGATACATTATTTTATTGTGGGGACATTGTTTAAGGAATGATGTTAAAGATATATCAATGGTAGCATCTATTTATTCTTATATGGATTAAACTCAATTTTTTCCCAAGTGAACCTCACGAGATCACATCATGCCAACTTGTATATTCCTACATAAATAAAATTTAATTTATATAATGAGTAAAAAATATATGTGACTATATATAATTAAGTTATGGATGTATATATGGATAATTTATATGTTCCCCTACCTTTTCAAATAATTGTATTTGATTTTATTTTTTACATTGATAATATTAATCACCATATGTACATGAAATCAAGAACTCCATAATCATTATGTGATAAGGGTACTTATTTAGAAATTGTTAATAATTTATTTTCATTAATGTTTTGATAGAAATTAACATAGAAATAATTATTCATTAATTTATTGGGTAATTTTATTAACATGCCTCTATAATCCATTTCATATAGTAAAAATTATTATAATAAATGTTTCATTATGAAATTAGGCTATGTATTAATTTCTCAATCAATGTTTAACATTATACATTATATTTCATATTATCAATTATTATATAATGGATTATATTTGAATTTTATATGTTGGGTATGGCTCAAAATTATATATACCCTACATTTTGGGTAGGCCTCATGAGAGTGCTAAGATAAGGTAATGGGAGAATGCTAACCCATTATGTATAATGTCTTGGATGAACTCTAAGAAGATTTTTTATGACATCTAAAATTGTGAATTCTTAAAGTTTCTATCATTATGATATCATTTAATTTTTTTCTATATGGTGATTTATTTCCATCATCATAAATGGATAATGTTATTATTTTGTATTCATTGACATAATTTTAGTTTTTCACTTATTCTTTATAAATGACTTATTCTATGTTATCTTCTATTGTATAATATCCTATAATACAGATATTATTTCCCCCTTTATTTTTGTTTATTATTTCACCATGTAATCTATAAAAACATATCATTTTATCAATTAAAAAAATAATGATAAGCAATAATAATTTCCATGGAAACTATGAAATATGTCATGTTGAAATGTAATAATATTTTATTTAATATTTTATGTAATGTTGACCATATTCTTGGGAAAATTATATCACATAATCAGATTACCATATATAAAATAACATAAAATATATAGGTTACCCTGATGAGTTGAATTATGTTGGGTATTAGTGTCTAGTTTAATAGAAAACATAGAAAATATTATGATATAAAAATAGGTAGATAACAATAATTATATCCTATAAAAAATTAAGTATTATTATATAAATAGATTAATAGTAATCCTATGGATAAGATAAAATTTGAGAAAAATATGATACATATTTAATTCATGTTTTTACACTAATAAAAAATAATATTAATAATATAGAAATTTTATTTATTAGGTATTGATGCCTTCAAGATAGAATGGAAACAATGTAAATAATATTGGAAGATGTGGTGATTTAAAAAAAGGATATTGATGTTAATATTGGTGTAAAATAACATGTTACTATTAATGTTTAGTTAAATCATGTTATGATAAATAACCATTCTCAAATGGGTCAACCTGTTTTTCCGTAATATGTATCATCTGCATAAAATGTTTTTTTGGGAAAAAACCCCTTTATCTTTTTATGTTCCTAATATTTAAAATATGGTAGAGATATGGATAAAGTCTATAAATATTATCATTAAGGAATTATTGTGAGTTGATAATTAATATGTTACCATGGTTTCTATCATCTTGGATAGATTATGTGTAATATTTTTCCATAATTTAAAATTATAAGAAGATATGAAAGATAAAAAACATCAAGTGGAATATATTTTCAAGAATTATTCGGATAAAATGTTTTTCATTGGAAAATTTGTTATAATGGAAAGAAAATTTATTTTTATAACATAATTAAAAATATAAAATGGTTAAGAATGATTCAAATTCCACAATGGAAACATATTTTTTGGTATATTATCTACTAAACCAAAATAATTAATATTAATCACTTATTTAATAGTTTAAATAAAACTCTTTGATGATTGTTAGTCCCTCAACCATTTTCAATACATGAAATGAATGTTATGAGTTTTATTTAGATATATAAGTTTTTTATAAACCATTATTTGATAATGTGAAACATTTGAAAAAAAGGATATCAAATAACAATGTTGTAATAACTACCTTAATGGAACGGATCGGAAGAGTGAATATTTAGATATGTAATAGATATTTTTAGAGAAACATGGGTATTACATAAGGCTATTGGGGTAATACATAAAAATGGATGGAAATTTCATCATGACCATGAGTATAATTGGAAGACATAAGAAATTAATTATCACTTTTCATCTATGTGGGGATGAAGCATTAATCTAATAAATGGACCATGAACCATGTTAATAAACCCAATAAGAGGTCTGTTGACTAGGAATATGATTTTTTAAAATGAATTGATAAATTTTATGTTTCTAATTAGGTGATGGATATTAAATTGATTATGCACAAAAATTATCTAGAAACTATCTGATTAAATATCCACCTACAATGTTACGACATACTTATTTGAAAAGAATATTCAATCACCATCAATTGAATTACAAAATTATATCTCAATTTGAATAGTAATTATTACATTGAAAAAAATAACTTATAAGTAGCTTAAATTAGTATCCAGTGGTATTTTATAGTTTAAAATTTTATTATCACACATATGGTGTAATTTATCGAAATATTTATGTTTAAATTTATAATTAATTATAAAGAACAAATTTATTCTTGAAATAACGATGTTAGAATTGGTACCAAAATTATGGAATTTATTATTTTGCATAGAATTATTTCATGAACAAATTATTGTCAAGAACCACCCCCAATATATTATCTTAATTAACTATATGGAGAAATAAATATATAAATTTAAATCTAATAATAGTTTTTAGAATATAATATATAACCCATGATCAAAAATATATTGATTTATATACAAAATAATTTCATAGATTTCATCTTGTTTAGATAGATGAATTATCAATAGATATTTTCATTAAATAAAATCCCATATCTATTTCACTATATAGAAAAGATATAGTGGTGTTATACGAGTAATGAAAACATGTAGATGAATTATGTGATAGAGGATTCAATTGACAAACTATTTCACCATGGGGAGTAGTATTTTTATTTGATATGAGGTAAGTTACACTGAAGTAATGTTTTTGTTATAGGGAAATCTATGGAAATACTAATGAGAACATATATCCATTTCTATCTATTGATGACCTCATTTATCAGATTTAAGGGGCTCAATACATCACAAATATTTATCTTCGTTCCAATGATCAACAGTTAAAAGTTAAATAGGTTATATACCAAATAAAAAATTATGTTTAATGTATTGTAACAATTAGTGTTGAAAAAATTCTTTTAGTGATGAAAATTTAACATTTTTTAATAAGTTTTATGAAAATAGTATTGCAATATTATTTTGTTATGATTTTTTTATTTATTATTTCTATTATATTATAATTTAGAGTTTTTGGGATCACAAAACCATTTGAAATTGATGATTACAGTTTTGTGGAAAATGATTAGAATGGAAAATTTAATAATTGTGAATTTTGCCTACCAAAAATTACATTCATTTGACATATTTTATTCAATGATATTAATTTTTTTGACTATTCAAATACAATGGTTTAAAAGTATTAATGAAGAAAAACATTCATAATGGAAATATATATCTAAATTCACTAGGAGGATTTAATGGAAGTATTTTCAAAAATATATCTTAATTATGTATTTTAATGATCATTTAAACACATAAGGGGGTAATATTCCAATAGAAAAACGGATTCGAGGATAATTTTGTGGAATTAAAACCAATATTAGTAAATAGACCAATTTTAACACTACCATATGTTAGGTGTTGGTTATATATTTACATTTATGGATTAATAATGGTAATTGATGTGTTATAAATAAAAATTATTGATTTGTATCTTAAGTATCTAAATAATTTAAACCCCATGTGATTAATTATATAAATCATGATTCAGATATTGTAGTAATGATCATTCACAGGTGATATTAAGGAATTATCTCTATAGTGAACGATGTGTTATATATACAGAACACAAGAGTTTTAAATGTATATTCACTCAGAAATAACATAACATGAGGTAAAGGATATAGTTATACATATTATAATAATCATATTGTGAACTAAATTATCATCTATGGAAACAAAACAAGGTATCCGATGAATTGGGTATAAAATTATATAGTATCTTATCAATCATGAGAATGGACAATTATCCAATTCTTAATTATTTAGTCTGAATTGTCACATCTATTACAATTGACATGGAAACACCATTATTATTACATGAAATTAACCAAAAATAATTATTCATGTGGATTAATAAATCTCAACATGATGATAAATCCATATAATATAATATAAAACGTATGAGTAATTGGAAATTACCAGAGTTTATCATTAGTGATGATGTTGTTTTATGATTTCATAATATATAACATCTCATTTAAATTTAAATGATATTGAAAAATCTATTACAGGTAACTCATATATAAATCTTCTCTATAAATCATTCCATCAACGTAATTCCTTGATATATCCATGAAAAGTTCTTTTGGGAATATATTAATCAAGTAGTTAGCATTAATAGAAAATTATGTTTAGTAATACAATAAGTAAATGGTAAGATAAAACTACCAAAAGGAGTTATCAAAACATTATCTATCGAAAATAGAAAGTGGTTCAATATTACATTATATTTCATCAACAAGATATATAATAAATCTAGGAGGAATCAAGCAATATTGGTTATTATAGATCAACTGACAAGGATGGATAATTTATAATAAATCTATGAATATTTTATTTTCTATCATCATTCTTTGATTTATATAATCGTGAATGCGAGACATTATAGAACCCCATTTTGAAATATTTTTTTATCATTATCAAAGTCACACATTACAATTTTAGAGTAATTATTTGATTGATTTAAATATATTACATTAAAATACCATAAAATAAAACCCAAAAACTAATGGAAAACTAAAAAGTGCAATGAAACTATTTTTATAAATTCTTATGTCTTAATCAATTAATTTGTAATGAATTTAGGATTTGTATTTACCAATTGTGGAGTTTTTATAAATTAAAAATTACAAATTAAAATAAAAATTTAACGATATGAAGAAATTTATAGAATGATATGTTAAACTTTGATATATTTGGATAAAGTTATATAAAGGAGTTACTTGTTACAAAAACAATTGAAGAGAAATTAGAGATGATAATATCCATTTAGAAACATTTCATTATATTGTAATGTAGAGAGAAATATTTTACTAATCTCCAATTGAAGGATCTTGAATTGCATGTGGGGGAATATTTAATCCTTGAAATACCTCTACCGAAATATGATATGAGATTTGGAAAGAGGAGGTATCTATGTCTATTGAATATTGGGTATTTTGAGATATTAGAGGGATTATATTTTGTGTAATATAATATAGAAAATCCACCAATCATATAAAAATTATATGTTATCATTATAATAACACTTCTAAAGAAGTTTGTAGAATATACATCCAATGTTATTAATTTTCATCATGTTTATTTGGATCTTGAATTATAATATAATAAACACATGATCCATATTATTGGTTGAAGCTAATAATTATATTGAAATTGAATGAGTTGAAAGGTGATGATTATTTAGAGGATTTACCAACTAAAGGAGGATACAAAGCAGCCTGAGGATGCAATGAAAAAATTATATGTGTCTTTATTCGATAATATACTTCATATTTTTTGGAGAAAACTTATATATAGGGGAGAATGTAATATCATAAAAATATTACCCGTAAATAATTATATTTTAGTACAAATAACAACCAAAATAAAAAATAAAAAATTACTAATACTCACATATTTAATTATAGAAATCAAATGAAAATGAAGGATACATGTTCAATATAGATATCTCTTAGCTTATATAATCAAATAAAAACTATAGTTAAAACAATATATGTATAAAAAATTACCCATTTTAGAAAATAAATATATTTGATGAACATAAAAATAGAAGTTATTTTTGGGGGATTGGATTGAATAAATTTATATGATATAAGAGGAAAAATGAAAATTACATTATCATTATTTTTGGTGTATTGGATTGAATAAATTTGTGATAATTGATATATTAGAGAGATACCATGGCCTCATGTAGTATGAAAAAAACCATTTGAATATCATTTATTAGAGGTCATAAGGGTGGTGGCCTAATTTGGATTCATCCTTGTAAATGATCAATGAGAAATTCAACTATTGACATTAATGAAAAATAAACTATTAATTTTTTTTAGGTAAATAGAAATGACTACTAAATCAATGTGGTCTATTATATCCTATTAAATTACTATCACTGAACACATTACCATTAGAACCTATTATGTTGTGATAAAATTTTAACTATCTATAGGTTAAGTAGTATTAATGTTTAAATTCATATAATAATTAAAATATGTTTACTATAATACCCCATTTGTAAAATATATTATCCTCATATAAATGTTAAAAAGTAAATATTATGGGGTGGATTTATTAAAATGGATTTCAAATTTGTAATGAGTATATTAAAATCATCCATGGAGTGATATATGATTATTTTGGTTAAACATGGTAAAATTTATCAAAGAAATTAATATACATTGAAATATGATAAATATGACATCATATATATATATGTGTGTGTGTTTGAGAGAGAGAGAGAGAGAGAGATAATTACATAACACCTAAATGATATTATTTTTCTAGTGTTTTCTAGTATGTTATTTAGCATTAATGGAGGTAATGGGGTACTATGGGGAGAATTTGACCACAAAATATAATGGGAGAAATAAAATAAAAAATGAATTACTCAATGAAATTATACTTAAAAAAATTATAAATTCAAAAAACCTCAACTGATGACTCCTATAAAAAATATGATGATTTATCTTTATAACTATGTTATAGAGTCTCACCCTTCACTCTATATTTAATTATGAATAGTTTGGTTGGTTAATTGGTTTCGATATAGGATAAGAATATCAATAGTGGAAATTTCTCATTTAATGTACCTTTTCAATTCATATTTATCATTTCCATTATTGTACCCTTTTCAATTTAAATTTGTTATTTAAAAATATTGGTAAAATATAATTTTATGTACTTAATTTATGATACACTATGCAGGTTATACCCTATTTCACTGACATTATAACACGTTCATGAGCCACTATATTGAAAAAAATATTCTAAGGGGCATGAAATTTTATATTCATTCATAAGGAAAAATCATTACATATGTTATATATTCAGGGTATTAATGAATTGTTTTAGTAACCGCGGAACATTTCCATGGAATGACTATTAATAAACAATTAAGACAACATATATTGTTTCCCATGTAGATTAAACTCGATTATGGTATAATTGTAACTTTTGAGATAAAAAAATACAGACATAAGTGATTTCTATTTATGAAAACATTAATCTCTAATGTTTATTAAATACTAGAAATTAAATACCCAAAAATTTACATGGGTTTTAATGATAATTCATTTTGTCTCATATCATCGAAAAAAGTAGTTTTTTTATCAAAATACATTTATTATCTAAATATTTTTGAGTACTTAATAAATATGACTTCATACTCCCCACTAGATAAGGGTGTGTATTTTAATATTTTAAATCCCCAATTATCACTTTTATTTTTAGTTGAATTCACCAAGACAGCCTTATTAATTAATTGATTATGTAAATCTATTACAAGGATCATATAATCCATTATTCGATAATGTAATGACTAATACGGTAAGATCTTTTGAGAAATTATATATTTCAAATATAATTTATTCAATCTTTACAATTCTTCCATATAATAAATATTATATTTTATTATATGACTGTATCTATTAAAACAATGTGATGCATGGGTATTGGAAATATATATCACCTCATTGTATTGGTTTATTTCCTGATAAAATTGAAATATGGAAATGGGAGAGTCCGTACCCATTATATATGAAATCTTATCATAAGGCCTCAATGGAATGTTTATCAAGATTATCAATATACACTCCCATCACTTGTATCATTATGATATCATTTTTCAATGTGATTATATATTAAATCATTCATTTATATGTTATTTTTTATAATGTTTTCTTGGATATTACTTCATTTTCATATTAATTCTACTAATATAGCTGTAATAGATATTATTTCATCTTAGATTTTATTATACTATGTCCTATAATGGGTGTCAGAGCTCTAATTTTCTTTATTTTTCACATTCCCCCATGTAATGAACTTAAATATATTATATTATCTTATCAATATATAACATTAAGGAATAATATTTTAAGCTCTAATAATATATTATGTCATATGATAGTGAAATATTTATATATTTAGTCTTTTAAGAACTAAAAAACATTGTTCTTGGAAATATAATCTAATGTTATTTTAGTAACATATTATAAATCAACCTATATTGTTTAGATACATGGGATACGAGAGTAATATGAATCCAATTAAAATTCATTTCAATTACACCACATATAATAATTCAATTTTGAAATTTGGAAACCACATTTATATCTCTATAACCTCACTTTTGACATCCCCAAAACATGTATAGAATCCCTTCCCTAATTTAAATTTAAATATTAAAATTCATAATAGTTCTAAATAGAATATATTATGGCCTTCATGAATATATATAAATAACTAGTGGAACAACCCTTTAAAAATATCATTCCATAAATCCCCAAAAAACTCAATAGATTTATGATTATAAATATGAAATCATAATATAAAACAATTAATCATGGTATCTCTATATAATATTGTATAATATTTATTAAATATTAACTATGAAACTCCCAAAACCAACCATCCAACTCTTCAATATTATTATAATCCAAATGTTCATATTATAAAAAATAATCATCACATCATAGGCCATATCACTTATATAGTTTACTTACAATTTTTCGATTATTTATCTTATAAAGAAATACATTACCTTGGACCACTTCACAACAAACTATCAATAAGTTTTTATATAGTTAATTGAAATTATAATAGATCATAAATATCTATCCTCCATCAAACATTATCCTTCGTAGTTATCAGAATGATTGGAAATAATTTTGAAAAAACAAATTCGGTAATATAGTTCCCCCACCATTATATTTTTAAAATTTATATATATCACAATTATTATAAATGATAAATCCATTAATTATTATATTTCTATAAACTATTCAATCTCCAAAACATATCCAGAGTTCTCAAATAATCAGGGAATATAAAATTTATCTGAGAAAATAACTCCATATATGTGCATCAAATTATTGATTCACTACCAATAATAACAACAAATATAAGAAACCATTCTTATATAAAGACCATATACACATTAAAAAATGTTCCAAGTCACTAAATGAATTACCATACTGACCCTTAACCATAATGTATTTTTTCAAGACTATAAACATCAAATTCCACTACAATTCATGTATTTTTTTAATAATTACTCATATAACCATTCATTTTTAATGATGAAATAACACAAAATCTATTTTTTGAAAACAACATTTACCTTCGATATCCAGTTTATTTTAAATGAATTATAAAATACATATATAATATAGTTTTTTATACAACTTTTGTTATATAAAATTTTTCGAAAATTATATAATCTTATTTCACAAGTTTTCATTTTATTTTCACAATTGTGGGTGAATAAAGACATCAAATATCCATACTTATTTTTCCACCTATTGTGGTAGTATAATAATAAACACCACCCATAGGTGTGTTTATCATTCCATTAATATGTCGCTACCTAGATATAATAACTATTCTATAATCTATTCCTTTATTTATCGCTACTATTCATATGAAGTCCAATACAAACTATAATTGGAATATTTGACGAATATCTTACTCTTTATAGAATACAAACACCACATAGATGATATCTTATTATTACATGACATTAAAAAATTCAAAATTCGAAAACATTTTTATGAAATATAATATATATCCCTACATCCTCCAACCCTGTGTAACTAAATCCATCTCAAATAAAAAAAATTAAATAAATTTTTTTTAAATATTCATGGCCTTATATCCTAAACCCATTCCTAAGATAGAGTATTTCATGATTCTATGTGAACTTATTTATATACCAATGATTATCATCTTCTTGTCATGGTATAACTCAAAAATTATATGATAATTCACTAAAAATACCTTAAGTATTATTCAAAAATCTACTGAGAAATCATAATTATCTTTCTATATATTATATAATATGGGAAAATATTAGAATAAAAATAGTAACCATAAGTAGTATCTCCAAACTAAAAAATTCAACATGACAAGTGGATAAATATGGAATATGATTTTCTAATTCATATAGGGGGAATCATTGTATATAAATAGTGCGGTTTTATAATCAATATATGTTTTTTTAAAATAATGAATAAAGGGTAATGGAGTTATACAATAATAATTACAAAATTAAAAATTAACGATTTATGCACTATAATAATAATTTTTATAAGCCATTATGAATAGGTGGGAAGATATCTAAACCTGAAATGATTTAGAGAGATCACATTTTGTACATTGAAATCATTTTCATAAAAATAGGCAGGGGTGAGTATATTGAATATTGTGTATTTATCCTCTCACCACAAAATATTATGTTCTACGGATTACGAAGTTCATAAATATGATTATTATTACAGAACTTCCCAAAAACATTAAATATGAAAACACATGAAATATTATAATGACTATAGATGTCCTCATTATATATATAGTTTAATAAAATAAGAATTATCCCATGGAAGGGGTAAATCAGTGATTGAAAATCAATTACAATCATTTTAAGAATCTACCTACAAAACCAATTAGGTTGAAAAAAAAACAAGTTTTCACTAGAATTTTTTGTTTTTTAAAAATAAAAATGGAAACCAACTTCATTTTATTTTTCCATCTATACAACATCATAATCCAAGATTAACAAGGTGATTTAAAATATTCGTTGATAAATTATAAGAGCTACATACATGGTCTTATGTGTTTTTATCCTCCTCAATACTGTCTGTAAAAATTACAAATATATTTACGATGTTTTTTGTTTATATTAAAAACTAATTTTTTTAAAATGTGCCAAAAAATCAATGTTCTGTTTTTGAAAACCTCAAGATAAATATTCAAATAAATAACTATATAAATCATATATCTCCAATAAAAATCTAAAAATTCTTTTTTGAAGGTGTATTACATTGTCTTCTTCAATCTGGTCACTAAAACCTAGAAATAAATATATCAAAAATATCCTATAACAATCAAAAGTATATTGATTGCATCTAATTAGATATATAAATTTTAATCTCATCTCATGATCATTAAACAACAAGAATATACCCATCAACACAACACATGACCAATACAGTGCATCCCTTAATTAATGAAATACTTCTATATTCATCCTTTAAAATAAGTAATTTGTAATGATATGTGTTTGGATAGTTAAATATTAATATATATAACCTGATACATATCTAGTCATAGAACTTTTCATCTTTATTATACGTAACCCATGGCCTCATTTCATGATTATGAGGATAATCATACACCACCCAATCATAACAGAAACATAATTAATAGATAATCTAAATTATATAACATGATGTTTAGTCTTAAAATGTTGTTTGTAGTGTATTACATATTGAAAACACCATCACCTACGGTTAGTTCATTATGTATCCATGCATTGAATCCTGCAAACAAATTTTTGGAAAATCTAAACTGATCATAATGAGCGCCCAATGTTTCTTAAAAACACAAAAAGGAATTAGTGAAACAAAATTCAACTATATTTTATATGATTAAATTGTAGATTTGTAACCCTGGATCAATGGAATTAATAGGTTTCTGTCATACAAATATTTTATTTCATACGATATGACAAGGCGTGCACTATTTCATGATATTTTTGGAAATCTATTTTTTGTTGTTCTTTAGAAGTGGCGTGAGGACTAATGAGTTCAAATTTTTATTCAGGGAGAAATCCCTTCAATTTTTTTCTTATATACACTTACAAACAATATGAAATGTATTTAGTCATAATTAATATAGGGTATCATCATTTATAAAATAAAATCATAAAAACATACCACATGTATACATTTACAATTGAGCCAACTTGACAATCGTTGTCGATGATTTCACATACATTCTCATCACAAATGTAGTTTTGAACATTCACTTTATAAATATTTTCATTAATATCAACTATGTGAGTATGAATAATTTTTAACTTAGTATCCACATGAACCTTCAATGATAGTAAATTTGGATATATAATGGGAAGAGTAAAGGTTCGTTCAGAATATCTTGTTGATCTGTTGGTAAATACATTAGATTGTTTTGAGCCGGTTTTTTTTCCATGCCTCCTTTTTTCTGTCTGTAATAGCATTCATCATATTAGACAATTATTCATTAATTGTTAATTGTTTAGCTTGAGAAATAGAATTCAAATGAATACCTCATTGTCGACATGTTTTTTTATAAGATATGGCGGCCCTGCGTTGAATGTTCCAACATCTTTTTCAACGTAAAGAATATATTTCTTGTAAAATTGAACATGTATCTCAGCGCTTGGCTCATGGGATATGTTATTCCACACTCTCACATGGAATGTTGGAAATGGCCTTTTGTGTAGAATTTATTTTTTGATTTTTAACACCATATCCCTTTTTATACGTATATGGTTGGGTGTTGATATATAAAAATCAATGTCATTATCACCCAAAAGTATATCAGTACAAGAAAGGTATCAATGCATATCTGATTCACATTTCAATGGGGAAATTATTATAACATAATTTATTTTATCCAAGATAGGTTTTTTAGGGGAATGGATTGCCTCAATGATGGTGGGAGTGGGGCGGGATCGTCACATTATAGTTGTTCTAGAGTTTTTTCTTCTCTTTTCTTATCCCATAAATGTTTTCATCGACTATCTCTTCCCTTGGGAATATTTTTCAAGCTATATATTCTTTCTCTCATCTGTTACATTAATTCACTGTGATCCTCCTATTTTTTCCTCAAAATATGTTTGAGGTGTGACCCCAAAACCTTACCCTCTATTGCGACCTTACAGTTCTAGCTTCTTCAAGGCCGATGATAGTATATGTTCAACAATAATTATGTGGTTGATTCTTGTGACATTATCATATATAAAATATAAGAAAATAAATGATCATTATTATGTAATTTCAATTTGAAGTAAAATAATTTTTTTATATAATACATAAATTGTTAAAAATTATATATAAATGTATGTTTTATTTGCAATAAATTAGAATGTTTTGATAAAACAAGCCATTATTAGTGATAAAAACCATTGTTAAAAGAGTCTTTATATGATCTAAAATTATAGAACTGATAAAGCCCTATCATTTTCAATGCTAAAAAGTGTTGATGATGAAATAATGTAAATAATTTTATTTATATTATTATATATATTTATAAAATTATATATATGATAAATATAAATATATATATATATATATTTATAATGATAATTATATATATATATATATATTTATATTTATTTATATTTATAAAATTATAATAAATATATTAATTATATATATTAATAAAATTATACATATAATAAACATATTTATCTTAATTTTATAATTAATTTATATATATATATAGTTATAATTATAAATAAATAAATAAAATTATTTATTTATAATTATAATTATGAGAAAATATATATTTTCATCTAAATAACTATAAAATTAATAGAAATATATTTATTAAATCTATAATCTTATAAATATATATAACTGATATATTTATTATATATATTTATATGGTTATATATATAAAAAGTACAATTCTTATTACTTTAAAATTATTTAAATAAATTGTTATAAAATTACATGAAATACAATTATTATATTTATAATCATAGAAATATATATAACAAATCTATTTTTATATATACAACTAATATTATAGATATAATAAATATATTTCTTGTAATTTTAAATTTAGTTAAATGAAAATATATATTATTTTATAATTATAACTATAAATAAATATGTATTTATTTATTTAAAATTTTATAAAATTATAAAAACAATTTTTATTATATTTATACTTTTATAATAGATATAAATAATATATTTACTGTAATTTTATACTTATTTATGTATATATTTATTAATTTATAATTATAATTTTAAATATTTTTATTTATTTATCAATATTTGTATATATTTATAAATTTATTTACATAATTATATATAATTTTTTAAAATATATAAATATTATATTTATCAAATTGTTATAATTATTTAAATAAATTTGTATTTATGTATAATTATAATTATAATTATTTTTCAGTTTATCAATATTTGTATATATTTATAAATATATATAATTAATTATATACAATATTATAAAAATATTAAATATATTTTTTATAAAGTTATTATTATTTAGATAAATATATATTTATTTTTAATTAGAAATTATAATTAATATATTTTTATTTTTATAATAATTATATATATATATATATATATATATTTAAATAATTACAAAATTATGACAAATATATTAATAATTTTATAAATATATATAATTACTATATTTAATATTATTTTATAATTATTTATATATATCTTTATTTATTTAAAAATATAGTTATAAATATTTATATATATTTATAAATATATTAATTTAATTAAATATATATTTATTTATTTATTTATAATTATAATAAAAATATTCATTATGATTTTATAATTATATATATATATAATTATTTACTATTATATATATTTATTAATATTTGGATATAATCATAAATATATATATATATATATTTATAATAGATTTATTTATTTTATTTTATAATTGTTTAGATATCCATATATAGTAATAATTATAATTATTAATATATATATAATGTATTTATATATAATTTAAATTTTATAATATTTAATATAATAAATATATTGACTTTTTCAATATATTAACAGTAATTTTATAAGAATTTTTCGTAACATAACAGATTCATGGGTGCAACATGAATGAATAATATACCTACAACTGTTTAGATAATAAAAAATGGGTCATCACATATGGACAACTTGAATAATAACGAGTAATGTATAAATAAACAATCATGATGAATACATAACATATAAGCATGTCATCTATACTGACACATCAATTTATTTATTCACCAAATTCATTTGTAATATATATATATATATATATATATATATATTCATTTGTAATTACAATTATAAATATATTATTTAAAAAGGATTCATATATAACTATAAATATAAAATATAATGTCTCTAATAAATATAATAAATATATTTATTATTTAATGAAATTTATTATAATTTTATAATTATTTACATATATATATCTAATTATAATAATAGATATACTTTTTTTAAAACAATATATATATATTTTTTAATTGTTAAAAAATATTTATTAATTATAAGGATGTTTTTTAATGTATACAAATAATAATAATTCTAGAATCTAATATATTAATATTATATAAATTAATATAATTTTCTATTAAAACAGTTATTAATATAGCACTCTAACTTTACAAAAATTAACATTATCTAACATTTTCAGAATACATAAAAATTACACAAATAGATGTAAGAATAATATACTAGTCTAGTTCCTTTGGAAACATGGAATACATCAACACAGATACATAAATGAGCTACCTTATCTCCAACTAGGTTCTTCTTAATTAGAACCCTTCATAGACACATCCAACATAAAATATATCTTTACAACCTGGGGAAGGAAACATGAAAAGGGGTTAGCTCAAAGTCTCAGTTAGGGTAAAAAAAGGGAGACATGTAAGCATGATCATGAACATAAGGGTATGAGAACAAGATCATGAAGATATAAGATAATACCCAGCATTTCAAATATTGTAATAGAGATCATGTCATAAATATTGGTAGTTCATAAAATATGAATCATAAGAAAATAAAGAGCATAGGCCACAAAATCATAACATAGGAATAAGGCATGTAATTGTGGAAACACATAAGTATTTAATGAATTCCATAGTAGCTAAGGAATCACTATTAAGACCATCTTAGTGGGCAACATCATTTACTGAATCGAGTGAACCACCATTCATTCCTTGTATTATTGAACCAAGTAAACCCTCCTTACATCAACATATTACTGAACCCTGTAAACCCTCATTCCATCCCTGTATTACTAAAGTGAGTAAACCCTCATTCCATCCATGTATTATTGAACTATGTGAACCCTCTTCATGCCCTATTTAGCTCCTGAGATATAAAGATTTACCAAATACCTTGGAGAAAGAAACAGGTCCCTCCTATCACATAATGAAATCATACATACATGACACAAAATCACAAATAAACATATCATAACCCATGAAATTAAATGGGTATCATAAACATGAAAACATATCATATCTTGTAAAAAGATATCGGTTTCATAAACATTTCATCATAAATGTAACCCACAAAAAAGTGGGTTTCAAAATCACATGACCTGTGAAAGAGAAACATGTTTCATAAAATTAGTACATAAAAACATAATCCATTCACAGATTGAATATGAATTTTGACATTTAAAAATTCCCTATAAAAGCATGATTAAAACCAGTGGATACTATCTTAAATGGGAAATAATTTTTAGAGATATATTAAAAGCCCTTCTTGAGAAAAATATCTATTCTTAATTGAAAAATTTTGTATTAAATAATACCTTTTAAAAACATTTTCATTTGAAAATATATTTGAAGACATATAAAAGAATATATTAAAACAATGAAAAAAAATTAAAATCTATTTATCCTGGAGAATTTTATTCATGGATATTTTGAATTTTTTTTTAAAAATATGGTTTCCAAAATAATAGATTTATGAAAAAAGAGATAAATGGGATGATTTTACATAAGAATATTATCTTAAGAACCAAAGAGTATAAAAATGGTACTAACACATTATAATATCTTCATAAATAGATGAGAAGGAAACTCATGAATATTATTGAGATAAGAATCATCGTATTTCATCAATGGAAGCATAAACATAAATAATCTCGAAAAGTGATGATATTTTTTCAATAAACTCTTATAACATAGGGAGTTGGGATTATAAAATCCATGAATTGAAAGGAATTTTAATGAATTTTAATATTTAATGAATTGAAGAATATTAATGATACAAAAAGTAAAATGTATGTATATACACCTTGAAATAGAATTTAGGTGCATAAAAAACATGAGTCTCAAAGACGTCAAATGGAGACAAATCTGTTTTATTGATTTGGTAGCTTTTGGAACATAAACCTCGTTAAAAAAGGATCATAAAATGGATATGTGATTACCCGTAAATTTAATTATTGGATATATAGAATACAATCCTGGGAACTGAATACACTGTATGGAAAGAGTTATAAACAAAACATGTATCACATAAAAATTAACACTGAGATAAAATCCCCTTACCTTATATCTTGACTCTCTCTTTTCACATACAATCATCCTATATAATAAATATAAGTTAAATATAAATATTTTTTAGAATAATTTTATTATATATATTATAATATAATCTTTTATTATGACCTTATATTACCCTCTTTTTATTAATCCTATTTTTTGGTCTCACTTGGGGTAATATTAACGTTGTTCTTCACATGTGTGTTAATTTGTTATATTGTTGATCCTTATACTAATATCATGATTAAAGAATGTAGAACATGATATAAATGTTAGTTATATACATTATAATTATATATCCAATAAATTTTTATTGTAATAATCTATATAATAATGATGTATGTAATGGAATACATCGTTTATGGAGATGGTAAGCTGTAGTTATGCATGATTCATGTTTTCCATTTTTATTACAGTATTGAATGGAACTATGTAAATAAAATATGTATATATATATACATATACATATATATATATATATATCATTATTAATGTATCATGAATATATCTTATATATCATATAAATTTATTACACGCATCCTTAATACATTTTATACGGTGTGAACAAATCACATAGCTTTGAGGGGGTGGTAGCCCACACTTCCTTCAATGAGATTATCATATTAACGCCAAATGGAAGTAAAATGGTGGGTCATGACCTATCCCCTAGGGCTCATTCTGTGACTACCCCAAGCCCTCCTTCCATAGGCCAGGGGATGGTGACTAGCACAGGAAGGGTGTATCCCTAGATCCGGGAAGGCATTGCCTTTATAACCTATAAACACACACAACATATCAAACATCAAGATATGTTCACAAAGTAAACTATATAGTAAAAAGAGTGTGTGAAGTAATTAAAGTGGATGGAATACAATCAAAACTCGAATGCACATGTAAAACATAAAACATCTCCAGTGAATACCGGCCAAGGATCCTACCTTAAGGGTAGGTACAACTCTCGAATGGTCATCTCTGTGGATTGTCTTGTCTAATGGTAACCTATGAGTAGCCTACAGTCTAAGTACCCTTGACCTAGGTAAGCGTTGTCTATCATCTCAACAAGGCACCACAAGGTGCAGGCATAGCCCATGCAGGGGTGAGTATAAGGATACATAGTAGGGACCCTGAGACTCTCTAAGGTCTATTAGAATCCACAAAGGAAAAAAAAACAGAGCCTGAAAACAACAATAAATACTACATAAGTATATTCCCATACATATACATAAGATTTCAAGTATACCCATCACATTCTTGACGAAAATAAGGCATAAATCTTAAACAAAAGGCACAACTATTCCACAAAGGAATGAATACCACGAAGGTAATCCACAATGTTAAGTATCATAAAGATAACGCCTCATAGTAGAATACCACACAAGTATGACCACAAAGATAAGTACCACAAATTTAACTCCACACATATGAAGAAAACACAGGTATCACCACAAAGGTATGTAACACAAAGGTAACTCCTCACAGAAGAATAACACACAGGTATCACCACAAAGGTAAGTACCACAAAGGTAAAACCACACCAAGGAATACCACAAAGGCTTCACCATACAGTAGTGTAACACAAAGGTAAAGACTCAGCTCACACCAAGTATAAATTATGTAAAGAAGTATAAATGATTAGTCGCAAGGATAGATCATCTTATTATGTTAGGTATCACAGTATCTGACCCACACAAGATTGATAGGTATCTAACCCCTCCTGACCCACAAAGGATTGATAGGTAACTGACCCCTGATGACCAACATAGGATCTGAGCCACACAAGATCTGTAAGCAATTTCCCACACTAGATCGCCGAGGGATGACCCACATAGGATCTGAACCACACACAATTGGTATGCACTGAACGACACAGGATCATTGAGTACTAACCCACACAGGATGTAACACCTCTAGATTTTATGAAAAATATTCTTTTTAATTTCATTAATGTCATGTGTTGTACGCTACACCAAAAGGAGCTTGCACAACACGCATCCTTGACTTGCCTTTCATTACACGCAATCACGACCTTTCTTGATAGCCTATATAGTACGCAATACAGAGTTTCACTAAACAACGATATGCTATTAAAATATTATTAAAACTAGCCTTTATGAATAGTAATAACCACTTTTTGAAATTTTGTAAATTTTATTTTTCAAAATGGACTTCAATTTTGGATTAGGAATATTGAAATTAGCTTAGGGTGAAATTTTGGTAATTTTCGGATAACATTCATATTTTGATGAATAGTGGAAATTACTAAATTTTAATTAAAAACAACTTTTTCAATCGAAATAATTAATAGTGAAAAATTATTAATTTTAGTGGTTTAAAAGTATATTTAGAATATATTTTTAAAATTTAATAAAATGATGGTCATTGGATGTAATTTTACATTTAAACCAGTTATAAACAAGTTTCAATCTTTTGATAGTTATTATCTCTTAAAAACACGCTATTTGTTTTGACGACGGGAATTAATTTTTAAATTAGTTAAAGCAGATGATATGTTTTGAATTTGGTAAAATAGACATCATTTTTGAGTTCATAATATCAAATATAGCTTAGGCCTAATTTTTGGTATTTTTCTGAGAACTTTCAATTTTTGATGAATAGTGAAACCACTAAGTGGTAGTTAAAACAACTGAATTTTTCATAAAACATAAATTTACCACTACTTTGAGTGGAATATCGAAAATCCAAGAGACATGGTTAATATAAAGGACTAAAATGTGGTTCAATGAGATGAAAATAATTTTTGGTGAATAGTAACTTTTTACTTTTTTTTACAACGGTAAAATGTAAATAGGGTAATTAAGGGTAAAGATGAGATTATTATTACCCTAACACATGTCATAATTCTATTGGATAAGTTTAATTCGACCAAAAACAAACATAGGAATAAAATATGACTATTTATCCCCACTTAGATTAGATTAGGACATTTATTATTAATTTATTTAAAGAAGGCTTAAAATAGTTAAAATCAATGTTTAATAAGTAAATAATTTTTAATATGGGGTTATATATAAGATAAATTAGACTATAAATATTCTTTAGAAAGATAAAAATATTTCCTACATAACGATAATTTATTTATAATTTTTAGACTTTAAATAAATTAATTTATTTATGACACAACAATGATGTAGTAATTACCCTTTTAAGGAAATGTTAACATAATTGATGTTATAAATGCTCAAATAAATGTAGTTTGAGAATTTTTATGAATTCCACTAATTTTCTAGGTTACTATGATATATTATTGTTGATTTAATCAACTTTGTTCGAACATATAATTCATTTATGATTTTCACAAAAATCAATTACTAAATAGTGTCAAAATTGACATAAAATAGTTTTTAAAACAAATATTATATTATTAATTGTTATTTTATTCCTAAAAATATAAGGTTCGGCCAAATGACTTAGATAAGGATATATATATTAATAATAAACAACTTTGGGTTCGTTTGGCATGTTATAGTAAGTGTATTAACCATATAGTGTAAGAAAACAAAAAGTCACGGTAAAAGTTAAATTATTTAACTTAGAGTTAAATCTAATTGATAAGGTTAAAATAATAACCTAAACTTGTCTAAATCCTATTTTTTGATAGGATTGCGACCCATACCCACTTTACCTTCTAATTAAGACCCTTTTGAACCATTATAAAACGATTTTTACATTAATATAAAATAATATTTTGAGATATTCCTAAGGTTCCCCTCTCCTCCCTTATAAAAGGGATCCTCCTCCCTCTCTACCTCACACAACTTTGAGCCTTCCATCTCGGCCAACCCCTTCCAAATTCTCTTCTCCACTTCCCTAGAAACATCCTAGAGGTTCTGGAATTCCTCAAAGACCAATTTTAGTGCCCTAAGAGGAGGTCTCAAAGAGGCGCTTTAAAGAAGAGGTAATTTCCGTTACCGATTCGTTCACCTTTATTTCATCTTCCACTTCTTTTTCATAGGTTGTTTCATTATGAAGTAATAACATCAGTATCACTAATATACTGTTATGTTATTATAAGTATGAAACAATCCTATTTCACCAATCTATCCATCCTACGGAAAACGAAATCACCGCATGTGCGTACGTACAGAATACCGTCTCCACGCCGTGGTGAAATCTATTTTCCAACACCACCTTACTTGGATGGGTACAATGGTGTAAATAATAACTATATATTATTATTATAAAGTGATATTGATACTGAAATAGTATACATACACTTCAACACAATTTCACGAACATGAGAACGATATCATCGCTCGTGCGTACGTACAGACTACCGTCTCCACGACGCGATGAGATTCATTCTCCATGTTAACCATTCAAGAATTATTATAAAGTATATATAAGAAATAATAATGAAATATATGAAATTATAAATATAATGTATTTATGTATATATGTATGTCATCTACTTACTTCCATTCAAGGTAATAAGGAAAGGAAAACAGTGTTCATGCGTACGTACGGACTACCGTCTCCATGAACGGTGTGTTTCATTTTATTTATCTATCTATTATATATATATATATACTAAATATATATGATATATAAATCATGTTTTATATTCTGTAAGTAATTAAATCATGATATAAGTAATAATAATGTCAAGAACAACAAGTCCAAACACCTACGATAAATGAAACGATTTTACCCAAAACGCTTCTTTAACATAGAATTTACAAAAGAAAGGGTAATATAAAGTCATAAGTGAACCATATATGATATAATAACAATGAATATGATTCTTTAATAAGTTAATGACATTATTTAAATCATTATACAGGAGTTTCAGATACGTACAAATCATATCGTACATAAGGTAAGGGAAATATCACAATCACATTTTTATCAGAGATTGTTTATACTTTGGTATTTATTGGGGTGTATTTTATCATCCACATCCATGTTTACTCAATATGTAATATTTATATCCTTATAAAATAGTTTATATCCAATTTTACCCTTGGTGAGTTTTCAGTAAAAGATATGAAAGGAATCTTTTGTCGTTTATCATATGAGGTACTTTTTGACCTTTTCGACAAAAGTACGAAGACTGTTTTTTTTAACTTATACGGCACGAACGAATTTTTACGGTTTTATAAAGCCTTATTTTCATGAAGATTCCTCCAAAATATTTCATGACTATTTTCAATAAAATATCTTTCTTTTAAAATTGCATGATGTTTTGTGAAAAGAAATTGATTTTGAAGAAGAAATGATATTTTCCTCAAGAATTCAATTCAAGTGTTTTATCAAAATTATTTTCCATCTTAGATAATAAAGGGTTCTGTTTCTATCAATATTTTTACATTGATTTGACTATGTCGTGATGGAATCATGTTTATGAATTCCTTTATCTTATATGAATGGTTTTATGATGTCATGTTGTTTAAGAATCCCATTTTTATTACATGGGTTATGCAATGATGTATGATTTATGATTTTGTGGCACACATAAGAATGGTATCATTATGAGATGGGTGGGACCTATATCTCCCTAAAATGCATTGGGTAAAGATTTTATATCTCATGAGATAGACATGGATGAAATGGTAGGTTATACCGGTTCAGTGAAACTGGACTGAAACGAGGGTGACTCGGTTCAGAAAGGGTCTTTGTCCACTAAGATAGTCTTGGAAATGAGTCTTGACTAACAAGAAATGATTCTCTATGATTATGTGTGTATGACACAAAGTTTAATGTTTTATGTTCTGATTATTGTTATTATATTTCACTACCATGAGTTATTCCAGGTTATGAAATTATGATCTCTTTTACAGGTTAAGATTTCCAAAAGTTATGTGCTTATGTATATGATGTGATTGATATTTCTTTTGTTTACCCTTACTGAGCATTTGAGCTCACCCTTTTGTATGTTTTCTTTTCCCCAGGATATAAGGAAAGGTTTTAGGTATTAAAAAAAAGGAAGATCTTTATGGGAGATGTTGAAGATCTTTCACCAGGATTAGAAGATTATATTCCGAGTTTCCAAAGACACTAAACTATTACGATCCTTGTGTGTGTGTTTTTGTTATGTACTAAATATTCCAAAAAAGTAATGTAATGTCCATGTACGTCAGGCTTCGGGTCTTTACAGTTGGTATCAGAGGAAATGTTTAGTCAACCTTTGGAAACTAGGATGCGAAAAGGTTAGTGAGATCCCTAGAGATATTTCTAAGGTATATCTAGGGATGTCTCTAAGGATAAGTATACGTATAGGTTATAGTCCTAGAATTGTACTAACGATCTTAGAATTTAAACCTAAGATGTTAGATATTGAGGGTACTCCCCCTTTACTATGTTGTCTTCCCAAGAATGATTTCGCCTCTCACAGAATTATTTTTGTGTTTTAGTTAATGGAGGGAACCAGAAGGAAATCGGTTAACATTGAATCCAATGGACAAATTGGTGACTATGAGCAACAAAATTGTGTAATGCCTAGAGATAAAGATATTGTGATTATGCCGAATCAGTCATCGTGATATATAGTGGTATTCCTAAGTCATCAAAAAAGAGGAAGATGGAATTTTATGCATGTTCGCATGGTGAGGAGCATAGAGAAAGGAAGATTGAGATTTCTAAAGAAGGGAAGAAGAACCTTGAGGAATACCTCAAATGGAGGGACATATGTTATCTGTGTGGAGAAAAGGGACATAGAGTGACCGACTGTTATGGAGTTCAATGTCTTATTTGTGGAGAACATGGTCATTACCCAACTCAATGACCTGACTTAAAAAGTTACTTCTAAATCAAGGAAGGACTTATTCCAGGAAAATAATTGAAGAGGATGGACTGAAGTGTTTATGTATTGGTATTCAAGAATAATCTTGTTGAGGTACTTTTATAGTGTATTGAAATATTTATGTATTGGTCTATTGTGGTTTTCAATAATATTAAGGTACCGGTAACCATGAAAAGTGATTCAACTATTTTGGAAAGTAGATGATATGCGCATAATGAAGGGATAAGGAGAAAATGAAATGTTTGACAGTATTCTTGAGCTCATGATGGATATAAAGACTAAGTGATATCATGGTTTGAGTATATAGAATTTTGAGGATTTTGGTATGTGGAAGGTGTTAACTTTTAACAGCATTCATGTTTTCACTAAGGTTCGATGGGTATTCAAGAGAATACATGATTAGGGACTTTGAATGTTTGGAATGTGACCAACAAAACATATCTTATGATATATGGTGATCAACGATGGTATTAAATCTCTGGTAATTGTTTTCACTATGTTATGAGAGTGGACTGCTGTATTATGGATAACCCTAAAGATTGGAATGGATTATGTTGGAAATAAGTTAGTATTGTTTAAGGATAGATGTTTTTTCGATATTATTGATGGGATGTTATAGTAATATAGTTTTAGAAAAAGGACAACCTACAGGACGGGCGACAGCCCATTGCATCGGACAAGGCTGTGGGAATCGAACCCACAATCGAAGTGTGACTGGCCTTTATTGACTACCACTAGCCTACAGGAAGTCCCTGGTTAGTAGAAACTAGTTTTATTTTATTAAGAGGTATGATATATGAAGTATAAGTTCATTTTTGGAAGCATATACGATTAACCATAAGATGGACTTATAATTTTTTCTAAATTTTTGTTTGAAAGAGATGGAATGACCCATCATTCTATCACATGATCTTCTAACACATCACGAATGACAAAATTCAACTTCATTTCATTAAGAGATGAAGTGGAAATTTTCCAAAGAACGACAAACGGTGAGACTATACCAAAATCACGAAAGTACTTCTTCTAATTCAAATTTCATCAACTTTAGGGAAATGATCTTGAAAACCAATAATGTTGTCTTAGTGCTCTTATATCTGATGAATCAGATGGTACCTTAGATCATCAAAAATTTATGGCTATGTGATTGCTAGCTTTTCCATAGCCATGTTCTCTACCACTCTATATCAGAACATGATGGTTAGATTTCTCTTCCATATACATATTTTCACCTATGTGGAAACCAAGTGATTAGTTTATTTGGGTAACTGTTACGTTTCATACTTTTGTTTTTAAATATTGGTTTTGGTATCCATTTTTATGATGTGGGTTTCGATTAAAGAAACTTTCGAATAGTAAACCATTTATAACCTCGATGAATTTCGAGGGAAAAATTCATTTTAAGGGGGGTAGAATGTAACACCCCGAGATTTTATGAAAAATATTCTTTTTTAATTTCATTAATGTCTTGTGTTGTACGCTACACCAAAAGGAGCTTGCACAACACGCATCCTTGACTTGCCTTTCATCACACACAATCGCGACCTTCCTTGATAGCCTGTGTAGTGTGCAATACCGAGTTTCACTAAACAACGATATGCTATAAAAATATTATTAAAACTAGCCATTATGAATAGTAAAAACTACTTTTTTAAATTTTGTAAATTTTATTTTTCAAAATGGACTTCCTTTTTGGATTCAGAATATTGAAATTAACTTAGGGTGAAATTTTGGTAATTTTCGGATAACTTTCATATTTTGATGAATAGTGGAAATTACTAAATTTTAATTAAAAACAACTTTTTCAATCGAATTAATTAATAGTGATAAATTATTAATTTTAGTGGTTTTAAATTATATTTAGAATATAATTTTACAATTTAATACAATGATGGTCATTGGATGTAATTTCACATTTAAACCAGTTATAAAAAAGTTTCAATCTTCTGATAGTTATTATCTCTTAAAAACACGCTATTTGTTTTGACGACGGGAATTAATTTTTAAATTATTTAATATAGCTGATATGTTTTGAATTTGGTAAAATAGACATCATTTTTGAGTTCATAATATCAAATATAGCTTAGGCCTAATTTTTGGTATTTTTATGAAAACTTTCAATTTTTGATGAATAGTGAAACCACTAAGTGGTAGTTAAAAAAACTGAATTGTTCATAAAACTTAATTTTACCGCTTCTGTGAGTGAATTTCGAAAATCCAAGAGACACAGTTAATATCAAGGACTAAAATGTGGTTCAATGAGATGAAAATAATTTTTGGTGAATAGTAACTTTTTACTTTTTTTTACCACGGTAAAAAGTAAATAGGGTAATTAAGGGTAAAGATGATATTATTATTACCCTAACACATGTAATAATTCTATTGGATAAGTGTAATTCGACCAAAAAAAACTTAGGAATAAAATATGACCATTTAGCCCCACTTGGATTAGATTAGGACATTTATTATTAATTTATTTAAAGAAGGGTTAAAATAGTTCAAATCAATGTTTAATAAGTAAATATTTCTTAATATGGGGTTATACATAAGATAAATTCGACTATAAATATTCATTAGAAAGATAAAACGATTTCCTACATAATTATATTTTATTTATAATTTTTAGACTTTAAATAAATTAATTTATTTATGACACAACGATGATGTAGTAATTACCCTTTCAAGGAAATGTTAACATAATTGATGTTATAAATGCTCAAATAAATGTAATTTGAGACTTTTTATGAATTACACTAATTTTATAGGTTACTATGTTATATTAGTGTTGATTTAATCAACTTGGTTTGAACATATAATTCTGTTATGATTTTCACAGAAATCAATTACTAAATAGTGTCAAAATTGACATAAAATAGTTTTAAAAAAAAATATTATATTATTAATTGTTATTTTTTTCCTAAAAATCTAAGGATCGTCCAAATGACTTAGATAAGGATATATATATTAATAATAAACAACTTGGGGTTCGTTTGGCATGTTATAGTAAGTGTATTAACCGTATAGTGTAAGAAAACAAAAAGTCACAGTAAAAGATAAATTATTTAACTTAGAGTTAAATCTAATTGATATGGTTAAAATAATAACCTAAACTTGTCTAAATCCTATTGGTTGATATTATTTCGACCCATACCCACTTTAACTTCGAATTAAGACCCTTTGGAACCAGTATAAACCGATTTTTACTTTAATATAAAATAATATTTTGAGATATTCCTAAGGTGCCCCTCTCCTCCCATATAAAAGGGCACCTCCTCCCTATCTTCCTCACACAACATTGAGCCATCAAGCTCGGCCAACCCATGACAAATTATTTTCTACACTTTCCTATAAACATCCTATAGGTTCTTGTCTTCCTCAAAGACCAATTTTAGTTCCCTAAGATGAGGTCTCAAAGAGGCGCTTCAAAGAAGAGGTAATTTCCGTTACCGATTATTTCACCTTTATTTCTTCTTGCACTTCTTCTTATTAGGTTGTTTCATTATGAAGTAATAACATCAGTATCAATCGTATACTGATATGTTATTATATGTATGAAACAATCCTATTTCACCAGTCTATCCATCCTATGTAAAACGAAATCACCGCATGTGCATACGTACGGAATACCGTCTCCACGCCGTGGTGAAATCTATTTTCCAACACCACCTTACTTGGATGGGTACAATGGTGTAAATAATAACTATATATGGTTATTATAAATTGATATTGATACTGAAATAGTATACATACACTTCAACACAAGTTCACGAACATTAGAATGATATCATCGCTCGTGCGTACGTACAGACTGCCGTCTCCACGACGCGATGAGATTCATTCTCCATGTTAACCCTTTAATAATGATTATAAAGTATATATAAGAAATAATAATGAAATATATGACATTATAAAGATAATGTATTTATGTATATATTTATGTCATCTACTTACTTCCATTCAAGGTAATAAGGAAAGGAAAACAGTGTTCATGCGTACGTACGGACTACCGTCTCCATGAACGGTGTGTTTCATTTCATTTATCTATCTATTATATATATATATATATATATATATACTGAATATATATGATATATAAATCATGTTTTATATTCTGTAAGTAATTAAATCATGATATAAGTAATAATAATGTCAAGAACAACAAGTCCAAACACCTACGATAAATGAAACGATTTTACCCAAAACGCTTCTTTAACATGGAATTTACAAAAGAACGGGTAATATAAAGTCATAAGTGAACCATATATGATATCATAACAATGAATATGATTCTTTAATAAGTTAATGACATTATTTAAATCATTATACATGAGTTTTAGATACGTACAAATCATATCGTACATAAGGTAAGGGAAATATCACAATCTCATTTTTATCCGAGATTGTTTATACTTTGGTATTTACTGGGGTGTATTTTATCATCCACATCCATGTTTCCTCAATATGTAATATTTATATCCATATAAAATATTTTATATCCAATTTTACCCTTGGTGAGTTTTTAGTAAAAGATATGAAAGGAATCTTTTGTCGTTTTTCGTATGAGGTACTTTTTGACTTTTTCGACAAAAGTACGATGAATGATTCTTTTAACTTATACAGCACGAACGGATTTTTATGGTTTTATAAAGCCTTATTTTCATGAAGCTTCCTCCAAAATATTTCATGACTATTTTCAATAAAATCTCTTTCTTTTAAAATTGCATGATGTTTTTTGAAAAGAAATTGATTTTAAAGAAGAAAGGATATTTTCATCAAGAATTCAATTCAAGTGTTTTATCAAAATTATTTTCCATCTAAGATAATAAAGGGTTATGTTTCTATCCTTATTTTTACATTGATTTGACTATGTTGTGATGGAATCATTTTTATGAATTCCTTTATCTTATATGAATGGTTTTATGATGTTATGTAGTTTAAGAATTCCATTTTTATTACATGGGTTATGCAATGATGTATGATTTATGATTTCGTGGCACACATAATAATGGTATCATTATGAGATGGTTGGGACCTATATCTCCCTCCAATGCATTGGGTAAAGATTTTATATCTCATGAGATATACATGGCTAAAATGGTAGGTTATACCGGTTCAGTGAAACTGGACTGAAACGAGGGTGACTCGGTTCAGAAAGGGACTTTGTCCACTAAGATAGTCTTGGAAACGAGTCTTGACTAACAAGAAATGATTCTCTATGATTATGTGTGTATGACACAATGTTTAATGTTTTAAGTTATGATTATTGTGATTACATTTCACTACCATGAGTTATTCCAGGTTATGAAATTATGATCTCTTTTAAAGGTTAAGATTTCCAAAAGTTATGTGCTTATGTATATGATGTGATTGATATTTATTTTGTTTACCCTTACTGAGAATTTGAGCTCACCCTTTTGTATGTTTTCTTTTCCCCAGGATATAAGGAAAGGTTTTAGGTATTAAAAAAAAGGATGATCTTTATGGGAGATGTTGAAGATCTTTCACCAGGATTAGAAGATCATATTCCGAGTTTCCAAAGACAATAAACTATTACGATCCTTGTGTGTGTGTTTTTATTATGTACTAAATATTCCGCAAAAGTAATGTAATGTCCATGTACGTCAGGCTTCGGGTCACTACACAGGATCAATGTTCTTCCTTAACATTACACCCAGCCACTGGGTTCCCGCACAAAGCATGCCTGATTCCAGGATGTTCTTATACTCAATCCATTGGTAGACATGTAAAATAACATGAAATCCCATGAAGAAGAATCCCAATGGTCTGCCACATCATAAGGATCTTAATGAAAATGATGGTTCATTAATCAGACACCCGATCTATATGTTATTAGCGTTTCTGTTCTGTGGGCTCAGTTGGATTCCTGTTCGATCCAAACTAACCATACTCCAACTTTAACCAAATCTCAAGTGGAGTATAACAAAAGGACCATCTTGATCCAAGGATTTTTGTGCCATAGACAGTTCATCAAATAGAAAAATGGTTCTCAATATATTGACACAAAGGTGTATTTATGTCCAGATGGGCCTAGGTCTAGTCCGACCCAGTCGGATCGACCTGACCCGACCCAGCCTGGGCTGACCAGACCTGGTCCGGGTCTAGCCCAGATGGGCGAGGCTACAGTGGTCTCGGCCATCTAGGTCATGGTCCGGCCCGACCCACAAAGGGGGTGGTCCAGCCCAGTCCTATGGGAAAGGCCTGCTTGGTGCGACGTGCTTGGCGCGGTCCGCTCGGAGCGGCCCACGGTCGGGTGGCCCACGGTTGGGTGGCCCACCATGGAGGGATACACCCTAGCCAGCACCCGGGGAGGAGGCACTTCCCACCAGCTCACCTGAATGCTCTGATGGACCATTCAATTCATCCTGCTGCCACAAGGGACCCACCAGAGGTGTCTCGCTCAATGTGACGCAACTGGCCGGTTTCCTGGCCAGTCCGCCTCCTGGTGGCACGACAGTGCCACTAGCCTTCCTCATCCGATCAGATGACAGTCGCCATTGGACCGCCTTCGTAGTCTCCTGCTCCAGTGGTGCATATTTGCATTGTCGCTTCACCACGCAGTCGATCGGCATGCCGACAGCCACCCTGCTCCAACACAGCCGACACTCCATGAATTAATGCTCAACCGGCGGCACGGACGTTCGTCGTCCGACCTCCATGTGGCCAGACAGATGCTGACTACTATCCTCCCACTACTACGGCCGATGTGTTGTAGTGACCATTTCTACCAGTGGTGAAGATGCACCACCTTGGTTCTATGTAGCCGGTCAGGCATTGGCTTCCACCTTTCTCCTCCACGGTATACAGGTCACGGTCTCCTTCAGAGGTGTGGTTGCGCTGCTACCGTCATCACATCATGTGAAGAACATGTTAACATTAATGTTGTGGAGGGATCAGGCCATGTTTTTTTGGCCCGCACCCTCTACATCATACCAATATCAGACTGTTCAAAATGATAGAAACAACGTGAAGCTATGAAGAGAAAATATAAAAAACACCCCTACCTTGACGTTCATTGGTGTTTTTGTGAGGAATAAGATGAGTTCTATTAAGGGGATGCTGGAATTTGTTGCTCCCAAAACACACTTCTGATCGGGGCTTGGGCATAGGCTCCTCATTCTTCATTGGGGGTGGTTCTTCATTAGAGGATGATCTTCCAATGGATCTCCCCAATCTCCCCCTTTTCCTACGATTCCGAAAAAATATGTGAGGATCCAAATTTTAATTGAGTAAGAATCATTAATTCTATTAATGTTGTCAAATTAATTAAATTAAATATGGAACATTAATTAAATTAATGTTGGCACTTTAATTGGGGGAATTCCAAGGGTTAACTCTCATTAAAGGAGAGTTCGAGTGGTGCCCACCACAAAGTATTCAAAATGGAGGATTCATGAAGATAAAATAAAATTTTTAGTTTTATTTTATTTTTATTTTTTTACTTTCTCACGAAAAACCAGGAAACTGACTTCCGCCTTCAACCTAGTTCAGTTGACATGAAGGTCTCCTTAAGTAAATATCGGTGTTGTGAGTTCAACAGTGTCTTCAGATTTCAATTCCGAGAAACGGTTCAAAACATAAAAAATTCCATTCACGCATTTACTGAACGTACCTGAATTTTTTTTTATAAATTTATTCCTAGAACAATGGGCGTCAGAATCAGGCACTGTCAATTTTCCCAGACTAGTAATATTTCCATATAATTTAAAAAAATTACATCGAAAATTCTCGGTCTTTGCATTCTCCACACCTCGGGGCTATGCATCCCCAAAAGCCACAACAAAAACTAGGGAATCCTATGGGGGTACTGACCATGAATATGAGCCTCCTACTCCCATGTACTCTCCTGGAGTTTCTCATGCTGCCAAATAACACACACTAGATGTATCGACTACCCACGAACTTCACTCTCCTGTTGATCCTCAATCTCCACTTGATCCTACGAAAACTTCACCCCATCCTCGATGTCTAGCTTTCCCTAGTCCATGATGTGTGGAGGATCATGTACGTATCTCCTCAGCTAAGATAAGTGGAAAAATTTGTGTGCCTAGTGCAACTGAGGGGGAAGAGCTAGGTGGTAAGCCACCTCACCAACTCTGTTGAGGATCTAAAAGGGTCTAATGAACCACATAGATATCTTTCCGTCTAGGTCAAATCTCTACAAATCTCATCGGGGTGAGACTTGTAGAAATACATGGTCACCATCACTGAACTCCAATGGTCACTATCTCCAATCAGCATAAGACTTTTTTTACTCTATGTAGTCTTCATCCTCTCTTTGATGATCTGTACCTTCTTTGTGGTAGCACGTACCATCAATGGTCCCATGAATGTTGACTCCCCTGGGTCAGTCCAACACAAAGGAGATATGCAAGGTCACCCTTAAAATGCCTTAAATGGTTCCATACCGATGGTGAAGTGGTAGATGTTGTTGTACATGAACTCCACCAAAGGAAATTTATCCTCCCAACTGTGGCTAAAATCAAGGATGCATGCACATAGCATGTTCTTGAGGGACTGAATGGTCTGCTCTGACTGACTATCTGTATGATGATTGAAGGTGGTGCTCAATTGAAGAAGTGTCCCGAATGCCTCCTATAAACCCATCCATATATGGGATGTAAAAGTGAATCATGACCAGAGAAATCATATACAGAAATCCATGAATCCGTAAAATCTATTGCATGTAGAGGCGTCCCAATCCCTATACTAGTCCTTTCTCTCTAACAGGTAAGAAGTGGGCCAACTTGGTGAGTCGGTCAATGATCAAACAGATGGAATCATACCCCATGGAATTGTGTGGAAGTCCTATCACAAATTCCATGAAGATTCCATCCCACTTCCACTCTAGAACCTCTAGTGGATGAACAAAGCCCGCTGGAACCTAGAACTCCACCTTCACATGCTAACATCTGAGGTCCTGTGAGAAAAACTTTGCCACTGCATTCTTCATTCCCATTCACCAGTGCTAACACCAAATGTCCGTCTACATCTTTGGCACTTCTGGATGTACTACTAGAGGGGACATATGTAACTCCTTTAACACTTTCTCCCATATTGTCATCGGTACCATAATAGATCCTCTTAAGAGGATGATGTGCTCCCCACCTTCCGAAAATCCATCAGGTTCCTATCCTATGGATAATTGATCACGTTGGGCCTTTCAGTCAATTTCCCCAAGACACACCCCCATGACTTTCTGAATGAGTGGGGGAGTGACTGTCAGAGAGTGAAGATAAGCTACTTCATCTCGAACCATGTAGGATATCCATAATGTAGCTAGCTTCTTCTTCACCTCACTCAGAAACTATATACCAGATCTCCTGCTGAGTGCATCTCTTACTACGTTCCCCTTCATAGGAGTATAGGTTTTCTAAAATTCAATGTTCTTGAGAAACTCAAGCCAACATCGCTGTCTCAAGATATGGTCCTTCTGAGAGAATATATACCTGAGCCTCTTATGATCATAGTAGACTATATGACATTCGACATCAAGTAATGTCACCATGTCTTCAAGGTGAAGACCACTACAACTATATCCGGGTCATGGGTAGTATATTTCTACTCATTCTATCTCAGATGTTGTGAACCATAAGCAATCATTGCTCACAACTACATTAGGACACATCCAAGACCGGTCAAAGATGCATCACAATAGACTACGTACCCAATGGCCTCCTTCGGTGACCACAAGATGGGGGTACTTGTCAGTCTCTACCTCATCTCCTTGAGACTCCGATAGAATATCTCTGACCACATGAATGATTTCCCCTTCATTGAAAACACTGATAATGATGTCGCAACCCTATAAAAGTCAGGCACAAACCTCCGGTAGTAATTGACCAACCCCAAGAAACTATTCACCTCGGTCACACTACTGGGTGGCTCCCAAGAAAGCACATACTCAATCATTGCTGGATCCACCAAAACTCCAGCCTCTAAGATGACGTGTCCTAGAAAGTGAACATCTCAGATCCAAAACTGGCACTTCGAGAGCTTACCATAGAGCTGGTGGTCTCAGAGTGTGTCCAAAACTATCTACAAATGATAGGCCTGCTCCTCCTCTGTAGCTGAGTATATCAGGATGTCGTCGATGAAGACTACCATGAAGTGATCGAGGTATGGCTGGAAGATCATATTCATGAGTCCCAGGAATAGTACTGGGTAATTGTTCACACCTAATGGAATAACCAAGAACTCATAGTGGCCATACAAACATCTGAAGGATGTCTTATGGACATCCTTGCCTCATACCCTGAGCTGGTGATAGACTGATCTGATGTATATCTTTAAAAGCCACTATTCTCCCTTCAGATGATCAAAGAGATAATCAATAATTGAGAGTGGGTACTTGTTCTTCACGGTCACCTGGTTTAGGTACTGATAGTCCACACAGAGTCTCAAACCCACATCTTCCTTCTTGGAAATCAAAAGGGGGGCTACCTAAGGAGAAACATTAGGCCTAATGAATCCCTTGCTCTGAAAGTCCTCCAGCTACACTTTCAACTCTCGAAGCTCCATGGGAGCCATCTGATATGCGGGTGTTGATATTATTGTCTTCTCGGGGTACAATTCGATGTAAAAATCAACATCTCTATGAGGAGGTAGACCTGGTACATCATCAGGTAAAACATCAGCATACTGGTCCACCACTAAAAGATAGCTCTAACTCTCAACATAAACTACTCTGAGGGTTAGTATAGACAACTGATGTGTGACCAGCTACACCCTCTTCTGGGTAAGTCCAAACTATGCTGTAATGGTTCCCTTCTCAACAGTGTAGGAAAACCTAGTCCCACCCTCATAGACACACCGCACTTTTCACCTAATAAAATCGATGTGAGAATGGAATGTAGATAACCAATCCATACCTAAGATGATGACGTATGGCCTTGATGCCACTACTAGAAGATCCTAGATAAAGCTCCCTCCTCTTAGAGTAAACTCACACTACCAACACGAGTGTGTAATTGTCAAATCCTATTTCTTATGTTTCTCTAACCGTAAGGATCAAGCCAATGGCTCCATCGATATCTCAATGCTTCGAATGAGGGTCATGGAAATAAAAGAGTGACTGGAACCTGTGTCAATAAGTACTATAGCTAAGGAAGAGAAGGAATAGATCATACTTTTTATCATCTATGGAGCACCGTGGTCCTCGGCCTCAGCTGCCTAAAGCTGAGATTGTCCCTATCAACTTGCTCCATGTGGTCGGGGTGGACCACCTGGTGGTGGTGGCAGTAGAACCTCGAATCACCACCCACCGCCTACTACACGACCTACTCCTTTACAACTTCTGACACCTGCCGGTGGACCTCCCTGGTCAAATCGTTGCCTCTACTCAGGCGGTCCTTCAATCATCTTCTAGTCATTTAAATGGTTGGTCTGGCAGTCACGAGCCATGTGACGCAGCCCGCTGCACTAGTAACACTGTCTGATCATCACCTATCCTACTCTATCTCAAGAGCGTCGCACCACCAAACTTGTATCCTTAATTCGTACACCTATAGTTCTGATCCTTTGTCCCTTGGATTCATCTATCTACTGCTAGCTTCTGATGACTCTACTACATGTTGTCCGGTGGTGGATCTCGCTACCAATGACTGCTCAGTAAGGAGGCTCTCAATTATGATTGATCTCTCTAACACCCCTTCCATTGTTGGGATGCTGAGACAAATAATCGAAGCTCTAATCTTCTGTATTAGTCCATTCTCAATGGTTTGGTCCTTAAATAAAGGGACTTGCACTATGTTAGTGGAGTTGCGTGAGAGGTCGGTGAACCTCACTAAATACTAATCCACGACCATGCTACCGTGCTGAAAGTGGAGAAGCACCAGTATACGCACAGAGCATAAGGTAATTGGATGAACTCTGCCCTAAAAAGGCTCTTGAAGTCCACCCAGATTAGAGTCACCTTGTTGTGAACCTGGAGCATCAAGATCCACCATTTGCCCGTTGTTACCTGAAGAAGATTGGCGGCAAGGATCACCATGAGATCGACTGGTGTCCCTAGCAGTCAGAAAACTCTAACCACGGCCTCCATTCAATCATTTGCCACCTAGGGATCCATCTCTCCTTAGAAACATAGTGGACTCTGGTGCTGAAACCCATATAACACACTCAAGTGGCATGCACCCTCTCTTGCTGGAGATGGTGGTATCAGGTCCCCAATGGGTATTGATGTTGCAGGTACACCACCCGATGGTACAACTACCAAAATAGGGACTTCCACTGAAGCCTCATCGCTTGGTGGTATTTCATCACTTACTCTACCTAGAACCCTGGATGGATATCTGTGTGAAGGCATCCTGAAAAGAAACAGGCACCCCACGATCATTAATTTATACCTGGTGAGGTGACTCAAAGTGATCAGAAAGTAATCTTTTCAATAACACACACACAATCAGTTTTTTCATGCGCTGAGTCGGAAATCAGAAGTCAGGGTCCTAGTTTATAGATATGTCGGCTGTCGAACCAATATTGAATCCCCCAAACTGAAACAACACTCATCACTGTTAACACTATTATTTAATCAACTGATCAGAGTCCAATTTCTTTGGTAGAACCGACTCCTATGATACCAATTTGTCACGACCCATCCCCAGGGCCCATGTCGTGACTACCCCAAGCCTTCCTTCCATTGGCCAGGGGATTGAGACAATCACTAGAAATACATATCACTAAAACCGAGAAGGCATTGGCTTTATAAACTATAAACTCATAAAACCAAGCACACAACAAGATATAAGCACAAAGTAAACTGTATAGTAAAAAAGAGTGTGTACAGTAAGTAAGGGTGTTAGAATAACGCCTAACTGTAATGTACAAGTAAAACTGAAAATAACTCATGTGGACACCCTCCAAGGATCCTACGTGAAGAGTACATCTCCCGAAAGTTCATCTCGGTGGATCTTCTTGTCTAATGTCTGCCTCTAAGCAGCCTCCAGTCCCGGTACCCTTGACCACAGTCAGCGCTATCCATCGTCTGCACAAGACACAATAAGGTATGGTTATATCCAGTGTAGGGGTGAGTATAATGATACTCAGTAGGGACCTCGAGACCCCCTATGGTCTACCAGAATCCACAAAGGATAAAACAGAATGCAAGAAAACAATAGTCAACCCTACTTAAATATATTCCCAAATATATACCTATGTTGTCAAGTATGCCCATCACATTCTTAAGGAAAACAAGTCCCAACTCTATAACCAAAATAACAACTATTCCATGAAGGATAGAATATGATGAAGGTAACACCACAAAGGTAAGTACCAAAAAGGTAATTACTCACAATAAAATACCACACAAGTATCACTAAAAAGGTAAGAACCAAAAGGGTAACTCCATAGAGAAGAATACCACAGAAGTATCACCACAAATGTAAGTACCACAAAGGTAACTCCACACAGAAGAATACCACACAGGTATCACCAAAAAGTTAAGTACCACAAAGGTAACTCTACATAGAAGAATACCACAATGGCTTCACCACATATATTTGTACGAAAAATGTAATGACTCAACTCACACCAGTTAAAACATAACTACAGAAGTACATATGATTAGTCATAAGGATTGATCGTCTTATTTTGTTAGGTAGCACTGCTTTTGACCAACACAAGATCAATAGGCAACTAACCCTCATACACCAACATAGGATCGATAGATAAATAACCCCCACTGACCCACGAATGATTGATAGGTAACTAAACCCCAATGACCCACACAAGATTGGTATGTGCTGACCCACACAGGATCTCTAAGCACTGGCCCATATAGGATCTAACCCACATAGGATCGGTATGCACAGACCCAAAAAGGATCACTGAGTGTTGACCCACATAGAATCGGTGTTTTTCCTTTACGTTAAATCCATCCACTATGTTCATGCACTATGAATGCTTAATTTTTAGAGGTTCGGATTTTCAATCCATCATTCGATACTTCAACTACAAAAAAGTCCCATGAAGAAGTATCCCAAAGGTCTACCATGTCATAAGGATCCCAACACAACTAATAGCATGTCAATCGAAAGCATGATCTGTATGTTATTAGTGTTTTCATTCCGAGGGCCCGATTGTATTCAGGTTCGATCCAACCCGAACATACTCCAACTTTAACAAAATCTCATGTGGAGTATACCAAAATGACAATCTCGAGCCAAGTATTCCAGTGCCATAGATGGTTTGTCAAATGAATATATGGTTCTCAAGATATGGCCACAAGGCATATCTAGGTTCAGATGGGCCCAAGTCCAGTCTGACCTAGTCAGATTGACTCGGCCCAACCTGGCCTGGACCAACCCTACCCCATCCGAGCCAACCTGATATGGTTCGGTCGACCCAAACCAGTCCTAGTCCAGCCCAGATGGGCTAGGCCATGTCAGGCCAGGCTTGATGGGCGATGTTCCGAACGGCCCCGTGCGTTGGGCGGGGCCCGCTGTGGTGAGGCCTCCTCAAAGCGGCCCATAGTGAGCCCCACTGTCGGGTCACCCACTGTGGTGGGGTCGGCCCTTTCCAACAGCAGGGGGAGGTGCTCCCACCAGGTCACCCAAATGGTCTGATGGACTATTCATTTTGCCCTGTTGGAATGTCGGCCCACCGGAGGGGTCTTACATGGTGTGATGTGGCCGACCAAATTTCTATTTTATCATCCTCCATGTGGCACAACTGCACTACAGGCCTTCTGTGGTCTTTTGGATGCCACCTGCCCTCTGACCCATACCACGACCAAGTGGCTGTGGTCTCATGCTCTGGCAGTGTGGATGCGCGTCGTCGCTTCGCCATGCGGCCGACTGACGTGTCAGCTGCCACCCTCCTCCGCCGTGGCTGATGGGCCACTGTCTCATTCTCAACCTGTGGTGCGGACGCATGAAACATTACCATCACATGGCTCGCAGGATGTCGACCGCTGTCCTCCGAACACCACGGCCGACGGGTCGTGACCTCCTTCACTACCGGTAGTGCAGACTCACCATCCTGGTTCCACATAGTCGGTATGGTGTCGGCTTCCACCTTTCTCCTCCATGCTTGACGAGTCACAGTCTCCTTCAGTGGTGTAGTTGTGCCGCCGATGTGACCACGACCCATAGAGAACATGTAAACATTCACTTTGCAGAGGGATCTGGCTATATTTGATTAGCCTTCACCCTCATCTTTTGACCGATTGTAGAAGGTTCTAGAGGATGGAAACAACGTGAAGCAATGAGGAACTATAAGAAAACACACCCCTATCTTGACGTTCGTTAGAGGCATTGTGAGGAAGAAGATGATGTCGATGAAGGGGACCCCGATATTCATTTCTCCCGCAAAACGCTTCTAATCCGAGATGGGGCCTCTTTTCCTCGTTCTTCGTTGGGGGTGGTTCTTCGTTAGAGGATGATCTTCCAAAGGCTCTCCCCAAGATCCCCATTTCCAAATGATTCCCAATAAATAAGTGACGAGCCATCTATTAATAGAGTTAGTATTATTAATTCTATTAATGATGTCACATTAATTAAATTAAAGTTGTTACTTTAATTAAATTAATGTTGGAACATTATTTGGGGTAATTTGAAGGGTTAACTAACATTAAAGGATTGTTTTGGTGGTCCCCAACAACAATTATTCAAAATGTTTGTTTCAATAAAATAAAATAAAAGTTGTTGATTTATTTTATTTTTATTCTTTTAACTCTCCCATGAAAAACCAAAAAACTAACATCCACCTTTGACCTACTATAGTCGAGTTAAAGGTCTCTTTAAGCGAATATCGGTGCTGCGAGATCAACGGTGTCCTCATATTTAAATTCCAAGAACCAGTTCAAAAGTTACAAAATGCCACTCGTGCGTTTACTAAACACACCCAAAAGAAGTCCAGAAAATCATTCAGGGTACACCGGGCCTCAGAATCACGCACCATCAATTTTTGCAGAGTCATAATATTTCAATATAATTAACAAAATTACATGGCAAATTTTGGGTCATTACACAGTGTGTGTTATAAATAGAATAAATAATCTTCAATAAATATTAAATATAATATATGACATATGTAAATAGATTTTCCATCATAATTGGGATAATTATTGGTGGTTATGGATTAATGAACAATCATCGTTCCAGGTGGTAATAGTTCACTGTATATGGAAATAGTATGTATAACATCCATTAGATAGAGGTGTGTGTAAATGTTGGGTATATCCATTGCATAATAACAATATAGTATATGGATGATATCATTACTATCACAAAAAAATGATATAAAGAGAGTGGAGGTGGTAGAGAATGAAAATAATGGAATTGAGCGTGAGATAAAACATTGCCTCTTAATCAGGGAACTATTTTTGGTTTATGCCAAAAGGCATCCTGGGGATTCTTTCATCCAAAATGAATGATTAAAGGTCAAAGATATTATTTTTCAGAGGCTAAATTAGAATATTATGGATGAACATAAATGGTTTGAGAAGTGTGAAAAATGGATAGAAGTGGGTAACTTTTATAGGGAAGGAAGAAAGACTGATTTGGAATTTCTAGAAACATGTTCGGTGTATACATTTCAATACATTAATAAAGCTTTAAAAACCAAAGACAAGCATTAATGTAAGTTTAATGGCTTAAATATGGATATAAAATGGGTGTTGGAGATTTTTCATGGCCATTTGGGCCCTTAATTGTATGGTTTAGTCCCTAATTAATCCTAATTTTTCGTTAATTATTGTGATAAATTTTAATCACATTGACTAATGATTTTGGTAAACAGTTGACATGGTCTTATTAGAATCTAAATATAATATAGGATAAAATGGTGTATTCTTTATTTTTTAAATTCACTTCACATAAGTGGTGAAATTAATATTACTATTAATCACGCATATGGAATGAAATAACAAGGGTTTAAAGTAGGAAATCATTCAATAGTTTATTAAGATTACTTATTCAGTTTGAATGTTAAATTGACTATAATTTCTTTTGTAATATTCAATGTTATATTTGTATATTGTTACCTTAAAAATAATTTATAATATCATTTACCATTATTAAATAATTATAAAAAAGTTATTTTTTAACTAAAAAGTAGTATTTTCACAATTCATCAAAAAAATGATGTTTCCTGAAAAAATACGAAAGAATTACAATAATATAAATTAAACATTCCTAAATAAATGGAAAAGATTATTTTAACAATTTCAATTTCTAAATGTGCCTGAAATTACTTTCATTATTGGAAGCGGTTCATTGGGGAATATAATGTCTTTAAATACAAAATGGTCTTTACCAAAAATCATATCTTTTATTATCAATATGTTTTATTTATATAAAACAATTATAAACTATATTTGAAAATTATTTATTACAATTCAAGTTACTATTTTTAATATATAGGTTATAAATATCTTATTTCAATAATTAAACAATAAACATAGAAGTTCCATAGAAACTCAGTGTTGTGTGTATCGTACACCGCCTCAGTGTTGCGTGCATCGTATTCCAAGTTAGTATTTCATGAAATGTAATCCATGTATGTATTTCATGTAAAAGTAAGTAGTTTACTAAGTTAATTTAATGAAATAAATGAAAATTTAAATTTATTTGAAAAAGAACAGGTCTGAAAATACTCAATTTGTAACATACTACCCCCATTAAAATGAATTTTTCCTTTAAAAGTAGTCACTATGATAAAAACAAGTGATGATACTTCTACTTCTTCATATCATCATGTTCCCACAAAGCATTATACATCTATTGATTTCTCAATAAAACATTGACCAGTGAAGTTGTATTGTTTCATTGAACATTCTTTGATCGGTCTAGAATTGAACATGTTACTCCTCATAAGAATGATAATGCTCCCGTGATATTACCCTTGGGTTAATTATTTATAAAGGGTCATATTTTTACATCTTCATGAGTTATACTTTGAACACATCATGGACATGAGCTATATTTGGACGTTGTTCCATGCAATAGTCTACTCTCTTGAAAGGATCAAGAATTTCAAAGGGGCCACTATTCCTTGGTCTTAGCTTCCATTTTTTCTTGAATATTATTACTTTCTTCCACGGTTAGATTCATAGAAACAACATTTCCCCAAATTCAATCTATAGCTCACATAGATTGTTATCAGCAAATTTTTTTCAGACTCCAAGCTACCTTGGTATACAATTGAATGGTTATATCCTTCTCATCCATTTCTCTAGGGATCATAGGTCCCAATAGATTTATTTCTCCAACCACATCCTAACATATTGGATCTCTACATTTCTGAACATATAGGGATTCATAACATGCCATCTGAATTCTTGGGTTAACGCTATTGTTGAATGAAAACTCAACCAGAGACTGGAGTTGATCCCAAACACCTTTGAAATCCAGAGAATAAGATATCAACATTTTCTCTTGGGTTTGATTTTTTATTTTATACTGACCATCTGTTTGAGGATGATAAGAAGTACTAAAACACAATTTTGTATCCAGAAATTTGTGAAGACTTCTCCAGAACATTGAGGTAAGCCTCAAATCTTGATATGATACAATGGAACATGGTACTCCACAAAACATTATCGCCTTAATAATTTAATTCATTAAATTCTAATCATGAGAGGAATATTCTCCTATAATAGTGAATTGCGTGGACTTAGTAAGGTGATTAAGTACTATCTATATATCATTAAACCAATTAGAGGTTTGTGATAGTCCAATAATGAAATCCATAGCGATGTTCTCTAATTTCCATAATAGTATGGGTAATTGGTGAAACATTCCTTTAGATTTTTGTCTTTCATCCATAACATTAGTTCATACCAAATACCAAGATACAAACTCTATGATATCCCTCTTCATTCCAATCAACCATAATTATTCTTTAAGGTCCCTATAAATCATAGCACATTTATGATTAATTGGGAATGAATAACTAGGATCTTCCTCTAACAGCTACTTCTTAACATCTGGCATGGAAGTAACACATATATGTTTCCTAAACGTTATCATTCCATCTTTATCAAGGTTAAAATCATAATCATTTATGACCTTCTTTTACAAATATTCTCTTTTCCAACTGTGCCTCCTTAATATTAACTTGTATATATAGTTTAACATTCAATTATGATATATAATAATTCCCTATTCCATTATTATTTCTTGATCCATCCATTGAAATTCTAGAAATATTAGATCCTTTTTATCCCCCTCATAGATAAGATAACATGATATTTTCCTGTCAAAGTAGCATCAACCTTGTTCTCTTTCCCAAGGTGGTATTGTATTGAGAAATTAGAATCCATTATCAACTATAACATTTTTCTATGATTCAAGTTAAAATTATTCTATGTGAATATATATTTCATAATTTTATAATCAATTTATATATCACTATATTCACCATATAGATAATTTCACCATATCATTAATGTAAAGACTACTACTTCTAACTACAACTCATGAGTTGAGTAATTTTTCTCATAAATCAACAATTTTCCTAAGGAATAAGCTAAAACTATGTCATTTTTCATAATAATACATCTCAATACCTTATTGGATGCACCTATATATATTATAAACTCTTATCCACTATAGAGTAGTGTAAACACAGGTGCACTGACCAACCTTCTCTTCATTTATTTGTACATTTCCTCACATTCATCTATCCAGATGAACATAACACCCTTCAAATTTATCTTGTTTAATGGATTATATATTCATGAAAAATTATCCGCAACCCGTCAATAATATCCATCCCATCCAAGAATTCTACAGATATCAAAAATAGTGGTTGGTCTAGACCTTCTTTAAAGAGCCTATATAATTGATGAATCAACTATTATACCATATCATGAGATTATGTGACCCAAAAATTAATCCTTTTGCAACCAATATCCACCCATGGTAAATATTGCATAAAACTTATCCTGCCTTAGGGTCTTTAGTGAAATTATCAAGTGATTTCCATGCTCTTCCTCAATATTTGAATAGATAATAATATCATCTTTAAATACTACCACAAATAGTTCGAGATAATCTATGAATATTTTAGTCATTAATTCAATGAATATAGAAGGGAATTTGTAAGACCAAAAGGCATCAATATATATTCATAGTGACCATACCTTGTTCAAAATTACATCTTGGGTATACCCTCCTTATTGACCCTCAATTTATGATATCAATAATGATAGTTAATCATGAAAATGTATGCATCTCCACACAGTTGATCAAAAAAATTCATCAATATAGGGAATATCATACTTGTTCTTGATTGCGATCTTGTTCAAATCCCAATAATTAATAAGGAGTCACATTGATCCATATTTCCATTTATTATAATGAAATGGTTCACAACATGGTGAAACACTTGGATGAATGAATCCCTTATCAATATTTTCTTGGAGTTACTTATTTAATTCCTACAACTCAATCAGGGCTATTCTATATAGAATCTATGAAATTAGTGTGGAACTATTTACAAGTTATAACAAGAAATCAACATAAAATTTTGGTGGAAGACTAGGAATATCTTCTAGAAAGGCATCCAAAAAATCCCAAATAATAGGCATATCATTGATGTTGATCTTCTCCAAAAACATTTGAGATAAACAACCATTTTGAATAGGAATTAAGAACTATACACTTATTGTAATATCCACAGTATGTTCAGATATATCATCATAGTAATGGATGATCATTGGAGGGTATGAAATATGAAATGTATCTTTTATTCCTTAACAATTGATGATGGGCTTATTCAATGAAAATAAGTCCATGCTAAGGTGAAATCAAATTCTACCAATGGAATAATTTCAATATTTAATGGAAAAACATACCCAATAACTTCTACCAGAGAGGAATCATAGACTTGAGATGAAATCATCATAACATTAGGGGTTTGAATAGCTAATTCTACCTATATTTACTTTTGGAGGAATCTTATTACCCCTACAAAATTCATTAGATTTGAATGAGTGGGTATATGCAGAATGAAATATGACATTAGTAGTTCTAGAGTGGATGGAAAATGTTCCTTTCCTAACACTACTATCACAACTCCCATGAAAGATATAAATTGAATGTGATTTCACCTTATCTAATTGCTTAATAGGTTGGTGACGTCAATCGTCAAAACTAACCCTTGGGTTTGGGAAATGGTTTGAAACATTCACATTCTCTTTATACATGAAGCACTGTATTGTGGTTGGTGAAATCTATGTGAACTTTTTTCATTATCATTTTGAGCAAACAACTTCCCATCACATAGCTAATCAATTTCCCAATGGCCTTCCCTTCTACACATAATAAATTTATTAGACCCCCTATGGAAATTCAATTCACTCTTTTTCCCATACTCATACGATAACGGGAAGTTCAACATCTTTTATCTGTGGTTTTTAGTGTTTCATCTAACATATAAATTCATCTTCATCGCAAATCCATGACATTAATATGTGACATCTACCTCCATTTAAATATGGATTTCACAATGTACAATATCTTTATAAATACTAATATCTCTTATGGAAAATGCCATTCTGAATCTTGGCCTTAATCAACCAGTGATACTATAAATTTACTTCTAGGTATGATGATAATTAATGTAGAATACCTCACATGTCTCTTAATATTAGCCTCATATGTACCAAAAAACTCATTATATCTTTGATTTAACTAATGGATCTCTTTCTCCATCATGGGAAGAAGAATTAGAGGAACATAATAATTGAAGAATAGTTTCCTGAAATCATCCCAACCCATGGATTCAATATTTTTATGCTAACTAATATTATATATTCAATTCCACTTGTGATACACTTGACCTTTTAACTGATAAACAACTAGAATGACTTTCTCATGCTTTATACACTGAATAAGATATAATGTATATTAAATGGTACTAATCCATTATTCAGTTAAAAGTGGATTGAAAGACCCCCTTAAAGAAGGTGGATACAGCCTCATAAAAGTATCAAGATAATGTTTTTCACTCCTTTTCTCATTTGGATGTCTATAATGTTTCATAGGTTGAGAAAGCTTTGTGAGCATACAAATGATGTTTTTCATTCCATCTACCAAATATTCCAGTTGTTCTCTATTAAAATCATTTCATTTTCAATTGCAATAACCTTTAATGTGGTTCATTCAGGTTTCACCCACTGACTAAAAAAATCATATAGTAAGAAATAATTATCTTAATGATGAAACACATAATAATGAAAAAACAAATATAGGATATCAAAATTTTCACACTGCCCATAATGAATTAAACATTAGGTTTATCCTAGTTTATTCATATTTAACATAGGATTAAATCAATCATAATTGTTCATGAATATTTTGTAAATTCCCAAAGCATATCCAGTAGGATTGTTAAACCAGTTCTGCAGCAAGGCCCATTTTAATTTACCATATTTCCTTAAGACAAGCCCAAAACATCATGTCAGAGTTTTTACCCCTAGGTACATCTTTTCCAGAGCCACAAAAATGTGTAGTATATAGTTTAGGAATTATTTCTAGGACACCACTCATTTCATCCTTCAATAAAATTCCAAGACATTTCTATATACTTTGACTCATATCTATACTTATCCTTAAACATGTCCATTGTTTTTTCACAAAGGTTTTCCAATCCTATTTTATAAAGGATAAAAAACCTCTATTTGATACAAACTATAGAAACCCTCACTATAAAATCATTAACATTACATAACTTTTTCAGAATACTTTAACATTATACAAATAGACTGAAGAAGACCGTACTAGTCTAAAGCCTTTCAAAAATGAAATACATAAACACTAGTACACCAATGAGTTATATTATCTCTTACCAGGTTCTTCATGACTTTCATCCTTCTTAGGAATATTAAACAGAGTACATATCTTCATAACATGAGGAAGGAATTATAAAAATGTGTGCGCTCAAATACTCGGTAAGGGTAAACAAGGGAACATGTAAGCCAAATAGTGAGTGTAAGGGTTTGAGAACTAGATCATGAAGATAGAAGATCATATCACACATCTTAAATATCATAACAGATATCACAACATAATGATTGTAAATTCATAATAAATGATTCATAATGAAATAAAGAGCATATTCCATGAAAGAGTAACATAGGAATACAAAATGTAATTAGGGAGACACATAAGCATATAATGATTTTTGTAGTACCCAAGGAATAACATCCATGTCCTTCATACTGTACGAATTCCTTTACTAAATCAGGTGAACCCCCATTACAGCTCTATATTACTGAACTGAGTAAGAACTCATTCCAACTTTGTATTATTGAACCATGTAAACCCCCATTATAGACATATTTTATTGAATCGAATAAAGCCCCATTCCGGACAAATATTACTGAACTGAGTGAATCCTTATTCTAGACCTGTCTATCCCAGGAGATATCAATCATTACCCAATGCACTAGATGGAGATTTAGGTCTCACACATCACATAATGAAATCACACATACATCTTCCAAAAGATCATAAATTAACATATCATAACCCATGAAATGAAAAAGGTATCATAATAATCTAATAATATCATAACATATAGAAAGGGAACTGTTTCATAATCATTTAATCATAATCATAACCCATGAAATGAAGTGGGGTTCAAAAGAATATAAAATGTGAAAGAGAAATGAGTTTAATAAAATCATTCCATCAAAACACAATCCATTCATAGAAAAAATATAAAAGGAGATATTGAATAATTCTCTATAAAGGAATGATAAAAAACCATTAGATGTTATCTTAAATTGGAAATAATTTATGAGAGATATTTTAAAATCACTTCTTGAGGAAAAATAACCTTTCTTCTTTGATAAATTATTTTTTTGACATAAAACCTTTCGAAAACCGTTTTATTTGAAAAATGATTAGAATGAATATAAAGTAATATTTTTTAAAAAAATAAAACTTTTTAAAAATACATTTTCCCTTGATAATTATCTTCAAGGAAATTTTTAAAACATTTCTGGAAACACAGGTTTTAAATAAAATATATTTCCAAAAAAAGAAATAGACAATCATATTTTACATAAAAAAAATATCTTTAGTACCAAAGAGTGTAAAAATTGTAAAAACACATTATAATATCTTGAATAAATAGGGGATATTTTAAATCATGAATATTTTTTCGATATGGATCATAACATTTTATAAATTCAATCTTAAACATATATAATCTCCAAAATTGATGAGATTGTCTCAATAAAATCTAATAACTTGGTGACTTGGGATCATACTCTACATGTAAGAAAAGAAAATAACATGAATCATAATTTATCATTAAAAGAAGTATATTCGTGAATGAAATTTTAAAATTTATGTATATATGCATTGAAAAAGTGTTTATGCGCATGACAAAGCATGAGTCTCAAAGAAAGCCAATTGGGAGAAAATAGTTTTATCGATTTGGTAAATTTTAGAACTTAAACCCTATATAAGAAGGATAATAAAACGAAATTTTGAATATCCATAATTTGATTTATAGGATAAAAATAATACAATAATGTTCATTATATACACCACACAAAAGGAATGAGTAGCGAACATAACATGTATCTCTAAGAAATTAAAAGTGAGATAAACTCCCAATACCTTGTGTATTTACTCTCTATGTACTCCTACAAGATTCCTGTGTAACAAAAATAAGTTTTTTATACACATTTTAAATAATAATCTTCTTATATATATTATAATATATTCTTTTAAAATGACATTATATTACCTGCTAGTTAATGATCTCATGTTAATGATACACTTTGAGTAATTTTCTATTTGTACATCACATGCATATTAATTTGTAATATCATTGATACTTATTATTATATAATAATTAAAAAATGTAGAATATGATATAAATATAACATATATACATTATATTTATATTATAATAATCTATATCATAATGTTGTTTGTAATGGAACGCACCATTCATAGAGAGAGTAAGTTGTATGTATCCATGAACGCTTTTTTGTATTTTTATTACTGTATTAAATTAATGTATGTAAATGAAATATGTATATATATATATATTTTTTATATAATTAGTAAAGTAGAATTACTATACAATATATATAATATAATTTTCTTAAACCAACCCTTAATACATTTTATGTGGTGTGTGAATGAATTACATAACATTGAGGGGTTGTAGTTCACACTTCCTCAAATGAGATTATCATATTAACACCAAATGGACAGTAAAAATTTGTGTGTTTTAAAAGGAATATATAAGATTAAATAGATAGTAAATATAATATAATACATATATAAAACTTTTTTCTATCAAAATTTTTTCCATGATTGGCGGTGAAGGTGAAATGGAAAATCATCATTGCACGAGGCACTAGCTCACCGTACACAGAACCAATATGTTCATCATCCATTAGATGGATGTGTCTTCAATTGTATCATTGAAAATATTAAAAATAGAATCAAAATTACATATTGTTTACTGGTTTTAACAAACAAGAATGTAATAAATATAGTGGAGGGGTCGATAAGGAAAATAAATTAAATGTGATTGAGAGAAGATGTTACCTCTTAATCAGGTAACTCCTTTTGGTTTATTCCAAAAGCACTACTAGAGAATCCTTATCCGTGAGGGGATAATTAAATGTATAATATGATGATTTTTGGAAGGATACCTTTTGATATCATGAAAGATCATAAAAGGATTAAGAGGTGTGATGAATGGGTAGAGGTGGCGGCCTTTAATTGGGAAAGAAAAAGACTTATTTACAATTTTGAGAAACATGTTTGATGTGAACATGTTCATACTTAAAAAATTATTAAAATACAAAAAAAAATATTTTATGGTTTATGGTCTAAATAGGGAAAAAATATTTACGTTGTAAAAGTTTCTATGTCATTTGGGACCTTATGTTTACGGTTTATTCGCCAATTAAGCTTAATTTGGCCTTAACTACTATGATTAATTTTAAACACTCTTACTAATTATTTTGGTAAAACATTAATGTGATATTACTAAATTATAAAAAATAGACTGAATAAAATTGTTTATGTTGGATTTTTAAAATTTTCTTTATTGAAGCATAAAAAATATATTAGTGTTATTCCTGTCAACAGAATGAAGTAATTGGTTTTTAATATTGGAAAACATTAAACATTTTGTTAATATTTTATAATCAGTTTCTGAGTGAAGTTGACTCTAATGAAGTTAATTCATATATTATATGTAATATTCGACTAATTATACAATAAATCTAATTTATAATATCATTTTTCATAAAAAATTTATTAGAAAAATAGTGGGTTTTAACTAAAATCCAGAGTTTTAACTATTCATAAAAAATGAAATTTCTCAGAAAAAAACCCAAAAATTTACTGTAAGAGAACTTCAAAATTCTAAATTCAAAAATGAAGTTTATTTTACCAAAATAAATTTCTATATGTGTCTATATTTACCATCATTATTTGAATCAATTCATTCAAGAAAATTTTGTTTTTAAAAATAAAATGGAATTCACAAAAAATAATATCTTTTATTATCAAAACATTATATATATATATATATAAAATTATAAAAAATATTAGAAAATTAATTATTAAAATTAATATTAAAAATTTTAATGGATAGTTTATAATTACCTTATTCTAATATTTAAAATAAAAAAATGGATGTTTCATTGAAACTTAGTGTAGTGTGTACCAAACCCAAACTCAGTGTTGAATGCATCGTTCACAAGTCGGTAGTGTGTGTAATGTACACGAAGTCAGTGTTCCATGTGAAATGAATTTTTAACTCATTTCATTGCATGAAATAAATGAGAATTTGAATTTATTAAAAACTGATCTATAAAAACTCATTGTGTTATAATCAATGCTAGTAATAGCACTGATATATCTATCATTAATCAGCTCTAATTCAGTGATCATAAATGGTAGATTTATCACTACTTTTATATTACATGGATAAAGTCCCCCTTTTATTATCACTTACTTTTTGTGTTAATAAAAGTCGGCACATCCCATGCTCGGATCTATGGTATTGTGGGTTTATGAAGATACGCATGAGAAAATTTGTCACCACAATATTGTGATTCTAATTCTAGTGGGAATGGTGATAGTAATTATATCCTTGTGAGAAATAGGGAGTGTGAAAGAGTGATAGGTAAACTATGGTGTGTTAATTTTTAATGGTTTTTTGATAGAATTATAAATACAATCAGGTTCATGGCCTTTTAAAAAAATGGATCTAAGAATCAAGAACCCTGTTCACACGTCCTCAATAATTTTTAATTAAGAAATCATCAATAATTATAAATACTAATTATATATAAATACATATAAATTTTGAAATCCTCAATATGTATAAAATATGAATAGACAAAAATATATATTGATTAAATAATAAAAAATATTAATAACAGAGTTCATTCCCATTTTTATCGACTGACCTGATTCAGGACGCACTGCTCAATCGCTACTAGTGTTTGTTTATCAATTATTGCAATAGGTCCAAACATCCAAATTTGTTTCCAACTAAATATGTCAATATATTAATATCTTCACATTATAATACAAAATATTCATTCTTCTTCCTACCCTATATATTAACAAGAAGTAAAAAATTTATAGGTAAAAGGGTATCGGTTCATACATAAGAAATAATTCATCCATTATTTCACTCTAAGTCCATCATAGCCATAAATAGTAAATAAATAAAGGATTTTATTTGGTAAATAATGTATTACTTTTCCAACTGATCATGATACCACATGAAATGATAAATCAATTTCATATCATCCTGGGTAATACAATTTTATTTCATGATGGAGGTAATAAATGAGACATAAAGCTTTTATTATAACAATTAACCTAAATCGCATGCACTCACATTAATAAATAAGTCAAAAAACTCAATTTCAATTATAAGGATATGCGGCCTTGGAAAACATCCATACTTCACCTTTTATTATGTTATTAATTAATTCAATTAGAAACCCTTTTTATTGAGATTATTTTTTTGATAATAAAAAAAGGATATTGAGGAAAATATACCCCTTCTAATAACATGATCTTCATGAACATTCCAGAATAATGGTATTTGATTATAATTGATATAATAATACATTATGCACCTTCATATTTCTTTAATTACCTACCCCTCAATGGAAACATGGATAGAAATATTTGTAATGGTGGATCTCTTCACTAATGGTTTTCAATATTTTTTAATATAGGGAATACACCAGAATTCATCTTCAACTTATGAAACTTCATATTTGAGAACTTATATAACTTCACTAAGGATAATCATATTAAATACTTACTCATCATAAATCAAAGAAATACGATCAATCCATGGTAAAATATTCATTATAATTACTGTCTTGTATATGATAACACGTTCTTAAAATTTATCAATGATGTCCCTCTTTATTATCTGTATTTGAAAACCAATTGAAAAATAATTCAAGGATGATAACTTATTCATATTTGTGATCAATAATTGATATCACTTGGTTCTTTTCATGTTACCCCCTTATAATTTTGTTTACAGTCAATTCCTTACATCATTAGAATAGATAAAATAAAATATTATTATAGAAATATAGTGGATCTTCCTAACTTATGAATGTGAATAGTAAAGTTGTGTTTTTTTATAAACTATGTTGGTGAAATTACACTAGTATTCTTGATTTCATATCTGAACATCAATTCTGATTTATATTGGTGTAGTTGGGTTCTATTCACACTACGTTCTGATTTTTTTGTGGGGATGTTTTTTCCATATTTTCCTTAATGGATGATGCAATGTTAACCTTCTTAAGGATTTTTTCTTATTCTATTTTAATAAAAAATTAAACTTCTTCATAATGTCCATAATTTTCACATATCTCATATAGAACATATTTATCCAAAAAGTTATCTTTTTATTCTGATTGATTATATGGGCTTCTATTACCAATTTTGGGGCTATTTGTGGGGAGATAGCTTCCAAATTCTTTTCTTATGCACATTAGTCTTGGTTGTAGGATTCTAAACACCTTTCTATTTCCATAATTGTATATATTTTGTTCTATAATATACACAATTCATTATAAATTTTTTTGAAACTTTATTACCTAATGATATGAATGGTCGCATTTTCTTCATAGATGCATGAGATAGATCATTGAATAAAATATAGATATTTTTATCACAATATAGAGGTATTTTAAACATAAAATCATCAAATAAAAACTGTGTACCATTATAAATTATCACCCTATATTATAAGTATGAAAATTTAGACTTTTAGAATTGTCCAAATAAACTTATAATTTCATACATATCATATTGTGTCTCATCCGATCTTCAATCATAATCACCAAATTTTAAAAAAATATCCATTATTCATTAAAATTATTCTTCATGCAACTTATTTTTAAACAAAGATTCATGTTCGTTGATCTTCTAGTATTTTACATCCAATTTCAGATTGATAATTTATTATGTACGACTCATTTAAGAGATGGAGGAAAGGTATAGGGTTTCTCCAATGAATATCGTAGATAGAAGACCCTTAAATCACCCAAGGGTTTTAACAGTTACTCGTATGACTCGAATCATTCTTTATTTTGGGAAATCTCATATACATTGATGAAATATATAAATATTTATCCTTTTATGGTTCCATTTTATGATCATTCATTTATCTAATACATAGGTCTTCAAAAATGGTAGTTTAGTAAAGTGAAGATGCTCATGTTGTTGCTTTATATAGGGATTTTTTTAGAAAGGATAGATATCTATAATAATTTTTTCATATCTCATATCACTTTATCGAAAGTCAGGAATATTTTTAAGGTCATAGATCTTGTTAATTAATTTGCTAACATTTGTAAATTTAAAAATGTAAAATGTGTTTCTAGTGGTCATGGATTCTTCAATATTCTATTCCCATCTATGGAATTGAAAAAATGAGTGTGGAGTTTTGGATTAATTAACATTGAATAGGGTATTATTATACTTCATGAACGGAATTTGAAACTCAACTTAATTTATTTTAAAGAAACTTGTTCCCAAATATGTAAAAAAATACATGGGATAAATTGGGTTCTTTGGAAACTAGAAATTATTTTTGATATTTCTTCAACAATAGGTACTCAAATTCCGATGGACCCTACCACATATTTGGTTAGTTTTTGTGATTTTTCTCTTATTTTAAATGAAGTTGGTCTATTCTCAAACCTAATTGATAAAGTCATGCTATACATGCCTTAGGGTGAAATAAATATCAGAATGGAATATGAGAAGAATCCCCCTTTTTTATGCTTTCCAAATAATTGGCCACTAATGGGATAATTGTAGAAGTGAACTATTGTGATCAACTATCAAACAAAAGTCCCTGACACATAGAATAGTAGAAGGACTAGAAAAGCTAATATCCAGCATGCTAAGACTGTAGTTGCTTCTCAGTTTCAATTTCTAGATATCATAATCCAAATATGGGACATATTATTGGACATGTTGACACATTCAATTATCATGATGGATGTAAAGATGACATGACCTAGCCCACTACATTTCTAAGAAATAGAAAGAAGATGGTTTCACCTTTTTTTTAGGTGGATAATCCCAAGTTATCCTTTGATTATATAGATGAGGATGGTCTTCTCCTGGGATTTCCATTAAAATATTCCCTGGCTAAAGGAATTAGGGGTGATGATTATGGTGACGAATCAACTAACAGTCAAGAATACAAGGATGTCTCTATACGAAATGAGATTTAATTTAATTTGAGGAAAGAGAATAAAATGGATTCCTCTAGCTACAGGGGGAAGACCAAATTAGAAGCTGCCTCGAAAAATATACCCTCTAGTTATCCTCATCATAAATGTAAACATGGTCTTGTAATAGACTATGGTAACTCTTTTCAGAAAAAATTAAAAGAACATGGAGATCATTTGTTTCCACCATGAGTCATGACTTAAAAAGAATTAGAGACATCCTCCTCACATACTAATGTCTCAGGATAGGCATGAGGCCATTTAGAGGATGTCATATCATTATTAAATCCCATGGATAAAGAGTTAACCCATGTGAATGGCCCACCTTAATTGAAGGTGTAGAACCCTCGTGATTTTGGATCTAGTAAGTGCATGTATGTCCCTTCTATCTCTTAAGGTGTTAAAATTTATCTATTTTACAAGAAATAATCCGGTTTGTTCATATTAAGGTAGAAGACCCCCTTTTAAAGAAATACTAGTACCTTCTATTTTTCAAAGTGTTGCTACTCCTGTCTAGCGCACAGATAATTAGCAAGTTTCTATTAATGGAATATTAAATGAAATTATGATCTTAAAAGAACATGATCTGTAAGATCTCAATGAAAATGGTTGGGTTCTCTGAATTGACTATCACTGGGAAATCAGTCTTAATGTATCTTGGGAATGATAATTTGTGAACAATGAAAGATAAACATCTTGTAATGGTATCTACTCAAATTTTTTATTGACCTTCTTGTATCTGGTAGAGGTGGTGAGGATTTTCAAAATAATGCATGTGTATTTGTAACTGATGAGATAACAGATATTGATGATGCTAAATTTCTTGATGATAGAGGGGGATAGTTGATGCATCCCAAAAAATAGAGAAGAGGGCAGAATCCTCTTGGGAGGGGTGAATTCTCCCCTCATCACAAACTGAGCATTCAAACTAAGGTTTCCTTACTATTTTTTCATTATCCTTAATTTATGTTTTTGATTCTTCATATATATTTTTATACCATTTAAAATATATTGAAGAGTCCAATCTGCCTCACCCTTTTAAAAAACATCCAATTTCAAATCATTAAGATCAATAATAATTTCAAGATTTCCTTAATTAATGGTTCTTTTCAGCTAATTTTTTTTTGTATTCAAAATAATAAATATTAATAATAAATATTAATTAATTTAATAATATTATTTATTATACATATATATATAATAAAAATCAGCATTATTTCGAATAAAAAGTAGTAATTAATGATTTTGGTAGTTAATTTGATAATAATAAAGCACTTATTAACCAAAATATCAACACTCTATAATTGATAATAGTAAATCAAATACAACATATCATCTATATAATATCATTATATTATATTTCTAGGGATCATATGATCCTATGTCTCCAATCTAGGTGTGTATAGGTTGTATCAACACCATGTATGTCTACGTCTCTAATTTGAGGTATACTGCTCATGTATATCATCATCAAAAACCACCTCAACATCCTCATATATTAATGGTATTGAATGTAATGTCTCACCACCTATACCCTATCCCACCTATAATGAAAGTGGATGTTGGCTAGAAATCTTTATAATAAATTATGAAATTGGATGCTCATTGGAACTCTAATTAATATATAATGAATATGGTTATTGTGTTGTTGGTGTCTACAAAGAATGGATTAATAAAGAGTCCAATTGAGATTAGTCAACGTCTATATTTATTTTTGGCTACGTATGAGAAGCTGGAGTGGTGTCTGGATGATCATTATGAACACCCTCATCTAGTGCAACAATAGTATCTATAACATGGTTATCACCACCTGGTATATCTATATCATGAACAACAACCTCAGCATCCAGTGGTGGATCAGAGTAAATGACATGATAAATCTCGTTCATAGAAGGATTCAACACTTCCACATCCCTATGAAAATATATTTGTTCAAAATCACATCCCTCTACTATATCAGAGATGTGAAGGGGGTGAGTGATACAAGAATCTTGTGAAAAAAATTATATTGTTTAGTATTGTTAATGAAAAATCTATTCAATAGTGGAAGGAAGAACGAATACCAGATCATGAAATCCCCATCCATGTCATGTCATAAATATTTCTAATGATATTCAGTAACCTGATGCATAATCCAACAGTTCTAATAAAGTAAAACTTATTATACATATCCCTTATTACACAGACTCCTATCATATATCCCATAGATCAATATATCTTTCATGTTACCCCCTCCATTCAATATATCTCTTCCTTGACCTGTATAGTGAATGTAGTGAAGGTAATAGATAATGTAGGTTATGAATGGGATGAAGGAATCCAAAATGAATCATAACTCTCTCAGTCTATTTCCACTAAAAAAGAAAATGAATCAATGGAACCATGCTAGATTTGGGAGAAAGAATCACCATACTATACTATGGAAGACTTTGGATGATATCATCAGAATATGAAATCCATGTAATATTAAAACATTGATGAATATTCAATTAAAAAATTTAGAGATGTAAATTCAAGAATAATGATGCAACAATATAAATAGTAATCACTTACATATTCTGGAAGAAGACTATCAAGAATAATTCTATAGGTGTGGATCTCATGTCTGGCAATATTTGAATACTGATGTGTGTGACTCCTCATTTAGATAACATTATTATATATATATTTTATAATATAAATTTATACAATTATGTTTGGGATTAGAATGATGGAATAACATACAATCATCCATGCGGAGTCTCTGCTACAATGTGTGAAACCTTTGGAGTATGAGCATGTGGTGCTAAGCGAGGGATGCACTCCCATACCCACATCTATAGAAGAATAAAACATCATATGATATACATCTTATCAAAGTTACATGTGATTCATAATGACATATATGTATATACAAGACATGAAAACCCCCAAAAATTCCAGGATGCCTAGTCCAAATCCTCAAGTAAAGGTAAATTTATCAGATTTAAAAATGTTGAGGAGTGATCAATGGATATCATGCCACCGATCAGCCTCAAAATATAATCATGTGAAATTGTAGCATGGCGATCTCATTGGAATCATCTACTAGATATATGATGTTATATCATAACAAGGGAATTTGTTATCTACTACGGATGATGGACATTCCATCATCATGGAACTCAATGACCAGTAATCATTGAACAATCTTGAACCAATCTATTCCAACTCGACTTGTCACAACCGCACCATCGGTGGAGAGGCACAACATAATGGAAACATCCTATAGTGTAATACTTATCTCCCCCTCTAAAAAATGAAATTTATGTGACTATGGTCTCTATAATTATATGATCGAAGAAATGACCAAATGGATGAGAATGGTTAAGTGGCACATTTCTACTCCATAGATCCCATCCTGATGAAGATGGGGGTTATAGTGGGAGGTGGTGCATAATTATGGTAATGTTGAGATATATGTACACTTAAATGAGGCACTAGATATCCCTCCAAAACAAGTCATGAAACATGAGTATCAATGGATGTGAGTATTGGTGGACCTTCTATCACTAAAATATTCTATCACTGTTACTTTTTGAATAGTGAATTCAATAAAAATATTAATAATTTTTAAAGAAAAATATAACAAGAAAAATATGGTAGATATATAGTATTTATAATTCATCATTATGATGACAAAGTGATATAAAAATATGTGTGGGCGGTGTTATAGGTTTACTCTATAAATTTCTTAATTTATTGATCTCTAATGAAGTATAATTTATTATAATTTTTTATATAAATCTGTAATAATGAAAACCCAAAATTGGACATGTGGATGACATATATATTAATTTTCATTGTATGTTTATTTTTTTAATAGTTATAGTATCACCAATTTATTTTTGATCGAAATCAAAAGTGAAAAAAAACAAATATGAAATAAGTTATAACTGAAGAAATTCATAAATAACATGATTCATTATAGAAATACATATATATGAAACAAAATATACACACTCATAATAAAAGACACAATCTCTTTATGGTATGATGGGAAGTGGTGCTCTGCCCTACCACTTGCGGACATCTCTTATGAGTAAGCCCTTCTACGTGTCAAATGATGCTTTGTATTCCCCCTCCCCATTTTCATATCCAGTCCATCTCATTTCAAATTTGAGTAGTCATTACTCATCCCAAGAATCCCAAACTGGTAGTATGAATGCAATAATTTAAAAATTAATTGAAATTTAGTGAAACATAAATGAAAAAAACAACAGAACAATACTTTAAATAATAGGGATGATAGATGGAATATCAACATGTAGTGGGATAGAATGAATGTCACCAACTAGCATCCAATATGAACTATAAAAGTTAATTAAATTTCTCATGTGATACAAGGGGTAAACATAGGGATATTAAGATATTTTTATCGAACCACAAGCTAAAACAACATGTGCACATGGATATCTCAATGCATACATGTTGCATCAATCCTAATAACTATTACCAAAATGAGAACAACAACATGACCACTTGTGCATGTTGTCCGGTCATAGAACTATCTTACCTAGAATCTCCTCTTTTCCCAATCAACGGTTATAACACTCCGGCATGAATCCTCCATTAGTATTTGATCAATGTGACTTTAGAAATGCAGATTAAAATACATTCAATTTTCATCCTCTAAAAGGACTTTTGGAACCACTCAACAAAGTTATGCACTCATCTATAAAATGTCCCTTAAACTACCACTATGATTTGTAGATTTTTCAACCCCATTAAGACTCCATTTTTTCACTCCACTATATTAGTGGTCATATGGCCATATCTCATTCCACTAGTAAATGTTAATGAAAAACATTCTTTGAAATATGCATCATATATTCATACACATATTCATTAGACCTTTGAATATCATCAAGACATTGATAATTCGATTCTTATTGGGGATCATATGCTGAAATAATATTATAATATTTTATTAAATAGTTTATTAAATTCACTTTCAAAAAATGTATGTTTAGAAAAACATACCCAAATTGATGATCACCTTCTTTATTGCATCATCTATGAAATGATTATCCACATTGAATTAAATATGTCTTACTAAATATCAATGTAAAGATTTCATTTTAATCCATAAAACCCCATCAATATATAAGAAATTAATAATTACATGATGGTGATTTCATATCAGACACTCTCTAATGTTTTGTTTGACATGAATGCGTACACATGAAAAAAAACTACCCCCATGATTCCAAATTATCATTTTCAACAATAGAAAATGCATTTTTTAGAGGTTCACAATTACCATCCTATCTAGAAGAAATATATAGAACACCTTTATACATGCCATAATTGAAAGATATGTTGATGTGAATAAATTGTTTACAATTGGGAAAAGTTGTGATGCATGTCCTGAATTCCCATAAAATCCTATTGAACATCACAATTTGTCAATCAAATCAGTGATTGGGGGACACATAGTCAAAATATCCAAATGATAAATAATATTATTTATTAGAGACAACAATTCCATATGATTTTGAAGAATTTCAAAAGATTCATCCCAATCACCATTCACTATGAAAACAGCCTTCTATTTTCCATTCAAATCTTTGTTTAGGATATCTTATAGTTAAAAAACTATTTATTTAATTATTTAACAAGAAAAATTGGAACATCATGACATGTTCATATCAACTCAAAAATAACAGTTGATATAAACTTTTCATGAAGTGAAGAGTGATCCGATGACAAGATCAGATCCACACAAGTGTCTGGTCCTTCCAATTTGGATATCTTTCAACAAGAAAAAAATAATCATATATTTCCCATAATAAAAATTTACATATTGGCCCATATTTTTCAAATCAAATGAGATATTTTTTTTAATTGGTTCATCAATCACAAATGTGAAATTCCACTCTATGAGTAATTTTTATCAATTTTTTCATGGAATATTAACATTCAAAATCCAACTAGAAATTGATGGCATTATCACTTGATATATATCCATTACCTATAAGGATAAGGAAATATAAAGTGGGTGAAATGAAATACCAATCAAAAGGTTTTTCATGTGACATTCCTCCAACTATGGTACTCAATACTAAAGAATGATTACCACTATCAGGTGGATGTAGTGGATGTTGGCCTCTCATAGTAACCTCATAAGTTTATTCTCCATTTCACCCTACCATGTATTCTTTTCTCTCATAGGAACCTCAGATGGTTCATTTCCCACAATCATTTTATTCCTCAATAGATACTTCATCCTCCAAAAAACATTAATTCATTATATAAGCGGTATGCAAAGGGATACCCCAAACAATTCCATCCAAATTATGATTTCCTTCTTAAAATTTTGGATTTATCATAGGAGTCATACGGGGAGGAAATTAATATGAGTGTTGAAAGGGATAGACATCTACAAAGCTAAAAAACAAGGTTTTTTAGTATTTTGTTTCACCACATCAATATCACAAATCACCACATAAAATTACATCAAACCACTACTAAAATATTCTCTAGATAACAATGATTCAACCTTTCAATCCTCAATATCGACCAGAGGGTACTCAGTGTGCCATAAACATTTCAGATGTTGAATATGTCAATATGTAATTGATTTACATGATTGATCAGACCTCAGTTTTAACCAACCCTGAATCTTATTGCTAACTTCATAATCACAATGATTTTCCACTATTATAGGTGGAAAACTATAGCTAAAACACTGATAGGTTTAAATTACCTCACTATTTCAATATCTTTCTGCAGACATGATTACCTAGAAAAAAATAGTTAATATATTATTATAAACTATATGACTTATCCACATTAAAATTTGTGTATGTTATAGTTTAGAAAAGAATAATTTTGAGGATAATAAATAGTGATGTAGTTTTCCATAAAAAATTCAAATATATTATAAAAGATAAAATTTTAAAATGTCATGTATATCAATATAATAATAGTAAAATAGAGTGGTATATTTTCATAGGTCATTTTATTTACAATATTGAAGAAAATAGATACAAAAGTTGAATTTTCATTCAATTAATTGAAATTTAGACTATAATTTATTTAGCAATGTTTTAAAAAATACTGATGTTTATCCAATGAATCCACTTATAAACCTAGATATAATGTTCAAAAATCTCTATTTGTTTTAATAATGGGTTATGCATTATTGATTTTTAAGTTTTTATTTGGGTCTCATTACGTTTTTTTATGTTTGAACTTTTTATTTATTCTTGGTGAAAATTGAGTTTGAGGAAATTTAATAATTAATGATCCTTATAAAGATAACTGTTTCATTATTACGAAGCTAAGGAGTCATCATTACAAAATATAGAATTTCTAATTTTTTAAATGGACTCAACGATTAATAGATGCATTTATCCTTATAAAAGTATAAGATGATCCTTATGAAAATCATGAATGACTAATACACAGGTCCATAGTTGATGCATATGAAGTTCAGATTGATTCTTACAAGATAATACTTACGTTGATTGATCCTTTTTAGGGTCATCATAAAAATGAACCGTCATTATCAAGAATATATTTATAAATATTACTTCTTCATTATGGAAAACTACAGGAATATTTAATCAAATGTTATAAATTTTTATACCACATAATCAAATGATCCATAAATTTAAATTACATGTTAATAGATAACCATGTATTGATATTTAGACTTACATTGGATTTGTTTATCATTATTTGATAAACTAACAAAAACCTATCGGTGAATTACTAGAGTCTATATTATAAAATATTTCAGTAGCAGCTTGTCTCTTTACAAAATGTAAATCCTCTTGTCAAATTCCTCTTTTGGAATGTCAGTTCTCGACGAACTCTTCTTGAACACATCTTATAAAATGCCTTTTTTCTTCCAATTTTACACACATGTAAGTGAGAGGGTATAGGTCTATGAAATACATAAAATATTTTAGATGGGAATTTACATCCTTACATATTTATTGTGGGATGATTCACAAGTCATCAATGTGGAAAATAAAATGCAATTATTACAAATTCTATAACTGTATTCACCAAAAAGATATGAAATTTAAATTATGCATTGTTTGGTCATCTCAAGATCAGTCATCAAATAGTACTCTTAATATTTTATTCAATATAATTATTATGTTCTAAATATTATATATCATTACCTATTACTAGAGGAAATATATTTTAAAATCCACACATGTTTTCTAAAAAATAAACTTTTAAATGTGTGTATATATATACATATATTTAGTAATAAAATTTAATAAATGTTAAAAAATGTAATATAATTTACACTTACAAAACCACCATCACAATAATGTACACTTATGTTATTTTTAATTTTAAAAAATTACATGTGTATATATAATATTTTTTCATTCTACTTCATTACCAAATATAAGCAATAATATTACACTAAAGAATATTTATTTATAATTAATATTATTCTAATTTATTAATTAATATTATTATTTCTATTAAATAAAATTAATATACATTACAATTACATAAAAACCATGAAAATAATATAAACATACATAATTCTTAATATAATAAAATTACATATATATATAAATTTTTCTCATATTTGTTCATTCCAAAATTTAATTACATAGATTTCATATATTATTACATCAGATAATATTTTTTCAGATAATATAATTTAAAATTATTATTTATAAAAATTGTTTTTTAAACAATTAACAAAAAAATTCTATATATTTTTTAATAAATTTAAAGATGAAACTTAATATAACAGATATATTTTTAATAAATTATATAGCAGTAATAAAGAATAATATAATTAAATTTTTTATTAGATTAAAAATAAGGTATTGTTATTTGCATATAAATATATTTTTCTAAACACATAAATTTGAAACATATACATTTTAAAAAAATTATTATTTCCTTAAATATTAATCACATTTTAGCCACACCATATTAAAATTTCCTAAGAATTCAATATGAATTATTTCATACAAAAAACAATACCTCATTCTGAAATTAAATCACAAAAAAACTAATTTATTCATTCATATATGCGTTAATACATATTCCATTAATAAATATTACAAACACTAATTTCTACATCTATATAGTCATGCGTTATAAATTAAGTAAATAACACATAAAATATAATATATAAGCATAATTAAACAATTAAAATATTTAACATAAATTCTACCTTTTTGAAAGATTAAAATATTTGTTTATAATGATTTTATAAAGCTTTTAGCGAAAAAGAAGAGAAGAAAAATTATTTTTGGGGTGTGGTAGTGTCCCCTACTTTTAAAGAATTTGACCAGGCAAAGGAGTGATCCCCATTAACACCTCCTTCATGAATTTCAAGCAGAAAGATTGAATGGGTTTCACAAATGTCTGGAAGAAGAAACAGAAATGTAAACCTTTCCCACACTTCTTCATCAGATCAGAGAAGCATGAAATGGGTTCATGATTCTACGGTTCTAATATTTAAAATACTGAGGAACCTATCCATTTTATAAAGAAATTAAAAACCCAATAAAAAATATTTGTTGTGCTATTCTTAAAGATGTCATGCAGTAAAGTATGGTTGAAATAGTATGTACAAGATTCACATATAATGGATGTGTGAATTTTTTTGGGGTTGTTCAACTAATTAAATTTGATAGAACTATATAATTATAGTTGTTGTCATGGTAGTGCTTTAGTGTTAAAAAACAGATCTTCGATGGAGAGTGATAATAAGATAGATAGAGTCTTCTAAATTTTGGTCAATGACATGGATGGTCAATATGATGGATTACCCCTATTCATTGGATTTTTTCATGGTCTCATACTAGTCATTTGATACTCCTTATATCATGTTTTGGTGAAGGTCTTGGTTCGGGAAAAAGTCATTTAAAAAAACAATATTTTCATCCTAGATTTTAGAGGGAAGATCTGCTTATGAAAAGAAAATTACTAAAGTTATTTTGGTGAATATTTAATTCTATTTTAACCTCATTTAATAATGGAAAAACTATATTTTTAATCCTGGTGATTAGGCCATGTGAACAATGTGTTTTTATTAAAAAAAATTTTTTTCTCTTTTCCATTGGATGATTTTTTCTCCCCAATTCTACTGGAAAAATATATATGATATCGATATATTATAATCATGATACTTTATGGAATAATATGAAAACTTATTGTTTTAATGATAATATATCTATTTTGATCGATATTAATTTATTTTCATAAATATGGGTTATTTTGGATTATAAAAATTATTATGGGAATTGGTAAATGTTGCGTGAATGTTCTTTAAAATGTTATTTGATAAACCATGGATTTATCATGTGAATGTATAGTATAAACATTGGTTGGTTTTTTAAGCTCCACTAATCCGCATATTCCATTTAATAGTGTCTAAAAAGTCTTTTACCATTGCTAAAATTTCATATTAATCAAAAAACTACAAAGGGGTCCGCTTTATCAGTGCTATTTTGAGCACTGATAATGGGAGCCTTTATCAATGCCTGAAATTGTGCTGATAAAGGCATAGTAGGTTATAATGTGGTTTTAATATAATATAACACCCAATAAAAACCTGAATTCATATATTACAGACCCATAAAATAATTCTATATAGATTTAATAGACATCATGAATACAAAAAAATCCACCCATGATATATAAACAAATTCTATAAACATTCCAAATATTGTTTTATATAAATACATTTATAGTTACCGAACAAATAGTTAAAAAATAATGTTTCATCTATTTACACCCTTGATCCCCATCTCAAAAATTTCTTCCCATAGTATTAATTAATGAACAAATCATCTTAACTCAAGAAAAATATTCCTCCATTATAAAAAAACATGATGTTTGTAACACTATTATGAATTAAATTAAACCTTAATATGAAAAACTTCATTAATAAAATGTTAAATGTTTACAAAAAATACATATTTGGGGTTATACCGGTCTCACCATGCATCATATTGAGGTGGGGTTAATTATTACATGTCCCAAATGAGTTATGGATCCTTTTCAAAAAAAAAGTCAAAGAAATACAAATGTGTTTGCTCAGTTTTGTATATTTCTCTTATTCTTTTACTAAAATTAATATCAAATTTATAAAATGACACATTTAGATTTATATCGGTCACACCACACATTGTATTGTGGCGAGACTCACTCTTATATCTCATAAAATATTGATGGATCATTTTCCTAAAGTATCAGAACAATCTGATTGTGTTTCATTGGTTTTTAGTATGTTTGTTTGATTTTATTGTAAAAATGTGATTTCAATCAATGAATTTTGATTCATACCAGTTGTATCGTCCATCGGTTTGACATGATACTTGTTTATACACATCATAACTAACTTATGAATTGTTCTACTACATTATGAAGATAAATAGAGCATGTTTTATTGGTTTTCAGTGATTCATCCATTTTTGCTAAAATAAAAAAAAATTAATTGATAAGGGAGACTTTTAGTCATACTAGTGACACCATGCATCAAAATGAAGTGTTGTTTTTTCCTACACATCATAAATGACTAATGGGTAATTTTCATAAAGTATAAAAGAATTATTATTTTGTTTTTTTGGTTTTTCAATATTCCACTTGTTTTTTTACGTAAATTAATGTAAATTTAAAATAAATACACACACTTGGATTCATACCGATCACACCATGAATCTAATTGAGGTGAGTATGATTCCTACACATCAAAATGACATATAAATATTTATCCAAATGTATTAAAATAATCTGAATGCGTTCAGTATTCCAGTTGTGTTTTTTTTGTTCTAAAATGTCATTTTTAAACTCATATTTAACACTTATAGTCAAAATTATCACACCCAGCATTATAGTGTGGTATGATCAGACACTTTTAGTTTCTCTTATACCAACTAAATTGACCTAAACATTTCATACATATATATCACATCTTATTAGATAAATATTCCTTACCTAGCATAATGATCCATGTCAGAATAGTTTTGTTCTACTACTTTTGGAAATATGGAACCATAAATAACTAGTTCATAACAGTATCTCACTAAGTTATTCACTACTAGAAAAAATATTAGACATATAAATTTTAATAACATTCATAAAAACCCATGGATATAAAATATTAGAATGGGTGTTCATAAATTCCCAATATTGAACGACCCAAATTTTTATTATTAAAAATTTCTATTGATCTAATTAAATATTTTATTATGTAAAATGGTTATATAAAACATATGAACCTATATGGTTTTATGTTATTGTATTTTAAAATACCATTAATAATTGTGAATGTTGATAATATAGCCATTGAATAGTGATCACATTATTACTATAAATATAAGGCTTTAACAGTTTCAATTTACTAAGATAAAGGAAGTGATGCCCTCATCTAATAGAATTAATCTTTTCGAAGCCCATTTTTTGGAGCATATAAAGGAGGTAGCTTCATTGAGCTTAACTCTTGACCAATCACAAGGTGAGCTTCAACATGTTAAGCTCGAACAGAAGTACCTACAGGAGAAGTGGAAGATAGTAGATATTTCTACCCGAGCGATGTTATCCAATCCACCCCAAGAGATAGTCACCATCACACACATTAACCTTAGGTCTTATGCATTTTTTATAAGGGGTTATGTAAAAATACCCTAGCACTCTTATTATGTGCATTATTTTTGTACAAAATAATAAATATACATTCATTTTAAAATTGTCATGTTGTAAATAGTTTTTAAAGCATAAAATGAATTTTTAGTTAATATTCAGTTAAGAAATAAATTTTTATGAATTAATGTTTATTTAATTAAATAAAAATTTAAACAAATACTATTACTTTGTTATTTTTTTTAAATATTAATGGTCATATAATTTTTATGACCAAAATTTTTATTCTTTTTATGGTTTGAAAGTTGTTTCTGTCAAAACAAATGAGTTTTTTTGAAAAATGAAATTCACACATTTATAAATTAGTTAGATAGGAGGATTATTATTTTTGGATTCAGGATGTCAAAATTATATACTGGTGAATTTTTCATATTTTTCCCAAACAGATGAATCTTGGGGTAATATTTAAATACCTTTAAATATATACTATTTTTTATGACATCATAATAACCCAATAGTGATGTAATAAAATAATATAAATGGGTTGTTCGGCGAATATATGTTTCAGCTTTAAAATAATGTGATTTTAGTTTAGTTTTATTTATTTTATAATTCCTTATTGGACCCTCCAAGACTTAAAAAACATTTTTACATTTCAAAATGATTTCCTTGAGAGTGTGACTCACCTCAACATAAGAAAGCCTAATATTTTAATAAGTTCGGCCATTGGCATTATAAAATAATTTTTTGCACACCCCTTTTGAAAAAAATAATGTCCCAAAACCCTTGGTTGGATTGTGTTTTTTATTAGTTTAATGTGTAGGTTCCAAAACCTAAATAATAAAGAATTCCCACCCTCTTCCTATATAAACCCACCCAAGCTCTCACTTCCTCTTCCCTCGAAGCCTTTGATTCTCAAAAAACATCTTCCATTATCTCTCAAAAAATCCTCCCAATATTCCCTAATCTCCTAATAATCCTCTATTTAGCCTCTCCCAAACCTTTGTGATTACACTTCTATGTAATGGATTTCTTCCATTCACATTGATAACCAAATTTTATTAGGTTGGTATACCCTTTTTTCAATTATAAATGTTTAGGTACGATTTAACACCTCACCCATACTTCCCTTCTTATTTTTTAATGATCATAGACATATTTAACTCTCATTAATTCTTCTAATGTACTCTTGTTACCGTGACAAAATTTCGTAAGGAATTTCTCTCTCCTTATTTACATTCAAGAATTTCGTTTCTATTTTGAATCTAAATTCCATTTCATGTGTTGGGAAAAGTTTATATATGACCCCCTTACATTAAATTTTATTTAAATATAACTATAAACCGATTTATCACTCATTAATTATTTTTATGAATTATTATGTCACAACGTTAGGCTGCCGAAATTGCACTGCGATTTTCCAAGCCAATGTCATTGTGTAGTGAAAACCATGCCCATTTCTCTATCATGGATATTCCCTTTTATGGACATTCACTTATTGATTATATAGTTTCATGTATTAATTCCAAATTCTGTTATCATGTAATAAATGATTATGTTTAAGGAATCCATGTTGTATGATCTATGTGGCACCCTTGTGCATGAAATGAAATGATTAAGAATGGTGATCCCTGATAGAGTTCCAATGCATTTGGTAAAGATTAGTATAATGATATTTCAAGTGTAATGATTGTTTAATAATTCTAATTAATGTCAAATGAGATTTTACTTATTCTACATGTGTAATGAGCCTTGGCCCAAGCTAATATCTTGTTAAATGTTGATGTCACATTTCAATGTTATTATAATCTTATTATATCATGCCTTTATGTTCATGTTTCTCTTATGCTCCATTGATATCCATATTTCCTATAATGTATTATTTATTTCATGTTATGAATTTTATAATCCCTTAATGGAATTTTTGGATCACTCTTTTCACATGTATGTCCTCATATTATCCCATTCAATGTTAAATATGAGGGAATATTGTGATCACATAAAAGAAGTTTTCAATAAAGATGTTGGGTTTTATGATCTATGTTGTTATGTAAAGTTCATAATTTTCAAGAAACTAGAACTCTCAATCCTCATAATTTTATTAAGTTTAGTTATATATAATAAATCACGTTTATGTGTGTAATATATAGGAGGGTTGTTGTAGTTGTTATCAAAAGACATGTTTAGTTATTTTTGGGATTGGGATTAGAAAACCCAAGTAAAATCCTTAGAGAGAAGACTAAGTATAATAAAAAAATCCCTAAATTTTATTGAGTATTGAGTAAGTGGGATATCAAGAAAATATATCCCGGTCTGGATATGAGTAGGTATATTTGGCTCTAGCATTGGTGTATCTAGGGGTAAACCCTAAAAACACCATTTTTAGATAGACTCGAATGGGAAAATCTTCACGAAAATGGGCCTAGTAGAACTCTTGGTTATGAAACTCCAAGGGGATATGCTTTGGTATATTAATAATCATAGTGTGATCCATTATTAAGGGAATTAAAAGAACACCCCCAGAAATATATGTTGGGAATTAGATCATGGATAACATATATTTGAGACTATAAATTCATAAGTTAAGAAAATAAAAGTAATTTATATGTTATCATTTTTTGTATTTGAATTAACATTATGTGTTACCCAAAAATTTCCTTTTATTCTAGCCAATGGCCTGAAATAGGAGAACATAGGCTGAAAATCGATGCAAAGATCAATGTGATGACAGTTCTAATGAAATTCCCATATGATGGGAGTGTGAATCGCGAACATTGTCACAATACACTGTCATTTAAATCATGTTTTGAATAAAAACATAGGTCGAGAGGAACTTTCACCCCCCCAATAAAGTACAAGTCCCAATAGAGAGCTTCATTATTCAAATGCCTCCTACTTTTAATGGATAGTTTGATCCCACAATCGTTGAACAATGAATCAACTCCATTGAGATGATCTTCTCCATCATTCAATGTTCCGAACAAGAGAAGGTACATCTGGCTATTTATTGTATGGAGGGTGAAGCAGATCAATGGGGTATATTGATCAAAATTATGAATACTGAGGAGGAGATTGAAGAGTTTGAATGTATGGATTTCCAGAATTTTTTTTATAGATATTATCCTCACACCCTCTGACATAAGATGGAATTCTACTTACTTTACATCATGTAAAAAGACAAAAAATCCATTAGAGCATATGAGGAAAAAATCACAAGCATTTCAATATTTTCCTCCATCTATATCATTATCCCTAAATGTATAGTGGACCACTTCTTTTAAGGGATAAAACCTAGCCTATAGATATCCCAAGAGATCCGTTACATTGAGAGATATGAGAAAATTTTATGATATGCCCTAAAATTTTAAATGGAGGACAGTGAATCTCAGAGGTATTATGCAGATAATAAATAAAAAGTGGAATTTAATTATGAATGTCTGATGGATAAATCCAACCATGCTATGAAAATCAAGCACCCCAATTGCCAAATGTGTGGAAAATAGGACCCTAGATATTTCCTTTAGGGGATCAGAAATGATTTAGGTGTGGAAGAGAAGGGAACCTATCCATTATCTACCGACAAGAAAAACCTATGGTTGCTATAGAAGAGAGAAACTCTATGTTTGAACTTCAACAGAATGTTTATTACTTCAACAACAAAGAACTGAGGAACTAATCAAACCAGTTCCCTAATACAATGGTTTTTGGAGGCAACCAACAACCCCCAAGGAAGCAAGGTAGATATTTTGTCATTACTAATACCAAAGTGAACCCAAACCACGAAGTGGTGGTGGGTACATTAGTTATTTATTCCTAAATAGTGAACATTCTTTTTAATTCTGGTTCTATGCATTCTTTTATATCTCGAATGTTTAGTATAAAAATTACAACACCAAAAAAATCATTAAAGTAATTATTTCAATGAGAATAGAAAATGGTGAAATCATTAAATCCCATTAATTTAACTCCCCCCCTATCATAATTTGTTGAATAAACATTCTAGAAATCCTCGTTATACTCTCTCAGGTGTAATTTTTTGCAATTCTTAGCATTGATTGGAATTCCTTATTTAAAGCCAAAAAAAATTACCATGATAGGGAAATCAATCTCCATATGGATAATTGATCCCCATATTAATACAAGTGCAAGGAGGAGGATGAATATTTTTTTATCACCATCATCTCTTGTGTGGATATTACTACCCTATGATCATGTGAATCATATATAGATGAATTAGTATACAGAAGAAACCATCCTTGAAAACATGCCTATTGTGTGGTAATTCACTGAAGTGTTTCCTGATGAATCGCCTGGTCATCCTCCTAGAAGATATGTTCAATTATCAATTTATATTATACCTAGGTCTTGGAGAATATCCAAGACTCCGTATAGAATGGGTGTTGTGTAGCATGAGGTGCTGAAGTAACAACTAAAGGAGAATCTAGATAAAGGGTTTATACACCCATGTTCTTCACCATGGGGTGAACGAGTCCTCTTTGTCAAGAAGAAGGATGGGTCAATGTGACATTTCATTGATTATTATGAGATCAAAGAATTCATGATAAAGAACACGTATCCACTACCGCAAATTGATGACTTGTTAGATTAGCAACGTGGAGCACAATACTTCTCTAACATGGATCTGCGGTCATGATATTATAAATTAAGGGTGAAGATGAAGGATATCCCCAAGACATATTTTCATACAAGATACAGACATGATGAATTCATAGTAATTCTATTCAGACTCACTAATTCTCTATAAATCTTCATAGACTTGATGAATATAGTCTTTAGAGATTACCTTGACAGATTTGCAGAAGACTTTATAGATGATATTCTAATATACTCCAAAACACAAGAGGATCATGGGGCCATCTAAGCACTATACAAGAGAACTTATGAAAGGAGAACCTCATTGAAAAGTACAACAACTATGAGTTTTGGTTGAAGGAGGTCTCTTTCTTGGGTCATATCATCACGAGTAATGGATATCTATCGATCCCTACAATAAAGATAAAATTGATGGATGGTGAAGTCCAACATTACTGATAGATACCTATAACTTCTTGGGGTTAGTTGGATATTATCGCCGATTTGTGAGAAATTTCTCATGATTGTCAAACCCTCTTATTGAGATAACCTGGAAGGGAATGATGTTTTCTTGGAGTGATGAATGTGAAGAGAGCTTCAATGAGTTTAAAATAAGTCTTATCACTGTACTTGTTCTCACATTACCCCAAAGAGGATACCTATTTTCAGTATTTAGTGATTTTTTGAAGAAGGGCATGGGCTGTGTGTAGATGAAAAATTAAAAAGTCAATGCCAATGTTTCATAGAAATTGAAATTTCTTGAGAAGGAATATCCAACACGTGATTTAGATTTGTATGCAATAATATTATTTTTGAAAATTTAGTGGCATTATGTATTTGGGGATAAGTGTGAAATATATATGGATCACAAAAACCTCAATTACATATTCACACTGAATGAGTTGATCATGCGCCCCAGAAATGGTTAGATATAATCAATGACTACCACTTCTTAATCAATTACCACTCTGGGAAAGTGAACAAGGTGGAAGACACTCTAATTAGAAAGGTCCCAATGATTATATCATTAATGATAATTGAAAAGGATCCAATCTTTATATATTTGATTATGATGAACATGGGAATTATAAATAAGGGAACATCATCAATCCTTCCATAAATTATTTCTCAACTAGAACTTTTTGAAAGGATAAAGGATTCCAAAGAATATGAAGTGAGAATTCAAAAAAAAGTAGAAACTATAAAAAAATAAAATCCTCATAGTCTAATGTTAATGAAGATGGAATTTTGAGATTTGTAAAAGTACAATGTGTTCTATAAAATTTGGTGTTAAATAAATAACTTTTTGATGATGAAAATCATTCTAATTTCTCCATTCACCAAGGAAAAACAAAGATGTATTGAGATCTCTAAGAGCTTTAAAGGTGGGATAACATAAAGAAGTAAATTGATGAGTATACATCAATGTGTTCGATATGTAAGTAGGTGAAGGATTAGAGGAATAAGTCGAAGGGGATGATGAAACCATAACCTATTCCAACATGGAAATAAGAGAAAATCACAAAGGAATTTGTCACCAAACATCTATAGACATTGAAGGGAATCAATGATATCTAGGTTGTTGTGGATCTTCTTATATATATTTCACACTTCATTTCAATTTGAGAGGATTTATCATTGAATAAAATTTCATACATATATATCTGAGAAGTGTTAAGGCTGCATGGAGTACCACTATCAGTTATATCCGATCCAGATCCATGATTTACCTTTATGTTATGGAAGAGTCTTCAATATTCTCTAAATAGTGAGCTGAAATTTAATATGTCTTATCATTTTCCAACTGATGGCCAATATGAGTGGACTATCCAAACACATGAAGAAAAGTTGAGAGCATTATTGATGGAATGTAGAGGATGATGTAATCAATATCTTCCTCTGGTTGATTTATCTTACAATAATATTTTCCACTCAAGCATCTAAATGTCTCTTTATGAGGCCCTTAATGGGGTGAGGTGTCAAACACCGGCCTGTTGGAGTAAAGTTGGGGAGAAAAAACTCCTAGATATAGAAATGGTCAATGAAATATTAGAGAAGTTTAAGATCATCCAATAACACATTAAAGCTGATCAAAGTCGACAAAAGAGATATGCTAATAATCGTCGACCAGACCTGTAGTTTGATGTCAGAGGAAAGGTATTCCTCCCCAAATCATTATGTAAGTGGGTAATGAGATTGAGAATAAGGGAAAGATTAGTCCAAGGTACATTGGCCCATTTGAGAACATTGATCAAATTAGAGTAGTGGTCTATCGACTAACACTCCCATTGAACCTGTCTGATGTACATGATGTGTTCCATGTATTTATCTTGAGGATGTACATACATAATCCATCACATTTATTCAATCTATAGTTGGTACCATTTGATAATGAACTTTCGTATGAAGAGATTCCAGTGAATATCTTAGATCGTAGGGAAACAACTCTATGAAATAAGATAAAGTCCCTCATCAAGGTGTTTTGGAGAATCAAAATGTTTTAAGAAGCAACATGGGAATCAGAGGAAGTGATGAAGAAAATTTACCAACATCTATATTAGTGTGGGAAATGGAAATTTAGTGGTAAAAGTTTCTTAAGGGTGGAAGATTGCAACGACCAAAACATTTATTAATGAAAATTAATCTTGATCCAATTAAATGTCTTATTAGGTAAAATGGTTATAAAAAACATATGAACTTACTTGGATTTATGGTTTTTATTTTTAAAATATCATTATGAATTCTGAATATTTCTAATATAGTCATTGAATAGTGATCACATGATTATTATAAATATATGGCTTTAAAAAATAGAATTAACTTAATCAAAGAAAGAGGTGGCCTCATCCAATAGAATTACTCTATAAGAAGCCCATTTTTGGAGCTCATAAAGGTGGTAGTGTCATTGAGATTCCCTCTTGACAAAGCCCAAGATGAGCTTCAACATGTTAAGCTCGAACAAAACCACCAATGAGATAAGTGTAAGTTAATAGTGATTACAACCCGAGCGATGATATGTAAGGCACTCTAAGAGTCTGTCACCATCGCACACCTCACCCTTATGTCTTATGCGGGTGTTATAAGAGGTTATATAACAAGACATAAACTCTATGATTATGTGTAATATTTTTGTATAGAATAATGTATATATATTCATTTTATTATTGTTACATTGTAAATAGCTTTTAAAGCACAAATAATATTTTTTTTAATATTCAATTAATAAATATATTTTGAGTAATTAATGGATTTATGAATAAATAATATTTTTAAATAATATTATTAATAAATTATTTTTTATTAAATTATAATAATTTTATAATTTTTATGAATAAAATTATAATTTTTATTAATGTTTGAAAGCCATTTTGTCAGGACCCATAATTTTTTTTATAAATGTATGTTTTTATTTTAAAAGAAAAAATTCACATATTAAGAAAATAATTTAGATGAAATGAATATTATCTTTGGTCTCAGGACATCAAAATTATCTGATTAGTAATTTTTCATGATTTTTTGAGATAGTCAAATTTTTGGGTAAAAATTAAATACCATTAAATATATAATGTGTTTTATGACAACATAATGAACAAATAGTGATGTAATAAAATACAATAAATGGTTTGATCGTCCAATATATTTATTAGATTTAAATTAATGTGATTTTAATATTTTTCATTTATTCTAAAATTCCTCAGTGGACCCTCCAAGACATATAAAACATTTTATCATTATAAAAATATTTCCTTGAGTGTGTGACTCATCTCCACATAAGAAAGCCAAATATTTTAATAAGTTAGTCCATTGGACTTATAAAATGATTTTTTCCACTCATCATTGGAAAAATTCTTGGGAAAAAACCATGATATGGTTTGTGATTTTGATTAGTTTAATGTGTAGGGACCAAATCCTAAATAATAAATAATTCCATCCCTTTTATTATATAAACCCACTGAAGCTCCAACTTCCTCTTCACTAAATTCCATTTGAACTTGACCAAACTCTACCATCCTCTCCCTATAATCCATGTAAGTATCCCCAAGCTAACAAGAAGCCTCTCTCGATCCTCTCCCATGCCTTTGGGATCACACTTCCATCTAATTAATTTCTTTCTTTCTCATTTTTGTCCAAATTACATTATTTTGTGATACCATTTTGTTTTCAATTACAATTGTTGTGGTATGATTTTTACCATCCCCCATAAATCCATCCTTATGTTTTAATGATTATAAAACAATTTCACTCTCATTACCATGAGGAAATTTTGTAAGGAATTTCCCTCTCTTCGTTTACATTCAAGCAATTATTTTGTATTACGAATATAAATTCCATTAAATATGTTGGGAAATGTTTCTATATAACCCCATTACATTTCGTTTCATGTATATATAACAAGACACCAATTTCTCTCACATCAACCATTTTTATGAATTAATATTTCAGGTCGTTATGCAAACGAAAATGCACTTCGATTTTCCAACCAAAGTCATTGTGTACTGAATACCAAGACCATTTCTATATCAAGGGTATTTACCTTTAAGAACATTTTATTATTGATTATAGAGTTTCATGTATTAATTACACATTCCTTTATCATGTAATTAACAATGATGTTTAATGAATCCATGTTGTATTATCTATGTGGCACACTTATGCATGAAATGAATTGATTAAGAAGGGTGCACCCTAATTGCGCACCATTGCTTGGGAAAAGATTAGTATCATGATATGTCATGTGCAATGAGGGTTTAAACATTCTAATTAATGTGAATTTAGGGTTTACTCACACTCCATGTTTAATAATCCTTTTATCATGCTAATATCATGTAAAATGTTGATGCCACATTTCAATGTTATGATAATCATGTTATATCATGCATTTATGTTCATGTTTTTCATGTGCTCCATTGATTTTATTATTTCCTAGCTTGTACTATATTTTTCAAGTTATTCCTTATTTAATCATTTATTTTTATTTATAGCTCCCTATTTCTAATGTATGTCCTCAGGTTATCCCATGCAATGCTATTTAAGAGGGAATATTAAGGTCAGGTAAATTATGTTTCCAATAATTAATTTGGGTTTTATGTTTTATTATGTTATGTAATGTTCCTAATTTTCCAAGAAACTAGGCCACTGGATCCTCATAATTGTCTTAAGTGAAATTTTATATTATAAATCATGTTTATGTCTATAATAAAGAGTAGGGTTGTTATACAATAATTGTAATCAAGGGAGATATCAATGATCATATAAGGATAACATGATTACAAGGATGATAGATGGTGATATTAACATTATAAATTCATAACATGCATATCGTAGATCATAACCATGAGTCATGGATCAATTCATGGTAGTTTAGAATACATGGTTCTTAAAGGATCAATGAATATTACAAACTATAAAAATACACTTTAAGTCATACCAAGAACTCTGTGCATCATATTTAGGTTTGGATGATTGAGCTGCATCTGATTACTACATTTTTTAGGAAATTTTTCATGATAGATCTTATGGTAAGACATACATATATATCATCTACTAATAAATCCCTTAGTAGATGTATCCTTATGATTCAATTCACATTTCATGAAACATGTGGTTTCCTCTTCCACCCTAATGGAACAGGTTCTATCTTTTCTTCCTTACTGAAGATAGTTAAAAGGAATGTATGAATTCCCTAATGATATATAAAATAATGAAATAAGTATTAGATAGAAAAGATATGTATATAAATTTTAAAATAATAGATAAAATGATGAAAAAAAATTAATTAAATAAAAATACACAATATGGGTCATAACGGCCACATATTGCATTACCATGCTTTATATTCCTATTATTTGTCGAAATAACAACAATACATTGCTAAAATTTATCACTTTTTGTCAATCTCACCCACTGATTTTAAAGGAAAGTGATAAATTTTAACAATTGATGGGTGGAAGGGTTTTTATGGTAGATATTTTTATGTGAGACATTGCGTGAATTTGTAGTCAAACATATAATTTAGATTATATTACTGCAATAGAGAACATATAATATTATGAGTTAAAACATTGTACATTAAAAAAGCATTACCTTATCATTCAATTTTGAGTTGTCACCTCAAATTCCAATCTCTCCCAAGCATGACAATCTTTGAAAAAGCTTCCCTGACTCAAACAAATGAAACCACCTGTAAAAGAAAACAATTTTTATTTGATAAATACTAAAAATAATTAAATTAAATATATATTTTAAACAATCCAATACATCTATGTATGTAACATATTTATGATATTTTTGTACATTCTTTAATCAGGCATGCTGTTCTTTTTTTAGAACATCATTAAAATCATGTGATTATGAGTCTTTTTGACAGTCATAGTAGTACAACAAAAAAATAAATACACAAAATATTTTTAAATATTTTTAATTATAGAAAAATATTATTTGAAAATAAATCTTAAATGCAGTTAGTGTATTCATGGAATATGATCCCTCCCATAAATTTATAAACATTATAACTGAAATCGTTTTCATTGTAAAGTTTCATACACTCCAAGAACAGCGATAATTAAAACTAATTTTCTTTGATATGTGTTTGGATAGTGAAATCATATTATATATACCTTGATACTTGTCCATCTATTTAAATAGTATTCATTCTCGTGCTTAGATCATTTCCTCATTACATGTTTTTCAAAATATTGATGCATCACTCAATAATAAAGAATTCTCATTACAAGACAATATAAATTATATAACATGATTTTTAGTTCTAAATAAATGGATATAGTGTATTACTTGTTGAAAAAATCCATCTTGTGTGGATGGATTTTTAGATATCCAATCATTGAATCTTGGAAAAAAAATTCGAGTATCCAAATGTTGAGACCCAGTTATCACCTTGTAAGACTTTGAAATATTTATATGAATATTTCTATGTCTAGGAGCAGATATGGTGTGAAATTTTGATCTCTGGTGTGACCAAAATTAATTTTCTAAAAATATTATTTTATTTTATACTATGGACTTGTCGGAAGTGAGATATATTTTAAAAGGTATCTTCAATTAGAAATATATGTCCTTGGTTTACATTGAAACATTGAGTTTACCCTAGGTGGGTCATAAATTGTGTTGGCGTAGGACTTCTTTGAGAAAAGTCACATAGGGTAAAACCATAAATAAAATAAAAAAAATTAATTTTTTTACCAAGAACGTAGAATCAAATAATTATTGAATGGTGGGTCAGATTGTAAATTTGATATTCCACATTAGTTTTTATTGATGGTTTTTTTCCTAAACATGACATAAAAAGAGGGGCATGGGAATTTCAGATTATGTGCTAAGAAAGAAATCTATTAATGGGTGTTATGGGAATTAGAAATTGGGATAATCCTTATTTCCCATCCTCTCACTACTAATTCCATCTATCACATATGTATATCATATATTTGTTGATGAATCTTGAATTGATAGTTAGGGGACTAATGAATAAGTGAGGTGCACACATTTTTGATTTCAATCAGATTCTATCAATGTATTATTTATTTTATTTTTCATTTGTAGTTGTGGATTTTAATTTAAAATCCTTTGTTGCAATATTGATTCTTCATTCAGAATATCACCATTGATTGATGAAATAAAATAGTCATAAATCATCACTAAAACCAAAAAAAATCATCATTTTCATTTCTCATTCTTTTAGTTTATTGACATTTAATATTGGGCATGTTGAATCACCAATGGATCATTGAGTGAGGCTTTCATCTACGAAAAGCTTGATCCAAGGATCTGAGATCATCTTTCATATTTAAAATTAGAAGAGTGGTGGATTCTTTGTGTCTGTTGAAGGGACCACTAAAGCATGGTTTGCTGATGGAGGCTGGCAGTGGTAGTGCGTGGAGGATGCAGTGGGTGGCTAGGCTGAGCAGTCATGGCTGGTTGGTCAGCTGAGAAGAACCAGGGACGTGGTTGAAGTAGGGTGGCCTGGTGGTGCAGCTACCCAGTGTGGCTGGTGATCAAGGAGTTGCAGCTGTGATGGAGCTAGATATGGCATTGAGGTTGTCACGACATAATTGATAGAGCATGTTGGGATGGCATTGGTAGGGTTGCGAAGCCGAGGTGGAAGAGGGGTTTGAGGAGGTGACTGAGACCTAGGAGAAGGGGGATGCCATGTTGACATGGTGTAGTGGGGTCCATGGGGTAGTTTACTAGTGGAGGAGGATGCCGATGCCAAGTCTAGTTGGTGGTAGTGAGCCTTGATGATAGTTTGAGTTGGGCTAGCTAAGATGTGCTAGTCTACATGGAGCGGTCCATCCAAACAGGGTGGGAATGACTATTTTCTGGCCATAAGGACAAAAAATGGTTGTGTCTCTTAAACAATGGATCTTTTTTATGTTTAGTATTCTTCTATGGGTCCATCTCAATAAGACAGACCATTTTTAACTTGTTTGGGAATTTGAATTTAGTTTATTGAGGTTTGGGTACATGAGATGCCTAAATTAAATAATAAAAATTTAATTATTATTATTCCGAGACATTGCATCAGACCTATGTTGTAAATGGGATGTCTGTTTCATGCTCCATTAGTGGTGAAATTATCGTTCTCTTCATTCTTCCATTTCAAAATGACATAGGGGTTTTATACTATAGTTATGGGGTGGGCCCCATTGGGGCCGTTTTGAACACATTGTGGTGAAATGAAACTCTTTCACTGAGTTTCCGTATTGGATTATCATGTATTCAAACCCTTAAGTTTTTCTGAGATATTCGTAGAAGAGATAACCATATAATTTGTTTCCGAAATGAGGAATGGGTCCCACGAAATGCTTGTCGACCGCATGGTGGTGAGTTACAACCATTCAACTAGATATTGATTTGTGGAAATTAAATATTCTATCTTATGTTTTTTTTCACAAGGATCACAATGGTGTGATCCGTTTGGATGCACGGAGACCTATTTATGATATCATTAAATTGTAAAAACATGTAATGAATATCAGTGGAAGAACCGTTTGACGTAATGGAATAGAACCCATAGCTTGGGTCAGCCTAGACTCTTGTGAGAGTGTAGAAGACATATGATGTGATACTGTCAAATTTTCTGGAACAATTTGAGGATATTTACCAACATAATTACAATTTTGTACCTCTAAATCAAAAATTCTCATCATGCACTCATTTTCCATTTGACTATGTGTCTCTTATAGTCTGGGAGTAATCCAACATGCCTTTGGGGTACTTATTCTCAGTTTAGTACCTGATCATTGTTAGATACATGGCCATGCGATGAGGTGGGGTTGCACAATGTGTGGGCCCCACATGCATCGTGTACCACATTCCAAATTCTTCTATTTCATGTAACTCCTTATTCTAAAGTCATATTTTTCCTTGTGAGTATCCTATCATAAGTGTTTTTGTTTATATAACATGATGGTTCCCTCTGTAGTGGCCTAAGAGTTATGATATGAGATTTTCCAAGACTGATTACTATCCAGGGTAACACTCGATGACTGCAATAGTTCTTTTCCAATAGGTACCATCCATAAGGGATGTATAGAATTCCCCGAATCATTATTACGAGGCACCATACTGCATAGATGAGCTAGGAAATTCAGGGGTTACCTCCAATTGGCATGGGCAGTGGTCCCTAGTGGAAATTCTAAGTAGAACCCTCCAGCTGGGGTGGAGATGGATCCACAATGGTACTAGAGTGGAACCATCCAACTGGGCTGGAGATGGGACCTCAACAATAACAGAGTAAAACCCCAAAGCTATAATAGGGATGGGTCCTCAACCATTGAGCCATGGTCTCCCAAATGTGTGGCATAGTGAAAAGATGTTATTTTTTGTACCTTTGGAATCTCATGTAAGAGAAACACTTTTCAAACTCATGTGTTTCCTTATGATGTAACCTAAAACTATGTGGGTGAGATAGACCCACTCAAAGAAGATAGTATCAGGGTGTTGTGATTGATTCCCTTTGACTTGTAGTTTTGAGAAGATGTGGGGGATGTTAGGCATCAATGGTGGTTACTCATGGGACTATTGGATACTTACTTAATTAGACTGATATTTTAGATGGAGTTCCCCTTACTATCTCATTTGGGTTTCTTTTAATGGTTATATTTATAAAATATTTTTCCCAAACCCACTTCATGGGTTTGGGTAACCCTACTTCCTGGAGAGGAAATGATGCACAGTGTATACCGTGTGCTTTCCATAGAATGATTCCCTTGATTTAGAAGGTATATTCTCCCCCTATAGGTAATGGAAACCTGACTTGAAATTCAAATTATCACGGTTTCAAGCTCTTTGTGTTTTTATGATCTTACATCACTCTCTTGTCAGGTTTATATACACTCCTTTTACTATACCTTGTTCTATTTACTTCTGCCCACTTCAATACATCTTTTTCTTCTCGCTTGATCATTCAAGGCATCCTACTATGTATTTTTATACTCACCACCACTTTAGATTTTCACGCAGTTAGAGTTACCATGTAGATGATGGATAGGTTGATCATGACATATAAGGATCATAGGGATATGTGGTTCTTAGTCCATGTGCATTGTTCATTAATTGGGATTTAAGAGATAGACTCTCCAAACTGTTTTAATTTATCACCCATTGTTGGGTTATTGAACATTTCTAGTTGGGCACATATTTTTTCCATTTCTATTTTAGATTACTTTTTTGTACGTGTACTGTTTCGAGGTTAATTCATGTATGTGGTTTAGTTATTGTAGTTTTGAATCTTTTATTCAATTACCTTTTACACTTTTGTGTTAAGTTGGATGCATGTGTTTGTAATGTTTCTTAGGAAAAGGAATCCCCAAGATTTTTGTGCCTTTAGTGCTTGTCGCCACCCCCTAGACTATAGAGGTGGGCTTAGGGAAGTTCAAGAACAACTCCCAACATGAGTCGGGTCATGAAAAAGTGATATCAGAGGTGGTCTTACCATGGTGTTTCTGTTCACACGTTTCACTAAAAAGGTCTTGGTTGGGTTTAGGGAAATAGGGTAAAAGTGTCTCAAGATCGTCTCTCATGAAAGGTAGTCTAGTTATTGTATGGGAAGACAATGTATCCATTCAGCAGGACCCTGATTATCCAATTGTTGACTCAGCACCATGAGGAACTTATTGCGGGGAATAATATTATACGAATCATATAGGATCAAGTATTTGACGGTCCTTATTAAGTGAGATCCCCATCTATCTAAATGAATATATATGATAATATCACCAAAGTACTCTATGAGAAAAATACATATATATCTGCGACAACATTCATCTAGAATACTAACTTTGTTTCATGAAGAAGACCTTGTGAGTGATGATGTCTCAGTTTACGACCCATCATGTGATCTCCTTTCTCTAGGAGCGTAGGTAGAAGCATAGCTACTTATTGAGCAGTAAACATCCACTACAGAGCAAGGTGAGGATGTGCACAAGCTGCATTCACATCTTGAGTTCTAGTTCTAGAGACCACTGATGTTCCACAGGGAGAGAATCCCTCAGATAGTAGAGGTTTGGCTTGAGTCTGTGTTCTACTCTTCAGTATTGTGTGAAAAATGACATATCAGATGGTGGATTTGGAAACCATACATTTCTAGGGAGAAGCTGGGCATTGGTGTATCTTGGATACATAGATTCCTGATGATTCCTCATTTTCGTGGGATGACTTAAAATAGTTATTTTGTGAGGGGAACTAAAAATACTGCTTATGCTCCCTTTGACATTAGGAGATACTTCAGTTTCAACAACGAGTGATGATGGTGACAAAGTACAAAACTAGGATCATTGACATTGAACACTACTCTCTAGACATGATCCATGCTGTTTAATTTTGAGTATGGAGGTTGTAGTAGGGATTCTCCAGAGATATCTGTGATATCATAATACCCTTATGCATTCCCCACCAATGTTGGGTTGTTGGAGCAGGCTTGGGTGATGGAGAAATTTCTATTCGAGGGATACCATACTACTAGTTGTGTGAGAGGTTGAAAAGAGCTTAGGAATCTTTAGTTGCTAGAAGACGTCAAATGATAAGATCTAGACATAGGATATCTTTTCATGATAAGACTCAAACACTAGGTCATACCAGAGAGGGCCGATGTCATTTTTGTGATGGGAAAGGTGACATGGCGTGAGACTGCCCAACCAGACATTCTAAGAACACTAGGAAGGTCACAGGTGGACAACCATGGATGAGATAACACCATATTCTGGGTGTCCCTAGGGAGGTGGTTTTGACAGTGGAGTTGGAGGAGTTAGAGGTGGGGATGAAGTTTTGAGGTCCTTCCACCACTACTAGTTTGTCTACATCAGGCTCAAGTAGATGGAATATAGTGACCTTTCCATTATTACATTACTATTACATCATTTTAAAGATAAACAAAATAATAGTATTACACATAAATGATCTAATGGTTTAGTGCCTTGGGAAAACTAGGACCGTACATAACAATTACAACATCAAGCATAAACAATTATTTAATTTCTTCTTCTCTATCTTCTTATCCTCACTTGTCATCTCCTTAGTACTAGTAGCCACCTGAGGATATACATCAAAAGGGGTGAGTTATAATCCCAATAAGAGGATAGATAAGAACAATATAGCATGGGGTGAGCATAATTATAACATTGGGAAAAGATCATGAACATGAGAGGAAACATAAATATAATACTTTAAATGTGGCAATGCATTAAAATGAAACATCGTGTCTTGGTGGATAACTACCACACATAATTGAAAAAAAAGATAGCATCATTCCCACATCATTTAACCTTTACTCATGAGATTCATCACTTTACCCAATGCATTGGAGCGCTGTATAAATTCGAGCGCACCCGTTACATTGAAACATTCATATTGCGCTACATAATTCCGGGTGCACTCATCACAGCATAACATTATCATTTATCATGAAAGCCAAAATGATCATATAACAAGAAGAACATAACTAACACCTGAAAAGGAATGGGTTCCATCTCATAAAAACACATTCATATACAATGGGTTCCCAAAATAGAGATGCAATAACATACATGTTACAAGAACCATGAATCTTGAATGAGAAGTAAAAGGTGTGTTCTTAAAAGAAGCGTACTTTTTGAAAAAAAATTGGTTTCTCATAAATACAAGTGAAAAACATTTATATCCCAGAAAATGAATGAAAAAGATGAAAAAATTATTTTTAGGAGTAACCATATCAAAAATGGAGTGAAAGAGGTAGAACTCGAAGGATGGAATTTGGGTTCGAGAATTTCCCCTTACCTTGTAACTGAATGCTTCCATCTATTTAATGTCATCTATAATGACATTATATTTATTAATTAGAAATACAAAACCTTTTTTACATTAATATGGTTTATTATGGTTTTATTATGTGATTTTATGTTCCTTTGTATGATTTATAGGGTTTTTAAAAAAACATTGTTTAGGAATGTTTGTTTTTACGGTTTTCTAGAGTGGTTCACTTGTATTCTTAAATTGATGTTTGGGTAGAACATGGGTAAAAATCCAGAACTGAAATTTCATGTTATTAATGACATTATAGGAGTTTTAATGATATTATAAGGAATGATATTAGATCCATGTGGATGTATCATTAGATAATACTTATATGATGATGGTTTGGGTTAATTTGAGTGATTTTTCGATCATAATGAACTTGTTTTATTTTATCACTAAAAATATGGTCATAATTTAGTTCCAAAACATTATGTAGGAGAAAATACATATATCTTGTTTTGGTTGAACAATAAAAATGGATTCATGAATAGATCTGAAGGTAGAAATGGAAGAATAAAACTTGTTGTTCTTAAAGGTGATAAATTAACACCTCACAAACAACGCTCTCCTTAATTAAATAAAAGGGAGAGGGGAAGGTGGGTGGATGATATAATATACCATTAGCATCATAAAATTATATTACATGGGTAATATATAAGTTACAATACCATTTGGATGAATATATATGGTGAGAGATAAGGAAATTAACTTGAACTTGAAAAGAAATTATAGGAGAAAAGGGAGAGAAATTACCTCTTAAATCTTCCTCTTGAGATCCTCTTTAAGGAAGCTTGTCTTGGTCTTTTGATGATACCAGAAGCACATGAACATGGGAGAGGGAATAGGGAGGATGGTTGGGATGAGTTTAGAGAAGTCTTGCATCTTGAGAGGAGTGAGGAAATGATGGTGTGATGGGTTGTTTTTATAGTGGAGGGGAGAGGGGTTTCTTTAATATAAATTTCCTTAGTTTATTAATTTCACTTATGACAAGGAATAGTGAGTAATAAATGACTAATAATAGTAATTTTATCATGTTATCTCAAACCAAGTGGGATTACATCAGCAGGAAATTACACATGACTCTATAATTAGCTTCTTTAGCATATTTTGTAAATTATGGTATTTCACTATTCATCAAAAATTCAAATATCTCGAAAAAATCCAAAAAATTTACCCAAACCATTTATCGATGTGTAGAATCCAAAAATGTAGTCCATTTTTCAAAAATAATTTTTTAAATATTATTATTTTAATATTTAATTAAAATCATAATTTACTAAAAAATTAGTTCTTAAAATTAAAACTGATTTTATAGTGTTTTGAAAAATTTGTAGGGTCTTATAAAATTATCTAAAAACTAAGAGACATTGATTTTATAATTAATGAAAAAAAATTAAGAAAAAAATATTCTTTTAAATTAATTAATTAATTATAATTATTTATTTATGACTTACAAAATACAAAAATGATTACTAACGATGAATTGTCACTTTTTAAGATGTCAAAATGTTATTTAATTATTCATGGGTAAGGTTACTCTTATGTTGGATGATTTACTATTCATAAGGGTCATATTACTATTCATAAGGGTATGTTACTATTCTTACGGGTAGGTTACTATTCATTAAAAATTATTTTTGTTTTATTAGACTGTCAAAATAATCTTGAACACAACTATGTATGTCCAATTCACAAAAATTCCAAATAGATAAGTGAAAAAATATTATTTTTATAGGTCACTTGGAACTTATTAGTTTATTATGTTGTGTTTTCATGTGATTTTATGACATAATAATAATAAGAGAATTTCCATTGAAAAACTTTGGGATGTTACATTCTCCCCCCTTAAGAAATTTTACCGCCTGAAATTTCACTTTACACAAACAGGTGAGGGTACTTCTCCTTAATCACTTCCTCCAATTCCCAAGTAGCTTATTCAAACTTATGGTTCCTCCACAACACATTAACAAGGTAGGTTCTCTTGTTGTGTAGTACCTTGTCTCTCCGATCCAGAATCTCTACTGGTTGTTCCTCATAAGAGATTTCATCTTCCAGTGGTACCACCTCTGAGTTTAGTACATGTGAGGGGTCCGGTATGTACTTCCTCAGGAGTAATACATGAACCACATCAAGAACTTGATCCATACTCGGTGGAACTGGAAGTCGATAGGCCATGACTCCTATATGGTCAAGGATCTCAAAGGGGCCAATGTACCTTGGGCTTAGCTTACCTTTCTTCCCAAATCACATGACTCCCTTCAATGGAGATATTCATAGGAAGACTTTATCTCCAATGTCGAACTCCAAGTCCCTTTGATGGATGTCAGCATAGTTCTTTTACCGACTTTGAGCCATTTTGATGTGTTTCTAGATGAATTCAAACTTCTATATCATCACTTGAAAAAGATTGGGTCCATGTAGCTTTCTTTCTCCAACTTCATCCCTACTGGTTGGAGTTTAACATTGCTTTCCATACATAGCTTCATATGGAGACATCTGAATACTCAAGTGAAAGCTATTGTTGTACAAGAACTCTACCAATGGGAGATGTCGATCCCATCCACCATTGAATTCTAGAGATAAGGCTATTAGCATATCTTCAAGTGTCTGAATAGTCTTTACATACTGGACATCAGTTTGGGGGTGATAGGATGTGCTGAAATTTAATTCAGTAGTCAAAGCATGTTGATTACTTCTCTAGAATTTAGATGTGAACCTTGGATCACGGTCAGAGACAATAGAGAGTGGAACTCCTTGTAGTCTGACCACTTCCACCACATATATCTTTTCAACTTGTTGAAGTGAGAGATCTTCCCGAATAGTGATAAAATGGTCAGTCTTGGTGATTTTGTCAACCACAACCCATATCACATTATTTCCCTTTGATGTCTTTAGGAGACCCATGATAAAGTCCATAGTAACAATTTTCCATTTCCACATGTGTATAGGCAATGTTTGCATCATACCTTTGGACTTTTGTTGCTTATCTTTAACTTGATGACATACCAAGAACCTTGATATATATTCCACAATCTATTTCTTCATTTTTTCCCACCCGAAGTGTTCTCGGAGATCACGGTTGATCTTGGTACTCACAGGATGGGTAGAGAATGTTGAGCTATGTGTTTTGTCGAATAGATCCTTCTTTATCCATGATGATGAAGGCACACAAAGTCTCATTCCAAACCAAATCACACCATCATCATCGATATGGAACTCTTGTAGGTTCCCTTCTTCTACTACATTCACCCTCTTTTGTATCTCCAAGTCATACTTTTGTGATTCCTTAATCTTCTCTTGGATGGATAGTTGCACCATAATTTGGTAAAGGTAGGATGTATCCCCTACCCTTATGAATTCCAAATCCATTCTTTTCATATCCAAGAATATATGGTCTTTCTCAATCCACAACTTGGATAGAGTAGCAGGTTCATTTCTGCTTAGAGCATTAGCTACATTGTTTGCCTTTCCAGAATGGCAGTGAATAGAGAAATCGTAATCCTTGATTAGCTCTAACTGTCTCCTTTCACGCATGTTGATTTCCTTTTGTATGAATATATAATTTAGGCTGTTATGGTCGGTGTATATGTCACAATTCCCACTATAAATGTAGTGTCGCTAGATTTTCATGGAAAAAAACATGGCTGCCAACTCTAGATCATGTGTCGGGTAGTTATTCTCATGGATCTTTAACAGTCATGAAGCATAAGATATCACATTATCATTTTGCATTAGTACACAGCCCAAACCTTTCTCTGAAGCATCATTGTATTTCACAAAACATTATCCACTATTTAGTAGTGTGAGTATAGGTGTAGTGATCAACTTTATCTTTAGCTCCATGATGTTTCCCTCATATTCTTCCATCCAGACATACATTACACCATTCCTTGTTAACTTACTTAGTGGGCTTGACAATTGTGAGAACTTTCTCACAGAATGTTTTTATTACCCATCTAATCTAAGAAAACAGTATATTTCTGTGATATTAGAGGTCATGGGCCATTCCTCAATCTCCTTTTTCATTGAAGGATCCACATACATTCCCTCTCATGTGATCGCATGTCCCAAGAAAATGACTTGTTTCATCTAAAAGTCACACTTTCTGAACATTTCATATGAATTATTTTTTCTTAATGTTTCCAAAACAAGTCTTATATGTTCTTCATGTCCCTCCTTTATCTTTGAATATATGATAATATCATCAATAAACACTACCGCAAATTTGTCGAGTTATTTTCTAAAGACTATATTAATAAACTCCAGGAATATTTCAGGGGAATTATTAAGGCCAAAGGGCATCACCAAAAACTCATAGTGCCTATACCTTGTACGGAAGGCAGTCTTCTGAATATCATCCTTCTTCACCTTTACATGACGATATCTAGAATGAAGATCCACCTTTGAGAATTATTCACCTCCTCTTAACTGATAAAACAAGTCATCAATCCTAGGGAGAGGATAAATGTTATTTATGGTGATTTGGATGAGTTCCCAATAATCAATACACAGTCGCATTGTTTCATCCTTCTTCTTCACAAAGTGCACTAGCAGGCCCCTAGGTGATGCACTGGTGTGTATAAACCCTTTGTCTAGATACTCATGCAGCTGATTCTTTAACCCCTCCAGTTCGATAGGAGCCATCCTATAGGGACACTTCGAGATAGGAGTAGCTCTGGGTAAGAGATCAATTGAAAACACTACCTCATGATCTGAGGGAATTCCGAGTAACTCTTCGGGAAATACATCACCATATTATCTCATGATGTGAATTTCATCAAGGTTTTAACTTTCCTTAAAATCAACCAGATGGGAGAGGTATGCTTCTTCATAGAGAATCAACACCCAAACCATTGAAGGATTTTTCAAAGGACATTCATGATAATCCTTTCATTTTTAGAGGAGCATGGGTTGGTTTGGAATATGAAAAGATATTTCCTTTTCCTAAAAGTTTATATGTTCTCTATATAAAGAGAGCCAATCCATTCCCATTATAGTATCAAATTCAACCCAGGGAAGTATTATGAGATTTTCTGGAAGAATATTCCAACATACGCCAATAAGAGAAGAGTCAAACACACGTGTTGTAGTGATTTTACCACATGCTTTTTATATATAACTACAATTTATGGTTTTGGGGATTTGATTCTATAGTTCTAGAAAACATGAAAGATATAAAGGAATTCATATAACTAGAAACAAATAATAATTTTTCCATTCTTGAGTGAATAGGATGTGTACCTTGTACAACTTCATTATCTTGCTCCACTTCTGTAGTAGTGATGGAATAATCCTTCCCTTGTTCCTTTGGCTTCGGTGGCTGCTAACACAGGTTACCCTCGAGAACTCAAGGTTTAGTGCACTGGTTTGCATAGTGCCCTAGCTACCTAGAGTTGTAGCATTGAACCTTGAGTGGTTATCTGTTTTAATCAGCTACATTCTCCTTCCTTTTCATGTATTTTCGACACTCTTGAGCTTGTTACCCTTCTTTCCCACACTTGAAGCTTTTCCCCATCCCTTTGAGGTAGTTCTCATGGGGCAACTTTCCACATTTTTTGCATGTGGGTCGTTGAGTTTTCTTCCCACCTTTTTCATTAGATCCACCATCTTGAAACTCCATATTTTGTTTCTTATTACCATAGCTATGGGACCATTCTCAAAACTCTATCTTCACATTGAGAGCACATCAAAAAACTTCTTCATAACTCCCAAAGTCACGAATTTCAAGATCCTTTTGGAGGTGTGGTTTTAATCCACTAAATAATCTATCAAATTTTCTATCATTATTGATAAAAAACCCAAAGTGTACCTTGCAATCCTTGTGAAATTCACTTCATAGGTTGTGAAAAATTCTCCTTCTTTTTTCATGAGCTTTTTTAATTCTCTATCAATCTTTATATGAATATTTTGTGGGAAATTCTTATTAATAATAATTATCTTAAATTCATTCGATTCCAACTTTTCAATTTCCTCATTTGGTTTAGTGTTATTAATCAAAGTCGACCATTGATCGGCTTCTCCATCCAGAAGATAAACAGCTAGGGTCAGCTTCTCCATCTCAAAATAGTGAACAACAAAAAATATCTTCTCCATGGAGTTGACCCACTGTTCTGCAACTAGCGCATTGTAAGATCCACTAAACGCATCTGGTCATTGCTGCATAAAACATTTGATAGTCAGTTGCTCCTTCTTTGGTGAAGGTGGATGTTCCCCATTGTTATGGTTATTGTTCATAACCTGATATAATTGGGAAAGCATCACCATGAAGTTTTGAAATCCGCCTCCCAAGTCATTGGGGATGTTGTTTGGGCAATCATTGCATTGGACCTCACATGATTTTTTTGCCTGGTTCCTCCTTGTTCCCACCATTTTCTAAAATTGAAAAGTTTAGAACAAAACATATGTAAAAAATTCATGAATAAATATCTTATCCATTTCCACAATTTATTCTAAAATAATAACATATGGGATCCCTATGTAAATATTCTTGTGTGTATATTTGTAATTAGTCTCATGCTAGAGGTTTTCTCTAGGGTTCACTAATCCTAATTCCCAAATTATCTAATCCTTTCCTCTAATACAAAATATAGAGACCATGAATTTCATACATTACTATTACATCATTTTAAATATAAATAACATAATATTATTACACATAGGGGATCCAATGGTTTAGTTTATTGGTCCAACTAGGACCATACATAACAATTACAACATCAAGTTTATACATTTATTTAATTTCTTCTTCTCTAGATTCTTATTGGCACTTGTCCTCTCCTCAGTACATGTAGCCACCACAGGATATACATCAAAAGGGGTGATCTAGAATCCCGTTAAGAGGATATATAAGAACAATATATCATGGGGTGATCATAATCAAAATATGGTAAAAATATCATGAACATGAGAGCAAGCATAAATATAAGACTTGAAATGTGGCAATGCATAAAAATGAAACATCATGCCTTAGTGGTTAAATTCCACACATAATTATGAAAAAAATCTAGCATCTTGTCCACATAATTTCACCTTTAATCATGATATTAATAACTTTACCCTATTCATTGGTACACTGTATAATTCTGGGCGCACCCGTCACATTGAAACATTAATATTGCACAATATAATTCCAGGCGCACCCATCACATCATAACAATATCATTTATCATGAAAGAAAAAATGATCATAAAACAATAAGAACATAAATAACCCATGAAAAGGAATGGGTTTAATCTCATAACAACAAATTCATAAACATTGGGTTCTAAAAATAGAGAGGGAATAACATACATGTTACAAGAATCGCCAATCTTGAATGAGATGTAAAAGGTGTTCCCTTGAAAGAATAGTACTTTTGGAAAACTTTTGGATTGTCACAAATACATGTGAAAAACATGTATATCCTAGAAATGTAAAGAAAAATATGAACTAATTATTTTTCGGAGTTACCATATCAAAAATAGAGTGAAAGAGGGAGAACCCGAAGGATGGAATTTGGGTTCGAGAATTTCCCCTTACCTTGTATCGAAATGCTTACTTCTCTTTAATATCTTTTATAATGACATTATTTTCCTTAATTAGAAATACAGAACCATTTGCACATTAATATGGTTAATTTTGGTTTTACTATGTGGTTTTATGTGGCTTTGGATGTGTTATAGGGCTTATAAAAAAACATTGTTCGAGAATGTTTGTTTTTATGGTTTTCTTGAGTGGTTCACTTGTATTCCTAAATTGATGTTCGGGTAGAACAAGGGTAAACATCCCGAACTGATATTTCATGTTATTAATTATATTACAGGAGTTTTAATGATATTATAAATAATTATATTAGAACCATGTGGATGTATCATTAGATAAGACATAGATGATGATTGTTTGGGTTAATTTGGTCAATTTTTTCGATCATAATGAACTTATTTTATTTTATCACTAGAAATATGGTCATAAGTTAGTTCTATAACTTTAAATAGGAGATAATACATATAAAATGTTTTGGTTCAACCATAAAAATGGTTTCATGACCAGATATGAATGTAGAAAAGGAAAAAGAAAACATGTCATTCTTGAAGGTGATAAATTAACACCTCACGAACAAAGTTCTCCTTAATAAAATAAAAAGAAGCGGGAAAAGGGGTTGGATGGTATAATATCACATTATCATAATAAAAATATCATACATGTATAATTCTGGAGAAAAAATACAATTTGTATGAAGATAGTTGGGGAGAGATCAAGAAATGAACTTGAACATGAAAGGAAATTAAAGGAGAAGAAGGAGAGAAATTATTTCTTAAATATTCCTCCTGAGATCCTATTTAAGGAAGCTAGGATTGGTCTTTTGATGAGAACAACAGCTCTTGAACGTCTGATAGGGGAGAAGTAATATGTTTGGGCAGTGTTTAGAGAAGGCTTGGAGGTTGAGAGGTGTGATGAAATGAGTGTGTGAACGGTAGTTTTTATAGTGGATAGGAGAGGGGTTTCCATAATATAAAATTCATTAGATTATTAATTTCCCTTAAGACGTGGAATAGTGAGTCTTCAATGACCATGAATTTTAATTTTACCATGTGATCCTGAACCAAGTTGGATTACATAAGAAGAACATCACACATGACTCTATAATTAGCTTATTTAGCTTATTTTAAAAATTATGGTATTTCACTATTCATCAAAAATTCAAGTATCTCGAAAAAATCCCAAAAATTTACCCAAATTATTTTTCATGTGCATAATCAAAAAATGAAGTTCAATTTTCTGAAATAATTTTCTATATATTATTAATTTAATATTTAATTAAAATCATAATTTACTAAAAAATAGTTCTTCAAATTCTGACTGATTTTATAGTGCTTTCAAAAATTATTTAGGGTCTTATAAAATTGTCTAAAAACTATAAGACATTGATTTGATAAATAATGAACATATTTTAAGAAAATAAATTTTCTTTTAAATTAATTAATTCTTTATAATTAATTCTTTATGACTTACAAAATACCAAAATGTTTACTAAGGTCAAATTGTTACTTTCTTTGACGACTAAATTTAATTTAATTTTTCATGCATAAATTTACTCTTATTATGGATGATTTACTATACATAAGGGTCATATTACTATTCATATGGGTATGTTAATTTTCATATGGGTAGGTTTCTATTCACCAAAAATTATTTTTGATTTATTAGACTCCAAAAATCAACTGGAACACAACTGTGTATGTTAGATTCTCTAAATTCCCAATACAGAAGTAAAAGACTTATATTTAGAGGCCACATAGAACTTAGTAGTTTACTATGTTGTGTTTTCATGAAATTTTATGACATAATTATAAGAATGGAATTTCTATTGAAAAACATTGGGTCATTACATGGAAGCTGGGTCCATAGATATCCTCAAGATTTGGATATCTACAATCATATAGATCAAATGGAAATAATTTGTATTCCTTCTGTCTTTTCGACTTTTTCAGTATAACATGTTAAAAACTTTGTAAAGTACTCTTTTCCTCCCTACTCTTTGTTTGATGTTTTACAAGGGTGATGTGGTGTGTCAGTGTAATTTTGTGTTTTTTTAGTTTGATGTAGCTTCGAATGAATGAGGAATATGGATACTTTCCAAACTAAGACATGTTTTTTTGACACTATAATGATTGTGAGGATGATTCAATACCTCCCTATTAGATAATATTAATTTGTGGTGGATGAATTACTCAGACATGTGTGTTTAGGGAATTGCTATGTAGTGGAGTTTTAGAACAGGTCTTGAATTTTTGAGTGGAGAATATCCTTCATGAAACTTTTTTAAAAGGATATCACTGGTGGGTATGGCAGAGTTTCTGGTTTGGGTAACACTTTCCTTCCAATAGAAGAGAATAAACAAGATTTATGCCATGTTATTATGGTTTCTATCTTCTTGAGGTTGGATGAGATTACTCACCAGCCATGTTTTTTGGTACTTTGTGTGATCAACATCATACTTGATACAACTACTATCATGTAAAGGTCAAGGATATGGAGACCCCAAAAAAAGAACAACAGAACTCACTCTCTGGTGCTGAATGTGGAAGTATTTACCCTAATAATATGGATATAGTAACTTCTTGGGAGGGAACATTGTGGTTTGTAAAGACCATAAATGTCTCAGGTATGTCTCCACCTAAAGAAACCAGAACTTATAGTGGTAATTCTAGTTGAAATTCCTGATGTACTACAAATTCAAGCTAATATATACTCTAGCAGTGGGAAATTTTTTAGTAGATTCCCTTAGATAGAAGTCCTAGGCTCTGCAAGTGTGAGATGTTTTGGAGTAGTTGGATTCCTTGTAGCTATCCCCAATGGATTAGGACGGTGTAGTTTCTTTTCAGTCGATGGTGTTGACTCCTTCGCTTCTCGAGCGTGTAAGAGATTCATGGTTGTGAAACATCAACTTTGAAATCTTTCATGACCAGATATCCTTGGGTGTTTTTATAGATGGATATTCTGATAGAGGGAATCACGAGACCTTGTTCTAAGGGAAATCAATGATTCCAGTTGTGGAATAGGATGTAGAGATGACAAGGATTCCTATTACCTTCCCCTAATAGATGACATGGGTGAATGACATCTTCCACATGTTACGGCATAGTATATACGTGCATGTTCCTATGCACATCATCAAAATTTGAAAAACACATGAGGAAGGACTATCCTTTTGGTTCTCATATTGTACTATCATGGAAACATGACGGTTTTTCTAGAAATAGGAGAACATTGTTTGATATTAGTCCCCTGAGTTATTTTCCCCGGTTTTTCTTTCTAGGGATGAAAATATTGAAGGATGGAATGATTTAGTGAACTACTTCTCAACTTTAAAGAAATTCAAATATGTCTAGGAATATTTATAGAGCTTGGCTATAAGGAAACATGCAGTTTTGAGGCCCGATGTGCCTGGAATTACTTTTATAAAAATAAAATGTGTTTTATACTATGAAAATGTCAGAAATGAAATATCGCCTAATAGGTGAACTAGATAAAAAATATGATGTCATAGTTGAGTCTAAAACATGGTTTTTACCGTAGGCAGGGAATAATAGTTTTCAGCGTGGGACATGTTGGAGAAATGTCACCTTGGGGAAACTGTTAGTAAAAAAATTAAGATCCATTATTATATCAGGAATTCCAAATAAATAAACATTTGAATAGTGACTTGAATTGAAAATACAGGATATAAATTGCGTTTGGAATGGTGAGTTTTTTCAACGAGTGGAAAAATGGGGGCATGGGTATTTTGAATTCTATGCTGATCGGGACTTCTAGAAATATGAGTATAGAGAATTATAATTTTGGTTCACCCTTATTTACCTTTCTATATCTACTATGTCCCACTCTATCATATCCCTATCATTTATTCTTCAATGAATCATGAATTTATTATCATAAGATCGATGGAAAAGGGATGAAAATTCATTGGCAATGTCGATCAAATCACTTAAAAGATGGATTTCTTCTACTTTTGAGTTCCAATTTATTATATTAATTGAAAATACTTCATTTTTTATTTGTTTCTTCATTTTTAATATCACCGTAGATGGCCATAGTAACATGACCATAAATTCTACCTAAAAATACTTCTGTTCATCATGTTCTTCGCTTGATATTTGGGTTTATTGACGTTTAATCTTTGATATGATGAATCTCCAATGGATTGCTGAGTGAGGATTGTGTTTGAGAAGAGCTTTAACCAAGTATCCCAGAATAGCATTTGGTTTTGAAATCAGATGTGTAATGGTCCATGGAATGGACCACTGAAGTAGGGAAGGCCAATGGTGGCAGTGCGTGATGGCCGTAGAGGGTGACCCGTTGAAGCAACCATGGATGGAAGGTAGTTGGTCAGTCAGCGGAGGGGAACCAGGGATGAGGCAGGATCATGTTTTCCTTTTGGTTTGGATGCCCTACGCATCCGGTCATTGAGGTGGAATTCCCTATATGGAGTATGGTAGGGTGAAATGACGTCCTCGATAGAGGAATCTAGGATGGCATCGGTAGGGAGGAGAAGCCCAAGTGGATGAGATGTTTGAGGAGGTGACTAGGATTCGGGAGAAGGGGGATGCACATTGACGTAATTCAGTGGGGACTACAAGGCCCTATGCCAATGGAGTATCCCAAAATACATATTTTGGTTGATTATAGTGTGAGAGGATGGTGGTTTGAGTCAGGATGGCTAGGATGGGCTGGTCCACGTGGAGTAGTAATGCCACACCGGGCCGAACCAGTTCTTTTCGAGCTATAAGACTTTAAATGATCGTATCACATAAATGGAGCATCCTCCTAACACACCGTCAATGGATAGAAGTCCCTATCAATGAGATAGACCATTTTATACATGTTCAAGACTATTATGTCATGTTCTCGGGTTTTGGGAACACTAGATTCCTAAATTTATTAATAATAATTTAATTATTATTTTTTGGGGATCTAGCATCAGACATATCTTGTAAAATGTAAGTATGTTTGATGTGTCGTTAGTAGTGGTGCAACCCTGGTCTTCATTTAGACATTTCAAAATTTCTTTTGGGGTTATATACTACAATATAGGTGTGAACCCCATGGGGCTAGTTTTCATGGTTTGTGGTGAAGTGCAACTCTTTCCCCAGGTTTCTATTCTGGATGGTCAAGTAGTAAGACCCGTGGTTTTTTCCAATATGATCGTAATGGAATGAACTATATTATTTGATTTTGGAATGATGTGTTGTCCTCATTATATGTTTTTTGATCATAATTCATCAACTAATAACCACTGTACCAGATGTTCATTTTGGGCGACTAAATACTTGATATTGCATTTTTTCACAAGGATCGCAACTGTGTTATTTGTTGGGACACAAAGAGATATATTCATGATCTCATTAAATTGTGGAAACATGAAAGGAATGTTGGTGTAATATCCTTTTGATGTGTTCGAATAGAACCCATGTTTTGGTTCAACCTTCACTCATGTGTTAGTGGATAATATGTTTGATGGGATATAATCAAATGTTTAGGAGCTGTTTTCGGAGGTGTGTTAGTGTAATTAGGCCTTCTTCCCTCTGAATCAACAATGAGGGTCATGAACTCATCATCATTTTGACTATGTGTGTCAAGTTCTCTATGAGTAAGAAGACCCATCAGGTGGGTATTAGATCATAGTTTAGTACCCGATAATGGTTATGTACATGGTTAGAATATGAGTTGGGTCACATGTTGTGAGTGCCCAATATGCTCCTTGTACTACTTTAGGAATTATTCTATATATCATAAATAATTTTTCTAAACTCATATTTTGGAATACGAGTACCCTATCTTGGGTGTTTTTTATACAAGATGTGATGGTACCCTCCTTAGCGGCTTACATTTTATGATTTGAGATGTTCCATGTGTGATGCCTAAATATGGCCACACTCGATGACTGCAGTTTCTCTTTTACAAGAGGTACCATATAGTAGGGATGTCCAGATAAACTCAATGATTTTCTGAGATGCACCATCAAATAGGGATGGGATATGATGTTCTAGGGTTACCTCCAGGTGGGCTAGGCAATGGTCCAAAATGGAAATTCTGAGTAAAATCATCTAGTCAAGTTGTGGATGTGTCCTCGACGATACTAGAGTGGAACCCTCCAACCGAGATGGGGATGTGTCCTTAACAATAATATTGTGGAACACTCTAGGATGGATGGGGGTAGGTCCTTGATGATACTAGAGTGTAAACCTCCTGTCGGGATAGGGATTCCTCCTTGTTGATACTAGAGTAGAGCTCTCCAGCCTGGCTGGGGATGGATCCATTACCTTTGAGAGAATAACTCTCAACCATGTGACAAAGTAACAAGACATGCTTCGATGTACCTCTGGACTCTCAAGGAAGAGGGATTCTTTTTCCACAGAGATGCATCCTTGTGACATGAACTAAAGTTGTGTGGTAAAAACATACCCACCTAAAGAAAATAGAATCAAGTTGTGGTGATTAGGTCCATTTGATGTGTAGTTCAGAGAAGACATGTGGGATTCTATGCATTGATGGCAGTTACACCTGGGACTATTGGATACTCAATTTCTTAGGCTAATATGTGAGATGGAGATCCACTTAATCTCTTGTTTGGGTTTCATTTAATGACAAAAAAATATTTATATATATATCTTCTTTTTCCAATACCCACATCTTTGGATTTGGTTACTCTCCTTCTAGGAGTGGCGAATTGGTGTGGGGTATGCCACGAGCGTTCCATTTCTAGCTTCTCATGGTTGGATGAGTATAATCTAATGGTATAGGTAGAGAAGCCTCTATGATAATTTAATCCTCTCACAATTTCTATCTTATTGTGTTTGTACAAGCTTACTCAACTCTCTTGTCTGGTTAAATGACAGTCCTTTTATTATACCTTGTTGAATCTACTTCTCCATTCATCGGTACATCATTTTCTACTCGTTTGTAACATTGGGTAAATATACTTTGTATTTTTATACTCACCCCTAATTTGGATTTTTTTACTCTTTGCGTGCCTTTACAAATGATGGACAAGTTGATCATGATATCAGAGGAGATTAGGGATACTTGGTGCTTGGACCACGTGCGGTGGTCGTATCATGGGATTTCGGAAAAGGAATCTCCCTACTGTTTTAATTTTTCACATATTACTGGGTTGTGGAAATTTTTATGTTTGGCGTGTATTGTACATCGTTATCTTTTAGTTTAATTTTCTATACATGTACTGTTTATAGGTTGATACCTGTATATGGTTTATATATAGCAGTTTTGTATCTTTTATTCCATTCCATCTACACTTTTTCATTGAGTTAGTTGTTTGTGTATATTTTCTTAAGAAAAGGCCACTTGGAGTTCATTGTGCCTTCAGAACATGTTTCCTCCTCCTAGCCTATAAAGGTTTGCTTGGGGTAGTTGAGGCCTGAGCCCTAGCATGGGTCGGGTGATGACACCAAATTTACAGCAATGAGTATCAAATTCCACCTAACAACTACAAAAGGAATAAATAATCTAATATTTTAAAATATATTTTATATGATCACATTGTAGATTTTTACCCATGAATCATTAGTATTAAATTGAGTTTGTCATCTAAATTTTTTCTTTCAACCTATTTGATCAGTCTTGGTGCTATTTCATCCATTTTTTGTAACAATTTTAGTTATTTCTATAGAGGTAATGTGAGGACTAATGAGTCCAATTTGTAATCAAGTGAAATGTACCCCATATTTGTTTTATCGTTAGGGTATGATGTTTTTTCATCTCATTATTTATTTTTATTAATTAGTTGTTGTTTCATAGATAATGAATTTTCAATTAAAGTGATTAATACACATATCTTTAGACCACATATTATTATTCATAATTGGTCTCTCTTGTCATTGGTTGAAGTTTTATGCATCCCAAATTAATTACCCATTATTAGAACTTTAGTATAGCTTATGTTTGGGGTCGATCCATAGGGAACCATGGTGTTCATGAATTTAATTGAGTTAATACTTAATTAGGTGAAGTATGCAAAATTTAGAAACGATTGGGTTGATTTTGGGTTTTGATTGAAATTAAATTGATTTACTTTGAAAAAATGGATACAGTTTGAAAGAAAACAGTGAGTAAATTTAAGAGTTCATAGGAATGGAAAGAAAAGACGTGTCAGGGATGTGGTGAATAAGGAGTTATTATGTAGATTGTTTAAACGGTTGTGTTGTACATAATAATTCAATCATTTAGGATTTCATTTTGTTACAAGATTTCCTTGTTCTGGTTCCTCTTGCTTGGAATTAGAGAAGTTGACTCCTTGGTTTGGTAGTCAAAGTCCTTAATTCATTATTATGTCCAGTCCCTTATTTGAATTGGTGAAAACCTTCCAATGTTCAGGGATGTTTTCACCGTTACTTTTCTTTTGTAACGCTGAGAATCCTTCCCTTGGTCCGGCTAAGAATTCTCAGTTATATTAGGAAGTGGGTTAAGAAGAGTAAGATGAATTACAATGACTCAAACACAACTATATAAAACAACATAAAAATATGATCCCGTCATCCACAGCCCCAACATGAGGGGTTTAGTTACACATAGAATTTAGGAGAGAAACAACGCACGAGATACCTGACAGATTCATCGTGTAGGCGTTGAGGTAGGGTGTCGGAAGGTGGTGTAGTGGAATACGGCACCACCGTGGCTCGGAAATGGTGATAGGAGAGTTTTTCTTTACTCTCAATGGTTCTGAACTCCAAAATCCGTAGGCCAGGGCTTCTTTTTATATAAAAATAATGTACATGACGTGTATAGAAAGTACATGCCATGTACTTTTCATCAACACGTTTTGGCGCCAATTTTTCCATGGGTAGGCGGCCTAACACGCCGTCCTTGACTTTTGAACATGGAGTCGCCTGCAAGTTTAGTGTACACGGCGTGTAGCGATGCCATACATGGCGTGTAGTGCACTCGTTTGGCTGCCAACCCCTTCTAGAATAGAAGACACGACCTGTAAAAGTTCAAACAGGTTGTGTCTTCATCAACAGTCACATGGGCATGTGGACTCTTCTTCAGCAAATACTGCTTCTAGAAAGTAGTACATGGCATGTAGCGCGGCCACACATGGCGTTTATCTTCCGCCTTGTGACATGGGCATGTACTCCCTGCTTTGGTCCGTGTTCTTGTCTGGATGTACACGACGTGTAAAAAAGTACATACCATGTACTTTCAAAATTTTAACAAACTTCCCTTGATCCATGTATTAAGCCAAAAATCTCTTGAATGTAAATAGATTCACCAAAATAAAAGAATATGTTCATGAAACAACATATATTTGCTGAAAATGTGCTTTTATCTTCAATTATTTAAATAGAAATGTATAAAAAAATTGGGTGCGTCAAATTCCCCCACACATAGTTGTTTGCTTGCCATAAAACAAAATCTCAACATCTTATTAAGAGACCCTATACTTTTAAAATGAATGCATTTAATTAATCAAACGTATAACTGATAAAGTTACTGAGGGAAAATTCTAAAACGTACAAACAAATTTAATTCATAAGATATAAAAATCATGCCTCATATATAATGTAATTAACTACTCTCATCCTCTTTCAACTCATTTTTCAACCATTCAAAAATAAGCATGTCACTTGATGATTTACCATACTAGGTAAAATTACACTCTACGCTCAATATATTTTTATTCAGAGTTATGCTCAATATAAGGTATATACACTCTATCCATAGGTTTGAATGATATCTTGTTCTCTACTTCAGAAAAATTGAATTACAAAAATCATGAGGGCTTTATCAATAAGGTTTAGATGTTTTTGTGGCCAAGGGTTGGTAGGTTTAGATGTGAAAATAAATTCTGAGGCTTGAAAAAGGAAGGCTAATTCCATTAAACAACATTGCATGATATTCATAGTAAAGTTCACTGAAAGTACATCCTTCAAAAGATCAGTTAGTTGCTTTTGTAATCATCACCATCTTCCTTAGGCAAGTAGGGTTCATGGTCAAATAAGCATATGGTCCCCTTGTTGTTTGTTCATTTTTGTGTTTTTTTGTACAACAACATACACAAGGGAAACACTTATAAATACAATGAGTAGATGTTTGGAACCCATTCTACCCCAAATAATCAATAGGTACTCCCCCACACTTTATTTCACGGTTTTACAGAAAAATATTTCATTTATTGCCAACTCCCTCTTTAAAGCTTAAATAAATAATCGTGCAATGTTTTAAAAAGAAATAGGGTAGGAAGGTAAATAGGCTTGTAATGTGGCTTCCTATAAAGGCTTTTCATGGCTTCTATGGGCTTAACAATGATTAAATGTAGGGTAGGTCTCAAGATAAATGGTTTGAAACAATCCAATGCCTCAATCATGTTAAAGTAATTCAAAAATTTCTTCATGTTTCAAAAATAAAAACTTGTAAATTCTGGTAGTGATGCATATCCTATGAATCTCTCAAGAAAGAGGGTATTAGAAAAGAAATAAGAAAAAGGGTTTAGAATACCTCTCAGGAGTGGAAAAATAATTAAGGGACAATCAGGTCATAAAATCCATATAAATGATTAGCCTAATTAATGTAATTTAATCAAGGATGAAAGTTTGTAATTAAAACTATATCATATATCACTTTAAAATACATAAAAACTAAAAAGCCTGTAACCTTTACAAAAGTTTCTACTGATAACTCTAGCATTTATAAGATTGATTAACCACAATTGCTTTATATTTACAAATATAGAGTCTAATAATGATGTCTCCTATGATAGTTTAAGGGAAAAGACTAAGGTGAAAGATAGAGATGCTCCCCCACACTGAAGAAGGCTCATGGCCCACCAAGTGCAATACCACGGTAAAGGGTGGGAAGCGGGGAGAAATGGGGGACAAAATGAGGGAAAGAAGTGGAAGAAGTAAATCCAAAAAGAAAGAAAATAGAAACGGAAAAAGACTCCCGTCGTGAAAAGTGATGCCCATGGCGCTCCATTTCTGTACCTGTGACTGTCGGAAAAAAACCACAACATGCATATCATCATATCACAGAAAATTATAAAAGAGATATATAAGATAAAGAAAAATTTCACTATCATGGGGTCGCCTCAGGGGAGGTAGCATCCTGCACAGAATCTGCCGGTAGAGACGGCGCAGGAGGCGTGGAAGGGGGAGGCTCTGACTCGGCAGCATGGAGGGTAGCTGAAAAGTAGGAGCCGCAGGTGCTAGACTCGGGATCGGAAGCTCAGCAACAGGCCATGGCCCTGGAGAAGAGGCAGTAGCAAATCTCACCGTAGTCATCAGAACAGAATCTGTGGCCAGCACAGGAGACGGCAGTAGAGCAGCAGTAGAAGGGCCAGGAACGGAGGTAGAGGCTAGTGGCTGAGGTAGTGGAATACCAAGATGCTGAGCAATATGCACCAACTGATGCTCCATCCGGTGCTGGCGGTCGTCCAGACGAATCAAATGGGGTGAAATTGTGTTATGGCTGCTGATGATATGGGATAACTTCTACTTCATCGTGGCTATGCAGAGGGAAATGTCCGGATCGACCGAGGGTGCATGGGTAGGTGAGATAGGGGATGGGACAGTAGAAGGAAGGACAGAAGAAGTGAGGTCATTAGGGGGTGGGAGAGGTGGAGAAGCTGGAGGGGGTGGGGAAGGAGGAGTGTGGTCAGCAGGAGGGGCAGGGTCAGCAGGTGGCGGGGCTCGAGCCTGAGCAAGGATGTAGGCACCCCCCTGCTTCCGGACCAATCCCATGTGAATGAGAATGAGGAAGTCCATCCGCTGGGGGGAACCTATCAATTCCTGAGGTAATGAGGGATCGAATACCCCCAAGTGGTGGGAAAGACGGGTGGTGTAAAACCCTCCATTCAGGTTGAACTAACGGTCGGTAAACATGGAGTGAAAATAGGAGGCGGAAAGATAGGGGAGGTCTGGGTAGGTGTGCCGGATGACACAGGTAAGAAGCTCTATTTCATGGTCGGTCATGACCCCCATATCCTCATGGCGGGGAAAGAGGATGGTGTTGAAGCACCGGTGGGTGAAGCGAAGGACGGGGTCAGCTATAAGAGTGCTCTTCTGAGAAGTAGGGGAATACTGATGGTCAGGGCCAGCGATCTCCCGCCACATGGCAATGAGGTCAGAGTGCTCGGGTCGGGTCAAGTCAGAAACGGGGGGTGGGGTGAATGGATGGAGGTAGAAGCCACACCCTCGGCCAAACTCCATCATCGTCAGGGAAAAAACGGCATCCGCCTAGCCGAAATGGAACCACTGGCACCGTATCTCCAGGCATATCTCGGTACTCCGCTCCATCGAACTCAAAGGAGGCCGCAAACTCCAAAAATAAATCTCGGAACATAGGAGTGCTGACATGAAAAATCTCCAGGAGTGTGGTGTTCCCGAGAAGTACCTCAAACTCCTCCCAAATACAGAGCCGCTGCAAAATTCTGCTGTCAATGTACCGGCCGCTCAATGGTATCAGCCGATGAGAGAAGCGTCGGAGCCTGTCGTATGTGAGGTAGGTGACCGGGAACACCGTGCAGGGATAGAGAGCACCTGCAGGTCCCGGCCCAGGTGCTTGTGCAGCAGCAACATCTGGCTCTAGAGGTGGATCCGCCGAAGAAGAAGGTGGCTTAGTTGAATGTGTGCTCGAAGAGGGACCAGCTGTTGAGGATGAGGATAGAGGGAAGGTGGTAGCTGGTGGAGCAGAAGTAGGCCAAACCTCATCTAACGGAGGGAGTGGCGGCAGAATGGCCAACGGAGGGAGCTCAAAAACCGGAGCGGCTGGGTCCGGCTTCGTAGTTGGTCGGAGTCAGATCCAACGAAAACTAGACTCCTCACCCTCAGTGGCGGAGGCTGGCCGCTTCCCGCGTGAATGATCGTTATCTGCCATATCCTGAAATATAAAGAAAAAAACAAAAGAAAAAGAAAAAGGAAGAAAATAAAACAATGAAAATGTGAGGAAACTGGAAAATAAAAGTACACGGCGTGTACTCCAGATTACACGGCGTTTAGTCAGAAATGGAGAGTATCCCGTGTTCTCTGGACAAACACGCCGAGGGTGAAAACAGACCATGTAATAGGACACGGAGTGTACCAAACATTCACTCCGTGTTCACATGTAAGTGTAGGTGTTCATGTAACAAATGACATGGCCATGTTTTTATTAGTTCAGAGAAGACAATACACACTGTGTAGGTTCTGGACACGGCATGGACTGCACACGAAGAACATGGCCGTGCAGAGGGGGAGACACAGGCCGGTCAAACATTATACAAACACGGTCTGTACCGAACACACATGCTGTGTAAAGGAACATGGGGTGACAGGCCGTGTTATTTGCCACACACGGAGGGGCCAACACAAACAATGGGCACGGCCTGTACCAAACACACACGCTGCGTAAATAAAAATTATGTCTGAGACCATGTGCAAAGGTTTACTCGGGAAATATGAAATGGACATAGTGTGTACCGAACATACACACTGTGTGTATTCAAATTTCTGAAAATTCTTTCTGAGGCCGTGTTCAGTAGTACGCGACATGTGTTCTTCATTTCGTGGTCGTGTACTACCAGAAACCAAACGGTTGGATGATCCGATTAACACACTAAACGATTCGAAAAACATGAAATAGAGGGTGCAGAATGGCATACATGGACTGAGGATCACAATGTGAAAAGAATCCGAACGTGAAACTCCCCAAATCGACGGATGTGGAAAAGGGGGTTCGGGTGGCTTTCGGGAGAAGAAACAGGAAGAAGGGGAAGAATGGGAAGGTTGTGCAACATGGCCTCAAGTCGGATGCCCCGCGGCTTATATAGCTGAGGTACACGGCGTGTATGTTTTGTACACACCGTGTATCCCGAATTTTTTTATATATATAGTAAACTACATAATAATTATTAATAATTAAAATAAAATAGACATATTTACAAATTCTATTATAAAAACCTCTACACGATGTATATTGTGAAATACATGTCTTGTATTTTAAAATGATAAAAGGAGTTGTTAAACCTTTGGTCCGGTGCTTGGGGCGGGATTTGAACCGATGATCGGCCGATTTGAACAGACGCCCTCACCCACTGGAGCAAAGGTTGTTCTGTGGTCCATATTTATTTTATATATATATTTATTCTATAAGGCCTATACACAGAAAAATAAATAAAAGCATGAAATGTGGTTTTTATTTAGGAAAGGATGGGGGTGAAGCGGGGAGATTAGCGTGATTCGAAATCGGGTCTTTTGAACCTAGTACGGAGACTTTTCCAATCCGCCAACTTCACCCGCATGTAATGTTATGTTTTGAAAACATTTTTAATTTATATTTGAAAAACAATTATGGCGCACACGGTGTATATTGGGATACACGTCGTGTGGTTTTATAAAAAGAAAAAATGATGGGAATGGGACGGTTTTCTGGATTCGAACCCAGGTCTTTTGAAACCGGATTACGATTCTAGCCAACCATTCCATCCCCATCATGGGTTTTATTAAACATATTTATATATTTACATATATGTAAAATACCACACACACCGTGTAAATAAATGGAGGAATCCCATGCCGAAGGTAGGTCATGAGGATTCAAACCGGGGACGGCTCAAATAAACTTCGGTAACTTTTCCATCAGCACCGACATCATCCCTAGTTATTTATTTTTTATTCTAAAGATTATTAAGATTACAAATTAAAAAGATAAGTACACGTCGTGTAAATAAGTGTGACACGGTGTGTAACCTCTGGGTTGCCACCCAGGAAGCGCCTCTGTTTTAGGTCGTTGGCTCGACCTACATACCTTTCTTACCTGAGGGCTATGGTAGACAACATTCCAACAATATTGTCTGTAGTATGGTATGCTTTCAACCGCTGTCAGTTTACCTTGAATGGTTACCCATCTTCTCTAGAAATTTCTACCGCTCCGTGATGGAATACGCGGATAATGTGGAATGGCCCCGACTAGCATGACTTTAACATCCCTGGAAATAAGCGAAGATGAGAATTAAAGAGAAGTACCTTATAACCGGGTTGGAAATATTTTCGTGATGTCATCCATTCATGAATAGATCTTGTCTTCTCCTTGTACAGCTTGGCATTCTCATATGCCTCTAATCGAATCTCATCTAGTTCCGATAGTTGGAACTTCTGTTTCTCTTCAACTGCCATTAGATCAAAATTTAGGGCTTTGATGGCCCAGTAGGCTTTCTGTTCCAATTATACTGGAAAATGGCAGGACTTTCCATAGACAAGGCAGAACAGGGACATTCCCAGTGGTGTTTTCAAAGTAGTCTGATATGCCCACAAGGCATCATCTAACTTCTTGGACCAGTCCTTCCATGAATTGTCCACTATTTTTTCCAGGATCTACTTGAGCTCACAATTGGAGAGCTCTACCTGTCCAGTAGACTGGGGAATATATGGTGTCCCCATCTGATGCTTTACTCCATACTTTGATAGTATTCCTCTCATCAGTGTGTTGTCGAAGTGGGTCCCTCTATCGTTGATCAGTACTCGTGGAACTCCAGACCTGCTAAAAATATTTTTTTAAACATTTATGACTACCTTGGCTGTGTCGTGAGCTGTAGCAATAGCTTCCACCCATTTGGAGACGTAGTCGATGCAGACGAGGATGTAAGTTTTCCCAAAAGATGGGGAAAATGACCCATTAAATCTATTCCCAAGACATCAAAAATCTCGACCTCCAGGATGGGGTGCTGAGGCATTTCAACTCTACGTCCCACATTACATGTCCTCTGGCATCAATCGCAACAGGAAACAAAGTCCCAGGCATCTATATGCATGGTGGGCCAATAAAATCCAGACTGCATGATCTTAGATATGGTACAGTCCGTCCCATGATGTCCTCTTACTAATGAGGTGTAACAGAACTCCAGGACACTGTGAACTTTATTCTTCGGGATGCAATGACGGATCACTCCATTTGCACAGGATTAGAATAGTAGAGGACCCTCCCAGAAGTACCTTTTCACATCTGAGAAAAATATTTTCCTTTTCTAGAAGGAGAGGTCTGGGTGGATGACACTTGTATCCAGAAAATTAGCTATATCAGCATACCATGGTCGAGGTGTTTCATTGATCGAAAAGAGGTTATCATCAAGAAAATCCTCCCTGATCTCCCAATCTTCTTCATTCTCCACGTGTGGCAGCTCGAGGTGGGAGAGATGGTCAGCAATGAGGTTCTCACTCCCTTTCTTATCCTGGATCTCAAGATCAAATTCTTGTAGAAGGAGAACCTAGTGGATCAATCGGTGCTTTGCATATTTCTTGTTGAGTAGGTACTTTAGTGATGCATGGTCAGTATAAACAATAACATTAGACAATACTAAGTAAGAAAGAAACATGTCAAATGCGAAAACCACTACATGAATCTCCTTTTCTGTGGTAGTGTAGTTGATCTATGCCTCATTGAGCATCCTGCTGGCATAATAGATAGGTCTGAAAATCTGGTCAAGACGATGTCCCAGGACTGCCTCCACGGTGTAGTCGCTCGCATCGCACATCACCTCATATTGTTCCTCCCAGTTGGGATAAATCATAACTGGAGCTTCCACCAGGCGCTGCTTTATATGTTCCAAAGATCTGATACAAGTCTCATAAAACTCAAAAATGGCATCCTTTTTTAGAAAATTAGTGAGGGGATGGGCTATTTTGGAGAAGTCATGGAAAAATCGCCGATAAAAACCGGCATGCCCGAGGAAGCTGCAGATGGCGCGGACGGAAGTCGGTATAGGTAGTCGTGAAATGACCTCGATCTTTGCCAGGTCCACCGCTATCCCTTTCGATGAAAATCGGTGTCCAAGGACTATGCCACTTTGCACCATTAAATGACACTTTTCCCAGTTCAAGACTAGGTTAGTTTGCTCACATCGTTCGAAAACAAGCTCTAGGTGTCGTAAACAAATGGTGAATGATTTTCCATAAACGGAAAAATCATCCATGAATACCTCCATGATTTGTTCCGCCATGTCATGGAAGATGGCCAGCATACAACTCTGGAAGGTGGCGGGGGCATTAAACATGCCGAAATACATCCTTCGATAATCAAATGTGCCATAGAGGCAAGTGAAGGTGCTATTTTCCTGATCATTCGGAGCAGTGGAGATTTGGTTGTAACCAGAAAAACCATCGAGGAAGAAATAGAAGTTGTGCCCTACTAGCCTCTCTAGAATTTGATCCATGAATGTCAAGGGAAAGTGATCCTTTCTTGTTGCATCATTTAACTTCCGGTAATCCACACATAATTGCCTGCCCATTATAGTGTGTGTTGGGATGAGTTCGTTCTTTTCATTTGAAATCATAGTGATACCCCCCTTTTTGGGTACCACTTGGATAGGACTCACCCATGGACTATCCGAGATGGGATAGATGATGCCTGCATCCCATAATTTTATCACATCCTTCTTTACAACTTTCTTCATGGGAGGATTCAAGCGCCCTTGTGGTTGCTATGATTGCTTGGCACCCTCTTCAAGTAGCACCTTGTGAGTGAAAATAGTATGGTTGATGCCCTTTAGATCAGCGACTGTCCACCCAATAGCATTCTTCCACTGTTTGAGAACCTATAGAAGTGAATCTTCCTGCTCCTGTGATAGTAATACATTAAGTATAACATGAAAAGTTTGATTGGGTCCTAGATACTCATTTTTGAGAGAAGATGGAAGAGGATTCAGTTCGAGTTCAGGAACCTTTAAAATCGAAGGCACAAGTGTCTGCCCCTCATCCCGTTCCAAACTATCAGGAACAACTGCATGCTGCCAATAGTGGCTTCCGAAGCCTTCTATGAATTGCAAGTCTTCTGGCGCTTCCTCTAATAGAATATATGGATCAGTTAAATTATTCGAAATAAAATAACATACCAGTTCATCCCCTTTGTTGCTAAAATGACTAACCATGGTGGAAACTATATAACAGTTTTTATGCTCTGATAAGGAAGCATGTTTTACGGCTTTGAGGATGTTATAGGAAACTTTTTCATCACTTACCTGAAAAATAAGCTCCCCTTGGTGCACATCGATCAGGACCTTCCCTGTTTCCAAGAAAGGCCTTCCAAGTATAAGAGGTGCTTCCTGGTCATCCCCCATGTCGAGGATGATGAAATCTACAGGGAGAATCAGCCTACCCACCTTGACCAGTACGTCCTCGAGTAGTCCCTTCAGGTGCTTGATGGATCGATCAGCAAGTTGAAGGGCGACGCAGGTAGGCTTGAGCTCATGGAGTCCTAGATTCTTAAAAACTCTGAGGGGCATAAGGTTCACGCTGGCCCTTAAGTCGTAGAGGGCCTTCCCAAACTCACAGGATCCAATAGTACATGGAATGGTAAAACTACCTGGATCTTGGAGTTTTGGAGGAATGGAATGTTGAACCACTGCGGAGCACTCCTTCGTTAGTGCAATTATGCCCAAATCCTCCATGTTCCTTTTATTCGAGAGGATTTCCTTCATGAATTTGGAGTATGTTGGCATTATTTTCAGGGCCTCCACAAATGGTACGTTGATGTGGAGGTTCCAGAACATATCGATGAATTTGCTGAACTGGTGGTCCATCTTCCTCTACTTAAATCTTTCTGGAAAGGGTAAGGTAGGCTTGAATGTTGGATTACATCCTTTTCATTATTTTTCAAAGCCTCCTTATGCAGGATTTTGGATGAGGAGGGGTGTCTATTGGTACCTTTTTCTTCAACAGTGGGTATGGATGCACCTTGCTGTGCTGATTGGTTCTGGTGGAGCTCTTTTCCACTATAGAGCATAATAGCATTGGCCTCCTCCCTTGGGTTCTTTTTGGTGTTCCCTGGTAGTGTACTGGGAAACCTCCATGAGAGTTGATTTTCCAGCTGGCCAATCTGATTTTCCAAGCCTTGAATCGAAGCTTCCTGGTTCTGGAACTGAGTCTCAGCAATAGATATAAATTTAGTCATCAGATCCTCAAACCTTGAGGTGTTTTCCTGCTGAGGTGGTTATTGCGTTGGTGGAGGAGGTGGCTGTCGTGGCTACTGTAGACGAGGGTTTTGATACCCTTGTTGCTGATAAGGACCCTGCTGGGGTTGTTGAGGCCTTTGGAATTGGTTCTGATATGGAGGCTGGTTGTAGTTGGCCGGTCGTTGGGGCATAGGATTCTACTATTGTTGGCCCCAGCCTGTGTTCTGTTGATCTCTCCATGTCGGGTTCTGGTACGGCTGGTACTATTTGGGTCCTCGATTTTGGGCAACATATCTCACCATGCTCGTCGAGGGGCCTACAGTCAAACCCGGAAATTCTCCCACGACATGGTTATCACCACAATCGCCGCATGTTGGGTGGTGCACTGCATGAACTTGAGATGTTACTTCGAGGTTCAATGCATCAATTTTCTTGGACACAACATCCAACTGAGCAGCCAACATTGTGGTAGCATCAATATTGTGCCTACCTCACTTTTGAGTCCCCTGCTCAGAGTGCCACTGGAAGTTGTTGGTTGACATATCATCCATTAGTTCGAATAGTTCTTAAGGGGATTTCCGCATCACCGTGCCTCCAGTAGAAGCATCCACCACGGATTTGATATTCATGGTAAGTCCTCTGTAGAAGGTCTGGACTTGCATCCAGAGTGGGATTCTGTGATGGGGGCATTTTTGTAACATCTCCTTGAAGCGTTCCTAGGACTAATACAATGATTCAGAGTCGTGCGGCTAGAAGTTATGAATATCATTCAGGAGTGTCACCTTCTTTGATGGTGGTATGTACTTGGATAGGAACACCTGGGCTAGCTCCTCCCAGGCGAGGATAGATCATTGTGGAAGCCCCTTTATCCATTCATTTTCCTTATCCCGTAGAGAAAAGGGGAACTAGCAAAGACGGATGGCGTCCTCTGACACGCCATGGTACCGAAAGGTGTCACAGATCTCGAGAAAGTTGGAGAGATGGGAGTTTGGATCCTTTCTGGCCAGGCCTCCAAATTGGACTGTGTTCTGGATCAGCTGCATGATAGCAGGCATGATCTCGAAGTGCTGGGCCTGGACCGGAGGACGAACGATGCCCGTATCAGCTCCGGGAATTGATGGAAGTCCGTACTCTATAAGGGTACGTCTTGGAGGTTATTGTTGATGGGGTGGAGCTTGCATAAACTACTCTTGAGGATAAAAGTATGGTCGTCGGAAGAGTTGATGTGGAGGCCATTGGTAATCCCTTGGGACGAATTCCATGAAGGCTCCGGGAGGTTGCCCCGGTAGACCAACAGTGGGAGGATGCTGATCTTGGTACTGATGCTCAGTCACAACATCTACGGTTGGTGCTCACTCTTCCTTGTTCGCCATATGTCTTTATAGATGTTTGTGAGTTTCTGTCTGTGTATGCCGATGATGAAGCAAGGTCCGTTCGATTTCCAGGTCAAGCGGAACTAGTTCCAAAGACTCGGCACTTCTGGATCGTGTAAAACATCTAAACATACACTTTATGTTCTGCACAACACAAAAATGAAAACCAGGCATAAAAGGGAAAAAGAATAAAGAAAATTTGAAATGAGATTTAGAAAATAGATTTTTGATAATTTTAGATTTTATGTTCACTTAAATCAATTATTAACACAATTTAAATTTTAGCACTAAACGGCATTCCACAGCAACGGCGCCAAAATTTGGTCTCGCTTGTCATTGGTTGATGTTTTATGCATCCCAAATTAATTACCCGTTCATAGAACTTTAGTATAGCTTATGTTTGGAGTCGATCCAGAGGGAACCGTGGCGTGCATGAATTTAATTGAGTTAATACTAAATTAGGTGAAGGATGAAAAATTTAGAAACGATTGGGTTGATTTTGGGTTTTGATTGAAACTAAATTGATTTACATTGAAGAATGGATACATTTTGAAATAAAACTACGTGTAAAATTATGAGTTCGTAAGAATGGAAAGAAAAGACGTGTTGGGGCTCTGGTGAATAAAGAGTTCTTAGACAGATTGTTTAAATGGTTGTGTTGTTCATAATAATTCAATCATTCAGGATTTCATTTTGTTACAATATTTCCTTGGTCCAGTTCCTCTTGTTTGGATTTAGAGTACCTGACTCCTTGGTCCGGTAGTCAAAGTCCTTAATTCTTAATTACATCCAGTCACTTATTTGAATCGGTGAAAACCTTCCAATGGTCATGGATGTTTTCACCCTTACTTTTCTTTTGTAACACTGAGAATCCTTCCCTTGGTCCGACTAAGAATTCTCAGTTATATTAGGCAGTGGTTTAAGAAGAGTAAGATGAATTACAATTATTCAAACACAACTATATAAAACAACATACAAATAAAATCTCATCATCCACAACCCCAACACTAGGTGTTTAGTTACACATAAAATTTAGGAGAGAAACAACACATGAGATACCTAACGGATTCATTATGTAGACGTTGAGGTAGGGTGTCTGAAGGTGGTGTAGCGGAATACGGAACCATGGTGGCTCGGAAATGGTGATAGCATAGTTTTTCTTTCCTCTCAATGGTTCTGAACTCCAAAATTCGTAGGCCAAGGCTTATTTTTATAGAAAAATAAAGTACACTGCGTGTATAGAAAGTACACACCATGTACTTTTCGTCAACGCGTTTTGGCGCCAATTTTTCCATGGGTAGGCGGCCTAACACGCCGTACTTGACTTTTGAACATGGATCGACCTGCAAGTTGAGTGTACATGGTGTGTAGCACCGCCATACACGGCGTTTAGTGCACTTGTTTGGCCGCCAACCCCTTATAGAATAGCAGACACGACGTGTAAAAGTTTAAATAGGTCGTGTCTTCATCAACGACCACATGGGCGTGTGGACTCTTCTTCGGCAACTACTACTTCTAGAAAGTAGTACACGACATGTAGCGCTGATACACATGGCATGTATCTTCTATCTGGTAACATGGGCGTGTACTTCCTGCTTTGGTCCGTGTCCTTGTCTGGATGTACACGGCGTGTAAAAAAGTACATGCCGTGTAGTTTCAAAATTTTAACAAACTTCCCCTGATCCGTGTATTAAGCCAGAAAGCTCCTGAAAGTAAATAGATTCACCAAAATCAAGGAATATGTTCATGAAACAATAGATATTTTCTGAAAACATGCTTTTATATTCAATTATTTATATGGAAATGTATACACAAATTTGGTGCATCAATAATGTAGTTGAAAATAAACATCTGCATGATGGCAGTAAACACATCCCACATTTATTGGGTTATCAATTGTGAATTGATAAGGAGTGGGTGTGTGTTTATATTCCACATAACATATTTTGGATGATTTCTTGTTAGAATTTGGTGAAATCCTTTGTGAATCCTTCTTTCAAACAGAAAACAATATTTTAGGGTGTCATCTACTATATATGCACAATAAAATTGAAGATGAAGAGAAAATAAATGTTTCATTATTTTAAATTTTAGTAAAATAAAGAAATGATATCATAATGATACAATAATCTCTCTACACATTAGTGTCCAAATCCTAGATAGAACATAATACAATGAATCTACATCAATCAGTATGCATTTCCATTTGAAGATTCTAATGTAACTTTTGAACATGACATTCTTGGGGTTAACATGCTGACCCGAAACATTCTATCCAACCATGTATTTTATTCCTTTGAATTTGGCCTTAATGATTTTTTCTAACACTGTCAAACTACATTGCTCCTATTTTTTATGTGTCATTTGTCCATCATCGACTACCATTCCCCTAGATTCAACATCATCAATATGTTTTTTGGGATCAAAATAACTAACATGAGTATATGGTAATTGTTTCTCTTTATTGGGAGAAGTGGTTGGTTGAACAACCTATTATTCCTCAGGAATGGTATCACCAGTATGCGCAGAAGGTCATTCCTCTACATTGTGAGTAGTAGTAGGTTGAGAGACATGTTCTGACTAGGGATTATGATAACCAGCACACACAGAAGACATTATCTACAAAGCGGGTTGAAAATAGTTTTGATTACATAAATGAGTCTCTTAATAGATAATAACATGAGGTTACAAATATACATTACAAAAATATAACTTGATTGTTGAACTCTTAATTTCCTTTTTAATAGATGAAAGAATTTGACCCCTCAGTCGACTGTCAAAATCCCTTCATTGTGGTCTCCTCTAACCTGAAAAATGCTACCTACGTTGGGACCACTATTAAATGATTTTGACGGACCAATGAATGGATCATCCTCAATGGAATTTTCATCTTTCTCTTTAGTGATTTGGGTTAATAAAAAAATAATTTACCGCTTTTTGTTTGCAGGAATTGGATCATAATGTAATTTAACATTCTCTTATCCCATTATAAATGGTTCTGATCTGTACCTGTACTTATTGAAAACAACGTTAATGAATCTCAGTTTTTCTATTTTAACAACACTGTTAATATAATCCATGTTGAATTGAAAAATCAGCACTTGGAATGTTATATAATCCAACTCCCATATTTTTTTGATGATGCCAAAGTATGACATAGTAACATAAATTGAATTTCATTCTATATTACTAGAAATATGCATCACATTAGTCACATGTGTAACACCACTATCTTTCATAAAACATTCATCATCTTGATCACTTGTATAGAATGTGTCACCATTAATTACATAATCATTGTATCATTATACAAACACATATGGTCCTATGGATATCCATCGAAGTCGTTATGGAATTATATCATGATTTTAATCTGACTCTTCAAAAATATAGCCCCAAAACCATCTTATAAACTATTTATTAGGTGTATTTTAAGTCCATTTTTTACCCCTTGATGGATTAAAATACCTAAAAATATTATTATGGGTTTCTACATATGGATAGGCATCCAAACTATTGTGAAAAAATGTAATGGTGAGTGTGCTCCTGATCTGTATTATTGTTTGTAACAAAATATCTTCCAGAAATTCCATCACCTTCAAGCCACATTGTGTGATGAGATTTTGGTAGAACAATGATTTCTAAAATAGATAGGTATTCGGTATAGAATTTCAATAGATTCTTCAATAATATATCTCTCTACAATACAAACCTATATCCATCCTAAAATTTTTACATACCATTTCTAAATGTTTATATATCATTTAATGGGGTACATCCATATATAGTGTACATGACCTTGTATTCGAATCCCTCTCACTAGGTGAACAATCAAATGAACCATTATAAGAATGTTGGAAAAAAGAAAATTTCCAATTCAAATATTATGAGAAAAATTTCTCAATATATAGTTAGAAATTTCTCCAGGACTATTCCTTAAATTCATATAGATTTTAAGAAGAACCAAATATTTTTTAATATATTATGGATGTTCTGGTGAATAATTCAACGTAATGAAATAGGAATTAAATCTTGAATCCAAACATGACAGTTATGTGATTTTAGACACTATGAGTTTAAATTGGTCATTGATGGGATGTTCTGGAAATTTGATGAATACCCTTTATGTGACCTCTATGTCAATCAAGATGTTTTAAAATTTACATATCTCCTACTTGGAATGTGTGTAAGAAGATGGAGGAAGAAATTCTTTTTTCACCTTTAACTATCACAAACTCTTATTTCATTCACATGTCAACCATGTCCAACCTAGCCTTAATTCCATACTTAGTTTTTTTGGGTGCATTTATCAATGTGTCAATGAAATTATCACTTATTTTTTCTCATCATGTATAAAATTAAGAAAATGACTGATGTACAGACAATTTTAGTATGGTAATTAAAAAAACAAATATCTTTTTCTAACTAGATTTCATATGTTTTTGTTTTAAATTTTTTTACCAAAATTTGTGTCTAGATATTTTTCTATACAAAAAATTGTTCAAATTTTAGTGAATATGGTGGGGCAAGTTATTTTAAACATACATACTAATATTTCATCCAACATCTGTACTTATTTGATTGAGGTAGAAATATGAGATTTTATAAAAACATTGTTTTTTATGAATTTTTTGACGTAATTTAGTGTGAAACTCATCCATAAATGGGACACCCTTGTGTTTCATTCAAGCTATATCCTAATAAACTTTCATAAGAAGGAATTTCATTTATCATCCCATTCATCATGGCTCTAAACATGAAATCTTTATTTCTATAATCATCATACAAAGTAACAACCGAATCCCACAATAATTTCAAATCCCTTATCCATGGGGCCAAAAAAACATCAATATAACTACTCAGTTTTCTTAGTCATAATATAAGAATATTTAACATGATTTATTTGCATTTTATGTATAACAAAAAAGGCATGTTATAATTTACCAACATAATCAACCAATTACTAAAAGTTATTCTTTGAAAACCAATACGATTCACATTATATATAGATAATAGAACACATAGGTTTCTTAGCTCGTTTTAATGTTTAGGATACTTATGATCAATTATCTTCAATGGAGGACATTATACTGAGTGACATTATTTCTATATTTAACTCTAGTATCTTCATGCCATGTCGATTTTCATGTAGTCTCTTAACTTACATATAGATTCCTAAACATTGGAATGGTTAGAAATAACTATAAAAATTTCATAGGAATATATTCATCTTTCTTCTATCATGAAGATCCACACATTTGGATTTCATTAAGTGTTTTTTGTTCATTTCAAAAGTGTATATAGTAATTTGGGAAGACATATAATCTTTCATAGACCAAACCCATTGAGATTAGCATTCAATTGGAATCGTTTGTTTAGCTTTAGATATTATTATATTCGAGATGACTATCTTTCATGAGAGAAGGTATTTTTTTTAAAAATTGGCTTCAATCCATCCATTGAAACATTTAAAATTATACACATTCAATATGGTTGAAAATTCTAAATATTAATTTCAATCAGCATACAAAGGAATCTTTGCACAACTATTTATATTCTCAAACAATTTTGGGAAATCTTGAAATACATCTTCAACTACGCTTGTAATTTCCTCTATATGAACTTAATTATCATTAAAATCTATAATGAAATCCTTGATATGGTCCTATTCATTATCCATAGTTATAATCATATCATATGATTCATAAAATGCAGTGCCATTAAATCCACAAGCTACATCAACTTTTCCCTCTATTTATTTCCACATTTATGACTTTGATCTATTCCATTACAAATCATGTCTTCCTCTAACTCTTCTGGAGTAATATTTCATGAATAAAAACATTATAAACACAAAAAAAATGAATTGAGAAGGTTCATATGAATTATTTTTTGCAAACTTGATGAAATGTATCACTCCATTTTCATACTCTTTTGTCAGAAAATTGACATCCATCCATTATTTATTCATATCAAGCCTATTTGATTCAGTAATATTAATATTTACCAAAATAAATAAATAAAATTTTAATATAAAAAATAAATAAGGCTAAAATAGTTATATACTTTATGTCTTTAAGTATATATCCCTAATATCCTATTTCTAGAACCAGGGTCCTTCATTTGGGATCATCTAGATAAATAAAAAATTACCACTTCAAGCCTTTCTTTCATTGGTCCAACATTGAGAAATTCATCAACATAATAATGTAAAATAAAAAATCTCCCGTCATAATACACACTAATATAGTAATAATTATTTACATTACACAATAGAAAAATAAATTCTACCATGAAATCATTTATGTTCCCATTACACTATCTTGATTCCTACATAAGTGCACGAAAACTCCATTTGGGACTAGAAATTAACCTTCTATTCCATTTAGCATGAAACCATCCAGTTGATCTATATAGATATATTCTTCTAAAATTTGATAAAATAATATAAACATGAAAACCACATGTTCTATAAATAAACCATCAATGGAAACCATGTCTGGAAAAATTAGATTTATTATATGATTTATAGAAGGAGGGAAAATCTAGAGGAAATCTAAACCATTTATTATTTTAAATACATTTACATGTAGAGAAAACATGAACTATTTATTATCATCCACATTAACCATTAGATGATAAATATAATTGTTCATTAGAAACCTCTTTTTTGGTCCCAATTTTATTATCTGTAATGTATCAATATCATTAAGGTAATTCAATTATTCCATGATTTTGTACCGACAATAAAATGAGGCCAATAGTTGGCCTATGTTGAATTGAAAAAAATAAAAAATCCACATGAATTACCCACCCATTCATGAACCTCTTAGGATGACAATAAGCAACAATGGTGAAATTCATTACCATTGGGGATGACTTCACTCTAATAAACTCAATAAGAAACCATAAATTGTTGAATATAAAATTTTTTAAAAAGAATTATTTCCAAAAGCGTCATTAACAATAAATGACCATTTAATATGACACTAAAAAACAACAAAAAGTAAACTAAAAAAAATATCCATAGTCTAAAGCGGATGAAACATTACATGGTACAAATGGTTCCCAAAAACTAAAGGACAAGCTACCATCTCTATATGACACCCGAGACACAAACATAATAAGAACTGTCTGCTTCATAATTAAAATAGAATCGTATCAAACCCTAAGTCCAAGAATCTATGAAACATGTATAATACATGAGGACTATATATAATCCAATGTGACTATATAGTGCATGAGAAAACGTCTAGTTGGATTCCCCCATGATTTCAATTCAATTAATTTTATAAATGATGAAAGAACAACTAGTTTATAAACAATATAAACATATTTATTTTTATTTAATTCATATGAAAAATGAATGAGAAAAATATAAATCATTAACTTTACCAATATAGACATTAATAAAACATTTTATAAATTTATTTTCACATAAAAATTGACAATTAATACCCCATTCATCTATCGTTATAGTATAATTATTTTGAAAACAATCCCAGACATTCTTCGAAAAATTTCAAAGGCATTTTTATTTAATTCCAATACATTGAAAACAAAATTCCACTATCCATTTAACTCATTAATAAACCTAACACAAAGGTAATAATTCAACAAGTTAAAATATAATTAAAACAAAACCAATGTTATTCATAAATAATATGACTATATAGCTAGAAAATACTTTTCCATATCAAAACTAAATCATAAGATGATCAATACATCACATCATATTAATCTATTCCATAAACAATAAATATTCTAATAAATATTTAATGGAATAACATATGATACATATCACAAGACAATAAATTAAGGACTAATAAGATAGGTAGAATACATGAAATGGGGGACCTATTAAAATTTGGTGAATGGTCAAACATCAAATCATTTGAATCACTTAAAATTTTCTCATCAGTGAACATCTAACTATCTAGGTATTCTATACCACTAGGGGGACTACACTGTGCGTAATATCTACTAACAGAGAATTTTCTAATGAATTCCCTATATCATGTTTATGATTCCTCATGAAATAAACTAAGGATGTGTGTTCCAATAAAAATTTTGAAAGAATAACATCCAATAACATCTGTTCCACCATACTCATTTCCTGTATAATGTTATGTAACCCATATGTACAACATGAATAAAATCATGAAATTACATCCTTGGGATACACATTAACATCATCATCAGAAAAAATAAGGCTCAACAGACCAAAAAAATCCAAAAATATATCTATATATTAAGAATTCATAATAATGTCAAATAAATTTTATACCCCTCCAGCTGCAGTAGTAGGGTCCGGTGGCACTAGAGTCAGGATATGTAGAAGCAGCAGTGGCATCGACATCGGAGGACATGATGGTTTTATAGTGGAGGTGGGGTTCACAGTGGGGGTGGGTTCACATCAGAAGAGGTTTCATAATAGATGGTGGTTCGTGGTGGATGATAATTCACAACAGTGGAGGGGTTCACAGTAGGGGTGGGGTGCGGCGTGCAGCAGAAGTGGGTTCGCGGTGGCGGAGGAGGAATTCGTAGTGGGAGAGGAAGAGTCGGCGACTGATGTGGGGATTATGGCAGTAGAGGTTAGGTCAAGGAAGAGGAGTGGTTAATAGTGCCATATTTTGGCTTCCACAATAGCTTGAGGTGTTTAAGAGAAGAATCTGACTATTACGGTGAATTTTTAAATTGCGTGAAACTATTATAAGCACAAGTAAAAAAGAACTCGTAAAGGTATATTTTATCAATGCTAAAATAGAAAGCACTAATAACACATACCATTGATAGTAATATATTAAAATATATCCATATTTATTTAGAATTATAATTTTAACTATTTGTATTTATTTATAAATATATTTATTTAATTTTATATATTTGTGTCATTATAAGAATAATAAATATATAGTTTATAATTTTACAACTATTTAAATATATATATAATTATTACTACAAATAAATATATTTATATATATTTGTATATAATTGTAAATAAATTTATTTATGTATATATATTTTTTTTAAAATTAGAATGATATATTTATTGTAATTTTATAATTATTTAAACATATATATTTATCTATATTTATAATTGAAAATAAATAAATAAATAAATACATTATTTATATATAATTAAAATTTTATAATTATAGATATAATAAATATAGTTATTATTTAAATATAATTATTCAAATTTTTTAAGTATTTTTGAGAAATAATAGATTCATGCGTATAACATGAATGAATCATATACCTAGTAATGTTTAGATAATAATAAAAAGTTTCTTCTCATATAGACAACATGAAGAAAGGTGTAATGTGTAAATGAACATTCAGGATAAATACCTACCATATATGCATGTAAATTTTACTCACGCATAAATATACTTATTGACCAAATTTTTCAGAAACAAATATTTATTTATGTAAAATTTTTATAATTATAAATATATACTTATATAAGTTATTTTATATTTAATTAAAATTATAATAAATTTAAAATATAAAAAAATTAATAATTCTAATAAATATATTAATTATTTAATGAAATTTTGTATCATCATAAAATTATTAGAATGTATTCCTATTAAATTATAATCATAGAAAAACATGTTATAAAACCGTATAAGTATATTTAATTTTTTAAAAAATATATATTAGTTATAAAAATGTATTTTTCATTTAATGAATAGGAGTAAACATTCTCTTTGAATTTAGATATAATAATTATATATAAAATAAATAATACTTTTTATTAGAAACATTAAGTAGTGATAATAATATCGATGATAAATATACCCTGTATCAGTGCTATAAAAAGAAATTACAGGCGGTACACCTTTATCAGCACTCTTTGTAGTGCTGATAAAGGGTAGATTTTTAGAGCTTATAGCTATCACTGATAAAGTCCCGTCTTTTATAACCACATTCTGTTTAGTGCTGATAAAAGATGGTGAATCCCTTTCCAAGATCTATGGTATTGATTATATAAATTTTTACTGGTCTATGTTGGTTTAAACATGGATATAAGTTCTAAAGTTAAATGAATGGGAGTAGGAACAACCAAGAGATGAATAAGGTGAATCAGAATGAGGCTATGTACATGATTTTGTTTCGTTCATGGAGTTCTTCATTGGCAGGAGGTATGCATTGGATTCGTGTAATTGTTTCCATGAAAAAGTTCTTTCTGTATTGTATTTGTGTGTGTACATGGATTGTGTGGGTGTGTTTTGGTTTGTGTTATCTTGTAAAAATAACAGAAATAAAAAATGAATAGTAAATCTCATTGTTAGTTAATAATGAAGTTCTATTGGATTGTCTCATATATTACTCTCTTACCATATTTTATATAAAATGTGAGATAAATTGTACTTTTTTTATATAGACTATATGGGAATTATTTTTTATATTTCCTTTTTTGTTATGTATCCACACCCTTCATATTCTTATGGGTGTGCATGCGTACATTGTTTGATATGATCTATGTATGGGGTAGAATATATCCTTTCTAGAGGAGTTTGTTACTACTAAGGTCCATAATAAAAGAGTGTGGAGCTCGGAGGTAGCAGTATTTTGTAGAATCATAGTGTAGAACATTATCAATTTTATCTTTTATTATGTTTTATACATATAGTGTAAAATTATTGTATTAAGTTTTTATACAATATGAATTAGATCCATTTAAATATATATATTAGTGTTGATATTGTATTTATTTAATGATATTATGAATAAATATATTATCATATATTTTTCTATTAAAGGTTTTTAAAATGTAAGGAGATATCATGATCCATGATTTCATGACTCCTATTGAATTTATTTCTAGCATTTAGTGCTCAGGTTATGAACCTATGTTTAGGTCAAGTATTGTCATATGCAAGCCAACGGTTTTGGGTTAGTATGTTATATATGGTATCTCCTTGGTATGGTCCATAAATTGTAATTGTATTTCTAAAGATTGCATGCATATGAATGTAAAATAATGATCAAAATATTTGTATCTGACTTCTTCATAATAAATATAAATCCAATAGTGTGGTTCGAGAATTAAAATTATTAGAAAGAACATTTATTCATGTGGTTTCCTCATCATCATGGTTTTAGATAATGACAGATAGGTATTATACATTTGTAATTAAAATTCCAACTAGTATTTCAACATTCACATGGTGTTTTGTTTTTATTTAATTTTTAAATTGTAAAATGATGAAATTGATTTTCTAAATATGGATATCTTTTCCATAGAAACTAATAATTTTTAGGCAGTGGTTTTCATATATTGGTAAATATGGTTTGGGTTTGTGTTTTTTGATTATTCATCCAATAATTGAGTTTTGATTATAATATTTTTTTCTACAAATTATTGGAAAATTAAAATGTTATAGATTTAGAACACATACAAGTACTGATTCAGATTGGAAGATATTTATAAATATAAATTGGATCTCAATCATTGTTAATATAATCATAAAATTTCAAAACATTATTTAAATAAAAATCCCATTTTTAATAACTTTATTTAAAAATAAATAATTTATTTTCTATTGGTTGGTTAACTTTTAAACATTGTTGGTTGAATTAATGAAGCCTAATATTTTAATATTTTTTCCATATTCCATGTTTCATTTAAATTTAATAATTTATATATATTTTTCATTATAAAAAAAAAGAAAAAAAAGTGAATCATATATGATGAAGTATATTTTTTATGTTGTTAATTTAATGACATAATGATAAATAACATGTTTTTTATCCCATTTTGTTTATAAAACTTTTATGTAAATTCATGTATAATTAATATCATTGCATATAATTTTTTTATGTTCCAAGGGATAAAGTACGGTAGTGTTTAATGTTTTTAATAAGTTATTGAATTGATATTTATTTCGAAATGGGAGCATGATGAAATTTCTTACATATTAATAACGGGATATTATGTTTTTAATTAATTATGAATGAAATATTTATGATATAAATTTTTCTTTAACAATTTATGTGAAATACATAGGTAGTTGATGTGTTATAAAATGTTGTTTTCTCTATTACTGAAAATAATGAATGTGATTCAGATTTATTTAGAGCATTTTTTCAATTAAACTAGTTTCTTTATCTAGTTTTGTTAATTAATTTATTAAGAACATCATGTATTTGAAATTTTTAGTGAATATTTTTCAATTTTTATTTTTTAGTTTTTCTTTGATTTATTATTCTGTATTCATACGAGATGGTTTGATGATCCTTGTTATTTTTATAGGGGTGATTTATAGAATAACAAATTTTGTTATAATGAATTGTTTTACAATTGTTTTCTATACTATTAAAATCATACAAATGGGACCTTCTATGAAATTTTATAAAGGAATCTAGTATATTATTTTAATGAAATATTTTAAGAGTTATCATTATGTAAACCATGAGGAAAAATAATTATTCAAATGAATCCATCTATTTTTTAAAATGAAAAATTTTATTCATTTTAGTATACTTTTTATGAATGTTGTTCTATTTCATCTCAGTTTTTAAATAGATTATTTAAGAAATTTTTTTTCAAATTAAATTAATAATTATTAAATTTTGTAATTTATTTAATGGATTCATTGATTTGGATTTGGAAAAGAAAATATTTCACATTAAAACCTTGTAATTTTTTTAATAACTCAATAACCTTTAGTATGATTCTTTGCTAATTTTATAGAATGGTGAATAGATGTTTGGAAATATTACGGTGACTTTTTGGATTGATAATTTGACAGTTATTATGCCCTAGAAAGTTTATGGATACCTTATATTGGTGAAAAATGTTAGTTTTATATTATTGGATCGCCATACATGTTAATCATGTCATGATAGCTTTGAGAACAGGCTTCAAATTCCTTTTTGTGATGGTTGGTATGGTTGTTATTGTTATATTATAAATGTTATATGTAGAAATGGAAAGACAATATTCATATTGTAATGGTTCTTTATAGGTTGAACATCAATAAAATAGTTTGAATGACGTATTCTAGGATCTTTGTGGGTCAATATTCCCAATTACGATGGTAATGATCTATATTTTCTATAGATATATGTCTTATAAATTTTATGGTTGTAATATTAAGAAAAGAACAGTTACTATCATTCATTTCATATTGATTGTTATACCTTGAAATTCAATGTCATACCCTGAGATGTAGTTCTTGATATTTCCATAGTGATGGAATATTAATGTATATATAGAAGATTAATGATCATTATAGTTATGAATCGTCATGATTAAATTTTACATTTATGTGTGATTTGTCAATGTAGTTTTAGTATTGGAAACCACTAAATAAATTTCTCATGGTATGGGTATGTACGTGGTCATGTCCGTCACTTTAATAATCCGTGATATGTTTTATTAGCATGGTTGAATTATATAATTTTTAGATACTATGGTGATACATACTTATAATGGTTTATAATCAATTTACAGTTCTTTTTTCAGGTTATCTCTTGTATAGTATCACAATGGACTTCTCTGACTAGGTCTAATAGCTTTTAAATGATTTTATAGTGGATTCCATGATTCAAACTCTCATCAAAGATAGATTTCTAGAGTGAATGATCAATTAATATAAATGGAATAAATTTATATAATTAACTTGGGTTATATATAAAATTATAGATTTTGGATTTTCTTTTGGGAGACTCATATTTTTTAGATGGGGCCATCATTATGGAGTTTCAGTGCTATAATTATCAAAATTGTATTTTTATGGAAAATCTTAATTTTGGAGAGATTTTTATGGTATGTAAGAGTTATTAAATCCTTAATTTTGACATAGGATCACATTTCTATTACTTTCTTTACTTAGAGAAAGTTTGAGTACATTTTCCATTAAGAAATTATGATGGCATTCAACATTATTTTCTATCCAATGGGAAAGTTGTTATAGTTTACTATATGTTTAGGAAAAGAAGGTGTAATTTTCATGGGAATTAAAATTATAATGCCTTCAAAAAACTTAATCCATCAATGTGCTACTTGAAAAAGTAATTTAGTTGGTGAATTCAATTGAAATATTTTGTGGATAAATGTGATTGAATGTCTTGATCAATTGAATATCAAGGAAGTGTTATAATATCATTGTATAAATGTTTACACATTCTATAATATTGATTTTAGTTTTAACTATATATTATCTATAAATGAAACATATTTTACTATTTGAATTAAAATACAATCTCTAATAAAACAAATTACTTTTTTGATGGATGATGAGAAAAGTTAAATTATTAAACTAAGACATGTATGGGAGACAACAGATGAAATTCATAGATATTTATATCAATTTTATGAATTCATGTTATTGGATGTTTTTTTATACCTGTATTTATCTTAAAATTTCATTAATGTTTGTATATTATGGATATCTTGGTGTACATTAATTATTTAGAATTTTTATTTTGGGTAATAAAGGAATGTTATCACCTTGGTGCACTAGAACAATGCAGATTTTTGAGTATATCGATAGGGTGTTATACAGGGTAGCACTAAATCACAGATTCAGTATATAAACTGATCTTTTTAAAATCATTATGGACATATAAGGAGTCTATCACATGTTTTTTAATTTTTTGGGAACATATTTCCCAATATCTCTATATACTATTAGGTTCTTAGTAAGTATCATATCATGGGTTGGGCATGATTAGATATTCATTGGTTGACATACACCTTCAGTATTTCTTTTGTAGTATCGTTCTTTGGTATGTATGAGTTTTCATAATAGTGAAATATTATGTTAGACTAGTATATGAATGTATTTATCGTAACTCTTGTCCTCTATAATTATAAAGATAGTAATTACAATGGTGGGGAGAATTTGACACCCTTGGTTTATAGTATTCTATTTTATATGATGTACATTTCTTAATAAGTTCTCTAGGGTGTTTATCATTTGGTTTTAGATGGGAGAATAGTTGGAGAAGTGAATTTTGGTTCTTAGTGTTTCACTACACCATTGTGTAATTTTTGGTTGTAATGGTTTTAAAAGTAGTAGTGTTGTTATGGGAATGGTGTCAGGTTATTGTTGTGCTTAGTGCCCCATGATGTGGAAAATTCTATGGTTTTAAACGTGAAATAATAAATGGTCTATCACATTTCAATGTTATGGGTATAATAATCCAACATTGAATGGATACATAACGATTCCATAGGGATTACTCATGCTCCATGTGTAATGAGCCTTGGATCATGATAATTCCATGTAAGTGTTGTTGCCACATATCCATGTTATGAGTATCATGTTTTATCATGACATTATGTTCATGTTACACTTATGCTCCATTGATATGCCTATTGTCTTACATGTGTTATATTCCTCATTTTATACCATGTTTATTCCCTTACTGGGCTTTACAGCTCACTCTTTTCTTATGCATGTCCTTAGGTTACCCCATGAAATGCTAAGTACGTGGGAATGTTGTGGTCATGTAAAGGAATTTTTCAATAAAGATATTTTATTTCATGTTTTAAGTTGTTTTGTAATGTTCCTAATACCTAAATAAAATTGACCTCTAGATCTTCCATGATGTATCAAGTGAAGTGTTTGTGTAATAAATCATGTTTTAGTGTTTAATAAAGAGTAGGGTTTCCATATTTGGTATCAGAGGATAGGTTTATTTATTTATGGGATTTGCATTAGAAAACCATAATGAATTATTAGATACAAGACTAAGTATAATAAAATAATCCCTACGTTTTGGTGGGTTTTTATTAAGTGGTTTTTCAAGCAAATACATCCCTGTCTAGATACGAGCAGGTAGAGGCGGCTCTGGCACAGATGTACCTAGGGGTGAAAACCCCAACAAAGAGTTTTGAGCTTGACCCAAGGTATTCTGGTACACGACAATGGGCCTTGCTGAACACTTGGTTACAAAACTCCTGGGGGATATGCATTGGTAAATTCACAAGCTTGGTATGAACCATTATTAGGGAAATTAAAAAATCCCTATAAGAATATATGTATGAAATTAGATCTAAATATTATAGAATCATAAGTTAAGGAAATAAAAGGTATTTATATGTCATAATTTTTGTCCTTGGATTACCCATTATGTGTTACACCTAACTTCCCTTTTATTTCTGCCAATGGACAGTAATAGGAGGACTCGGACTTACAACTGATGTGAAGATCAATGTGATGACTGTGCTAATGAGATTCCAAATCTGATGGGAATGGGAATCGTGAACATTGTCATGATTATATCTCAGTTAACTCCAGCATTGAATAGAAACATGAGTCATAAAGAAAGTTCAACCCCTCGCCCTAAGAAAGAACATGTTTCTATTGAGAGCTTCATGAGACAAAGGCCTCCTACTTTTAATGGGTCATCTGATCCCTCAATCGTCGAACAATGGATCAACTCCAATGAAAATATATTCTCCATCCTCAAATGTTCTGAATAAGAGAAGGTTCTTCTGGATGCTTATCGTATGGAGGGTGAAGCTAATAAATGGTGGACGTTGATAAAAAATTCATTTCTTAAGGAGGAGATCAAGTCATTGGAATGGATGTATTTATGGAAGATATTTTTTGATAAATATTTTCCATGCACCCTTCGGATTAATATGGAAAGGGACTTCCTTTCACTCAAGAAAAAAAGATGACAAAACTATCGGAGCGTATGAGGAAAACATCACAAGGCTTTCACGATACGCCTCCGGCTTTTTCATTACCCCCGAATAAAAGTTTGACCGCTTCTTTGGTGGGCTAAAACATAGCCTGCAGAAAACTCTGGTGATTCGTGACATCGATAGCTATGGGGAAATTGTCTGATGTTCCCTCAAGGACACAAAGGAGATCGGAGAATCTCAGTGGTATAAAGGGGATACAAAGTGCAAGGTGGAATTCATTTTTAGTGGTTTGATGGATAAATCCAATAGTGCCTAGAAGATCCAGCACCCCACATGCCATATGTGCGGAAAGAAGCACACTGGAAATTATCTAAAGGGGACGAATAAATGCTTTAGTTGTAAAAGAGAAGAGATCCTAGCCATTAACTGCCGACAAGAAAAACCCATTAATGTGATAGAGGAGAGGAAGACTCTGTTTGACTCTCAACACATTGTTAATTGACTCAACATCAAACAACTAGGGAATCTTGCAAATCAGTTCCCTATGCTAAGGGTTTTTGGAGTCAACCAATAACCTCCAAGGAAACAAGGGTGAGCTTTTGCAATCACTAAAGTCGAAGTGAACCCTGAAAATTATGTGGTGACAGGTACACTAGTTATTAATTCATGAATAGTGAAAAAATTGATTCTAGTTCTCCATATTCTTTTTTATCTTGACGGTTTAGTAGAACAATCCCAGGATGACCACAAATCATGGAATTAAATATGACGGTGAGTACGTAAAATCGGGAAATCATTTCATTCCATAAATATGAAACCTCCCATATCATCTTCTGTGGATTGAACATCATGTAGAACCTCATCATACTCCATCTAGTGGGATTTTATTCAATTCATGGCGTGGATTGGATTGGCTTTCCCTATATAGTGCCAACATAAATTGCTGTGAGAGGGAAATCACTCTCCATGTAGAGAATCGAAACCTAATTCTATACAAGTTCAAGGAGGTAGATGAATGTTCTTTAGATCCATCATCTCAAGCATGGATGTTACTACCCAATAAGCATGCGTTTCGGGATCAGATGATTGAGTCTAATGAGATAACCATCCTTGAATACATGCCTATTTTGATGGAATTCACTAAAGTGTTTCCCGAGTTATTTCATGGTCTTCCTCCTAGAAGATATTTTGAATTTTCAATTGATCTTATACATGTCTATTTTCCAATATCCAATACTCTATATTGAATGTTTGTAGTGGAGCTCGAGGTGATAAAGAAACAACTACAGTAGAATATGGATAAAGGATTTATATGCCCAAGTACTTCATAATGGGGTGCACCGGTCCTCTTTGTCAAGAAGAAGGATGGATCCATGTGCCTTGCATTGATTATCACGAGCTTAAAAAATCACGATAAAAAACATATATCCTCTAAAATGGTTTGTTGACATGTTTTATCAGCTGTGTGGATCCCAATATTTCCCCAAGGTGTATTTGCAGTCGGTATAATATCATTTAAGGGTGAAGAAGGATGATATCCCCATGACTGATTTTCATACCAGATAGGGCACTATGAATTCATAGTAATGCCTTTCGAACTTACTAATTCTCCTTCAATATTCATGGAAATGATGAATAGAGTCTTTATATATTATTTCAATAGATTTTTCATATTCTTTATAGATGATATTCTCATATATTACAAAACCAAAGAGGATCATGAGAGGCATCTAACAACTGTACTAGTGACCTTGTGAAAGGAGAAGCTCCATGAAAAGTACAGAATGTGTGAGTTCTGGTTAAAGGATGTCTCATTTTTGGGCCATATTATCACAAGAAATGTGATATATATTGATCCCTCTAAGACAACTAATATAGAGTGATGGACTAGGACATCATCGGTAAGAGATATCTCCAGCTTCTTGGGAATAGTTGGATATTATGGACCATTTGTGAGGAATGTATCACAATTTTTCAACACTCATACCAAGATAACATATTAGGGAGTAATGTTTCCTTGTATTGTTGAATGTGAAGAAATCTTCAAGGAGTTAAAAATGAGGCTTATCAATGCACTCATTCTCACATTACCCACAAGTGTTGAAATTTTGGTGGTATTCAGTGATGCTTCAAAGAAGAGACTGGGTTGTGTGATGATGAAAAATGAAAAAGTCATTTCTTATGCTTCATGGCAATTGAAATTCGATGAGAAGAATTGTCCAACACATGAATCAGAGATGGATTCGGTGATCTTTGCCTTAAAATTTTTCCGGAATTATCTCTTTTGGGAGAAGTGTGAAATATATATGGTCCACAAAAGCCTCAAGTATATATTCACAATGAAATTGTTGATTATGTGCCAATGAATATTGTTATATCTGATCAACGACTATTAATACTCAATCAATTACCACCCTGGGAAAGCAAAAAAGGTGGCATATTCTCTAAGTAGAAAAGACCCAGCGATTCTATCACTGATGAGAATTTAGAAGGACCGAATCTTCTTGGATTTGATAAATATGTACATGGAAATCACAAATAAGGGAACATCGTTAATCCTTTCACAAATGATTGTTCAACCATATCTTTTAGAATGGTTAATGGATGCTCAATGTTATGATGTGGAAATTCAGATGAACTTTTGATTGTATCATAAGAGGGAAATCCTTGGAGTTCAATGTTAATGGAGATGGTATTGTGAAATTTGTGAAAAGTCTATGGGTTCCATCATGTTCAGAGATGAAGAAGAAACTTTTCAATGATGCACATAGTTCAAATTTCTCTGTTCACCCAGGAAACACAAAGATGTATAGAGATATCTAAGAGCATTATTGTTGGGATAAGATGAAGAAGGAGATCGCTGAATTTACATCAATCTTCCTACTGTGCCAGTTAGTGAAGGATGAGAGATAGAAGTCTAAGGGGATGATGAAACCATTACCCATACCAACATGGAAATGGGAGAACATTACCATGGACCATATCATTGGACTTTCAGAGACATCTAAAGGAAATAACGAAATCTGGGTTGTTCTGGATCGTCTTACAAATCCTACACCGCTCATTGCAATTGAAGATGATTTCTCCATGGATCAACTAGCACAAATATATATTAGAGAAGTGGTAAGGCTACATGGAGTACCACTGTCTATTATATCTGATAGAGATCCATGATTTATCTATATGTTTGTGAAGTGTCATCAACATGCTCCTGATACTGAACTAAAATTTAGTATAGCCTATCATCCTCAAACGGATGGCCAATCTGAGCGAACTATTTAGACACTAGAAGATATGATACGATCTTGTTATAGGGACATCAAAGCATGGTGTCACTAACATCTTCCACTAGTTGAATTATCATACAATAATAGTTTCCACTTACGCATCTTAATGGTACCTTACGAATCCCTCTATGGGAAGAGGTTCAGAAAACCTACATGTTGGGATGAAGTCTATGAGAGTAAGCATCTAGGACTAGAAATGGTTGATGAAATAGTGGAGAAGGTGAAAACCATTCAGCAGCATATCAAGGTATCCCAGAGTCGAAAGATGAGTTATGTTGTGAACCATCGAAAATACCTTGAGTTTAAAGTTGGAGACATAGTATTTCTATGCATATCTATGTGGAATATGGTCATGAGGTTTTGAAATAAAGGTAAACTAAGTCCTAGGTACATCATCCCCTTTGAGATTATTGATCGTGTCAGGGCTATGGACTATCGACTAGAACATCCAACTAACGTGGACAAAGTACATGATGTCTTTCAAGTATCCATCATATGGAAGTACATACCAGACCCTTCACATGTACTCCCTTCGGAGGCAGTATAGTTAGAGGATGATCTTTCTTATTAGGAGTAACCAGTAAAGATATTAGATCATAGAGAAATATTCTATGAAATAAGATAATTCCCCTCATCAAGGTGTTGTGGAAAAATGACAAGTTTGAAGAAGAGACATGGTATTTAGAAAAAGTAATGAAGCAGTGTTACCCGCATCTATTTTAGTGTGGGAAAATGAAAATTTGAGGGTGAAATTTCTTAAAGGGGGAAGATTGTGACGACCCAAACATTCATTAGTGAATATTTTTCATGATCTAATTAAATGTATTATTTTGGTTATATAAATTGTGAACTTTGTTGGTTTTATCTTTTTTTATTTTAAAATACCATTATGAATTTTGATCATTGCTAATATGGTCGTTGAACAGTGATCACTAGATTAGTATAAATATATGGATTTAACAAATCCAATTTACTCAAAAAAGGAAGCAATGACCTCACCCAGTATACTTTTCCCATACGAAGCCCATTTTTCAGAGCTTGGAATAGAGGTGGCATCATTTGTCGTTGCTCTTGACCAAGCCCAACCCGAGATTGAGCATGTTATGCTTGAGCGGAACCGACTACAGGAGAAGTAGAAGTTAATAGAGATTACCACCTGAGCGATATTATTCAATCCAACCAAGTTCTTGACACCATTGCACACCTTACCCTTCGTTCATATGTGAATGTTATAAGGGGTTATGTAATAAGTCCTTAGAACTATGATTATGTACATTATTTTTGTATAAAGAATGTACATTCATTTTATTATTGTTACTTTGTAAATAGTTTTTAACACACAAATAGTATTTTTAGTTAATATTCAACGAAGAAATATATTTTGATGAATTAATTTATTCTTTAATTAAATAATATTTTAATAAGATATTATTATTATTATATTTATTTTTATTAAATATAAATTATCCTATAATTTATGAATTAAAATGTAAATTTTATTATGGATTGAAAGCTCTTTTTGTCAAAACCCATAAATTTTTTATAAATGTTGGATTTTATATTAAACGTAAAATATTAACCTATTTAGAAAATTATTTAGTTAAAATTAATATTATATTTCAAATCAGGATGTCAAAATTATCCAAAAGTGATTTTTTCATAATTTTTTGAGATAGTCGAATTTTTTGGTAAATATTAAATACCGTTTAAATATATAATTGGTTTTATAACATCATAATGACACAATAGTGATGTAATAAAATAATATAAACATTATTTTCAGACAATATATGTTTTTAAATTTAAATAATGTGATGTTTGGTTTGTTTTTTTATTTTACAATGATTTGGTGGACCCCTAAAGGCTTATAAAACATTTTGTCTTTTTAAATTATTTTCTGTGAGAGTGTGACTCACCTCCACATAATCCAACCAATTATTTTAAAACGTTCACAAATTGTACTTATAAAATATTTTTTCCACTATCATTTGAAAAAATACATGGCCAAAACCATGGGTGGGTTTGTGGTTTTGATGAGTTAAATGTGAGGTGTCCCAAACCTAAATAATAAAGAATTCTCTATCTGTTCCTATAAAAATCCACCCAAGATGCCACTTACTCTTCACTAAAATCCCTTGGAGTTTTTACAAAATCTGACCTTCTCTCCCTAGAATCCTCCCAAGGTGCCCCAATCTCCCATGAATCCTCTCTCAAGCCTCTCCCAAGCCTTGGGGATCACACTTCCATGTAAGGGATTTCTTCCTTTCTCATTTTTGTCCAATTTTCATTAATTGATTATGCCCTTTTTTTCAATTAAAAATGATTGGATATGATTTCTAACCTCCCCCATACAACCCTATTTATGTTTTTATGATGGGAGACACCTTTATCCCACATTAATGCCTCCCATGTACACCCATTACAATGTCAAAATTCCATGAGGGATTTCCCTCCCCTCTTTTACATCCATGTAACTCTTTTTTATTATGCATCTAAATTCCATTACTTTCATTTGTATATGTATCTATATGACTCCATTACTTTACATTTCACTTAAATATAATGATACACCCATTTATCTCTCATCCACCATTTTTTATGAGTTCTTATTTCACGCCGTTTTCTAGATGAAATTTTACTGTGTTTTTTCATGCCATGATCATTGTGTAGTCTATACCATTACCATGTCTCTATCAAGGGTATTCAACTTTATGGACATATACATATTGAATGGTACTTTCATTTATTTACTCCACATTAATTAATTGTGAAAAAACTTATGATGTTGATTGATTCCATGTTATATGATCCATGTAGCACACTTATGCATTAAAGGAAATGTTTAAGAAGGGTTCTCCCTGATAGCGCTACAATGCATTGGGTAAAGTATAGTTCATTATAAGTCATGTGAAATGGGTGTTGAATCATGATAATTCAGGTTCAATGATTATTTACTTGTGCTTCTGGTGCAACGAGGGTTTACTCATGCTCCATGTGTAATGAGCCTTGGCTCATGCCAATTACATGTTAACTGGTGTTGCCACATTTCAATGTTATGAGTATCATGATTTATCATGCCTTTATCTTCATTTTTCTCTTGTGCTCCGCTTATATGCCTATTTTCTAACATATATTGTATTCTTCATGTTATTACATGCTTATTTCCTTACTAGGCTTTATATCTAACCCAATTCTTATGCATGTACTCAGATTATCCCATGAAATGCTAAGTATGTGGGATTGTAGTGGTAATGTTAAAGAAGTTTTCAATAAAGATGTTGTATTTAATGTTTTAAGTTGTTTTGTAATGTTCCTATTCCCTAAACACACTATACCTCTCGATATTCCATGACGTATCAAGTGAAGAGTTTATGTAATAAATCATGTATCAGTGTGTAATAAAGCGAAAGGGTGTCATATAGAAGTTCAAGAGTCATTGGTGGATATTGATATGGAGGATGATTCTTGAGAATAAAAATGGAATAATAACTATTTGGAAGATGGAGATGATAATGATAATAGTTTTCTATAACATTCACTGTTTGATTAATTCAGAGAAGAACCCATACTGTAGTGGAGTAATTATTTCCTTAAATTAAATTACCAATTTTCTTCAAATTGTATGTATGCTAATTGTTTGACAAAAGATTTTGAATATGGAGTTAACGAGTTCATCAAGTTTTCAATAAATCATGCAAAAAAACGTTATAAAATCCTTTTTCCATGATAACATTGTTGTTATTCAAGAAAAATTAAATGTTTGACTACTCATGTAGAAAATGTATTATGCACATGATGATGATACCAGTCCAAAGGAATAACAAACTATTGATGCTGAAACTATAAAATTATTAGTGGATAAAAAAAATATTTATTGGAAATATAATAATGATGCAAAAACATAGTGTTTATTAAAATTATCAATTTAAAATGTAAGGGAATTAAATTTTTTGTTAGTTATAATTAACATGGACAACCTATTGAACCTAACAAGTAAATGATCATTATTTCTGTTGGTTTCACATCAAGGATGAATGTGACGAACTATTTTTATTTGTGGCACCAAATCTAATCTATAATGAAGGAATCCCTTGGGAGATGTAATGGTAATTTTATGATTTAAATTATCAGTTTCACCAACAAAATTATATAGTGAAATGTTAATTTAATTATCATTATTATTTAAAGAGTTCATTTATTTTAGAAGATTTCCATAAAAAATTTGAATTAGTGGCCTCACAAAAAATCCCATAGACGCTTCTATGATCTTTTTAACAAGTTATTTCATATGGAATCTAAGGGTAATGTAAATCCACACCCTCCAGCATGTTATTCACATATTATAAAGAAGGAAACAAGGAATGATTTTATCATTCATCACAATAAGAAATAATTTTATGTGAATTAAATTTGATAGTAAATAATTTAACATTATATTTATTTATAAAATTTGATTCAAAATAGTTAAGTTATGAAAGAAAAATAGACTTTTGAAACTAATGAACATGAATAAAAACCAATGTACCACTATAGAAAAGTAAGGATATGGTACACTTCACTAGAGAATAAATTTATATATATTATAAATAAACAATAAAAGATTTATGTGATATGAAATAACATATATTACTTTTATATATGAATATTGATGAATCAAAATTAGATACCACTTATATCCCATATCATGTGATGTGCAAGGAGGCTCGTGTAAATAACTATAGAAAACTAGTTGATGAAAATAGAAATGCAGTATGGGAAAAATATATAAGTATGAAATAATATTAATTTGATATGAATAATAGAATCATTACATAAAAATATCTATTTATGTATATATATTTTATACAGTTTAGTCACAAGAATCAGAAAAAACCATACGAGAATAAAATTAACATTCAATAGCTTTGAAGTGGATGAAATAATATTTTTTTGTTATATGAATAGATTTTTGTGTGTCTCCTCATATTTTTATCAGGAAGTTTAAACCACATGAATATATATATAAAATCATTAATGGATTGTATGAAGATATATATTATTTGTAGGATATTATTGTCTACACTAATTTGGATGACCAGTGTTTGAGAAAGGATCAAAGTGAACATGTGGTTGAACAAAGATTCACATAAGAACCAAAATGACCCGACTTGCTTTGAGGCTAGTCATTTACCCAAACCACATTACATATATATGGTAATCATGTTTTCATTAATCATTATAAATAATGAGAATAAAAAAACATCTATTGGAATTATATTACTGTAATTATATAGGGTATAGTTTTATGTGATTTCTATCTTTCAATACCCATGAACCGCCTTATTACAAGGGGTATGATGTATAATATACCGAGGGAAATGATACACCTAGATGAACTTCAAAAAAATCAAATGAGAGTGTGGATTGATATATATATATATATATATCATAATATAATGGGTGATTTGATTGTTCCACTTAATGATTAGAATTTTATAGTTGTCACTGATGTTATTTTAACTTTAATAAAATTAACATTAAACCTGTTGGACTCGGTTGTTTTGATAATCCCAAATCATTTTTTATTTATGAAAAGAATCTTGTTTATCTTATATTATAATCATTTATGAGAAAATCATGTTAATATCAATGTAATATCTATGTACTTCTAATCTCACTACTCCCTTGTTTAAGCTCATAGAAAAAATTTTCTCTAAATGAAAAGGTCACCATTGTTAGGTCACCAATGAAAAGGTCACTAATACAAGGTCACCGTTGCAAGGTCAATGATGCATTGTAACCGATGCATGGTCACCGATTCAAATTCACTGAAGCAAAGGTCACTAATGCGAGGTCACAGATGTAAAGGTTACTATTGAAAGGTAACTGATGCATGGTCATTGTTGCAAGGTCACAGATGCAAGGTCACCATTTCACGGTCACTGATGCAAGGCTAATTTTGGGAAGGTTACCACTGAAGGCTAAAAATGGAAGGTTTCTGATGGAGAGTTATCGATTGAAGGTTACAACTAGAAAGGTTACTGATGAATGCTACCAATGTGAACATACTGTTGAAGCTGACCATTGTAAAGGCTATCGTTACCATTCTACCATACTCTTCTACTCCATACTGCATAAATTCTTAAGATTATTCTAATGGTCATATTTGATAAATTTAATGATTCTAAAATTAATTATTGTTTATTATAGAAATATCAAGAGACCGTATCTTGAAACATTACGAGGTACAAGAAAGATCACACGTAATGTACTTATTTCTATTGTCGGACCTCAAATATAAAGAAATGAACGAGGAAGAAAACAAAAGTGAGAGATGAATGAGAAGTGCAAGTCCAGAAGTTAAGAAAGAGGAATGCAGAACATATTGGAGAACAAGGGAGAACAATTCGAGCACTTTCACTATGAACCCAAGAACTTCAAGAAGATCATTTTGGGAGAATAATTTAAGGCTTCCTTTTTTGTCTCGTCAACTCTCGATCAACACCAGAAGTAGAAAACTCAATTTTTGAAATGTAGAACCTGGAGTTAAAACAATCTATTTTAGAGATAACTTCCATAGAAAGTAATACAGGATGTTCTTCAATTTTGTCCTAGATTTCAGGTCCCATGATCTCTAGATACCTTTTAATTTCCACTGTGATTAAGAATTCAATAGAATATCTGCTTGTAAAACTGAATATGAAATTTGGGATACCTTAGCTGTTCTCATGAGGGAACAACCAATGTTAATGAAATGATAATAAATACCTATAATATTAAATATGATAATTTTAAAATAAAACATGATGAACCTATCTCTAAAATGTATCTTAGGTTCAATAAAATATTGAATACCATGAGTCTTCTTAGGAAACTAGTGGACAACAAGTATCATATTTTGAGATTGCATTGATGCCTACCAGACAGAGGGAGATGAACTTCTATTTCATTCCAAGAATCTTGTGACATAGACAAGCTACCTGTGAAGAATCTAATTGAAAAGAATATGATGTACGAAGAAGAGATTAAGGTAAATCAATAATATTATGAAGAACCATGAAATAAATATTTAGCTTTCAAGGCTACTACAAGAGTGAAAAAAAAGATAAATAAAAATCTCAAGCTCCTATGGACAGTTAAACCAGTGAAGTCTCAAATTCTGACATTGATGATGAGATGGCTCATCTTTCTAGGAGATTCAATAAGTTCTAAGTCAGACTATAAAGTAAGGTATGATAATAAATGAAAGTGGAAAAAGGATAGAAAATGGATTGATAAACAAATGAGATAGTTTGTTATGAGAGTAAACAAAAAGGTCATGTGAAAGATAATTTCCCCAAGATGAAGTTTATTAATAAGTATAAAGACAAGGACAAGTTATATAAAAGGATATGAAAGATACTTGGAGTGCAACAGAATATAACTCAAGTGGATTTGACACTTCTAAGATTGAAAAAAAACATTCAAACCTATGTTTCATGACAGAAACATCCGAGAAAAACTGTTTAAAGAGCTCTTATGAAACTGTATGGTACTTGGAGAGTGGGTATTCAAGACACATGATAAAATACTACCCATGGTTCAAGATCCTAATTAAATTTGATGGTGGAAATGTTATGTTGGGTGATAATGCAAAAGGTAAGATAGTCGGATTAGGCCAAATTGGTAACCATAACACTGTATTAATTTCAAATATACTTTTTGTTGATGGGTTAATGTAAAATTTACTAAGTATATCTCGGTTATGTGATGATGGTTTTGATGAAAAATTTGAAACCTATGTATGTAATGTTTTTAATTATAAAAATGATTTAATATGTACTTCTCTTAGTAATGAAAATTTATATGTTGTTGATTTAAATTCTTTAGCTAAGAATAATGTTTCATGTTTAAATGCTTTTCATATGGAATCTTGGTTATGGAATAGAAGATTAGGAAACTACAATGTGCACTCACTTAGGAAAATAATGAGGAAATGTATAGTTAGATACTTACCAAAATTGGAATTTCCACTTAACAATGTTCATAAACTTTTTCAAAATAGAAAACAACACAATGATTCTTCCAAACCAAATAAAGAATTTTCTACATCTAAACTTCTTGAGTTGTTTCACATGAATTTGTTTGGACCATCTAGAGTTACATGTTTAAATTGGGACCACTATGTTTATGTTATTGTATATTTTTTTCTAGATATACTTGTGTATACTTTCTATCTTAAAAAAGTAAAGCATGTTCATATTCCATTAAATATTCCAAGTATGTAGAAAATATTATTGGACATAGAATTAAGAACTTAAGAAGTGATCATGGCCGTGAGTTTGAAAATCAGGAATTCCAATCCATTAACTAACAAAATCTCTATATTCACAATTTCTCTACTCCTAGTACACCTCAACAAAATAGAGTAGTAGAAGGAAAAAATAGTACACTTCAAGATATTGACCAGACTATGAAAAATGAGTATATACTACCTATCTATTTTGGGGCTGAAGATGTTAATACAGCTTGTTACATTATCAATAGAGTCTATATTGGAACTTTTCATAAGTAGACCTCTTATGAGATCTGGAATTATAGGAAACATAAGTTTAATTACATTAGAGTTTTTGGTTGTAAGGTTTTTATCCTTACCACTAAGGACAATATTGATAAGTTTTCTTCCAAAAGTGATGAAGGAATTTTCCTAGGTTACTCAATCACTAGTAAAGATTATATAATATTTAATAATAGAACAAACTGTTTTGAAGAATCAATTAATGTAAAATTTGATGAGACTGAACCACATGAACCCAAAACCTCTGTTAAACTCCTTGAAGAAGATATGTCAATTCAGAAACATAATGATAAAGACAGTGATCCCTTTGTGAAAAAATCAGTTCTGGAAATTTTCTAGAATCTGTGAGTGGTGAATTTTGACTTATAGAAATTCAAGAGGAGTATAGATCAAATCCTTCTAGAGGTATTATAAATCTCTAGAATCATCCATTATATGTTGTTATAGTTTATTTAAATAGAGGAACACAAACTAGAGATTCTCTAAGAAACCAAGTTGAACATCAAGCCTTTATTTCATAGCATAAACCAAAAAAATATTAATTATGAAATCAATGATGAATTATTTGTGATAGATATGAAAGAATAATTAATTTAGTTTGAAAGAAAAAAAGTTTCATAATTAGTAGAAATACCTAAAGACAAGTTGACCATAGGCGCTAAATGTGTGTTTAGAAATAAAGATGATGAATCTGGAAACATAGTTAGAAACAAGGATAGACTAGTTTTACAAGGATATAGCCAGGAAGAAGTAATAGACTATGAGGAAACCTTTGAACATGGATCTAGACTAGAATCCATTAGGATACATCTTGCTTATGTAGCTCATTAGAATTTCAAACATTATCTAATGGATGTCAACAATGCATTTTTAAATCGTTACATAATTGAGGATGTATATTTTAAACACTGCCTAGTTTTAAAAATCACTTTTTTTCAAATCATGTCTTGAAACATTCAAAAGCCTTATATGGTCTGAAACATGCTCCAAGAGCTTGGTATGCCAGACATAGTTCTTTCCTTATTTCAATAGGTTTTACTAAAGGAATAGTAGATGATACTATTTTTATTAAAAGTAATTTAAAAGATGTTTTATTAGTACATATTTATGTAGATGAAATTATTTTTGGATATTTTAAAAAAAATTGTTTTAATTTTTCAAAAATGATGCAAGATGAATTTGAAATTTGTTTAATGGGGAGCTTAAATTTTTCCTTGGATTTTAAATTTTTCGAAATAAAAATGGTATTGTTTTAAATCCGAGTAAATATACCAAGGATGTTTTGAAACATTTTGGTTTGGAATGTAATAAATTTAATGATACACCTATGAGTAACAAATGTAAGTTGGATACTGATGAAATTGGTAAACCAATGAATCAAACCAATTAAAGACTTATTATTGGAAGTCTTCTCTAGTTTATTACTAGCAGAACTGATATTATGTTCATTGTGTGCATGTGTGCGCGCTTTCAATCCAATCCTAATGAGTCTCATTTCACTGCTGTTAAAAGGATTTTTAAATATCTGGAGTATACTATAATCCTAGGATTGTTTTACCAATGTGGAAAATCATTTTATTTAAAAAGTTATTCGGATTCTGATTTTCTGGTTGCAATTTAAATAGAAAGAGCACCTCTGGAAGATGTCACATTTTAGGAATTTCACTAGAATCATGGTATATTAAGAAACAGAATTTTGTTGCATTATCTACTACTGAAGCTGAATATATAGTCGTTGGGAGTTGTCGTACTCAACTTATGTGGATGAAACACAATTTACTAGACTATGGATGTAACATCCCAGGTAAATAATGAATAAAACATTTTTCGTATTTTTGAATATTTACTAATTAAATATTAATTTTACTTTAAAGGGGTTGCTATGTTTGATAGCGTACCCGATACTCAACAACGAGTTTCATTGAAATCTTTCGTTGCACACTAGTAATATAATAATATAATTTTAAATGGTAGTTAACATGTAGCTGTTGTATTAGAGGGAATGGATATAAATAACTAAAATATGATTATATATGTTTTTTAAATAGTTTTACATTTATCCAATAAAATTTAAAGGCTTAAATTACAGAAAGAATTCAATTTTAGGCATATATGCCCCAGTTATCATTAAAGGTTCACTTATCGCCTTTTGATGGCGAACTGTCATTAAATATATTTTTTATCACTATTACACATTCTATTGGACCAAATATAACTCTTCTTTAGAATCGGGACATCAAAATTTTCTTTGTGTAAATTTTGGGTATTTTTCTGATAAAGTTCATTTTGTAATGAATAGTGTAAAATGTTGTATTTTAATTCCAAACCTCTTTTTAATCTAATTTATTTATTTGATCAAATTATCTTTTGAATTGGTTTTAAAGTGAAATTAGAATATATTTTTTCCATTTAAACCAATGGTGGTAATTGGAATCAATTTCACTTTGAAATTGGACTTAAACTAGTGTCAATCTTTTGATACTTATTGTTTCATAAAAACACGCTATTTGCTCTGACAGCGGGAATTAATTATTAAATTAATTAATGAAACTTATATGTTTTGAATTTTGTAAAATGGACTTCATTTTTGAATTCGGAATATCAAATATAGCTTAGGGTGATGTTTTGGTATTTTTCTGAAAAACATCAATTTCTGATGAATAGTGAAACAACTATGTTGTACTTAAAAAATTGATTTCTCGTTTAAATTAAATTTTACCACCTCTATGTTTTGAATTTTAAAAATCCGACATACATGGTTTTCATTAAGAAGTAAAATGTGGTTCAATGAGATTAAAATAATATTTTGGTGAATAGTAATTTATTAAATTTTTAATCGTGATTAGAGGTAATTTGTGCAATTTAAGGGAAAATGATATTATAATAAAATGAAAATACCTAGACACATGTCCTACCCTTATTGGATGTTTCATGTACGACCAAGAAAATCCATGGGTCAACTTGGGGACCCCATGGAGCCACTTTGGTTGGGAAATGACATAAATAACTTTTTATTTAATGTTGAAGTAAAAATAACACAAACATGAGATGTTTTACTAAAAAAATTACATGGGGTTATACAAGTCAGATATTTTATTATAAATAGTGATTGGAAAAATAAAAAGATTTCCTACATCATGATAGTTTTTTTATAATTTTTATATTTTTAAATAAATTAAATTATTTATGACATCATGATGATGCAACGATTACCTCATTAATAAAGGATTTAAATAAAATGGAAAGATAATATAATATCTAAGACCTAAACATGTCCAAAACCTATTGGATGAGTGGATTTCGTACCCTTATCACCTTATCCTCTAAATACATCAATTTGGGACCTTTAAAATCCGAATCTCTTTTGAAAATAAAGAAACATTTTGTAACTTTACAAGAGTGCCCCTCCTCTACTCTTATAAAAGGCCTCCACCTCTACCTCCTTACCCACACTCCCAAAGCCTTTGAATCCGCCAACCCCTGCCCATTTTGTCTCTACACTTCCCTATCATACTCCTTGAATCCTCAATTTGGGCAGAAGTCTTCCCGAGGAAGCCTTTGAGCTCAAACCAAAGGGAGTTACCCGATTTTAAGGTAATGTCTTCACTTGAGTCCTTTTGTTTTATTTTTCCTCTCCAACCCCCTAAACTCTTTTTATTCATTTATTTTGTAAAAAATCCAGTATCTTCAATATACTAGGATGTTGTTATAAGAAGTATTCTAGCTACACATACACACACCTACATCTAATGGTTATATAACATACTGTTTCTGTGAATGGCGAATTTCTGCCTCGCGAAATGATGATTGTTCAACACTCATATGACACCTTCAAAGGTGGCCATTAAGATGTCACTATATTTATATATGATATATAATATGTTTATTTTTTACTTAAGCATCTGTATTTTTAATTTATTTCATACATTTATGGTTTCCATTATGGGTAAACGCGATATCTTCATTTAAGGAAGTGCGGACTACCGCCCCCTCAATGTGATTTGATTCTTTAATGACATATGTGGGACATATAAAGGATGGATTTAAAGTTATTATATATGATGTTATACTAGAATTATAATATACATATATATAATTATTATTTCTTTCCATTAATGTATGAGATAGAAATGAAAGCAGCGTCCATGCGTACGTACGGCTTACCGTCTCCATGAACGGTGCATTTCATTTATTATCCCCAAATGTAATGTAATATTATAAGTACATATATATAATAGATATATATGATGTATGTTACATCTAAATTATTAATATAATTCCGGAATTAAAATATACATACCTCTCATTTAGATTTAATTCCATTAATATGACATAGAAATGAAAGTAGCGTTCTTGCGTACATAAGGCTTACCGTCTCCATGAACGGTGCATTTCATTTCTTACTTCTAAATGAGTATGTATTATTATAAATACATGTATATTATAGATGTATATGATATCCAAATCAGTAATGTCATTCTGGATATAAATAACCTTTGTCCACACGAACAACATGTAATGGTAAGAAGTCCACTATCAACTTAAGAACCAAATATCGACAAAACAAACATTATTAACATAAATGGTTAAATAATGTTTATAACATGGCAATAAGTGATATAAAAGGAATAATGAACTTGAAAAAGGTTCTTAAGCAAATATAAATTAACTCAAGTTTATTATTCAGGATGTTAAAGAACGATCGAGTCAAGTCGGACCTGAGGTAAGGGACTTCATCTCAATCTCCTTTCATTGAGGCATATTTCGTTTTATACACAACTTTCTTTTATACGGTGTATAAACCCCTTTGACTTTTACTTTTATAAAAAATGAATCTTTTTCTACGAAGAGTTTTACTAAACGACAAAACGGAATGTTTTTTTAACGTATGCGGTGAAAACGACCTTTTCCACCGCCGCGAGTATTATTTGGCCATTGGCTTCCTCAACAAACCGAAATGTTTTTTTAAATGAAATAAATACCATATACTCTTTTATGTATTTTTGGTATTGAAAATGGTTTTTATAATGGATTTGTTATGTCAATATATTTAGGTGATATATTGTGATCGGAATGTGGAAATGTTTTATTTCCACTGTGTTTATTTTATGTGTTATGATTTTATAATGGTACTTGGACATTTGATGGGTGGTTACGTGATAAACCATATAACGGGTGGTGCCGTGAATACCAGGATGGGTGGTTATGTTATGACCTCCAATTCATTGGGTATGGAAGTCGGCAGTATGGCTATTCCATTAAGTATGCATGGAAGTTGTCCGTATGGCTATTCCATTAAGTGATATGTTTGGAAGTCAACCATATGGTTATTCCAATAAGTATGTTTATGTCCCAAGATATCATTATATGTTATGTGTTCTTTATATGGGTTTTATGGTAATACTTTTGTTACAAAAAGGTACGTAATGATATTTTATTCAGTGAGGAGTTTTTACTACTTCATGAAGGTGAAGGTATTACTTTGATAAAGTTATACACGGTTTACTTGATGTTTGAAAAACTAACGGTTTTCATTCTTTGTGTATCCCTTACTGAGCTTTTTATTCTCACCCCATGTTTTTTTGAAATGTTTTTCACAGGACATAATGTGGAATAGGGTCAAGGATGGGATCAAGGGAAAGTCATTCTATATAAAACATGGAAGTAGACATGTTTCTTTTTAAGAGTTTTTATTTTATGGAATCTTAGTAGAAGTGTCTACTTTGTAATCTTTTGAGATGTAATAGTTATGTCCTAATTCTCTAAAACTCTAAACCTGAAAATATCCTCAATCTGAATTATTCATTTAATTCAATATTAAGTAATGTTTAAGGACGAGGCCTTATAATGGATATCAATTCAAACGTGTCTATATATTGTGTGATAATACAAGTTCTATTAACATCTCTAAAAATATTGTATCTTATGCTAGGACAATGCACATTGAGAGATCATTATCAAAGAGGTGATATCACTCTATAATTCATTGGTACTGAACACCAATTGGATGATATATTCACAAATACATTGAATTATGAGAGGTTATATTACACCAAACATGATTTAGTTATGATAAACTGTTAAGGGTTATGAACCTCACCGTTGTACCTCACCATTAGAAACCTCACCATTAGAAACCTCACCGTTAGAAACCTCACCGTTGGACCTCAACGTTGGACCTCACCATTAGGGACCTCACCGTTGGACCTCACCATTAGAAACCTTACTGTTAAGAACATCACCATTGAACCTCACCATTATGAAAATCTCCATTAGAAACCTCACCATTTGAAACATCACCATTAGAAACCTAACTGTTAGGAACCTCGCTGTTGTTACCTTACTGATAGTCGATGTTTTCGAGAATTAGTATATTCTCTGCTGGAATATAAAATGTTTTCTGTAGTACTTATTTCTTTTATCTGATGTGTTTTTGGAACCCTAAGTGATAAAATTAAAGTACATACCACATTTTGATCCACCTACTCTCTCCCGAATCTCTTTCTCCCTAACCTCAAAACCTAACCCTCTTCTGAAACCCTCAAACTGCTTCAGATCACATGGAAATAGTTAAGAGACATTTGGTTAGTGATGAAGGGGATACGCCAAATCCATATAGACCTCGAAATGAGTCGAGTAGTGGAATCAAGGGAGTTTTAAATCTGATCCACCCTTATCTATCGAAGAGGTAAATCGTAGTTGAAAAAGAGCTCACTTCAAAATGGTTGCTGATAAGCATATCTTTAGTGCTGAAGGAACTTGAATCTTAAGGCTACGTTGAATTCTTTTTAAAAAACAATGGAACCTATTACCTAAAGTTAGTTAATGAGTTATATGAGTTTTTTAAATTCGAACAGACTGAGGATGAGAATATAATGTCTTCAAGGGTGAATGGAATGTGTATGATTTTTTCTTTTGTTTAATGGTCTATGTGTCTTAGAGTACCACATGAATGGATTTATGATTACTACTTAGGAGGGGTTCCTCCCACTATTTATTTCTTCTATTTTGAAGAAGCCTTAGCTGAACTGACATGGATATGGATCCCTAGGAAAGTCATTGCTGCTGCGATGGAAGGAGAAGACAAACTACTGATTAATTTTGTCCAACATATCTGGAGTCCTAGGGGAGGGGACTTTTCTACATTTAAATTTCAGGATGTATTTCATTTATATCTATTGAATCATGGAAATAAGATAAACTTTTTTAGGCTGATGATGATTCAATTATAGGATATGAAAAAATCCAAGTTCCAAATCCAATGCCTTATTTCACACTAGATTGACATCATTGATGTTGAATATGAATGGAGTTGCTAAATATAAGGAAGAAACAGTTGTAGTAAAGGACATTTTCTGCAAGACAAAAGTAATTTTAAATATGATGAATATAAATTGGAAACCTATAAAATATGATGGGTACATGATGAGGCTATGATATATAAGTAATTCAACCCTATCGCTCATCCTACTAGGCCTAAGGATAACATTGATCATGGTCTAAATCCTGCTGAAGTTGATCCTGCATATTTAGATGAAGAAGGAGAAGTTGTTATGCCTGAAATAGACGATTCCCCTATAGATGACAGGAGTGATCCATACCTTCCCTCCAATCCTCATGCTAATACTATATTCATTATTGATAATTGTCCACCATATAGATTTCCAAGAAGGGAAATATTATTAATAGACAATGATGATGAAGAGACCAGTGAAGAAGAATAGGTAATAAATGTCTTAAGAGACACTAGATATACCTCATATGATGATGATAACACTGAATCTAGTCATGATGGCTTTGAGACAAATGATGATAAAAATGAAGAGAAATGTCTTAGTCTCAGTCCCTTGATATGCAATACTGAAATTTGTGAATGTGTAGATGAAGAGGTTGCTGATTTAGTTGAATCAGGAATTTTTTGACAAGTTATAGAAGGTTTTGTAGAGGATGTGGAAGTGGACCCTTCTGTTGATGTAGTTTCTCAACGATGTTTTGCAGATTTGAATGAGGATGATCAAGATAATGCTCCAAGTTATGGGGAGGAAACACTTTCCATAGGTTCAATTATTGTAGCCCTTGTAATAAAGGATTGTTTAGAAGACCCTAGATATACAGTCTTATGCTTTGATTATTGAGACTTTGATGATGACCAGCCTAACATAATCCCTCAAATTTCTACTATTTCAAAAACTACTATTGTGTAGCTAGTGGTTCTTTTTCCTCTTGACTATGTGAAGAAGGATGATTTGGAGTTAATGAAATCAGATCCGAAGAGCCAATTTTATGAGAGATTTCTTGGGTTAGAGTGGGATATGACACACAATCAAGAAGATGTCACTTCTATAGTGGAAAAGTGAGTTTCTACCACTCACCCCACCCTACTAGAGGAGGTAAAGGAATGTCAAAATCAAATCATAACCTTGGAAGATTCTATAGAATCTATGAAGTAGTCTATTTCCATATTAGAGGCCTACATGTTTTCAACGATTTAGGTGGAAAATGATCTTTGATATGTTAAAAGTGTGGTTATGCAAATGATCACTGTGTTTGAGGACATTATAAAGTCCATGAAGACACATGTGAGTGTCCAATATGATGATGTAAAGAGGCTGATTAGTGGGATGGCTAAATATTTTAAAGAGATAGTGGCTTTCACTATGGCACCTCTGTGTGCATCTACTTAATCATCAGCCTCTCCTCCTATTGATCTAGAAGCCTTCGGGTCCATTGATAGAGAAAAAGTTCGGATGTTCTCTACTAAAAGTACCCCAGATCCTTAGTCTATGACTCAGGTTATTTCCACTACCAGTGAAATTCATAATCTTATGGGTAATTAGTTAAGGGATTCTTCTCAAGATCAGAAGTCCATCAAATAAAAAGTTGATTTCTACTACAAAATGGTATATACTAAGCATCAGATGGATGGTCACTTCATGTTGTTGTTGTTGAACATGAGGATTCCACAAGTCAATCAAGAATTTAAGTATCATGTAAGTAGGCTCAGAGGTTTGTCTCCTACCATGGAGAAATTTTGGAGAATAAAGATGATATTATCTCAGGCATTGAGAGAGGAGGAAGTATCATTATGTATTTCAGAAATCGTATTTTACCATTCCTCCATGTGGACTGCACTCCCATCCTTATTCCTCTATCATTTCCATCTACCTCGCCTGCTTTAGGATCTACCAGTTTAACACCAATTCAGAAGTTTTTCCCCTATGAATCCTGAATGATTTACACACTACAGGTCTACTAATGCATATGTTGCAGCTCCTCCAACCCTGCTGACTGCCATCCCTCAACATATCCCTCAATCTTCAGAACCTACCTCATCAACTCCCAAATACAAATCTCATGTGGTTGTCTCTCATGTGGATTGACTGTTGGTTGTATTAGTTTATAGGAATCCTTATAACATGTTTCTATATTATAATTTTTCTTCATTACTATAAAATCCACTTTTGTTTCTTTTTTTACTCCTTTCATTTTTTTTCTCACAAAGGGGGAGAAATATTTAAGTTTGAATGCCAAAGTTACCCAACGAGAGAGACATATTTAAGTTGACTGGTATGTTTGAAAATATATTCCATCTAATTTTTTCCAATACATTTAGTTCAATTTTATGAATATACACCTATGAAGACATTAGAAAATGTTCTTAACCCTAATTCATAAAGTACTTACATAATTTTTGATTATCAAAAACAGGGAGATTGTTGGAATCACCGATTTTGATAATCCCAAATCGTGTTTTATTTATGTAAAGAATCTAGTTTCTCTTACATGATAATCATTTATTATAAAATCATGTTTATATCAAAGTAATAACCATGTACATTTAATATCACTACTCTCTTGTCTAAGCCCACTGCACAAAATTTCACTAAGTTCAATGTTCACCGTTGCAAGGTCACCAATGCAAAGGTATCCATTGCAAGGTCACCATAGCATGTTCACCGATGAAGGATCACCAATGCATGGACATTGATGCAAAGGTCACAGATGCATGGACATCGATGAAAAGGTCACCATTGCAAGGTCACCTATGCAAGGTCACTATTGCGAGGTCCCTGATGCAAGGTCAGCAATGAAAATTCCACCGTTTCTAGGTCACCAATTCAAGGATACAGTTGGGAAGGTTACTGTTGTAGGATACCAATGGAAGGTTACCGATGGAGAGTTATCAATGGAAGGTTACCATTGGAAAGGTTATCGATGAATGCTGCTAATGTGCACTTACTATTGAAGCCAACTGTTGTGAAGGATATCATTACAAGTCTACCACACTCTTCTACTCCATACATGTTAAAATTATTAAGAATATTTTGAAGGTCATATTTTATAAATTAAATGCTTCTGACATTAATTAATGCATATTGTAGACATATCAAGAGACCATATCTGGGTACAGTATGGGGTACAAGAAATATTGCATGTGATGTACTTATTTCTATAATCATATATAAAATATAAAAGAGAATATTGAGGAAGAAAAGAAAGGGAGAGATGAATGAGAAGCACAAGTCAAGAAGTTGAGAAAGATGAATGTATGAGAAAGAACTTACTAGAGAACAAGGAAGAACCATTTGATCACATTCACTGTGATCCCAGGAACTTCAAGAAGATCATTTCATGATAATAATTTCAAGGATGCCTTATGTGTCACATCAAATCTCGATCAACATTAGTAGCAGAACACTAAATTCAGAAATTTTGAACATGGAGTTATGACACTCTGTTTTGGAGACAACTTCCAGAGATAGACTCGAACAACAAATTCTTCACTCCATGGAGTCACGAGCTGAATTAAAAAAAAGATACATCATTCAACACTCAAAATTATAATATTATCTCTATTATGGTCCTTCATATTAAATTTTTGAGAAGTTTTTGTTTGTCTTTTACACACACTATCTTTTGTACTTGAATTGGAGAATATTGAATATCCTCACATCAAATTTCAATTACATCTTGTTTCCCACGTATAAATATAGAAGATACTGTGTGTGGTTTTTATTTTATTTTTCATGAAGAACAATGGTAGAGGGTGTGAACCCTGGATAGTTTGTGAAAACTATTGTAAAACCCGATGCATGATGTCTATCAAGTGAATTATTAATATAATCTGGTTGGTGGTAGGTGATCACCATGTGGAGATGATTATGTCTCAGATTAAGACTGAACCTCTTGTTTAACTCCTCTATGCTCTATATTTTCATTGTACTCTATTTTATCTATTTTCCACTGATTATGATTTCTAAAACATAAAACTATTTTTCATTCACTTTGATAGTTAGTTTTGGTCAGTGTGTGTATGTATTTAATTCAGTAATATTGTTTCAATAGTTGAAGAAGTATTTTACACTAATTAAACAACGGACTAATCACCCTTTGAGAAACATGTTGACCAATTAGATAGCTATATATCTGCTGCCTTAATTAACTGGTCCGTTTCAAAATTTGGGGAATCTTTAATATAATATTTTAAACAGAAATTTTAATTAGGATTTCAATTCACCCCCTCCTGAGATTCCACTCTGACCAAAAAAATCATATAAATATACATGAGATATTTCTGTCAAAAAATTCATTTAGTAGTACTATAATAGTTGATGAAAAAATGATTGATGTGAGGTTTGATATTACAGATGGATAAATATATAGTGAAATAGAAGGTTAGATCAATAAAATATAATGAATTGATAAAGAAATAAAAATTACCTTACTAGAGTACCATCTCCCTGGTAGTTTAAGATAAACATGTTTTACCATTATAACATCATAAAGATACATCATTTAAAGATAAAAATTGGACGTATATTCCATATATAAAAGAAATATATAGAACATTCATGGCTGAGATAGTTGGTCATAAGAGTATAAATGAGTTACTCAACCATGGGAGATAGGAGTATCAGTTGTAAATGCATACATATTTATATTTCCTTAATACATCTGTTTATCAAGTGGGATAATATGTCTGTTGAAATAAGTAACTATTCATATTTTTTATATGAATTTTTATTAATACAATATAATGTGATAATCATGTGGAGAACGATTTAGATTGATTAGTTGCAGTATAATTGCTATGGAAAAATTAACATTGGATAAGGATGAAATTAATAAGAAAAAATATGATTTACATAACGAGTTTGAGAAAAAAAATAAAATATGATGAAATATTTTTGATACCTCCAACGAATAAGTAAAACACTATAATGTCACCACATAAAATAGGTTTTATTTTTTGAAATATTATTTGTTTGTATTTTCTATAAAGTGAATGAAGTTGTTCGTAGTCAATCTTGATACTCCAAGTATTTATATTTTCAGAACCAATGCATGGGTATCAAATAAAATGAACAAAAAATATTTTTATTGTGAAATTTTAATACACTATAATCAATATTTTATAGATTGACATTGAATTATATATATTATTCTATGATTTAATAATAACTTTTCTATGACAGAGTGGTTTTTTAATATAGGCTTAAATATGGATATAAGTAATTGTCTAAAAATAAAAATCCCATGGATTACTACAAATAGAAATAGATTAAGGTATATATAGAATCATTTATCACTTTAAATTAATTTTGAAACATTTACATATTTTGGTGAATGTTTCTGTAGTGTATCAATAAGAATAATGACAATGATTGTGGATATTTTTTTTCTAAATTTATGAGACTGATCATAAATCTTTAAAAGGCTAGCATCCCCTAATAGGAAAATTTTTTAAATAATTAAAATTCAATCAGAAATATTTATTACTCATTTTTTATGTATATTTTATCAGTACAATAAATATTTGGAACAACGTTCATACTCAAAAGAAGAAGTAAATTTGTTTAGAGATGAGTGGAAATCATACATGATGATAGATTGGTTACTAAAAAAATTAGTTGATTAACTTCTATGACTTTGATCGAGAATGAGATAAAACCTCAAAAATATATTTGGGATGTGAATAATTATTGTCATATTGAATATATAGTATTCATTGTGATTTTCTCAAGAAGAATTATAATAGAGGAAATAAATTTTTTAGAATCAGTGATCTGCAAACAATAAAATTATTAGGAAATGGAATAGGAAGAGGTGGATCTAGAGTCTGAGGTTGAGGAGGAGGTGGAGTTGGAGGTGAAGAATGATCTAAAGGTGAAGGTGGAGGAATATGTGGTGTCAGATACTATGGTTGAGTAGGATGAAAAGGCATAGATAGAGGTATAGGAGGAGAGTAAGGACTTTCTTGAAAAATATAAAATTGTTTGTAAATGGAGTAGAATGGGGATCAGACCACTGTTTTTTTTGTAAAAGATTGTATAAAAGTGTGAAAAAAATGTGTCACTTAAGATCAGATACATTGTTCTTGTGTTTTAGTATTTTTATTGAATTTTTTTCATCACATTTTTATCTGATTTTCATAGGAATTTATGATGATGAATTTTTTTAGAAATAAAATAAAAATCATATGATTTTTTAGATGATTATCATAGGTTGAAATTTCTATTAATGCATTCCATGTACTATCAAATAATACTGAAATTTGAAAGAAACCTCTCACCAAGAAGAAAATGAAATAAACAATTAAAAAATATTCAATTTCATGAAAATGGCATTTATAGACTACAATGAGAGGGTCTTAGTAGTGGAGAGGGTAATAACATGATAGTCATTAAACACTAATTAATTCATCAAATTGGTATATAATCCCACTCAAATTTTTTAATAAATATAATTAGAATCGACCACATAATCCATAACAAGAATTAGAGAACAATTGGAGGACAACCAAAAATGAGAGATTATGTTCATTGGGGAAGGATGGTGTTAAAGGAAACATGAAATAAAATGAAAATTAACCCTTTATGAAGAAATCCCCAAAAATTAAAAACCCACGTGAAATGATATCTTGAATCATCAAAAATATAAAATGGATATCCTTTTGATAATAAATATTGTAGCTCAATACAATGCCTCAAAAAAATAAAAAAATTACAAAATATTATCAATTAAAACAGAAATATTTAGAAATGAACAATATAGTGGATTCACATTTATTGGTGGTAGAATTATTTGGGCTATTAGATGATTAATTTGAATCATGATTCAATTTCACAAATTCTTGTGAAATCTATTAATTTAATATTTATTATGCATGTGAAAATTCAATATGTAAAATGATCCATGTTCAAAAGCTCATTAATAAAAAACACATCATCATTGCCAATTAAAAATACATGAGAACATAGATATTACCTAAATAATGATCAAATAATAATGATGTTATGTTAGATTTTATCATTACCCAGAATATTGAAAAGGATAAACTAATCTATAGATAAGTGGAGGAATACATAATGGATGCATTATATTTTATTTCCATTTGGATGCTATATATGGATACACTGAAGTTTAATATTTTCATTATTGGGTAAAAATTCATAATGGTGTTTATGGTCCTCTAAAAATAGGCAATGGCTCACACTGATGTTTTTCAATAAAATCTGGTATGTTGTGTATCATAGAGTTTTTACACTCTTTAACGGTGTATGGGAAATATAGATTTTATTATGTTCCATAAAATATCATATGTAATTATGTAATTTAGTTAAATCAATGAAATCTTATTGGATGAAACTAATAGTTTATTTTTTCTGGAAAAAAATTATTTCATCAAAAATGATGATTCACTATTGTAATAAGATCATACACTCTGCATGTATGATTTACTCTTGATGAAGAAATATCATATTTATTATAAAACGCATTCAACATTATGGGTTATCAAACTATAATATTATTATATTTCCTAGTGTGTTTAATTCATTTTTGGATAAAAGGACATTATGGAATCAACTATCCCTCAATGAAATACATAGTGTATCTGGTATGACTAAAATTAAGGGGTTTTAATTTGAAATTGACATTTGATTAATGTATTATTTCATATATATGTTTATTTTATTTCATTATAATATTATTAACATAATTATTGGTTTATTATACAGGTGGATTGTTTTTCTTGAGGTCTGACTATTTTTTTGAAGATGGGCGTTCTCATGATAGATTGGATTTTGAGGCTACAACTAAGATGACAAAAACAAGGAAATGGGTCAATAATGCATACAACCATAATTAAAACATTAAAAACTCAATCAAATTCTCATGATAATTAATTAATATGATTCGAATGTCATTTTTTAAGTGTATTAATCATTATTACATAGAACCGATATAAGATGTGACTGACATAACTCAAATTGAAAGAATCTAGTTTAAAATAGAATTTTAGTAAAACAAGCTGGCATAAAAAAATAATAAAATTTATTTTTATTGATTTTATAATTTATGATAATGATACATACGTAATTTTGGATGTGTAGTTATTAGCCTCTCTTCAATATGACACACTAATTTACTGGTATGCATGCAAGTACATATTTTTATTTAAAATTGACAATATTATAAGTAAAACTACTAAAGTAATTATAACATGGAAAACACAATTATATTGTTTTGGTTATTCAATAAAATTATATATATTCCATTTCTTTAATCAAGGAATCATACTCACCTAAATTAGATTCATTATGTGCTTAGTTTGGATCAATTATTCCACTATCTATTCAAAATTAAAATTTATGTTCAAAAGATGTCACTCATTTAAAATCAGAGCTACAATTTCATGATAATTTATAAAAATTATTCTTAGGACATTTTTTACTTGTAGGAATTAGTCTCATATCATATAAACACATGATGTGACAGATATAACTCAGTGTACATGTATCCAGTCATAAATGATATTTTAATAAAAAAACATAATTGACATACTCAAAACCTATAATTGATCCATAAGTCTTTTGGGATGTGTTAGAATCATCAATACCTAAATCTGACACATGGTGTGGCCAATATGACTCAATTTGAGTATTTACATAATGTTGTAAATAATTTCAGTAAAAAAAGTCATATGAAAAAATCAAAACATAAAAAATGAATTTGTATTTATTTGATAAAATAATAAAAATATCCATATCTCATATTGATGTATTTGTAACATACAAACCTCTATATGATTCATTGTTTTCTCAACATGACTAAAAGAGTATCTTATCATTTTAAATTTGACATTTATATTAAAAATGTGTCACACACTGAAAACCAATAAAACATTGTTGGATTCCATTTTTTAATTAAGGAAAAATATTCATAATGATTTTTTATGTTTAGGAACAGATTCATGTTAAATAGACACATGATGTGACAAGTATGACTCAAAAACCATGTTTCCTATTTAAAATATCATTTCAGTAAAATTATAAAGATACCTACTCAAACCCGAGAAAAAAAATGTGGGTTATTTTTATATATTAGGAAAATGATACACAAGTCATTCGGGACATGCAAGAAATTATTTCACCTCAATCTAATTCGTGGTGTGGATGCTATTACTGCAAGTGTGTCTTTTAATTTCAAATTCATAATATTTCTATTAAAAAATAGAATTGATATACTCATAACCAATAAAATTCATTAAATATGTTTTAAACATTATGTAAATGATCCATTAGTCATTTTTTATGTGTATGAATAATCAACACCTTAATATGATACATTATGTGTCCAATATGACTAAATTTGCATGTTATTAGTTAAAAATGACATTTAAGTCCAAGAAGTTTCTCTCATTGAGAATTGAGAAAACACATTGGGATTATCATGATAATTTATGAAAATGATTCATATATCATTTTTATTGTGTAGGAACCAATATCAAATCAAACTAAAACCTGATGTGAGCAGTATATATCAAATTTCATGTTTCCTATTAATTTTTTTTGTTGAAAACACATGTGACATACTCAAAACTAATAAAACACTTTTGGATCATTATTATAGTTTATGAAAATGATCCATTTGACATTAGGGATGTTTATAATTATCCAAAAATAAATTTAACACATAGTGTGGTCTGTATGACTCCAAGTGTGTCTTTTTATTTATAAATTGCATTAATTTTATTAAAAATGACAACTAATATACTTTAAACAAAGAAAACACATTCATATTCTTTTGATTATTTTGGAAAATTATTCATGGGAGATTTTTAAATTATAATAATCAGCTGAATATTAATATGATACAAGATGTGCTCATTATCACTAAATTTTTCTATTATAATATGAAAATCGTAAATTAAATTCAAATCATGTCACTCACATAAAACTAATAAAACACAATTAAAGTCACTTTATAATTTTGAAAAAGTATTAATAATTTTTTTTTTATTTTTTTTTTGAATTATTCTCACATCAAACCAACACAATATGTGATCAATATGACTGAACGTGTGTGTTTCCCATTTAAAATTATCTTTTAGTAAAAAATACAATTGAAATAATCAAAAATAATAAAATGCTTTATAATTTTTTGAATCATTATGAAAACATAAATTGTTGAAATTATAATAATATTTTATTATTTTTGAACTTTGAATAGCTATAATGATAAAGTGGACCTTTTGAAGCCACTTTGAGAAATTTTTTAGTTGGGTTTCTATGCTCGGTGGCATGAATTGTCCAGCGAATAATAATAATACTTTGATTATTATTATTTGTAGATTAATGTATCATAAGAATATCCTACATCAAATGTTTGTTTTACTCTTCATTAGAGGTTTTCAGACTATAACAAAGAATTTGATGTTTTGAGACCTATTTTGGGTGTTGAAACCGAAATTAGGCGGTGGCCCCCATGAGGCCCAATTTGTGCATTTGAGGAGAAATGTGAATTTTTCACTGGGAGCCCGATTTGGAAAAATTAGTTGAAAAACCCATGTGTTTTTCCTATGGATTGAAACAACATGATCTATCTGAGGAGTGCAAGGATCAAGGAATGGGCCCCACATGACCTGTTCTGTTTTTCTATGATGAATTGTTTTTCCACTGGTTGTCCATTTTTGGAGAGTAAATAGTCTATCATACACGTTTTCCATCAAAAAATGATGTTGGATTGGTTTGGCCCTAGGAGATAAATATTGATGTGTTATTGTGGGTCTGATTGTTTAAAAATATTAGGACCAACAATGGTTGAGTGAATTACCTTGGTTTATTCCTATGAGGGTTCATGAGGCACTATAACCCCAGTACAGGATTGTGATCCCCTTAATTATATGAGTTCAGATAGATTTGTGGCATCCCTCTAATGAGTCCAGGGTAGGATCCTCTAGCTTTTCTTCATTAGATCGAGTAATTGGTATCGTTGTGACCACTTATACACAGGAAAATATCCCTTATCTAGAATAACATCCTAGCAAGTTTGGTAGAATCATTGGTAATACGATACCCTATGCACTGGGCTATAATAGTAGGTTATAGAATCATTGATTATATGATCCCCTGCTCAGAGTGTGGTTTCCTTAGTGTTTGTGGTATTTTCAGTAAGATCCCATACTTCACAAGTTATACCTGATGTGGTTGTAGCATCATTGTGACAACCTTTACAAGGGTGAAGATCCTCTCTCTGAGTGATTTTTCTTTGGAACATTTCGGGTTCTAGTATCCTCCAATAGATACTGGGAGTGATCCCATAACTGAGAGATCTTCGAGTTAAAGGCATGGGTTCTTGTATCCCCAAGAAGGAACTAGGAGTCCTCACCTAGTCGAGGAGTTTGGTGTTTCTAATTAGTTTTAGAATTTCATTATTAATAGAGCTATTTGATGATAATTTTCTCTTAGATGGGTCATCTGGGACGGTGGTGTGTGACCTGATGGAGTGTATCTCTTTGATGAGTGTCATATGGAATGACAGAGAATGTGGAGTTTGTTATCCTAGTTATTTGTTGCCTTAGAACCTGGACTAGAATTTTATGCTTTCTATGAGATCAGAACCTATTATGGCATGGTGCCAAAGATGAGTAAATCTGGTGTTCATTATAGGTTTCCTTGTGGAGTTTCCCCATCTGGGATGGCGCACTATGTGGTTTGAGATGAGTAGTTCTGTTTATCCATGGATGGTCTTGAGATGGATTTTCTTTCTTATTTGGGTTACCTCTGGATGTAATGAGTTGAAGGTTTCCTTTCAGTTACTCCTTTCTTTTTTTGTGTTTTGGGGGGCCTACTGAGTATATTTATAATCACCCCTATCTGTTCTTTTCTCATAAAATTCATGGGTATTTTGAAGACCACCATCCTTTATATATAATCCCTGGATGACCGAGAGCAGGCAGAGTTTAATGAGCTAGACTGAATGGGATGTTTACCAAAGCTGGGATGAGGAGCTTTCTATAAGGTAATTTTGAAAGTGATCCCCTCTTTCTGAATAGGTTGATTTTATTAGATGGTTTCTATAATGGTCTAGGTATTTTCCATCTATATAATTTTTTTGTATTCTAGTTTTCATAGATTTCATCATACATTTATTTTTAGTTCTTCTATATCTTTATACTCTTTAATAGAGGTGTGTGTGGTTGTGTGTGCACATGGACCTTAGAATAAGGCCACCCATGTGTGAGATAGATTACTCAACACTTGTTTCCAGACCCTATCCAATTGTAGGTGGTCCTGGGGAGTTGAGGCTCAAGCCCTATCTGGTCAGGTCATGATAGATAAAGGGGTTATAACCAAGAATCTAACCCCAAAGCGTAAGTGTTTCTCCCGTGAAGTAGGATATTGTTTTATTTTTAAATCCATGTCCCTATGTATTTGACTTTGGTTTTGAGAATAGTCATTGTAGTGATGAATATATCATCTTGAGGTTTCCAAAATAGGTTTTATATTGTTTTTTCGACCATTGGGGGGTTCCAAGAGGTCCATGGATTCTCTGTCTGTGGTTTCTAGTGCAACACAGTGGTTTTCAGAATGGAACGATGGTTTCTAGGAGGCAATATTCAGGAATAGGTGGTGTGGTGGCTTTCGGCGATGATGTGGCTCTGGCGGGGTGGGGCGGTGGCTCCAACAGGGCAGCATGGTGGAGGGCCGACTGACCAGGGTTGACCGGATGTATGATAGATGTAACCTATCCATCAATATTTTTCCAGAGCTGTTTCATCCCCTATAACTCGCAAACCAGACATCCAATTTCCATGTCATCTATGGTGATGTGACCCTTTCATGTTGTGACTATTATGACCCTAAGTGTTTCTTATTTATCTAAAATTGATATTAATTTTATTATAATCAAAACATTTGACATACACAATGTCGATCGAATTCATTTTTAGTGTTTTGATACTCTATGAAAATGATCCGTATATCATATTGATGATTATGACTCATAAAATCCTCACTATGAATACACTATTTGCCTAAAATGACTTGAATTTTTTTTACAGGTTTAAAATTTATATTTTTGTTTAAATTGTGACCCTTATCTAAAACAAATAAAGCACACCCATATTGTCCAAATAATTTAATATAATGATTCATATGTCATTTTTGATGTGGGTGAATTAGTCTCACCTAAATCTAACACATTATGTGACATTATGATTTCATTTTCATGTTTCCATTTTAAAATGGATTTTTTTGTAAAAAAATGAAGGTGATGTACTCAAAATTAGAAAACACATTCATATTCTTTAAATAATTTTTTTAATGTGATCCATATGTAATTTTGGATATTTTTAAATTTACAACACCTCAATGTGACACATTGTGAAAACCCGGCCCCAGTGACAGCACAAACTCCCCGCCTTAGCATGGTCGTCAGGTCCTCGCCTACCAGGTAACCCCAGTTTCTACAAAGACACATGGCCTCCACCCAAGGGTCCACCCACATGCGTTAATGGGTCATCTGACTAATGATATCCCCACATTCCAACACATTCCCTTTCCAGTGTGATTTGTCCCCACTCACACACACCCCGGGAAACTTCCCAGAAGTTCAGCCATCATTATCACTACTCTATGTCAAGCACGCTTAACTGTGGAGTTCTAATTTGGTTGGCTCCCAAAACGAAAGGTGCACCTTATTATGATGAGTCATATCATTTATTCATTTAATCCTTTATCATTTAGGGCTGTTACATTCACCCCCCCCCCTTAGAGCACAATGTCCTCATTTTGGGCCATACATCTCAACCCAGGAAATGCAGTACACTTAAGGCTGGGTACCACCTCTGATACCAAATATGACAACCGGGCCCCAGTGATACCACAGACAACCAGCCTTAACATGGTCCCACCCAAGGGTCCACCCACATGCCTAAATGGTTCATCTGACTAATGAAAGTCCCCATAGGCCAACACATGTCCTTTCTAGTGTTCTTTGTCCCCACTCACACACACCCTGAGAAATATCCTAGAAGTTCACCCATATTAATCACTACTCCAGGCCAATCATGCTTAACTGTGGAGTTCTAATAAGGTAGGCTCTAAAAAAGGAAGGTGCATGTTGTTGACATAAGTCATATCATTTATTCATTTAATCCTTTATCATTAATGGGTGTTCCATTCACCCCCCCCCCCTAGAGCACAATGTCCTCATTGTGGGACCTACATCTCAACCCAGGCAGTGCGCTGCACATAAGGTTGGGTACCACCTCTGATACCAAATGTAACAACTGGGCCCCAATGATAGCACAGATACCCCTTCATAACATGGTCCCACTCAATGGTCCACCCACATGCCTAAATGGTTCTTCTAACTAATGATAGTACCCATAAGCCAACACATGTCCTTTTCAGTGTGCTTTGTCCCCACTCACACACACCCTGTGAAATATCCCAGAAGTTCCCCGATCCTGATCACTACTCCAGGCCAAGCTTGCTTAACTATGGAGTTCTAATCAGGTAGTCTCAAGAAAAGGAAGGTGCATGTTGTTTACATAAGTCATATCATGTATTCATTTAATCCTTTATAGACAGGGGGTGTTACATTCACCCCCCAACTTTAGAACACAACGTCCCCTTTGTGGTCCCTACATCTCAACCCATGTAATGCTCTGAACTTAAGGCTGGGTACCACCTCTGATACCAAATGTGACAATCGGGCCCCAGTGACAGCACAAACACACTTCCTTAACATGGTCATCTAGTCCTTGCCAACTAGGTACCACTAGTTTCCCCGAGGACACATGGTCCCCACCGAAGGTTCCACTAACATCCCTAAATGGGTCATTTGACTAATGACAGTCCCCACTGGCCAACACATGTCTTTTCTGGTGTGCTTTTTCCTCACTCACAGACAACCTGAGATTCTTTCCATAAGGCCACCAATTCTGATCACTACTCCAGGCCAAGCACGCTTAAATGTGGAGTTCTAATCACGTAGGCTCTCTAAAAGGAAGGTGCACCTTGTTGACATGAGTCATATCATTTATTCATTTAACCCTTTATCATTCAGGGGTGTTACACACATTTTGAGACTAGTATGACTCAAATCTAATCTTTTTATATATTTTTTAAAATAATTTTAGTGAAATTAAAACTTGACATACTCAAAATAGGTAAAACACATTAGAATTGTTTTGAAAATTTCAGAAAATGTTTCTTAAGTTATTTGTGATGTTTTTGAATTACACACACCACATCCTGATAAACAATATTTTTTGGTATGACTCAATGCGTCAGATATTAGTTTAAAATTGATATTTTATTTAAAATGTTCTACTCACTAAAAACCATGAAAATGCACAAATATTTTCATGATAATTTAAAAATTTATTAATAATTTATTTTTTGATCTGTATGAATTAGTCTCATGTAAATCATACATATGATGTGTATGATATGACACAACGTGCATGTTTCCAATTTAAAATTTTATTTAAAAAACAAGAAAGGACATTTATATTATTTTTAAACATTATAAAAATTATCCATATGTCATTTAGGTTGTGTTGGAATAAACATCACATCTATGTGACGTACAGTGTGACTAGTATGACTCATTGTTCATCTTTTTATTTAAAATTCACAAATAAATTTTAGTACAAAAGAAAACTGACATTCTCAAAATCATGTAAACACAATTGTATTGTTTAATACATCATGTAAATTATCAAAAATTAATTATTGATGTGTAAGAATAATATGTACCTCAATCTGATACATAATGTTCCCAACATGAATAAATATGTATGTTATTAGTTTAAAGTAGAAATTTTTGTTAAAAAAGTTTCCTTCACTAAGAACTGATCAAACACTCTTGGATTTCACTGATAATTTTAGACAATGATTAATATGTCATTTTTATGTGTATGAATCATTATCATATCTAATTGACATGTTTTTTTTTCCTGTATTACTCAAAGTGTGTGTTTATAATTTAAAATGTAATTTTAGGAAAAATAAAAAGTGATGTTCTCAAAACCATGAAGAAATTTTGGATGGTTATAATAAATTATTAAAATAATCCATAAGTCATTTAGTATGTTTAGGAATGATTTTTACCTCTATCCTATACATGGTGTGATAGGTATGACTCTTAGTGAGTCTTTTTAATTATAATAGGCATTAAATTTTGTAAATAATATAAGTAACATAATCAAAATCAAGAAAAAACATTAATATTACTTTGATACTTTTGAAAAACAATCCATAATTATTTTTTGACTTATAAAAATTATCTTCACATCAATATAAAACACAATCTACCCAATATATATTATAGTGTCTACTACCATTTTTAAATTAACATTTTAGGTCAGAAAGTTTAATTAAAAGAAAACCAAAAAAAATTCTCAAATATACTTGATAATTTATGAGAATTATTCATAAGTCATTTGTGACACTTCATAAGTATCCTCACATAAAACAAATTTATGACGAGATTGGTATGAATCAAAGTGTTTGTTTGGAGTTTAAAAAGGAATTTTTGAAATAAAACTCATGTGATAAACTCAAAATCGATCAAACACCGTTAGCATTTTTCAATTCTTTTGGAAAATGATCTACATGTGATTTAGGTAATTTAATAATTATCCTCACCTAAATCTGACTCACAACGTCACCTAGATGACCCCATATTATTCTTTTTATTTAAAATTTTCCTAAATATTAGTAAAAAATACAACTAAAATACTCATAACTAAGAAAATAATTTTATATTTTTTATAATTTAGGAAAATAATACATCAGTTTTTTTAGGAATTAGACACTCCTAAATCTAATACAATATGTGCATGACCTTACATAAAAAGTATATTATCAGTTTAAAATTACCATTTTAGTTCAGAAAGTGTCACTCCCTAAAAACCTAAAAAACAAAATCTGATTGTCCTGCTAATGTTAGAAAATAATTCATAAGTACTTTATGATTTATAGGAATCATTATCATGTCAAACTGAAACACGATTTTTTAGTCTTATTTAATTTGCATGTTTTTAGTTTAAAATTAAATTCCAGTAAAAACAAAACTCATATTCTAAAAACCATGAAAACGCAATTTTATAGAACTTATATATTTGGAAAAAGATACCTAAGTCATTTGGGATGGGAAATAATTATCCAAAACTAAATCTAATGCATGGTGTGATATTTATGACCCCAAGTACATATTTTGTTTTAAAATTTACATTAATTTTATTAAAGAGACAACTTCCTTACTAAAAATTGAGAATATTCAATATGATTGTTTTTATACTATAATAGAATGATCTAGAAGTCAATTTTTATATATTTAAGAATCAAATGCACCTCAATATGATACACGATGTGATTTTCATGCCTCAAAGAATTTATTATCAGATAAAACATTACTTTTTATTTCAAAAAGGGTCACTCAAAAAAATATAGAAAACATGATTTGATTTACATGTTAATTTATAAAAATAATTCATGGGAAATTTCTAATATTATGTAATAAGTCTCGCATGAAACTGAAAAACTATGTTACTAGTATAACTCAAAGTGTGTGTTTCTATTTTGAAATTATATTTTATTAAAAAACATAGGTGACATACTCAATAATATGAATAGACATTTATATTGTTTATGATACATTAGGTTAATGATTTATATGTCATTTGGGACATGTAACAATCATCCACACCTCAATCCAAAGCACGTCGTGACTATTACGACTCCAAATGTTTTTTTTAAATTAAAATCTACATTGATATTATTAAAAAACACAAAATACATATTAAAAAACAAAAAAATACATTATTTATTGTTTTCATACTTCAGTAAAATTATCTCTATGTTGTGTGTGCCATGTAAGAATCATTTGAATGTCGATTCAAAACAAGATGATTCCTATATTTCTCTAACTTCCTATTATCATTTTAAAATTGATATTTTGGTTCAAAAAGTCCCACTCACTAAAAACCAAAAAAATCACTCATATTGTCGAATAATTAAATAAAATGTTTCCTAAGTAATTTATGAAGTGTAGGAATAATTCACACGTCAATTTGACACCTAATGTGTTCAGTATGACTCAAATTGTGGGTTTCTAGTCCAAAATTTCATTTTAGTAAAAAAACAAGTGATGAACTCAAATCTAAGAAAACACATTTTGATTATTTTGATAAATTAGAAAAATGATCCATATGTCATTTCAGACATGTATGAATCAAGATCTCCTTAATCTGATGCCTGATGTGACAAATATGACTCCATGTGTGACTTTTAAATATAATAGTGTCACTTTCATTTAAAATCCATGTCACATACCAAAACATTGAAATTGAGGCTAGATGGTTTTATCATCATTATATATTCTATTTTATAATTTATTTCATTATCATTTTTATTTTAAACATATTTAGTTATTTTTTAGAGAGATAATTTTTGAATATGAAAAAGAAATTTTGTGATGTGCAAAAATCAATCATAACTCAATTTGATACCCCATTTTATGAGTTTAAATAATATTTTACTTTAAATTTAACAACAATTTTTTTAATTTAATTTTATATATTATTAGTTTTCTAATAATTAATTTTTTATATAGGCATTTTATTTCAGTGAAAAGGGGGTAGTTTTTAATTTTACTCAGGATTTTTATTTTTTCTATAATAGGTGTTTTTCATATATTTGTGTGGTTATTTTTTTAATTAAATTATATATTTGTGTTTTATTTTTTTAATTTATGGTTCTATTTATGGTTTTTTTTCTAGGGTTTTAGTGTTTTGTTACAATAGACTCTTGTAAAACCTGTTTTTGGAGATGCAGTGTGCTCTTAAAACACACTACAGTATACACCATTATCTTCTCTTTTAGAAGCACTAATAAAAGCCACCATTTTTTGGTATTTTATTTTGTACTAATAAATGATTCATATATAAGAATGTAAAAAATCATTGATAAAGGGTCCCTTTATTAGTGTTTTTAGAAGTTCTAATAAATTCCTCATTTATCAGCGCTTCCAGAAGAGATCACAATGGGTCCCTTTATCATCAATAAATAAAACTGTTGATAAATGGGGTATTTTATCAGTGCTTCTACAAGCGCTGATAAAATCCTTCAGATTTTAATCATTCTCTGGTTGTCAAATTTCTCTATAACAAATAAATGAAATTTTCAGCACTATTAAAGGCATGGTTAGTAGTATTGGGGTTGTAGCTTGGTCACATGGGTTGTCCAATATACTGGTGAACATTTCTCTACATATATATGGTCTCGATATCATCCACCTATGCATTTTTTATCATTATTCGAGACTATTAGTATCATAATTAAACAATATGAACTATAACTATACCTAAAAATGTGATTTTTTTCCTGGAGGAAACTTTTATGATAAAAGGTCAAGGATATTCTGGGTTAGACAACGTTATTTTTAACTTTTTGACCAATAAAATGATTTCTGTCTCTATAAGGCCTAATGTGTTTATGAATTCATCGTCTATAATCTATTTAATATTATACTACAAATGAATATCTATTGGTTCCTTACTACAAATTCATTCCATTTATCCCAAAAAAGGTGGAATCTGTCTATTGGATATGTACCAACTGGGGGATACCCCCTTATGGAAGTGTATTAAGAGTTTGATATTATAGAAAGAGTCTAGGATGACCCTTCATAGAATCTAGAAATGGAAAGATATATTCTCAATATTGTGAAATAATATTGAAGGAAGGATATGAATATGGGCTTACTCATCACTTTTAAATATTGGAACAACATTTTTCTCTATTTTAGTGGAGCTCAGCTGAATGTTATACTCCCTCAAGAGATCCCTCCAGGCTATATACATGATAGTGCCCGATAATATTGGGAAATCCTAGATGCTAGTGAATATACAACATCCTGTTCCCATGTGAGGCTAGATATATCCTTAATCCTTAGGCACTAGGGTTTCGTGGACATGTTCTTGAATGCATGGCTATTCCTAGTTGGGGAAGCATGTATGGGAATCCGAGTTCGCACACTAGTGATAGAATCTTGTTTAGTAGAGGGATGACCCATAAAACATTATATATCTACTATTAAATGAATTTACCATATTTTAGTAATATTTAATTTGGAAACATCCATTATAGAAAATTGGTTCATTGACTAATTTTATTTTGCTAGACATGGGAGAATTTCTACTACTATATATACCACAACACAAACAGGATCCCTAGTGCCATGCTTCAGCTGAGGTTTCTGAACATATCAACTGTTGAGGAAATGAAATTAAGAAATTATGAGGGATATTAAATGTTGATCTAGTCTAAATAATTCAATTTTATGTCTTATCCTAGACTGACCAAATGAATTATTATTAATGGGGTGACTATCTTGATGAACATTCATACATGATCTCTCTTTAGGATGTGGTTTTAATATCCAATATGTATGATAATATTTATTGTGATAAGTATATCACTTATCAATTCAATATCTAGTTCCACTACATCCAAATGGTTTTTCTTATACCCTCTTCTAGCATGTGGCGATAACAACCACCCAATATTTTGCACCAATTTTTTATATAATGAAACTTGAGGCTACCAATATTGAGATTATCTATATTCCTAAGGTCACCCTTGTGTCTCTATCTTATGATTATGCCCAGTCGTGGGTGGAATCTTATGTGGGTTTTGTGATGAACAGACATGTCCTTCAAGTGGATGGACCATGTGCCTCACAGACCCCTTTGTCCATAACAATGGTAGATCTGATTCATGATTCAGATGAATATTCAAGGAAGAATCCTTATACTAGTAATGAGCATACCAATAGGGGGAAATTTATTTTGAGGATGCAATTCCTTAAGAATATTATTCGTTTGACAGAAGAGAATACAATTCCACCTCTCCCACTTCTTCACCAACACCTACATACATTACCCCTATTGACAACCCTAATCTAGCAATCAAAGAGGATCTGCCATGTCGTAGGATAACCATAAAGAATACTCACGATTAGATATCTGATACTCCCTTGGATGAATTTACATGCAATGAATAATGTGTTTTCCTTTTCATTCATGATTTTGGGGTGGGAATCTTTGACTTCCTACCATTATATGAAATTGTGCAACAAATAATCCTGACATAGAATGAATTGGCTATTAGAAAGAGGTTATTGGTATATTTTGATGATACACCCCTAGATAAACTAATGAGTAAATATTTAAAGTAATTGGAATAGATAAATTAGATCATATCTAAGCTAAACTCCCAAATTTGTGTTGTGATTGCACATATTGAGAGACACAAGGAGAACATAGCTTTCCCAATGTCTATCATTTTTATGATATCATCCTCATTTTAAACTACTTAGAAATGTTTTCATGACATATATAATCTTATAGAGACTCTTCTCACATCGTCTACAGTCGATGAAGAAGGTCATCTTGAACATTGAATCTCCATTGATGCTGCTCATCATAGTACTTCCTATTTAGCAAGTATAAATTCCCAAATATTATTATAGTTTTATCATCAATGTATTTTTGTTTTGACTGAATTATATGATAGGATCTAAAATGTGGATATATGTCATTCTTTAATGATATCAAGGAATAGATCACATAAATTTCATATATATTTTATGAGTTTTTTTCCATCCATCATGTCCATAAAATTTCATTCATCTGATGATGTGTGAATCATAAATGATTCCCATACTTCATATAATATCATGTAAACCTGAATTTTTGAATTTATTTTTTAAATCACAACTATTTTTTTAGGAAAGCTAATGATTTTTGACCAACATGATATTCTTCATTTAATGTATCTTCTTTTGTTATGTTGAGATCACCCAAATCAAAAAATGATTTTTTTTAGACTTTATAGACAAGAGTGAAAATTCTGTATCTTTTAATGAAGTAGGTGGAATTAATGAGCATAGATTTCTTTTTCCGATATAGCCATATAATTTGTACTATAATATTTGTATCGTTTTTCCTTTTACCATAATTTTTTTTCCAATTATTTATACATTGGAGGTCTTAATGGGAATGATATTACCTTTGTATCGGGCCACCATCTTATAGGTTTTCAATGACATATGTTTTGTTACATTTTCTATTATAATATTATGAATCATTATTGGTATGTAGATTAGGGTATTCTAGTTCATACCTTTTAATGATGATGTTTTTGGGTCTCTTATCAAATCCCATTTATTAAAATCATTTAGTCTAATTTACCTTGGACCTTATATTTCTATTGTTTAAATAATTTTAGTTCGAAACTTTTATTATTGTAGTTCAGTGTATTTTAGTTGAAACCTTATACAAATGTAGCTTGTGTTATTTTAGATTCAAAATTCTATTGTTGTATATCAATGTAATTTTTCTCAGACATTCTACTACTGGAAATACACAATTTATAATGCACCAATCTAAGCACTATTTAATTTCAAGGACTAAAGACAATTGCTGTTCATTTTAATGTCATGTGGTTAGGACATAGATTCACTGTGTAGATTAAATTCAATCATCTAGGACATCAAATATTGTGCAGTTTAAATTCATCCATCTAATAATTTATTTATAAATATATAATATGATTCAGACATGTTTTCTATGAATCAAATAAAATCTAGGGTGGTTACTTAATTTGTGGTGTAGACACATCACATGAGGATTAGTGTTCTTATCCAATAAGGGAGATATTCTTCTGTTTGATAGGTCAAATACCATATGGATCGATAGAATTCTGAAAATGTTATGTCCCCACTCTTTTACATGGGCCTTTTATGATTATGTGGGTATCATTGGTCATGGGTAAAATTTTTGTGATACTAGGATCACCGGGATAATTGAAATATGGGTGATGTAATTCATAACCAAAAAGTTTTAGTAAGTGAATATGGAATGGGGAAGTTGATTTTGGAATTACCTATAAATCTCTGATGTGTCTGGTTATTCCATGGTGATATTAAGGCTGAAATTATCAGAGTTCCTTTCCAATAAGGAGGGGACTTTCTAGTTGGTTTTAAAAATTCCTTATGAATTGATATCCTATTAAAATAGAGGTATCTTCTTAATTTTTGTTATGGATATGAATGATTTGATAAAACTCAAACATCCAGATGATTAATCTAGGTAATGAAGAAAGAATATCTAAAAAGGGTTCTAAGAACCTAGGGCATTTTTACTCTTTACCTGTGTAGCTCAAGACTAATAACCTATTTATTCATGTCACATGGTGTGGGTCAAAAAAGGTTTAGGAATGGAGTTTAATCATACTAATTTGTGAAAGGGTACAAAATGGTGATATTTCATTGAGTAAATCGAATCTACATGAACAGTCTGGTTACAGTAACTGTAAATCATAGTCTAAAGTTGTTCGGTCATGATGATGATATTGGAAAATTATATCATGGGTGGACTTAAAAATACTAAGGTGCAGAGTTCTATTACAGTGATTTCTACAACACAATGTTCATAAATACCTTCATATAGCCAACAAGACTCTGGTTTGTAGGCCTAAGCCCTTATGCATTGATAACATGGTCAAACAATGTGATATCTGTTCTTCTACAAGGGATATGGAAGGTTATCAATGATCCGGGGTTCTCAAATAATATAGTGTAATATATGAAAAATTTAATATTCAAGAATGTTTTAAGAACCCTAAATGTTGTGTCATGACATTGAGAAGATATTTTCTTGGTGAGGAGATGTGAGAAATCATTACACTAACTTTTTCCCTGACAAGGGGGCCTAGTCTCATGGCTTGAATTTTAATATTTCTAAAAAGTGTTACCAATTATATTTATGCCTCATTTATTTATTTGCTAAATATTTCCTACTCTCTTGTGAAGAATATTTTAGAGAGTAAATAATTTAATCTTACTTAGTCTGCCCTCTATAGGTTTTCAACATGACATGTTTTTTTCTTTCTTTAGCTAGTAGTTTAGCGTGTTACGATTTGGACAGTCAAATGATATAATTTATGGTCATTTAACTTTGTAAAAATGCATATAGTTTAATGAATTAATATATATTCACATAATATGAGGGGAATATTACACAGAAGACTAATTAGGATTCCTAGAGTCAATATTCTTCTAATATACTTATAATATAATGATGGAAATGAAGCAAATCATGAATTAAGGTTCATGGGTAATGAGTAGTGATGTTGGACAATCAAGATAAGTATGGCCTAGAACAATCTTAGGAGACGAGTCTAGATATAGTGTTATCAGGATTATAAGGTTTAGAATTCCATTCATGCATGGTCAAGATTTCTCTGGTTAGTAGCTTTAAGAAATTTGGAATTGATATCATTTTAAAACAACGTTATCTCTTTTTCATTCCAAGGGACATGAATATTTTGTGCTAACCTAAGTAAATCATGAGATGAAATATAATTTATAGGAATATTGGATTAAAATATGTCATTAGAACCCTGTACTATGGTTGATCAGGATCAAGCACTTTTAGTCCTTTGATAAGGGATGATAATAGGCGATGTCATTAATTATTAGTGTCATGTAATGTGTATATACTTTTATTTTAGTTTTAATGTCATGAGGAGAGGCCATTTTTCTTGCAGTATTACATCATGTGGTATTAAAATTTTACTTTCATTATTGTTTAATGTAATGCCATAAAGATGGGGGACTGATGTCAAAGTTATATATGATAGCATTGGGGACACTTTGAACTGCAGAATAAATTTAGATACAGGGATCATCTTGTATCCATGCATAGGATTATTCATTGGTTTCCATATGTCAAAACACATATTACATAGATCTATCATGTATGGAAGAAATGCATATGCCTATCTGAATCATGAATATAAGAAATTATATTTTATCATTGGGTCCTATTTGAAAATAAAAATATAATTATTTTTTTGTGCGGTTTAATTTCATGTGCCTAAAAATTCACATCACATGTTCGACCCATATGATGTTAGAGGTGTATTTTTATCATATCATATGTTGTTCATACAAATAATATTATAGATTCGAGTATCACTACCTACGCAATGATGATAAGAATTAAGAACTATGTTGTTATTGCATAAAATTTCCCTATACATGTTTGAAATGTAAAAATATATGGGGGGAATTTTTGTTTTATAGTGACTTGTCCTATGAATTATAGAACTGATAATCACTACGTATCAATTGTATGAATAAATCCATAAATATTTCTTTAATCAGAAGCACTCTATATAGATTTGAACCTTATATAGGGGGGTTTTACCATTTTATGTACTTAGGAATGTGATTGGAAATCCAAGAGTCACTATATATCCAACGATGATAGGAATTAAGGCATGTGATGTTCTTGAAAAACCATACTATTTATCATCATGAGGCAAGGATGTTAGTTCCGTGATATGAAATGGGAATATCAGGACATATCCATATAATAGAGGATTGGATATCACTATATATCCAACAATATGATTAATCAAACAACATATAGTTATTAAATGGTAGTTTCTATATAGGTCTGTCCCATATGTGGAGGGGTTATTGTTCAACATGAATGTTGTTGCTAAACCCAATATTGGAGATCCAGCTGTCACCACATATCATGTGATGGACAGAATGAAGGTATTCATAGTTTGTGAATAGAGGTGTGGTGGGAGTCCAACACTGAGGGTACTTGACCTCTTGGGTTACGTTCATAGTAATGTACATTTTTATGTCATACGAGAGATATTAACCATGCTATTTTACAAAATATTGTGAGGAAACATGGTTTAACTTTTATTGACTATCTTCTAGGACAAAATAGTCCTACTATGGATAGATGTGTCTCACACATGTGTGGAAGACTCTACTAAAAATTCCTAATATCACATGATCTATTCTTTGTGTAAGAAACAAGGAATAAAAATGATTAACCTTGCATTAAGAATGTAATTAATTAATGTAATAGGGAAATTTTTATCATGTAGTGGTTTGTACAAGAAAAAGGATCTCAGAATCCCTATATATTTAGTTATAATGAGAATAAATATCCAAATATTTCTATAAAATAGTGTAGTTTAGTGTCATGTGGTTAACACATTGGTATTCTAGTTTAACATCACGTGGTATGAAATAAGGTAACATGATGTGGAAGATGAAGAAAATTTCAGTTTGGCCTAGGAATAGAGGTCTAAGAGTCAATACATATGATGTTTTATAAGAATTAATGAAACCCTTAGTTATTGGAAAACATGTAGTTTAGTGTCATTAGGAAAAGATATCAGCTATGTTGTTTGATGTCTTGCGTTAAGGATGATGGCCAACTCAAAATGGAAAAAAAGGCTTTAATATTTTTTTTACAGTATGATGTTCTATAATTGGGATGAATATATTATGGTTGGCTCTAGGATTGAATATTTGGGTTCCACTAAGTATCATATGGTGATAGGAATCAATCCATACATAGTTCAGGGATAGAATTACCTATTTGGATCTGACTCACACACATGAACATGGGAACTTCATTTCTATTTGAAAATTATCTAGATTATATGTCATGAATTAGTAGTGATACAGTGCTTCCTATTTAGTTAAAAAACTTTTGGTGTTGACATATTTTGTGTAGTTTAGCTTCATGTGGGTAGTAATCAATTGTTCATTTAAACATCATGGTACTGGGATGAGAGTCATTCTGTAGTTTAATGTCATGTGACCTTATGAATGGAACAATTTAGTATAAATCCTTTCTATATGGACTATTTCCATACAGGTTAACATCGTGTGTTAAAGATGTGAATAATGATTGATGGAAGCTACAAAAATTATTTCTTGAGAAACCTCACATTATTAAGGGATTTCACATACTCCCTATCTATTATGGCTAGTGAGTATGCTCCAATTATTATAGACCTTATGTATGATATATGGACATTACCATTTTATATATATTTAGAGGTTTCTTCCTCAAATCATTAGTTTTCTAAGAGACAATTCCAAATCACCTGATAGTAATGAATAGATAAAAACATTTTTATTAATGGCTACTATTATCTGATTCTAATGGACATTGAGGCTATGCAAGGAACCCAACCATTTCTCATCAATAAACTCTAATTATTCTAACCTACCTTGAAATTTACCATGTTTTCAGATTTTTTAGTAGATAACTATTTCAAGTGAGGGAAATTTTACATCTATTGATAACATCACCACAATTCTAAGTACCATTGAATACATAGTTTCTTGTGTGGTAGAGCACATGGTGTTATGATAGGCCAAACAATATTGAATGATCTAGTCTATCATTGACTTCTTATCCTTTTTCACCATATTATGGAGTATATTCTATAGAGTCTTATTTTAGGCAACTATATTTCCATTTCACACCATGTGATAATTGGATGAATAATTGTATTTAATGTCGTACACCTGGTATAGTTTCTTTGACACCAAAGAACATAAGTCGGTATCATTGTCTATAAATATCTTCAGAGGGACTCAAAACCTAGTGATGATATCTTAATTCATGATGTTGAGGATGTTATTTATCACTAATTCCATTATTGATATTTTCTCACCCAACTTGAAATATTACATTGTATTAGATAGTATGTACTGAAATTTCTTTCGTGTTGTTGGTGGATATGTTCCCATAACATCAATTACCCATTAAGTTAGTGTACATGAATATTGAACTATATGTATAAATTAAAATGGCTGATGGAAGAATTTCTCATGAATTTGTAATGCATAAAATCTCTTATTGAATTCAAAATAATCATATATCATTTTTTCTGAGGAGTAACCCAGACGCGTGATTTGGTGGGAGATCCTGCTTAGAAACTGATGAGCACCATAATAGCCTAGATGTAACTCTTCTATAATGGTGGTAATCTCTATTTCTTATATTCAACTATGGAGTATTCCATTAAATGCTCTCTTTTAGAAGGATTTTTTTATCATTTGAACCCACCCATAGGGTAGATTTCATTACTCTATGTCGAATAAGTTTCCTTATAGCTTTATGAACTCAAAGGATCCCATTTTTGTGATAATTAGTTATGTTATATATCTATCTAAGGATTGATATCATTTCAGCATTCTCAAGGTAGGTTTTGTTTCATTTATTTAATTCATGTTTTAGATGGATATTAATGAGACCATCCTTCGGTACCTAATGTAGAAGATATCCTCCATCTGATTAAAGTATACCTGAATAGTTTATACATTGGATAATGCGTTTTAACTAACATTCACTGATTAGAGGACATGATGTATCATGGGATGAAAACTGGAAATCTTCTGCTAGTACTCCATCATAGTCAATGAAAGGGGACGACAATTCATTTTAATGAAATATTATCCAATGATATTCTTTATCACTAACTCTGAAACACCATTAATGGTTAGGTAGGTTATCTTTTGTTGTAGTTATAGTTTAATTCCAATAAAAGAGGGCTTAGTATTCATCCTAATTATTTTCACAACCTTCAGATAGTGAGAAAGAGTAGGAAAATTTTTCTTTTTATCGATAAACAAATAAAATCCATTTTTGAACCCAATTGTGTTACTGGTTTTCTAGTGCTTTCCAATAGGAATTTGAGAGGTTCCATAAAAATACATCTTCTATGTCTAGGGAGTTTCATGGGAGTAGAAATCCTCTTCACCTAAAAGCTCAATGTCCAATTGTGTACTTTTTGGGTTGGGATGTGATACCAGGAAATTAGAAAGGGCCTTAAAATTCACAGATATCTTTGTGACGAATTGAGTTTCATATTTCTATAGAATGACCACACATCGATCTAGACACCTACTCATCATGGTATGTCCAAATATGTACTTGAGATGAACTATATGATAGAGAAGGTCAAATTCCTAGTGTTGTATGTAATTCCTCCAATTTTCCATTGAAAATACGAGTTTGTTGTAGTTATTCTTGATTTCATAATATCATGTATCAATTTATAGCATCATTTAGTTAAGGTAGTAGAGAATATTCTAATTCCCTGTATCAATTTTTGTTTGAGCAGAGTGTTGTATGGTATCTCTAATGGGACATATATAAGATTAGTTGCTTTTATTTCAATTGAGAAATTAGTACTGGTGGGTACAACATGTACTACCTGAGACTCTTGAAGGATTATTAGATGTCCCAATTCTATCAATATGTCATTCCCTTTTTCACTATCTCGGTGAAGGGGTGAGTTCATCCAACCATGTTGGCTATGAAATGATGAATGTAGTTGGAGTTATCTAAGATCCCCTCATCTATTTTATATTAAAATGGGTTGAAATTTCTAGGATTACACATGTCTTTTTTTGGTCAGCATCTTGACCTCAATGGAATACCAAAAATCCATTTATCATTCACGATGTTACCACCAATGTGTATTTTGGAAGATTCATCTTCAGAATGTGTTGAGGAAATATTTTGAAGACTATTTTAAAATTTGTGATGTGATCACATCAATTTTAAGATTTGAACACTAGTTCGTCAACATAAAATTTGGATATTCATCTAAAAAATGGGATAAAGATATAATTCATGATGTGTTGATATTTAACTCTGGTGTTCTTTCATATAATTGGTTGGACCTGATTGTAAAAGATCCCCTAGGTTTCTTTAAGGGTAGTGGCTTACTCCACATCAAAATACATCTTTATCCGATTATACCCTGAATACCTTTCCATGATGGAAAGGGATTAGAATCCAGTAGTATCATCTATAAGGTTTTATGTAATTAACAATTGGAATTAATCCTTTGGGATGTGTTGATTAATGTATATGAAATTGATGCAGACCCTTATATGTCAATTCTTTTTCTCAGCAAGGATGATGACCGTGATCTATGGTGGTTACTGATCTTCTCTGAAATGATTTTATTTGATGAATTTTTCAACTACACATATATAAATTAGTATTGTGAGAGGAAAAAAATCCTATTGGGCTCCATGAAACCTCCATGGTCATTAGGTAAGCTAAGATGGAGAAAATTTTCATCTGGAATCACTTTGATCATTTCATTATAGTTCTTTGAAAACACATATCAATGTTTATTTACAAATTCAATGTACATCTCTTGATTCTCAAGTGGCATGAAGGTACTAACCAGTGTAGGATATAGGTCTTCTCTATTTAGATATTTACCACCCAGATCTCATCAATGGTGGTGGATAAACCTTCTTCAAATGTCGGAGGGGTGTCCTTGATATCACACTATTCATCTTGCACCTCTGAATATGTGGATTCATTTTTAGATGAATTCATAAATATGATGGAATCGCTGTCATTATTGTGTTGAGAGAAGCCATGAAAAAATACATAGTCATCCACTATCACCATATTCATTATATAGAGATTCTATAATTGATTTTCTTTTACCCTAACGTTGGTTAAAAGATGATCTTGGAAATATAGGTTGGATTATATTTCCTTTTGTAGATTTATGGGTATCATATAATCCATGTCAAAAACAACCTATGGGATTTATGTTGTAGTCCTGAAGTCACTGGGAGATGCAATATATATATTTTCATCCACCATTGGATTTTATCCATCCGATTTATAGATACATTACTCAGTAAATGTGGCTTCTCTATACTTGAATGGGGCTTGATCAGCATTTTGAAGTACAACCATTCAATGGATGTGGTGTTTCAAGAATTGATGTAATATTGAAGGGACCACCACATGGATGTGAATCTACGGCATTATATTGAAGATATTATATAGGGTGTCTAGAAATATATCCATGAACATAGGGTTAGATGTGATATACCCACACCAAGTTTTTAGATTTATCTTTATGAGAGGCATTTTCTCACTCTTATCATTCCCTTGAATGGTAATATTTGTGTGAGATAAATATTCCTTGTTATATCACAAAGGTTGAAGGGTCTGAATCATAATGAGGATGAATCCATAAATATTTTCAATTAGATCCCTTTGGATGTTGACACTATAAAGTATACCTAAAACATTATGGAGTTGGACATGTCCTTATATGGATTTATCTGAGTCCTCTTTTATGAATGTAAAGGGGGAATTGAATTTAGATAGAAAAATATCCACCCAACAATCCTCATTTAAAGTGGTTCATTTTTAAAATATTGTGGGATTTGGAGGGCTTCATCGAGTACCACTCTAAGTAATTTTAATAGAAGGTGTAAAAATGGATTGAGATAGTGTATGGGAAACTACCATCTATATTAGAAGATTTTAACTTTATGGTAGAGGTTGGAACATCATGATGTGGTTTTATCTTTATTATGTGATTTATGAGCTATATAATTTTAAGTGGATGGTCTTGGTGATTTTGAAATGGTTGAGGGAGCATCAATAGATTATGGTACATGCCATGTCACTCTTCCTTATTACTTGGGTTTATCAGGTAATTACAACCCCTCTAGTCAGTTGTGTTAGATGACTAGGAATAAATGTGTACTGGAGGGTTTTTGGACACATCTATGTTTCAATTGGTCCTTCTGGAGTGATTCTCCATGGGTGTCACCTACACATATGTCCTATGTGGGGGCTGTGACCAAATTATTGGGTCCGACCATGGCCACTATGTTCTCTATATCCTCAGTTCATATTCTTGTGATATCGAGATCCCCAGATAGGTATGGAGAACTCATATATATGGGCATATTAATCATATGATAAGGTATTTTCCTTGTCTATCATCTTAAAAAACCTAAATATAATATGTCCATTGTATAAATATTCCATTTAGTTTGGTGGTGCTCATACTTTAGATTTTGTAGGAAAAAAATTTGAAAGAGTTAGAGTCTGTATCAGTTTGGAATATGGATCTTTATCCTCTACATTCCCAATATATGATGGTTGTGTTCTCCTTTTTGAGAAATATTCCATTTCACCTCCTTTGGATAAAAAATATTTATGGGTATGAAAATCAGTGATATCAAGTGGGAAACATCATATTCAACTGTATATTGATTCATCCTATTGTTGAAATTCATCCAACATCTCTTCAGAACCATTTTCCAATAACCTAATTCCCTTGAGTGGGAAATAGTTTTGTAGTTCAACTACATCGGGGGGTTATCCGACATCACATATCCAATATTAACCATTATTTAGAGGACATATTTAAAGATAATGAAATATTGGATGTTTTGACCTAGTCATTTATAGAAGGGAAGTAGTCAGGAAGATCAATAAGGTTGACCTCATAGGGATTCCAAAGGTGTGGTAGTTTGAGTATGTTATTTTACATGGATGTAAGGAAATAACTAATGAATTTATCATTTTGGATGGAGTTTGTTTCATTGATCCATTCATCAAATCCCTAGTGGCCCTTATCTTTTTCTTCTTCTATCCATGTGATATTTTGGTACTTCTTCTTTTTGATAGGTGATGTTAGGTGGTTTTGGACCTAATTAGGAACTTTAATATGAAATGATAAAAGAATGAGGGTAATGAAAGTAGTCTCATACTTCCTAATTATTTTACTTGATAATGATTTCATGAGTTGAGCCATTGATTAGTTCTGCTGAATGGCGTCTTCCCTATGATGGTCTGTTTATGCTAACTCACAAAATCTGTTTAGATTTTTCATTAGGATCAGATGTGTATATATCTCATCACATTTATTCTAGAACAGAGTTCTATAAATTTAACTTACAATAGAGGGATTCTATATTAATAGGTTAAACTGTTCCATCTGGCTATGAACTAATACACCCTCTAATCTTATTTTTACATTACATTCTCTAGGTTGATGATTTTTTCCCTCAATGTGGAGATATAATGGTAATGGAATTGATGATGAAGGTCTTCCCGTTTTGAAAAAAAATACAATAGGGAGACTATTTTACAATAAAATGTATGACCCTACCAGATTCAGTGAAAAACACCTCATCTAGGTTTCCCCCTTTTGATTTTGAGGGACCATTATCATACATAATTAGGGAATGAAGTGAATTAGATTTCAATCAAGAACTCCTCTTTCATCAAAGGTATAGAAGGAAGGATTTCAAAATTTGGGTGGCAGAAATGATTCATCCCACCAATTTGGGTATGGATTATTCTCAGCCTACACAATGGAATGTATCTCTTCCATAGATTTCATTCATGTAGACAAGGTCTTGATGAAATTTAATTGTTCTGGAGGTACATGTATTTGATATGCCTCTCAAATAAAGGGAGTGCAAGGGGTTTTATGAGGTATATTATTTTTAATTCTCATTAATTATCATTTCATTCTCTAACCAAATTATAAACCTCGTGAAGGAGAGGTTTTCATGTAATATAGTGATGTCACAACTATTTTCAATTTCCTCATTTATGTAGACTGGATACCTAGATTTGGAGATGGTTTGATGCTCAGATTTCACTCTTGTAGGTGAATCGAAACATTCTATATATATGGGAGGTTCAATATTTGAATCTTCCCTAATAATAAAACCCAATGGTAGCGTTCAACCTGAGTAAAACCTCAGTAATTTTTCTAATAGTTTTTATCACTTCACTGTGTTTTGATAACTGCTCCCCCATGGAAGTAATTTTTATTTTTGGGTGATAAGTAACAAATAAACACTTATTTATCATTATCATTTTCAATGTTCTTCAATAGATGTGGAAATGTGATATTTATATGTTCTTGAATTTGTATTCTCCATTGGTTCCAGGAACATGTAGCAACAAAAAATGCATCTATATCATCCTCTTAGGTTATATTTCTTTTATTTCATCCCTTTTAATTTGTATCTCAATTCAAATTATCTATAATACATATGGTAATGACATTGACAGTGGAATATTAAGAAATGGTCGGTTTCCCATTACTCTGAACAGAATAGGATGATTATTTACTTCTGGAATTAGGGTCGTTTTTAAACCCTTATCCGTATTGGACCATTTTTTCTTGAGACCCTAGTGGTGTTTGATTTCCTTCACTATTTATTCCTCTATTATCAGACTTTGAATGTGACCATGAGGATGTTTCCAGTTTGGGATTGAAAATGGGATTGACTAGAATAGTTTTTTTTCTTGTAATAGGAGGAACAAATGGGATATAAGCCTTCGATATTTACCTCCCAATATGTAAAATCTTTTTTCCATCAATAGTGATGATTTTGATTAATTTTAACCAAGCCCTATGGTAATTGGACTATTAGAGGACGCCATTTTAATATGTGGATCTATTTTTTAAGGAATCAATGGTTAAAGATGAGGACTTGATGAATCCCGGAATGGGCATTGTGATATAATATCTCCCATCCCATCAGGCTCAGGTTGATCTAGAACCACCATGAATTTCACCAGGACTCTCTTAGGGTATGAAGAACCTTGTGATGTAAATTGATTTAAAAATTTCACTGTATTAGTGGGTTGGGGTTGATTTTCTTCTACTAACGATATTTCTGACATCCTCTCTAGGATTAATGATATAAGGGGGGATATATGAGTAGGTATTCCCCCAATCTAGTGGGATGGGTTCACTCCTTCAAAACTATTATGGTAGCTATTGTTGGGACCTTTTTGATGCGGCACAACTGTGCTCATGTTTGATCTAGGTGCAATTGAAGCCCGTGATGGGAGTCATTTTCCACATGCTATTGTTGGGATCGGGAAAACATTTTCTTTCATGAATAAAACGAATTCTTGTTGTTTCCTAGTGCTTGGTTCAATGACCTATTGGATGTCTTCTCTCCCCTCCACCCATGAAGAAATAGAACCGTTAATGTAGGGGAATTTTTCTATTCTGACCATATATCTCTTTCATTTACAATCCCATGATTTTTTTGGAGGTTATGAATTTATAGGATGCCATATATTGGGATTTTTGTTGTTTAAGGGGTGTGTTAAAGTGAAAATATTCATAATTTATCCATCATCTAATATATATACATGAAGTTTCATTGATGATATGTTACCAAAGAGTTGTGATGTAATGAATGCAAGCATGTTGTATATTTTCATTGTTTTATTCTAGTTGCTTGTCATTGTCTATAGATATGGTATCCATATCTTGCTAAAAACAGATCACCTTAAAAGTCTGAAGGTGAACATTGTATACTAGATTTGGGTGGTGTCTAGACATAAATCGATGATGAGTAACCAACATATCATGGAATAAATAATTCATTGAATCTATCTATATCTAATCAGTGTTTTCATAGTCATAAGTGGAAAGGGTCAAGAACATGGTTGGGAGGTTGTTTTAAGATAACCCTCTCCATATTCTATTATCGTCCTACTCCTCATTAGACACACATACCTCCATCTATTCAGACTATAAACTACTCTTATCAAGTTATATTTCTTATAAGAGTAAATTATTTCTTTATTTGGATGGGTAACTATATATATTTACCCCCAATGTATCAACAACTTATCTTTATGAAGGTATTTAAGTTTTGAGAACCTATCAAAATAGATGTTTCTCTAAAAGAGGATGATTTCCTTTTCTATAGGATATATCTCTATGGATAGGTTGACCAAAATTTATATCATTAGTAGAGTCCAAATTATCTATCTCTACATAACCAAGAGGAGTAATATCATAGAAATGATTCCCTTCTGCTTCGGTTTAAGAGTTAGCAGACCCTTTGGGTGTTGGGATTATGTATAGAAAACCACAAGGACACTCGCGTTGAGTATATTAGATATTTAAGATGATTTTAAGCTGATATAATATTACAATTAGATTCTTCATTGTTGACAAGAATATGTGCATGCTAGTAGGTTGTTGATGGAATATACTGGCCATCCTTGGATGAAGTTGGGATATGATCATAGTTAAAATTTACAATCCTTATCAAAATATGCTAATTGAACTCTATAATGAGTGAAGAGATATGAGAATATTCATGTATAGCCTCAAAATATTAATGATGCAGTAGTTCATCAGAGAATGTATGGATATATGCATGGCTTCCATAAGCTATTTGAATATGAACCTATCCTGAGGCATTTGCTGCTATCACTTTGTGGACCTTGGTCAGGATGGGGATTTGATCCCAATCCTAAAACTTTGGTGGATGTCAATGGACATTTTCAACTGTAATAAAAGATTATATAGTGGCATTATCTGTTATAATATAGAGAACCCTGGTTAGAAAATGGATATAATCCAGATGTTGTGCATTTTGAATATTCTGTAAGTATTTTTCGACAAAATGTACACCTATCTCAAGGTATGTGATACTCTCACTTTTTGAGACCCTATTGGAATGAGAATATTATCGCAATCCAATTTCACTTCCATTAATGCAATATATTGATAATCATCTTGGATGAGACTAACAATGTGAAATTTCTCCAATGAAACAAATTATTCATACTGATCTGAGTGTTGTGCTACCCAAGCTATAGGGATAGAAATATATTCCTATCACAATATTTTTACTAGTTCGATACTATGTCAGTAGAGTTCCATAGCTATTTATTATATGTATTGACACTTAATGTGTGTATAGTAATATATGGATGGAAATTTTTCATCTATAACATATACAAGAAGATGAATTCAATTTAAGAGAGGATATGTTCCCACATCTGACCTCATTATGTAATCAGAATATGATGATGGGATTCGTGCATGGTGTATAAAAATATTCCTTCCATATGCTTGCTTCATGAATGAACTTGTAGTCTTGTTCCGAGTGATCAAGGGTATGATCCTACTCACCCGATACAACTAGAATATTTTGTATGGCTTCATTTGTTTGAGTGGGGATATGAGACCACTCATAATTATGAAAATCATTCTTTGGTCGATATGTCTTATGTGTTTATCATGCATGGTTTTCGGAAGGGAAATGTGTTATGTTGTTCACTCAACAGGTGACTGAGGTGAACCAGTGGGATAACACTGCTGACGATGGTTAATAGGGTCCCTCATTAGCGACTCCATGACTTAAAGAAATATGTAGTTGATTCCATGATCAACAATAATTATATACTAATTCTAGAAATTGTTTCACTATGTGGATATCAATCTGAAGTAGTTGATGATGGAAATGAGTGCCACTAGATTTACAAAATCTTTATATGGATGATATAGACTATTCAGTTTTAGATTTTGGGGCCCTCATGTTCATCATTAAGGGTTAATATTTTACCATATTGATGGTCTTCCTAAACCATTGAATTCTCCAACTGAATCTGAACATGTTGGGAATGTGGGGTTAATCTGAGTTCTGTAGGGAAAGTGGTTGTAGCTAATTTTGATGAACAATCACTGTGTGTAGACTTGATCTCATATGGGGTGTTATTTTTTAGAGCAATATTTTAGTCATGAAGATTATAGAAACTATGTCTCCAATTAGGGCATCATCCAAGGCATGATATGTTTTTTAATAGATATGAAGGTGCAACAGAATTTCCCTTTTTTATTCCTGATATGGCCATTATGCTCACATGGACTTGTCATGGTGAGGATGGAAAAATATCATTAAAACAACGACAATAGTGTATCATCCAATCAAATTTTTCATTTGAATGAATAATGTATTCTGTTCTAATTTTTGTTAGATATGTAATCCAAATGGACAGATGCATGGAAACCCATTTATTTTTCTACATGTCTAATTCTCCTCTATTTCTACATTTTTTTCTGGGATGATATAACATTAATATTTTATAATAAATCATCTAACCATTTGATTGTATGGGGTTTGATGTCTATAAAAAATTCACATCAGGATCACCATTTATGTTTATCTTCAACAGAATCTCCCAATAATTCGCAAATCAATAATTGAGTAATGAAATGGGATCTAAATGAAACAATTCACTTGTGGATTCAGACCTAATGAAAATAATGATCTAACATTGGTTGAGTGGATGGGAGGACATTCTCATAACTACCATTTTGGGAGAATTTTTTCCTACTCTAGATCTCCATTATATATTTAATTTATGGTTGATAATCTCTTCTTAATCATGATAAGTGACTGGTTACCCTACCAAAATGATCACGGGTTATGTCATTAATTATATAATACAAGGTTCTATTAATGAATCCATTTGTATATATTTGAGGTTATTCATCCAATTACCATTAATGAGTAATGAACTATGTGTCAAATCTATATAAATAATAACATTAAAATTTTATATAATCCAAGGATGATATTAATATTTAAAGGATGTGATTAATCGTTTAGAGGTGTTAAACATATCCTTATTTTTAGAAGATTCAAAACACAGGTTGTGTTTAAAAATTATAAAACATAACATCATGTGAAAAAAACCTATATGGGGGAACTCAGAATGTAGGTATTGATCTACATCCTCAGTGAGTCATCCTATATATCCCAATAATATCTGAAATCAGATTCATCATAGTTCAATCACACGCTTGGTACATACCCTAATGTGGATTCTCTTGTGTTAGGGAAGTCATATCAATCCATAAATCAAGGAATAAACAATGAGGTCTCCAAGAATGGTGGAAATTGATGATGTGAATGATATGATAATTCAAGATTCAAAATCCCACATGAGACATTCTTAGTGTGAGAAAAAAGTGATTGAAAGTTATCAGTCCAACTACCTATAGACATGGTAATTATGCACTAGGGTATCCCTTTGGATTTATGATATAAGGATGAATATATTTGTGGTATACTATAAATCCTAGTTATGATTGGAATCAGATTTATTATAGTTTAGTGGCCTTCACAATCAACTAGTTGAGGATGAATAATGATAATACCATTGGGGAGATTGGGTCCCAATGGTTGGAATGTCACTGATAAAGGGGGACTTACACATGGGTGGATCCCAATTGATATTGGGACTAGTAAGATGTCCAATGTAACTTGGTTATAGAATGAATTAAAATTCTCATATTTCACTCACTTTATATATATACTGGTGAATGTGGAACAATGATTATCCCATGGGATACATTGTTTCTGGATAGTCAGACTGGTTGAGACTTGGGGAGACTTACACCAAGGTGGATTCCAATTTGATCAAGGGATTTTGGAAGGAATACATTATATCATTGTTATATCCAAATTCATAGTACCCATAATTTAGATACAGGTATTCTCAAATATAACCAATGGAAAATTTTATCATGTTTCAAGAAATTTTCTTGGAATGTAATCCTTGTCCACCTAACATGTTTTGATTGTCTACCTGACCTGTTTGGGATGCTTGGACATGTCTAAGGATTCCTAAAAAACATGTCCAAAGAAAAATTAATGTTCTAGTTGACTTTTATTAATGATGTCATATAATCTAAATGGAATGTCTGGTGACTGTCGTTCGAACATGGATAACATTTCAAGAGGTTGTCTCGTGATCAGGCTGGGTTTTCTAGTGGACATCGCAAGATCAAGGATGAAATGTCTCGAGGGAATCATATGGTTGAGTTGGCATGTCTATAGGACATCATGAGACCTAGATGATTTTTTTGGAGTATATCATATTATCTAGATAAAAAAATCTATAGGGAATTTAATAATGTCTTGAGTACATTGAGAGACCTAGATGACTTATCTCGGTGCCACCACCTAGCATGAGAGACATGTTTGGAGGACATCATAAGATTTAGCTGGAAAGATCCTTTGGATTTTATAGACTCTTGTGCCATGCTCGGAGAGCATTGTGCGAATTTCTTGACATGTCCAAGGCCTAATGCATTATATAAATGGAATGTCGAGAGACTATCGCGTGACATAAGGGACATGGCCTAATGTTGTCTATTGATGAGGTTGGATCATGTTAAGTGTGATGCAATTAGTGAATATATCTTCACATAAGTCTCTTATATTTTTGTTTTTATTCTATCTTTTATTTATTATGGGCCTATGATTTTTCAAGTGTTAACTTATTTTATGTTTTGTTTGGCCTAACCGACATGTGGGGCCTCATTTACATTATCTAGATGGCACACCATAATTCTTTTATATTATCTATAGATTGATAATGTGAATTGAAAATGCATTATTAAAAATCATTAATATCATTACACATATTTTACAAGGTCAAATTCAATTTACATCATGTGACTAGACACTCTAACAAATCCACACTTGTTCCCCCACGTGCCATCACTCATGGAAGTGTAGGTCATGGAATCTATTTTTTTACTAAAGAGGATGTATTTATAGGCCGCTATACTCCAATAATATGTTTCCATACACGGTGTGTATCTCGCGGATTCGGGTTGGAGTTAGTGGAGGGTATTACTATCAGGCGCTTAACATGATCTTGTTTTTGGTTATCTAATTCACTACCCAATGATATAATCCCTAAAAATTTTCGATATTATACATTTTTATTATATCATGGTTGAGAAAAGATATTTCTCCTCACATTGTGGACATTAAAAGGTGATTTCACGTGGACATTATGATATTTCTAGTGGCCTTCATTGGATCATGATTCTTGTTAGAAAGATCTCTCATTATTTTAGTTGACCTGTCTGGGGTATTCTATGATACAAAGTCTTATCATCAAGAGGGATTCTGTGGGATAATTCTAACATGTCCAGGGGTCACACAACTTCATAGTTTTTGGTTAAGGGTGACATTGTGGTATCATTCTATGATGTATTAGGGCTGTTTTGATACAATAATGCATTTTTTAGAGGGAACCACGTGATCAGTGGTGATTTTCCCGAGAATATGGAATCTTTCACATAAAGGCCACTATATCCTCACTCTAAAAGAAGCGTTCGTATTTTCCCTTTTTTATTTCCATATTTATTTTAAAAATTATTCACATATTAAAAATAATATGTGTGTGTTTTCCAATAAAACCACCCTTATTTTTCACAATAAATCACCTTACCAATAATGGGTCTCGTCGTGTCATACATGCATTGTGATTGAAAAACATTCTTTTTTTCTATGGAGTTGATGAGTTATTATATAATAAATAAAAATTTCCCAATCACTTCACTTGATGAAGGTGACATGTCAATATTCTCTTGTGCTATATGGAGAACATGACTCAAGGGATCTGCAATGTCTTCAAACTATGCGAGCTCTTCTCATGAAGATCCCAAATTACATATGATCTTCGCCCTCTACATGATTGTACAATTTATTTTACACAATAAATAAATAATTTTCAAGATTATATCAGATGAAAAGATTCATGAAACTGGGGAACCTTTCTATAAGTCATTTCATGATCAATGAGTGTTTGGGATGAATTTTCAAGAACAAGGGGTTAACAAAAGGACTCATCTTGATTTTCAGTAGGTCATGCAGTGTACGTAACCCTTTCTCATGACCTTGATTTGTTCATTCGATCATGTGTAATTTGAATGTTTACACAATATGCATGCTTTTTACCTCTATCGATTCCATTATCTTAAGGAGAAAATATTAATCATACTTCTGGTATTTCTTCCCTTCTATATTATTTGATTCTTAATTGGTTGGTGAAAAAAGAACCGATCATAATGAGCAACCATGTATCATCATTTTTCAAAATATTTAATTCATACTAAAATAATACACACCCCATAACTATAATGGTTTATTGTCTTTAGAGACTAAATAAATCACCATATTATATAATTAATGAGCTTCAACATATATCTAAAAAGTTTTCTCTCAGATTACCCATCTTAGAAAAACCCTACATAGATAATCTCTTCATAACTTGTGGAAATAGAAACATAATAAAGGGTGATATAAAATTCTTATTAATGGTAAACATTGGAGATGTTTGACAGTGATCATATATATGAATAAGATAATTATCCTAGTATAATAACATGATCATAAATTCTTAAATTCATACCCAATCAAGAATATATCACAAATTAGGGTTTATGGCATAAAACCTAATCATTACAAAACAATAGACTCACAAGATTATGGAATAATCAATAATAAATAAATATAAATGAAAACATATAAAAATAAATGAAAAAATTTGTAGAAGTGTTTATTAATCATAATAACATCAAATAATTTCATTTTTTTCTGGGATCTCATCCAAAACCATCATAACATAGCATAGAGACTCTCATAGTGGAATGGGTTCACTCCCCAACCAATTTCATTCATCATGGAAAGAGTCCCATATAGGATTGGTTTTACATCAAATTCCCATCTATATTAACTATTCCAATATCATTATTCATCCAATACATTTGAGGGATATATAATTCCAATACAAAACATATCATAATGAAAACTAATCAAATATATTCCCCATGATCATAAAAATATTCATCATTTTACTATAACATAATTGAAATATGTGAAAGAAACTAGTTTCATGAACATATTTATTGATAGTAATTAGCCTATGACAATTAAAACTAGAAAGTCAATGGAACCTTTGGATCGTGTACCCTTTAATGAATTGAATTTTTTAAAGTATTTTAACTTAGTTAAGAATAATTCTATAAATATATTTTAAATATTCATTGAAAAAAGAAGATAAAACATCCCTTAATTTTTGTAACAGATAGAAAATAAATAATCCACCAAAAATAGTAATATAGTTTTCATTATAATATAATAGAAACATGTAATCAAAGTTAATTCGTGAAGAATTTACATGATGATAGAGAAATATATTCATGAAAAATATATAAATAAAACTATTTTTTATATATTTGTAATGAAATCCAAAAGTACATATTATATAAAAAATTGGAAAATATATAATTTCAAAATTTATAAATAAAGTAAATGGTAACATAAATACATGTTTAACAACTATTAAAATTTATAAATTAATTTTCATAGAATAATTTGGTTGAAAATGGATATGGAAGAGAAAAATTCCCAACTATAGAGGACATATATGTTCAAATTTTTATAAAAACATTCTTTCTATCTGTTAGACTACCAAAGAGAGGAAAATATACTAAAAACAATAAAATAAAAAAAATACACAAGGGATAATAAAATGAATGGGGTTTTAGAGACGCATGTGGATATATTGATTATATTATTTCCCAAATGTAAATTTATGCATGATAAATCATGATTCAAAATATTATATTACAATATATACCCTTAAATCCAGTCCCTAGTTTTATCATAATTCTCTACCATCCTATATAAATAACATATATTTATTATTAATATATATGAGAACCATATTCATACATATCTTACTATAAACTTATATAAAGTGAATTACCTCTAATTTTTTAAAAATGGGAGGGTAATTCTATAGAAATGTTTAAGAATATTATATATAAAGTGATTGGTAACAAGATAATTGTATTTCACATAGTAGATACTGAAAATTTTGTTTATATATCATTGTATTCTAGTATTAAGATAATGTGAGTGATTTTTATCTTTTCATGTTCCATAATAATATGGAACTTCTTATTTTCCTTAGAGGTAATATATGGATGTGGGTTCTCTTCTATGTGATGTAATAGGGTCAGAAGCACATGATGATGTTATTTCAATATAGGTTCCTGTAAGAATACAAAATTATTATTCACTAAACTAAATTGAAGGTAATTTTTTGACAAATCAGTTGCCTAGTCAGTATTATTTTTATAGTGGTCATTAATAATTAATGTCTGTTGATAAACTGGGCCTTTTAAAAAATATCTATAAATTGAAAAGGCTAGATTGATAAAAGTATAAATGTTGTTATGTAAAACATAGATATGGGGTTTTTTAGGAGAAAAGATATAGTAATGACATCACAAATATCTAAAAAAATAAAGGTAACCATTTTATTTTAATGAAGAAGGGGGTAAACATTTTCACTCCAGTGACACTAAATGAAAGAATCATACTTGGGATGCGGGTTTTTCCTACAAATTATAACCATACAAAAAGAATCTGTAAATGTATTATTAAAATATAATTTTTTTAAAATATCATTTGGTGTGTGGTTCAAACTATATTAAAATATATTCAAAATATATGATAGAAACATTTAACGATTTTATTCACATTCATGTTTATCTTTCACAGTTTGTTTATTAAATGATTAAAGGATTAATAAAGGAATATAAATAAACATGTGAATATTGTTTTATCAAATACAGTTAATATTTTCATTCTAGAAATTTATGATCTCTATGTATAAAAACACATAATTTTCACTCACATTTACTGTTCTAAAAACACAATCAATGCATTTCTATTTTTTATAACAAAAAACATGTCCTAAAATAATAATCCAAAATAAAAACAATCATGATAAAATATTTGATCAGTTATAAAAAAAAGTGCCTTTTTCTTCTAGATTTTATATTATTATGGAATAATAATTTATTATGTAAATTTAAAAAAAAATTAATATGTTTCACACAATTAATATTTTTTATAAATACATGATTTATCCATTAAATGTAGCTTCCATATATCAAAATCTCAATTTAATATCATTTCAAATCAATCTTAATCCCAATAAAAATTAATATGGGGAAATGATATGGGAAGTATCTCAATAAGGGTGATATAAAAACATATAAAAAAATTTCCAGTCTATTTAAAAACCATAAGATCATAAAAATAGTTTTTCCATTAACATAAGAAATTGACCTTAAATAATTTTTTACATTCATATGAAATAAAATTCCCTATAAATTGTTTCTCCTTAAATAGTTAATTATAAAATATAAGTTTATAAAATAATAATTATGGGAGTTTCATATAAGACATGAGTTCCTATGAAATTTGTTTCCCTAAAAATGTACCTTTTTCTGATGAATAGCTTACTCATTCCTCTAAATCTAAATATCATTTGCTAAAAATGTGAATTTAATATATTAACATGAAAAATAATTAATATTCAAAGAATATTATAGAAGCTAACGAAAGGAATCATTTTAGAATCACTGTTACAATCACTTTTATGAATGGAATAAGATGCCAAGTAAATTCTAGTGATCTTTATAGAGAATCCTATAATCGGTTAACTCAATCCATTTACCCAATGCATTGGAGAGCTATATCATATTCATTGAACATAATGAGCTATATTTGGATCAATATTCACTATAGAAATTACCCATAAACAATAAAATAACACTAAAAAATAAAATATTACATTTCCATCATCATACTCATTAAAATGTAATTTTTAACCCATCGGGAAAATATTCTTTTGGATATTGATATATATCATTAAATTGAATCCAATATTTACAACATAAATTCCTAAAACAATAGAGAGGATGGTTTTTCATGGAATTAAACCTGAAATATATAATGTAATACAAATATTGGATAACTATTATGATGGATGGAAATTTTATTTGTGATGTATATGTTAAAACATAAAATTCCTTTTATGTTTTTGTCAAAACATTCTATATAAAATATAGGGAATATTTCCCTTTTAAAACCCATTGAATGTTTGTAAGATGGAAATAAAATATTATTTAAATTTAATTTATGTCTATAAAAATAAATCTATTTAATAATTTTTATAACATATTAATGGAAAAAAGATATCGGGTAAATAAATATCTTAAAACATATATAATAATTTTTTAATGTAACATGTCGCTTACATTGAGTCTGCCATATCATAAATGATCTACATATCCTTTATAATAATATTTTACCAAAAAATTAATTTATTAATCAAATTTTCTTGGATTAATCCATTTTCATTAAACCATTTGTTTCATTTATTTTAATCGAATACCTAATTACTTAATCAGTTTTGTCCATGTCTAATGTGTTGTGGATTTTTTGTTCATATCAATTAAATGACTTATATATGTTGACTATAGAAAAATGGAAATTTGACAAATATATACAAAGTAATATTTGTAAAATTATTAAAATTTTCATAAATAAATTATATTTTTATATATATCAATGAAATTTAGTTGTGAAAATTTAATTACATTATAAAAATAGAGAATGCAGATCATATGTGTGCATGAGTAACAATTATATTTTTCATCACACATGAGGGAAATAAGCATAGTATCAATTTATATTTCCATAAGGATTATTATATCATAAATATAATATTTAATATTTAAATACATTTTTTATTCCATCCATATGAGGTGTTGATGAAAATTGAATCACATGAATTCATGCATGTGGTAATATATATGTGCATATAAATAAAGTTATCATGTTTAAATGGATTGAAATTTGATAAAATAAATGATATATTATCATTATATAATTTTAATTGTTTAATTAATATCATATATATATATATATATGTTAATTACATCATTATAACTTCCTCTGATAGGAGGTGATTGAAATTGAATGACATTGGCTCGTGAGGTGGTAGCAATCTGTACACATGAACAATGGTTTCATTTATTATTTGATAGAATAAGATATTGAAATAGTTTATTCTAGTAAAATAATTAAATATTATAATATTTAATATAATGATGTTATTATTTCAATATTTTAAAATAATATTTGAAGGAGTTAGACGAATTAATATAACTAAAACATACATTTTATAGTTATCCCTCTCCTTCAGAAAACATTATTTTTTTTACACCTTAGTCCCTCTATCACTTTTATTCATCTAAAAATATGAAAAAAAGGATTAGTGGATGTTTATTAAGATGGATTTTTAGAAATTTTAAGCCAAAAATTTTCTTAAAATGTGTAGATGAGGGCAGGGGTTGTTTCCTATTATAAGTGACTGGCGGGTCAGTTTTGGAAATAAATTAAATAATATATTATAATATAAATCTAACTCATATAAAAAAATAAAAAATAACACATATTATACGATAAATAAGATATGGTGTACATAAAATCAAAAAATAAAATTTTTATGGGATTAGATATAATTTTAGACAATATTGTTTGGATATACTATTCAGCTAACTCTTTTAATCCTTTATCATAGTAATAATGTTTTCAATAATAAAGGGTTTTACAATTAAATCTACTGTTATAATATTGTCATAAATGGAAATGTGAATAAATTTAACACCAATTATTATAATATATATACCATTTAATGTTTCTTATAATTTTCAAATAATTTAATTAGATATTACATAACATAATTTATCATTAATTATATTTTTAGAATATTCATATATTTAGACATCAAAATCATCATGATAATAATTGAAGTAGAATATAAATATTTTAAATTATGATTATAATTTATTTTCACCCTTGAATTTAATTTTGAAATATAATTAATACATTTTTTACAATATCTATATTTTAAAAAAATTTATACAACTTTCTACCATTTACACATTCACTGTGTCGAAATTATGTGAGAATTTATTGTAATTATTTCATAATGTTAAAAAGGATGAAATTTTAAATATAATTTTATTATTCTAAAAATTAATTTCAATATCCATTATAAACTTATTTTTATCCTAATGTGATCATATAATATAAATTTAAAATCAAGAGACTAAGATGTTGTATTATTCTTTATATAAAATAATATATAAGATATTAGCCACAAAGAATGAAAAAATTTCTATAACATAGAATCATGGGTGAGTATAGTGGAACTCCAATCATAAAATAGTTTAATTTCTATTTTTATGGTAATTTCTAGCCCTTATTATGTTAATTTGAACCTTAATTACTGAATTAACCAAAACCATTGTGCTAACTATTTATTCTGGTTACTATTCATAATTACAAAAAATAAAATGCATGTATTTACCAAATATAATCCTCATGAATTAAATTAAGTGACACATTTTTTAATATTCAATTCTTATTAGTGGTAGAGATAAATTTTAATATATATGTTTAATATTCAATGAAAAATAGTTTTTAAAAAAATGTATATTTTATCCCAAAAATTAACTTATACAAATCATAAGTATAATTATTATGAAAATGTGATTAATTATATTATATAAAATCATAAAATTACTGAATTACTTTGAAAAAAAATATAAATAATAATTGTAATTTAAATGAAATGTAAATAAAAATTTACAGACATCAATATGATAAACTATTCACCAAAAATGAAATCCATTTAAAAAAATACAGCAAATCCAACATAAGATAACATTGATTGATGAATTCAAAAATGATAACGTTTTTATAAAATATTAATTCAAATGTTTTCAAAAAAAATATTTGTAATACTTTATCATAAAAGCCACATAAAATCATTTTTGATGACAAATTATTTTAAAAGCATAAAATGACTTTACATAAAATTGAGTGCCTATTTCCTTATAATTAATAATGTTATTTGACTTCAATAGGAACTATATTTATTTTACTAAATACATTTAATTCTATTCATACCCACCAATGAAAATATAATGTTATAACTATAATCTTTCAATAATAATATTTCATTGTTCATTTTAGCACAGTGTTACATGTTGTATACACTATCAAATTATATGTCCCTTAAAAATATATATGCACTAAATTTAAACAATATTAATAAATTTCATCCTCACAATTTTAAATTTTTCATTTTAATCTAGTGATTTAAATTTTAATATACGTTTGCTGAAATCCAATGTTTTAAAATGTGTCAATAAAACATCTTCTTCAAATGAGGGAAAGGTAAATAATAATGTCATCTATAATATTACATAACTAGGATTAAAAACATGTGAAAATTATTGGGATGTGAAAGTATTGACCTGGAGTATAAAATAAATTGTCTATTAATTATGTAGAGTGAAAAATAACTTTGATGACAAGATATTTATTGATCATGAAAAAGTGGGTGACCTAAAAACTATAATCAAATGATTTCTTCAGAACATAAAAACATATAAAATTAATATAATATGATAAATTTTTATTTCATGTTCCTTTTACAAGAGTAGATTAATTATTTTAACATCTTGAATATGAACATGAGGAAATATTCATACTTTTAAATTACACATTCATCCTATAATAAACATCCACCATAATATCATCTTTTTCTCTAAATGGTAATTAATTAAGTTCAATTTATTTGTGCTTGAAGAAAAAAAATCAACATCTATTTGATCACATAATACATAAAGGGATCGCAATATTTTCCATATTTCTTTATATAGTTACGAAAAATTCAATAGTTACTACAAGGTAAGATAATACCAAAATGTGTAAACAATCATATGAATGGAGAATAAATTAATCTCACAAATATTTATAATAATATTAGTGGTTCAATATAGATAATTTCATCAATATATATATCCCATTACCCAAATTGAGAATAATAACCTAAACATTAAATTAATTTTTAACTAGAAATGTTTCTCATAATTTTCAAATTATATCACAAAAAAAGTAATATCATTCTTCTATAATAATCCTTCATATTATATTTAAGGGTTATTTTTTTCTCAAACCAGTAAAATATCTTTCAAAATATCACTAATATTATTAAAATACTAATAAAAAAACCAGAAAAGAGGTGTATAATAATTTTAACCTATGATGATCTTTTTATATGTAAACCTATAATGGTATATATTACTCTTATGTTAAGACCATGTCAACATCATAATATATAATGATATCTGAACCCATCTCTTATACCGACTATAAAAACCACAAGATCAGACTCCCGAATCTATTTCTTAAAATATACTCCTTCTATTTTTCTACATAATACAAGAAATAAACCCAATTTTATATATAGAAAATTCAATATCATTGAGAAATATTGGGTAACTTACACATGAAAAGAAAATTATGTTTCAGAGTTTTATAGAAATAGTGAAAACTCTTTTAGATATATTTTTTCCATAGAACATATATTTTTCAAACAAAACATGTTATTCATAAAAATGTTCACTCATCATACAAGGTAACATCATTATATTAAAATAGAACATTGTTAAATATTTGACTCACAATTTCACTGTATGAATAATATTTTGAAAACATGGTATGAGGAATGAATATAAGTAAAGAATAAATAAAATGGAAAAAAGAAATTATTTATTCCATAAAAAATTCATAAAATCTAAAAAGAGTGTTTTTCCTTTAACATAATAAAAATTTAACTAAAATAATTATTTACATACACAGCAAATCATCTTTACATCCCAAAGGTTTTCATAAATAACTTTGTAAGAAAATATATTGGAAATATCTTAATAATGAATGTTTCTTATAAAACAAGACAACCCTTTAAGATCATTATCCTAAAATAACACATTTTTCCAACGAAAGGAATAACCATTACATGGAATGAATAGAGAATTTTTTTAGCTAGTAAATCAATATAAATTTCATGAAAATACATTATTTATCATAAGAAAATAATTTAGGTATATTTGGAAATAATTTTTATAAAAAATATAGCGACCCCCAAATACCGGGGTGCTTAATGAGACATGATACTCTTTACAATACAACATTACAAACAAAATATCATGTCTCATCACAACAGAGGATCGTGAGGCTCGGGATTCTGGGAAACCAGCTGCTTTTGTTTAGCTTCATTAATATCAACCGTATCTGAAAAATTTTAAACAAAACGTAGGGTGAGCAAAAATGCCCAGTAAGGGGTTTTAAAAAAAAACCATTTTTAGGAAAAATCCTTTTATACATAAATCCTTTGAAAAGAATACAAATACTTTTCTAAAACATTATCATTTATTAAAAACATGAAATCCAGCTTTCTTTGAAAACCACTAGCACAAAGAGGCACGTACTTGCAATAAGCCTTAATGTAAACATGGTCAGAGTGCGCAAAATAAACAGAGTAAGCAATACATAAAGTTAAAACAAGGTTACTTCAATTCCAAGGGAATTACTATGGCTAGGTAGGAAAACATGCATATCATGGTTCGTGAGAAGAATGCAGTTCATTTAACAGTTCACCATAAGAAAACAGTTCTTGTCACGTTAAGTACGGTTTCATGATCAGGGGAGCATTTCAAGACAGACATTTTAGAAAGTGATAAAACATTACATTAAGCAAGACAAGGACACGTAAAGTTCTTATGATACCAAACATGTGTTTTTCAGTTCTTATCACATGTTTCCTTTCTCATAGTCTAGGGGAATTTACCCAGTTAGGGATGTCCTGTTAGTTGAACCATCCCCTGGTTCACCATTAATCTTCATATGTGGAGGGAAAGTATAATGCCGGACCTTGTCAAGACCTTGCGTCAAGACCATAAAAACATAACTTAATACGGGCCAAGGCTAACCGCCGATCCCGTTTCCATAGCAGCACAAGCCGAGGCTAACCGCCAAGACTGTAGCACATAACGTCTCATGAGACTCATCCTTTACCCAATGCATTGGAGCGCTGTATAATTCCGGGCGCACCCGTCCATAACATGTAAGTCCAATACTTCCCTCTCACATTTAGACATGGTCATACATTCATTAGGTTTCATTCATATATTCATAGTCAAAGTCTCTCATACATATTCACCATTTGAAGCAGATCATGTCATGAGCATAAATAAAGAATCAGAAACAGATTATGTCATGAGCATAGATAAAGAATCTGAACTAGAAACAACAAGCTTATTACACAAGAAATAATAACTTAAACACTCAATGTATTGGTTTGTCATGTAGAATTACATTATTACTAATGGCCACTTCCAGGCTTAAGGATATCTTTAAAACATCTCTTTTTGGAACCATAATGTGCTAGAAAATTAAAAACAAGGCAAGTGTCATTTCTTGTAACTATTCGGAGTTCTAGAAATGGATAAGAATTAAAACAACCACCAAACGAAATTAACTTTCGTTTGCCAAAAAAAAACTGTCAATCAGTCCACAGTTAATGTATATATGTAACACACGAAGCCGTGTATTGTTTCTATGTGTCTCAGTGGTTTAGTTAATTAAATAATACTCAATTGATTCATTACATGATTCACATATTCTTAAGAACATAAATTTTCTAACAAAAAGGGGGTAGATAGGGTTTTATAAAGCACACAAGGAAAATCAACTTATCACTTGTGAAGGAATTCGGTTTTATTCATACTTTGGATTCCCACAAATCTTGTCTTAATTTGGATGTACACAAAAACAGTTCTGACTTGGAAGCGGTTTCATACAAAAGAAAAACATGTATATATATATAAGTCGAATTGTAATAAAACATAACTTAAAATTTGATCTTCCTCGTTTATATTTCAAAACATAAAACATGTATATTTTTATATATGAAAAATATAAAATAACATAAAACGAAAAACAAAACATGAACCCAAACCGAGTTCAAAAACAAAGGATTGAAAGTTATATCCAAATATATATAAATATGGTTACATATATAAGCGTATATAAAAAAAAGAAACACAAAACTCAACTATCCCTTACCAGCTCAAACGGGAAGGAGGAGGAGCAAGGTGCAGCAAACCAGATCTAGAAGCCGAGGGCATAGAATATATATATATATGTTTATATATATATCAAGTGAAAACGTGTATATAACTATATACACAACCGGTGTTTACACAAACTGGAAAAAAAGAAAAACAACCCTTACCAGCTCGACGTGAAGGAGGAAGAGTAGGGTGCAACAGCAGGATCCCGAAGGTACAAACATGGAGTATATATATATATACATATATAACTTGTATAAATATATATATATAACTCAGAACAAACCCGGTATTTACACAGACTGAAAAAAAAACCAAAAGACCCTTACCAGATCGTCGAGGAGGAGGAAGAGTAGGGTGCAATAGTTCGTCGAGGAGGAGGGAGGCCGGAGCGTCGCCTGGAGGTCGGAGAATTCAGGAGCCGTTCCATCGATCCTCGGTGCAACCGGGGCTTAAAAAAAACAAAACGAGAGAAGAGGAGGACTTCGAGGGAGGTGGAGAGTCGGCATCAACCGCGTGGAAAGGGGGCGTTGCTGGGTCTACACGGCGAAGAAGAAAAGAAAGAAAAAAAACAGTGCAGCAGGCTACTGGTTCGGCGCGAGGGAGATGAGCGCGACGTGGAGAAGAAAACGCGAAACGCGATGAACGGCTGGGATTAAATGAGGGGGGAATCGGACGGCTGAGGGGTGTTGCGGTTTTAAAAGAAGGGATGGCCGGGATTTGATCGTCCCGATCCAACGGCTGAGGTAAGATGCGGCGCAAAACAGGAGGGAACACGGGCCTCCCCTACCCGCGATTTGTTTCCTTTTGAAATCTTTTTATTTTTTTTTTATAAAACTTTATCATTATTTAACATTCAATTATTTACAACTTTAATTATTTTAATAATAATTCTGTTGTCAAATAATTTAATCAAGCCTAATTTATATTTTTATTATTAAACCATTCTTATTTAATCTTCAATTATTTTTAACCTTTATTATTTAAAACGTCATGGGTCATTTAATATAATTGTACATTAATTAGTTCATTCCACCCTATTTTACATTAACATTGTTTACACCGTTAACATTCAATACAAAACATTAAATAAACTACCCCATTAAATGTGTTTTAACGTAAATTTCAACATTAAACCACAAGAATTTGTAAAGCAAGAAACCGAAACATCAACATAATTTCAAAAAAAGTATTAATTATAAAAGCAAGTTGCGAACATTGGTATTATTATTACTTATATATATAATTTAGAAAAAATAGGTATAATTCATTTTACATACAGTTTATCACAACATAAATATATGTACATCTACAACCGAGTGTGTGTACATTTATATTTGTGAAAGAAGTAAAACTTCACCAGAAACATTAGTCCACCATTTTAAAAGAGAAAAATAAATTAAACAAATAATGGAAGAAGAAAATAATATTAATTATCTCCTTTTAAAACATAAAATAAAATTCTTATTTTGGAAACAAAGGATAATTAACATTGAGGTCATTTAAAACATTAAAGAAAACTACACATGTAACATTCGGATCATTTTATTCCAACGGTCGGATTTATGACCGTTTGAGGTCCAACGGTCAGATTTATGACCATTTGAGGTCCAACGGTCATTTTTGGTGCTTATAAAAGGATTAGGTCTCGGTGACCCTTACCTCAAGTGGCTGAAGGAGAAGCAAGGATGGTTCGTATGATCCCCTTGGTGCTCAGCACGGTCGCGGTGGCTTCAGCAATCCTTACGTTCCTTATGATGGATGCTCGAAATCCTTACCGCATACTCAGGCTCCTAGTGGTTCTAAGCAGTCTTCCTGTCATTGTAATCGGATTCTTGGTTGGAATCCTCGGTTAGTGATGTTTTGATTGTGGGAAGATGTAAACGTCAAGTTTCTTAATAAAAGAGAGTTTCATTCATGCTTGTTGTTACGTTTTTCGTTTATTTTCATTTTCTTTTTAAAGCAAGATGGTCCAACTAAAAGGGGAAACATATCATTACACAAAACATGAATTCTCGGGTTGTTACATTATCTCCCCCTTAAAAGAATTGTGTCCTCGCAATTCTATTCATAAAAAGACAAGAGAAGGACTTCGGTCGCACAACATCACCAAAACTGAAGGCCTGGCTCAGTTAACGGAACCCCTAAACTGGTACACAGCTCCTCTGTTTCCCTGACCCAGATACACTTCGAGCAATAAGACCTGTACTCCTGCTCATGGGCACTACACACAGGCTTCCACAGGGAGGCCCGTGCAATAAACAGCTCTGAAACGTCCGAGCGGACGAATCCCCTAGTAACCCTTCGAACTTCATCACGTTCGAGGTAGTTGAGGGGTACAACACGATTGAGAAGGCTGACGTTCAGGATCTGAAACATGTAGGCGGCTCTGAGGTTGCCGTCCTGAGCTGCTACGAGAAAGCTAGCTCTGGCGGAGAAGTTCCGTGTCATGGAGAAACACTGAAACAGCCCTTCCTGGTATCTCCCCCTTCGCCTATAGCAGGGGAGCTGGGTGGTGGTAAGGAGGTGGATCACATATTCATTCTCCTGACACGCGCGGAGAATTTCTGGACTGTTTGCTATGTCCAGAAGACGTTGGCAGGACCCTCGTAGGTGGAGAAAGGAGGGAAAGTCCTCCATACAAGTTCTGATCAAGACAACCTCTATTAACTCGTCAGGCAGAGACGAGAGGTTCATCTGACCTGCCATCTGGAAGAAAAGGTAAACAAGAGAGGTCACTTACAACACTGAGAAGGAAAAGATCATAAACTTTTTAATTAAGAAGGTTTACACATTAAAGTCTGAGTTTTCCAGACGAACACTACAAAGAGAGGCGAAACTCTCTAACTCCACAAACCATACACAAGATGAACAAACAGGACTAAAGTCATGGGGACATTTATAACGCCTCTTGAGTTTCGCGTGAGGGGTGTGGAGTTGGGAAACGTCGGTGTACACTTCTTGCCTAAGAGACACACGAGTGGACTCATTCTCCAATGCTTCGAAGTCCATTAACTGGCCCCAGAAGCCATAGTGCAGGACCTGACACAGATAAGCCGCTCGAAGATCTCCGGCAGCAGCAGCTTCTTGGAAAGGGTTATCTAGCATTGTGCCAAACTCCTCGCCCGCAGTAAACACTCGGAAGAGTCCTTCGTGATACCTTCCTCGACGTGCATACGCGGGAAACTGGGTCATCATCATTAGGAGATAATCCATCCCCATTCCCCGGTGGAGACTAAGAACCCGAGATGAGTTCGACACATCGTATAGGTGCTTACACGTCATGCGAATGTGAGCATAGTTCAGAAAGTTTTCACGGCTGACTAGAGATATAATGTTCTCTAGAGCCTCGGTGGGGAGTGACAAAAGGTCAGTAGGTACATCAGCCATCTGAAAATCATAACGTTTTTACTTAATTAGTCTTAGCAATATATTTATATCACCTGGTTTTCCAGAGTTTCCTGAACCCATCCTCTGATACCAACTATAGCGACCCCCAAATACCGGGGTGCTTAATGAGACATGATACTCTTTACAATACAACATTACAAACAAAATATCATGTCTCATCACAACAGAGGATCGTGAGGCTCGGGATTCTGGGAAACCAGCTGCTTTTGTTTAGCTTCATTAATATCAACCGTACCTGAAAAATTTTAAACAAAACGTAGGGTGAGCAAAAATGCCCAGTAAGGGGTTTTAAAAAAAACCATTTTTAGGAAAAATCCTTTCATACATAAATCCTTTTAAAAGAATACAAATACTTTTCTAAAACATTATCATTTATTAAAAACATGAAATCCAGCTTTCTTTGAAAACCACTTGCACAAAGAGGCACGTACTTGCAATAAGCCTTAATGTAAACATGGTCAGAGTGCGCAAAATAAACAGAGTAAGCAATACATAAAGTTAAAACAAGGTTACTTCAATTCCAAGGGAATTACTATGGCTAGGTAGGAAAACATGCATATCATGGTTCGTGAGAAGAATGCAGTTCATTTAACAGTTCACCATAAGAAAACAGTTCTTGTCACGTTAAGTACGGTTTCATGATCAGGGGAGCATTTCAAGACAGACATTTTAGAAAGTGATAAAACATTACATTAAGCAAGACAAGGACACGTAAAGTTCTTATGATACCAAACATGTGTTTTTCAGTTCTTATCACATGTTTCCTTTCTCATAGTCTAGGGGAATTTACCCAGTTAGGGATGTCCTGTTAGTTGAACCATCCCCTGGTTCACCATTAATCTTCATATGTGGAGGGAAAGTATAATGCCGGACCTTGTCAAGACCTTGCGTCAAGACCATAAAAACATAACTTAATACGGGCCAAGGCTAACCGCCGATCCCGTTTCCATAGCAGCACAAGCCGAGGCTAACCGCCAAGACTGTAGCACATAACGTCTCATGAGACTCATCCTTTACCCAATGCATTGGAGCGCTGTATAATTCCGGGCGCACCCGTCCATAACATGTAAGTCCAATACTTCCCTCTCACATTTAGACATGGTCATACATTCATTAGGTTTCATTCATATATTCATAGTCAAAGTCTCTCATACATATTCACCATTTGAAGCAGATCATGTCATGAGCATAAATAAAGAATCAGAAACAGATTATGTCATGAGCATAGATAAAGAATCTGAACTGGAAACAACAAGCTTATTACACAAGAAATAATAACTTAAACACTCAATGTATTGGTTTGTCATGTAGAATTACATTATTACTAATGGCCACTTCCAGGCTTAAGGATATCTTTAAAACATCTCTTTTTGGAACCATAATGTGCTAGAAAATTAAAAACAAGGCAAGTGTCATTTCTTGTAACTATTCGGAGTTCTAGAAATGGATAAGAATTAAAACAACCACCAAACGAAATTAACTTTCGTTTGCCAAAAAAAACTGTCAATCAGTCCACAGTTAATGTATATATGTAACACACGAAGCCGTGTATTGTGTCTATGTGTCTCAGTGGTTTAGTTAATTAAATAATACTCAATTGATTCATTACATGATTCACATATTCTTAAGAACATAAATTTTCTAACAAAAAGGGGGTAGATAGGGTTTTATAAAGCACACAAGGAAAATCAACTTATCACTTGTGAAGGAATTCGGTTTTATTCATACTTTGGATTCCCACAAATCTTGTCTTAATTTGGATGTACACAAAAACAGTTCTGACTTGGAAGCGGTTTCATACAAAAGAAAAACATGTATATATATATAAGTTGAATTGTAATAAAACATAACTTAAAATTTGATCTTCCTCGTTTATATTTCAAAACATAAAACATGTATATTTTTATATATGAAAAATATAAAATAACATAAAACGAAAAACAAAACATGAACCCAAACCGAGTTCAAAAACAAAGGATTGAAAGTTATATCCAAATATATATAAATATGTTTACATATATAAGCGTATATAAAAAAAAAGAAACACAAAACTCAACTATCCCTTACCAGCTCAAACGGGAAGGAGGAGGAGCAAGGTGCAGCAAACCAGATCTAGAAGCCGAGGGCATAGAATATATATATATATATGTTTATATATATATCAAGTGAAAACGTGTATATAACTATATACACAACCGGTGTTTACACAAACTGGAAAAAAAGAAAAACAACCCTTACCAGCTCGACGTGAAGGAGGAAGAGTAGGGTGCAACAGCAGGATCCCGAAGGTACAAACATGGAGTATATATATATACATATATAACTTGTATAAATATATATATATATAACTCAGAACAAACCCGGTATTTACACAGACTGAAAAAAAAACCAAAAGACCCTTACCAGATCGTCGAGGAGGAGGAAGAGTAGGGTGAAATAGTTCGTCGAGGAGGAGGGAGGCCGGAGCGTCGCCTGGAGGTCGGAGAATTCAGGAGCTGTTCCATCGATCCTCGGTGCAACCGGGGCTTAAAAAAAACAAAACGAGAGAAGAGGAGGACTTCGAGGGAGGTGGAGAGTCGGCATCAACCGCGTGGAAAGGGGGCGTTGCTGGGTCTACACGGCGAAGAAGAAAAGAAAGAAAAAAAACAGTGCAGCAGGCTACTGGTTCGGCGCGAGGGAGATGAGCGCGACGTGGAGAAGAAAACGCGAAACGCGATGAATGGCTGGGATTAAATGAGGGGGGAATCGGACGGCTGAGGGGTGTTGCGGTTTTAAAAGAAGGGACGGCCGGGATTTGATCGTCCCGATCCAACGGCTGAGGTAAGATGCGGCGCAAAACAGGAGGGAACACGGGCCTCCCCTACCCGCGATTTGTTTCCTTTTGAAATCTTTTTATTTTTTTTTATAAAACTTTATCATTATTTAACATTCAATTATTTACAACTTTAATTATTTTAATAATAATTCTGTTGTCAAATAATTTAATCAAGCCTAATTTATATTTTTATTATTAAACCATTCTTATTTAATCTTCAATTATTTTTAACCTTTATTATTTAAAACGTCATGGGTCATTTAATATAATTGTACATTAATTAGTTCATTCCACCCTATTTTACATTAACATTGTTTACACCGTTAACATTCAATACAAAACATTAAATAAACTACCCCATTAAATGTGTTTTAACGTAAATTTCAACATTAAACCACAAGAATTTGTAAAGCAAGAAACCGAAACATCAACATAATTTCAAAAAAAGTATTAATTATAAAAGCAAGTTGCGAACATTGGTATTATTATTACTTATATATATAATTTAGAAAAAATAGGTATAATTCATTTTACATACAGTTTATCACAACATAAATATATGTACATCTACAACCGAGTGTGTGTACATTTATATTTGTGAAAGAAGTAAAACTTCACCAGAAACATTAGTCCACCATTTTAAAAGAGAAAAATAAATTAAACAAATAATGGAAGAAGAAAATAATATTAATTATCTCATTTTAAAACATAAAATAAAATTCTTATTTTGGAAACAAAGGATAATTAACATTGAGGTCATTTAAAACATTAAAGAAAACTACACATGTAACATTCGGATCATTTTATTCCAACGGTCGGATTTATGACCGTTTGAGGTCCAACGGTCAGATTTATGACCGTTTGAGGTCCAACGGTCATTTTTGGTGCTTATAAAAGGATTAGGTCTCGGTGACCCTTACCTCAAGTGGCTGAAGGAGAAGCAAGGATGGTTCGTATGATCCCCTTGGTGCTCAGCACGGTCGCGGTGGCTTCAGCAATCCTTACGTTCCTTATGATGGATGCTCGAAATCCTTACCGCATACTCGAGCTCCTAGTGGTTCTAAGCAGTCTTCCTGTCATTGTAATCGGATTCTTGGTTGGAATCCTCGGTTAGTGATGTTTTGATTGTGGGAAGATGTAAACGTCAAGTTTCTTAATAAAAGAGAGTTTCATTCATGCTTGTTGTTACGTTTTTCGTTTATTTTCATTTTCTTTTTAAAGCAAGATGGTCCAACTAAAAGGGGAAACATATCATTACACAAAACATGAATTCTCGGGTTGTTACAAAAAATCTACAATCACTCTTACAAATGGAATAACATAGCCGGTAATTCCAAATAATCTTATCATAGAAACAAAAAACTAGTAAACTTTGTCCCTTAACCTAATGCATTGGAGAGTTATATCTGGATCGTATATAATCATGATAAATATCACGGTCTCCTATAATCATGAATCTTTGAAATAACCATAGCATAATCAAAGAAAATAAATTATTTCATTTCCATAATTATACACAAAAATAAACTTATAAACCTATAACAGTAATATTTTATTGATACTGATATATAATGTTTCTTTATTTTTTAATATTAAAATATTCTAAAAATTGGAAATATTGTTTTTCATTGAAAAATTTGAAATATTATAAAAACATCCAAATATATAATATGGTTAATGGTAGTATTAAATACCATTGAGGTTGTATATGTAAATAATAGAACTTTCATTTTGAGTATTTTTTTTTCAAAAGGTTCCTTCTAAAATCCATAAAATGATTCCTTTTCAAAATAATTAAAATAATGTCAAAAGTTAAATAAAATTTCTCTTATAATTCATTTATATAAAAATAAATATATCAATAAAATTATTTTATAATTAATGACATAGAACAAAAATATAATTAAAGCAATTTTTTAAAATATTTAAAATCATGTTACAAGGTAAATGGATTTTTACCTTGCGTCTTTCTTTTCATATAAATTTTTTTATCTCCTATATAACACAAAATTATCAATTTTTTAATTTTATAAGAATTTTTTCATAGTTTAATACCATATCATTAAATAATTTGTCTCATTTATTTTATTGAATTATTTAGTTACATAATTGGTTATGTACACATTGAGTGCTTCCCTGAAGTTCAGTTCTTAGCCTAAAAATATCATTGTTATAATGACCATGGTATAATTAATATCTTATCCAATATTTTTATGAAAATATTCATAATAAAATTCACATTTTTATAGATTAATTATAATTTTGTTAAACCAACCCTAAATGATTGGAATGAAAAATGAATTATGTTATCATTAATGGAATTGTAGGGAATACACATACATCAGTAACATTTCCATTTTACAGAAAAACATTAGGTAAGGAAGATAACTATCATATTATTTTTCCATAATGATGATTATATCATAAATATTAGAATATAAATATCATTATACCTATATTTACAATCCATGTGAGGAGTTGATCGAAAAGGAATCACATCACATTATTGATGTGGTAATCCATATATATGTGTGAACGAAATTATTTTTAATTACCTAGATTTTCCATGTAATTGTTTTTAATTATATGGAATTATTAAAAGTCTATGAAAATTGATTGTGTGTGATTTTGTGTCCTGGTTTTCCTGGAATGAATTTGTAAACATTTTTTAAGGTACGTTCAGTAAACGCATGACCGACATTTTCTAACATTTGAACTGGTGAACGGATTAAAAATATGAGGGTAGCATTGAATGCATAATGCCAAGATTCACTTAAGGGAGGCTTCACATCATCAGTAGTAGGTCTGGAAGAAAATATAGATTTTAGGAATTTTTATAAAAGAATAAATAAAATAACATTGTTATTTTATTCTTTATTTACCTCTAACAGACAAGAAGCAGTGTGTGGCTAGTGACGTGTCAAGCCATTAAATGGAGTTACCATTTAAATCTTAAGTGATGACATTCTTGGGAATTAAGAATATTCCTAATAAATTAACCCTCATAAATCAGACGAGAATTAGACACCCTCTCCCTCTCTTAATTATACACAGTTTGGGGAGAGGTATTGGCACTGCGTCACCAAGAGAAAATCTTCTGACAAAGTGTCACAATTCCAAACTCTTGGAGGATGGATCTGGTTCTAGCAAGTGGAAACAGGTGACACCGAAACACTAACTAGAGGATAACGTATGAGCGGTGTCGTTGAAATCATATTTTGGGAATGACGAACACTAACCAACTTCCCAAATTGTGGGCATTATCCATCGTTATTAAGGTAGGGATTTCATTTTTTATTAATTACCTGTTTCAATTGAATCATTTAATCATCTTCTATGATTTCAAGCTAACATGGAGGGTGCATACCTAACGAACCCAGCCTGAATCCTCTGTTACCTTGCTACCCTTGCGTTATCCATGGAAGACCATCGGTGTGACAGAACTGATCAGCTACCATGGATGTATTGCACCATCACACATCAATAGAGTAGGTCATGACACTATGCCTTAGTGGTTTCTAGGGCGGCCGACACAGGCCGACCATGGAGGAGGTGTGGCGCATAGTCGTGGGCCGCTGATGATCAAGGGGTCGTGGTTAAAACTGTGGCGGGTCAGAGGAGGTGGTCGGAACACTGGCCTATGGCAAAAGAGGAGGGTGGAATGACCAGCATGCCGATGGAGGATGTGGGCCATGGCTCATCAGTTTCATAGAGCAAGGAAGGAGGCTGGATGACCGACTGACCGCAGGTGGGAGAGCGGTGCAACGTCGTGCACCACTGGAGATGGCGACCGACATCGGCCGACAGCGATGGGAGGTAGGACCCACTATAGTGGGTCTTGCATGCCACCTGGAGGCACCATGGGGAATCACCACTATAGAGAATACTGAATATACCTCACTGTCATTCGTGAAACCGAGGCTCACTCCCTCGGGTGGTGGCTCGTGTAGGCCCCTCCACAGTGGGTTGCGGCCCAACCGTCCGGGCCGCCTAACGAGCTGTCTGCATGCCCTGCTAGCCGCACACCCCTTTCGGGCAGTATAGCCAGTAGGATGTCCTTTTTCTAGCTGGGCCAGACCATGTCCCATCCCAATCGGGTCGACCCGAATCATGTCGATTCGGGGCAGGTAGGTCCACTCGGGGCAGTCCGGACCCGGGCCCAACTAGACCCAGAAACACTTAAAGGGATATTTCTTGATAATCGAACATCATTTTGAAAAACCGTCTATGGAACTGATATCTTTAGATCACGATGGTCCTTTTTTGAAATTAACCTGTGTTTTGGAAATAGTTGGACTACAATTGGGTTGGATCGATGCTGAACCCAACCGGGCCCTAAGAACTAAAACGCTTATAACTCACAGATCGAGCAACCGATTGATGCACCGTCTATCAAGTTGGAACCCTTACGACATATAATACCTTTGGGTTACTCTTATTTAGAGATTAGTGGCAGTCATGTTATGACCAATATCTCGAGGGACAGAGTCTATGAAGCTCGAGCGCACGGAGTGCGAGTAATCATATGGCTAGTTGTAACTTGCCGAAAGAACATTGATCATGTGTGGGTCAGCTTCTATCAGATACTCTATGGTTCAGTGCTCAATGATCCTGTGTGGTTCAGTGCATACCGATCCTATGTGGGTCATATCTTGTGTGTGTCTATGGGGGTTTTACATATCAATCTTGTGAGGGTCAACAGTAGTGCTTCTTAACAGAATAAGATGATATAGCTTATGACTAATCATTTGTAGATCTGTACAAAAGTTATACATGATTGTTAGCTGAGTATTTCACCTTCAGGGTGTTATCTTCACGAATGTTACCTGTGTGGTAATTCTACCTTTGGTGTGTTTTCTTCAGGGTGTTACTTGTGTGGAACTTCTACATTTGTGGTGTTGTCCTCGTGGTGTTACATGTGTGGTACTTCTACCTTCATGGTGTTGTCTTTGTGGTGTTACCTGTGTGGTACTTCTATCTTTGTTGTGTTACCTATGTGGTACTTATACCATTGTGGTGTTACCTTTGTTGTATTCATCCCTCATTTGAGATGATTATATCTTGATAACATTGGTATATGTATGGTCATATACCTATGTAGAGTATATTTCTATCGCTTCGTGCTTGAGATGGGGTCTTGCTTTGTGGTTTTCCATTGTAAAACTCTGGGAATCCTATAGGGTCTTGGGGTCACTACTGAGTATCATTATACTCACCCATGCACGGGAAACACCTAATCCTTTTTGTGTCTTGTATAGATTATGTACAACGTTGATAAGGGCTGAGGGAGCCAGGACTGGACGGCGCTCAGAGGTATACCATTTAGTGTGACATGATGTAGAGACAACTGATTGTGACATGTACCTACACTTTAGGTACGATCCTCAATAATTGATCTAGAAGCTATTGTTTTACTTTTCACTTTTATTTTTACATTTCATTTGTACATGTACTTTTTATGTTGGGCTTGTATTCTGGTCCCTTTAATTTAAGCAGACTTTTTACTACAGCAGTTTACTTCGTGGATGCTTCTTGTTGGGTTCTTGGACTATGTGTCTGTATAGGTTAATATGGAAATTCCTTACCATTTTAGGGATACTATTTTCCTGTGGTAGTCTCCAGCCCCTAGCCTATGGACGGTAGGATTGGGGTAGTCACAGTATGGGCCCGAGGGATGGGTCATGACAAAGTTGTATCAGAGGAGTATGTTCTACCGAAGAACTAGGACTCTGATCCTTTCTATGTGAAAATAGTGTAAAGTGTTATGAGTGTGGTTTTTAGTTTTGTGAATCCAATTTTTGTGTTGTGGCCAGTGTATTCATATAGTAGGACCCTGAATTTGGATTTACGACTCTGTACATGGAAACACATATTTCATGTGTTTTTGAAAAGTTTTTCTTGTGATATCTTTTAGTCAACTCAACAGGTATAACTTATTTACCATGGAACCCTTATTTTCATTTAGGATGACACCATGTAAACTTTCATCCATGATTCTAGAGAGAGTACATGATGATGGACCACCAAAAATTGAGGCATTAGTGTAGGGCTCCATAATGATGATAGTACCATCGGGTGGTGCACCAGTACCACCACCACCTATTGGGAAAAAATGCCACAAGCCCCACCAAAAGTGGGTGCATGCTGACTGAGTCTGTTTCACATATTTAATCGGTATAGAGTTCTAAGGTTCCAAGGAAAGATGGATCCGTAGGTGGCTGAGGACTGGATGGAGGTTGTGGCCACAAGTTTTTGCTTAGTTGGCACACCACCTGATATGATTGTGATCCTATCTGCCAGTCTCTTATAGAGAGCAATAGGAAGATGATGGAGTCTGACACTCCTGTTATACGATGAGGCAACCGTCATTGGGGAAGACATCGAGGGCCTTGTTAGGATGGTGTTCTTCCCAGAGACTCTACACTTAGTGTGTATACAGGAGTTGATGCACTTACATCAAGGCTACATGACTGTAGCCCAGTAATTAGTGAGGTTCACTGATCTCTCCCACTACACCACTGACATGGTTCGTGACCCTTTCTTTAGGGCCCAGTCCTTTGAGCAGGGTCCCCTATGGGAAATCAGAGCATCGTTGATATCACTCACCATTCCAACGTAGGCTAGGGTGCTAGAGAGATCACTTCTGTTGGTGAGATTCCTAGCTTAGTTTGAACCAACAAGGAAAGCCACCACCAGATGTCAAGTTGTAGAGCCATTGGCACCAGGTAGTATACGGATGACGTAGGGGCCCAAGTATTCTAGAACATCTTGTGGATGACCTCGGCATTCATGGTTAGTGGTGCAGGGATCTCAGGACAGAGGAGGGAAGAATAAGAGTTGGCAGTGGTACTTGTGATGTGGGCAGGGTCACATGGAACACAACTGCACAAACACCTATAAAGATGACCATAAGATGGTCATGGGACTGCCAATGCAGAGGTAGATACTCAAATGGGGTGGTCTTTAGGAAGTAGGAATACATGGAAGATGAGCTAGCCATACAGCAGGTGGAGTGGCAATTCAAGGTTCTACCACTACCACCTCCAGGTGGTCCATCCTGACCATAGGGAGCAGGTGGACAAGGATGGGCCCAGCTCCAGACAGCTCAGGCCTATGACCATGACACACTAGAAATGATTAAAGGTACAATCTATGTCTAATACACCTTAACTATAGTACTTATAGACACATATGTTAGTCACTCTTTTAGGGCCACTACCCTCGTTCAGAGCTCAGAGATTCCGGTGGAGTTGTTGGCCCGATAATTATGATTATAGACTTCTATGGGAGAAGATTTGAAGATTATAAAGTGGTTCTGGTAGTGTGAGTTTACTCTAGTATGAGAGTGTTTCAGCTGGAATCTTCTAGTACTAGTTTTTAGGCCTTACAACATCATCTTGGGTGTGGAATGGTTATCCAAAATACATGATAATATTGACTGTATTAAGCACAATGTGCCATGTTTCTGAGAGGATGGTACCATGTTTTCCATCACCAGTGGTAAGGGCACCTTGACAGCACAAGATGGACTTACCCAGAGGAGGGTGCTGCCAATAACACATTAGTTGGCGAGCCTTATCGTTGGGGCATTTGATGTTGAGAGATCGAGCTATCCTATAGTAGTTGACTAGTATGATGATGTATTTCTTTATGATGTTTCAGGACTACATGTACATAGGAAATTAGTCTTTTAAATCGACAGGTACCCTGAGATGAAATCAATATCTATACTAGAATATCAGATGACTCTCACTGAGCTTCATGAGTTATTAGTATAATTGGGGGACTGGTAGAGGAAGGGGTTCATAAGGCCCAATTTTTATCCATGGGCAGCCCCAATTTTGTTTTCCAAAAAAGAATATGGGAGCTTGAGACTCTGTATGGACTATAGACACCTAAACCAGGTGATCATGAAGAACAAGTATTCACGTCTGAGGATTGATTATCCTTTTGATCAGCTGAAGGGAGCTCATTGGTTTTCAAATATAGAACTCGGATCAAGCTATCATTAGCTCAGGGTATGAGATGAGGATGTTTTGAAGATGGCCTCTAAATTTTGGTATGGGCACTATGAGTTATTAGTTATGTCATTCGGCATGACCAATTCCATAGTAGAGTTCTTGGGGCTCATGAAAAGGATATTTTAGACATACCTTGATATATTTGTGGTGGTATTCATTGATGACGTCTTAATATAATTGCCATTGGAGTAGGAGCATTCCTACCATCTGCAGATTGTTCTGGATACACTTCAAGAGAAAAATCATTATAGTAACTTCTCAAAGTTACAGTTCAGGATCTGAGAGGTCCACATTCTGGGACACTTTATATTGGAGGATGGAGATGTTGTGGATCTGAAGAAGATAGTGGTTTTTATTTCTTAGGATCCACCCTAGTGTGTGAATGAGGTTTGGAGTTTCCTGGGGTTGGTTGGATACTACTGGAGATTCATGCATGACTTTTACAGAGTTTCAACACCCTTTTAATCATTGATAAAGAAGGGTAAACCCTTAATATGGATGGAGATATTCCGTCTGTGTTTTCAAGAGATAAGGTAGAGACTGATGAGTACCCCATATAGAGGATAGCAGAATAGGGTGTTATGTTTGTTCTCTATTGCGACACATCAGGGACCAGACTTGGATGTTTCCTGATAATGGAGTGAGAAGTGATCACTTATGGTTCGTGACAGTTGAGGCATCATGAGAAGAAATACACTACCCATGATCGGTAGTTTGTATCAGTTGCCTTCACCATGAGTATGTGACATCATTAGATGATGGGAGAATGTTATAAAGTCTACTCTGATCACTAGAGTCTCAGGTATATCTTCTCATAGAAGGACCTGAACCTGAGACAGCGGCGGTGGCTGGAGTTTCTCCATGACTATGACTTTTAAATAGTCTGTACTTTTGGGAAGGGGAACATAGTAGAAGATGAACTCAACTGGAGGTTTGGTCTATAATTGCTGAGTGAGGTGGTAGAGCAGCTAGTAGCAATGTAGATAACCTTCATGTATAGAGATAGAGAAGATTACCTCTTATCTATGATAGTCACTCCACCACTTCTTCAGTGAGTTCAGGAGGCAGAGTTTGGGGACAATGACTGTGAGGATTGACGTGCTTAGATATCCTGTAGATAGGCACATGATAGATTTTATGATGGTGGGGAGCACATCATCTTATTTAGAGGATGTACCATGGTACCAGTGTCCCTACTGGTGGAGGTGTTGATGGAGTTTCATACGTCCCAACTAGAAGTACATCATAGTGTGCCAATGATGTACCAGGACCACCCGCGTCAGTACTGGTTGATAGGGATGAAGAAGGAAGTGGAATATTTTGTTTTATGATTCCTCACTTGTGAGCAAGTGAAGGCCGAGCATTGGGTTCTAGTAGGCTTAGTCCAGCCACTAGAGGTTCCAGAGTGGAAGTGGGGTGGCAACTCCATGGACATTGTGAAAGGGCTTCCACTTATGTCCATAGGACATGATTCTATCTGGGTGATATTTGACCAGCTCAACAAGTCATCCCACTTTCTACTTATATGATAGTAGGGATCAGTAGATTTCTTGGGACGCCTCTATGTACATGAGACTATGTAATTTCATGTGGTTCCATCGATGATCATCTCTGAAAGTGACACATGTTTTTTTAATTCTCGGTTGTGGATGGGATTGCAGGGGGCATTCGGGACTCAGCTACCTTTGAGCACTGCCTTTCATCCTCAAATGGATGGTCAGATGGAGCAGACTGTTCAGACGCTGGAGGAAAATATTTATGCACGATTCTTTGATTTTGGCTGTTGTTTGAAGGATCACATGACCTTGGTGGAGTTCTCATATAATAATACCACTCCACCATCAGTAAGAACCCAGTTGAGGACTTGTACGGTTGACCAAGAAGATCACCTATTTGCTGGACATACTTAGTGGAGACAACACTTATGTTATAGATTTGGTAGGGGATACCATTGAAAAGGTACAAATCATCCAAGAGTTGATGAAAACTGCACATAGAATACATAAGTCTTATGATGATAGTAGGTGAATACCTTTGGAGTTCGCGGAGGGAGACCATGTATTCCTATGAATCTCACCTCGATGATGTTTACAGAGATTTGGATGAGGCAAAAAATTTATCACTGAGGTTTATCAGACCCTTTGTAATAGTTCTGAGGATAGACGAGATGGAATACCGCTTGGAACATCCACCATAGTTAGAGTGGGTTCATGACGTCTTCCACATATCCCAGCTGAGGAGATACGTGCATGACCTTGGGTTCATGACGTCTTCCACATATCCCAGCTGAGGAGATACGTGCATGACCTATCTCACATCATCGATCATGGCGAGATGGACTTTGATGATGGGGTGAAGTTTATGTAGGTTCATGTAGAGATTGAGGATCGAATGGAGTGAGTCCTTCGTGGGTAGTCGATACCTCTAGTGCACATTCATATGCAGCATGAGAACCTCCAGTAGAGAACTAGGGAGTAGGAGGCTCATATTCATGTTCAATACCCCCATTTCATTTCTTAGTCTATGTTATGGATTTTGGGGACAAAAATCCCTATGGTGGGGAGAATGTAAGAAACATATTTTCCATGTAAGTGTTTTTTAATTATATTGAATTATTATGAGTCTACAAAAATTTAGGGTGCATGATTCTGAGGCTCGGTTTTCCCGGAATGAATTTATGAAATTTTTTAATGTACGTTCAGTAAACGTGTGAGCAGAGTTTTATAACTTTTGAACTGGTTCTCGGATGGATTCACATTGACCATAGTAGGTCTTGGAAAAAAGATATATTTTGTAAATTTATAGAAAAATAAATAAAATAACTTTGTTATTTTATTCATTATTTACCTCCAACAGACAAGCGGAAGCGTGGGACCAATGACGCGTCAATCCATTTAATGGATTGACCATTCAAATCCTATTTAATTGCATTGATGGTAATTTGGAAGGTTCCTAATATATGAAACCACATAAATCCCACCAGAGATATATACCCTCTCCCTATTCTATTTATTTGGATTTTGGAGAGAAGTATCGACACTGTTTCACCAGGAGATGAAGTGTATCAAATGTGTCGCAATGCTAAAACATTGGAGGACAAAGCCAGTTCTAGTAGGTGGCAATGGGTGACACCAAACCACAAACCAAAGGACAATGTAGGAGAGGCGTCATTGAAGGCTTGTGGCCGGTCGGTTGAAGACCAACCCACATCCTCAGTCGCTATATTTCTCCATCGTTCTTGATATATGGATTTTATTTTTGATTAATTTAATATATTTATTGAATCATTTAATCATCCTTCCTAAATACAAGCTAACACGGAGGGCTCGGGCCTAACAAAACTATTCTGGACCCTCTTCTTCCTGGATACCATTGCATTATCCTTGAAAGACCGCATGCATGGTTACACCGACTAACTATGATGGAGGCGGCACACCATTGCATGCTGCAAGAGGATACTGAGGCACTATGTCTTGGCAGTTAGCAGAGTGGTCAGCACCGGCCAATGGTAGAGGAGGTTCGGCGCGATGTCACATGTCGCTGGTGAGCAAGGGGCCACGACTGAAGTCGTGATAGGTTAGAGGTGTCAGCCAACACACCAGCCGACTACGGACGAGGATGACGGTGCAACCAACGTGCCACCAGAGCATGTGGGCCATGACTCATCATCCATGATGGACCTATGGAGGCAGCCAACACACCGGCCAACGACATGTGGTGGAGTGGCCGACATCGGCACACCGTGACGAGAGGCAGGGCCTGCTCTTGTGGGTCCTACATGCCACCTGGTGGCTCCTCGTAGAGATGCCATAGTGGAGGAAACTGAACGGCCCTCGCATCCATTCAAGAAAACTGAGGTTCACTCCCCCAGGTTGTGGCTAGGGTGGGCCCCACTATAGTGGGCCACTCTACCCAACCGCAAGTGGCGCCCCTGGTGGTCAGGCTACCTGGCCAATGGGTCACGCACCCAGCGGGCCAAGCCCGCCATGCGGGTTGGGCCACCCTTATATGGGACGGGCCAAACCACGGCCCAGAAGGCGAAGCCATCGAGGCCCATCCTAGCCAGGTCAGACCTAAATAGGGTCAGGTCAACCCAGACCAGGTCGGGTCAGCCCATACTGGGTCGGATCAAACCGGACCCAGAAACACATAAAGGGAAATATCTTGAGAACCAGACATTAGTATGATGAACCGTCTATGTCATTGGGATCCTTTGATCAAGATGATTCTTTTGGTACACTCCACATCAGTTTTGAAAATAGTTGGATTATGGCTTGGTTGAATCAAACCCATATCCATCAAGGCCCTTAGAACATAAATGATTATAACTCACAGTCCAGGCCTCTGATTGACGCACCGTCTATCGCATTGGAACCCTTACGACATGGAGGACTTTTGGGTTACTCTGTTGTGGAGATTATTGGAGGTAGAGTTATGACCGATATCTCGAGTGGTAGGTTCAACATAACTCGAGCCCACTGATTTTGAGGAATCCTATCGCTGGCTGTAAAGTGAAGAAAAACATCAATCCTGTGTGGGTAATCATCTATCAGATATTTTGTAGGTCAGCGATCAGTGATCATGTGTGGGTCAGTGCATACTGATCCAGTGTGGATCAGATCTTGTGTGGGTCAATGGGGGTTTTTGGCTAACGATCCTATGTGGGTCAGCAGCAATGCTTCTTAACAGAATAGTATGATATAGCTTACGTCTAATCATCTATACTTCGGTAGTTAAGTTATACTTGATTTTGAGATAAGTCTTTCACATTCTTGGAGTTATCTTCATGGTTTTACCAATGTGGTACTTCTACCTTCGTGTTGTATTCTACATGGTTTTACATGTGTGGTACTTCTACTTTTGCGGTGTTATCTCTGTGGTGTTACCTCTATGGTACTGCTACCTACATGATGTTTTCTTAGTTGTGTTACCTGTGTGGTACTTATATCATTGTGAAGTTAACAGTGTGGTAATTCCACCGTTATGGTGTTACCATTGAGGTAATCTTCCCTCATGTATGAGATGGGTATATCATGATAACTTAGGCATATATATGGGAATATAACTATGTAGAGATGATGTCTATCACGTCGTGTTTGAGATGGGGTATTTCATTGTGAGTTATCCATTGTAGAACTCTAAGAGACCTATAGGGTCTTGGGGTCCCTACTGAGTATCATTATAATCACTCCTTCACGAGCTATGCCCGCACCTTGTTGTTTCTTGTATAGATGACATACAACATTGATATAGTCTGAGGGATCCAGGACTGGATGATGCTCGTAGGTTTACCATTTTGTGTGATGTGTTGTATGGACTACAAATTGTGATATGTACCTACCCTTCAGGTATGATCCTCGGTGGATGATACAGGAGTTATTTGGTAATTTTCAGTTCTATTTGTATTTTTTAGTTGTAATTCAACTTTTTTAGTTGAGATTGTATTCTTTCACCTTTACTTCTAGAACACATTCACTACAACATTTTATTTCATGGTTTCTTCTTCTTGTTTTCTTAGACTGTGTGTCTATACATGTTAAAAAAGAAATGCCTTCCCAATTTTGGGATACACCTTTCTGGTGCTAGTTTCCATCCCCTGGCCTATAGATAGCGGACTTGGGGTAGTCACAACATGGGCCCTAGGGGACGGGTCGTGACATTATCATTGTTAAATGGACAAAAGTGTAAGAAAATAGATGATATCATATACTTATAAAATTATAATTCTTCATTTAATTTCTTATATATAAAATAATTCAAACATTATAATTGTGCATGAAAGGCGGCGATGGAAGACAAATAACATCATTTTGTGATGATATATTCCTATATAAATAGAAATGATGGACTCATTTACAATTTTATTGAAGAAGATATATATAGATTATAAATTTAACAGAATAAAATATTATTATATTTAATATATAGGTATTTTTAAAACATCATGGAATAATAATTGTTGTTGGAGGTAGAAAAATAAATAAAATTGAAACACTTGTTTAAAAGTTCTAGTTCTTATTCAAAAAACTAACTTTTATTTATAGATTAATCTATATATGGTTGGTATTATACAACAATTAAGAAAAATATGATGTAATAATGGATATTATTAACGGATTTGGTCATATAGTTTCAAAAGAAAATGGTCATTAAGCATGTATTGGATACGATATAGGGAATCTATTTTTAATTGGAGGGAGGGGCACTTATAGAAATAAATGAAACATTTTAATATAATATGTGTCTAACTCATGTAAAATAGTCCTAAATGGACATGAAATTTAAGATAAGGGGAATATATTCATTATATTATCATAAAAACTGTTTTTTTGGTTTCTATATCATTGTAAATCCTTATCTTTTGGATTAACCCTAATGTCAACCAGTAGTAACCATTACCGTTGTAACCACTTTTTTCAATATTAAAGGGTTATAAATAAATTTATAGGATAAATATTTTCTCATAAATATAAAATGGAAGATGTTTTGTGCAATTTATAATCATCCTAGTCCTATTTAAATATTTTTATTATTTTTAAATAATAATAAAATAAAATATTACATTATATAAAAATAATGCCATTTTTTGAGCTGTTCACATATTATGGACATTAGAACCATAATGGAAGGTGTCTGATTAAAATATAGAATATTTATAAACCAAGTATAAATTATTATGATTTGTAAAATTTATTTTACACCATAAATAATCATAAAAATATTTCTTTAGTTAAATAATTTATATTAATTTTGTACTACTTGTACTAGAATTATGTTAGTTTTGGGCAGTCAATTAAGATACATATTTCATCACCAAAATTTATATTTAATTTACATAATAAAAGTAATTTTATTATTGTTAATATTACCTTTAATATTGAAAAAAAAGTATTTTTATCCATTTGTGAACATATAATAGAAATTTAAAAACAAGTAAGATATATTTTGTATTCTTGTTTATGTAAAATATATAAAAATAATTTTGAAATAAAAATTATACCAAAATTTCATTAATTATATTAATGAATTCGTATAGATAATATCCACTGATAAATTAATTAAATTAATGTTTTAGGGCTATTTTTAGTCATTATGACCATATTTTTAACATTAATTACAAGATTTAACTTTAACATGCTGATATATATTTCCTACAGTTATAATTAATTATAGAAATATTAAACGTATCTGTTTAACCCATAAAAAACTCTGGGTTTTATAATTTTTGTTAATTTTTAAAAATTATTTTCTTATACCTTTTAGAATAACATTTTTATATAAATTCATAAAACTGATAAAAAATATTTGTAAAAAAATGATTTCTAAATTCCAAAAATGAACTTATACTAAAATCAATTATAATTATAATTATAATTATAATGTAAATAAATATATTATTGTTTCATAAAATTATTTTAATGATAAATTAATATCTAATAATAAATAAATAGGGTCTTTTCAATGAAAAATATATGTTTTACAAAAATGGATATTTTTAAATATTCCCTCAAAAACATTTATTTTAGAAAATCTAAGAAATCAGTATTATATAATTTTAATGTGTTTACATAAAAATAGATTTCATTTTTAAAATAAAAATTCTATTTTTTTTATACATTTATTATAACATTCCTTATTATTATAAAAAACATTTTTGAAGAAAACTTAATTTTGAAGAAAATTTTACATCAAAAAAATTGAGTACAGATATCAAATGAATTAATAAATACATTTATATTTAGTAGGAAAAATAAGTATATTTCATAATTTCATTAATTTTATTTATACCTGTGAAATTTAAATAATCATATTATGTGGTTTGTTTTAGCTTAATGATTCTTTTCTTATATGACATCAAACATAGAGATTTTTAAAATATAAGGGTGTTACACTAATAATGATGATGAGAATGAAATCAATCAAAAAATATATTATAAATACATTACATAGAAAATATTTTTTAATTATCTTCTCTAGATAGACTGACTATTTTTATTATTTTAGGTTAGATTATGTATTCAGTGATGTTGACAGAATGGGTTGGATTATTTTGTTTCCACCATGATAATTTATGGTCTTTACACATGCTACCAGTGACGTTGAAACATTGATAAGATGCTGATTTTTGTGTTATAGATGATACTATGGAGTAATGTTCCACTGTGAACAAGTAATTTTATTGGTTATAGGATATCTATATGCATCTTCTATATTATTAGTTATGTCATTTTTCTAGTGAACAATGGATGATTTCTAGTTGACCGCTAGTCGATATATTGTATTAGTTAGTGGTTTTTATTTGGTATCCAAATAAAACTCTCCTCATACGATAATGATGGGTGTACATGTCTTAATATTATTTAAAATAATTGATTCTTTAGTTTTTTTCATGATTTTTTATTCTTATTTATATATTCAACTTACATATTTTGTTGAAGTTGTATAGTATTTCAGATTATTTATTAGATTGTCCCATTTTTGATGTTGATGGATAGAAATTCTAGGATGTTTTTGTTTGTGCATAGTCTATTATTACAGGGGTTTTTTATTTTCATTTATAATGGTTAAAATTATAGTATTTTCGTACTATTTTTATGATTTTATGGACAATAAGAACAAAGTTCCAATGATTTTTCTTCATAATTATTGTATGAATGTTAGGGATATTTAGAATATATACTTGATGTGGGATTTTAGAGGTTGTTTCATTACTATTCTTGAGGTGAATGACTAGAAATAGGTTGTTTTGGATGATTCATATATTATTTGTGCTTCTCATTTATATTTCATGTTGATATAACTACACTAAAATTGATGCGATGTTAGTTGTTTTTTTTCTTTTTTGGGTAATTAAACCTTGCAATCCTCAAAATTTGTGTCAATTTTTTTTTATTTTTTGTTAAATATTCTTGGTATATGTATTTTTCCACTAAATATATGTATCTAACAATTTCTTATACGTGTGTTTCAAAATATGATTTGTTAGTAATTTCTAATTTCCCATTTATTAATAACACTACACTAAAATCAAAATTTTATGTGTAGACTATATAGTTTTTCATGCATGTTTAGGTTTTGTGATTCTGTTCCATACACATTTTTTCATGGTTCATGAATCATAAGCATGTCACAGATAAGATATTTTTTAATTATATACACTATTAAAACCATCTATATAAAATAGTGATTAAAAATGTAATGCAACTCTTCATTGAGATAATAGTCCACATATACACACATATTACATTTAAATTTTTCTGATGTTTTAAAACATATTAAGGTTATTACATTTGAAAATTTGAAAATCATTATTATTCATTACTTGTCATATTTAATCATTATTTCCATCTTTATGACCATCCATGTGATCAAATAATGAAAAAAATAACATCATTTCATAGATGTGGTAGTCCACATGGGTGCATGAGTGACGTTATCATTTTCCAATTAAGAGAAGTATAAGATGGTATGCAATAACTAAAATTTATATAATCAAAAAAATTATTATTTTATATTATTTTTTTCCATAATTTTGACCATTCATATGTGGTGGTGGTGAAAAATAAAACACATCACATCATGTTGGCTATAACATACAGAAATTCATGGGAGAAATTTCCATTTCTCAATTGATGGAGATAAGGTATAAGAACTATATTCCATAGGCCTAATAAAATTTAAATATAGTAATGATAATTAAGTAATAAATTTTAAATTTTTCAGTATATATTATGGTTCTATAAGAATAAATAAACATAATAGTGTTCAGTTAATATGTATACCTCTTCATTGGATATCTTACATTGTCTTATATTTAAATCCTTGTAGGGTTGGAATTTTGGTAAAACCACAACCTCAATGTCATATGGAGAACATTTTTACAAGTACATGGGAAAAATCTCGATTGAACTACAACTCTCTATTTGTGTATTTAGATGATTAGATGATGTTCCACTTTTTAAATGATGGGAATGATACTAAATTAAATATTAAGGTCATTATTTTTGTATGAAGTCGTTTTAATGGGAATGTGTTATTGAGGATACTGAATTTGAAAAATAATATATCCTAAGACTAAAATACAGTAATCTAATTATATTTTTTTTGGAGATACATTAAACCATATCTATTAGTTTAACCACCATATTAAAACTACTAATTATTTTCATAGTGATGTTTTTTAGCAATTGTAAAGATTTATATTGACTAAAATGAAATTGATTTCATAAAAAAAAATTATTTGATGAATACAATATATAATGAGTTTTCTAGGATTTAACTTCCAAAAGGTGACACCTATTATAATATAAATGATCAGAAATAATAAAGAAAATTTTTATAAAAAAATTATTTTTATATTCAAATTTTTTTTATATTTATTTAGTCTTATAATTATTCCATGGTAATTCTCATGAATTTATTATATTATTATTATATAAAATTAATTTTCATTTACAAAATAAAAATGCTAAAATTTATTTTCATCTCAAGAATACTATTTATTGTAATGATAAAAAATATTCTTAATTAGAATGAAAAATTACCTATTCACTAAAATTTCAAGATTGGAATTAAAAATTAATATTATTTTTTAAAAATATTTATTTTACTCCTGAAATATATATTTGGAAGAGATATATGTTTTATAAACTATTAATGGAATATTTAATATTAATGATTTTATAAAAGTTTTTTTACATTATAAATCAGTATTTTTCATTATTCACCAAAAAATATACCAATTTAGAATAATTCAAAAAAATCACTATATAGAATTTTTATATGATTATATCAAAAATGAATTTTATTTCATTATATTAAATTTATATAATTAACAGAATGTAATTCTTTAGAGAATATGAATTTAATATAATAAATTATCATAAAATAAAAATTAAATTATTATTAATTTATTTGATTGAAAATATCATAATTATATTTCATAAAATATAATTATTAAATAATGATTAATTAAAACTATTATGATTAAAATTCATTATAGCATTAAAAATAGTTTTATCATAAATATTACTATTTACCATGAAAATATTTATCTTCATTTCTTACCAATTGGTAATCAGGCTTTTAATGATTGTTAGTCAGTTTACATGTAAAATAAAAAAAATTAATTATCAATAATAATTTAATTATATTTTATGTGAAATATATAAAATTTTAAAAAACCCCACTTTTAAAAAATTATATTATTTTAAAAATTAAATTTTCATTAACGTATCTGATTTAATTATTATCATTTACAACTCAATAATTATTTCCAAGTCATTATTTATTATTTTTTTAGGAAAACATTTTTATATATTTTTTTTATAATTAGGTCACTCCAACTCGTTTCCTTGAATCAAATGTCGCTGTTATATGGGTGATATTTTAGAAAAAATATGTCTATAGTGTATCATCATTCATTTAAGCACAATATTTTACGTGGTACACACTGTAGAACACAGAAATCATTTGAAGGAATTTAAAATTAAATATTAGGGTTTTACATTCTTCCACATTAAGGAAACTATTTCCTCACTAGTTTATTCCATGTCTGATAAAAATGGTATAATTTTTTTAATATCATCCAAGGAACTCAAGACCAATAAACATAGGTAGTAATAAATATAAATTATTTACATCTATAATATTTACTTTTAAAAATAACATTTCTTTCACTTTTATTAGGATGAATCTTACTATTACCTATATATTTTAAAAAACATACATATACCATTGGGAGAAATATACTTATGAATGAATTTAATTGAGCATAAATTCAAAAAATAACCATATTTTTAATAAACAAATCATTTATTTTATTTTACACTTTCATGAGTACAATAATTCATTTATCATCATGATATTTAGTAAGTGAAGATATAATTAACTGACATCATTCTATAATATAGTCAAAATGTCAGCTCTTCATTTTGTTTTAAGAACTTTTCCACCACCACTTTATCTCATATTGTAATTGATTAAAAACCATGATGAATTTTAATACATGAAGCACTAAAATTAAATTTTTATGGATTACAAACTCTATAAATTGATTATTATATATTAATCAAATTTCTATCGAATATCCAACAATAATTATTTAACCCAGGTTATAATGATATCCAATATAAATATACCTATATATAATGAAATACGAAATTAATATCTAAATCCTCATTAATAACACCCAATGTGTGACATTATAATTTCCATATAAAATGAATCTAAAAATATTTTTAAATGTGTTGGATAAAACATAAAACCCAATGATTATTAATATTTTATTACATATTCTTCGAATATTACATATCATTTATCATTAAACAACATAAACCAATCATAATGTCACATACAAAAACTATATCATTTGTAATCATATAATATTTTAAATAAGCGAATATATTGGACAATAAGATTATATATTCATACAATGTTATATAAATCATTGTTAATAAAATATTATAAAAAACATAGACTTAAAATACAACTTTAACCAAAAAAAATCCATTAACATTATAAGATATAATGATTCAAAAATTATAGTAAAATTATTCAAAATTAAATAAATAACATAGTAATAAAAATAATTTTTTATCTTATGGTTTTATAAATATTTATTGGAAACAAAATTCGGGATGGGGAAGAAGCCAAAAAGGAGGCACTGTTGACTACCTCACAAATCTATTTCACGGAGTCCCCCTTGAACCGCGACTGCTGCGAAGCAAGGAGGTGGGATGCTCCATGAATGGAGGTGGCGTTCGTGAGCCCTCCGTGAAGCAATGAGGCAGGATGCTTTGGGAATGTATTTGATGTTTGCGAGCCCTCCGCGAAGTAAGGAGGCGTGACACTCTAGGAACACATTTGATGTTCGTGAGCCCGCCACTAGGCAAGGAGGTTAGACGCTCCGTAAACGGATTTTACGTTCGTAATCCCTCCATGAGGTAAGGTGGATGGATGCTCCACGAACACATTTGACGATCATGAGCCCACCACGACACAAGGAGGTAGGACGCCCCACGAAGGAATTTGACGGTCGTGATCCCGCCACAAAAAACCAAATCCTTCTTCACACTGCATAAGCCCTACTTTGCATCACCTCTTGCATATAAATACGGGGATAGCCCTGAGCCCAAATGATGGACAATCCGACCTTTCGACTTCCCAGCTCCAGAATTGCGAAGCATCCTTCTGCTCTGCGAACCATAAGCTGTGTGAGGTACTTATTCTTCGTGAAGTGCCTCCCCTTTGTCTCGTTTTGACCCCTCTTCCATGAGGGATTCCATTCACTAAGCCTAAGGGCCTTCATGATGGAAGGGGATCCACAAGGGGACACGGGTCGTCATGGATCATTAATGCTTCCCAAAACACCCTTCATGTACATAGGATCCACATACTAATGTAAGGTCATTATACTTCGCGAAGCACATTGCTTCATCACACAATGCTTCGCGAGGCACCTCTGCTCCATGAGACAGTGCTATGTGAATGCATTTCCACTTTGCGAAGCACCTCTGCCTTATGCTTAGGCTCAGGCCCCCCAGTTCGCGAAGCAGACCCCTTCACAAGTACCCTCTACCATGCGGAGCAGCAGTGCTTCATGAGGCCCCTACCTATGGACCCCTCTAAATTGCAACTCCTTTTCCAGTGAAACCCTCCAGGTTTGCATGATGTGATTTCAATGTCCCTTGGACACCTCTTCCTGTTGTGTTGCTTTGCCTCGTGCTTCTTCTCAAATGCACGCCGATGGTTATTGCTTCTTCGCATAGCCACACTAATGTGTGACCCTCGATGGTTCGCTCCAGGAAACCCTCTCACCATAACTTTTCCTATCCCATCTATGCACCAAGGAGCATAGGGTACCCGTTATGTATGTTCTAGGGGTGTGGAGCAAACCCACCTTGTCCAAGCTGGAAGATGTCAAACTGCCAAGAACCTTCGTCCTTAGCACATGACGTTAAACTGTGACCTTGTCATGTGCCTCGCACGAGGGTTACCCCCACCTTGGATGTTCTCCATGCCCATAGGTCTCCATAGGGGATGATATCCTTCTTATGGGAGTGGCGTTTGTCAGTGGAGAAAGGGTCACCATCTCGGTGTAAGCCCCTACCTTTCTTGTAGGAGGTATCATCCATGCTCCTTCTTTCTTCCGTGGTCCCCAGGGCCTGCGAAGGGCATGATGGGGAATGGTGCTTCTCATTTATTCGGTCCCAAATACCTCTCCCTCTATGCGTTGTCTCCATCGAGCCTCGATCCGAGAGTAAGTCCAGAATTCTTGGGCTGCTAACCACTTAGAAGCGCATGTTTCCTGTTTGGTCCACCTAAAGCATAAGCCCCATTTCACTTCCCACAGATGCATCTTTCACGATGTGGTAATCAGGTCTTTATAGCCTCTTGATTCTCACACTGATCATGGCTCACATTGGATTAGAGTAATCATTGACAACAACATCCACCCTGGGCCACCTCAGAGTGTAAGCCCAAAATGACACTTTTGAACTACAAGGACTTTGATCCTTGTCAAGGAAAGGAATATAGGAAGCCTCCCTGAGGTTAAATTCTAACGTCCAGTTATTCCGACACCCATTCACGTCGGTCCGACATTCACCTTTACTATCTTGAACTACGTGGACTTTGATCCCTTTCATGGTAAGGTATGTAAAAAATATCGCTGAGGTTCAATCCCACCATCCACCAAGACCTCGGGCCCTTATTAACATTGGATCACCATCCCCATGACACCTGAACTACGTGGTCTTTTATCCTTGTTATGAAAAGTTAGATAGTAAGCCTCCATGAGGTTCAACAACAACACCTAGTCGTTCTGACCCACTTTACGTCTGTTCACCATCACCTGTCCAGCCTCGAGTGTAATCCCCATGCCACCATCTGAAATACATGTCTTTGAATCTTGCCAAGGCATTGTATGTAGGAAGCCTCCACAATGTCCATGCCCACCACCCATTAGACCCTAGGTCCTCCTTCACGTTGGTCCATAGATGCCCCACCTAAACTACGTGGTCTTTGATCCTTGCCAAGGCGAGGTATGTAGGAAGACTCCCTAAGGTTTAAGTCCAATACCCGGTTGTTCTGGCCATCTTCACATATGTTCACCAACACCTAGGCCTCCCTAGAGAGTAAGCCCCAAATTCCATCCAGAACTACATGGGCTTTGATTCCCTACCACAGGGATACGTAGAAAGCCTCTTCAAGGGTCAATCCCAATATAATCATCATCCTCAGGGGGGGTTCTATCCCATTCACCACCACCCTCATGAAACCTTCCATCATCCACCCTGAGTCTTACCCGGTCCGCCACATCTCGGTGAGATCATTCCACCTCATACCCCATTCCCCTCAATAGTAACAGGGATGTCTACCACACATTGGACCCTGCATCGGTGTTCCCTCCAGGGGGTTGCACCCATCTGATCCACTCCAGTCAGTGTTCTGATCAGCTTGATCTGTCTCCACTAGACGTTAAACATGTGGCATACCATGTGTTAAACAAAGGAAGATGATGAAAACTTTAGATACATGCCCATGGAATATGATTTCCCACGTTCGGTGCGGGATGCCTCAGGCTTCTGCACCATCAAGAAGCCCCATAATAAGGGACAGAAGACAGACACATGAATCCCCCAACGTCCAAACATGCCAGTGATGCCCCACATTACTATACCCCTAACCGAAGGTTTTTTCCCTAACCGGACCCCTAGGAAAGTCTTGATAGTAGCAGTGTAATTAATTGTCATCCATAAATATATTTCACAAGTAAGAGTTTCACAAACAACATCTTATGTCTCTGAGGAAGTCCCGGACTACGTAACGAGTTCCAAGGAGGAATCAACGGAAGGAAGAACCAACATCCCATCATCCTATTTCGATAAAAGAGAAGACATCCTTAAATATAGAGTGGATGCCTCCCAACATTGGAATGTGGGAATATGGGGAAATAGCCACGCGTCTTCCCCAGATGGATGTGTGCGCCCTGGCGAAAGCATCAGAAACTGAAATGGGGAAACCGACGTGATTTTATTCTCCTCAATATAAAGATTAGTAGCGCTTGGGGCATAAATATAATGATGTGTCACTAGATCCAAATATCTAGAGTCGGGTCCTACCATGAAAATAGCGGTCCTTGCATGGAACCCACCAGAAGATGGGGTACTAGAACGTTGGACATCCCGTCCTGTGACTTTGTCAGCGTGGATCCCTTTTACCAGCCATGGAAGATGGGATGGCACTAGGGCATCGGTCATCGATTCATTTTCCTTTCAGCACTAATGAGTTAATCTTCCTAATCATAGGAATCAGGTTGCTGCATCTAGAACGTGATCACCTCTTGCACACTGGTGTCGGGGAAAGGGCAGCACTAACGCGGCAGTCTCGTGTAGTTCCACCACTTCCGCAATGGTCTCTAAACCCATGGAATTGGGGAATCCATGCTCACTCTCCCCATATGAGATCATCCAAAGAAGGGTGATCAACGACCTCATATTTCGCTTCAAGGAGGAGGGCATAATCCCAACCTGGGATATGACCCACCCGGATTTAGAGTCATCTGTGCCTCACCGCCAAAGCCACCATCGAGGGCCATATAGGGAGCCAATGCTCCCCACCCCGACATACAACTATTTTGGGAGCCTATCCTCATAAAGCTTCAACGACTCCCTTCCTTATTCAGATGAGGTAGGTGAGGTCTTAGCCAGCCCAGTCAGCATCCCAATATAGAGGCTCCTTGAAATGTCTCCCACTGGGCCGAGTCTGCACCACTGCTCAGTTTTGCTGGATGAACAGCAGGTGAGATGTGCACCTTCACCACCATCCCCGGTACATCCGACCCAACACCAGCGTCGGGCGCAAGCTGATGAGGACGCCTGATAGGGGGCATCAACGTTGATGGCTACTATGTCCTGAGCCACCTTCGACACATATCATTGAGTCCCTACATACAATATGTAGGGGCACCTCTACACCCGACCAGGATCGAGGCCCCAACCGCCACACTGGCAGTTTGGGTCGACTCGCTTGGTTTCTGGAACAAGTAGTGGCCGCTACGAACCAACCCCCAACAATGCCACCCCATACGGAGGTCATCCACATACCACTACCATGGAAAGAGTGGGCCTTATCCGATTAGAGGTTCATCATGGAAGTCCACTCGGTGCCACCCTCATCCCAAATGAGGTTCTTCCACATAGTACTGACACTCAACACAGGGTCTCTCCCGTGCCCACTACACCGGGTACAGAGCCATTCCCCCTACCACCGATAGCCAGTGTTGGTACATTACTCGTCCGGCCTCTCTCTAATGTGGAAATCCTCCTTATGTCCTCTTAGTAGCCAGTAAAGGTCCACCATGCCCTGGCAGCCAGAGTGGTGAAGGCCAACCTCGCTATACCCACAGCAAGCATGTAGGTCCTTCCCATGCTTCTTCTATTTTTAGTGGAGGATTTTCCTACTCTAGTGTTGTTCATAGAGGTCCTACCCATGTCCCCTTTGACATTTTCCCCGGTACTCCTTGTACCCCAGCTTTCTTGGGTGAAAACCCTCTACGCCCCAGCACTAGTGAGGCCAAAGGACCCCGTATCAGAAATTAGCTCTGACTAATGAGCCAGCTAGGGGAAGAAAGGAGGGTCTTCGCCTCCACAAGAAGAATCTTGGGAAGGCCTAGATCGGGATCAAACCAGCCCACTTCTTAGACTCTGAAGTGGAGTAAAACTCAACTCAGGAACCCTCCCCTCACTCATCCATGTCAAGGGTTGGGGCAGCAACAAGGCACATCATCCTAGTACTCCTGGAATGTGAGGTCCATAGGATTCTTTCCTCCCTCCATATTTATATCAAAGAGGATGAATGTATGGAGACCTCGTAGGTTGCGGTTGTGTAATCACCACTATCGTCACCCGAATTTCTCTCTACCTCCACAAGAGATAACATTAATATATTCTAATGACCAATGGAAGGCGAGGAGCATCGTGGCCAATCACCAGTAGCCCTGGACCCCGAGCTGGGAATGACGGCCATCAGCCCCTCTTACCGCGACGTAGCATCCAGGTCACTACAATCTTTAGAGGACAGCCCGAGGTATGACAGCCACTCTTCCCATTCGCCATACTCTCGACATGCCAGATTGTCGTCACAGTGGTGTGCCTTAGTACCATTGCTTGTACATCAGCCACCCCAAGTTGATGATTGAATTAATCAAGGGTCAGACCCTGAATCTGAGCTTAGGAGGTTGTGGACCATCCTCGCAATGGACCACTTCCCCGAGATGTTCTAGCCAATGGAGGCACCAAATTTCCATATACCGGAATCCCTCAACCCAGAGGAAGTAGATTGTTTCCGATACACCCTATGGGTGACACATTTAAGTCTCTATCATCAGCGTGTGGTCTATCCAAGGAGCCAAAATCATTTTAAAGACATCATCGAGCTATGCCATCTAGTCGATCTGTCCGCACTCCCTGTGGCCCAGCACTCTGAGTCACCAGGTCATCGTGAGGCCCTCCAGCGGAAATGCGTTCAGAGTATAAAGGTACTCCAAAAAATTATCATGGAGGCTACCCCCACGTGAAAATCCGTGGCTGGGGGCAGTAAGCTGCCCTTCTCTTCAGTCATATCTGGCGGCAACCCAACTCGCTATGTGATATTGAGGACATGCCCCCAGGAAGGGTCATGGTCAATATGGCCGACATAGCGGATGAGGAGGACAAGTAGGAGCTCCTCGATTGGGACATACCCATGAAGGTGTGCAACCATTATTAGACCCATTGGGGAGTATTACTCATCAGCAGAGTAACCTACATGGTCTCCTAGCGCCCACCAAGGCATGGGTATTTAGCTGGAATTATGGTAATGGAAAAGAGCACGTCAGAGCTACCAAGTACTCCGAACCGTCAGCTTCAGTTCAGAAGATGGAGGAGGACCCTGAGAAATCCATGATATGCCAAAAAATTACTGTGAAGAAGAATTTGGTCGATGAACTCCTAACTGAAAGTGTTGTAGAGTTACAGCCCAACTACGATGATCCTAAGACAATACAATAGGGGTAGGAATAGCTTCCCCTCGATGAGTTGCCTCTAGGTAACCTTGATCATGTCGCTCCTTTGGACAGGGCTGAAGTCGAAGCTCATGGAAAGAGGGAACAGTATGCCTTGCCAAATACTCCTGAATGGTGTGGAAATCCATGGAATCCCACACAGGTTCCCCCAGCTGCCCTACATGTTGCTCTAGCAGCCACTCCACAAGCTGTTGAGACTGTCTTCCATGTTGAATAACATGACAATGCACTCGTGGTTAAGGATCCCCATCAAGATAGGAACCGTCGGCCATATGATCCAATGGTGGCACTCATAGTCCGCCTTGAGGCCTAGGAAACACGACAAGTGGAAATCCCTCCCGATGGAAATCCATACCCAGCATGGGTGGATGTTATGCCGACACCTTCGGGTTTTGGGAATTCCACCTTCTCCCCCTTTAATAGGATAGGGGACCCTCCACCGCACCTGGCCCACTTCAACTTGAGGCGTGGTCTCATGTTAGTCACTCCATCACAACAGGATACTGCCAAGCTCCGCAGCTTTGTTCAGACATTTGAGAGGACAACATTCATCTGGTACAACCGGCTCCCTGTCGAATCTGTAACCAGTTGGGATGACCTTCACAAACAATTCCTGTACCAGTTCAGCTCTAACAACCATAAAATTAGCATTGCATACCTCTTCAAGTTCACGCAAATTCCTGATGAGGAAGTTGAGAACTTTATCACCCGATGGAAGGGGCTCCCATACTCCCTTGATATGCCACTGACTCAGGAGAAACTATGGGAGATGTGCATGGGAAATGTCACGATGGAGCTGGTCCCCTCTATGATCACCCAGAACTACCCTGGAGGATCATCAGATTTTTCCAATAAGTCCTAGTTCCTAGAGGATGCTCTGCAATAGGCCAGTGAGGCATGTCCGTTGCCCCCTGTGATTCCATCTAGGACGGCTTCCAGAGCCGAACCCGCCGTGGGGGCCCAAATAGAAGCCCCAAAGAAACTATAATTTCTACTAGTGGAACCACCCCCACAACCTCACAGAGGCCCTCCTCCTCAGGCGCAACCTCCAACTCAGTAGCGTCCGCCTCAAAATCTGCAAGTGCCTCTGCATAATGAGCTGCCACTGCCTAGGCGGGACAATCAGGGTCCGCCTCCACGACAGGCCCCTCCGGCCCCTCAGTAGGGCTAGGCCCCAAGGGCTCCTTCTCTGGATAGAAGAAACAGGACCTACTCATTCAATGAGAATCAGGTCCCCATTTTCTTTCGTAGCGCCTTAGAGCAGGGGATTGTACACATGCCTAAGTGTAGAAGGTCGAAAGAAGTGAATCTCACTTATCGCCCAAAATACTGACCCTGTCATCATATTATGGGGAACAACCTCAAGAATTGCAATGTGCTCAATGAACAGCTTCATGATCAGGTCAATACCAACATAGTCAGGCTGGTCCTGACCCCGACACAAGTGGCAGGTGTCTCTGTAATGTCAGACCGTAGAAGAAGTAGTAATGGTGAGTGGAAAATGGTTTCTAACCATGGGTCCCAAAAGTATGATTACTGGATGGCTCGTAAAACCTTCTCTTCTACCCATGGCATCATTCGGGCATGCCTGAATTGGTCGGAGCCTTCAAAATCCACGACCACCACTTCTGCATCATCATCTCAGTCAGCCTCTTCCTAGAAGAGAAAGCTTCAACAACGCAAGAAAAAGAAATACACCCCGCCAATGTCATCGCCATCCTGCACTCTCAGCAAATTTATGCCATCAGAGATGTGAAGTCCTCCCAAAATCCACCCATTAGTGGATAAATCTTCAAGTGATAGTCAATGGTATGCTTCGGTTAATACTGTGGAGTTGGTAAAACCCCTATATGACTCCAGAAAATAAGGAGCACTAGGAAAACCTCCCCAATGTCCCTAGCCTACACAAACGTCGTCAGAGCCGCGACCATATGGGTCATTGGGGAACATTAGTTGGAACCTTCAGCTAGGTCGTGCGTGCTAATGAGACCAGACAGCATGCCCAGTGTGGAACTCAGCACGCGCAACCTCTTCATCTGGTGTCATTGGGCCCGCCTCCACAACTGTTTGTGTTTCCAGATCAGACAGAGCTACCTCGACCTTGCCATAGCAACACTCGCCCGACTACTGGTCGATCTCAGTCATTTGGTCCTCATCCAGAAGCTACTGTCTAGGATTAGACTAGTGAACAACTGGACATGCCCAACACCAGCCATCCAGTAGGGCCCGCCATGCCTCCAATCATAGAGCGGCCTCCTGTAAGTAGAAGTTCACACCTGGAATGAAATTATGATGTTCTCAAGCACCTCAATGGGATCCTAGGGAGGTTTTCCATCATTGAATCCCTTATCCTATCGACAGATATGCGCGAGGCCCTCGCTGAGGCTTTAAGAAGCCCCCTCGAGTTTGAGACGGAGGTAGCGGCTGTAGAAGCCTTTCATGCTAAAACATTTGAGAAAGCTGAATTTCATGCCATTATTTCATTCTCATTGGATGATGAAGGATCTCCAATATAAGGGCTTATCTTCCAGCTGTACATCACCATCCAATTTAATGGTGTGGTGGTTCGTCGTTGTCTCGTTGACACCGGCTCCGGGACCAACCTTATCCTGACATAAACACTTCAAAAGCTAGGGTTATCCAAGGATGACCTGACTCCCTCCGAATTAAAAATCTAGGGATATGACAATATGGATGAGACCCCAGTTGGTATGATCTATCTAAATACCCAGTTTGGCAGCCTAGTTTCCAACACCGAGTTTATTATTATCTCTCAGGACACCGCGTACAATGCATTGATGGGTAGTCCATGTGTCCATCTTCATTCGAAAGTCCCTTCATCTTATCACTAGTGCCTCAAGTACTACCTCAATGGTCTAGTAGGAATACTCCAAGGTGTTGTATCTCCTTTCATCTCTTGTGAATCCCGCTACCTGGATGCTGACTATTAGAAGAGCATGGATACGTATATTCTGACAAGTGAGGTTGAGCTGGCCACGGTCACAACTAACCCCATGGAAGGTTTGGATGATGCCTATGTCTTCCCAATCCATCGATTGGTGGCCACAACCCCCAACATGGGGAAATTCTTTGTTGCCTCTGGTAAAAGAGGAATGCATATTCTCAATTCCAAGAAACGGAAGAAAATCACCTCGTACTCCTACAAAAACCAGGCTTAGGTGATCCTAGAGCGTCCTACCCCCATATGATATCCGGATATCCACCCCATGGCAATGACAATACGTCATATGTATCTTTTTTCTATAGGCTATAATTAATTGGCTGAAGACGATTCTCCACTACTGCTATGATATCATCAAGCATGGCCCCTTGGGCTGAAGACCAGATATGATCAGATCAACTGCCTTCATCGCTATGGTCTCTGTAGGCCATCCACCATTGTCCAGGCCGGTACCAGCCTCCCATCAGGATCTTTTGACCTAGAGGAAGCTCCTTTTAATGGGGATTCCTCCATATTTGATGAAGAGGATTTGGAGGATTCTCCCCCAAACTTTGAAGAGGGTGTCTCTGCCTTGGTTGATGAACTGGTACAAGTGAAACTTGGTAGTGAGGCAGATCCGAGACCCACATTGATCAGTGCCACCATGTCCCTAGCGGAGAAGTAGAGTTATGTGGACTTCCTAAAACCACACCATGATGTATTAGCCTAGATATAAAATGAGATTCTAGGACAAGATCCTCAGGTATCGGTCCACCACCTTGGTCTCCTGAAAAATCGTCACGGGTTCAAGCAGCTTCCCAGAAAGTTGCACCCATCTCACAGTGATATAGTCGAGGCTGAGGTTTACAATATCATCATATCCAACTTCAACAAGGAGTTCTGGTACCCCACTTGGCTATACAATATTATGCCAGTCAATAAGAAGAACAGACAGATAGAATTATGCATTGACTTCTAATATCTCAATCATCACTATCCAAAGGTTGATTTTCCCTTTCCAGTGACAGAATTATTGATCACTGCTACCGCTTGGTTCCAAGCCCTCTCCATCATGGGTGGTTAATCGGGATATAATCAGATATAGATGGACCCTACTGAGGAAGATTCCACCACTTCAAGGGTGCCACAATGTACTTTATGTTACCAGGTTATTCCCTTAGGCCAGAAGAATGCAGGTTCCACTTATCAGCGGGCCATGCACCGCATATTCAAGATAATCCTCGGGTCATTGGTGGAATTTAATGTGGACGATATGGTGGTAAAATACCTATAGCACAAGGACCATGTCAAGGACCTTGAGAAAGTGTTTGTATTCCTCCGTTCCCACCACCTGAAGATGAACCCATTGAAATGTGCCTCCAGCGTCACCTCTGGGAAGTTTCTGGGATTTGTTGTCAGGTATCGGGGCATCGAGATCGACCCAGATAAGATCAAGGAAATCAGCCAGATGCCTCCCCTAAGAAGTATTCAGGAGCTTCATGGTTTCCAAGTCCACTTAGCATACATACAAAGATTCATTGTGAATCTGTCCGGCAAGTGTAATCCCTTTTCTCAGCTAATGAAGAATGTCTCTACCATGGAATGAGATGAAGAGTGAAAAAATGTATTCAAGGAAATCAAGAAGTATCTGTTCCAGCCTCCGGTCTTGATGCCACCCATCTCTAGAAAAATGATATTCATGTAGGTGACTACCATGTACCGATATCTCAGCCCCCTTCTAGCCTAGAAGAACAATAATGGGACATAAAATATCCATTACTACCTCAGTCGTGTGCTTCTCAACATAGAGACCAGATACTCCCCCATCGAGAGGAGCTACCTTGTGCTGGTATTCATAGTACAAAAGTTACGACACTACCTGCTACACCATGAGGTACAGCTGGTGTCTTAGGTAGACCCACTGAAGTACATTCTTAATTTCCCTATGTTTATAGGCCATCTAGCATGGTGGAAAGTAATCCTCCAGTAGTTCAAAATCAGTTTCATGACAAATAAGTCTATCAGAGGACAAGCATTGGTAGATTTTATAGCTACCCATCCAACCGTTGCAGACCAGTTCCTAGAACAGGATATTTCCAATGAGAGAATCCTCTCAGTATATCCTGCCATCCCATGTTGGAAGATTCTCGTTGATGGTGCCTCACGGTGCCCCACCGGCAGGAGGCTCAATGATCCCAAACTCAAAAGAGTAGGCCTGGGTATTGTCTTCATCACCCTAGCACAAGCCATTCTGGTGTAATCATTCCTATTGTCAGAGGGCTGCACCAACAACAGGGCAGAATATTAGGATCTTACCACTGGCCGCAAGCTGGCCCTTGAGATCAGTATGCCCCATTTTCTTGTGAAAGGGGTTACAAAAAGGTCATTAAGAAAATCAACGGCGACTATGTCATCAGAAATCCAGAGCTCACACCATTATTGGGGTGAACCCTCTATCTAATGGACCATTTTCAAACTCTTCCAAAAGTACTCATGTCCCTCAATCATATAATGGTTGAGAAAAGGACCTGGCCATCTTGGATGCATCACTTGCAGAACCTGAGCAGGATGATCTGATCACACATGTAGCACAACATAGATTCATTGGTCTCGTCACCCCAGATAAAGACGATGACCTACAGGTAAGCCTTCTTACCGCTGGAGCCTCTATGTCCAGACCCATGGTTCCCTTGGATGTAGTGGTTGAAGAGAATCTCAACTGGAGAGTCCCTTTTTTCGAGGTTCTCCAAATTGGATGCCTCCCGAATGATCGGGCTAAGTGTGAGTGAACCTGACACTTTGCACTTCAATTTACCGTCCATAGTGGTCCCAGTCTTGAGTAGATCCTCTATAAGCATGGGTTCAATTGTATTCTCATCCGTTGCATCTAAGTAGTTAAGATTTATCATGTCATGCAAGAGGTTCATGTTGGTTCCTGCGGTGCCCACAAGTCCGGGCTAAAGCTATCTCAGAAGATCTGAAGACCATGATACATCGGGCCCTCTATGAACAATGATTTCATCGGGTTCTCCAAGAGATACCACACATGAAAAATTCATTCTTACTTCATTCATTAGCCGCTAAAACCTCTCCACTCTAAAAATTACTCTTGGTCATTTGTGGTATGGGGACTCGATGTCATGGGACCATACCTACTAGTGACAGCTCGCTAGTGCAGGTTCATCATGACCGCCACTGATTTTTTTCCAAGTGGGAAGAAGAAGTTTCGATCAAGGCTGTCAAGGCCCGTTCTATTCTTGACTTCATGAGCTGTAATATCATCTACCAATTTGGGCTCCTTCATTCCATCCTCATCGATAAGGGCACCAACTTCCATGCAGCCGAGTTGAAAAACTATTATTCCAAGTACAACATCTGTTCGAACCATACCTCCCGCTATCACGCACAAGCGAATAGGCTGATTGAGGCATTAAACAAAACCCTCTCTTACAATTTTCAGAAAATGGTTGTCAATAACAAGAAGAGTTGGCTGGACAATATCCCCAATGACCTTTGGGCCTATCAGACAATGACTCATAATTCCACCCAGGTGACACCATATTCCCTGGTGTATATAGTTGTGGTCGTCCTACCCATATAGATCTAGATTCCTTAATTATGCACAGTGGTCTATAACTAGTAGGCACTGGATAAGTTCGCTGAAATTCATCTTGCTGAATTGTAAGAACTTGGCGAGAATAGGCTTCATGCCCTGCACAATCTGGAAAAACATTAGAATAAAATATCTAGAGCCTTCAACAAGAAGTTTCACCTCTTCTCTTTTCTACAAGGTGACTTGGTGTTGTCCCTCAGGGCACCAATGGTCCCCAGTAGGGAACCACCCAAGTTAGAGCCCAAATGGGAATGACCATACATAATTCACAGGGTTTACCCCAATGGAGCATACTCCATGGTGACCATGGATGGTGAACATATATCTCCTCCCACCAATGCCATGTTCGTCATGAAATAATTTTCTTGAGCATGATAGTCCTGCATGACCTTAAACTGGATGGTACCTTTATGACCCTAAACTGCACGCTGGTCTTGGACGACCTTAAATGACTTGTCCGGCCTGACCCTAACTACATGATGGTCCCACAATACTTTAAATTGTACAGTCCTACATGACTATAAACTTTCCATCATCCTTCACAATGTTAAACTGCACCCTCAGAACTACATATTCCTTGATTCCCATCTGCATAGAATATGTAGGAACTCTGAAGCGTTTCATCATAAGCCCATCCCTTAAATTCATTTACTATTTCCCCCTGGGTAGAGTCCTCTTTGGGGATCTTTGCATGATAAGGTGTAGGTTTACATAAACCCACTGATACTAGGATTATAATGGTCGCACCATGTGACCACTCCCCGTTATTTTATCCTCCCACATCCTCACAGCATGACGTTAAACTGCACGGCCTTCAAGAACTACGTATGGCTTGATCCACATCCACATGTGGTACGTAGGAATGCCCAGACAATTCGTATGTTGGCCCAGCCCAAAAGAGTTATTCCCCTTGGTTCAAGAAATATGGTAGAGTGTAGACATTTCATCCATATCACGTCGAGCTAATCTTGATCCGGCCATACGTCCCGCTACCTAGAGACGTTCGCCTCTTTCATAGATGGGTACAACTATGCTTCACCCACTCCTTTTATCGGGACTCCATCATCATTCCCATCAATATGGACCCTCGAATGGTATGGATCCTAGGCCCAAGGGATCTCTTACCACATCATGCCAACTCCCTTGATGATGTTGAGAAACAAGACGATTCAAGTCCTTCATTGAAAATATGGTCAGCAGTCAATGCTCATTTGTTGCTCTCATTTCAGGTCACTATATGGAAATTGTGTTTCGATGTTGGTAAACATCTATCTTGTGACATAGGAACCACTCCATGATGTCCCAAAAATTGAGTGTATTGGTTCATTATACCCCGTTTTATCTCTAAGAGATGAACTCCCTTCGGGAAATGCTAGCTATTAGGCTCTATATGAAGGGGAGATCTAAGAATGGATCCTTGTTTCCCACATCGAGCATAGCTCACGTGGGTGTAAGAGATGTGATGAGGCGGTAACCATACAAGAGGATGTATAGCCTTACAATCTGAGGCCTATCCCCATTCCCCTTGGCCTTTTCGGCCCCCGACCTAGGTTCTCTCTTATGGGAGTGTGCGGTGTGGCATGGGATTATTTCCTCATACATGTCAGGTTATTCGTCATGTCATACACATACCTGGATGAGATATCTTATCCTCTCTTCATCCTTACTGCAAGATGTTAAATTGCAAACATGTCGGGCCATCCTGATCGAGGCCCATCCTCAGGACCCTTGGCATTTTCGGGCCCCTGACCCATGTTCTTACCCGGAGTGTGTTGTGTGGTATGAGATTATGTCCTCATTCACGTCGGGTTATTCATCATGGCATACACCTCCCTTGTGTGGGACACCTTACTCCCCTTTTTTCCTCACTGTAAGATATCAATCTGAAAACTGGTAGTGCATTCCTGACCGAGGCCCAGCCTTAGGCCCCTTGGCCTTTTTGATCCCCCGGCCCAAGTTCTGATCCAGGTTGTACAGTGTGGTATAGGATTATGTCCCCATTCATGTCGAGTTACTCGCCATTACATACACCCCCCTCATTAGGGTATCCTACCCCAATGTGCGGTTCTAGAACTACGCATGGATTGATTCCAATCTTCATGGGATACATAGGACCACCTGAGCATCTGTTCTTCTGTTCCAACCCCATCTTGGCCCCTTGGCCGGAATTATTCCATGAAAGGGATATGTGGTGTGGTAAGTGATTATTTCCTCATTCAGGTTGGGATTGTAAAAACCATGTCCTGTACCTCTTTCCCCTGAGTGTTTTCCATCCTATTAATATATCTGTGTCTTTTCAAATCAGATGTTCTCAAGAAGTGCCCCTTAATCATCTTCAGAAATTCACCAATATGCCTAGGGGTACTATTGTTTAATACCTAGAACATTGGACTCCGCTCAGACATTCTTTCATCCATTTTTTTCAGGCTTCATGTTCTTCCTCATTAGGAATTTCATCACCTTTCACACCCAAAGGGACCCCAAAATAGCATGGATTCTAGGCCCAAGGTCTCTCCTAACATCACAGGATAACGTCCTTGAGGGTTTCAGACTACAAATCGATAGAAGTCCTTCATTAAAAATATGGTCAGCGGCTGATGCTCATTTTTTTGTCCCCATTATAGGCTAATACGACATTGATGTTCTGTTTCGAACATAGTCAACAGTCATCATCCATCATCACGCCAACCCCATTGAGCCTAGAATGTTAGTTAGATAATTAAAATCCTTCTCCACCTCACCATATTCAAGTAGAACTTTGAAAATCTTGGTACTATTCCTCAGTGCGCATCCACACGTTAGAAGGAGAAATTCTTTGATAAGGCAATGGATCGGAGCTTCACTGGTTCCCCCTATGCTTTTATTTCACGTATTGCTAATACATTATCTGCCCTTATTTCATACATCAAGTTTAATTCATATAGGTATAGGGATTGGGTTAAGGTCCGCCTTTACTTGGGATAGTTCTGATTCTCCATGGCATGAGTTCTAAGACCTTAAACTAAGGTCATTTAGTATTACCCCTATTGTGAGACCTATGTATATCTTAATTCCCATCCTCATGGGATACGTAGGAACACCCAAACGTATATTTTTTGGGTCTAGCTCAATTGGGAGCTAGTTTCTCCTGCGCCTTACCCTATTATCTCTATTTGGGCCCCTTGGCCCGGGGTTCTTTTATCGGAATTTTGAATGGCATGGTTTGGGATTATGTCCACATTCCCATCAGGTATGTTTTATTGCATGGTATACATTCCCCATTAAGCATTGTCTCTACAACGTCTGTGTCGTACGATGTTAAAATGCATGCTTGCTCCCATCACATGATCCTAAAATGTGACATTATATTCTTGGCCACACGATGATAAATGGAACTGTATCGTGATTACCTCACTCAAGGGGACACCATTTTTGGTATTTTCCACATGCCATTCAATTTTTCAACACCTGCATACAACTATATTCTTGTGGAGCTGCCAGTACTTTTCATCCTAGTCTTTCTGCTTCACAAAAAAACCATACACCTTAAATGACAAACAAGATACATTAAATGCTGCTTCTTGTGGTGTGGGGGTCACACCCGCATTCCCCTTTTATCCCTGGAACTGGTACCTTACTATGCCGCCTCTTATAACTACGTGTACATTGATCCACACCCTCATGGGGTACATAGAAATGCCTGTGCACTTTTCCTCGGGCCCAGTATAACTCTCGCATTCGGTACCTCGACCAAAAACCTGTCCAAGGAACACGTGGTGGTTGGAACCCCAGGTTCCCATTCACGTCGATTTTTATGAATACCCCCATGTGTCTCTCGTGTTTTCTACCATCCATGGTCTCAATTCTATGACCCTAAACTAAAATCTCCCTTTTGGAAGGGACTTGACTCCCTTTATTTGATAAGTCTCATTGCCCTATTCAGATGTGTTTTGACAATGATCCTGAAGTGTAGAATTTTCACTGGGACATTACCCTCATTCCATGTCCAAGAATCATGAGTCCGTTATTTGGATCCTCTTCCTCTTCCACATCTTAAGGGACTCACATCATGGTCTAGTCTTATGCCGCCTCGGCTCAGCTACCATTTCGGGCCAATGTCCCTAAATATATCAGACGACATTTGCAACAGGTCTCATGTTTCGAACATGGTTAACAATCGACCCTCATTTGTCTTTCCCCATTCAAGGATAATGTGATATGAATGTTGTGTTTCAAACATGGTCAAACTCTATCCCTCGTCATCATGACACCATCATTGTGATCCAGATTTTGAGCATCAATATTCACACATTTCCACATCCTCATGTTGAAGTGGAATTCCGACATACTCGGCATTACTTATTCGTGCATCTAAGAGTGCTACATGGATGGTTTTTCATCATTGGGATGAAATTCACTGAATATCCCTTCTCCCTAACATGTTCCTTCATGTGTCGGGAGAGTACCACCACTAATTATTTCCCATATCAAGCACGACTCGCGTGGGCTTAGTGGTTTTGGTAGGATGTGCACCAACGCAACAAGGCTTTTCATCATCCCGCATGAGGTTAAATTGTTCTTCCAGAACTACAAATGGCTTGATTGCCATATTCATGGGATACGAAGAGACACCCAGTAATTTTACCTAGGGTCCAGCCCCAGGAATCATAAATCATGTTTTTTCTCATTTTCTACCCCAAGCTTTACCCCTTGTGAAGAACCATGTTGCTGCAGCATTTCCCTAGACAAGTTCGAGATTCCCCACGATGACATTGGGATGCAACGACTTCCTATCTAGAGAGGTCCTGTCTAAAAGAACTAATGATCCATGATAAGACTGATGTGCCGATCTAATGTGCTCCCACCACGGTGGCATAATTTCGAGAGTGTTGGATTCTGTTCAACAAACCATCACTCCACATTACAGTCTTTGCGTGCCCCCCTTATTCAGACCCTCGTCATCATTCATTTATATTGGAACCCCCTAACAGTATGGATGCTCAGCCCATGGCCCACCTATTGACATGGGCCAACATTCTGGAAGACCAATGGATGAAATTTTGATTCAGGCCTTGTGTTTCGAACATGGTTAGCAGTCGGCCCTCATTTTCTATCCCCACTCCATGCTAATACAATAAGAATACTGTGTTTCGAATGCGGTCAATAGTTATTCTTCATTGTCATACCACCCCCACAGTGTTCCGAATCCTGGGTATCATGATTCACACCTCCCATTTCCATCTGTTCGGATTGATTCCAGCACCCTTGGTGTTACCCCGTTTGTGCACAAGAGTACACTGGAAAATGGTAATTCAGTAATTCTGAGAGCTTGATTCTCCAATAAGGTCTCTCCCAAATCGTCCCAGAAATTCGAACCATTTTTTCAAACCCTGGATGCATGAATCTTGGTTTGCTTCTATGTTTCTAATGGGTGATCAGGCAATCATCTCTTTTTTCTCACTTTGGGCCCATCCCACATGAGCTTAGGGGATGATTTCTAGATACTCTGAGAACATCACGATCATGCAATGAACCAATGTAGATGATAAAACTCATGAATTCTTTGGCATTAAACAATTATATCATGAAAGTACGTTTGAGGATTCCTAATCATTACAGTACTCGAGGGTCTATTCCCCCCCATGGATGGATTGATCTCATCAAAGGAACATTGCAGCTTCGCCACCCTCTGGATAGTGGCGTCCAGGATTTGTTGTTGCCTATTCGGATCCCGCTCCTCCTCAGTAGTGAGAGGGCACAATTCATTGGTCTCAATCTGGGCCTACTCCATGTCAGCCCAGATTGAAGTCATCTCCTCAGAGTCCCTCTTCTGGACTTATTCGCCTTCTACCATAAAGGCCTTCAATCGTAATATTAGCTCAAATTGCACATTGAGAGAGGTTGTGTGATCGTCCACCCGATTCTGCAGCCACTCAACCTCAACATTAGCCTCCCAAAGCCTCTTGTGGTTTACCGCCTTCCTCCACTGTCAGCACACACCAAGGCCATGGTCATTCTCCCAAAAATTTTCCACCATAATTTCTCTGGTGAGCATTTGAGGGAGATGGGAATCCACTCCCACAGTACGTAGATCACGTAGACTCAAGAGGAGGCTATCCATCTCATCCAAGAATAATTTTTGGGGGTGTTATTGATGAAGCGTGTGATCAGCATCAACAATCAGAGACAAAATATTTTTCTTTCCTTCTTATCAGAGGTCGTCTCATCCCATTCGGCGCGGTTGGCAGGTTCGTATGTAGGGAATTCCCCTAGGAACTCCTCCGTCGGGTCCACGTATGGCTTTGGATTAGGCATGGAGGGGCCTGAACTATCTGGTTGATCCTCATCATCGGATCCCAATTCAATAACCTCAGGGGAAGCCCCACTAGCATCCCCACCAGTGATCAGGAGCATTGTAGTTCGGTCAGGTTGGATGTCCACTGCCACAACCATTGACATGCCTCTGGGAAGGGTGCTACTAGAAGACTCAAACAACTTCGCCACAGTGGCCCAGACCAATTGAAGGACTGCACATGTCAGAAAAAGGGGGGATACGAATGTCAGTTAACGTGGTCATGGGATTGTTATCGTAAATTCTTCATAGGAGACTTATAAAGATAAAATCACAAGTCTCGCACTTGGGCTGATGTCATTAAGACCCCGAGATGTGGCCCCCCATATATGGTTGGTAGGTCTGGAGACTCCAGGGGAGCCGCCTCAAGTGTCCTACCCCACCAGACATGGAAGTTGATGTAGCCTTAGATGTGGTTCCCGAAGGTCCCACATCGGCACCCATTGAGGGGAAAGAACGAGTTTTATGCACAAGGTCCTCCTCCACAGTGCAAATGTTGATAAGGAATCCAGAGTAACCTAAGAGCAGACCCTGAGGAAGGAAGTCGGGATTTTACCTCGGGGGCCTCTGTAAAATCTTCGAGATCCGAGGACTGATCTTCGACTTCACCCTCCTCAAAAGGACTCCCTCTACTAGCCTCATCTCCCCAGGAGGACTCACCTGATTCTTCTGGAAAAGGGAAGCACTCCCTCAAGTCAATAGCTGATAGTTGTAAAGGGACCATATGATCCAACAACACCCTAACCCAGTCTGTCATTGGGTGTAGGGCACCCCGAGAGTGGATAAAGTCTTCATGTTCAGCCATGTATTGCTCCGCCTCCACTTGCGATACTGCAAAACTAGCTCTAATAGGACCAATCCCAGGAATTTCCATCCTGAGGCAATTAAGGTGGTTCCATAACTCATATGGGGCAAGGAATATTCGGTGTACTTCCATGATTTCCCAAGACTCTGAGAACACGTCATTCTCCGGCATGTCAATTTGGTGCAGCCATTTCCCCGGGTCCTGAGTAAAAATCATGTGGAATCCTCTCAGTGGATACTATAACAACCCATACTTTACATACATGGTTAATACTTCAAAATTGAAGCATACTGATTACAAGATATAACAAAACCATGAATGGACCATATAGGTATAGTTTCTTTTGAAACTGGGTAACATAAACAACTCGTTCATAAAGCATCTATGTTGTCTCCCATTTATTTCATCATATATATAGTACCCTTTTGGAATATCTTACTTAATAACCTTCATCCTGACCTGGGAATGAAAACATACAAAAGGGTGAGCTAAAATGCTCAGTATGGGTAAAAAAAATAAATATCAATCACATCAAATTCATAAGAACATAACATTTTTTGAAATCTTACCCTGCAAAAGAGATCATAATTTCATAACATGGGATAAATCATGGTAGTGAAATGTAATCCCAATAATCATAACTTAAAACATGAAACTTTGTGTCATACACACATAATCATAGAGAATCATTTCTTATTAGTCAAGACTCATTTCCAATACTATCTTAGTGGACAAATTCCATTTCTGAACCGAGTTCACTTCTCGTTTCAGTCCTATTTCACTGAACTGGTTTAACCTGTCGTTCCAGTAATGTCTATCTTATGAGATATAAAATCTTTACCAAATGAATTGGAGGGAGATATAGGTCCCACCCATCTCATAATGATACCATTCTTATGTGTGACACAAAATCATAAACCATACATCATAGCATAACCCATGTAATAAAAATGGGAATCTTAAACATCGTGACATCATAAAACAATTCATATAAGATAAAGGAATTCATAAAAATAATTCCATCACAACATAATAAAATCAATGTAATAATAGGGATAGAAAGAGAACCCAATATTATCTTAGATGGAAAATAATTTTGATAAAACACTTGAACTCCATTCTTGAGGAAAATATCCTTTCTACTTCAAAAATATTTTTCCTTTCATAACATGTCATATAATTTTAAACTAAAATAAGTTAATTTAAAATAAACATAAAAACTTGAAAAGGAATATTTTTGGAAATAATGTTTTAAAAATCCATTCATGCCGAATAAGTTAAAAAAAATTCTTCTCGTACTATTGTCGGAAAAGTCAAAAAGTACCTCGTACGAAAAACGAAAAAATATTCTTTTCATATATTTTACTAAAAATTCACCGAAGGGTAAAATTGGATTTAAAAAATTGTAGGAGGTTGTAAATAATATTACATATTGAGGAAACATTTCTGTGGATGATAAATATTAACCAGTAAATTCTGAAGTATAAACAATCTCGGATAAAATTTGAGATTGCGAGATTGTCCCTTACCTTAGGTCTGATTTGCTTCATAAGTGTCCGAACAAACTGTATAAATATTTAAATAATGTTATTGAATTATTCCGGAATCATAATTATTGTTATGATATAACATATGGTCATATTATTAGCTTATTTTTAGTAATATTTCATTACTACTTGTTATTCGGGCGTTTATTACTTTTTCTTCTTATGTGTGTTTTGTCGAATAAATTATTATTCCTTTCTTTATGTTATAGATACCTCATTTCCAGAATTTTATTAGTGTACTATATATCATATTTATTCATTAAATTCATTTATATAATCATTATGCAAAGAAGATCATGTATAACGAATCACATCACATCGTGGAGACGATATTCCGTACGTATGCACGAGCGATGATATAGTTCCCATGACCGTGGAATTGTATTGGAGTGTATGTATACTATTTCAGAATCAATAAAACTTTAAAATAATCATATATAGTTATTTATTTGCACAATTATACCCATCAATGTAAGGTGGTGATGGAAAATAGATTACACCACGATGTGGAGACGGTATTCCGTATGTACGCACACACAATGATTTTGTTTTCCATAGGATGGATAGATTGTGAAATAGGGTTGTTTCATAATTATAATAACATATAAGTGTATGAGTGATACTGATGTTATAAATTAATAATGAAACAACTAATGAAGAATAATTGGAAGAAGAAATAAAGTTTAATGAATTGGTAACGGACATTACCTCTTCTTTGAGGTGCCTCTTTGAGGCCTCCTCTTAGGGCACTACAATTTGTCTTTGAAGAAGACCAGAACCTCTAGGATGTTTCTAGGGAAGTGGGGAAGTGAAATGGGCAGCGGTTGTCTGAGCTTGAAGCCTCAAATTGGTGTGAGGTGGAGAGGGAGGAGGTGCCCTTTTATAAGGGAGGAGAGGGGCACCATTGGAAATATAAGAAATATTAGTTTATATTAAATCCCAACCCCACCCAAAAACATCCAAAATGACTCATATCCAAATATTATATGAGATCGGGTTGTAATATCATCAACCAATAAAATTTTGACATGTTAGGAATTTATTTTAAACATTATCAACTTGATTTATCCTTATTTATCAATTTAATTTTATTTTTTGTAATAATATTCTAAATTTTAAATTATTATAAATAATTACATATGTGTTTTGAATTTTATATAATTTGACACTTTATGACATTGTAGACCATATAACTTTTAATTTATAATTTTTAAATATCTTTTTGATTTTTAAACAATTTTATAATATTTTATTTTTATAAAATAACAATAGTGTCAATTTTGGCACTATTCATTTATTTGAATTTAAATAAAATATATACAGAAGATATGTTCAAACTAAATGCTTTACTAGATTCATAAAATTTAGTATGTGTGTAGAAAATTAGTTGAGCACATTAAATAGTTCATATAATATTTATTTTAATATTTTTAAAACCATTTGTTTGATATTTTAATTAATAAAATAATTTCAACATCACTATTGTGTCATAATTAATGATAATTATATAATACCTAAAAATTCTAAATAAATTCCTATGATGTAGATAATTGTATTATAATTCTGGAAAATATTCATGTTCGAAGATTCATTATGTTTATCAATAAATTTAAATTATTATACTTATAAGATTTAAGAAAGTGACATGTTGTCACATTCTTTGGTTTTATTAATAAATAAATTATTTTCATGGAAAAAAGTCCATTAAATGAATCTAATCATACCATTAAGTGATATGGGTCGTCTTTTAGTCATCTAATAGTATATTGGTAGGTGTTAGGGTAATTTTATAATCTTATATTTACCCTTAATTACCCTATTTACTTTTAACTATGGTAAATAAAATTTACCATAGTTACTATTCATAAAGCCCAAAAATAAAAATTAGCCTATTAACATAATTTGAACACACTGATTCCAAATATGGAATCCATTTTTCAAAATTCAAAACACATAAGTTGCAGTAATTAATTTAAATGAATCCCGTTGTTAAGAAAACATGTTTTAGAAGTTAAAACATTGTCAAAGATTGAAATGTTTTTACCTATGAATTCAATGTGAAATTAATGATAATGACATACATTAAATTAAATAGTAAAATTATATTCTATTTATAATTTAGATCCATTCAATATTATAATTTGACCATATAAATTATCTCAATGAAAAATGTAGTTTTTAATTAAAAACTAGTGTATTTTTACTATTCATCAAAATATGAAAGATATCAGAAAAATGTGAAAAATTTATCCAAAGTAAATTTTTATATCCTGATTCAAAAGAATAATTTTATTTTGTCAAATTGAAATTATAAACATGTCAAAAAATATATTTAATATTGGTGTGCCCTCAAAAGGCGGCAAAACTGCATTTTTTTGAAAAATACTTATTTTACCCGAAAAATTTATTTTGTTCTCTTACCATATTCTAGATAATGTGAAAGATGAATAATAATGTTATAAAATTCAAAATGTAGTTAATAATATTCATAAAATCTAGTCCATAATAATATATCGTTGTTTAGTGAAACCTGGTATTGCGTACTACACACGCTATCGAGGAAGGTCGTGATTGCGTGTAATGCAAGCCAAGTCCGTATTGTGTGCTGTGAAAGATTCCTTTGGTGTTGCGTATAACATAAGTCATAAAAAAGAAAAATTCTCATAAAATATCCGGGTGTTTCATTCTACCCCCTTTAAAATGAATTTCACCGTTGAAATTCGTCACTTCATTACGAACAGATGAGGATACCTCTCCCTCATTATATCCTCAAGTTCCCATGTAGAATCTTCTAATTGGTGGTTCCTCCACAAAACGTTCACCAAGAGGGTGGACTTGTTCCATATGACTTTTTCACTACGATCCAGAATTTCTATCGGTTGTTCTTCATAAGAAAGATCTTGCTCCAGCGGTACAACTTCTGAGCTGAGTACATGTGAAGGATCAGGTATGTACTTTCTCAGGAGAGATACATGGAACACATCATCAACTTGAGAGAGATTCAGTGGAAGCGCCAATCGGTAAGCTACCTTCCCAACACGATCCAGAATTTCAAAAGGACTGATATATCTAGGGCTCAACCTTTCCTTCTTTCCAAATCTCATGACCCTCTTCCAGGGAGATATTCGTAAGAACACTTTATCACCCACTTCAAACTCTAAGTCTTTTCTTTGGCTGTCAACATAACTTTTTTGTTGACTCTGAGATGCTCGAATGTGTTGTTGAATAGATTAGACCTTTTCTGCCATCTCATCAACAAGATCAGGTCCTAATAGCTTCCATTCCCCAACTTCATCCCAGCAAGTTGGAGTCCTGCATTTCTTTCCATAGAGAGCATCATAGGGAGCCATCTCAATACTGGAGTGAAAGCTATTATTATAAGAAAATTCCACCAAAGGTAGGTGTTGATCCCAACCACCTTTGAAATCCATAGAGCAAGCTCTCAATATATCTTCTAGAGGTTGAATTGTCCTCTCAGACTGACCTTCTGTCTGAGGATGATAAGCAGTGCTAAAACTCAACTCTGTATCTAGAGTATGCTGAAGACTTCGCCAGAACTTCGAGGTAAACCTTGGATCTTGATCAGAAATAATGGAAAGTGGTACTCCATGAAATCTTACCCCTTCGTTTACATATATCCTGGCAAGCTGATCTAGAGATAAATCCTCTCTAATAGCAATGATGTGTGAAGACACACTACTGGAAAAATGGGTATTTGCGACGGGTTATTTGCGACGGGGATAAATCCCGTCGAAAATAGCCCCGTTAAAAATTATTTGCGACGGGGGTATTTGCCTGTCAAAAATAAGTAGCCTTTTGTGACGAGATTGCTTTCCCCGTCGCAAAAGGACTGGAGCGCTTTGCACGCCAAATCGCGGGAAACATATTTGCGACGGGCGGTTATTGCCCGTCGCAAATAACCGGCAGTGGTAAAAGGTATTTGCGACGGGAATATTACCTCATCGCAAATAGTATGTCGGCAGGTGGTTATTTGCGACGGGACCCGTCGCAAATAACTATTTAACCGTTGACCGTAATAAATGATGGCTAAGGTATTTGCGACGGGTACGGTCGCAAATAATATTATTTGCGACGGGTATCCGATCGCAAATGGACCCGTCACAATTAATCTAACCTATAAATACCCCCATCCGTTTTTCTCAATTCATTCTCAAACTCCATCATCTCTTTCTCTCAAAATTCTATTTCTAGAGTTCAGCGTTTCTAATGTTTAATTTTTTTTCCAAAGTTGATATTGAAGTTTTCGAGAACGATCAGAGATCATCCTCAGATCAATTTTCAATGTATTTATATTCAATTTAATTTAATATTTATTTTAAATTTTTTATTAGTTTCAATTATTCTTAATTAGTTGTAATTTAATTATGTTTACATCGTTTTGTTACTTAATAAATTTAAATTATTAGTATTGTTCATAGTTAATGGTAATTAGGAATAATTAGTAATAATTTTCAATAATTAAGAATAAATATTAATAATTAGTAATAAATACCAATAATTAGGAATAATAACATTATTACATTATTAGTATATTTTATTATTAATATTAAAATAATATAATTTTTTATATTATATACAATTCTCCTTTCATATGTGTGTTTTCTGTCTCCACATGTATTATTTGTATGTGGAGACAGAAAGCACACAGATGAAAGGAGAATTGTATATAATATAGAAAATTATATTATTTTAATATTAATAATAAAATATACTAATAATGCTATTATTCCTAATTATTGGTAATTATTCCTAATTATTGGTAATTATTCATATAATTACTAATAATTTGGAATAATTATCAATAATTATCAATAATTAGGAATAATTAGTAATAATTAGTAATAATTACCAATAATTAGTAATACTTACCAATAATTAGTAATAATTACCAATAATTAGCAATACATACCAATAATTAGTAATACTTACCAATAATTAATAATAATTACCAATAATTAGTCATAATTATTAACAATTATCAATAATTATCAATAATTAGTAATAATTATCAATAATTATCAATAATTAGTAATAATTACTAATAATTACTAATAATTACCACTAATTAGTAATAATTAGGAATAATTACCAATAATTAGTAATAATTAGTAATAATTAGTAATAATTAGTAAAAATTAGGAATAATTAGTAATAATTACCAATAATTAGTAATAATTACCAATAATTAGTAATAATTACCGATAATTATCAATAATTACCGATAATTATCAATATTTAGGAATAATTGTCATTAATTAGGAATAATTACCAATAATTAGGAATAATTACCAATAATTAGTAATAATTACCAATAAATAGGAATAATTACCAATAATTAGGAATAATTACCAATAATTACCAATAATTAGTAATAATTACCAATAATTACCAATAATTAGTAATAATTACCAATAATTACCAATAATTAGAAATAATTAACGATAATTAGTAATAATTGCCGATAATTACCAATAATTACCGATAATTAGTAATAATTACCGATAATTATTAATAATTACCGATAATTAGTAATAATTAGTAATAATTAGTAATAATTACCAATAATTAGTATTAATTACCAATAATTAGTAATAATTACCAATAATTAGTAATAATTACCAATAATTACCAATAATTAGTAATAATTACCGATAATTAGTAATAATTAGTAATAATTAGTAATAATTATGAATAATCACTAATAATTATTAATAATTACCAATAATTAGTAATAATTAGTAATAGTTAATAATAATTACCAATAATTAGTAATAATTACAAATAATTACCAATAATTAGTAATAATTAGTAATAATTTGTAATAATTAACAATAATTAGTAATAATTAGTAATAATTAGTAATAATTAATAATAATTACCAATAATTAGTAATAATTAACAATAATTAATAATAATTACCAATAATTAGATATAATTACCGATAATTACCAATAATGAGTAATAATTACCAATAATTAGTAATAATTAGTAATAATTACCGATAATTACCAATAATTAGTAATAATTACCAATAATTAGTAATAATTAGTAATAATTACCAATAATTAGAAATAATTAGTAATAATTACCAATAATTAGTAATAATTAGTAATAATTTGTAATAATTAGTAATAATTACCAATAATTAGTAATAATTACCAATAATTAGTAATAATTAGTAATAATTAGGAATAATTAGAAATAATTAACAATAATTAGTAATAATTACCAATAATAAGGAATAATTACCAATAATTACCAATAATTACCGGTAAATAGTAATAATTAGTAATAATTAGTAATATTTAGTAATAATTAGTAATAATTAGTAATAATTACCAATAATTAGTAATAATTACCAATAATTAGTAATAATTAGTAATAATTACCAATAATTAGTAATAATTACCAATAATTAGAAATAATTAGTAATAATTAGTAATAATTAGTAATAATTACCAATAATTAGTAATAATTGCCAATAATTAGTAATAATTACCAATAATTAGTAATAATTACCAATAATTAGTAATAATTGCCAATAATTAGTAATAATTACTAATAATTAGTAATAATTAGTAATAATTAGTAATAATTTCCAATAATTAGTAATAATTAGTAATAATTAGGAATAATTTCCAATAATTAGTAATAATTAGTAATAATTAGTAATAATTAGTAATAATTACCAATAATTAGTAATAATTACCAATAATTAGTAATAATTAGTAATAATTACCAATAATTAGTAATAATTACCAATAATTAGTAATAATTACCAATAATTAGTAATAATTATTAATAATTACTAATAATTACTAATAATTATTAAAAATTAGTTATAATTAGTAATAATTAACAATAGTTAGTAATAATTAGTAATAATTAGTAATAATTAGTAATAATTACCAATAATTAGTAATAATTAACAATAATTAGTAATAATTACTAATAATTAGTAATAATTACCAATAATTAGTTAAAATTACTAATAATTAGTAATAATTAGTAATAATTAGTAATAATTACCAATAACTAGTAATAATTTGTAATAATTAGTAATAATTAGTAATAATTGGTAATAATTAGTAATAATTACCAATAATTAGTAATAATTAGTAATAATTACCAATAATTAGTAATAATTAGTAATAATTAGTAATAATTACCAATAATTAGTAATAATTAGTAATAATTATTAATAATTAGTAATAATTACCAATAATTACTAATAATTAACAATAATTAGTAATAATTACCAATAATTACGAATAATTACAAATAATTATCGGTAAATAGTAATAATTACCAATAATTAGTAATAATTATTAATAATTACCAATAATTAGCAATAATTACCGATAATTACCAATAATTAGTAATAATTACAAATAATTAGTAATAATTAGTAATAATTAGTAATAATTAGTAATAATTACCAATAATTAGTAATAATTACCAATAATTAGTAATAATTACCAACAATTAGTAATAATTACCAATAATATTAGTACTATGAAAATAATAAAAAATTTATATAATATTAAAATTATCAATATTTGTAACAGGTTTTGCTTTATTCTCAACATATTTAATTCTTAAAGGGTCAATTTTTAGGTCTATCTCAATAAAAAGCTTGCGTCAGTTGTGTATGATGTAAACTCTATAATTATCCTAGCTTGAGTGTTTTTTCTAACAAATTATTCAAAACCAGTAATGCTTTTATATTTTTTAAAAAATATGGAACAACGAGGTCGTCAACAATCATTATTAGGTGACCGCATATGGATAAATCAACGTAGAAATCCAAACGGTTATGGTTTAAATCCAGTATATGTAGAGGGTGTGGAGACTTTTTTATCATTTGTGGCATCAAATCCATAATTTGTTTCAGAAGGAAAAATAAAATGCCCTTACAGAAAATGTGCATTGAGAACATTTGACACGTTTGACAAAGTGGGGGTACATCTCTTGCGTTTTGGTTTTCAACCAGATTATGTTTTTTGGTATCAACATGGTGAACGCAGTTCCAGAGCAGGTGATACCAACTTGATTCTGGATCCATCCCGGTTTCAAGATTTAGTACATGATGTTGCAGGTTCATCTGTTCAACATACAGAAACTCTGGCTGATATAGATTCAAATCCTGAGATGGCACCGTCCGAATTTTATGAGTTGTTGGGGTCTGCTGAGGATGCATTATATCATGGATGCAAGATGAGAAATTTAGAAGTAGTTTCAAAATTTATGGCTATCAAATCAGATAATGGAATGTCAAACACCAGTTTTGACCAGATATTTTCTTTGCTTAAAACACTGTTACCCGAAGGAAATGTTTTGCCTACAAATTACTATGAGAGTAAGAGGCTGGTTCGAAATTTGGGACTAACTTGTCAGAAGATTCATGCATGTTCAAATGACTGCATTTTATATTCTGGGGAAAATGAGTCATTGGATAGTTGTCCCACATGTGGGCAACTGAGATATAAAGAAGGACAACACGGGAATTCTGGTTTGATTCCTGTAAAATAGTTGAGATATTTTCCGCTTACATCCAGACTTTAGAATTTATTCATGTCTAAGAATACAGTGACAATGATGTCATGGTATAAAGAGAATATTTCAACTGATAAAAGCATGAATCATCCAGCTGATGGTGATTCATGGAAACATTTTCATAGAGTGCATCCATCCTTTTCTTTAGATGCTAGAAATGTTCGACTGGGCCTTTCCACTGATGGTTTATGTCTGTTTGGATCTTATGGTAGTCAATATTCATGTTGGCCTGTTTTTTTAACTCCGTACAATTTACCTCCATGGATGTTGATGAAGGATCCATATATCTTTTTGACTTTTCTAATTCCAGGACATCAAAATAAAAATATTGATGTTTATTTGAAACTATTGATTGATTAATTAAATTTATTATGGAGTACTGGTGTTAGTACATATGATGTTGCAATGAAACAAAATTTCATACTGAGAGCAGCATTGACGTGGACAATTAGTGACTTACCGGCTTATGGGATATTATCTGTCTAGAGTACACATGGTCCGAAATCATGTCCTTACTGTATGGGAGAGAACAAAGAATTTATGCTCATTAATGGAATGAAACCTTGTTATTTTTACTGTCATCGCAGATTTCTTACAGCTGATCATCCTTTTCGCAGAAACAGATCTCATTTCAGAAAAGGAACAGTTGAAAGGGATGGTCCTCCAAAAATGCTATCAGGTTCGGAGTTAAAATCTGTTGTATTTTCATTACCTCCCATCACTCTTGGTCCCACAATAAACCAACAGAAAATTTCTGGTTTTGGGAAAGAACAAAATTGGATTAAACGTAGCATATTTTGGGATTTTCCATATTGGTCTGATTTGTTGGTCCGACACATGTTAGATGTCATGCATATTGAGAAGATCTGTTTTGATAATCTGTTTCATACAGTTTAGGATACGCCAGGAAAGAGAAAAGACAATGTAAATTCACGTTTATATCTTTCCCAAATTTGCAGGCGTCCAGAATTGGAACTGTTTGAGAATGTCAGAACTGAAAGGTTACTGAAACAAAAAGAAGCTTATACACAGTCTAAAGAAAACCGTTTATTATTTTTTCAGTGGATTGCAGATTTGAGACTTCCTGATGGATGTGCTTCCAATTTGGGTAGATGTGTAAAGAATGGTCATATTACTGGATTAAAAAGTCATGATTTTCATGTCATAATGGAAAGACTTCTACCCATTGGACTAAGAGGTCTGTTGAATTATGTGATTTGGGATTCCATAACAGACATGTCTCATTTTTTTCGTGAAATTTGTGCGGCTAAAGATGATTATGATTCTCTAGGAAAACTTGAAAAAGATGTTGTTGTAATTATTTGTAAACTGGAAAAAATATTTTCTCCGTCTTTCTTCGACTCAAGGGAACATTTGATGTTACATTTTCCATATGAAGCCAAATTTGGAGGTCCAGTACAGTTTCGATGGATGTACCCATTTGAAAGATGCATGAAAAAATTGAAAAGAAAAGTACGTAACAAAGTATCTGTTGAAGGATCTATTGTAGAAGCTTATTTGCAAGAGGAAATATCTTTTTTCTGCTCCCATTATTTTGAATCTAGGTATCCTTAAAAACACAACCGAATGGGACGAAACGATAGGAATATTGATGAAATCAACAATCAATTGTCTGTTTTCAACCAGCTAGAACTTGGTTTTGGTGGATTTTATGAACGCTGGATTTCAGATGATGAACATCATAGAGCTCATACGTATGTTCTGCTCCACTGTGAAGAGATGACATCAGTTGTACTGTAAGTGTTTGTATCACTTATTCTATCATTTATGTTACCGTATATAACTTAGGTTTTTATAGGTTGTATGATAATCATATCTGGAAACAAATTCACACAATTACAGCAGCTGCTCTCGAAGAACGTCGACTGAAAAATTTCTCTCAGTGGTTTTAAAAAACTGGTAACATAAATTCTTTATCTTTTAGAAACTCATTCAATGTATAGTTTACTATATTGATAATTATTTCACAAATTTTCAGGTGTATCGACATGCTGATAAAATTGACAAATGACTGTGTGTATTGAGTAACCCACCTTCCAAACTTGTTAAAACTTATAATGCATATGTGGTGAATGGATTTCGATTTCACACACATGAATATGGGGAATCGAAAAAAATAATGAACAGTGGAGTTATCTTGAGAGGATCTCATCATCGAGAAAATGAAGTTGACTTTTATGGAATACTTGATAAAATCATTGAACTCTGTTATCTTGGACAACATTACATAACCATGTTCAAATGTCGGTGGTTGGATACAGAGAGGCGTGCATGTTCATCTGACTCATGGAATCATTGATATTAAACGTAAAAGTGTTCTCGCAGTAAATGAACCATTCTTATTGGCTCAACATGAACATCATGTTTATTATGCAAAGTATTGTGCTACATCATGAGACTTGACTGATTGGTGGAGTGTAATAAAAATCAAAATTCGAGACAATCAGTTTAGTCAAAGTGAATGTGCTTTCACTGATGTGCAAAGAATTGGTGTTTTTCAAGAGAGTACTCAAAATCAACCGTTTTTACAAAGAGACATGAGTATCGATGACGACACCCCACATTTAAGAGTCGGTGATGATGATGATGTTAATGATGTCACATATGAATTTGAAATTGTAAGAGATGAAGCAACTGTAAATCGAATGGATATCGATGATGTTGAGGAGGAATATGAAGATGACATTGACATATATGAAGATGATGATGAAGATGAACATTGATAGAATTCCATGGTATATATATACAAGCATAATATGTATATATGTATATATAATAATAATTATCAATTATTTTCTAACAACATTAACATTTTCTGTTTCAGATGGACGACGCCACATTTCGTGAGTTGGCGGATGCTGACCTGCCTTTCGATGCAGATGAGTTGCTGGAAGATGACCCTAAGCATGTAGGTGCTCCAGGGAGTACGCGGAGGGGGTGCGGTCTTGCACGATTGATTATTCCTGACCCCATCCCCGAGCGACGTCCATGTCTATGGTTTGATCCACGCACACAGAGGTGTGATAACCTGTGTGATAACATGTGGATTTGACTAAGATTTCATTAATCTATTCACATAATAAATGTTTATTATTTTTACAGTTTTCCGCATATAGCAGTCGGATAGGGAAACACAATTTTGCACAACTATTTCTCTTAGTCGTGGACCACATGGGAGCAGATTCCCATTGATGTGCAGCAGGCCATGTTCGGCCATTGGTTGGTACGAATGTAAATAAATAATTTTTATTTTGAAAATTATTTCATTTCTAACTTGATATTTTGATTTATTTGTAGGGTTTATGGTATCCGATCGAGGATACCATGCGTGACGCCATCCACAAGGCATGGGAGGTGGCCATGTGTGATCGCCTTCATCAGTTTTTGCACAATTTAAGAAAAGCTTCCATGAAGAAAGCAGGGGTGTCAGATTTTGACGAGTCATGTAGAGCACACAGACCAGAGTACATTTCATCCCATGTATGGGATGGATTATGTGCGCACTGGTTGAGTGGTGCCTTTCAGAAGAGATCATCTGTGGGGAGGCAGAATCATGGGAGACAGGAGGTGACTCATCGAGCTGGGAGTCGTTCTTTCAGTACTCATAGACAGAATCTGGTACGTACATTATTTATATATATTTTATAGAACTATAAATAATAACAGTTTATTTTTTATTCTTATAGGCTGTCGAGCACCCTGATATTACAGAGTACGACGTATATCGGAGGATGTATAGTGATCCTGCTACTGGGGAGCTCAAAGGTGATCGTCAGCATCACATCGTGGTCAGTATAATTTGTTTTCAAGTTTAAAAATTAACTGCATATAATATATTCACAATTTTAATTTTAAATTGCAACTACATGAGTCATATGAGGCCGCAGCGTCACAGGCCCGGCCTGAGAGTCAGGCTGGGTCATCAGATCAGACCACTGGCCGTCCGTTTGATGAGGCGGCTTGGATGCAGGCCACCCAGTATGCCTTCAAGAAGGGACGGGTAGTTGGTATCAGCTCTCGACTGACTCCCGGAGATTATTATGGCAGTGCTGCGATGTCGGCGTCCAGCTCGAGAGGAGCTCATGCATATTCTTCTGCTACAAAGTATAAGGATCAGTTGCGATCTCAGACTGCACTGATAGAGAGTCTCCAACAGGAGTAGGAGCAGATGCGTCAGCAGCATGAGGAAGAGTGTTGACGCCAGCAGCATCTGTACGAGAAGTAGACGAGTCGGTGGCAGCAGCAGCAGCAGGAGCAGATGGAGTACATGCGCTGACTCACTCATGCTTTAGGGATGAAGTTTCCTCCACCACCATCTGCAGATCCCCCCCTCCCCCCTCCTTCAGATTATAGTTTTTTTTATGTTATAAAATTTGTGAAATCAAAATATGATTTTTTTTCTATTCGTAGTTTCTGTCTCATTATAAAATATTAATAATATTATATTTTGAAATAACAATATTAATAAGAATAAGAATATTATTTATATTTTATAATATTAAATTATATATATATATTAAAATTTTATAATATTATAATTTAATTATATTTTTTTGTAATACTTGAATTATTTTAATATTTGAATGTAAAATAATTCAATTATTTTTATATTAATTAAAATAACATATTAATATTTTTTTTTATTTTTGAATTATAATTCAAATATTATTATATTAATTAAATCATTTATTAATATTCTATTATTTTATATTTTTGAATTATAATTCTATTTTTATTATATTAATTAAAATAATTTATTAATAATTTATTATTTTTATTTGTGAATTATAATTCAATTATTATATTAATTAAAATCATTTATTAACATTTTAATATTTTTTATTTTTGAATTATAATTGGATTATTATTATATTAATTAAAATAATTTAATAATAATTTATTTTTTTATTTTTTTATAGTATTTGCGACGGGATACTATGCCCGTCGCAAATAGTATTATTATTATATGCATTAAAATAATTTATTAATATTTTTTTATTTTTTTATAAAATAGTTTTTGCAACGGGACCCGTCGCAAAAACTATTTGCGGAGGGCCCGTCGCAACAGGTATGTGCGACGGGGCCCGTCGCCATTACTATTTGAAAAGTTTTTTACAAATATACGGAGTACTATTTGCGACGGGGAGAATTCTCATCGCAAAAAAACATTAGCAATGGGCCCTTCAAAAATAATAGTTGTTGCGACACCGTTTTCAGCAACGGGCCATTTGCGACGGGCCCCCGTCGTAAAAAGCCATTTGCGACGGGATCCCGTCGCAAATACCTGTTTTTCTAGTAGTGACATTGTAAGACGATCAACTATGACCCAGATAGCATTATTGCCTTTTGATGTTTTAGGATGTCCCGTGACAAAGTCCATAGTGATGTTTTCCCATTTCCTTTCTAGTATGGGTAATGGTTGTAACATCCCCTTAGACTTTTGTCTCTCAGCTTTAACTTGCTGACAAACCAAGCATCGAGAGACATATTCAGTAACATCTCTTTTCATGCCATCCAACTATAAGTACTCTTTCAGGTCCCTATACATCTTCGTGCTTCCAGGATGAATAGAGATTGAAGAACTATGAGTCTCATCCAGCAACTCCTTCATTAATTCGGGGATGGGAGGAACACAAACCCGATTCATGAACATTATTATCCCATCACAATCAAGGTTGAATTTAGGAACATTTCCCACCTTCTTTTGTAACTCGACATCTTCTTTCTGTGCCTCTTTAATCTTCACATGTATAGATGGTTGAACATTCATTTGAGAAAGATACACTTTTTCCCCTTTTATTATAATTCCAAGATCCATCATTTTTGAATCCATAAATATTGGATCTTTTGTGATCCTCATCATAGATAATCTAGAATGGTATTGTCGACTTAATGCACCGCCACCTTGTTTGCTTTCCCAGGGGGGTAATGAATTGATTAGTCGTAATCCTTAATCATCTCCAACCATCTTCTTTGGTGCATATTCAACTCCTTTTGTGTGAAAATATACTTTAAACTTTTTTGATCAGTATAGATGTCACACCTTTCTCTATAAAGACAATGCCTCCAAATCTTTAATGCAAAGATTACCGCAGCTAACTCCAAATCACGTGTTGGGTAATTTTGCTCATGGATTTTCAACTATCGTGAGGCATATGCTATCACCATATCATTTTTCATAAGAACACACCCCAAACCCTTCTTGCATACATCACTGTAGATCAGAAACCTTTCTCCACTACAAGACAGTGTGAGCACAGGTGCACTGGATAACCTTCTTTTCAACTCCTTGAAATTATCTTCACATTCTTCCGTCCACACGAACTTAACTCCTTTTCGAGTTAACCTATTGAGAGGATTGGATAATCGTGAAAAATCATTTACAAAACATCGATAATATCCTGACAAAACAAGAAAACTTCAGATCTCAGTTACTGTTGTTGGTCTTGACTATCATTCGATAACCTATGTTTTTGCTGGATCCACAGATATCCCCTCTTTTGAGATTATGTGACTCAAAATGAATCTTTTTGAAGACAAAATTCACACTTGGTAAATTTGGCATAAAGCTTATCCTTTGTCAGGGTCTTTAATACAATTCTCAAGTGATCTTCTTGTTCTTCTTTGCTCATTGAATAGACAAGAATATCATCTATAAAGACTACCACAAACTGATCATGATAGTCTCTAAAGACTCTATTCATCAGATCCATGAAGATAGCAGGGGCATTAGTAAGACCAAATGGCATCACCATAAATTCATAGTGTCCATACCTTGTATGGAAAGTGTCTTCAGTATATCCTCCCTTTTGAACCTTAATTGATGATACCCTGAATGAAGATCAATCTTGGAAAAGTATTGTGCTCCGCGTAGTTGGTCAAATAGGTCATCAATGCATGGGAGAGGATATTTGTTCTTGATATTGATCTTGATAAGTTATCGATAATCAATGCAGAGTCTCATTGATCCATCTTTCTTATTAACAAACAGAATAGGTGCTCCCCAAGGTGACGTACTAGGTCGTATGAATCATTTATCACGATTCTCTTGGAGTTTCTTCTTCAATTCCAGCAACTCAATTGGGTCCATTCTATAAGGTGTCTTTGAAATAGGAAAAGCACCCGATACGAGTTCTATTAAAAAATCTACTTAACCATTTGGTGGAAGACCAGGAAATTCCTCCGGAAAGACAACATCGAACTCCCATATAATGGGAATATTCTTAATCGTGGGTTTCTCTCCAACCATTTGAGATAAATAACCCTCAATTAGTGGAATCAAGACCCATAAGATAGAAGAAATTTCCACAGGAAGGTTATGTTCATCCTTGCATCGATAGACGATCATAGATTGATCTGAATATGAAATGCGACTTCCCTTATTTGGCAATTGATATGAACTCCATATAAATAAATCTAATCCATGCCAAGAATCACATCAAATTCCACTATAGGAAGGATCACAAGATTTGTAGGAAGCACTTTCCCACAAACTTCAATCAGATAAGAATTGTAAACATTTGATGTGACTATTGTTCCATTAAGAGTTTTTATAGCTAAATCCACATCTAATTGTTGAGGTAATACGATGATACGCTTAGAAATTTTTTCAGAAATAAATGAGTTGGTGGATCGAGAATCAAATAAAACATTTGCTAATTTAGAGTGGATGGTATGTGTACCTCTCACAACTTCGTTGTCATACTCCATATTGCCGATAGTAATTTCTTGTGACTTTCCTTTGTCTTTGTCCTTAAGAGTTTGTTGACGTCGATCATCATCATCAACCCTTGGATTTGTCCATTGATTGGCATAATGCCCCATCTCCTTGCACTTGAAACATTGAAGTGTAGTAGATTCATTCTGTGTATCCATTCCTTTGTGTGCATCATTAGACATCTTCTTCCCATTATTTCGACATTCAATTGCCCAATGACCTTCTTTTCCACACTTATAACATTTGCTTGTCCCCATAAAAAAATTTCCTCCATGTTTCCTTCCACACTTTGAGAATATGGGAAAACTCATCTTCATTTCAGTGTGGTCTTTAGATTTTCCTTTGAATTCCATTTTCCTCTTCTTATCAAACCCATGTGATTAATGGGTTACACCAATCTCCATCTCAACCTTGAGAGAACATCGAACAATTTCCTCATAGCTATTGAGTCCCTTATGGATAATGCCCTTCGAAGACTTGGTTTTATGCCACTAAATAATCGATCAATTTTATTCTCAGGTTGGATAATAATTTTGAAATCGTACCTTGCAAGTCTTGTAAAATTTCCTTCGTAGGTACCAATGGATTCATCATCCTTTTTCTTCAGTTAAAGAAACTCATTCTTCATCTTTGTTCGAAGAATGCGAGGGAAATACTTATTGAAAAATAAGTTCTTGAACTCTTCCCATTCCGTGGACTCAATTTCATCCCTTCGCCTCATATTCTTAATAAGATTCCATCATTGATCAGCATCACCTTCCAAACGATACACTGCTACGATGAATTTATCATGTTCATAACATTGAAGAACTGAAAATATCTATTCAGTGGTACTGATCCATTGTTCATCCACTAATGGATCAGAAGACCTGCTGAATGAAGGTGGACGCTGCCTCATGAAGGATTCAACAGAATTTTTCTCCTTACTTTGCTCGTTTGGAAGTCCTGCATGATTCATAGATTGAGAATTTGTGTGATCTTGGCTAAAAGATTTTTTATTCCAGCTCCCATAACATTTGGTTGCTCTGGGGGAATGTCATTGCATTGCCTGTCGCATTCCGCATTAACACGGTTCTTTCAGGTTCCAGCCATTGACTAAAACCAAGAAGATTAGTGTGAGAAACACTAGTTATAATAGGAAAACCACATAATCAAGAATAAAATTTTGCACTTAACGTCTTATCATAGGTTGTTCATGGCCATTTCTAAAACACTAAGATTGTGTTCTATGCTTAGACATATCCTTAGGTTTTTTACTAAGGGTATCACATCCTAGCTTCCAAAGGTAGACTATACCTTTTCTCTGATACAAACTATAACAACCCATAATTTAAATACATGTTTAATACTTCAAAATTAAAGTATATTTATTACAACATATAACAGAACCATGAAAGGACCGTATAGGTATTGTGTCTTTAGAAACTGGGAAACATAACCAACTGGTTTATAAAGCATCTACATTGTCTCCCATTTATTTCATCATATCTATAGTCCCTTTTTGGAATATCATACTTAATAACCTTCTTCCTGACCTGGGAAAGAAAACATACAAAAGGGTGAGATAAAATGCTCATTAAGGGTAAACAAAAGAAATATCAATCACATCAAATTCATAAGAACATAAAATTTTGGAAATCTTACCCCGAAAAAGAGATCATAATTTCATAACATGTGATAAATCATGGTAGTGAAATGTAATCCCAATATTCATAACATAAAACATGAAACTTTATGGAATACACACATAATCATATAGAATCATTTCTTATTATTCAATACTCATTTCCAAGACTATCTTAGTGGACAAAGTCCATTTCTGAACCGAGTTCAAATCTCATTTTAGTACTATTTCACTGAACCGGTTTAACCTGTCGTTCCAGCCATATCTATTTCATGAGATATAAAATCATTACCCAATTCATTGGAGGGAGATATAGGTCCCACCCATCTCATAATGATACCATTCTTATGTGTGCGACAAAATCATAAACCATACATCATAGCATAACCCATGTAATAAAAATGGGAATCTTAAAAATAGTGACATCATAAAACAATTCATATAAGATAAAGGAATTCATAAAAATATTTCCATCACAATATAATCAAATAAATGTAATAATATGGATAGAAACAGAACCTTATATTATCTTAGATGGAGAATAATTTTGATAAAACACTTGAACTCCATTCGTGAGGAAAATATCCTTTCTACTTCAAAAACATTTTTCCTTTCTTAACATGTCATATAATTTTAAAATAAAAGAAGTTGATTAAAAATAAACATGATAACTTTTAGAAGAATATTCTTGGAAATAATGTTTTAAAAATCCATTCATTCCATATATGTTAAAAAAATATTCTTCTCATAGTTTTTTTTGGAAAAGTCAAAAAGTACCTCATACGAAAAATGACAAAATATTGCTTTCATATCTTTTACTAAAAACTCATAGAAGGGTAAAATTGGATTTATCCAATTGTATGAGGATGTAAATAATATTAAATATTTAGGAAAAATGTATGTGGATGATAAATATTCCCCAGTAATGTCTGAAGTATAAACAATGTCAGATAAAAATTGAGATTGCGAAATTGTCCCTTACCAAAGGTCAGATTTGTTTCGAAAGTGTTCGAACCTCCTGTATAATGATTTAAATAATTTTATTTACATATTACAGAATCATACATATTGTTATTATATCACATATTGTAATATTCTTAGCTTCTTTTTAGTAATATTTCATTACTACTTGTTATTCGGGTGTTTATTACTTTTTGTTCTTATGTGTGTTTTATAGAATAAATTATTATTCCTCTCTTAAGGTTATAGATTCCTCATTTCCCGAATGTTATTAGTGTATTATATATCATATTTATTCATTAAATTCATTTATATAATCATTATGGAATTAATATCATGTAGAACGAATCACATCACATTGTGGAGACAATATTCAGTACGTATGCATGAGCGCTGATATCGTTCCCATGATCGTGGAATTGTATTGGAGTGTATGTATACAATTTCAGAATCAATAACACTTTACAATAATCATATATAGTTATTTATTTATACCATTATACCCATCAATTAAAGTGGTGATGGAAAATATATTACACCATTGCGTGGAGACGGTATTCCGTACGTACGCATGCGCAGTGATTTCATTTTCCATAGGATGGACAGATGGTGAAATAGGGTTGTTTCATACTTATAATAACATATCCGTATATTAGTGATACTGAAGTTATTAATTCATAATGAAACAACTAATGAAGAAGAAGTGGAAGGAGAAATAATGTTGAACGAATCGGTAACAGACATTAACTCTTCTTTGAAGGGCCTCTTTGAAACCTCCTCTTAGGGCACTAAAATTGGTCTTTGAAGAAGACCAGGACCTCTAAGATGTTTCTAGGGAAGTGGGTAAGTGAAATGGGTAGGGTTTGTCCGAGCTTGAAGTCTCAAATTGGTGTGATGAGGAGAGGGAGGAGGTGCCCTTTTATGAGGGAGGAGAGGGGTACCTTTGGAAATATAAGCAATATTAGTTTATATTAAATCCCAAACCCACATAAAAACTTCCAAAATGACACATATCCAAATATTAGATGATATAGGAATGTAATATCATCAACGAAAAAAATTTAGACATGTTAGGAATTTATTTTAAACATTATAAACTTGATTTATCCTTATTTATCAATTTAATTTTATTTGTGGTAATAATATTCTAAATTTTAAATTATTATAAATAATTACATACGTGCTGTGAATTTTCTGTAATTTGACACTTTTTAAAATTTTAGACCATATAATGTTTAATTTATAATTTTTAAATATTTTTTTTCTTTTTAAACAATTTTATAATATGTTATTTTTATAAAATAACAATAGTGTCAATTTTGGTACTATTCATTTATTTGAATTTAAATAAAATATATACAGAAGATATGTTCGAACTAAAAGCATTAATAGATTCATAAAACGTCATATGTATCTATAAAATTAGTTGAGTACATTAAATAGTTCATATAATATTTATTTTAATATTTTTAAAACCATTTATTTGATATTTTAATTAATAAAATAATTTCAACATCACTATTGTGTCATAATTAATGATAATTATTTAATCCCTAAAAATTATAAATAAATTCCTTTGATGTAGATAATTGTATTATATTTCTGGAGACAATTCATGTTTGAATTTTCATTAGGTTTATCACTAAATTCAAATTATTATACTTATAATATTTAAGAAAGTGGCATGTTGTCACATTCTTTGGTTTTAATAATAAATAAATTATTTTCATAGAAAAAAGTCCATTAAATAAATATAATATGACCATTAGGTGATATGGGTCGACTTTTATTCATCCAATAGGATTTTGGTAGGTGTTGGGGTAATTTTATAATCTTATATTTACCCTTAATTATCCTAATTACCTTTAACTATTGTAAATAAAATTTACCGTAGTTACTATTCATAATGCCCAAAAATAAAAATTATCCTATTAACATAATTTGAACCCACTAATTCCAAATATGGAATCCATTTTTAAAAATTCAAAACACATAAGTTGCAGTAATTAATTTAAAATTAATCATGTTGTTAAGAAAACGGGTTTTAGAAGTTAAAACCCTGCCAAAGATTGAAATGTTTTTACCTATGAATTCAATGTGAAATTAATTCTAATGACATAAATTATATTAAATAGTAAAAATATATTCTATTTATACTTTAAAACCATTCAATATTATAATTTAACAATAAAAATCATCTCAATGAAAAAATTTCTTTTTAATTAAAAATTAGCGTATTTTTACTATTCATCAAAATATGAAAGTTATCAGAAAAATATCAAAAATTTATCCAAAGTAAATATTTATATCCTGTTTCAAAAAATAATTTTATTTTGTCAAATTGAACTTATAAACATGTCAAAAATAGATTTAATGTGGGTGTGCCCTCAAAAGGCGGCAAAACTGCATTTTTTTTGAAAAATACTTATTTTACCCGAAAAATTTATTTTGATATCTTACCATGTTCTAAAAAATGTGTAAGATGAATAATAATGTTATAAAAATCAAAATGTAGTTAATACTATTCATAACAGCTAGTCCATAATTATATATCGTTGTTTAGTGAAATACGGTATTGCGTACTACACACGTTATCAAGAAAGGTCGCGATTGCGTGTAATGAAAGACAAGTCCATATTATGTGATGTGAAATATTCCTTTGGTGTTGCGTATAACATAATAAATAAATAAAAATTCTCATAAAATCTCAGGGTGTTACAGCCACCCCTCCATATGACTCTATTCTCCTAGGACCACTGGGTCTACAGCCGCTGCCGGATTCGCTACCACTTCTTCCCCCTCAACTGGTGCAGGACTCAATACTACAGTAACCCCCCACTTCTAGGTTCCCTTGATGCCTTCATGCCTCAACCCCAAGGTCTAGGAAGCTCACCATCACCGACTAGAATGGTCGGTTGCTTCAACATCTACCCCGAATAGGCCGCCTCCCAGCTTTGGGCATATTTGTTTACCAGCTTGTGGATGGCGGTCAGCGAAGGCAGTTCATTTCACATCTTCCCTTCTTCTCATATGAACATGAGCCACATCTGCCTCATCACACACGGGTTCTCCTCATGATGCATCTCCAAGTAGACCCACAGGGTTACCCACTGCAGGAATCAAAATTGCCTTGGAAACCGGTCTGGGGTGTATGGCTCGTAGAGATGCTCGTGGTCCACCCTGGCCACCAAGACTCCACATCGAAAGGCTAGGAGGAATTCTCGGTGCTCTTCTGTTCCCCGTCCGTTATCAGTAAACACCCTCGTCGACAACGAGAATGGGTGGAAATTGAATTCCTCTACCCTCCACACCCAATTCAAAACCGACGGTGTTGTCTGCTTGGCTGGAAATCTCCCCACGGCATTTAGGATTGATGGGTGGAAGTTTGAACCTGGAGGTGATATGGGTTCCAGATACTCATAGATCCCCCTGATGAGTGCCTCTATCCACCCGTATAGGAGGTGGAACGAACCAAATATCCCTTGTGTCCTCTTCCCCTCACTGATGTGCCACAACATCTTATACAACATGGAGAGCATCAGGATCCCTAGGTTGACATGCCCTCCTGTCTCCAATTTGGATGCCATGATGAATGTTCTTGGTCGCACTCCCATAATGGTATCCCTCTCCGGCAGGATTTAACCATATATGAGAGCTGTGATGAATGCCGCCATCCCAACTATTGGCTGTTGCTCAATGCTGACACTAAACCCCGATGTCATCCACTGGTTATCCTCCAACACCCACCAGTACGAGTGTTCCTTAATCCAGGCCACTTTGGGAAAGTCCGAGGCCTCGCCAGAAACTGCATGTTTTTCGGGATGTTTAGGAATCGCTTGAACCATTGCCTAAAGTGGACATCCCTTACTGCCTCCTTGTCCTCCCCGAGCACAAGCTCCATCAGTGAAAACACCAGTCATGTCATCTACTCTAGATCCTCCCACGCACCCATAGAAGGGAGGAATTTTTCATAGATCTCCCCTAGTATTGGGACCCCCAAGATCTGATACACGTCCCATATGTTGATGCCAACCTCCCCATGATATAGGTGGAAGGTATTGGTCCCAGGTCACCACCAGCTCAACAGCTCCGACATTATCTGCATTGGCTAGTAGATGTGAAACTTGGAATCCCAAGTTGTCTCATGCATTCCCACTCTTCTCACCTCCGCTCCGAACTCCTAACACGAGGTACCTACCATGTAGGCCAAGACACAATCATACGTAAAGTTTCCACCCTGGCGTAGGTCCCATTCCTTAGACCACCCCTTTTTCGGGATCCCCACTGCCACCTTGAGGATAGTTCGCTATAGATAAGGGGACATCTCCGACTTCAATGACTTCCATCGATGTTGTTCAGATGGTTGTATAAGCAGTCATCAATGACGGGCATGAATTCCTCATAGGCATGACCATCAGGCGCCCTGAACCATCGATGCTGACACAGTATGCTCTGGAACCAGTAAGCTGGCTCATCCCTACTTGCTTCAGGGATGAAGATGTCATCCCTCTTCCCGAAGCCATACAAGGGAAATCTCCTACACAATGTGTAGTGCTTCTGGCTCTCCGATAGCAGATCCACCAAGGAACTATGGTTTAAGTGGCTATGGATGAACTCTCCAAGTCCCATATTGTTCGCCATCTCATCCCTCTAGGTGGCATCCCCTAGGACCACCTATGAAGCTTCTTGGTGGGCCATTTTGTTATGGAACTTGAATGATTTTTGGTTGCTTTGTGAATCACGTTCGCAAAGCGTGTTTGTGAAGAAACTTCAGGAATACTTTTCACAGAGCACTACCTAGGCATTCAAGCACTGGATCGCGGAGTGCAAACATGGAGTCGATGACTCGTTGTGCACCATGAAGACTCAATTTGCAGAGAACACTCGCAGTGTACGTCGAGCTTCGCGAATTGAGAAAGAAAAGGACAGATTCTCAGGGAAGTGAAAGGACAAAAAAGGGTTCGATCCCCTATTTATAGCTGATGGACTTCGGAGCTTCGTGGAACATGTAGTTCGCGCCAAGATTTGCTGCACACTAGGCCCGCACATCCCCTATCCGCCTCTCGAGTCCTCTTTGTGAGCCAGCATCACGAACAACTGCGGATTTTGGCAATTACCCTCAGACATCAACCCTTGATCTCTTCACGGATCCATGTATGAGGGGGGGGGGGGGAATTTGATGGCGCCAAAATTCGGGATGGAGAAGAAGCCAAAATGGAGGCACCGTTGACTACCTCACATAGATATTTCGTAGGGTCCCCCCAGCACTGCGGCCACCACGAAGCAAGTATGTGCGATGCTCTGCAAATGCAGGTGATGTTCGAAAGCCGACAATGAAGCAAGGAGATAGGACTCTCCGAAAAAGCATTTGACACTCGCAAGCCCACCGCGAATCACGGAGGTAGGATGCTCCATGAATGCATTTGACGTTCGCGAGTCTGCCACGAAGAAAGGAGTTGGGACACTCCGCGAATGAATTTTTCATTTGCGAGCCTGTCATGAGGTAAGGATGAGTGATGCTCTATGAATGCATTTGAAGTTCGGGAGCCCACCACGATGCAAGTAGGCGGGATGCTCCTCAAACGTATTTGATGGTCGTGAGCACACTGTGAGGAAACCAAGTCCCTATTCACACTGCTTAAGCCCTACTTTGCAGCGCCTCTTGCCTATAAATGTCAGGCTCCACCTGAGACCAAAGGACATAAAATCCGACCATTCAACTTCCCAGCTATTGAGTCGCAAAGCATCCTTCTGATCTGCAGACCATTATCTGTGTGAGGTACTTTTGCTCCACGAATTGCCTCCCCTTTCTCTCATTTTGATCCCCTCTTCCGAGAGGGATGCCTTTTGTGAAGCCTAAGGGCCTTCATGAATAATGTGGATCCCCAAAGGGACCCTGGTCATCGTGGAGCATTTATGCATCACGAAACACCCTTCATGAACACATGATCAACATGCTAAGGTAGAGACATTGTACTTCGTGAAGCCCATTGATTCACAACACCTTGCTTCACGAGGCACCTCTACTCTACGAGGCAGTGCTCCGTGAATGCCTTTCCACTTTGCCAAGAACCTTCCATAGGAACTTCTTCCTTATGCTTAGGTTAAAGAACCCCAATTATTAAAGCACACCCCTTCGCAAGTACCCTTCATCGTGTGGAGAGACAGAGCTTCACGAGGCCCCTGCATATGAACCCCTCTTCTATGTGTCTTCTTATCCCGTGCGACCCCCCAGGTTTGCACGATCTGATTTCAAAGTACCTTGGACTCCTCTTCCCATTTCATTTATTCGCATCATGATTCTTTGCATAGTCATACTAATGTCTATAGCTTCTTCGCATAGCCACGCTAACGTAGGACCCTCAATGGTTTTCCCCATAACACCCCTCACCATAGCTTTTCCTATCTCATATCTATACCAAGGAGCAGAGGGTACTAGTTATGTAAGTCATAGGGGTGAAGACCAAACCCACCTCATCTAAGCTACATGACATTAAACTATTAAGCACCTTCATCTTCATCACATGACGTTAAACTGTGACCTTTCCCCATGCCTTTTATGTGGGGTACCCCTACCTTGGACATTCTCCACGCCCACTGGTATCCACATGGGATGATATCCTTTTTTATGGCAGTGTCATTTGTCCGCGGGTAAAGGGAAACCATCTCGTTGTAATCCCCTACCTTTCTTGTAGGAGGAAGCATCCCTGCTCCTCATTTCTTCCTCGGTCCCCAGGGCTAGCAAAGGGTGTGATGGGGAATTGTGATTCTCCTTTATTCTATCCCAAATCCATCTCTTACAGCGCATTGTTACCATCGGGCCTCCATACTAGAGTAAGTATGGACTTCTCGGGCTGCTAACCAGGCATAAGCCCATGTTTCCTCTTTGGGCCGCCTAGAGCGTAAGCCCCATTTCACTTCCCACGAACGCACCATTTGCGACGTGATCATCAGGTCTTTGTTGCATCTTGTTTTTCACACCGATCATGACTCACATGGGCTTAAGAGTAATCATTGACAATGACATCCACCCTGCGCTGCAATAGAGCGTAACCCCAAATGACACTTCCGAACAACGAGGAATTTGATCCCTGTTAAGGAAATGTACGTAGGAAGTCTCCCTAAGGTTCAAGCCCAACATAAAGTTATTAAGACACCCCTTCATGTCTGTCCAAGAACCCCTTTAACGATCCTGAACTACATGGAATTTGGTCATTGCCAAGGCATTGTACATAGGAAACCTCCCTGAGGTTCAAGCCAACCATCCACCTAGTCATCTAGTCCCTACTCGAGTCGGTTCACCGACCCCATTCCACCCGAACTACGTGGTATTTGATCCTTGTTAAGACAAGGTACATAGGAAGCCTCTCAGAGGTTCAAGACCGACACCCAGTCGTTCTGACCCCCTTCATGTCGGTTCACCAACAACTGGGTATCCTAGAGTGTAATCCCCATGCCACTATCTAAACTACGTGGTCTTTAATCCTTCCCAAGGCAAGGTATGTAGGAAGACTCCAGGAGGTCCATGCCCACCACCCATTGGAACCCATCTCCTCCTTCACGTCCATCCACCGACACCCATCCTTAACTACGTGATCTTTGATTCTTGCCAATGTGAGGTGCATAGGATGCCTCCATGAGGTTCATGTCTAACACCTAGTCATTCAAACCATCTTCATATCGGTTCGCCAACTCCTGGGACACCCTATAGCGTAATCCCCAAATGACATCCCAAACTATGTGGACATTGATTTACTTCCACGAGGATATGTAGGAAGCCTATTCAAGGCTCAATCCCAAAACCATCATTATCCTCATGGCGGTTCCATCCCATTCACTACATCCCTCGCGAAACCATCCATTATCCACCCTAATTAATACATGATCTTCCACATCCCAGTGAGATCATTCCACCTCATACCACATTCCCCTCAATAGTAATCGGGAATCCATCCACACATTGCCCCCAGCATCGGTGTTCCCTTTAGGGGTTACACCCATCTGATCTACTCCAGATAGTGTTCTGATCAGCTTGATCAATCTCCGTTGAACATTAAACTTACGACATACCCAGTTTAAAATATGGGAAGCTGAGGAAAACCTCAGATACATGGCTAGGGCATATGATTCTCCTCATTCGATGTGGGAGGCCTTAGGCTTCTGCGCCCTAGAGAAGCCCTATAATAAGGGACATAAGATAGACACACCAATCCCCCATGGTCCAGACATGCATGTGATGCCCCACGCGACTACTCCCCTAACCGAAGGTTGCTGCCTTGACCAAACCCCTTGGAATGTCTTGACAGAAGCAGTGTAATTAGCTGGAGTCTATGAAGATATGGAACCATAAAGAGTTTCATGAACAATGTCTTCAGTCTATGAGGGAGGCCCAGACTATGTAACGAGTTTTGAGGAGGAATCCACAAAAGGTAGAACTGAAATCCCATTATCCAGTTCTGATCCAGGAGTGGACGTCCCTGAATAAGGAGCATATGCCACCTACTTTTGTAAAGTGGTAATGTGGGGCAACAACCACGCGTCCTCCCCATACAGATGCGCATACCCCCGTGAAAACTTTAGAAATAATATTCAAACATATAATAAAAAATAAATACTAAAAATATTATTATAATACAACATAATTATTTCAACATCAAATATTATTTTATCCTTAGATGTTATCTTTACTATACTACTTTCATCCCTAAATTTTAAAAAATATTCCCAAATAAACATCAAAGTAAATCACAAGATAATTCAAAGGGATATATAAAATGTAATAAGGTATTAAAACCCCATAATAGTCTCCCAAGATATCATGAATATAATTTTAAATTTTGATCATTCTTAATTATCATAAATGTTTAAATAACATACCAAAACATAATAACCCAATTTTTTGAGAATTCATTCAGCCATCATAAAACTATAAAAATGTATTTTTAACATATATTTTAATTACACCTAAAATAAAAATTTCAAATAATTTCTTGAGATTAAAAAATATCTATATATACCTAATAAATTTAAATATAATAACATTTTTTAGAAAATTTCATAATTTTTATATGCAATTTATATATTCTTTTTTTTCTTTTTTTCGTATGTGTTTTCAAATAGTTATATATTATTTCTTGATAATCCCATTCAAAATAATTTATCCATGGAAATAAATTTTTAATATTCTCTCACTCCCTATATTTGAATAATTTTCCAATTACATCAACGAAAGTCCCTAAATTATTATTCCCATCAAATTAAAAAGTATGAAGTACAATCTTTTTTCCTTCATGATATTTATTACGAGAATTTCCATGAAACTCTATTTTCCCTAATTTTTTTACATTTGGATACTCACCTATGTTGTAGTTTTAAATAATAACTTAGGATATTTGGTTAGTCATAACTCAATTATTTATCCTTTCCACTTCTATCAGGTTCAGTTACTCATTCAGATAACATTTTTCACATCTACTGTAATCATGATTTTTACTAGTGTCTAGAATGAACTAAAACAAAAATTGTTAGTTTGATTATCAATAAACAATAAAAATAGTGAATAATGATACAATATTTAATATGATTCCTAAAATTACTAAATTAGGACGTCATTTTATAAATCTATGATATTTTATGTTCATATTATACCACATATTTTTCATAAGTTGTAATGACCTGAAATTATTGTCGTTGTAAAACTAATGTTATGCTTGATGGAACATATTACACGATACACCAAACATATAAAACCGAAATATATTTTAATAAAATTATTAATAAATCTATAAAAAAATCTAACATAGAAAATAATTAAAATTTATTACCTTTATAAGATAAAAAATTAGTATGATTTATTATTAAAAATGGTATCTTATAAAAGAGTATTCCCATTTATGAAATATTTGATATTAAAATAGATATTCTAATATTTTAGAAATTTATTGTGAAAAATATAATGTATTTTATTTTATTAATTATAAAAATATATAAAATGTATGATATTTTAATATTTTTCAAAAATGATTTATCTTTAGTAAAAACCAGTTGCTATGAATGTTATGTATTTTATGATTTTATTATTATATAAGCATGAAATTTAGGAATAAAAAACAATTCATGTAATAATTACTATATTTAATAATAAAATTATACATTTTAATATAATCATTGAACTTCGGAAACCTAAGTCCAAAATATTTAGAAATGAAGTAAAATGTTACATTAAAATAAAAATTATTTGTGTCCTTTTCCCTAAATTGGGGATTTTGATCATCTTTTTATATTTTTCTATGATATGAATGAATTATAAATTTTTTTAATGTAAATAAACATTTTAAATTTAAATCAATAACCAAGTTATTTTTAACTTATACCCATATTTTAATCATAAACCATATTTTGTATAAAAAAATATATTTTTATGCAATTACATGCATTTATTTTTACATTATCATTTTACACCTGTATAAATTTCATAGGATAACATGATTTTATATTTTTATATAAGAAGTTTTAAATTATTAGAAATGGTAAATGTTAATTTTGGACGTTAAAAATAATTTCTAAGGTTAAAAATTAGATAAGAAGCTAAAAATTAAATATTGAAAAAAAATTATTCATGGGAAACACAAAAAGATGTAAAAAATTATTTAAAATATATATTTCCTGTTTTTATAGAACACGAATCTCCACATTTAAAAAAATCATTTCTAAATCTTTTACAACATTAATAGTTCAATTATATTATTGAAATTAAATGGGTATTTTCAAAACATCTGTTATTTTTAGATATAAAAAGATATCAATTCTACCACATCAGGTCATACACAATCTACCAAATAAATTTTTAAAAATGTTTCAAATATATCCTCCTAAAATATTCTATAACTTCAATAATCTTTTGTTCACCATTAGTTTTCTTATGTTCTTCATTTAAAAGGTGTTCTCCAAGAGAAAACTCAAGAATTCGACATGAGTATTACTTTCACAGGACATTTCTTCTATTCTACTCCTTCCATGAATTCTATATTCACATATATATATATATATATAATGTTATAATATTCATTAGTATACTAAATTTTATTTATATTAATTTTCAAAAAATATTCAATTCTTCCATCTAATAAAAAAAAAAAATTATTGACTGTACATACATGCAGTCTACCACCTCAACGAAGTGATGTTTTTTTATCATCTAATCTAACATGTGGTAACATGAATTGATTTGATGAATCTTAACTTTTATAATTAATATTATTAACTATTAAATGATAATTTAACATATACCATTTTCAATCCATTTATTAAGAAATGGTTTCTTTATTCATTCATACATACAGACTACTATCTCCATGAATACTTGATTTTTTTGTCATCCCATTCCATAATGGAAGGTTAGTAGAATGTATTTAATGGGGATATATGATTATTATTTCATTTTTATTATTATAAATATTTTATATTATCATTTTATAAATACATTTGAATGCTCATTATTGTTTTATAAAACATTATTTTTGGGATTCATTTTACTACCTACTTGAATGATGTTATAATGATTACATCATAATAATTTATAAAATAAAATATAATTTTAATCTAATGAAACAATAAAAGATCTAAATTTTATCCATTAACTTGGAATTTTTTATTTTTTATTTTTATTACTTTTTAATATATCACATATGATCATTAAGTATGTCTAAACTAGTTTATTTTGTTTCTAATTTTCAAAAACCATATTAATTTTACCCACTTAATGAAAATAAAATATAAGGAATAATTAGAAAATAATGAATATTTTATATTTAAAATTAGGGAATTATTTTATTGACAATGGACCCAATAAAACATATCAAGTTCCTGCTACCATTATATTGGTCTAATATATAAAGAATCATATCCCAAATGATTGAATAGTTTAGTCTTCTTAGTAAACTAGATACAGAGTTCACTCATAAATAAAATATAAATTATAAAATTATAATTTCCTAACAATAAAAACATTATCCCTAGAATATCCATTTATATAAAACATTATACACATCGTGGAATTTTGTATGGAAATAATACTTTCAAATTAGAATAAAAATGAAATTAGAATTTATTAAAAACTATTCGAAAAAAATTTAAGAACCCATGAGTAGGAAAATGGTAATATTACATGAAAATTTCAATAATAACTAGATTATAATAAATTTAAAACTTTTATTAAATAATAATCAAATTATTTCATTTAAGTGAAATTTTAGAATAAATAATCTTGATAAGAAATTCACTATGAAATAATCCCTTACAATGATGATAACATTGAAGTGAAAATTAGTCAATGTGTATATTATGTGTATAAGATATAAATAAATATTAATCAATTGTAAATAAAAAATAAAATAATCAAATTAATTGTAAAAATAATCATTTCTTATTTATGACAACAAAGAATTAATATATCCTAATGATGTGAAATTGTGTTAGGAAGTTAATTACCACTTGGTAACATATAATTCAAATCCATTTTGATGAAATAATTCAAATGGAAACTTAAAATACAATAAATAATGAATTATTTTTATATTACATGTATAAGGGGTATTATATACACTGTATAAAACAAAATAGGCGCATAACATTATAATATTCATCATGGAAATAAAATTGTGTCAAAATCCCTTACTTACCACCTCATTTTTGTTAAATACTATTTGAAGTCTTGAATAATGGAATTAGTCATGTTATTGAATTATAACATAAGTATAATAATATTTATCACATCTTATAGTATCATATTATAACATATTATCCCATATTTTTTGACATTCATTCATTATCATCATTGTTTCAGGTGTTTATTACTGTATTTTCTTATTCACTTTTTGTCATGACTGTTCTGGTTCATAAGAATATTATATAGTTATATCATCTATTGAATAATAAAAATTACATAAATATAAGATCAATTACTTAATTATAAATATATATCATCCAATTTTTGGTGATGAAAAGTGAGTCAAATCACTTCATGAAGGCGGAATCCCACAAGTGCAATAACTATGTTTTCACCTTTACGTGAGTGAAAAGGAAAGAATGAAAATGATATATATATATATATATATATTACATCTTTATAGAATAATAAATATTTGATGAATATTATAATTAGGTGATTTATATCACATATAATAATAAAATTTAATTTTATCACCTTCTATGTGAAGCGTCTTTGAAAGATGAATTACATCGCTTCGCGTGGTGGTAGTCCTCCATACAAAAGTGGAAAATTATTATATATTATATGAAATGGACGTAAATACGATATATATATATAACATATAATGAATCCATATGAATAATTTTTTTATCAAAATCATATTTATAATTTTTTTTTCTGTAATCATACCCGGCAATGATTGGTGGTAGTTGAAGAACGAAGAAAATTAGTTTTCATGTTGATAGCCCGCCATACTATTCTTGATGATTTTAAAACCTTATAATATATTTTTTCAATTATTTGTTTTAATCATTACATTAAAATATTATTATATTAAATGTACTGATTTTATTATATTCTATTGGATTGAAAATAATATAAGTACACAAATAAGGAAATAAAATGAAGAAACTTGCTGATGAACATCGTGTATCCTTCATATATACCTTTTAGGGTTTCAATAAATCTGATAATTTTTTTAATACCCAATATAACATTTCAAGAATGATTTTAGGGATGTTTTAAAGTTAATTGGAGAGGTATTGTCTTAACAATATAGGTTTCAATTTTTGAAGATTATAGGAGAGGGGTGGCCTTTAAAATTTGGTGTGTGTAACACATGAATTTGTTTTGAAAGAGTGAACTCCAAACATGTTTTATTTAATATTACTTAGACCAAATAATTTTATATTCGTGATACTATAATGTATGGTTTCTATATAAGGTATGCCAATTGGATTTGGACATGTTTTTTGGTAATTCTTACACCATATATTCTTTGTTTAACCACTAAGTAAACTTGTTTTTACCAAAATCACTATAATTATTATTATCTTATTTCAAAATCATTATAGTAAAAAATTATTTTTAACTTATTAGATAATATTAAATATTATTAATCCATGTACAGAAAACATTTGAAAAAATTAAACTAATAAAAGTGTCGTAATATAATTTAAAATTAATCCCGAAAACATGGTGAGAACACAAGTTTTTATAATGTTTTAATATCTAATTTCAATATGAAAATTATTTAATTATCCTAAATTGGATTAATAGATTTATAAATAACTAATTTTATGCAAAAATAAATTTAGAATATCATGAAAAAATAAAATTATTTAAAAAAAAATCTTTTATTCAATTTAAATTTATTATTTTTTACTAGTCTTTAAAAAATAAAAATTTTTAGAAAAATATTACAAATTAAAAAAACATAACATTAATATGATAATTTAAAAAATGGGTTTTTTTTAAAATTAATTTTATAAATGAGGTGAAAATTAATTTTAAATTTTATGTAAATAAATTAAATAAATTTTCCTTTAAAATATTAAGGTCTTTCATAAAAAAATATATTTCTTTTAAATGATTCTTATTTAATTATTAATCAATAGATAATTAATAATTCACGTTGTGAATCATTTCTGGTTTAGAGTTTTAGATAATTAAGCCATAAATATTACATTATGTCTCAAAATATTTAAAAGTAGACACTTATTCCCTATCCAATTTTTTTAAAATAATAAAACTCCTTAAATAAAACAAGAATTCATTTCTTGATATAAATCATCTTGAATACCACATTTCTCATACCCTTCTTTATAAATTTTGAAAAACATTCCAAAAACATGGGATGATCAGAAAAAAACTCAATAAGGGTTATAAAATAAGGAATGAAAAATTTAGTCCATCAATACATACAAATAAATGAATTCATACTTCTCAATCATAAATCATATGCTCTTTAACATACCTCAAGAAATTATAAGATTTATGAATAACACATTGAAATAATAAATCATAAAAGTAACTTGTGGAATCTATAACATACCTACATTGTAGATTTCCCAGCTATGTATGGAGTTATGTTTTGAATATACATCATAATATATTCCCTAAATCTCTTTAGAGAAACATTAATGTTTACCTCTGTCACGTTCCCCAATGCATTGGAGAGTTATCTCGGGCTCACCTACACTTGGTTTATCACTGAACCATCTATATTTGTAAAAATTTCCCAAAAACCATAACATATTCATATCACATATAACATGTATATAGGAAAGGTAACATTTCCACATTTTAATACCAATATTCCATTTCAAGATATTGATATAATCAATTCATATAAAACATTCCGAAAGAAGTGTTTTGAATCAAAGTGTCCCATACCACATTGAAACTTTTGAAAGGAAATTACCCTTTAAAACACTCATCTACATATAAATAAATCATTAAAATTATTTCAAAAAAATTAACATTAATGATAAGGATTTATATTATTATATATCTAAAACATTTAAAATGATTTTTCAATTAAAGAATCCCTTACCAACTAAGAAACACATGAATAAATATCATTAAAGAATAACATAAAAGGAAACTATAAATATCATTAAAATATATAAATTCATGATATAAAATGTCAAAATGGTTTTATATATACATTATAGGACAATAAATCTTCCCAATATCTAGATATGCCTCAATTAAAGGATATTGAGATATAGTCCGTTACAAAATATTTAGCAGCTTAACGACGTCACTTTAAAATTCAAAAAATGAGTTAATGAGAGCGAAAACAGTCACTTATCAAATGGAAATAAAATTTATATAAATAAGTATATATAATAACATGTCCCAATATATGAAGATGGAAATTAAAATACATAACATAAAAATATTCTTTAATTAAAAGAGGAGGGTGAAAGGATCCCTTACCTTGAGTCTGATTCATCACGCATGTTCCTTGTTCTTCATGAATAAAAAACATAATCTAATTTATACTTTCTTAAGAACTGTTTTCATTTTTATTATTCCTTCTATATGAATTATTATAATGTTATAAAAATTACATAATTATTTATGTTAATATCGGTCGTTTTTTCAATATTGTTACTTAAGCCGAAAATGATCTTGTTATAATTACAAATTGTCCATGCGGTCAAAAGTACATTATCTCCAGAGATATATTAAATATTTAAAAATCATATATATAATATATATGCATTATATATGTATTTATAATAGTTGAAAACATTTTGAGATATGAAATGAAATGCATCGTTCATGGAGATAGTCATCCGTACGTACGCATGAGTGATACTTTCATTTATTTTATTCATTTTTAATTGAATGAAAACTAAATAATAAATAATTATATTATAATTAAACTATAATAACATATTATATAAGTTAAATAATTTCATTAACTCATTGCTTTATATGTTCCATGTATGGAATGAACGAGTCAACTCACTTTTGGGGGGTGGTAGTCCGAGCTTCCTAAAATGAAATTACCATAATTACAGATTATAGGATGTATAAAGGTGTAATGTAAATAAATTTATAGAATAATAGAGACAATATAAATATAATATATATCATATATAAATAAATTTCTTTCATAATAGCCACCATGATAGATGGTTGGGGAAAATCGAACAATCATCATTGCGTGAGGCAGTAATTTTCCGTATATAGAAACATTATATTCATATACAATAGATGAAGGTGTGTGTAATTGTAGTTAAAATATGACTCATAAAATATTATATTATATTTAATATACTGGTTTTGTTATAAAATAATTTAATAATGAGAGTTTAGGTGGTTGGAGAAAGAAAATAAATGAAATAAGCTTGATAGAAGACAATACCTTAAATCGGGTAACTCTTTTTGATTTATGCTCATATTATTTCTTGAATTACCATCTCTCTAGAGTGAGGCATCTAATAGGAATATAGAGATATTGGGAGCTTATTTGCGATGAGTTTGGATGATAAAAGGTGGCTTGAGAGTTGTGAGTAACAGTTATAGGTGGTGGCCTTTTATAAGAGGGATGAGGGGTACTTTAGGAAAGCATGAAATATTTGTTTATTATAAATTGAATTTCGATTATTAAATGGTAAACAACTCATTTAATTTAAATTTAATATGATTATTTATCAAAATACTCACAACTAACAGTTTATAGACATGTTTAGGTTTCAAATTTAACCTTAACGTTTAGCTTTAACCCTTGGTTAACTTATTTGACCCTTACCATGTCTTTTAGTATATTCATACTCTATGATTAATATTGTTATAGTAAAATGCCAATAAAATCACAAGTGATTAATTAATGAAATTTTAAACCTTATGTAATTCATTTGTCCAAGTCTTATATTTTAAAACTATTATATCATTTAATAATGTAGTATTTATTTTAAATACTAATTTATGTAAATTTATATAATATTCATATTATTACTTTTAAAAAATTCATAACAATGTGATTCATTCAAAAAACATTAATTAATTAAAATATATAAATTCATACGTATCCCTAATATTCCTAAATGGCATAAAAAGTTTCAAAAAAAATTATTTCAATATTTATAATCTCATTAATTTAAAACATTCCTTAATAAGGCAATCACTTCATCATCATTGTGTCCTAAATAATTTCTTTTATGTGATGTCTAAAAATAAAAAATAATATACCATGATATAGTAAATCTTTTTATCTATCTAAATAATTTTTATAGTCAATGTGATCACTTATGTAACTCCAAATAAAAATTGTTTTAGTAAAATATATATGTTTATGTTATATTATCTTTATCTTTAAATTAACAGTAATTAAATGTCATTTTCACACACAAGTTTCTGCATGGGATCTAAAATCGACTAAAAGATGCACACGGTCTGACACATCTCATCCAATTGAATTCTGACACATGTTAGGGTAATTTAATATTATTATAATATTATTTTTTACCCTTGTTTACCATATTTACCCCATAACAAGGGTAAATAAAATATTTACTAATGTTACTATTCATAATGTGTAAAAATAACAGTTACTTATTTACACAATTTAGATGAGATGACTCTTAATATTGAATCCATTTTTCAAAATTTAAAACACAGAAGGTGTAGAAATTAATTTCAAATTAATTCCCATTGTCAAAACTAAAAAGTGTCTTCTTAAAAATTATAAACTACAAAAATATTGACATGTGTTTATGTCCAAGTTAAAAGTGAAATTACATCCAATAACCAAAATCACCTTAAATTGTAAAAATATAATCCAATTACACTATTAAAATAACTAAATTTACAATATAACTATATAAATAAATTATATTATAATGTAGCTTTGAATTTAAATTTAGTATATTTCCCTATTCATTAAAAATGAACCTTATCAGAAAGATGCAAAAAATTCATCCAAATTAAATTTGGTTTCCATTTTCTAAAGAATAATTTAATTTTGTCAAATATAACATATAACAATCACGAAAATGGATTTAAAAAGGGTTCTCCATCAAAAGGCATTAAATCTACCTTTTTAAGAATATTAGAGTATTTCATGCTTAAAATCATATTCATTCTTGTTTCAAGACTGTAAATATTTTTGGATAATGTGAATACCATTAACGAACATGTATAATCATATTTTAGTTATATCTTTTCATTAAATCCATTATAATGGATATGCATTAACTACAATTTAAAATTAAATTATTATTATATTATTTTTGGTATATCTCAATATTGTGTGCAACATGAGATTTCAAAGAAACTATTTATTGTGTGTCATGTACACTATCAAAAAAGTAATTCCATTTAATGTTAAGTTAATATCTTACTCTTAAGTATTATTATAAATGAAAAAGTATTATTCTATATATACCTAGGTTGTTACATCATTCCCCACTTTTGGAAATTGCGTCCACGCTATTAAAAAAATTGGCCTTGGAAACTTCATTGAAAGTCTCACATCAAAAAAGAGCCAATAAAACTATAACTTAAAAATCAAGAAATATAAGTAAAAAATTTCACCCGAGATAAAAAATTATATGATTCTATGAAAACATGGATATGAAATTGACAACTAACCATCATGGTATGATTGAGAGTGAAAGTAGACATGATCTAGAAAAGCTAACCACCATAAAATCACAAATTTGTTATAGGTTAAATAGTATTTGATTTCACAGTAGGAAAAATAAGAAAATATAATTTTTGTTCTAATATCCTTTTCACATTGTTGAGAAATTTATTTATTTGATTGTTTAATAACCTAATGAAACATACTTACTTGATATTTAGACCTTCATCCATCGCTAAATTTCTACAACAAACTCATCTTTTCTCCAAATGATGTGTATTCATGATGACATGGTCACACCTGAAGGCATAGAATCAATATCCAGAGAATCACACAATCCAAAAATGATAAAATATATATTTCCCATATCTTTAAAAATTATCCAAAATAAAAAATGGTTAGTATGAGATCAGATAATACCCAAAAAGGAAAATCCTTTATAAAAAGAAATAAAACCTTTAATCACCAAAATTCAACAAACAATACCCAATTTTATACAAAGACCATTCAAAAAAATTGTCCTTAATATGCATCAAAATAATCGAAACTAAGTTTGAAACCCAAAATTCAAAAGAATTGTTTTATGTTGTATTCAATTATAAATCTTAAAATTTATCTCCAAATAACATCCACTACTCTTAATGTATAATACTAAAAAGTAATTTATCTAATCACATATTCTCCCAGATAGGTTAATCATTTCCATAAATAACCCAAATCTCTATATAACGATAATAGAAACATTGATTCATACAAAATAAAAATCAACCATTACTCCTCAAATGAAATCCCATAGTATTCTATTTTCCATAGGAATATCATGTACCCAAAAGAGCAAACATCTTCCAAAATAATGTTTTCTACTTAATCACCAAATAATTTTCTTATTTTAAAGATATCCATTTGATAAATGATGAGTTCTCAAAATCAACCAATTCTTGATCCATAAAATCATGTTAATGAAAATAATAATTCATACTATCTAAGGACATCACGTAGTCTAGTGGTAGGTGATAAATAACAGTTTCACTTTGGTTATGGGTTCGATTCCCACAACCTTGTCTGACATGATTGGTTATCACAACATCTTCATGTTTTACTTTTTCAAAAACCATATAATTATAATAACATAAACAAAATGAGGTAAAATATTTTAAAATATACATAACAAGTTTTATCCTCAAAATATATTTCATTCCTCAAATTTTGAATCTCAAAAACTAATAACCCATAATTGTGTCAAAAACAATAGATCACATGAACCCCTAAGGATATAAATTATGTCCACACAAGAAATGATAATTCTACCTTGAATAACAATATCAAATATCAATATTAAGGGTTAAAAATACTAGAAAATTTCTTCCAATGTAATCATATCATTAATACATTTAAACATATCATCATCCAAATATCAAATATTACTCTTCTATTCCTGGACATCTTAAACATCAAACATTATTCATGATCCTTATCCATATTTTTTCGTCTTATTGTTTTATAGTTCTATCCTACCATTTTTTTTTCAAAATACCCTAAGAGTTTAGTAATTTCAAAACATGAGTTAAGAAATAATCCATACCATTCATATGTAATTTTCAGTTTCCTTAACTTAAATTGGAATGGATGTTTGAATTAGTAAAAAAATATTTTTACAATCCTATTGATACAATTAATAATCATTCTTCACAGGAAATCAATTTTTATAATGACCATGAAAAAAACATTTAAAAAATCTAATTGATCCCTTAGAAAAAACTTCATTCCCTTTCCTGGAATCAACATCAAACTTCCTTTTTCCTTGATAGTTTATTTATTTATAAACTTCATTACCTCATCTATAACAACCTTCCATCCCTTTAAATAATTTTCCAAGGTTTTTATTTCCACATCCTTGATACATTAGTTTTTAAATATACATAGCATTATGATAATTACGCGAACATCCATTGAGATTCATTTCTCATATATATGACACCTTAGAAAGATCACTAAGGTTTAATTGTTCAATCATGACACTATATAGTAGGTTATGAATACCCACAAGAGTTCTAATTGCATCTCCCATTTAATTTGGTTTCTCATTTAGAAACCCTTTACAATTTTCTTCACATCCATTATTACTTTCATGCCTGCTAGATATAGCCATTTATTAAAACCAATAAGGTCATTCTGAGTATATCTGTAAAATCATAATATATTGTCTTATGAGAAGGGTAAAAACTAATATATACTTATTAATGTTATCTTAAACACATTCAATTTATCAAATCTAACACAGACTCTGTTTAATATTATAACCGTTATGGTTATGTCACTTATGCTTAAATAGCACCCTAACCACTAAAGTTGTCTAATCTGACCTCTAATACCAACTATATGACCACAACATTAATCATTACATAATATTGAAATAAGATAATAATTTATATTGAGGATCTTTTCTAGTTTAGAGTTCTATAGAATTAGGCTATAAATATTACATTACATCTCAAAATATTACAAAGTAAAAAATTATACTCTATCCAATTTTTTCACAATAATAAAACTCCTTAAATAAAGCAATAAATATTTTATTCATAGAAATTCTCCTTAAATACCTAATTTCTCTTACCCTTCCTTATACCCTAGGAAAAAATTTCGAAAACATGGGATGATCACAAAAATCATAGAATGTGTTATAAAATAACGAAAGAGAACATTATTACATCAATATATACAAATTAATGATATCATACATCTCAATCTTATAACATATGCTCTTTAACATACCTCCTGAAATCATAAGATTTATGAATAATGCCAAAAAATAAAAAATCATAAAGTTAAAGCATAAAATATATAACATACTAACATTGTATATTTCATAGCTATGTAAAGAGTTACTTTTGGAGTATCCATCACTGTATATTCCATAAATCTATTAGGATAACATTAATGTTTACCTCTTTCATGTTACCCAATGCGTTGGAGAGCTATCTCAGGCTCACCTGCCCCTGGTTTGTCACAGAACCACCCATATATGTAAAATATTCCCAAGAACCCTAAAATATTAATAACACATAAAACAATAATAAAGTAAAGTTAACATTTATACATTTTAATCAAAATATATCATTTCTAGATATTGATATAATCAATTCATATAAAAAATTCATAAAGAAGAGTTTTGAATCAAAGTGTCACATACCACACTGAAACTTTTGAATGGAATTTACAATTTAAAAAAAAAATTCCATATCAATAAATATTTAAAATTAATTATAAAACATGGACATGAAATATTAGGATTTATATGATTATACCTTTAAAACTTTTAAAATGATAATTTGGTTAAAGTATCAATTTCCACTTGATAAACCCCAAACTAAAAATCATTAAATAATAATATCAAAGGAAACTGTAAATATCATGAAAATACAGAAATTAAAGATATAAAATGTAAAAATGGTTGTATATACAAGTTAGATGATAATAAAGGTTCAAAATATCATGATATGCCTCATTGAAAAGAGATAAACACGTAGTCCCTTAGGAAAATTGGGCAGCCTAACGACGTTACTTTAAAATTCAAAAAATGAGTTGATAAGAGAGAAAAGTGTCACCCATCACATGGACATAAAATTTATAGAAATAAGTATATATAAGAACATATCCCAATATAAGAAAATGGAAATTAAAAGTCATAATATAAAATAAATCTTTGACTAAAAGAGGAGGGTGAAAGTTTCCCTTACCTTGAGTTTGATTCATCAGGTATATTCCTTGTTCTTCCTAAATAATAAGAATATGTTAATATATACTTTTTTAAGAACCTTTTTAATTTTTATTATTCCTTTTATATCAGTTATCACCAATTTATAAAAATTATATATTTATTTATGTTAATATCTGTCATTTTGTCGATATTGGTTACTTGAGTCGAAAATGATCTTGTTATAATTAAAAATTACCCATGTGGTCAAAATTAAAATATCTCCATAATTATATTCCTGGTTTTAATATCATATATATTTTCATGACATGTCCCACGGGGCCCGTGCCGTGACTACCCCCAGACCGCCTTCCATAGGCCAGGGGCAGGCAACTTGCACCGAAGGCATATTCCCTAAAACTGGGAAGGCATTGCCTTTATAACATGTAAGAATATGTAACCATGCACACATAAAGATACGAACACAAGTAAAATGAACTGTAAATAGAGTGAGTGTCATAATTAAAAGGGTCCAGAATATAAGCCCAACTGAAAAGTACAAGTACAACTGTGATACAGTACAACTGAAGAAATGAGAATGTATGTTTCTAGGTCGTCCTCCGAGGCTCCTACCTGAAGGGTAGGTATAGATTGCCTCCTCAGTATTCCATTTCCAATTGTGTCCTCTACATAATGACATTATATATGGTCCACGTCATAGTACCGTCCAGTCCTGGTACTCTCAGCCACAGTCAGCGCTGTCCGTCGTCTGCATCCAACACAAAAAGGTGCGGGCATAGCCCGTGCATGGGTGAGTATAACAATACTCAGTAAGGACCCAAAGACCCTCTATATCTCAAAAAATACATCAAGTATAAAACACAAATTATGAAATCAATAAATAAACTTACGTAGGTATATTCCCATATAAATACCTACGTTATCAAGTAATCTATTTCAATAATGAGTAAAAACATAGAGGTAATGACTCAGCTCACACCGGGATTTGTTCTGGGGGTAGTATCAAGTAAAAATCCTAGTCAAAACGTCGAACACCTTGGCTGCTAAAGAACTTCTCCACTATCAAGTATAGTGGGTCTGATGCATCACACAGAGGTGCTTCCCACTAAACATGGACTTATGAGGTCCTCCTCCTATCGAGTATCGTGGGTCTATCGCATAACCAAGGTGCTCCCCACCGGGGGTCTGCCGCATCACCAAGGTGCTCCCCCTCATGGCCTGTTGAGGTACTTATCCTGTCGAGTACCATGGGTTTTCCGCATCACCATGGAGCTCCCCACTATGGGTCTACCGCGTCAACAAGGTGCTCCACATTGGGCCTGTCAAGTCACTGTGATTCGAAATGGTCAGTAGTCATCATGTCCCAGCTAGCCATTGGGTTCCCGCAATATGCTCGATCATCTCTAGGAGGATCCAATCCACAATCTTCTCGTCTATACTCCAACTACCATGAATTCACAAGAAGAAGTGTCTCAAAGTTTTTCCACGTCATAAGGGTCACAACGTAACATACAACGCGTCAATCAGACACACAATTTGTGAGTTGTTAGCCTTTTTGTCTCAGGGGCCTGGAAGGTGTATGGTTTGATCTAGTCTGACTGTACCCTATCTTAATCCAAAACTCTAGTGGGGTATACACAAAGAGATATTCTTGCTCCATGATTTCCAGCACCACTGATGGTTTTCAAATGGACATCAAGTGCCAATGTTATGGAAAAAAGAAAGTAAATGGGTTGTAGTGGACCCGGGTCTGGTCTGACCCGGTCGGACTGACCCGTCCCAACATGTTGGTTCTGGCCCTTACCACAGTACGGCTAGGCCTGTTGGGTTCTCCCCGGCCCATAGGGTCTGGCCCGGCAAGCCATGAGGGTCTGTGGAGAGTGTCGCGAAGGCACAAGGCCACAAGGTGTCTTGGCTAAGGATGGTGGTCCAGCCATGGGGCAGAGGTCTGGCCACAGTGCGGCGGTCCGGCCCTTGGGTAGCGGTCCGGCCGCGAGGCAGTGCGGATCTGTGGATGGGGGTGGTGGCCATAGTTGGCACAGAGGCTACTTGGCGGTGCCGTTACGCCATTGCATTCATCGTGTCCGGCAGTGGTGTCGGTTGCCGTTCTCATTCCCAACCATGGATGCTTATCATCATCCTCTATCGCAAAGAAAACCACAAGATTAGCGGAAGTGTCGGGTAATGTTTTTTTGTCTCGTACCCTCCGTTTTATGGGGATAGCATATGGCTTATCAATAACATGAACATGAATGTCAAATCCTATCCTCCAACAATGATTGTTCCCAACTCGCAGAAGAAATATCAGGGGTGCACAAGGGAAGTGATAAAAAATAAGAATAAAATCCTACCTAGTTCGCTTTATGACATCGATGAGGTTAAGAGAAAGAAGGTGAATATTTGGGAAAAGATGGATGTCCATGTCATTTTAGTTTTCCTCGATTTTCATTTCGTGTGTCATTGGAGAACATTTGATAGATATTAGAGAAGAAATTGTTGCAGGAGAGGCATTGGTCCTTGGTGTTCTTCATTATAGAGCTTTTCTCCCAAAGCTCCTCATCTCCCAATTCCACCAAAATAAAATTGTAGCCCCAGAATTATAGATTATGTGATCTATTATGTTTTTTGTCATATAATTCAAATTGGGTTAATTAATATCATATGTTAGAATGATTAAAGTGATGTGTTGGTGTAATTATTGTGGAGGAGGGTTGGCACAATTAATATTTGAGGAGTTGAAGAGGATCTCCCACATTTAATGAGGGAGTTGAGAGGTTTAGGCATTGGGTTGTCCCCACAACCATAACCTCTCATGGGAGGATAGGCTCGGGTGGTCCCCACCACCATAACCTCTCATGGGTGTTAAGGTCTGGCGGTCCCCACTTCTTAACCTCCACATGGAGGTTTTAACAAATAGAAATAAAAGATACACAACTTTATTTTTATTTTATTCATTCACAAAAAAAACCAAAAAAACATCTTCCACCCTTGACCAACAATCGTCGAGGTGAAAGTCTATTTAAGTGAATACTGGTGATGCAAGTTCAACCGTTACCTCATATTTCAATTCCAAGAACTGGTTCAAAAGTTTAAAATACCTGCTCGCACGTTTACTGAACATACCTGATGAAAAGTTCATAATTTCATTCCGGGCACTTTGGGCCTCAGAATCATGTGCTGACAATTTTTTCGGACTTGTAAAATTCCAATTAATTAAAAAATTTACATGGAAATTCGAGGTCTTTATATTATCCCCACCTCAAGACTCTACATACCTGTAAGCCACAACTCAAACTAGGTAAACATGTGGGGGTACTAAGCATGCATTCAAGCCTCCCACTCCCTTGTTCTCTCCTGGGTGTTCTCGTGCTGCCAACAAACGTGAACTAGAGGTATCAACCGTCAACGTAGGACCTTCTCCTTTCAATCACATTCTCTACTGGAACATTCATAAATGTCACCCCATTGTAGACGTCCAACTCTCCATGGTCGATGATGTGATAAGGGTCATGTACGTATCTTTTCAACTGGGACACGTGGAAGATATCATGCACCCAATGCAAATGAGGTGGACGAGCTAAGAGGTATACCACCTCGCCAAATCTACCAAGGACCTAAATAGGTCCTATGAACATTAGAGACAACCTGACTCCTTATCCAAATCTCCACAAACCTCATCGAGGTGAGACCCGTAAAAAGACGTGGTCTCCATCCTCAAACTCCAGAGGTCTCTGTCTCTGGTAATCATACAACTTCTACCTACTCTGTGCAGTCTTTATCTGCTACTAGATGATCTAGACCTTCTCTGTAGTAGCCCATACCATCTCTAGTCCCACTAGTGCTGACTCCTCTGGGACAGTCCCGCACATGGGTGATCTACTAGGTCACCCATACAACCCCTCGAATGGATTCATCCTAAAGGTGGAGTGATAACTGTTGTTTTATAAAAACTCCACCAAAGGAAAGTGATCCTTCTAGCTACAACTGAAGTCAAGGACGCGCAGATGTGTCATGTCCTCGAGGGTCTTAATGGTCCGCTTAGTATAGCCATCTGTTTGAGGATGGAAGGCGGTTCTCAAATAAAGTTGTGTCCCGAAAGCCTCCTACAACCCCTTCCATGGACGAGAAGTAAATCATGCATCACGATCGGAGATAATAATCGAGGGTACTCTATGTAGACGCACAATCTATTTCATATGGAGACGTCCCAAGATTTATACTGAACCTTTATCTCTAATCAGTAGTAAGTTGGCTGACTTTGTGAGTCGGTTGATGATCACCCAAATCGAGTCATGTCCTTTGGATGTACATAGAAGTCATGTCACGAAGTCCACGGATATCTGATCCCACTACCACTCTAGGACCTCTAAAGGCTGAAACAAGCCTGCAGGTACCTGATGCTCCACCTTCACATATTGAATAGTGAGATACTGTGAGACAACCTCTGGTACTGCTTTCTTCATTCCCAGACACCACTGCTATTGTCGGAGATCCTAGTACATATTTGCCACTTCTGGATGTATTGCTAGATGGGATGTGTGGAACTCCCTCGTCACTTCCTCCTAATGTGACACTGGTACCATGGTACATCCTCTAAAGAGGATGATGTGCTCCCCACCTTCATAGAATCTATCAGGTGACTGCCCTGTGAATATATGAGGACATCGATCTTCGCAGTCAGAGTCCCCTAGCTACGGCACCCTAACTCGCTAAAGAAGTGGGGGAGTGATTGTATGATAATGAAGAAAATCTACTCCATCTCTATCCACAAAGGATATCTGCAAAGTGACCAACTACTCTACCGCCTCGTCGAGCAACTGTATACCAGATCTCCTGTTAACTGCATCTGCTAAAACGTTTCCCTTCCCTGGAGTACAGACTATCTCAAATTCATAGTCTATGATGAACTCAAGAAAACATCATTGTATTAGGTTCAGGTACTTTTAAGAGAAGATATATCTAAGACTCTTGTGATCATAGTACACTATAAAATTCTCACCCATTAGATAGTGTCTCCAGATATTTATGGTAAAGACCACTACTGCTAACTCAAGTTCATAGGTAGCGTAGTTCTACTTGTGCTATCTTAGATTTCAAGAACCATAAGTGATCCCTGCTAATTCCTACATCAGAACACATCCGAGTTTGTTCCCTTATAAATCACAATAGTCTATGTACCCTACAACCTCCTTTGGTAGTCTCAAGATGGGGGCACTAGTCAGCCTCTCCCTCAGATACTAAAAACTCTACTGGCATATCTCTGACCAAATAAAGGGTTTCCCCTTCTTTGTCAAGGATGATAATGGTTCTGTAATTATGGAGAATTATGGTTAAAACCTCTGATAATATCCGGACAAACCCTAGAATCTTTGTAACTCTGTCACACTCCTAGGTGGCTCCCAAGAAAGTACATCCTCAATCTTCACTGGATCTACTGCAACTCCCTCCTCCAATATGACATGTCTCAGAAAGAAAAACTTTGAGATCTAGAACTAGCACTTCCAGAGCTTAACATACTGCTAGAGCTCTCAGAGTGTGTCCAGTACTACCTAGAAATGAGAGGCATGATCCTCTACAGTAGTCTAGTAGATCAAAATGTCATTGATGAATACCACTACGAAGTGATCAAGGTATGGTTGAAAGATCTTATTCATGAGTCCAATGAACATAGTTGGAGCATTGGTCACGCCAAATGGAATAACCAAGAACTTTTAATGGCCATACAGACACCTGAAGGATATCTTCTATACATCCAAATCTCGTACTCTGAGCTGGTGATAGCCTGATCTGAGGTCTATCTTCAAATACCACCAAGCTTCCATCATCTGATCAAAGAGGTCATCAATCATCGGGAGTGGGTACTTTTTCTCCAGAATCACCTGGTTTTGGAACTGATATTCAACAAAAATCCTCAAGCTCCAATCAACCTTCTTGGAAAACAAAATCGGGGATACCCAAGGAGAAACAATGGGCCGAATTAATCCTTTCCCCTACTAGTCCTCCAACTGTACCCTCCACTCATGAAGCACCGCAGGAGCTATCTGATATGCTAGTGTAGATATCAGTTCTATCCTGGTGCACAAGTCAATGTAAAAGTCCACCTATCTGCGAGGTGGTAGACCTAGAACATCATCAGATAAAACATCCATTTATAGGTCCAGCACTACAGGATAGCTCGAACCCTCCATATCAACAGCTCTAAGGGTATAGCTAGCCAACTGATGAGTGATCGGATGCACATTCCTCCGTGTATGTCCTAACTACACTTCATAGGCTCCCTTCTCGCTGGTGAAGGTAAACCTGGTCCCATCTGGGTAAACACACCGCATCGTGTGCCTAATATAGTCAATCTTAGCTTGGACTATAGATAACCAGTCCATACCAAATATGACGTTGTAAGGCCTTGATGCCGCTACTAGGCGATCCCAGCCAAAGCTATCACCTTCTAGAGTAAGCTCACACTACCAGAACTAGTGCGTACTCATCGAATCTGCTCCCGTATGAGTCTCTAGCCATAAGGATCGAGCCAACAATGCAGTCGGAATCTCTGAGATCCGAACAAGGGCAGTGGAAATAATAGAATGACTGGAACCTGTGTATATAAGTACTGAAGCTATGGTGGAGTAGACACATATCGTACCTAGTATCATCTCAAGAGCACCGTGATCATTGTACTCATCTTCCTAAAGATGTGATCTCCCCTATCCACCTTCTCGTGGAGGTTAGGGTGGACCTACTTGTGGTGGCGGTAGTAACATCTAAAATCGTCACCCACCATCAGCTACACAACCAGCTCTCCTGCCACATCCACCTTCTCCCTGCAGACCACCTTGGTCGAACCTCTGTCTCTACTTGGGTGGTCCTTCTACTGTCTTCAGATCATCTGTACGACGGGTCGGACATTCACGAGCCATGTGACCCTTCCCACCACATGTGAAACACTTCCCACAACTTGTATAACTGGCTCCACCTCAGGTGCCCCGCAAAACAGATCATGAGTCATGTGGTTGTCCACATGTAGGTTTGGTCCTCTTAGACCTCTTCTACATCTATCTGCTACCAGCTGCAGAAAACTCTGACATGTAATGACTAGTAGTGGGTCTCGCTACTGCTAAATGCTTAGCAATGAAACTCTCTATCAAGAGGGACCTCTCTAACTCTCTCACCCGTGTCAGGATGCTGAGTAAGATCATCAAAGCCCTGATCTCCCACCTGAGCCCCTGCTCGAGGGTCCAGGCATTGAAGAAAGGGTCCTACACCATATCTATGGAGTATCAAGAGAGGTCAGTGAACCTCATTGAGTATTGGTCCAATTTTCCCCTATTTATGATGAAGAGGATCCTCTATGTGAATTGTCCTAAGAGTCATTGGGACAAAATCTACCCAAAATAGGCTCTTGATGTTTTCTCAGAGAAGGGTCACCTCGTCGTGAAACTGGGGCCTCATGCTCCACCATCTACTAGCTACTGCATATAGAAGGCTGGCAGCAAGGATCACCATGAGATTAGTTGGTGTCCCTACATATCGGAAGACTCTCATCATAGCCTCCAGCCAATCCTCAGCCACGTGCGGATCAATCTGTCAACTGAACAAGGGTGGTCTCTAGCATTGGAAGTCGTGAAACACGCTCATATGGCATGCACCGTATACTGCTGGGGATGGTGCAATCGATGGCCCAATAAGGAGTGGTACCGCTGGTTCCTCCGCTGGTGCCTCTACATGAAGAGGTCCCTACACCGAGGCCTCATCACTCTGTGGGATATCAGTGAATTAAATATAAAATTTATTCCAATAAAATAAATCAGTTGAATTTTAATATCATTGAAATAATATTATTTTATAATTGTTGAATGTTTATCATAAAATTAGAATGTTTATTTTAATATATTTTTTAAATTTTATTTGAAAAATAAATTTTATTTCATAATATAAATTCCCTAATAGTGGTAATGAATAATTTGTAATTATGTACACAAAGCATGATTAATCATTTTTAGTCACTTTAAAATTGTTATTATTTTATTTATAATCCATAATAAAGAATAAATTTATTTTATGAATGTTTAAATAATTTTTTTTCAAATGTAGTCATCAATATCATATCATCCATCTTAACCACTTAGTTATAATGGTATTTCTAAATATTGATTTTTAATTGAGTATCATGTCTCTTTTTACCAGTGGTTGAGTTCATTATAATCCCTTGAAGTGTTTAAATTTCTCATAAAAGTAAAATATCTTAACGTATGATGGTGTCAGGTTCCCTTATAATATTGATGTTTTGTGACACATATGATATTGATCTTGATGTTCCTATTTTGAAAGACCAGGACGTTACACTCTTCTTGGATTTTTTTTAGATCCTTACCTCGTGATAATCTATATTGAGGGATCCTTTAGTGTTGGATCCATATATTCAATGATATTCGTATGTTACTTATTTTAAAAATGATACTCCCTTTTCCCCTTGAACCAATCTTTAGAGTGGGGATGATGAGGGATGATCGTATGGTGGTGTTATTATCTAATGGATTTTCTTTATAGTAAATCTTTCAATAGGGAATTTTTGTCTGATTCTTCATTTATAATGGTTTGTTCATAAAGAATCATTATGGTAAGGGATTCCACTCATATATATTGATATATAAATGGATTGAATATATATTCTTAATTGGGGATTTAGTTTTTAGGGTTCCTTCTCATTTCATATATCCCAAATTCTACTTTGGAGTGTGTATATGATAGAATTATGGAAATACCAAGTGTTGTGGTTGGTGGATTAATCTAAAGTCTGTCATTTGATGACCTATGAATGATCAGTCATTTATAAACAATATTTGAAAACTATCAATGGAATTCTATCTGAAATAGTGAAGTGTGTGTGTTATGGTTTTTAATATAACCATTAATCGCCATTTTTATTTTTGAAAGAAAGGGTGATTTCAAAGAGCAATTGACTTTTTTGTGAAAATTTGGATTTAATGATTTTTTTTTCCTGTCAAAGGAGGTTTGGATTTATTTTTGAAATTTAATTTTAAATTTTGAAATGATTTGAAATGTTTAGTATATTAGAGAAAGGGTTACTAAGGTGGGGTCATGTAGGGGATTGTTTAAATGTTTTTTAAGAGGAATCACACATCGGGTTATTCCTATACTCATTCGATCATTGTGTAAGGGACTGGTGTACATGACATCATAGGGTAAAATAACACATCAATGTATTCCTCTACTCATTTTCTCATAATTTTAGGGATATATTTAGTTCACACTTGTCCTGAATAATTATTATATATAAAATCTAGATAATCCAAACCTATGATATCTTTTTTTTATTATCTATTAAAATTTGTTTTGATATGGTTTTATTATTTCATCATTGAAATGGATAATTGGAATGTTATAATGATCAAGATTACTTATTTATGAAATTTTTTATAAAATGTTGAAAAGGGTGAATTTCATTTTTTTAAAAAATTTGTCAAACATGTTTTTCATTTAACATTTTCTTTTAAAATGATATTATTTTGATTTTATTAACAAATATAAAATATGGAATTGTTTTTATGATACCATTGATCTGGTTTTCTCAATCCTTTCACATAACTATGAAAATCTGTACATTGTACTTTATATGATGCATGAAAGGGAACAATGACGTAATTAGGTAATGGGTTTCACATTATGTTGGGATACTATCTCTATTTTTGAGTCGGTGTGATATTTCCCACATTGAACAAGGAGATTTGTTTTTCATCTTCTGTAATATGGTTATTTTAGGATCATATAATTATTTTTTATCCTTTTCAACTGATATGTCACCTCTTCTTTATGACTCTATTTATGATATATTATCTTATTCATTATTTCGTTACAAGTCATGTTGGTATTCATATCTAAATAAAAAATACCAAATAAGTTTTTGATATTGTGGTGCATGGGGCCAGCCCATAGAGTTTGGTAACACCAAATATGTTATATTGAAAATCAGTTCAAATTCCATGTTGATGGATTATTTGGTTCAGTTTTGGAAAAATAGTATCATAGGTATTGATAACTAGTTATAAGGGAACATTGGATCAAATTATCTTGTAGGTATTTAAAATTTATAACATTCCTATTTTGATGGAATATTCTAATGTATTTATTGATGTATTCTCTAGCATTCCTCTAGAATTTGAGGTTTATTTATGATTAAAAAATATATATATATCATTGAACATATCAAAAACTCTCTATAGAATTTATTACATTAAATTAGAGCAATTGAGATCTAAATTACAAGAGAATATTTACAGGGGTGTTATATGACATAGTTCATCATTATAGGGTGAACTCGTCCACATTATAATGTAAAATGATGGATCTATTTCCCATTACATTTATTATCATGAGATCAACAAAATAATTTTAAAAAATAATATCCCCTGCCCCATAGATATGAAATATTCAATCAACTCAGGGAATACTAGTTCATCTCAAAGATGAACTCTTATAGGGATATCATCAACTAATGGAAAATAGAAAGGATATCCCATATACAGAATTATGAACAATGTGTGCACACTATGAGTTTATAGATAATCGATTTGAAAAAACTAATGTACATGATATCATAGGGGATATTATGAATGGAGTCTTTATATAAATACTAGATTAATTTTTGGTAGTATTTGTAGATGATATCCTTATATATTCCAAAATAATGGATCAACATGAAGATCACATAAGCATTGTGTTCAAAACCTTGAGGATGGGTAGATTTTATATCAAACTCAATAAATTTGAATAATGGATATAAAAATTATCATTACTAATTCATGTCATCACAAGTGATTTTATATCAGTAGATCTAACATAAACAGATGTTATTGAGACATGACATAGAATAACCACTATCACTATAATACATAATTTTCATAGGATAGATAGATATTACATACATGTTTTATAAAATCTACCATGGATATACAATCTATTAAACAATTGAACATGGAGAGGATTCAGGTTCCTCTGGAAAAAATTACACGAGGAAAGCTTCAAAGATATTAAAGAATGGGTTTTCACTGAAATTATGATTATATTAACTTATAGTGGTGTAGGGTTTGTAATTTATAAGTATGAATCAATAGAATTCATGGGAAAAAACCTCCTAGAAAATTATATGGTAATTTCATATGCCTCATTCTAATAAATGACTCATTATGAAAATTACCAGAAACATGATTCAAAATTAGATGCAGTGATTGTTGAAATGGAAATTTGGTAGTGTTACCATTATAATGTTAAGTTTGATACATACACTAATCATAATTAAATAAAATATCTATTCATATATATGAATATAATAATGAAACCATAGATATTATTAACAAATAATAATTTCTTTTAATTCATAGAAATTTATCATTATGTTAACCTAAAAAAAAGATTTCAATGTTATGAGTAGAAAATATCATGTTATTCTATATATGAAGAAGACTGAAAAATACCAAATACTCATGGATATACAATGTATGAATTTGAAATTCATAATGGATGGGTAGAAATCATACATTTGTTTGGTTTCCAATCAACGATATATTCATGTAAGATTAATGAATCCTAAAATGATGATTCAGAGATATAAAAGAAGGTAGAGAATATTTTGGAATTCATATTTGATAAAGAAGGTGTTATATGATTTTGAAATCATATATATATTACATATACCTCAAAAAAATATGGATATTTGGTATGATACACATTGATCATCCTTATCTATCCTCCTTTATTTCAATAATTTTTATAGAGATATAATAAAAACTATTGTTGGGATAAGTTGATGAGGGAAATCATAGGGCACATATATCAATATATGATATTTTATAATGTTATGTTAGAGAAAAAAATGTAAAGGGATGGTGAAACCATTTTCTAAAAATTAATATAAATCGGAAAAAATTACAAAGGATTACATTATATAACTCCCCATGATAACAAATGTTCACAATGCCATATTGGTTATTTTCAATCTCCTTAAAAATTATATTCATTTCATTTCCATTAGATAAGATATATTTCTTGATCATCTTACTAAAATATTCATTTAATAGATGGTTGGGTATCATTGTATCCCTTGTATATTTTATCTAATTGAGGTTCATCGTTTACATTAATATTTTGTAACTTTATTTATTATGTATTAGGTAATGGGATTAATTTTATAATTTTTTATCACCCTTAGACAGTTGGTCATCTTGGGAGAACTATTTATACTGCAGTGTATATGTTAAGACATTTTTCAATCAATTTTCATGGATGTTTGGATCAATATAATTCTCAGATAGAGTTCTCATTTAATAATATCTTCCATTAGAGCATATATATATCATCTCATGAGGATCTCTATGAGGTGAGATAAAGGAATCCAATATGAAGGGACGAATTTGGTGAAATAAATATGAAATGGATAGACCTTGTCTTGGAAAATGTGGAGAAAGTACAAACCATTTATCATAATTTGAATGCAGTGGAATGTTGATAAAATAGATACAATAATAAAAAACAAAGAGATTTAATGAGTGGAATTTGTGATAATATCATTATTTGAATATCTCAATGAAAATTTACTATGCATTTTTTTTAACAGGGAAGAAAATAACTAGATAAATTGGTCCCTTAAAGATCCATTACCATGTCAGGGGGTTATATTATATCACTTATCACTCTATCCTCACCTTTACCAAGTACATGATGTGTTTCATAAATTTTTTTAGGAGGTATATAGGAGACCCCTCATATTTAATAAAATTCTATCATGTACAACTAGAATTTGAACAATAGAATTATTAAAAACCCATGGAGGACTTGTATCGGAGTGACAAGGTTCTATATAATAGGTCCATTAATATATTCATGGTGTTATGGTGGACCACAAGATTTAGGAATTTACATGGGAACATAAGGATGTAATGAGTAATAATATCCTCACTTGTTTTCCTTGGTATAATAAATTTTCAAGGATGATATTTTGTACTCGGTAGAATGAAATGACCCAAAATTATATACATTGTAAAACTGATGTTATGATTGATAACATGAATTAAATAGGACAAAAAATCTAAAATAAGAAAATAGGTATTGGAATTAAATTATTATCATTGACATAATATACCATAAGAAGGTAAAAAAATACAATCTATGACTTTTTTATGATAAACAATTAATATGTTTCATTATAAGAAAAAAAATTCTCTATTAGAAACTTTAAATATATTTTATATATTATTTTAAAAGATAAATGTTATAGTTTTAGAATATTAATAGTATAAAATAAAAAATCATTTTAATAATCATTCCAAAATTTATTTATTATGAAAATATTGTGTTTTTTGAAAATAGATATATTTTTAATAAAAAAATATTGTTGTATGAACGCTGTGATTATTGTGATTATATCATTATATATACATGAAAAAAATGTTGTAATAGTGGGTTCCATATACCAAACTATATGGCACATTTGATTACCATATCGTTTATATATCCAATATACATGATGTGTTCCAAACAGTATAGTGTAGATATTTTCACATCCACTATTTAATGATATTTCCCATAGATTATTTTTTGTGAAAAAAGTATACAATAGATTGTAGGCTATAATGAGAACATTATGATACTATTAAATTAATAATAAATATATTTATTATGGTCTAGAAACATGTTATTGACTAAAAAAGTATATTTTTTACTATCAGATATAGGGATAGCATAATAATTGCGACCTCTTCTCCTAAAGTTCACATTTGGAGATCTCTAGTAGTGAGATCATGCAGATAGACCCACTAATTTGAAAACCACCTGTTTCAGGTGTCCTTGAAAGGTCCAATATATGGAGATGTGTAGTGGTCTCTTGAATTGGGACCACTTCCAATTTAAGCCATTTGATTATGTACATTGATTCATGAAAAAACCATGATAACGAAATTGTACCGAGGTAGCTTGTGTTGGGTGCGTCATTGGTGGTATAAAATTGGATGAATTGTCAATAAATTATTTGTTGCATCCAGGTTAATGATGTAATATATCTCAAGCAGTTTGGAATGAGATGCTAGTACCTTCATAATACCATGACCATGACAGTAAACGGTAAAACAATACAGTTAGATTAAAAATTGATAAATGAATAAAAGGGTGATGATAGTAGTACATGTCCTTATTTATAAGATATTAAACCCAATGATCTTATATTATTTTGTTCATGTTTATAAGTTAGTTTTAATTTCTATGATAATCCTTATCTCTTTAGGAGACTTGATGGATTTATAGATATCTTTCTTGGTCTCTAAAGAGTATTCACTACTATCGATATAAGTTCTTAAATGGTTACCCATAGTAGCGTATTCTAGAATCTTATCTATTCATTTGAATAGTTATTTTGGGCATGGTGGACCCCACTACTACAGTCTGAGATTTCCCCAAGGATATATGATCTTTAAAGTAATAAATAAATTAAAATTATTCACATTATGAATAATTGGTATTGAATTTATTTATTAAATATATTTACATGTTTTAAAGTAAATACATGGAAATATTATTTAAATGAATACTAGTTGAAAATATTTGGGGTTCATTTAATATATTTGGTAACATTTATTCATGTTAATTGATCAAGTATTAGAAAAAAATACAAATATTATATTACAATTAGGTGATAATAACATAAATGATATTTATATCCCATTATAGTAGTCATAATATCATTTATATATTCTATTATTTATTTAGGGGTCAAGGAGGAAATTCTAGGTAACTCTGAAACACGCTATATATAGAATAAGAGAGGCCTTCCCCATTCACTATTCACATCCTCTCTCTCTCTCTCTTATTCTCTCCCCCACATTCTAGAGAGTGTGGCTCTAGATCCAAGAGTTCATATAAAGAACCCTCGTATACATCATAAGAAAGGTGATGTCATGATCATCGCATCGTCAAAGGAATTATCAAATCTCTATGCTACCATAAGGATTTCTATTATTGGTGCTCCTTCAGTTTCATGAAGCATGTGTAATTGATCTTGAATAATCCAACTTGTAATTGTTTGAGAATAAATCACAAAAAATGTAAAGATGTTGTGAAAAACATCATATCAATATAGTTATTTTATGGTAATTATTTTTTTATTAATTTCTATCATGTGTCACCCTTATGAAGTTATCATGTAGTGTTCCATAACAACCACAATTTCATTCCAATTGTTAGTGGAAATTTTTTAAAACCCCATTTTTTGTGCTTCTCATGAATCCCATATACCTTCAATTGATATTATAGAAATGGATAATGATTTTATGGGAAGAAAAAAGTATATTTGGATTAAATTTAAAAAAAGGAATCATTCCGGTCCTAACGTAATAGATGATGACCAAATATGACATCAGATTTCCATGTTATGTCCATATATTGTTTTCAATGCAGATTGAAATATTTTTTTGGTAATAAATTGATGAAGTAATAATATTAAATGCCCAAATTTGCTATTTTAAAATATTACTATTAATCTGAGTATTCTTTCTGGATTTTGGTGGCATGAAAAAATTAACATGGTAAGGGATAAATTCTAAAGGACATTAAATAAAATAGTAACTAACTGATTTTATTATTATTATATCTGATGAAAGAAAAGAAAAAAATTTATTTTCAAATTTTTGACCTAGCGGGTTCCACTGTAAATATTTGGAGAAAATCTAAATAAAACAAAAAAAAATGGAGGTCCATCTTCAAAAGAGGGGTAGTTTTTTCCATGGTGTCCCCATCCTTCGTTATCTATGAACTCCATTTTTTTCTCCCATTAATTAACGTAATTTAAAAAAAGGAATTTATTTTAATTAATTAATAAATAAATTTAATGCAAGTTTATTTTTATTTTTTAATTTATTTTTAAAATGCATTTTTAAAGCATATTTGACTGATCCTCATACATATACCAACCTATGATTGTCAAGTCATTTTTTTAATTAATTTATTTGTTTTCTATAATGGTTATTTTTAATAATTAGTTTAATTAAAAGATAATATACATCATTTACCATTATTACATGGATAAGGGCATGTGTATCCATCCTATGAAGTTTATTTTATATTCCTGATACCCCTCACATGCTATAATGTATTATTGTATAATGACATGATTATTAGAGATAGACATCATGTCAGGTTATAGAGATGCATCATACATGATATTTACTCATTTGATGACCAGTCACTACAACTCGATTCACAAGAAACACATCTCAAGTATGACTCATAGGGTCTAGGTTCATCCATTAGTCACTCAACGGATCACCCTTTAGTATTGTCTTATGATAAGGTCATCATTTTATTTTTTTCATTTTTTTATATTGTGAATGTTTAGTTTACACATGATCACATTGAATAATAAAAAATCATGCTCGGATAAAATGAACAAGTGACATGAAAAATATTTTTCTATTTCATGCATGGTCAGTTTTTAGTGAGATCACATCATATGTGCCTAAAATATATATATATTTTTAACATTAAATCACAAAACCCAACAATGAAATATTGTGTCATAACCACCTTCCATCATTCAAATATTGAAAAAACTATCTATTTGGGGTGCTCCATCAGTAATAACTATGGGAAAATCTTACTATTGCAGTGTTATTATGTGCAGTGCCAGTTGAATTGACTAATGCGTAGGTAAGTATTAAATTTATCTAACTTTCTATCATTTTAGATTAATGTATTGAGTAAATCATGATGTGATTCTAGAAGCTGGGAATTCACTCAATAGATCAAGGAACCACGAGTTATTATGGTTGGCTTCGAAAACACTAACCGCGAATAGTCTAATTAGTGGCATAGAAATAGCTTGTAGACTATGAGATGAGGTTTAAGGATCCTTTATACTAAAATACTCAAAATACATAGTATTCTGTTTCAAGAATAGAGGGTTCCTAAAATAAAATAAAATAGTATTACACATTTAATAATTAAATTAATTAATCAAAATATCAATATCAATAATAAAAATAGAACGTAATAATATGATATAATTTTCATTTTGTAGAAAATAGGAATCTATACAATAATAAATACTATTGTAATTAAGGGGAAAAGTAAATGTCTTTACTCTCATTAGTCTCCATGTGTACTATAGGCACAGGCGCACAATACAACGATACATGAAATTTAAGGTGTTACTATCCCAAATACAATTTAATCTACCTTAAGAAGTGTTGTTATGAAATATTTTTATAGGAGACTCATGTGACAACCATATGATGATCAGGTCATAAATTTATCACTAAGGACTCATTCTATTTGTGGTAATTACATCAAGACATGCGTAATATGACATGTAGTCTCACATTTGAAAACGTTGTGAGGAGAAAGAAAAGTAAGATATGAATAAGATGATGATAAAACTGGAAATGTGTAAATTGATATATGGATCAAATTATTTAGATGGATATATTTCCCATGTCATTTACACCCATTACTCCATTCATGTTTTAGGTTACAAAATTAATATTATTAAGTAAAATGGTTTACAATATATTTATTTATGGGTCTGCATGTAAAATAAATATATAATAGATAGAATAATATTTAATTCATATGGTAAAAAAATAAAATGACCAGGAGAAAAGGCCAATGAAGAGTAAAACTACAAGAACATTCACAACGTCATTCAATAAAATGTTGTTGGATATAAATATAATGTTAATTGTATTTCATATTATGAAATTAAACTATTTAAATTTAATCACAATAAACTGAATTAAAGAATTTGGTTACCAGCTTCATCTTTAGGTATATTCATCAATATAAAATTAATGTTTATTATTAATTAAAGGGTGTTAAATACAATATTCATGTATCATTTTTTAATGGAAATACAGTAACCATGAATATATAGATACATTACAATAAGTAAGGTTTATTATTCAATATGCCTAGAAAGGGTGATTCCAATGTTGGTGGTGATAAGTACATGAAATAATATTTTATAGTGAATGATTCTTATTGAAATATTATTGTGTATAACCAAAAACATTTATCTCATGTTTACATTGAATATAAATAGAAATTATTCTGAGTTCATGAATGAATAAATTTTTTGGTGTTTAATACTCAACTAATAGTGTAGTGATACATGATTAATTGGAAATACCTGATGAATATAGAATATAAGAATTATTTACCATGATTTGAAAAAATAAATCAATATCAAGAAAAAAATAAAGGTAGTTTTCCATGATATAATATGTTTGGTAATTAGGCTTAGAAAAACTAATCACCTTTGGTATTATTGACATCACTAGTTCAGATGAAGTAACCTCTAGAAATTAAGGTAGGCTACAAGGATTTCAAAATTAGTTCAGATAGAAAGTGTAAATTGTTCCACTGGTAAGATAGAGGCATATAAACTTCAAAATATTTTTTATATAATTATAGAATGGTAAAGTGATGTATAATCATGGTTAGAAGTTATGATTTGCTTTGGGCTGTCATGCTGAAGGATATCCAAAACAAGAAATCATCAATCAATAATATTTATTGTGTAATAATTAATAAACAAACGTTAACTTATCTTCATCACAAAATAGTTTCCAATGGTAAGGATTGATACTGATGTCTGACATGAAAATATTGGTGAACAGAATTTATTATAGAGAAATCCTTAGATGCACATTTTATAGATTATAGTTATTATTTTAGGAGTTCCAATGCTTTAACATGTAGAAACATCAATTATATTTCATTTCGTGCTTTAAAAATAACAGTGATATCCCATAACCACATGCTAACATTCATGACAAATTGATATCATACAGTGATGGGAATCTGTTATGTTATATGGTCATGTATTTGGATGTATAGATTTTTTTAGGAAAAAAACATACATGAATTACTAAAGAACAAACAATACATTTTAAATTAATTATCCTAATGTTTTCATAGGATATTATATAAATCCCTAAGATATAAAAGTGGTAGTCAGGTAAAAGTTTAAAATTCTACAAAAGGGTGCACAAATCAATAGAGATGGTGGGGGAAAAATTGGATTGGGTTTAGTCAAATATTTAGATGAAAATTTAGTTATCATAGAAACTAAATCTATTTTTTTTGGAACATGAATATTCTAGAGACACATACTGCATAGGATGTTTGAACAATATTGATGGTTTTGTAATAACAATGGTTGGTGAAAATTTTTCATTATGAATAATATACTTCCTACAAGTAATCTGCATATATAAATAAGCTAATATTGGAAATACAAGTAAGAATTAAATAAATGATTCCATGTAGAAAAATGAAATTATGTGTATAATATTGAATATTATGGTGGGTATTCAGATTCAATTATACATGGATTGTACACGCGTAATAACAATAAGGATCAATTGGTTATATCAATTCATTATATAAAATTCATTTGAATATAACATGTCATGTGTAATATCTATGATCATTTAATTAATAGTTTCATGTCAAGAAAAAAAATCATGGATGGTTTATATATGATGAAATGATAAAGGTATATTAACATCAACGAATTCCAATAAGGGTGAATGTTACTGAAATCCATATTAATATTAATGTAAACATCTTGATAATAAAAAATTAATTTGGAATGAAATTTTCCCATGTATTATCCCTGAATTAGTGAGAGAGCTCGATTTTTCTATGTAATATAGGTTTTACAACATATAGAAAATCGAAATTTGTCTTTGAGTTAGTTATGATCAGGATGCAAGTAATTCAACTGTGATTGTCATAATGTAAAAAACCTATGTTCATGGGATCATTATCTACTAGGGTAGATCAAAATGTTTCTTAAACCTAGTAAATTTCATATATAGTTTAATAGTATTGAATAATACAAGTAAGAAAAATTTGAGTTCTAATTATTGATAATGTCAAATGGAAAATATATCTTCAGGTTAACTTGTATAGGACACGAGAGAAGATTAACATGGTGCATTAAAATCCATATACTTAACTAATGGATCAACCATGTATGCAATGAAATGTACAAGAACTGATATTTATAAGATATAATTTATAGATGTAAAATATCAGTTACCACTAGGAGCACTGAAAGGTATTTAGTCAAATCGATTTGATTATACTTTAGCAATTTCATAAGATATGTACATGATCCATGTTGAAGAAAGGATACTAGTTTTCAAGCGACAAAAACTAGTCTTCATTAGATTCATGGGATCTAATATTATAGTACAACTATCAAAATGAGAAATAAAATCTCATATAAGCATATGTCATCCATACATACAAATACCAAGTACATTGTAGCTTATGATACATTAATGAAGTAGTTAAATAAAATGAATTTTTCTTGTTCATGGAATCACACCTAGTAAGTATAAAATTGTCATAATATAAATTTTTATATTATTACTAGCCAGGATATCTAGTTTTGAAAATGTAAAAAGGTTATATTTTCCAAAATAAAATCTATTGAGATTTTTTACTCGAGGAGATGAGGTCCCAAATAGACGAAATTCCACTTGGGAGAATCGTGGAAGGCCCAAATACTAAAGACACGATTACATAAAAAAATTATATTATTCGTATGAGAGATCACAAGTTTGGTTGTCATGTTGGATTTAGTTAAATAGAATGTATTATAAGTGTGGTTTCCCTAATCACCCCTATAAAACAATTTCTATTTCTATATCATGTATATAGTTAGAAATAGATGATGAATTCCATCCATTATTGTGAGTATATTTCTTTTTCATCTATTTATTGTTAATTTCCATATATTAATTGTTGTATCAAAAGGATATATAAGACCCCATTTTATAATGAGAACATCGATATACTATGACATTAATCTTAATTATATGTCCAATGGTATAAATGCTTTGTACTAACCAGAAATAGTAGATGTTTGACTATCATGTGCTGGGGGGCTCATGCCATTGAACCTTATTCTCATGAAGTTAACATTTTGTGATCTATAGTAGTTAGATCATGAGTCCATATGTAATAATATAAACACCACATGTTTTGGTTGACATTGGATGTTACTATCTTCAAACTTGTTTAATGGAATCTCAACTTGAGATCATTTCAAATGTATTCTATTTGATCACATACATTTATGATTGTCAAAACCCATGAAAATTAAATTTTGGTGAGGTATATTGTGATGGGAGTACCATTGTTGGTATGGAATTAGTTTAATGGCCATAAAATGATTTGTCACTACAAGGATAAAGAATTAATATGTCTACATACTTATTTATCGGGATGATATAACATTTTTAATACCATTAATATGGAAGATGAGGGTAAATCCATCTAGTTAGATAAAAAACAATAATGAAAGAAATTGTGGATGATGTAGTTGTACATCCGACATTATTACATATTTAGTACAAATAGATTATATTATAGTGTATGTTATCATAGGTTATTTGTAATTTCCATGAATATATTTATCTATTTTGAGTCCTTTATGGGTTGCTAGATCCTGCACTTAATAAATGAATGATATTCAGTACTATTGATATAAGGTCCTAGAGGGTCACAAATAATAGCGTATTCAAATATCTACCCTATTTTGTTGAATATGTATTTTTAACCTGGTGATACCCACCTATAATATCTCAGATTTTATGTGTATTATTTTTTAAATATTATATGGAATTATTACGAGACCAGTATTTTCGATGGCATACGATTCTGAGGCCCAGAGTACCCGGAATAAATGGTAGAAATAAATTAAACCTTTAACCAGTGCGCATGAGTAGTTTTCCTTAAAATGTGCAATATCTTTTAAATAGTTTCCCAAATTAGGAATCCAAGGGCATCATTGCGTTCAAAGCAGTGACTTTAATATAGGCAGGGCCTAAAAAAGACCGGTGCGGGTCGGCATCAAAAGTTAGTTTTTAGATGTTTAATAGAAATAAAATAATATAGTAAATTTTTTATTTAAAAGTTTCATTTTTTAACATCAACCAAATTCCTACCTTTTTAAATACCTTCTTACGACATGTTCTCATGGTTAGCCTCATAACCCTATGAATTGAGATAGAGACTCTGGGATCTTTGGAGGAGAACCTATTGGCGGAAGACGATGACGCATCTCGGATCCAACGAACCTCGCCAAAGAAAATGATGTAGTGATCATTCATCAATTGGATTGAGGTAGGGGTTGTTATTTCAATTCTTATTCCCCATTCTTGTATTAAATGTAAAACGAGGACCAATCCACGAACATGTTGATCTGCGGATTCATACATTTTTACAGGAAGGGTTTTATTTGGTTGATCTCAAGGAATTAATCCATGATAGTTTATTGTTTGATTCTAATATGTATGATCCCACTAACAAGAGTGGATCAACACCGTGACAAACAATGGAAGAGGTTTGTTCCACATTTTTCTTCTGGATTTCTTATTTTCCCTTTTGTGTTCTTCACGTTCTTCGTGGGGCAACGAACAAGCAATAGTTGCACATCCGTTTTGTGAAGCAACGATCCCAAATTGAAAATACGACCGCATGGAAACCTAGAAAATGTGTGATGTCATTGGTGGTAGATGAATCGACATATTTTAGGAATGATCGTTCATCAAATGTTCTTCATGCAGATGATCAAAACGAGTTTTTTCGGGCAGATCGGAGGCCCAAAACTTACAGAATTGACTTGGTGATGTGCGGGTGACCTAAACTCCGGATTTTCATTTCTATAGGATGGCCAGATTGATGATTGTAGAATCACTGAGGCACGACAAAGCAGGTTCGTGATTCTGAAAAATTAAAACAATACACGATGTTTAATTCTGAGGAACACGCCGTGTGGTATCGGGGATGGTGGCTCAGGTTTCAGGGGTAAGACAAGTATCACTAGAAATGTGACCCTTTTCACACATCGTGTTAGACCTTACCCAATGATCAGCATGTATTTGGGGAAATACACAGACACTGTATAAACTATAATTCTTTAGAACACTATGTGTAGAACATATGTGGCATGCCAGTGGCAGTTACGTGGTACATAGCTTGTATCTTGGGTGATACATGGACACAGGATGAATCCATGTACAAGCACACAACCACGTACATAGAGATTACCCCAGTTACTCATACACGACATGTGATCTGTACTACACGATGTGTACTAACATTCCTACTTGACTAGCCTTGAGACATGGGCCATTGTAAATGGGCAGTACCCAGGGTCAGAAGACACGACGTCTAACACTTCTACAAACCATGTACATTCAGTACATGGCTTGATATTCTTGTAAACTATATCTTTGAAATGTTTCGATTGGTTTAGTGACCCTTTTTCTCATTCCCCTAAAGGTCAGGTCTAATTTACTACTACAGGAGTATGATCCCTTCAGTATGACTTTCAAAGATAGAGTCAGGTACCCTTCCGAGAATCCTTGAGTGAGATCCTGTATACATTCTTGACCCTATGTGGAGTCATGTATCGATGTGACCACTTACACATGGAACTTATATTATACATGGTAGGTGAATTCCGGATGAGTTGAGGTATCCTCCAAGGCCCTAAAATTGATCTTTATTTATGTATCGTGATATTTCCCACTCTGGAGTGTGTTCTCCTGTAATGAGGGTATCTATCTCTTGTGACCTTTCTCGAAAGACAGTACTTCTTAGACGAATGTTGTGAGAGCTATCGAACTCATGGGGTGAGTCACCTCGAATGATTTCTTTGTGGAACTTTCTAACTGAATCCTTAGAGGGGGTATGTTTCTGTGTTACTTGTCCCTAGACTATGGGTTTGGGTTTTGAATATATCTTGATATTTTTTATTTCTCTTACTATATGTTTTGTAAACATACTATTCAAAGCTGAATGTTCCTTTACATTGTGAATTTATTTGTGGTTTTTAGGGTCCTCTACTGAGTATTGTTATACTCACCCCTACACGGTCTTTTCCCGCACATGTCATGTCTTGTGTAGACGAGCTGACTTTTGATAGAGTCCAGTGTGGAGCATGACAAGACCGAGCTTTCTGAGTTCCCTTCAGGTCGTGGATATCCTACGGCTTTGAGCAGCTGTCCCAATACCACTTTCTCTTTACAGGTTGGTCTTTGTTTTTTTCATAATCATGTTTTTTGTGGGATTGTATTATGGCCCTGTTTACTTTTAGTACATTACAGTCCATCATACTCTATTTGTTGGGTTTAGTTATATGCATGAATGTTATTCCCTAGAGGATTTTACATTTCATCATTCTGGGCATGGATAAGTGTGTATGTGTACAAGTACTTAGGTAATGCCTCCCATGTTTGTAATAAGCCTACTCAGCGCTAGTCACTAGCCCCTAGCCTATTGGAGGCGGGCTTGAGGAGTCATGGCGTAGGCCCCACTAGGACGGGTCATGACAGAGTGGTATTAATGGTGTTCAGTTCTACCTTAGAACCAAGATTCTATGAGGTTGGTTAGGGGAAACAATGTTAAGTGTTTCGAGCTCAGCTTTCTGGTGGGAGACTCCAGTGTTGGTGCAGGTGGCCGACGTATCAATACGCAAGGACACTGATAATCTGCTTTTCAACTCAGTACATGAAAACACTTATTTTGGGGAAATAAAATAATTGTACATGCATCATATAATAATGGGTTGTGTTCTACATGTTCTTTGTGTAATCTATCCAGATATACTCAATTACCATGGTACATATTGTTTCCTTAATGGATGCCTCTATGATGCATACCCACTGGGATTCAGCAGCACGATCACAGGGACAACCCCCTCTGTGATGAGTCTTATTTACAGGGACTCGTTTCCGAGGCGTTTCCACCAGGTGGTGCACCTGCTATATAACCAATAGTGGAGTGCCCTTTGGTACCTGTAGTACTGACCAATGAGGTTCCCAGGATGAGCATTCTCTATGAGTTCCATAGACAGAGACCCCTCAGGTTCCGAGGTGAACCCGACCCTCAGGTAGCTGAGGACTGGCTTGAGGTGGTGAGCAGAGTCTTCCGTCTCGTGAGGACACCAACAGACCAGAAAGTGATCATGGGAGTGATCCTTCTTCAGGTTTTGGTAGGACGATGGTGGAGTCTTACCACACAGACTCAAGACAAGGAGATTCATTCGTGGATGGAGTTTGAGAGAATCTTTAGGAAGGAGTTATCTCCAGTTACGGTGAGAGAAGTACGAATCAAGGGACATCTTTATCTCTAGTAGGGTAGTTTAACTGTAGCTGACTATTCATCGAGGTTCACCAACTTCTCCAAGTACTCGATATATATGGTTGTTGATCAGTAAATCAGAGTTTAGAACTTCAATCGAGGTCTACGATGGTACATCCAATTTAGTTTCATGCCTCTATGTGTTTCGAAATATGCTAGAGTGCTTGAGAGAGCCATGGTGATCTTGAGATTTTTAGAGGAGTAGAGATAGATGACGATAGTTTGCAACATGCACAGGTGTGGAGACCTCGGTAGTAGAGAGATGATGTCAAGAACATGGATCAAGATGTGGGAGACATCATAGGAGGACCCAGGATAGGGGATCAACAATCCAGGGCTCTTAGGCTGGATCTAGTCAGCTTAGGGAGAGGCGGTTCTACTCATGTGACGGTAGGGGACATCATACTAGAGAATGTTTGAACCGTCAAGCTACTGATATGGAGGCAGTTGATGGACCACTAAGGCGGATGCACATAGTGGAGTAGGTAGACCTTCTAGGAGGTGGACATGATAGAGGAGTAGGGAGAGCTGCAAGTGGTGGCAGACTCTTTGATTTACTTCCACCACCACCCCCAGAAGGTCCGCACTAGGCTTAGGGAGTAGGGGGACAGGGGTAGGGACAGCTCCATGTGTTCGAGGAATATGACCCAGAGACTCCAGAGATGATTTGAGGTATGATATATGTCTTTTAAAGCATAGCTTCCGTACTTATAGACATATGTTTCAGATATTCCTTGATCGTCACATGTCTTGTGCAAATCCTTGATATTCTAATAGAGCTGTTGACTTGATCCTTACAATTTGAGAAACCTATAAGAGGAGACTAGATGATCACACACCTTTTCAGACAGTGTTACCTTACCCTTGGAGGTGATAGTTTCATTTGGAACCTCTTGCGGGTAGCGTCGAGGCATTATGATGCCATTATCAGTATGGATTGGTTATCTTTGGTCCATGCACAGATTGACTGTTTTAGGTGAAGAGTGTAGTGTGTCCATAGTGATGGGAAACAGTTTTTTTTTCATAGAAAAGGAGACCCATGAAGGATATAATGAGATCATTCATAAGAGGGTGTAGCCGATCACTCATGAGTTAGCTAGCCATACCCTTGGAGTAGTAGATGTTGTGAGATTCCAGTTCCCAGCAGTAGTGGTGGAGTATGATGATGTCTTTCCTGATGATGTTCCAGGACTATCTCCCCACTGATAAATTTACTTCTGCATCGAATTAAACCCCGATATGGCACCAATTTCCTCATAAGCATATCTTATGGCTCCTGTAGAGCATCACAAGCTAATGGTACAGTTTGAGTATTTGCATAGTAAGGGTTTCGTAAGACCCAATGTTTCACCCTCGGTGGCCCAATTCGTGTTTTCCACAAAGGCATATGACAGTTTGAGGTTGTCCATGGATTACTAGGGACTAAATCACGTAACGATGAATAACAAGAATCTAGTTTCGAGGATTGACAACCTATTTGACCCGTTGAGAGGTTCATAGTTGTTCTCAAAGTTTGACCTTCGATCAGGTTATCACCAGTTACTATTATGAGATGATGAAATACCAAAGATGGAATTTAGATGCTAATTTGGTCACTATGAGTACTTAGTGATTGCTTTTGGCATGAAAAATGCCCCCACAATGTTAAAGGGACTAAAGAACTAGATCTTCCAAGCATATTTAGATTAGTTTGTAGTGGTCTTCATCGACAAAATCCTTGTGTACTCGGCATTAGAGGAGTATCACGTAAGACACATGCGGATGGTTATAAACATACTCCAAGAGAACCATCATTATGGGAAGCTCTCAAAGAGCCAGTTTTGGATTTAGGGGATACACTTTCTAGGAAATTTTCAAATTAGAAGATGGTATAGATCTGGACATAGCCAAGATGGATGTCGTTATAGCATGGGAGCCACCTCGGAGTGTGACGGAGGGGTAGAGCATCCATGGGTTGGAAGGATATTACTATAGATTCATTCCCGAATTCTCCTGAATATCAGAACCGATAACAACCATGAATAGGGAGGGACAAACCATCATGTGGACGGTGAAGTTCCAGTAATATTTCATGTTATTGAGATAGAGTTTGACGGGCTCCCTGATCATGAGATTACCGGGGGAGTGTGTCAGGTACGTAGTTTTCAGCAATCCGTCAGGGACTGGGCATGTATGTGTGCTAATGTAGAGATAGGTAGTGATTGCTTATGGTTCTTGGTATCTTAGCTCACATAATTAGAAATATGCGACCCACGATCTCCAGTTTGCAGTGGTTGTCTTCTCATTGAGGATGTGGTGACACTACCTTATGGGCGATCAGTTTATCATCTACTCTAACCACAAGATACTCAAGTACATATAATCACTGAAGGATATGAACATGAGACAAATGAATTGGCTATATTTCATCTAGGATTATGATTTTGAGATCATCTAAAATCTTGGGAAGGGGAACAAGGTTGCAGATTCTATTAGAAAAAGGTCGAGCTTGCAGATGTTGAGTGAGGTGATAGAGTAGTTAGAAATGATAGAGCTATCCTTCGTGGATAGCGAGGACACAACATACCTTCATTAGATGGTTTTCACCCTCCACTCTTATAATAACTTAGGGAGGTGCAGATTTTGGATGTCAACTATGATGTTTTATGTGCTTAGTTATCCAAATGACATGCTCCTGATAAATATTCGCAATGTAGGGAGCACATACTACTTTTCATAGGATTCATTTCGGTACCAGTGGAGTTGTGGGAGGAGGTCCTGAGGGAGTTTCATACACCCCCTTTGGCGGTACATCCGAGAGTGGTGAAGATGTAATAGGATATTTGACAATAGTTTTGGTTGTTAGGTTTGAATAATGTTGTAGTAGAGTTTGTTTCTTGATGCCTTATATGCCACCAGGTGAAGGATGATCACCAGGTTCTAGCAGGATTAGCTCACCCCTGGATGTTTCGAAGTGGATGTGGGATGGAATAAAGATGGAATTCATGATAGGTTTACCACGGATGTCTAAAGGGACTGATTCCATTTGGGTGATCATTGTCCGACTCACCAAGTTGGCCCACTTCCTATCTATCTGAAAGAAAAGCTCAGTTGGGAGCCTAGGATGCCTCTACATGTAGGATATAGTTCATCTTCATGGATTTCCATCGTCAATAGTCTTGTATTGATATGTTTTATTCACATCCTGGTTATGGATGGGATTACAGGAGGCTTTTGGGACTCAGCTATGCCTAAGCATGGGGTTTTATCCCCAGACATATATTCAGATGAAGGGGACCATCTTGGTTTTGTAGGATATGTTGTGGGCCTGTATCTTGGACTTTGGTCGCAGTTGGGAAAACTACCTACCACTGGTGAAGTTTTCATACAAAAAAAGCTACAACTCCACCATTGGTATGAATAATTTTGAGGCTTTATATGGTAGACCTTAATGGTCACCACTTTGTTGGACCATCCCCATAGAGTCAGCACTCATTGGTCTAGAGTTTGTGTGAGATACCACTAAGAAGGTTCAGATCATCTAGGAGTGAATGAAGACTACACAGAGATGGAATAAGTCTTATGATGACAGATGACAGAGACCTATGGAGTTCGAGGAGGGAGACCACATCATTCTTCGGGTCTCACCTTGATGAGGGTTGCATAGATTTATCTAGGATGGAAAGCTATCTCCAAGTTTCATTAGACCTTTCTAGATACTGCAAAGAGTTGGAGAGGTGGCCTTCTACATAGCTCTACTGCCAAAGTTGCATCGGGTACATGCTGTCTTTCACATGTCACAACTGTGGAGGTATGTGCATGACCCATCACACATCATTGACAGGGGCGAGCTACACATCGAGGATGGAGTGAACTTTTTCTAAGTACCTGGTGGAGATTTAGTATCGGCAATACAGGATCAATCGTGGGAAATAAATTCCCTTAGTGCGTGTCCGGTGGAATCACAGGAATCTTCAAGAGAGCATGTGGGAGCAGGTGGCTCAGATCGGTGCCTAGTACCCACATCTTTTTGAGTATCCTTTGTTTTGGCTTTCTGGAGATGCAAAGCCCCATGGTTGAGAGAATTTAATGTCTCTAATTTTATTTGTATTATTTTTTAAATATTATATGGAATTATTATGAGATCAGTCTTTCTGATGGCATGTGATTCCAAGGCCTAGACTGCCCGGAATAAATGATTGATGTAAATTAAACCTTTAAAAAGAGTAGGTCAGTGGTTTTCCTGAAAAAGTGGAATACCATTTAAGTAGGTTCCCAGATATGAAATCTGAGGGCACCGTTTCATTCAGATTAGCAACTTTAATTTATACAGGTCCTAAAACCGACCGGCATAGGTCAGCTATAAAAGTTAGTTTTTGGACGTTTAATAGAAATAAAATAAAATAAAATTTTATTTTATTTAAAAGTTTAGTTTTTTCGCAACAAAAAAATATCTCCCTTTTTAAATTCCTACTTATGGTAGGATTATAGAGATAGCCTTGTAACCCTATCGATTGATATGGAGACTCATGATGCTTTGGAGGACAACCCATTGCTGGACGATGAAGATGCATCTCGGATCTGACAAACCATTCCAACAAACACGACACAACGATTGTTCTTCATCCGCATCGAGGTAGGGATTGTTATTTCTATTATTTTTCCCTATTTTTGGATTAAATTTTGAACGCGGACCAATCCATGAATAGGTTGATCCACAGATTCGTACATTTTTGGGGGAGGGTTTTTATTGGGTTGATCTTGGGTAATTAATCCATGATAGTTTATAGTTTGATTCTTCTCCATTTGATCCTACTAATGGGAGCAGATCAATACTATGAAGAATGAATGCAGAGGTTCATTTCTAGTTTTTATTTTCAATTTGATTTTTTCATTCCCTCTTGCATTCTTCGTGTTCATTGTGGGGTGACAAACAGTGGATCATTGCACCTCTGTTTCGTGACGCAACGATCCCAAATTCTAAATCTAACTTTGTGGAGACCTAGCAGAGGTTCGACGATGATAGCAGTGAATGAATCGACACAGTTTGGTAATGATCGTTCTTTGATCATTCTTATCGAGGATGTTCAAAACCCATTTTTGGGGCCGATCAGTGGACGAAAACGTAATGAATCGACTTCTTGACATGAATGCAACCTATGCTTTGTAGTTTAATTTCAATTAGATGGCTAGATCGACGATTAGAGGATCACCAAGGTGCAGCAAAGAAGGTTCTCAATTCTTGAAACTTCTAGAATATATGACGTGTAATACTGAATATCACACCATGTGGTATCGGCGGAGGTAGCTAGGGTTTCAGGGGTATTACAGGTATCACACAACATGTGACTCCGGTCACACAGTGTGTTAAACCTTCCCTGAAGAACGACATGATTTCTGGGATGTACAAGGACACATGATAAACTACACGGCTTCGGAACATGACATGTTGACCCTACACAGCATGTAAAAGGCAATTATGTGGGACACGACATGTATCTCAAGGGATACACAGACACATGATGAAGCTGTGTATGGTCACACAACCGTATACACAGAGTTGAACCTAGTTACTTAAACAGGGCGTGTGATCTGTACTACACACCATGTACTGACATTCCTACATGACCAGCCTTGCGACATGAGCCGTTGTACACGGGTAGTACCTGGGGTCAGATGACACGGTGTGTAAAACTTCTACACGCCATGTAATTTTTAGTACATGGGTTTATATTCATGTCCACTGTATCTTGGACTTGTTTCAAACTTATTAGTGACACTTTTCAAGTTTCCCTGATGGTTATGTATCGTTTCCTACTACATGATTTTGATCCCTTCAGCAAGACTTTCTGAGATATAGTCAATTATCCCTCTGAGAGGCATGGAGCAAGATCCTCTATCCATTATTGACCCTAGGAGGAGTCAGGTATCGACCTGACCACTTCCAAAGTCTGCTGATCCTCTACCTAGCAGGTGAATTCCGGATGAGTTGTGGTATCCACCAAGGCACAGGTAGTGATCCTCATCTGTGTATCATGATGTTTCCCACTCAGAAGTGAGTTCTCCCATAATGAGTGTAACTACCTCTCGTGAACTTTCTTGACAGACAGTAATTCTTGGAAAGAAGTCCTCAGTAAGCTATCTATCTCGTGGAGTGAGTTATCCCAGACAAGTGCTTCGTGGAATCTTGGAACTGAATCACTATCGGGGTATGTTGTTCCATGACTTGTCCCTAGACTATGTGTTTGGGTTTTGATTATATCTTGAAATTTTCTATTTCTCTTGCTATATGTTTAGTAAACATATTTTGCAGAGCTGACTGTGCCTTTACTTTGGGAATTAATTTTTTGTTTTCGGGGTCCTCTATTGAGTATTGTTATACTCAACCCTACACGGTCTTTTCCCACACATGTCATGTCTTGTGCAGATGAGCATCATTTTGGAAAAGTCCAGGGCCGACCAGGACAAGATCGGGATTTCTAAGTTCCCTACATGCCAATGTGATTCTACAACTATGAGTAGCAGTCCCAGTACCACTTTGTGTTTACAGGTTGGACATTGTAGTATTAAGACTCTTGTTTTTGGTGGGCTTGTATTCTGGCCTCATTTACTTTTAATACTTTACTTTCATCATACTCTGTTGGTTGGGTTTAGTTGTATGCATGCATTATGTTCCCCAGTGGTTTTTACATTTCTGTATTTTGGGCATGGAGATGTGTGCATTTGTACAGGTACATAGTTAATGTCTCCCATGTTAGTAATATTCATACTTAGTGCTAGTCACCAGACTATAGCCTATTGGAGGCGAGTTTGGGGAGTCATGGAACAAGCCCCACTAGGATGGTCGTGACACTACCTCCGGGTTTTTATAAATTTTCAAGGTGACAAAATTACAAAATTAATAAAAAATAATATTATAAAATTTATGAATAATTGGATTTTATCTTCTTTATTAAATTTATATCCAAGTTTTAATGTAAATAAATTGAAATATTATTTGAATTAGTATTTGTTTAAAATATGCAAGGATAATTTAATATTTGTGGGAATATCAAGTAATGTAAATTTCATAAGTATCATCAAGTAATATACATATTTCATTATAGGAAGGTGATAATAATAAAAATGATATTTTTGTCTCAGTATAGGGGTCATAATATTTTTTATACATTGTTTTATTTTTTATAGGATGGGGGGAAATTTTGGGTAACTGCGAGACACAATATATATTGATGATAAGAAACCTTCATTATTTACTATTTATTACTTTTTTTTCTCTTCTTGTCTCTCCCACATTCTATAGATAGGGGCTTGGGATCTAGGAGTTTGGATAGTGATCTCAGCTATGCATCATAATAAAAGTTATGTGGTGATCATCAGAGAATTTAATTATTCATCAAATCACTATGCTATAATCCAAATTTTGAGGATCAACACTCCCACATTTTATTGATGTGTGTGTGGATGATCTTGAAGAAATCAACATCAGATTCATCCAGTAGCGATCGACAATGATTAGAATAAATTTTTGATGAAATTATATCAAACCAAGTATATTTTTTGTTATTATTTTATGTTTAATTTCCATCACATGTGATCCTCTGGAAGTAATTAGACAACATTTTCAGACAATGTCAATTTCATGGAGATTGTCGGGGAAAATTTTAAAAAACCCATTTGGGTCCACTATTGCATTCCATATACCTCCAATCAATTATAAGATACAATTTATGTTATAAATTATGTATTTATGGAGTACAATTATTGATCTTATAATATTATTTGATCTTTTAAATTCTATGTCTATCATTTTTTTAACTAAAGTAAAACATTACATTTAAAATTTATATTTTTATTCTTTTCTTGGGATCAAGAATTTTTAATTAGATATGTGGTTTTGGATTCATTTAAAATGCTAATAAATTTTATTTTTTTATAATAAATCAAATTATGACATTTATATCAGTAATTATAAAAATATTACCTTTTAAAAATGATATAATTAAAAAAACCTTATCTGACAACCTGTTTATACATAATTTTATTAATTTATTTCAAAAAATAATTTTCAAATATTCAGACATTTTAAATGATAAAATTTCATAAAAATTTTATATCAAATTCATTGTATTATGTAATAATGTAAATTTTATTTTGAGATATTATAATTATATACTAATGATAAAATTTATTTACAAGGATAATAGATAAAAATTGTAAAAGGTATATTATTAAATGGAAGATGACAAGACATTTAAAAAAATATTACAAATTGATGGATGATGATTGGATCAAATAAAACTCACACATTTCCACAGTTTTTTGTTTTTATTTACATGAAGAAGTAATAGTGAAATAACATTATTGAATTTCATTGGGTATTTCCAAATCTTGTAACGCCCCAACCCCAGTTACCCAGAGTAAGTGCATTAATTTAATACATTGGTATAATTACAAGGAATCAAGTCCTGAAGTACTGATCTGTTTAGAAGTCTTGGAAAATAGATTACATATATGAACATTACATTACACTTTCTAACATACTACATAACATAAATAATACTTTGAGAATTCCATTGTTCCCTTAGCTTAACCCTATATCCTAATCATAAAACACTTATTGGGATCTTGGGAAAAATAAAACATAGAAAGGGACGAGCTCAGATGCTCAGAAAGGGTAAATAATTTAGCAAAAGATATAAAATTTTAAGGCAAGATGTGAAAAAAAACAACAACCTTTTTAAACATAAACATGAACATAATATGGTAAAAAATAAATCAAACATTACCATATAAACATGCACATGGATATTCTACTAATCAAATACTCACATGTAATAACTAATTTCATAATGAGGGAATACATAATACCGAACCTTAATTTTTGTGTGAAGGCCTCGTTCCAAGTCCTAAGGGTTAACTATAACCGAAATCCAACCCGGAGAGCCTCTGTAACCGGACACGAACCCGGAGTGCCTCTAATAACTGACCACAAACCCGGAGTGCCTCTAATAGCCGGACACCAACCCAGAGTTCCTCTAATAACCAGAAACCAACCTGGAGTGCCTCTAATAACCGGACACCAACCCGGAGGTCTTACTTTTACCGGTCCCCAACCCAGAACATACTAGTCCAACACATTCATCTAAAAAATGTTGTTATATATTATAAACTTTTGTATTAAAACTAACTTACAAAATGCCAATACTTTAACCATAAACCATGAATGACATAAAAATAACTCATCCACAGCGAAACATATCAAAAAACCTTCAATACAATATGTATGTTTTGTATCATAATACATCAACTTCAAATAATCTTAAAATCCATCAGAGGATGTTGACATAGATGAAATAAAAACTATTTTAGAGAAATATGTGTTTTTGAATTCCTTTGAAAATCATATAATTATATAGAAAAATCATTATTTTGAAAACATCCTTATAATCTTGTAAGGGAAGGTTCAAAGGTGTAATAACGGTAGAGCATAACTGCACCCGCCATATATGTTAAAAAAATATTACCTTAATTTTATCGAAAAGGTTATAAAGTAACTTGTTTGGAAAATGACGGAAATATTCCATTCAAAACATTGTATAAAAAGTCAAACAAGGGTACAAATGACTTTAACACACTGTCTAGTAAATAGTAAAAATGTTTTGAAATAAATTATTAAGAAACCCGGATGTGGATGATAAATATTTCCCATTAGATAATTACGAATAAACAACCTCGGATAATAAAGATATTGTGAAATTAACCCTTACCTCATTGTAATCAATTGAGTCGTATGAACAATAGTCAATAAACACCAAATGAATCATATAATATCATGAATATAAAAAGGATCATGATAATAAATATCAAATGATAGTACACAATACACCATATGCAATAAATAAATGCTGAACAATGGAAATTTCATGGAACTAAAAATGATATAAGAAACCCCTTACCTTGAACTTTCCTTTAGTCGAGGGTATGTTTAACCTCATCTTCTTCGAGTTCTTCCTTTTGATTTGATCAAAAGGGATCTTTAGGATAGCTTTCTTATCAAACTATGGCCTCTAGGTTTAATTGAGGGAATTTGAGAGAATATTTGAGTAGGGGTTGGCCGATCCAAAAGGCTTTGAAGGTGAGAATAATTGGTAAGAAGTGGTGTCCGTTTATAAGGGGGAGGAGGGGCGCTTTTGAAAAAACATAAGTTATTAATTTATCATAAATTCAGATTCCATTTCTAATGCCTCCAAAGTGGATTATTCAAAGTATAAGGTGGGTATGGGTCGAACTCCTTTCAACCAATAGATTTTAGATAGGTTTGGGTCATTATATTATCCTCATCTTTTAGTTTTAACTCTTAGTTAATTAGTTTGACATTTACCAAGTCACTTTGTATTTTTATATTATATAGTTAATAAACATACTATATACATACAAGAGACCCCCAAGTGGTCCATTAATGATACATCTATCATGATATATGTCCTCTGGGATAACCATAGATTTTTATAAATATAATATCAATAAATAATATAATCTTTGTTTCAAAAACTCATTTATGTTAATTTTGACACTATTTAATAATTGATTTTTGATAAAGTCTTAAAGTATTTATTAATTAAAATAATATTCAATTAATCAATCCTAACATGTAATATTAACCAATAAAATTCATGGATGGAATCAAAACTTTCAAATTATATTTATTATAAATTTTATAATACCAATTATTGATTATTTCATTAATAAGGAAAATATTGTATCATTATTGTGTCATAATTAAACTTAATTATTAATTTTTTAAAAATTATAAATAAAATACCATTACTTAGTAAATATTTTTTTATTTCTAATAAATATTTATAGTCAAAAATAGAACATTTATAACCCTACGTAAAAATTATTTTTCTAAAAGATATATGTTTATGTCATTTTTGTATTTACTTTAACTTAATCAATATAAAGTGTCATTATCACTTACAAGGGGCTACATGGAGTCCCAAAATCAACCCAAAGATGCCCATTGTTGGTAATGTATCATCCAATAGGGTTAGGACACGTTTTAGAGTAATTTATTATTATTATAATATTATTTTTTACCCTTATTTACCAAATTTACCCTTTAACCGTGGTAAATAAAATATTTACCGAAGTAATTATTCAAAATGTCTAAAAATATGAGTTACCTATTTAAAAAATATGGACCTACTGATTATAAATATGGAATAAAGTTATCTAAATTCATAACACATAAGTGGAAGAAATTAATTTAAAATTAATACCTGTTGTCGAAACAAAAATGTTGTTTTTAACAAATAATTACTATCATAAGATTGACACTTTCTTATATCTATTTTAAATATGAAATTATGTCCAATGACCAACATTGGATTAAATGGTAAAATTATAATCTTATTATACTTTAAAATCACTCGAATTCATAATTTATTAGTATTATTTATTTCAATTAAATATGTTTTTTTAATTAAAATTTTGTAATTTTCACTATTCATCAAAATGTGATAGTTTTTAGAAAAGTACCAAAATTTAACCCTAAGATAATTAAAATATTACAAATACAAAAATTAAGTATATTTTACCAAATCCAAAACATTAAAGTTTCATTTATTAATTTAAAATTAATTCCCACCGTCAAAACCAAAAGATGTATTTTTAGGAAATAATAACTATCAAAAGTATGACACTTTTTTATGTCCAATATCAAAGTGAAATTACATACAATGACCATAATGGGATTAAATGGTAATAATATATTCTATTTATACTTTCAAACCATTAAAATTTATAATTTAACAATATAAATAATTTCGATTACAAAAGTTGTTTTCACTTAAAATATAGTATTTTTCACTATTCACCCAAATATGAAAGTTATCAGAAAAACACCAAAACATTATTCAAACTAAATTATTATGTCCCGAATATAAGGAATAAGTTCATTCTGTTAAATATAATATATAAAAGTTTCAAATATTCGATTTAAAAAGGCTTCACCATTAAAAGGTGGTAAAATTGCATTTTTTTTAAAAATACTTCTTTTATCTGAAAAAATTTATTTGTTCTTAAATTATGTCTTCGAAACTCGTAATATGGATTAAAAAATTATAAAGATAATATAAAATTTAAAATCCAGTTAATACTATTCATAACCGCTTTTGAACGGCATGTTTGGTAAGTCATGGTGCGCTTGAACTCAGTGTTGCATACAAAACACGCTATTGTATTATTAAGTGTACTGTGGAAGGTTGGGGTGTTACATTATCATGTATTTCAATAAATTGCATGCTCGCAATTTGAAATTATTTGTCAAAAATAAAAGGCTGAAAATAGAAAATACCTTTATGAAACCCCACATCGGAAGTTAGGTTAATAAAATTTAGTCTTAATAAGGGGAAAAGGTAAATGAAAGGGTCACCACCAAATTATGATCTCGATTAGGAGAACATTGGTGGAAATTAGAGACATATAATTGGAGGAAAAATGTAAATATTTATAGGTATATATTGAGGTAATCAATCACAAACAATTGTAAAATTGAGGGCCTTAAATTCATTAGTCTATGATGATTTAAAATACAATCAGTTCAAAAAAACATATGGTATTAGGATAACACAATTTTTTTAATGTCCCTTTAATACAGTATAAGAATTAATTTATTCAATTAATAAGTGAAGAAGAAAAATATATACTTGAAAAGTAGATTCTCAACCTTTAATTAAGTTCTACCTCATACTCATCTTTCACTCTAAAAGGTAATAGAACTTAAAAATAATATTCTATTAATCCTATTAGTATAGGGTTGAAAAAAATGAATTTATAATTCATCTATAAGAATCATTAAAAAACTAAATTATTCAATCCAGGACATCATGTGGGTCAGTGGTAGGTGATACACCCTTATCGCCCTTCGGTTGTGGGTTCAAGTCTCTTGGCCTTGCCCGATGTGACGGGTTGCCGCCTGACCTCCGGGTTGTCCTTTTTATGGAAATCCAAAAATAATCTCAAACTAGACTTATCCAAAATACTTCTGTCCAAACTCACAGTCCAAAATTTATAAGGTAGGTAAACATAATGAAGATCCTTTTTTCTACGTAATAGCATGTGAACACCTTCATCATGTATTATTTTAAAACACTGAAACATCCTCAAATATCATTAAACCTTATTGATTACATTCAAGATCCCTTATTACTTATAGAATTCTAGATATACTCCTTCTATCCAAATTTTTTTTTAACTCCAATTATGGAATATACAAATCATTAATCATTTTCAAGGTAGTAATGGATATCCAATATAATTTATCAAAACAAATCATGTATTATTCCAAAATCACTACCTTGGTATCAGAACCATATTAAGGTTTATCTTTCTCTCAACCATATATCTTCCAAAAATTTAACCTTCTATTGAGTCACTTTTCTTTGTTCCACACAATCTCAAGTCCTTAATGAAATAGTACTGCAATACAATCCTTATATACTCCATAATTATTATAACTAGTATATTGTTAATAAAACACTCAAATGACATAATTCTCTAATAACAACATTAGAACTCAAATCATTCCTCCTCATCTTCGGTAGCATCATAACATGATTATTATCCAATAACATCATTTGGGGAATACTCTGATGATTTAGACATTGGTTTGCGCAGTGTCCCAACTCCATGCAAATGTTGCATTGTACATTTGAAACCTTTTTCATACCCTTGCAATTACATACATGGTGTCCTTTTTCTCTACACTTATAACAAAATCCCATTCCTTTCAGGCAAGTTCCAGGGTGTTTCTTCCCACAGTTATCACATATAGTAAAATTCTTCTTTACCTTCTTCCCTTTATTTTTCCTTCTCTCTACTATCCTTTCCTTCTATGGCCTCCATTCAAAGCAATAGGACTCTGAAAATTCATTACTTATCTTATCAACAAATGATATTATTTCTATATATGATGATAATACAATGGATAATATTTCCCTTCTAAATTTTGTCTTAATACCATGGATGATACGATCCTTCTTACTCTTTGGATCATGTGTATTGCTGGAGTTATCATTCCTTATACTAGGCGCCATTTCAAAACAATGGCATACAGTAGATTAGTTTATGAATAGAAATACATAATCCCAAACTTGTATAAACACTTAACATAAATTAAACAGTTTATGGATATAATCCATAAAGATAAAAATGTTTTCTTTGATTAATTATATACTCATAAACCCATCATAATGGTTTTTAAAGAAAATGAGAATTATCCTAAGAATATCCCCTGGGAGTGCCGTAACCAAGAGTGCAGCAAGTCCAGTTTTCGTGCACCAGTTCTCGTTCAAGTCTAGCTCAAAACAATGTTTTTGGGTTTTACCCCTAGGTACATCTGTGCCACAGCCAACTCCACCTTCTTGTATCCAGACAAGGATGTATTGCTTGGAAAACACACAAAATCTCTACAATACCAAAATTATAGGAAATTATTTTGTACTAATCCTCAATTTTTATCTTAGGTCTATGTGATCTAATGAGAGTTTATCTAAATCTAGCTTCCAAGGTTATTACTAAACTTCATCTGATACCAATTGTAACGCTTCGACCTCAGTTACCCAGAGTCGGTGCATTATTTTAATACATTGGTATAATTACAAGGAATTAATTCCTGAAGGACCAATTAGTTTAGAAGTCTTGTAAAATATATTACATAGATGAAAATTACATTACACTTTCTAACATAAAACACAGAATAAATAATCCTTTGAGAACACCAATGTTCCCTTAGCTTAACCCTGCATCTTAATCATAAAACACTTCTTGGGATCCTGGGAAAAATAAAACCTAGAAAGGGGTGAGCACAGATGCTCAGTAAGGGTAAATAATTTATCGGAAACTATAAACTTTTAAGGAATGGTGTGTAATAAAAACAACATTGTTTTTAAACATAAACTTGAACATAATATGGTTAAAAATAAATCAAACATTACCATATAAACATGCACATGGATATTCTTCTAATAAAATAATCACATGTAATAACTAATTTCATAATGAGGGAATGTATAATGATGATCTTTAATTTCTTTGTCAAGGTCTGATGAAAAGATATAATGGATAACTGTAACTGGAACCCAACCTTGAGAGCCTCTATAACCGGACTCTAAACCAGAGTGCCTCTAATTACCGGACACTAACCAAGAGTGCCTCTAATAACCAGACACCCACCCAGAGTGCCTCTAATAACCGGACACCAACCCAGAGTGCCTCTAATAACCGGACACCAACCCGGAGGGCTTACTTTTACCGGTCACCAACCCGGAACATACTAGTCCAACACATTCATCTTAAAAAAGATTGATATATAACATAAACTTTCATATTAAAACAAACTTACGAAATTCTAATACTTTAACCATAAACCACGAATGACATAAGAATAACTCATCCACAGTAAAACATATCACAAAACCTTCAATACAATATGGTTTTTGTATCATAATAAATCAACTTCAAATAAGCTTAAAATCTATCAAAAAATGTAGAAAAAGTTGAAATCAAAACAATTTGGGAGAAATATGGTTTTTTTAATTCATTTAGAAATCATATAATTATATAGAAAACCATTATTTTGAAAACATCCTTATAGGCTTGTAATGGAAGATTCAAAGGTGTAATAACGGCAGAAAATATCTTCACCTGCCGAATTAGTTAAAAAAACATTCTTACCTTAATTTTGTCGAAAAGGTTATAATGTACTTTGTTTGGAAAATGATGGAAATATTATTTTCAAAACATTTTATAAAATGTCAAGCAAGGGTGAAAATGACTTTAACCCACTATCTAGTAAATAGTATAAATGTTTTGAAATACAAATTTAAGAAACATGGATGTGGATGATAAATATGTCCCAGTATATAATTACGAATAAACAACCTCGGATAATAAAGATATTTTTAAATTAACCCTTACCACGTTGTAATCAATCGAGTCATATGAACAATAGTCAATAAACACCAAATGAATCATATAATATCATGAATATAAAGAGGATCATGATAATAAATATCAAATGGAAATACACAATACACCACATGAAAAAAATAAGTGGTGAACAATGGAAATCTCATGGAATTAAAAGTGAGATAAGAAACCTCTTACCTTAAACTTTCTGTTAGTCGATGGTATGTTTAACCTCCTCTTCTTCGGGTTCTTCCTTTTGATTTGATCAAAACGTATCCTTAGGTTAGCTTTCTGATCAAACTAAGGCCTCTAGGTTGAATTGAGGGAAGTTGAGAGAATAGTTGGGAAGGGGTTGGTAGAACAAAAAGGCTTTGAAGGTGAGGAAGAATTGGGTAGAAGTGGTGTCCTTTTATAAGGGGGAGGAGGGGCTCTTTAGAAAAAACTTAAGGTATTATTCTATAATAAAATCATATTCCATTTCTAATGTATCAAAAGTGGATTATTAAAAGTCTAAGGTTGGTATGGGTCGAAATACTTTCAACCAACAGATTTTAGACAGGTTTGGGTGATTATATTAACCTTATCTTTTAGTCTTAACTCTTAATTAATTAGTTTTACATTTACCATATCACATTATATTTTTATATTATATAGTTCATAAACATACTATATGCATACAAGAGACCCCCAAGAGGTCCATTAATGACACACCTATCATGATATAAGTCCTTTTTCCAAACCTTTTATTTTAATGAATATAATATCAATTAATAATATAATATTTGTTTTAAAAACTCATTTATGTCAATTTTGACACTATATAATAATTGATTTTTGTTAAAGTCATAACAATTTAATTATTCGAATGAAATTCATTTATGAAATCCAAACATGTAATATTAACCAATAAAATTCGTTTATGGAATCAAAACGTTCAAATTATATTTATTGTAACATTTAGAATACCAATTATTTTATTATTTCATTAATAAATAAAATAATGCATCATTATTGTATCATAAATAAGTTTTATTTTTAAATGATTAAAAATTATAAATAAAATACAATTATATAAGAAATATTTTTATCTTCATAATAAATCTTTATAATAGAAATTATAACATGTATAACCTTATGAATTTTTTTTTCTAAAAGATATATGCTTATGTCATTTTTGTATTTACATTAACTTAATTAATATAAAGTGTCATTATCACTTAAAAGTGGCTCCATGGGGTCTCCAAATCGACCCAAAAATTCCCATGGTCGGACATGTATCAACCAATAGGGTTAGGACATGGTTTAGGGTAATTTAGTATTATTATAATATTATTTTTTACCCTTATTTACCGGATTTACCCTTTAACTGTGTTAAATAAAATATTTACCGAAGTAATTTTTCAAAATGATTAAAATTAAGAGTTAAATATTGATACAATTTGGACCTACTGATTATAAATATGAAATCAAATTTTCTAAATTCATAAAATAGATGTGACAGAAATTAATTTAAAAATAATACCCTTCATCGAAATAAAAAGTGTGTTTTTAACAAATAATTACTATCATAAGATTGACACTTTCTTATGTCTAGTTTAAATATAAAATTATTTCCAATGAAAAAAATTGGATTAAATGGTAAAATTATAATCTAATTATTCTTTAAAATCACTTAAATTCATAATTTATCAGTATTAATTTTTTCGATTTAAAAAGTTGTTTTTAATTAAAATTTTGTAATTTTCACTATTTATCAAAATATGAAAGTTATCAGAAAAGTACCAAAATTTCACCCGAAGATAATTTTGATATTACAAATCCAAAAATTAGGTCTATTTTAGAAAATTCAAAACATTAAAGTTTCATTTATTAATTTGAAATTAATTCCCACTATCAAAACCAAAAGGCATATTTTTAAGAAATAATAACTATCAAAAGTTTGATACTTGTTTATGTGAAATATCAAAGTGAAATTACTTAAAATGACCATAATTGAATTAAATGGTAAAAAAATAATCTATTTATACTTTCAAACCATTAAAATTTATAATTTAACAATATAAATTATTTTGATTAAAAATGTTTTTTTCAGTTAGAATATAGTATTTTTCACTAGTCACCCAAATATGGAAGTTATAAAAAAACACCAAAACATTATTGAAACTAAATTCTTATGTCCCAATTCTAATTAATAAGTTCATATTGTCAAATTTAATATATAAATGTTTCAAATATTATCTTTAAAAGGATTCTCTATTAAAAGGCGGTAATTTTTTTTTAAATACTACCTTTATCTGGAAAAATGAATTTGTTTTTAAATTATGTCTTAGAAACACATAATATGGATTTTAAAATTATAAGGATAATATAAAATATAAAATTCAGTTAATATTATTCATAACCTCTTTTGAACGGCTAGTTTGGAAAGTTGTGGTGCACTTGAACTCAGTGTTGCTTACAACACACGCTATTGTATTATTCAAAGAGAAGTGTAACGTGGAAGCTTGGGGTGTTAAAAAACAAGACTTATCTTAACAAATAAAAGGGTATCACCTCCGACCGTTCAATATACACAGCTTCATTAAAATATTTTCTCAAATGACTACTATATTTCCCCTACTAAAACCCTCTCCCATTTTAATATGATTTTTTCACCTTTATTTTTCATAATACCTTTATTTCCAAGTATATTTTCCTAAAAAAACTGAAGCATCCAACATTAGTATTTCTTTCTATCATTTGGACCCGATCAATTCATGAGATGAATCTTATCATTGTTTTTTAAAGATAGTGAAAAAAACCTATTGAAATGGGAAGAATGGGAATTAAAAATCATCGGTTATTGAATGAGAACATAATTAAAATATTCACTCAGAATGTTATGACACCAAATGATCTATATTTATAATTTATCTAAAACATATTTTGGAGTTGTTTATGGTTATTCAATGTTCATCCAATCCTCATTTTTTTCCTCAATTAGGCATGATTATCGTGATCTTATAAAGCCTTTCAAATGCTTAGTATTCAATGATTATCTTCTTAATTTATAGAAGAATGTTTGGTTATCAAATTAAGTAGATGAGAAAGTGGATACTCCTCCATTAATGAATGATCATTCTGTCATGAACCCTGTCAGGCCTCCATCTGATCTGGTGCCCAAATTGGTCTACGGCATGAACTTTGGGCCGTTCTCAATCCCCACGGGCTGGCATAAGTGCCCTGGGTATCAAAAATATAACTTGGTAATGATTTCCCCAAATAGATAAATATAAAAAAAACACCAATAAATAAAATTTAAAACAAAAAACAAATAGATAACCAAACATACACTTTAACTATGTTCAAATTTAATGTTTACACAATAAAATAAAATCCTGAAAAAGAAACTAGAACAAAAAAACCAAATCTCAAACTCAAAACTCTATATGTCATGATGAGTCACATCCCCAAGCCACCACCACCATCCTGCACTAGAAAACTAGTACAACTCAGACCATTGTAGCTAAGATTAACACCTCGACCTGGAATACAAAATAAAACGAATTTACAAACACACAATGTTGTATGTATGGTGTGAGCCAAAATCCCAATAAGATGCCACTGAGAAATGGTTCCACACATAATTATTAAAAGACAAACACATTTTCAATTTAACAGAAGAATAATAAATAACTTCTCAAGAAATTTATTAATTAAAATCGTTTTAAGGAAAATGACATTAAAGAAAATAACATAAATTAAGACACACACACACACAAATTCATGGAAACCCCAACATCACCCCATGTGCTAGTAGTGAGCGCAAAGAAAAAATATCACAACACATGGGAGATGCCCAAAAGTTACTAGCGAGTAATGTGACCCTAGAACACTGTGTCTTAGTGAACAATGCTATAGGAACACAATAATATATATTCTGGTGCATGAGCCACTAGTATGGAAACACATCCATAACCTAGTTGTCTCCAAACACCATCCACTGGTTAGTTAGTGTTGTAATCATCCAACCAAAATGGTGAAACCGTTCCAATGCCACTTCGGTATCACTAGTACACTAGATCATCTCATCCCACCTAGTACCTAGGCCTACCATTTGTGCTTAACATGTTTGAAATTCATCTCACATGTCATATTCAAATAGACAAACAAATAAAGTAACTATATTTTCCCAATACCATCACTTGAACACACAAATTCAATTTCTTTTAAATGAAATGATGTTCGTACACCATGAATAATTACACCACTCAATTAAAACAATTTTTCATCCTTAACAAATATTTAATAAGTCATGTGTGATTTTATTAAAAAAAATTTGAAGATAAGAACATTACATTTCACACAAAACCAACCCAACACTCTTTCATATCCAAAAAAACACAACACCACATCAATAGCTCAATCTATACCACTTACATCAATTAAAGAAACCATTTGAGTAATTTAAAACAAACGTTAACAAACAACACAATAATGTTTTCACTAAAGATACTTTCAGTTTCATTTAAAACACCACATTATAACCAAACAAATAGTGTAATCTTATCAAAACATGATCTTCCCCATTAATATCATTTAATAAAAAAACACAAATTATAAAAAAAAGGACCAAAGAAGCACCACATGGTCTTACATCAAAAACACACCCAAATCCCATTTTCAGAATCAAACACACACTAACATCATACTAATATATAATATGATTACATTGTATGATCTAATAAGCCATGTCCACAATTTTTAAAACACTCATAACCATCTCAACATGGGATTTCATAGAAAATAACACTCACATCTCATAAACACATTACTAATAAATCAATGCATATGAGATCACAATAAAAAAAATTGAACCATGAAAATCTAAATAAAAATTAGTCTAAATTAATTAAACATGTAGATTAATTCATCAAACAATAATTATAAGAGGAACAACCTACTTGGAATGTGGAGTAAATTTCAAGATCTTTGTTTGCAGAATCCATCGTACTCCCACTACACCTTATACCACACCAATATCAACTAAGAACATGGTTTCGAACCGAAAACATCAAAAATAAACTAGAAACCACACTAAATCATAATAAAATATCCCCCCCAATGGAATAAACAACTAATTGCAGTGAAAAACACCTACATCGAGGATGTGAGAGGCTAGACAAGTGAGGCGAGGGTTGACGAGGTGTGGCATGCCAGAAATCAAAGGTAGTTCATGGTTGCGCGAAGGGGAAAAAGGTAGTGATGCGACTATGTGGTGTGAGGAGGCTAAGGAGAGGTCGTGAATGCGGGTGCGGAGGTTGGAGAGGTGGCACCAGATGGGATCAGGAGGGCCCGAATTGAGGAGTTAAAGGGGGAGGTTCTGTACATAGGTATCTGGATGGAAGGAGGAGGGAGTGCAACTATTTGGGGAACCGTAGGATGCCAGTGGGGCAATGTTGGATGGGTGCAGGAGGGGTGGTTCGACACCAGTTGGAGAGTGAAAGGGGATGTGTGGCTCACAATTAAAGGAGAGGGGGGAGAGAGTGTCTTTGGGGGGGTGGGTTTGCTGCATGATTGAACCAAGAGAGGGGGGAGTTAAAGAGTTGAACAAGAATAAAAAAAGAGAAATTAAAAGAAATTAAAAGAATGAAGGAAAAAAAGAAAATAAAATGAAATAAAACCTTAAAAAAATTCCCAACCAATCTAAATTAAAAATATATATATAAAAAATTAATGATAATGATAATAATTATATGTTATGAATTTTAAAAATATGAAAACAATTTTAATTATAAAATCCTCTATAAATAACTTATGAAAATAATAATAATAATAATATTATTATTATTATAAAAATAATAATAATTTTTAAAACAACACAAAAAATAGTATTTTTATATTATTGAACACAGGTTATTAATAATAACCAAATTAAAATATTAACTTGAATAATTATATTGCTAATAATAAAAATAAAATAATAAAACCTTCCCAAATAATACTATCACAATTAACTGAGGTTGGACATCATGAACGATTGGATGCATGGTCGTGCGTACGATCGTACACTTGTATAAGAACCCAATTTCATTAAAAATCAAAACAGTTCAGATCCTAGATGAAAATTAAGACCCAAAATAATTGAAATAAAATTATGCATTTGTCAGGGTGTGAAAATTATCACCACCATGACACTTTCTACCACCAGAAATTCCCAAAAATCTTGTCCATCTCAGGATTTCAGTTATGTCTTCAAATATTTCTATAACAAAAAACACAATCCCACAAAGGGCGAGCATTCAAAACACCCATGACCTAAAACTTCAAGGATCTCAAAACTAGAATCCCCACGAAAAATATCCAACAGTAAGGAATTCACCTCCAAAAACATCTACAACATGAAACACCCTAACCCCTAACATATGGATCACCAGGACCGCTCGAGATCTGTAATAACACTCTTCATGTTTCCCATTACCTATGATAACCAGTCACCATGGTCAGAAAGGTGCGGAGTAGAATTAAGGGGTTACCCCACACAAAGCACACTTTAAAGAGAGAGTTTTACACAATTCCATCCTATGGTGGTCTCCCCACCATATTAGGATTCTTTTCAAACATTGGTTCTCCAAACCAAAATGAATCACAAACCCTGAAAACCTCTAATACTGGATTGACCTTCTATGTTCCCTATGTTTATCCAAACCAACACAAGAGAGGATGTCGGTGAGGCCCACAGTGGGTCTCCCCACCATTTTAGTACCTTCCTAACACCACGACACACGTGTGGGGTTTCCCTATTTACATTAAGCAATAGGGATTGAACTCTTCATTACAAACCCACCAACATGGGCCAACCTACATAGATGATTCTTACACTCACCAAAACTCTGCCTCATGAGATGATTTTATTATAAAAAAACCCCCTAACCTAATGGAAATCTGGATATGCACGTGTCAATCCCTCGTGACATGAGTATCTCCAAAAGGAGTACAATCTCGATCTATAACTGACCGCAAGAAGGTTCATAGAGCACACTAGCTGGCTTTACAATAATACAGATTCTCCGAACTTATTTAAAGCCCATGAGGAACTACCATAAACTAATATAATATCTAGGAGACAAGGGATTCATTCCCCTTACAAAAAAAAAAGAAACATTCTGAGAAGATACAAAAATAGTAAAATTTATGCCTTCCCAATCTTGTCACTGTGGACATAAGTTGGTCCAAACCCATCCCACATCTGATGAGTTTTGACTGCATCAAAGCTACACCCTAAGACCTATAGATGGGGCCCTGATGTCTAAAGCATCTACTAGATCACAGTCATATGTTGTCCACCTTTGACTAGAACTTCCTCAACTGGAAAAGACACCTGTATACTTCTCCTTGGGTCCCAAGAGACCACTCCGTCAACATACTAACTGAGAGTTACAACAAATGACATAGAGTGCCAGACTGAACACACTAGAGATAAGAGATTGTGTGGTCTGTCAAACGTACGACACAACTAACAAAGGAACACTCCAAGAATAAAACCTTTTGGTTCACACTCATCATCGGATGAGGAATCTACACATACCACAATATTAACTAGACCAACAACTTTCATGAGATTTAAACTAATTATTCCACACAACATCTAGGGAACACGAAACTAGATCATCAAAAAGGTCAAAAAACCTCCTTTTACACCTGTTGATTGGTAGATCACCTAAAAATCTACCACATTACCTCAGCTTAACTTCCATAGGTACAATCGAAGAATGAGGCTAGTATTGAGGATCGTTCATGACATCCTCATTTGCAACAGAAACAGAACGATCACCATTTGATAGTGCAGTCTTACTCCCCAAAAAGTAACCTAGAAAAATAACGCTTATGAAATATTTGGAGATCCTTAAAAAATAGAGAAACTCATATCATTCTGAAAGAATTAAATAGTATCTAACTGACCTTGATGTCCACAAATAGTCGACACCACCGAGCAGAACCTAGCTCTGCCAATCCACTAGGAGTCTGGGCTAAGCCATGAACTATGAGACTTTCTTGAAACCCATGGGATGTTTCTAATAGCATATCCCAATCAAGAAACATAGAACAACCTCCCACAAATACAAACACATTAGAAAAAACCATCCACATACCAGACACAAATTCAATAATTCTAATTTAAAACATCACCAAATCCTTAAAGAAAATACCCTCTTGAAAAGCCTAGTACTTCACAACAAAACCCAAAAGATCTTTTGAAAAAGACGTCTTCACTCTGAACTCAAAGTCATTTTCGAATTACAAAACCATTTAAACACAAAACGCATTTTAGAGAAAAACCCACTTTTTAGGAAACAGGAAGCAACCTTAGAAATCAATCAATCACCACTAGTATTCTATGATGCCTCTAAAATATGCATTTTTGTGCCACTCATTCACCCATCCACATTAACCACCAATAGTCTATTAATCACATCCACATGCACATGCATGCACCAATAGGAATAACACTATACAAAACAAGGTTCTTCCATTTTGCAAAATAAAACATTCCAAATATATGAAAATACCTTTTTCCAGAACCATTTCAATAATTCAAGGAAAATTTTCAAAGTGCTTCCCATTTTCAAAATAACCCACTTTGATTTCAAATAACCCAAGATGTTCTTTCATAAATTCTACTTTGATAAATCAAATGCCAAATTACAAAAACATGTTCCAAGAAAAATGCACCCCAAAAATCAATCCAAACACACACCAAAATAAAATTAAGTGACCCCAAAGTCTACTTTCCTTAAAAAAACACTTTCGTGCAAACACAATATTGTAGCAAGACTTCGCAAACACTAAAACACTTAGAATGTGAACTAGTGGTTGTTCCAAACCCGACTACATGGTTTATAAAACCATGCCCTAGGCAAGTGCCAACCACTAGGAGTGTTGAACCGTACTCTCGGGCATCACATGGGCCGCTACTCCATTTGAGACCACACGTATTATCGCTTTACTCCTACTATCATCTTCCATCCACACAGACCGAAGCCAAAAATTTGAATCCTGAACTACCCCTAGTTATTCGAGGATTGGAATGAGTAAGTTTTCTTAATGCTCATCCTGCACCTCCCCCTCGAGTATTTCCAATTTTATCTCTGATCAAACATGCACCCCAAATAACATGAACAAACCCCCTCTGATACCATTTTGTCTTGAACCATGTTGGGTCACCATCTGACCTGGTGCCAGACCCAGTCCGCTGCAAGACCTGATGGGCATTCCCAATCCCCAAAGGCTGGCAGAAGTGCCCTAAGTATCAAAAATATAAATTGGGAACAATTTTCCCGAATAGATAATTATAAAAAAATAAAAAGAAAAACGAATTAAAAAAAACATACAACCAAATAGGTCCATAAACTATGTTCAGATTTAATGTTAACAATGTAAACTAAAAAATCAATCAGGTACTACCAAAAGGAAAACCAAACCTCTATCTCATGACTCTGTGTGGTATGAGGAGTCATATCCCCAAGCCGCCACCACCAACCTGCATGAGAAAACTAATTCAACTAGAATGAGCATCGCTAAGCTCAACACCCCGACCTAGAATACAAAAGAAACTAAATCTTCATACACCCAAAGTTTTATATAGGGTGTGATCCAGAAGCCCAGTAGGATGCTACTGAGAAAAGGTTCCATGCATAATTATTAAATTACAAACACATTTTCAATTTATGAGATGAAAAATAAATAAAAGATCAAGAAATTTTTTTAATTAAATTAGATAGGAAAATTACTTTAATGAAAATAACATAAATTAAAAAACACACACACACACACATTCATGTTAACCCCAATATCACACCATGTGCCGACAGTGAGTGCAATGAAAAAAATGAGCATAATACACGGGAGATGCCCTAAACATACTAATGAGAAGTGGGACCCTAAAACATCATGTCTCGATGAAAAATGGTATAGGAAAATAATAATATACATTTTTGTGAATGAACCACTAGTATGGAAACGTATCTATATCCTAGTGGTCTCAAAAAATCATCTGAAGTTTAGTTAGTGTTGTAATCGTCAAACCAGCTAGGTGAAACTGGGCCAATGCCACTTCTGTATCCATTGAACACTAAATCTAGTCTTCCCACCTAGTACCCAGGCTTCCCATTGGTTCTCAACATGTTTCAAATTCATCTCACATGTCATATTCAAATAGAAAACCAATAAAGTCACTACATTTACCCAATACCATCAGATGAACACACAAATTCTCTTTTAAAAAAATAATGGATGTACGCACACCAAGAATATTTACAAAACTAAATTAAAACAATTTTTCATCCTTAATAACTATTTAAAAAGACATTTAAAATTTTAATAAACAAATTTTAAAGAGAAGAAAATTACATTACACACAAAACCAACCCAACCCTATTTTATAACCAAACACACACAACTCCATGTTAAGAGATCAATCTACACCACTTATATTAATTAAAGAAACCATTCGAATAGTTTAAAACAAACGATAACAAATGAAACAATAATGTTTTCACTAAACAAACATCTAGTTTCAATTAAAACGCGTATTTAGACCCAAACACACATCGTAATCTTATGAAAACATTATTTTCACCACTAATATAGTTTAATTAAACATTTTTTACAATTTATAAAAAAAATAGGACAAAAGAAGCACCATGTGACCTTAAATAAAAAACACACCCAACCCCTCTTTTTACAATCAAACATTCACAAACATATACTAAAATATAATATGCATCCAATATATTATCTAATAAGCCAGGTGAACAATTTGTAAAACACTCATAACCTGCTCAAAATGGGTTTTCACAAAAAAACACACTCTTTTAGGATAGACACGTTACTAATAAATCAATTCATATGAGATCTAAATTTTTTAAAAAAATGCACCATGGAAAAATAATTTAAATAAATATAATAAATTAATAAAACACGAAGATTAATTCATCAAACAATAATTATAATCAGAACCACTTACCTGGAATGTAGACAAAATTTCACTATCTTGGAGAGAAAAATCAATCACATGACCACTCTAAAATAGACCACACCAATAGACCATAAGAAAAAGGTTTCGAACTGAAAACATCAATACTGAACCAAACACCACACTAAATCTTTACATGAAATCATCCCTAACAGAATAAAAAACTAATTGAGGTGGAATGAACTTTCATCGAGGATACGGGAGGATGACAATTGAGGTGAGGGGTTGCTCGAGTTGTGGTGCACTAGAAAATAGAGGAGGCTCATGGTTGTGTGAAGGGGGCTATGGCAGCAAGGGGGTTGTGCGGTGTGAGGTGGCTGAAGAGAGGTCGTGCGCTAAAGTGAGGAGGATGGAAAGGCGGCACTGGATGAGAGCAGTATGGGCGTGACTTGAGGAGTTCAAGGGGGAAGTTCTGCCTACATGTATCCATCTTAAAGGAGGAGGGTGTGAGACAATTCGGTGCACTGTAGGAGGCTAGTGGGGCGATGCTGGACAGGTGCATGAGGTGCAATTTGGCACCAGATGGATAGAGAAAAGGGATGGGTGGATCTCAGGTGAAGAAGAGGGGGGAGAGAGTGGATGCGGGTAGGGTTAGGGGATGGGTTTGCTGTGTGACAGAACCAAGAGAGGGGGATGGAATGAGTGGAACAAGAAGAAAAGAGCTAAATAAAAAAAAATTAAAAAATGAAATAAAAAATTTAAAAAGTCCAAACCAATATAAATTTATAATAAATATATAAAAAATAATGATAATAATAATAATTATATGTTATTAATTTTAAAAAGATGACAACAATTTGAGTATTAAAATCATATGTAAATAATTTACGATAACAATAATAATAATAATAAAAACCATAATAATAATATTTTGTTTTTTATTTTTATTTTTATTTTTATTAAAACAACACAAAAAATAATAATTTTATATTTTTTACTATAATTTATTATTAATACCCAAAATAAAAAATTAAATTAAATAATAATATTACTAATAATAAAACTAAAATAATAAGACAAACCAAAATAGTCAATATCACTATTAACTAAGGTTGGACATATCAAATGGTTGCATGCGCGGTCACGCATACGGTTGTGTGCCCGTATAAGATCCCAATTTCAATCAAAATAAAACTGGTTCAAACCGCATCTCAAAATTATGACACAAAAGAATGAAAATAAAATTAATCATCAGTAGGTGTGTGACAATTCTATTGATGGAGTTTAGAATAATGTCTATGATCATGAGCTTTTCCAATCCAATCTCAAATTGGAGATTTCTAGATATTAGTATATTGAGTTTGATGCTCTTATATGGATGCCCATTTTTGATAGACATTTAAAGACATCGATTATTTTTGATACATGTGTGTGGGATCTATTGATTCTTCTACTTGTTTAAATGATTACATAAATACAATTATTCCACCCACTGATTTCTTGATTCTATGGAGAATATGAAAACAAATACAGCCTTTACGCTATCTGTTATAACACTCAAGGATCATCTTGGCCCATTTATGATACTTATGTCATTCTATGGATGAGTGTATTTGTCTCATGTCACTTTTGTTTCTGGTTAGGGAACAATTTTTAGAAAAAATTTGGATGTAGACTAGAATTTGTAATCTTTAATCATCTAATGATCTCTATTTAGTGAGTAGTTAATAGAGACCATCTATTGACACTACATTATTTTGTTGTATCCATGACTATGAATTTCATATAGAAGGAAATTAGTGTACAATTAATTGAAAATTGACTAACCATAATGAAAATTGTAATCAAAGAGATACATCATAGTGTTATCGAAATAGTGAGATTACATAATGATTCTATGAAACATGATTCTGTTGACCTGATTATTATGAGAACTCATGGTTTGTCTAGAAGTTTTAAAATTCCATTAATGGATAATTATATAATATGTATTCCTTAAATTTATTAATGGATAAAAATCAATCTTGATGAATGTAGTTTTTTGTGACCTAGGGCTTGTGGGTTGTGGTGGTATCTTCGGCAAACAAGGGGCTTCGTTAAGGGATCCTTCTACCAGTTCATTGGGAATAACTATGTGATTGAAGCCGGATTATTTTCCATGATGATGGTGGTCAGGTACATAGAATATCTTGGATGGAGGTTGAAATGGATGGTATCTAATTTGAAAATGGTAGATGGAATTAATTGATGTTATTCAAGGAATGTTTCATGAAGGATACTTCCATCATGGTTGAATATATTAGATTTGTGGATCATTTATGTATTTTTTTACACATGTCTGTAGAGAGGAAAACCAGTTTATTGATTCCCTATCCCTAAAATTTGTTGAGAAGACCAACATGATGTGGTCCTTTATAACACCTAGTTTTTGTAGTGATTTGGTTGATGTGGATTCATACGCTGATGTGTATACTCGTATTTGAAAATCCCTAAAGTATATCTTGATCTGTTACTTTGTTTTGAATTAAATATTTTATGAGAAGGATTTAATGCCTCAGGAGCGTTATGATTATATGAACATATTTATAAAATGAAATAATATCATTATTAGAGTAAAATTTAGTTTTATTAATTGGGAAATAAATTATACAATCCTTCATATAAAAAAAAACAAAACAACATCGATCATGGGTACAAGTGGTCTACCAACTCTTCAAATGGAAGTTACATTTTAAATCAATATGTATCATGGATATTAAAAAATATGGATTTGATGAATTATAATGTTATATATTTTTCAATTATCACTCCATAATTATAATTTATTATATAACATTTTCCATCCATTCGTTGATAAATAGGTTCATTAATCTCCCATATGTGCAGACTATAGCCTCCACAAACAATGAATTCCATTTTTCATCACTAACCATCTTGGATGGTTCAAGGAAATTATTATGGAGGATATATAAATATTTTCACTAGTAAAAAATTTATTATTTTTCATTTTATCATTATTTAAATACATTCCCTTTCACTTGAAATTATTTTAAAACATTAGTGTTTGTGCTGGACTTACAACGTATGTTAACAATGTTATATTTTTATGTTATAAATATTTATAAGATGTCATATATTAGATATAAAATGTAATAATAATAAATTTTATATGTGTTAATTATTCTGGGTATGTGATAGAAATATTATATATATTTATTAACATACACCCTTTCGATTATTTTTCATGTGAAAACTAGTTTACCATGTCTCCCCTTTTCATTGACCTTATTCATGTATTTTTCATAATTAGAAAAATAATTAAAGAATAATTATAAAAAATTGATTATTTCATATTTTAAAAACTATGAATGATGTACTAGAATCCTCTTAGTAAGAATTGACCACATTGCAATTATATATTAATGGGACCAATAGACCAATGTTTTAACATTATTTAGTAAAAATTACTATGAATAAGTAATATATTTTTAATAATGTTTTATAAATAATGATTATAATGTTTATTTAATTTGAATAAATTCCAAAACAAACTACTTATGTTATGTTTTTCACATTACATGTGATTAATTCAACATTTAGTTAGTGAAAACTCAAGGTAATTGTTTTTTATTAGTAAATTATCAATTATTTATTTATAATACAATGTATTGAACCTTATCATTAATGGTCAGTTATAATAAGCCATATTTTAACATTATGTTATAATTCCTATTTTTGTATGTGGAATTATGTTTTATAAACATGTATTATTCAATGATTATTTCAATTATAAAGTGTTATATTTCAATTAATAGTTACAAAATTTTCTAAGGATCCTTCCCTCCCCATTAACATATATTCTATTCCAACCATATTTCTCTTTATTATTTTGAAGGATATTATGTTTTATCAATCAGAAACGTCATATTTCTCTTAGGAACTTTTTATAATTAATTTTATTAATTTTTTAATTGATGTGGGGTTTAATAAAATAATAATTTTTGGATATGAAATGATTTAAATTTCCATTATTTATATTTTATTCTAACAAATTGTTTTATAGAAATGAAAATTATTCTTTAAAGACTCATTATTTCATCAATTTCATTGTTAATATCTCCTTTCAATATTTATGAAAAGTATTTTGGAAAAGATTTTTCACTTTATTTTAAAAATAATTTACTACATTTTTAATAAAACAATTTCATAAAAGTTTTTCTTTCAATTTCATCCCTATCTCAAAACTATTTTTCTCTAGTAGATTTCTATTTCCCAATTGAAATTTTATTTCCCATTATATTTTATTTTGTTTTTTGGGAAAGTTTTTTGGGTGAATTTATTTTATTTTCAAATCCAATTTGATAGATACAATTTCATAATTTAATGAATTATATTATTCTTTCTATTGGTTATTTTATAATTTCATGATTTTTTCATTTGGTATAAAAATTTATTGACTTTAAGATGGGTGGTACCTATATCTTCTTTCAAGGAAATGGGTCTATGATTAATCTTTTGTTATAGTGATGTTATGGGAACAAGATAGTGATTATCTAGGTGTATAAAGGGTGAGAGTGATAGTGGTTAGAAAAATGCATATTTATTTGTGTGGACAGGTTGAAGGATATCCAGTTTTCCAAAGATAACAAATAATATTATAATGATTGTGATAGTTTCTTTCTAATGTTCTATTTCTTATGTTATAATATTCATATTTTATTTTCCCATTCCATGATTGAAATGATATTATATGGGATGATATGTTTGAATGTCATAAATATGGATACCATTTATTAATTTATGTTCTTTAATGATAGATATTTTCCCTTCTCCATGTATTTCCAATATGTTTAAAATATGACCATTATTTTCATTGTTATGTAATCCCTTACTAATTGTTTATTGTAAACCCTTTTTATGTATTACATTACCCTAGAATTAATGATAACTAATCCTCATAGAATATATAATATGAGGTTTAAATTGGGAATTATTGTTCAAAATAAATTAAATAAGTTATTTATTAGTATTATTTTACACACTAAATCATTAGGTCATTTGATTTTCTGATTATTTGTGATATATATTAATTAAACCATTATATCATTGTATTATTTATTTCTGTTTATCATGGGTCCTTATATAGGTTTTATCCTCTCATTTTTCAAAACCGTATCTCAAAAAATAACTAAACTCTAATATACCAAAAATAAAGGTGACTCAAGAATAATTAACATAGATATTTCATCATTTTAGATGAATATTCAATAACTCTCGCAATAATTCACAGGCCAGAATTATAAATTTTTAGTTTCATTATACAATACATACAACATAATTTTTTTGTATGATATTCAACATCTCAATAAATCTGTTCTCTCATATTACCCTAATTACCCATATCTTACATAATGCATTTCATCATAACATAGTGAAATGGAAACATAAGAAATCCTAAGATTATATTTATTGTAATTTTGAAAGTAAGAGATATCAGTCAATAATAATATGTAAGATTAAGGTAGCCATAATTTTAAAATATAGAGATCATAAATATTCAAATTCCAATCCAATAAGTCATAGATCATAAATAATGAGTGCTGGTATAAAAAATATCAAAAATAAAATATTTTATTCATAAGAATATAGATTCATGAATAAGAAATGATGAGCGATGAGAGTATATCTTAAGAATAAGAACATGTAATAGTATTATTTCACAATAATGTGTATGAAAAATGATTTTCATCAGTGAAGTATCAAAAAAAGGATATCATAATAAAGTGGATAAAGACCAACAATGGATTGGGTTTACTCCATATTCCATTTGATTCAATAAATTCATATTCCCGTATTGAAATGGGTTTAATCACTGTTACCTTTCATATTATCTCATAAGATATCATTTTTTACATAAAAAATTAAAAGGAATACATAATTCCAGTCCCCAAAATCTCCTCCTTAAAACCATATATATATATGTTTTTCATGTTCATAAAAACATTCATCAATTCACCATAACTTAATTAACAACCAAAATAGAAAAGGGTTTCATGAAGAAAAACCCATTGAAATTCATCATCATGAGACATTTGTAGAAAAAAACTGATGGAACCATAATATATATATATACATATATTATTAAATATAGTTAAATAATGTTAATATAGATAAAAAATACTTTTATACAATCTTTTGGAATATGTATTACAAAACAAGAGAAAACACATCATTCAATTGGTACATTATAAAAACTAATAATTTAAAAACAATGGGAATATTTTTTTTACTTTAAATAAATATGGAATCATTTATTGAGAGTAACGTTTAAAAATAAATTACATAATATTGGGGAAAATTTTCATGCTTCATCCATTAAAAACATTATTTTTTACATTTTTGCAATGAAATTTAAATGTTAGTCATAGTGAAAACATATAAAAAAGATCATTTCAATAATTTATTTATGAAATTATAGGTAGAATAAAAATACCTATATGAATTATTTAATAATATATAATAATATTTAGGTAACAATTTTTTATAATATGGATATTGAAGAGAATGATTCCACCCCAAAGTGAAGAATTAAGACCAGTTCTTCTTAAAAACATTTTGTCGTTAACATTTATTACCTTATAGTGGAAAATGAAAGGAAAAAATGAAAATAAAATAATAAAATGATAATATAAAAATGGTTTCTATTTAATATAAATAAAAATAGAGAGTGTGACTATTTGTGTATATATAATTTCACCATTGTGTATTTAAACATTGACAATTGTGATTAAAAAATTGATTGCAACATTAACACTTTCTTCAAGTGATGAATTTCTTCATAAAAAATATATTTTCCTATATAATATATTTTGATTAATTATATATATATATATAAGAAAAATATTCTTAATTATCTTTCATGATATGATTTCTTAATATATTCTGATCACCCATTTATTAATAATCCTCCTATAAAATCGGTACCCCTGAAATTAACAATTTTTTTTCAACATATGTTTCTGTTCATTGATTTTAGTCCATAAATCATAGTCGTAGTTCCAAAACTATAATAATTTTTTAAATATAATTATTATTTATTATATAATATATTTGAAGTATTCATGTGTGTCAGATATAAAAATAGAATACATTGCTTCATCAAGATGATAGTACCCCCATACATATGAGGGACATTTCAATTTTTATACTGGCTTGAATATAAATAACATAGATAATATTTTAATTTTACATAACAATAATTATTTTATAAATTTAGTAATTATTAATTGGTTTTATCCATATTTCTAACCATTGAGGTGTAAAAGAAAAATGATTTATATTAGCTTGTGGAGGTGGTTTTCCACACAATTGCATGCATGAAATTATTATTTTTAACACATGGGATAATAAGATGTTATGTAACATAATTTTGTAATAGGATAATAATTATGTCAGAAATATAATATATAATATTACGCACATCGCATTGTGAACGTGTTAGTCTACACTTATGCATTAGTAATGATTCCATTGCACATAGGACAGAAAGGATATGGTAAAATGATGTTCTATAATTAGTAAAAAAATTAGTATAGTGAATATAATTATTTCAATATGTTTGGATGGTTATAATAAATTTACTGGTGCTAGAAGATAAAATAAATAGGAAAAGGTTCATTTATGACTTATTACTCCTCCTTGGATATCATCCATTCAATACACATTAAGAATTCTAGTATTGTTAATATAGTGATATGATGACCTATACGAAATATGGAGGAATGTTGGTGTGATATTTGTGTATACCTTGGTCAATGTATAGTAAACAATGTGTATGGATAGTTTAGAAGAGTATGATACCTTTTATAACTGAGGGGAGTGACACCATTGAAAATATTAAAAATCCAAGAATAATATAAAGTTATTTTCATGACAATGTGTCACAAATTAAATCGAATTGTGAAATTTTGACAATGTAATGTATATATATACAAAAAAAGTTATATTTTTTTTGTAATTTTAGAGGTATTTTAAACCATATCACATAAATTAACCCCCACATTAACCCATAACACGGTAATAACATTTTCCACTATAACTATTCACTTTTACTAAAATTTAATTTAGATTAATCATTTTTTTTTAACATGACCACTAAAAATATTGAATCTGTTTTATATGATTCAATTTCCAAAAATTTCATGAAATCACATTTTATAAAATCACAAAAAACACATATAAAATATAATTTCAAAAAAGTATTTATTATTTGAAAATATGAAGTTATACTTATGTTGATCACATAATTATTTGTAGATGAGGTTCCTAATAATTTATTTGATTAATATTGAGGGAATTGATTTTAATTAAAATTAAAACCATTCCAATAGTATGGAATCTTCCAACTAAATTACCAAATATAATGACCTAAAAATGGTTATCAATTTTAATAAAATATAACATAAATCTCTAAGATGTCATGCATGAGATTTCAAATTAAAATAATTTTTTAATATAATATTTTTCATTCATTACATTAATTGTCAAAATAAGTGTTTGTGAATTATTTTTTCATGTTTACATCATGATGAATTCACAAAAGTTATGTTATTTATAACATCTGTATTTTTCAATATTCACCTATAAATAAATACTTTTATGAAAAAATTATACATTAAACTATGATAATAATTGTATATTGATATAAAAAATGTTTTTAATTTAAACAAATTAAATTTCATAAAGTAATATATTTTAGATATAATATCCACCTAGAAAATCATATAAAATCATTATTTGAAAAAAAATGGATGTATAAAATGAATTTATTAGCATTCCTTTCCTAGTAAAAACCATAAAAGGATTTTTAGTGAATTTTTCTGAATATATTGAAAATAAATATCATCAAAATCAGTCATAAATAGTGATTTAATTTTTTAACATGAATATTCATTTCACACTTCAAAAAAAATTATATAAAATTTCACTTTTTATCATCAAATTACTTTATCTTATTTTATAAAAAAAATTAATCCATAGACCCATTTCTATAAAATATAATAAATATATAAAAAATGATGTTTTATAAACTTTTATACACTAAAAGGTTAAAAATACCTTTCAAATAAAACATATAAAAAATGAATAAAAACCAATTTGAATGAAAAGTAACCCTTTTATATTTTAAATGAAATTATCATTGTTTGATTTAATGCTTATAATTCAAAAATGATTAAACATATAAAAGGAATTAATCATTAAATTTTTATTAGGATTATATTTCAATATAAATTTTATTATTCATTTACCCATATACATATAATTCATTCCATGGGATATGATAAAAGAGTCATATTTAAAAAGAAATATTTCTATAGAATATAATAGTTCTTTTAATGTTGGTGTGGCATGTTGGACATTATATCGATGATAGTTTTAATTAAATGTTATATAAACTAAAGTATTAGGGTGTTAAAATCATAATGTTGATAATATAAATCTTATAATATTAATATTCAATTATGTTTCATTCCACCAGTAATTTTAAAAATTAATTTTCAATTAGTTATCCCGTAATTCATTTTTTTTTTAATTCTAGAATTCTATTATAATAAATCATTGTTCAATTTATTTTTATATTTGATTATTAAAATATATCAAGAAATGTATTTATTTAATGGTAAATATATAGTAAAATAATAGGGTGTTATGTTTCTTGATCTTCATTTCTTAAAGGGCGAACTTAAAGTTCCTCATATTTTAGAATAACTCAAGTGTGTTAACTCTTGTGTTTCATGGTCAAAAAATGTATCTCACTTGAATTTTATTATTTCAATAAAACAACATGACAATATGGTTCCCCTTGTATAATTATATTCTTAGTATCCTCACCAAAATCTGCAAAATTCACACATATTTTGAACATGTTCATAATAAAAAATTTCATTCACCATAACTAAAATCATTGACATTCGTATTTGATTAAATGCGATTTATTTTTTCACAAACATGGTGATAAAATAATATATCACCAATATACCACATCATATAAACTTCCCATTTTCACTCAATCAACAATATATTCCCTTCATGAGTATTTATAATTTATTTAAATTTATTCATATTCACCCTCAATCTAGAATTACTTTCTAGTATCACCAATATAAGACTTTGGATTTCACAGTTCACCAACTAACTAAAATCACTCTCTATCCATGTAATTATTCATGTTTTCATTATTATATAATATCACAAAAGAAGATTAAACATAAAGTAATGTATCAATAAAAAATGAAAACCCTTCCATAAGATTGACATACATTCATATCAAGATATACATCCTCAAAATGTATTTACACTATACTTACCATATAAATGGTTTCTCGATAATAAAAGAAAATTCATGAACACAAAATTTGTAAAAATATTAAAATAGCTGGCACATTTTTACTATCCTAGAATAAATGGATAAATTTTGGGAAATAATACTACATGTCTACACTATACTCCTAGTTCTCCATTTTGAGAAATGAATTTTAAATATATTCCCCCAAACAAGAAAAACAAATTCAATGAATTTATTTGATTGTAAAAATACAATGATAATAAGAGAGGTAATAAGACACCATTAATCATCCTTTAAATTTTTTATTTTAAACTCCCATTATCAACATAACATCTTTATATATTTCCTTTGGTTGTAGTTCAATAAATATATCAACATGAAACATTCCTAAGATTATCATCTATATTGAAAAATCCTTCTTTGAACTTTTTTGATATAAGGTTTCTATTGATATCTATTTTATATAACTAATAATTCATAGCATTATATCACAAATGTTAATAAAACATTTATTATTACATCCTGGTAAAATTTGTGGCATCACTTCCACTCTCAAAATAGAAAGTTATATCATCATCCATAAGGGTTGAGTTATTTATGTGGTGAAGAAACCATTTTACGCATCCACTATGATTATTGTATTATTTTTTTCTTAATTGTGTGAAAAGAGACACATATCAGACTACTAAGAAATACTCCACTAGATGTGAATTTTCCATCATCTACACATCTATCAAAAGTCTAAAATATCATTACAAAAAATGACTAATATATAAATTTATTTTGATTCAAATTCTTATATATGTATTTACATTAGTTTACCTTTCAATCAATTTCTCAAATATGTACTGATATTATTTCAATACACATATAGATAAAATAATATAATTTACACGATTTAAAAAATTCATTATTGAATCATTAAAATAAATCAAACTCTTAATTTTTTATGAAACACATTTTTGTTACCCACATTCTTATTATCATGTTTTGAAATCTAAGTTCTCATTAATATATTCATATTAAACTATAAAGAATTATTCTCTAGATAATGAATGTTATAAAATTCTATTTGGATATTCAAAATATCAATATGTTATTAATCTACTCTAATATTAATATCTCAAACAGCCCATTGTTTTTCAAGGTAAATTTTGATGAAATAACTTCATAATTTATAAGGAATATAATAGCATCATCATAATAAATAGTAATGAGGGATGACTTCTTTATTTATTTGATGTGTAGTTTTATTTCCTATAATCCATTCTGAAACTATTTTAACTTTTAATGATTGAATATTCCAATACAAGGATTTCAAATCTTTTTATAACCAATTTTAAATCATTTTTAATATAGATATTAATATCCCATAAAATATAAGAACAAAGCACGATGTTTCTGAATTCACACCTCCTCCTCATATTCCCATTAAGAATGGTCTGTCATGACCCTTCCCATAAGGGCCTATACTATTACTACCCCTAGATAACATCCAATATGTAAGGGGCTTCTTTCTACACCGAGTGGGAATATCCCACAAATAGGAAAAATTTTCCAGAGTACCTGTACAAACACACACATCTCCAATCCCAAACAATATATATATATATATAACTAAGTTAAAAAGGCAAGCGTACAATGAGATACCAATAAAATATTATGACAGTAGTTTAATAGAATGTAAACATCGCTAGAATACAAGCCCACCAAAAGAAATAGTCTATAAACATAATGCCCAACTTCCTAAAACGTGTCTGAAGAAAACCCTACATGAAGGGAATGGTATTGAAAAAGTATCAAATGATATTGGAACTCACATTGTCTATTGGGTCTCTCTATGCCCCATATTATCCTTGTCAACCAAATAATCCTTCTATGTGTCAATCGTCTACACAAGACATGACACATGAGGTTAAAACTCATGTAGGTGTGTGTAAAATAATACACAGTAGGACACCCTGAAATCATAATGGAATACCACTAAGAAATACATGAATTAAACTGCTATCAAATTCATAAATTTTAAAACAAATAAGAACACCAATTATACCACAAATCAATAGTGAAGTCATCTCACACAGGTATATGTATATAGTATGTAAAATAGGATCATCAGACATAATAAAAAAACACCCAGTATCAATAGGACACATAGTCCTAATGAGACACTTAATCCTGATAAGACACACAATATTAGTAAGATACATATTCTTGGTAAGACTTGTCATCTTGGCAAGTCACGTAGTCTCAAAGTCACTGTCAGCCACAAGATTCCACTCATAGTGCACTTATTTCAAGAAAAACTACTCCTAATTCCATTAGGTCGTATTCTCACTTCCACAAAAACCCAAATAAGATATCATAAAAGTACAATATTGTTTCAAGGTTCCCAACACCAAAAATGGATCTCCAAACATACACACTGTTTGAATGATATGACTATTTTTTTGTAAAAAGGTCTTATCGAGTCTAGTCCGAGTCTGATCTGACCCACCAAACCTGGCCACCCCGACCTGGCTCATCCCACTGTATCTGCTAGAATTTAACTTGATAGGCTGATAGAGTGGTCCAAATACTCTGGATTGGAACACACAAATGAGAGATGGTTTAGTCAGCCACACATGGCCTACCCTAGTCATGTGACCATTTTCACCATGTGGTGCCGCACCACGTCCCATTTGGTTAGCCTGCCATGTCCACCTTCCCCGTGACATCTTTGACGCCATTGGAACCATGAGGCCACCTCTTAGTGATTATGGATGCCTTGTTGCTTCCCTCTTCACAATGTCAATCTGTCCCCCAGTTGACGCTGACCCACTGGTTAATGCCACTGCCTCCCCATGCATCCACTGTCACTGTCCATAGTAGCCCACAACCCCTCGACCACGAGTGCCTCTCGCTTGTGACTACTAACACATTCCTACACCAACTCCCATCATCAGCATTGACGATCTGGTGGTCCCTTCCACAAACAATATGGGAAACTTAGATTCTTTTAATTTGGAGCGATCATTGATCGGGGTTCCTTGTGAGATGATCTAACATACTGTGGCCTCTAAATCCAATTAACCTCCAATATGGGGGTTTGAATGCATTTGGAGACTCCATAAAAGCTGATCCATAACCACAAGAATTTAATGAGAATTAATTCTGTAAACTGGGGATTAAAAAGAAAAACAAACAGATTGAGGTAAACATATCATCTGTTGTTCATGTCGACCTCAATATGTCTCTGTTAGAATAAAGAATGAGAATTAATGTTAAATAATTTATCCCTGAATGATTTCCCATAAGAATGATGGAACCACTGGTCAAAATTTTCATTTGTTGTTCCTTGTTTATTTTTTATTCTAGAAATAGGGAAATAAAATCATGAAAAATTCCTTACCTCGATGTTAGACCATTCACTGAAGATAATCGATTGTCGTGTCATAGTCGTTGGTGAGATCTGTCAAAAACACAATCCATCATTCTCGGATCAGAAATCCATTCATCTTTCTCTATTAAGAGGGTTCTCCAAATACTTTCTAGATCATCTTGGAAATACTAGGGTTATATAATTAACCCCAGATCCCTTTCTCTTTGATTTATTCAAAAATAATGTCATTTTGTTTGTGAAACATCTAAAATAAAATATATACACAATTTATTTTTTATTAAAATTCCAAAAACATGATTCTGCTATTTTCCCTCAACAAACGATGTTTGTCCCAGCATAATATAGTGTCTATATTCTGAATGCAATGGTGCCCTTAGATATTTGATTTGAGAACCAGTTTAGATGTTATTCCACTTTTCTTTAAAAACATGTCATGCCCGTTATGTTTATTATTTTAATATTTTTCAGTAAATTATTCCGAGCACACTGGTCCTTGTAATCACTCGCCATCTTAGTTCCTTGTCACAATATAATTAAATATTATATTAAAAAATAATAAAATAGAATATCTACAACATTACATTCTCCACACCTTGGGGATTTACATCCCTGAAATCCAAAAAAGGAGAACAAAGAATGGAGGGTAGAGAGAACAAATCTAAGCCTCCCACTATTAGGTGGTCTCTTACCAATTCCCAAGATACCATTGAATGAGAAGTAGAGGAATTGACCACCCACAATGGATCCTCTCCTGTTGATCCTTGATCTCCAATGGGTACCTTAAAAAATTCTCCCATCATCAATGTCCAGCTCAGACTAGTCAATGTTTGGACCATTAATGTATCTCCTCAGCTATGACATGTGGAAGACATTGTGCATCCGCTCTAACTATGGAGGTAGTGCCAAGTGAAACACCATCTTTTTAACACTACATAGTATTGGGAATGGGTCGATGAATCTCTATGATATCTTTCCTCCTCGGCTGAAACTATGTATGTTGTGTCGAGGAGATACGTGATAGAACACATGGTCTCCCTCCTCAAAATCCAAAGGCCTCCATAAATGCACAAGATAAGATATATGAAAGCTCTATACTATCTTTATCAACTCCTGGATGACCTTCACCTTCTCTATTTTTTCATCCACCAACTCCAGGCCCATGAGTTTTGAGTCTCCTCAGCCAGTCTAGCAAAGTGGTGACTGTAATGTCGTCTATAAAAGACCATGAATAGTTCAATTCAAATAGTTGTATGAATACTATTTATTTTCACAAAATACACCAGAGGTATGTGATCCATTGATATTAAGACAAAATATATGATGAAACCATGTAGCATGTTCTCTAGAACATGAATGGTCTTCTCAATCAGGTCATCCTTCTGTGGGTGAAATGATGTACTCAAGCATAGTTGAGTCCCAAATGCCTCCTCAAATAACTTTGGCATCCAAGATGTAAAGTGATTGTTACAATTTAGACTATCATCAATGGAACTCCATTGAGTTGATGTATATCATGTATGTAGAGGCATCCCATGCTCGTACTGAACTTTGGTCCCAAATATCTAGGAAGTTGGATGATATTGTGATACATTCAATTATCACCATCATGGTATAGTGTCCCCTTGATTTATAGGGTATACCAATCATGAATTCCATCATTATCTGATCATACATCCATTTTGAAACATCTAGTGGTTGATTCAATCCTTTTGGAACCTAGTGCTCTTCCTTCACATGATGATTAGTGAGGCATCGAGAGACATACTCTACAACTAATTTATTCTTTTGCAGACTCTAGAACTGACTTCATAGGTCTTTTTATATCTTAACCACGCCTGGATGTACCAAAAATGGGGATATATGGAACTACCTCAAAACCTCCTATCGAAAATGGAACAAGTACTACAATGAATCCTTTAAAACGATCGATATGTTCCCCAACATTTGAACATCCATTAGAGCCATATCCTATGGAAATATGTGCACATAATGCCTCAAAGTCGCTATGTCCAAGATGTGCCTCCTTGATTCACTATAATAGTGAGGTAATGTCAACCATAAACTAGAAAAAACTCCTCCATCTTTATCAAACAAAGATATCTATAATGAGGATATGTGATCTGATACCTAATTCAGTAGATGCTAACTCAATATTATGGAGAGTGAATATGCCACTATGTTATCCTTCCCAAAAGTATAGATAATCTCAAATTCATAGTTTTGTAGGAACTCTAGCCATCTCCTCTATCACATGATTAGATACTCTTATGAGAAGATTCACATTATACTCTTTTCTTCATAGTACGTGATAAACTTCCCACACATAGGTTAGTGTCACTATATCTTCTATGCCAGTACAACTGCTACAAACTCAAGATAATGGGTTGTGTATTTATTCACAAGTGGTATCCACAATCAATAACCATAGGAAATCAACTATTTACCCTACATTAGTACACAACCAAGTCATGTTCCCGATTCATCACATAACACCACGTATTTGAAAACCTCCTCTAGAATTATCATGATTTTGGTGCTCTTTAATCTCTACCTCAACAACTAAAAACTCACTATGAATTTATTCTTCCACACAATAGGATGTCTCATTCATGTAAATTATATTAAGGATGCATCAAACATGAAAATATTTTGTACAAACCTCTGATTGCACCCATTCCAAAGAAGAAAAATCCACACCTCAGTAACTCTAGTGGGTAGTTTCCATGAAATAACCACTTCTATCTTGGTTGGATCAACTACAACCCTATCCCCTAAAATGACTGTTCAAATAAAACTGACCGCTCTAATCTAGAATTAAAACTTTAAGAGATTCCCCTAAAACATGCGCTCTTAGAGTATGTCCAAGACTATCCTCATGTGTATTGTGTTCTCCTCCTCAGACAAAGAGTACACTAGAATGTAATTAATGGAGACCACCATGGACCATCATATATAAGCCTAAAAGGTCCTATTCCAATGTTCAATGAACACAGATATATAACTAATTCAAAAAAACAAATCTCCATGTACTCATAGTGGCCATATCATCATCGAAAATCCATCTTTGGTATATCCGGATCCCATAATCAAATATTCTAATAGGAATATCTATGGTCAATATTTTAGAACCACCTCAATCATTTCAGCTGATAAATGTGGCCATCAATCCTTAGTGTTTTATACATATTATTAATTGTCACCTGGTTTAGTCACTGGAAGTCCACACAAAATCTCATGCTCCCACCTGCCTCGTTGTCAAACAAAACTATGGCTTCCTTGGATGAGACACTAGGTCTCATGAAGACATAACTATTCAAGTCCTACAACTATTCCCTCAAATAAAAAAGCTCTACTTGATCCATCCAACATGTAGGTGTAGATATTGGTGTCATCCAAGTGTTTAGATCAATACAGAAGTCTACCTTCTTGGGGGGGGGGGGTAATACTGGAACATCATTAAGTAATATGTCCTCACACTCCTCCACCACTGCGTGAAACTGAGGTATAATATCATACACTATGCTAAGAATAATGTTAGGAAACTGATGGGTGATTAACTACATCCTCATATGCGTGGGTCCATCCTTCGCTGCATGTGTTCCCTTTTCTCCCAAAATGGAAATAATAGTTAGATCACAGTGGACACAAGAAACTCTATGCCTAAAATATTCAATATGAGCATGGACTGTAGATAACCAGTCCATACAGAGAATGTCATCATAAGGGCTCGACACTACTACCAAGATATCCCAACCAAAACTATCACCTCTATGAGTAAGGTCACACTTTTAGAAGTAGTGTGTTATATTTTAATCCCCTCAAGTTGTAGTCTCTATACATAAGGGCCGAGTCACTAGTTCCATTCGAATCTCCGAGTGTTGACCAACGATCATGGAAAAAAAGAATGACTAAATCCTATGTCTATCAAAACTGTAGATAACATGTAAAAAAACATAGATCATACATCTAATCATCCCAAAGTCTGAGGGTAATAAGCCTCCATCGCCTAAATCTATCCTCAACCCTACCCATCAGCTTGCTGAGCCTATTGTAGACCAATTGGGGTGGTGGTGGTAATACGTTGAACCTATATCAAAAACCTATTTACCTACATGCTCTTCTACCAAGTTCACCACCATATGGACTACCCATCTCTTGCCACTGCCTCTATCTCAATGGTCCCTTGTTTATATCCTGATCGATCATAAAATTGTTTGGGTAATCTATAGACAAATTTCCTTAACCACCACATGAGTAACAAAGACTATCATTCAACTATGTTGCTCTACCCTAGGAGCCCAACACCAACGATCTTATGTCCGGGGGTCATCCCCTAGGGTTCATGACCTCATGGGTCCCTGAAACAATTGTTGGAAACCTATAGGCAAAGACTCAACTACTTTGTTCATGATGGTAACTCCCACTTTCTGTGTCTTCTCTGATAAAAATATATCTACATGTAGAGATCACTTCAGTACCCAACATATATAAGAATGCTAAGGGATTTCTTGGATTCAATAATCTCTCAGATTAAGTCATGCTTGATGTTCAATGACATAAAGAACTGTTATTGTACCATATTCATATAGTAGTGTGAAATATTATTAAAAATCACTGAGTAATCCACTATAGTACAACTTCCCTAGTGTTGATGTAGGTGCTCCAATTTTTACACCAATCACAAAAAAGATAAAATAAATACTCTATGAAAATATTTTAAATTTCTTTCCAAGAGAGAGTCTCGTAGTTATGTTTATAGTTCACTAAGATCCAACATTGCCCCACAAAGAACTGAAGAAGACTTGTAGATAAAACTACCATATGGGGGAAGTCGTCCTCACAAGGTGGAAGACACAATTAACTACCTCTGGCCAATCCATATCAATCTGGTGATCTAGATCAGCATGAATCATTGGACATCATAGGCTTTGGAACTCATGCAACATGATCAGTGTGTGTGCATACTCATCCAGTAGTGCCAGTAGAAACTATTTCTCGATGGGAGGTGGTATATTTGGAAAACCTCATAGATGTTATATCTCTACTTCATAACCATGTTTCAATACCTCTTCACTATGTAAATTAGGCTCCTAGCAATGTAATAGAACTCTAGATGGTGGTTTTCGTGGAGGCATACTGAAATAGAACAATATGTACCATAGTAAATTGATTATACCTCTTGAGATGAATCATGATGGACATGAGAAAAAACCCAAATCCAATAATATTCAAGTAACATTGTTTTTCCCACAACTAGTGTTTCCACGTACTGAGTCAATAATCAGGTTTCCAGAGTCCTAATGTATGGATTCATTGGATGTCGCACCAGAACTAGAATCCCTAGATTTAAAGAAGAAATATCAACACATACCACTATTACCTCAACCCAACAGCACAGAATCCTGGTCCATAACTAGAACTGACCCCTTTGATACCACTCTTTCCAGCCCTATCCCAATGGGGATTGTGTTTTAACAATCATATGCATTCCTGCAAAAGCGCATGGGCTAGTGACTAGAACCGAGTATGAAAATCCCAAAAATGAGAGGCATTTTCCTAATTACTTGTACACTAGAACACATCACCAAGCCCAAAACACTGAAATGTAAAAAAATGAAGTATACAATGCATGAATACACTAAAACACCAACCACATAGTAATATAGTAGAAACAAAGATTGGAAATAGAGAAAATATAACGACCCATACTTTACATACATTGTTGTTACTTCAGAATTGAAGCACAATTATTACAACATATAACAAAACTAGGAATGGACAGTATAGGTATAGAGTCTTTAGAAACTGGGAAACAAAAACAACTGGTTCATAAAGCATCTACTTTTCCTCCCATTTATTTCATCATATATAGAGTCCCTTTTTGGAATATCCTACTTAATAACCTTCTTCCTAACCTGGGGAAATAAAACATACAAAAGGGTGAGCTCAAATGCTCAGTAAGGGTAAAAAAAAGAAATATCAATCACATCATATACATAAGAACATAACTTTTGTAAATCTTAGCCTGCAAAAGAGAACATAATTTCATAACATGGGATAAATCATTGTAGTGAAATGTAATCCCAATAATCATAACATAAAATAAGAAACTTTGTGGAATAAACACATAATCATAGAGACTCATTTCTTATTAGTCAATACTAATTGCCAAGACTGTCTTTGTGGACAATGTCCATTTCTGAACCGAGTTCACTCATCGTTTCAGTCTTGTTTCACTGAACCGGTTTGAACTACCATTCCATCCATGTCTATATCATGAGATATAATATCTTTACCCAATGCATTGGAGGGAGATATAGGTCCCACCCATATCATAATGATACCATTCTTATGTGTTCCACAAAATCATAAACAATACATCATAGCATAACCCATGTAATAAAAATGGGAATCTTAAACATCGTGACTTCATAAAAAAATTCATATAAGATAAAGGAATTCATAAAAATATTTCCATCACAACATAATCAAATCCATTTAATAATAGGGATAGAAATAGAACCCTATGTTATCTTATATGGAAAATAATTTTGATAAAACTCTTGAACTCCATTCTTGAGGAAAATATCCTTTCTACTTTGAAAACATTTTTCCTTTCTTAACATGTCATACAATTTTAAACAATAAGAAGTTGATTAAAAATAACCTTCAAAACTTGTAATGTAATATTCTTGGAAATGATCTTTTAAAAATCCATTCATTCCATATAAGTAAAAAAACATTCTTCTCGTACTTTTGTTGGAAAAGTCAAAAGGTACCTCGTACAAAAAACGACAAAAGATTCCATTGATATCTCTTACTAAAAACACACTGAAGGGAAAAATTGGATTTAAAAAATTTTAGGTGGGTGGAAATAATATTACATATTGAGGAATCATGGATGTGGATGATAAAATACACTCTAGTAAATTCCAAAGTACAAACAATCTCGGATAAAAATGAGATTGTTATATTTCCCTTACCTTAGGTCCGATTTTTTTGCAAGTATCCGAACCTCCTGTATAATGATTTAAATAATGTTATTGAATTATTCCAGAACCATACGTATTTTTTATGATATCATATATGGTTATATTCTTAGCTTCTTATGAGTAATATTTCATTACTACTTGTTATTCAAGTGTTTATTACTTTTTGTTTTTATGCGTGTTTTGTCGAATAAATTCTTATTTTTAATTTTAGGTTATATATACCTCATTTACAGAATGTTATTAGTGTAATATATATCATATTAATTCATTAAATTCATTTATATGATCATTATTCAATGAAGATCATGTAGAACGAGTCGCATCACATCGTGGAGACAATATTCTGTACGTACGCACGAGCGATGATATCGTTCCCTTGATCGTGTAATTGTATTGGAGTGTATGTATACTATTTCAAAATAAATACGACTTTAAAATAATCATATATAGTTATTTATTTGCACCATTATACCCATCCAAGTAAGGTAGTGGTGGGAAAATATATTACACCACGGTGTGGAGACGGTATTCCGTACGTACGCACATGCGGTGATTTCGTTTTCCGTTGGATGGATAGATGGGGAAATAGGGTGGCTTCATACTTATAATAACATATCAGTATATGATTGATACTAATGTTATTACTTCATAATAAAGAAACTAATGAAGAAGAAGTGGAAGAAGAAATAAAGTTGAAAGAATCGGTAATGGACATTACCTCTTCTTTGAAGAGCCTCTTTGAGACCTCCTTTTAGGGTACTAAAATTGGTCTTTGAAGACGAACATGGCCCCTAGGATGTTTCTAGGGAAGTGTAGAATAGAATTTGTCAGGGGTTGGCCGAGATTGAATGCTCAAAGTGGTGTGAGGAAGAGAGGGAGGAGGTGCTGTTTTACAAGGGAGGAGAGGGGGACCTTTGGAATAACTAAAAATATTATTTTATTATAAAGTCATATTCGGTTTTTAATAGCTCCAAATTGAGTTATTTCGAAGCTAAGGTGGGTATGGGTCTAAATAATCTCATACAATAGAATTTAGAAAAGTTTAGGTTTCTATTTTAACCTTATCATATAGATTTAACTTTAAGTTAAATAATTTTACTTTTACAGTGTCTTCTGGTTTTCTTACACTATAAGGTTAATATACTTACTATAACAAGACAAACGAACCCCAAGTTGTTTATTATTAACATATATAACCTTATCTAAGTAATTTGGACGAAACTTATATTTTTAGGAATATAATAACAATTAATAATATAATATTTGTTTTACAAACTATTTTATGTCAATTTTGAAACTATTTAGTAATTGATTTTTGTGAAAATCATAACAGAATGATTAGTTAGACAAAAGCAAATTAAATCAATACTAACATGTTATTTAAACCAAGAAAATTAGTGTAATTCATAAAAAGACTCAAATTACATTTATTTGCATATTTAAAACATCAATTATGTCAATATATCATTAATAAGATAATTGAAAAATTATCTACTTATTAAACTTTGATTTTAACTATTTTAACCCTTCTTTAAATAAATTAATAATAGATGTCCTAATCTAATCCAAGTGGGCCTAAATGGTCATATTTTATTCATAAGGTTGTTTTTGGTCGAATTAAACTTATCCAATAAAATTAGGACATGTGTTTGGGTAATAATAATATCATTTTTACCCTTAATTACCTTATTTACTTTTAACCGTGGTAAAAAAAGTAAAAAGTTACTATTCACAAAAAATTATTTACATTCCATTGGACCACATATTACTTACTGAAATCAACCGTGTCTCTTGGATTTTTGAAATTCCATTCACAGAAGCGGTAAAATTATGTTTTATGTAAATTTGCAAATTCTCCTAAGAGGTGGGTAAAAGACGGTCAAAAGTTCAGTAAAATTTTTATATATCTAAAATTATTATAAAATGACTCCAATTAATTACATTGAACTTATATAGGTATTATGTATCAATTTTTACCTAAAATAAATTTAAATAAAATAAATAATTATTTAAATAAAAAGTCGGTTTTTAAATAGTAACACAGTGTTTTCACGATTCATCAAAAATTGAAAGTTTTCAGAAAAATACCAAAATTTTACCCTAGGCTAATTTCATTATTCCAAATCAAAAAATGAAGTCCACTTTCAAAAATAAAATTTATAAATTTCAAAAAGTGGGTATTACTATTCATAACGGCTAGTTTTTATAACATATCGTTGTTTAGAGAAATTCAGTATTGCGTACAACACATGCAATTGTGGAAGGTCGCGATTGCGTGTAGTGCAATCCAAGTCAGGGATTCATGTTGTGCAAGCTCCTTTTGGTGTAGCGTACAACACAAGACATTAATGAAATTAAAAAAAATATTTTTCATAAAATCTCGAGGTGTTACATTCTACCCCCCTTAAAATTAATTTCTCCCTCGAAATTCGTCGGGGTTATAAATGGTTTACTACTCGAAAGTTGCTTTAATAGAAACCCACATCGGAAAAAGGAATACCAAAACCAATCTTTAAAAAAAAATATTTAATGTAACGATTACCCAAATTAACTAATCACTGGGTTTCCACATAGGTGAAAATATGGATATGGAGCAGAAATCTAACCATCACGTTCTGATGGAGAGTGGTAGAGAACATGGCTATGGAAAAGCCAACAATCAAAAATCCATAGATTTGTGATGATCTAAGGTACCATCTGATTTATCAGATATAAGGGCACTAGGAAAACATTTTTGGTTTTCAATATCATTTCCCTAAAGTTGAAAATTTTCAATTAGATGAAATACTTTCTTGATTTTGGTACAATCTCAATGTTGTTGGTGCTTTGAACAATTTCCTCTTCATCTCTTAAACAAATGAAGTTGAATTTTTCATTTATGAAGTGTTAGCAGATCATGTGGTAGAATGATGAGTCATTCCATCTATTTTAAACAAAAGGTTAGAAAAATTTATCAAATATACATAAGTCCATCTATGGTGAGGTTAATCATATACGATTCCAAAAATGAACTTATAATTCATATATCATACCGCGTAATAAAATAAAACTAGTTTCTACTAACCAGGGACTTCCTGTAGGCCAGTGGTAGGCGATAAAGGCCAGTCGCACTTCGGTTGTGGGTTCGATTCCCACAACATTGTCCGACGTGATGGGTCGTCGCACGTCCTACAAGTTTTCCTTTTTCTAAAACAATATTATTATAACATCCCATCAATAATATAGAAAAAAAAGTTCTATCCTTAAACAATACTAACTTATGTCCAACATAATCCATTCTAATAATTAGGGTTATCTAAAATACTTCGGTCCAAGCTCATAGTATAATGAAAATGATTACTTGAAATGTCACATAAGAATCACGTGAATGCCATCATTTATCCCCCATATATCATAAGATATATCTTGTTGGTCAAATTACAAACATGTGAATACCTTAATCATGTATTCTATTGAAAAATGAATTCCCATTGAACCTTAGTGAAAACATGAATGCGGCTAAAATTTAACACTTTCCACATTCCAAAATCCTCAAAATTCTTTATACTCAAACCATGATATCACTTAGTCCTTATATCAATCATGAGCTCATGAATACAATCAAACATCTCATTATCTTCTTATCACTTCATTATGCGCATACCATCTGCTTACCAAAAATATCTCAATTACTTTCCATGGTTACCGGTACCATAATATTATTGAAAACCACAATAGACCAATACATAAATATTCCAATATTCCACGATACTATATACAACATTATTTTGGAATCCTATTACATAAACACTTAATCATTCCACCACATCATTTTCATATTCAACATCGCCAATAGTGATCACATGTGACTTCCCTTTGTCCTTTTCCTTAAGTGGTTTCTCATGTCGATCATCATTAACCCTTTGATTAGGGCATTTATTAGCATAATTCCCCATTTCATTAAACTTAAAGAATTGAAGTGTTGGTGGTGCGTTCTCTGCGGTCTTTTCTTTATTCACACCATTAGAAACCCTTTTTCAATTACATCGACACTCAGCTTCTCGATGACCTTCTTTTCCACACTTAAAACATTTTCTAGTACCTTTTAGACAATCTCCACCATGCTTCTTTCAAAACATTGAGCATAAAGAAACATTAATCTTCTTTTCACCATTGTTCTGAGATTTCTCCTTGAACTTCATCTTTCGTTTCTTGTCAAAACCATGAGATGGATATGTTACACCAACTTCCAGTACTACCTTGATTGCACAATGCACAATTTATTCATATCTACTGAAGTCTCTTATAGATAATTCCCTTCGAAGACTTATTTTTAAGCCACTGAAAAATCGATCAACTTTACTTTCAGGTTGGATGATAAATCTAGATGCATACCTTTCAAGTATTGTAAAATTTGCTTCGTATATACCAACAGATTCATCATCCTTCTGATTTAGTTCAAGAAACTCCTTCTCCATCTTTTTTCGAAGAATACGAGGGAATTACTTATTGAAAAATAAGTTCTTGAACTCATCCCATTACATGGACTCAATTTCTTCTCTCGGCCTCATATTCTTGATAAGATTCCACCATTGATCAGCTTCACCTTCCAAACGATATACTCATAATATTACTTTATCATGTTCAGAACATTGAAGAACTGGAAATATCTTTTCAGTGGTACTGATCCATTGTTCAGCAACAAGTGGATCAGAAGACCCACTGAAAGAAGGTGAATGTTTCCTCATGAAGGACTCAATAGAATATTGTTCCCTTATCTGCTCATTTGGAAGTCCAAAATGATTCATAGCTTGTGTAAGTATAGAAATAAGATTTTGCACTCTATCTCCCATAACATTGGTTTGTTTAGGAGGAAAATCATTGCATTGTACATTACATTGATCAACATTGTTCCTTCGGGTTCCATCCATCGTCTAAAACCAAAAAGAATAGTATGAGAGGCAAAAATCATGCTAGGGAAAACAACATAATAAAGGGGGAGTACCATAAATATACATCATCTTCGGTTAAATTCTAAGATTGTTACCGTAGTTCTAGGACAATATCCTATACATATACTTATCCTTAGGGACATCCCTAGACATACCTTAGAATTATCTCTAGGGATCTCACTAACATTTTCGCATCCTAGTTTCCAAATGATTACTATACCTTTACTCGGATACCAACTATAAAGACCCATAATTTACATACATTGTTATTAATTTATAATTGAATCACACTTATTACAACATATAACAAAACCAGGAAAGGACCGTATAAGTATAGAGTCTTTAGAAACTGGGAAACATAAACAACTGGTTCATAAAGCATCTACTTTGCCTCCCATTTATTTCATCATATCTATAGTCCCTTTTTGGCATATTCTACTTAATAACCCTCTTCCTGACCTGGGGAAATAAATAATACAAAAGGGTGAGCTCAAATGCTCAGTAAGGGTAAAAAAAGAAATATCAATCACATCATATACATTAGAACATAACTTTTGTGAATCATATCCTGCAAAAGAGAACATAATTTCATAACATGGGATAAATCATAGTAGTGAAATGTAATCCCAATAATCATAACCTAAAACATTAAATATTGTGGCATACACACATAATCATAGAGAATCATTTCTTATTAGTCAAGACTCACTGCGAAGACTATCTTAGTGGACAAAGTCTATTTCTGAACCGAGTTCACTCCTCGTTTCAGTCCTGTTTCACTGAACCGGTTTAACCTGCCATTCCAGCCATGTCTATCTCATGAGATATAAAATCGTTACCTAATTCATTGGAGGGAGATATAGGTCTCACCCATCTCATAATGATATCTTTCTTATGTGTGCCACAAAATCATAAACCATACATCATAGCATAACCCATGTAATAAAAATGGGAATCATAAACATCGTGACATCATAAAACAATTCATATAAGATAAAGGGATTCATAAAAATATTTCCATCACAACATAATCAAATCCATGTAATAATAGGGATAGAAACAGAACCCTATATTATCTTAGATGGAAAATAATTTTGATAAAAGTCTTGAACTCCATTCTTGAGGAAAATATCCTTTCTACTTTGAAAACATTTTTCCTTTCATAACATGTCATACAATTTTAAACTAAAATAAGTTGATTAAAAATAAACTTCAAAACTTGTAAAGGAAGATTCATGGAAATATTGTTTTAAAAATCCATTCCTGTTGTATAATTTTAAAAAACATTCTTCTCGTACATTTGTCAGAAAAGTCAAAAAGTACCTCGTATGAAAAACGACAAATGATTCCTTTCATATCTTTTACTAAAAACTCACCGAAGGGTAAAATTGGATTTAAAATATTGTAGGTGGGTGGAAATAATATTACATATTGAGGAAACATGGAAGTGGATGATAAAATACACCCCAGTAAATTCCAAAGTACAAACAATCTCAGATAAAAATGAGATTGTGATATTTCCCTTACCTTAGACCTGATTTGCTTCGCATGAATCCGATCCACCTGTATAATGATTTAAATAATCTTATTGACTTATTACTGAATCATAGGTATTTTTAAGATATCATATATGGATATATTCTTAGCTTCTTATTAGTAATATTTCATTACTACTTGTTATTCGGGTGTTTATTACTATTTGTTCTTATGCGTGTTTTGTTGAATAAATTCTTATTTTTGTTTTTAGTTTATAGATACCTCATTTCCAGAATGTTATTAGTGTAATATATATCATATTCATTCGTTGAATTCATTTATATAATCATTATGCAATGAAGATCATGTAGAATGAGTCGCATCACATCGTGGAGACGGTATTCCGTACGTACGCATGAGCGATGATATCATTCCCATGATCATGGAATTGTATTGTAGTGTATGTATACTATTTTAGAATCAATAAAACTTTACAATAATCATATATAGTTATTTATTTTCACCATTATAACCATCCAAGTAAGGTGGTTGTGTGAAAATAGATTATACCACGGCGTGGAGACGGTATTCCGTACGTACGTACGCGTGGTGATTTCATTTTCCGTTGGATGGATAGATGGGGAAATATGGTTGTTTCATACATATAATAACATATCAGTATATGAGTGATACTGATTTTATTACTTTATAATGAATCAACTAAATAATAATAAGTGGAAGAAGAAATAAAGTTGATAGAATCAGTAACAGACATTACCTCTTCTTTGAAGCGCCTCTTTGAGACCTCCTTTTAGGGTACTAAAATTGGTCTTTGAAGAAGACCAGGACCTCTAGGATGTTTCTATGGAAGTGGAGAAGATAATTTGGAAGGGGTTGGCCGAGAATTAAAGCTCAAAGTGGTGTGAGGAAGAGAGGGAGGCGGTTCCCTTTTATAAGGGAGGAGAGGGGCACCTTTGGAATAACTAAAAGTATTATTTTATTATAATGTCATATTCGGTTTTTAATAAATCCAAATTGATTTATTTCGAAGCTAAGGTGGGGATGGGTCTGAATACTCTCATCCAATCGAATTTATATATGTTTAGGTATCTATTTTAACCTTATCATTTAGATTTAACATTAAGTTAAATAATTTTACTTTTATCGTGTCTCTTTGTTTTCTTACACTATAAGGTTAATAAACTTACTATAACAATCCAAACGAACCCAAAGTTGTTTATTATTAATATATATAACCTTATCTAAGTCATTTTTCCAAACCTTAGATTTTTAGGAATAAAATAACAATTAATAATATAATATTTTTTAAAAACTATTTTATGTCAATTTTGACACTATTTATTAATTGATTTTTGTGAAAATCCTAACATAATTATTAGTTCAAAAAGGTTAATTACATCAATACTAAAATTTAATATTAACCTATAAAATTAGTGTAATTCATAAAAAGTCTCAAATTACATTTATTTGGTTATTTATAACATAAATTATGTCAATAGTTCATTAATAAGATAATTATTGTATCATCATTGTGTCACAAATAAATTAAATTATTTAATGTCTAAAAATTATAAATAAAATACAATTATTTAGGAAATATTTTTAGATTTATAATGAATATTTATAGTCGAATTTATCCTATAGATAACGCTATATTAAAAGTTGTCTACTTATTAAACTTTGATTTTAACTATTTTAACCCTTCTTTAAATAAATTAATAATTAATGTCCTAATCTAATCTGAGTGGGCCTAAATGGTCATATTTTATTCCTAAGGTTGTTTTGGGACGAATTACTCTTATCCAATAGAATTAGGACATGTTTTATGGTAATAATAATATCATTTTTACCCTTAATTACCCTATTTACTTTTAACCGTGGAAAAAAAGTTAAATGTTACTATTCACCAAAAATTATTTTCATCTCATTGAACCAAATTTTACTTAATGACATCAACTGTGTCTCTTGGAGTTTTGGAATTCCATTCAAAAAAGTGGTAAAATTATGTTTTATGTAAATTTGAAAATTCTCCTAGGAGGTGGGTAAAAGACGGTCAAAAGTTCAATAAAATTTTTATATATCTAAAATTATTATAAAATGACTCCAATGAATTACATTGAACTTATATAGGTATTATGTATCAATTTTGACCTAAAATAAATTTAAATAAAATAAATAATTATTTAAATAAAAAGTTAGTTTTTAAATAGTAACACCGTGTTTTCACTATTCATAAAAAATTGAAAGTTTTCAGAAAAATACCAAAATTTTACCCTAGGATAATTTCGGTATTCCGAATCCAAAAATGAAGTCCATTTTCAAAAATAAGATTTATAAATTTCAAAAAGTGGGTATTACTATTCATAAGAGCTAGTTTTTATAACATATCGTTGTTTAGTGAAACTCGGTATTGCGTACAACACACGCTATCGTGGAAGGTCGTGATTGCGTGTAGTGCAAGCGAAGTCAGGGATGTGTGTTGTGAAAGCTCATTTTGGTGTATCGTACAACACAAGACATTAATTAAATTAAAAATAATATTTTTCATAAAATCTCGGGGTGTTACAGAAAAAATATAAGAACACCAATGGAAAGAGTCAATAATAGTGAATGAACATGTTCCTAAAACTCATATGCATAAAACCCTACATGAAGGTCAAGGTATTAGATAACTATCTAAATACTTAAGATCACACCTCAACGATTTGGCATCTCTATGCAGAACTTGGTACTGGTCCACCTAGGAATCCATCAGTGAATTGATCATCATCACAAGGCACAACATGTGTGGGAAAGGTTAGTGTAGGGGTGAGTAAAATTCGACTTCATAGGACACCCCGAAATGATAAAGTAATACCACTAAGAAATACATGAATTATACCACATTGAAATACCTGAATTATAACATGAAACATTACATGAAGTATACCAAAAACAAATAAAACAGTTTTCTCACATTGGTATAAGCATATAGTACACAAAACATGATAATCAAACATAATACAAAAAACAACCACTATTGATAGGACATGTAGTCCCCAAGAGACACTCAGTCTTCATAATACATATAGACATGGTAAGACACATAGTCTCGAAATGACACATTGTCTTGGTAAGTCATGTAGTCTAAGAATGTTGTGTGGTCTCAAATTCACAGGTAGCCATAGAATTCCATTCATAGCACACTCATTCTAAGTGAACCTACTCCTCAACAAATTATTTCATATGGAAACTTCCACAAAAACCCAATTATGATTTCACAAAAAAACTATTCATGTCAAAAGCATCCCAATGTAGTAAACAACTCGTCAAACAGACACATGGTTTTAATGTTCTAGATTTTTTCATACAAATATATGACTAGGGACTAGTTCTGGTCCAATCCGACAAGCCTTACCATGCCCACCCCACCGGCCGACCCAACCTATTCTTTGTGACCTGGCCCATTAGGCCGTTGGAGTGGTCGGAATCCTCTGATCCTTCCAACACCCACATGTGTGTTTCTAGTCTTGCACACCTAGCACATCCCGATGGTGTTCCCCTCTGCCTCATGTGGTTCCAAACCACATGTTACATGGTTTTCTATTTTTGTATTCCTAAACCATGTCCTCACCACAACTGTGGGTTCCACGTTGCTACTTTTTGCATACGTGTCCACATTGTTGTGTCCTCCCTTGCTGCCCTGCCATGACACTAGTCAATTCCACCCCACTAGCCGACACCTATGTTTCCCCACACAAACATTTCTAGCCACAACCATGCACAACACTTCCACCACGCACTACCTCCCACATGTGGCTCCTCCACCACACACCGCCTCTCGCACACAGATGTTATCATGTGCCACTATTGGTTCTGTGGTAGTCCCTTCAGCGGACCACCGAGGATCTTCCATTGGAATAAATTTGGCACAATCATAGATTCTAGTTCCTAATGACCTAATCTACCCTACTACAGCATTTTCAGTCAATTTTCCTCTAATCTTGGAGGTTTTTTTCTCATTTAGTTCCCCCCTAAAAGACAATCCATTACCACAAGGGTTCAATAGTAACTAACACCAAGAACAGGGGTAATAAAAGAACAATGAACTCACTTGGGAATGAATCTCAGCCCTTGTCCATGTCAGTATCAATATATTCCTATTATAATGAATAAATAAGAATCTAGGATAAATAATTCATCCCACAAAAATTTCCCACAAATATTTTGATCCCACAAGAATGATCGAACAATGGGTTGACCTGTTAATTTGTCCATCTGCATTTATCTTCGATAATTCAAGAAACATTTACTACCTTGATGTCTGATCATTTACTGATGAGAATTTATCATCACATTTCCATTGTTGTAGAGATCCATCTAAAATAGCATAAGCAGATCTCAAATCTATAATCCCATCGTCGTTTCCCATGTATAGAGTTATCCTTGTTCTTTCTAGAGCCTCCAAGAAATTATAGGTGTATGTTCATAACCCTAGATCCCTATCTCTAAGGATTATTCATAAATGAATGTTGTTGCATCAGTGAAAAGTTAGAAATAATATAATTTCACCATTTATTTTATTTATTAAAAAACCAAAAACTAATTTATGCAATTAACCCATATCGGTCAGTGTTTGGACCCTCCTAAGGTAATGTCACTTCTTTGAATGCAAAGGATCCATCATACATCTTATTCGGGCAACCATTTAGAAATTATTCCAGTTTTCAGGAAAATGTGTGTGTGTGCTATTTAATATTATAACTTTTTTCTAGAAAATGTTCTTGAAAAAATGGGCCCTAGAATTATACATTGTCTTATGGAATAGTCTCTATATAATTTCATATAAGATTAAAAAATAGTACATGGTAAATCATGAACATTACATGGTCGATTACAAATCCATCTATAAAATCATTTACTTACGATGGGTGAATATTGAAAAATATATCCCAATGGTAATATGACTACAAAATAGTGAAAATATATCATTTAAGTTAATAACATCAACATTAGAGTATACTTTACACATTATCATTTCCATATCACATATATCTTATCCGTAGTAACTCGGATTTTTCCAGAATGCCCACATTATTATAATAACATTTTTTATTATATTTCAAACCATCTCCCAAATGTTTTTTATTCTGAATCAAATCAAAATGATATTTTATGGCTTAAATATACCATTTATTCTACAATTAATGATTAATAATATTTAATTATGTCTAACAAAATCAGTGAGGAATATGGTATTTTAATTATATATCTTCTAATTTGAACCATTTTTATGATGAACCAAATATTTAATGACCAAAACTTATTCCATAATATTTATATAAACTAATTTAATTCATTACTCAACACCGGTTATGGATATATTTTCATTTTATTCACTCACATTTCTCACATCATCAATACATACACAATTTTATTCTTAATATCAAGTCAATAATAAAACCAATTTATTGAAGTTCGTTGTTATTTCTTGATTATTATAAAAAAATTATTTGTGAATAAAGACCATCACATCATTTGCATCAACCATATTTAAGGACACCTATATGTAGTAATATTATCATTTCATAGTTGGTGTTTATCTAAGGAAAACAAATTCTACACCTATCTTCTTAGAAGTACTCATATTTAAACCTATAATATAGTTAATGCATTGGACACTAATATTAATTTAATAATTCAATTTGATAGGTCCTTATATATATGTATAAAAATTAGATATACAATATTTTGTATTATATGTATTTTTTATATGTGTGTATCATTATCTAATAAATTTTCTCAAAAATAAAATGAGAAGTAACATGTTTTACAAACATGGTTTAAGTGATCAATAGTGTAAATAAGTTATATAATTTAGTAACATAATTTTATTTTTCGGTAACAATTCAACTACAATCAATAAAAATCCTATACTTCCCTAAAAACTCATTAATCCTTGAATGTCAATTTTTATCTCTATAATCTACAAAAAACTTCTATAAGGTGAGATATTAATCATTCTAATTACATATCTTAGAACTCATAATAATATTTAGTTAATTAAATTATTTCTATTATGATGTAGATAAATATGATCCATATAAATGTATCAGTGATTGATATAAAATATTTTTCACCATTTATCAACAACTCCCCCATTATTCCAGAAACACTTGAATTGAAAATTTCATAGGGATGATTTATTAGTTTCTATGACCTTGTATATAGAATTTAGGATAACCCCATTAGACAAGTGGTATTTTATTTTTTATCTATCTCTTCAAAAATAAATCATTAGTAAAATGCATAATTGAGCAATTTTTTTCTTTATTCATTGTCAATTTTGTCTAATTCAGTGATGAAAAAATTATTTCTCATCCTTCTTGTGTATACAAATAAAATACTCATCCCCTCCAACCTTAAATAAATTATATTCTCCATACATGAAACATCCATGTAGAAGTCACCAAATCAAACAATAACTATTATTAAAGAACCCTACATTTTTATAAACATATATAAAAAACACTCATATGATTTTTTTGAGAGATAAAAAAGGATACCCATTGTCTTCAACTTATTTTCACCAATTTCTATATATCCAACTCCACTTTTTAATGTGACTTTTATTATCCATAAATGATTAACATTTTTTTAATCCATTTGGTAATCTATTATCTCTTTTAATGTTTTAGGGACACTATAATTTCCCAACCCTAGTTACCCATAGTTGGTGCATTATTTTATTATATTTTCATGATAAAAAATCAAATCCCAAAGGACATATTTGTTAGTATCATTGGAAAAACTAGATACAAAAATAATTTATAAATTTCATCATGAAATTAAAAACATCATATTCTCTCATTTCAAAACTCTGATATCACATAAAAAATCCTTATAGGTCAATCATAATATACTTTTTCACATTTGGAAAAACTAAAATTAAAGAAATGGGTGAGCATATATTCTTTGTAAGGATGAGCAATATAGCATAAACTATCGTAAATAAGAATAAATTATAATCCAATGTATAAAACTTAAACACAATCCTTTTAAACATAATATATAGAATAATATGTTAAGAAATAAGTCTAATAGTGCTATTTAAGCATTCACATTGATATTATAGTAGTCAAAAAATCACATATAATAGAAATAGATAATCTCCTAATGATGGAATGAATAATGCCAGAAATCCTAACCATAATGTCAAGACCTCATGCTTAGACCATAAATAATCATATAATCAAGGCCTTTTTACAATACACTAGTTTGTCTCATGAGACCTATCGATGCATCGAGGGGCTATAGCAAACCCCACCCATCAATTAATATGTCCAATTAATTCCTTGTATTTAAAAGTGTTAAACATAACATAAATATTTCTATTAAAAATAGCATACAAAATGTAAATATGTTAACCATAAACCATGAATGGTATAAAAATAGCACATCCACATTCAAACATATAATAAAATCCTCAATACAATATGGAATATTTTATCATTACAGATCTACCCCAATGAAGAATATAATCCCACAATTGATGTTGATATAGATAAAAATAATCTAATAAATTCATTAAAACTCTTCAAGAGACATATCCATATATTACATTAAATCATTTATGTGAGAGAGAGATATAAGATATTAAATTTATTTTTAAAATAACCTTTTAATATATTTATGGGATGATGAAAAATGTTAAGGTGTCATAATGGTGGAAAATAGTGGCTTGTTCAATATATGTTAAAAAAACATTATATCTTTAATTGGTTGAAAAATCTATAATGTACCGGGTTTAGAAAACTATGAAAAGATTCAATTAAAAATGTTTTATAAAAAGTCAAACATGGGTAAAAGTAACATTAAAAATATTAAAAATATTTTAATATTCATTTTTATGAAACATAGACATTGATTATAATGATGTCCTAGTAGAGACTAACATATAACTAACCCAGAATGATAATGAGATCATAACATTAACACATACCTTGTAATATCCTTTAGTTGAGGGTGAGTTAAAATCTTATAGAATGGTTATATAATTTTTTTAACTTATAACAAGACCATATTAATATTAATGATATCATATATGATCCACTTATATAAGTGGGAATAATATTTCAGTATTACCGTTGTTTTGGGTGTTAAATGCCTTGTTTAACCATTAATGTTTTTATGAAAGTCATTTTTTTATGCATAGGATATATTCTATTCATATACAGAATTAGATTCCATTCAGAAGTATTATTTTTACACATCATATTAATTTTATAATCATTAATCAACAGTTAACATAGAGAATTAATCACATCGTGTTGTGGTGATAATATGTCGTTTGTATGCATGAGTGACAATATCATTCCCTTGATGGTTAAATAGTATGGAATTTGATGGTATATTAATTTTATATAATCATTATATAGTTATATTAATTTATTATAACTATTATAAGCATCATTATACCCATCCAAATAAATTATTATTGAATAAAATATTACATAATGACGTAGAGATGGTAAGTCATATATACCTACGCATGGTAAGATTGTTATTCGTACGATGGATAAAAATTAGGAATATGGTTGTAATATTATTTTAATAACATATCAATATATGTATGATACTGGATTTAGTGATTTTTTATGGAAAAAACATATATAGAGGATGTAGAAGAAGAAAAGAACTTTTAAAGAGGTGAGAAAAAATTATCTCTTTTTCGGGTGTCTCTTTTTGATTTGCATAAAAGGACTCCTTAAGTTGTAATTATGCCAAAATTTTGGAAAAATGGATATAGTGAGGAATGTTTGGAGGAAAATTTGGTAGGGAGTGGCTGATCAAAAGGTCTTTAGAGGTGTGAATTTAAGAGAAGGTGAAGTGCCCTTTAATAAGAGAGGAGAGGGGCACTTTTGGAAGAAATTAAAATATTAATTTATTATAAATTGTGATTCATTTATAATATATAAAAAATTATATATTTCTAGGAAAATTTGATTATGGGTTAAAATTCTCTTATAAGATTATTTTTATTAACATTTAGGTCCCAAATGAAAACTTACCTTTTGGGTTTAACCCTTAGTTAAATACTTTAACTCTTAACATATCTTTTTAATTCTTACACAATCGGGTTAATATAGTTACAATAAAATGACAAAAGACCCCCAATTGGAACTGTTATGACATATATAAAACTATACTAGTTATTGTTTTGAACCTTATATTTTTATGAATTTTATAACATTTAATTAAATATTATTTATTATAACGAATAATTTATATCAATTTTTATACATTTCAAAATTTTCATTTTAAAAATATCAAACCAGCATGATAACATCAAACCAATACATTAAATTTGTCAATAAAATTACTATGTTATCTATAAAATTCTTGGATGTCATTAATATGTCAAAATATTTTTATTTTTATGTATTTAATATCATTTAATTGATTCTTCCATTAATAATTCAATTTTTGCATCATTATTAAAACACCATTTATTGTAATCATTTATTTAATATCATTATAAATATATTACCATTATGTAGATATTAATTTTAACTTTAAAAATTTTATTTATTTTCAACCATTTCACTTATATATCGTCCTATTAAAAATGATACAATTAATGAAATTTTATTATGACATTTTAACTCTTCTTTAATTTTTTTTAACAAATATCATAATATAACACACGTGGAATAAAAGGATAAAATTTTGGACATAAGGTTGATTTTGGATGAAAAATAATTATACAGTGAAATTAGGACCAGTGTTATGGTAATATTATGTTATTAAAAAATGATTTTTACCTTTAATTATCCTATTTATATTTAATCGTGGTAAATAAAACTCAAATGTTACTATTCAAAAAAATAATTTTTATCCTATTAGACCATATTTTTCATAATTATTACAACCACATATGTTTGTTTTTTAAATACAATTCACAAAATCGGTAAACTTATATTTAATTCTAATATGTAGATTTGGTTAAAAGACGGGTAAAAGGGATGTTTAAAATTTTAATTAAATTTTTATATCTACTTTATTTATTAAATGATTACAATGAAATATATGGGATTATTATATATATTATTTATATATATTTAATTTAGAATCAATTTTCAATTATATAATTATTTAAATAAAAATTTGGCATTAAACAACATTTATGTATTTTTTACAATTCATAAAAAATTGGAATTTTTGAATAAAATTTTAAAAAAATACCTGAGATAATTTTGATATTTTGAATTAAAAAATGAGATTTATTTTGAAAAATAGAATTTATTAATTAAATAACATATTTAATACTATTCATAACCATTTTTTGGATGGCTAGTTTGATAGGTCATGGTGCGCTGGAACTTAGTATTATGTGCAACACAAGCTATTGAATTATTTAAAAAGAAGCTTAACATAGAAGCTTGGGGGTTTACATTCTTCCCTCCTTCAGATAATTTCAAGTTTGAATTTTCTAGAATATGACCTCAAAAAATATTTGGGTGGTGCATCATCATATTTTCATTATGTTCCCACACTTTCTCTTCGATTTTATGGTTTCTCCACAAAAACCTTACAAGACGAGTCATAAAATTTCTAACCACTTATTCTCTAGTATCAAGAATCATGATTGGTTCTGTCAATGAGAAAAATTGTCTTCCAGTTCCTTTACTTCATAAGTTAGTATATACATTGGGTCTCGCATGTATTTCCTCTACATTTATACATGGAACACTCCATGATCTTTGCAGAGTTTTTTAGGCATGTCCAAACAATAACAAATTTCTCAAATTCATTCCAAAATATCAAAAGGTATGATGTTACTAGGAATTAATTTTACCTTCATAAAAAATTTTGTAACACATTTCTATAATGATACCTTCAATTATACATGATCTCCCACTTGAATTTTCAAATCCTTCCATCGATTATTAGCATAGACATTTTTTCTACATTGATTTATTTTGATATGGGTCTGAATAGTCTTTACATTTTCCATTGTTTCCTAAAAATAATCTAGGCCTACATGTTTTCATTCACCAACATCATCCCAAAAATTTGTTGTATGACATATATTTTCATATAATGATTCATATGATTACATATGAATACTTTAGAGGAAGCAATTTTTATAGGAAAATTATAATAGAGGTAAATACTGATCCGACTTACCATGAATGTGATGTGAGAAATACCTTAACGTGTCTTCTAATGATTGAATATTCTTCTCCGACTATCCATTAGATTGAGGGTGGTAGGAAGTGCTCAAACGAAGCTCAGTATCTTGGGCCTTCTAATGATTTTTTTCCAAAAATATGATGTGAATCGGGGATTACAATCCGAAATAATCAATAGGGGTACACCATGAATTATTACAACATCATTAATATATATTATTGCTTAATATTCAAGTGGTAAAACTTCTCTTATAGAATGAAAAGGTGATAATTTGGTAATATGATCAACAATGACCCATATAGCATCATTTCTTTTAGGATTGTTTGGTATACCCCTAACAAAGTCAATTATATTATAATCCCCTTTCCACACAGAAATTGTAAGAGGTTTCAAGAATCCTCAAGGATTTTTTCTTATGGGATTTACCTAGTGAAAAACATAACATCTCGACACATAATTTGTAATCTCCCTCTTTATGTTGTGCCAAAAAAATATTCCTTCAAATAGTTTTTCTTCTTAGTGCCACTATGGTGTATTGAGAACTTTAAGCTATGAGAATCATCAAATAATTCCATTTTTAGCACAGCTATAGCTGGAACAAAAATCCTCATCCCAAATTTCAAAATAACATCTTCAAATTTGAATTCAATCAGTCTCCCATCATTCAATGCTTTAATTTTATTTTGAAACACCTAATAATCAAAATGTGAACTTTTTATCCTTTCTAGTAAAGAAGGTTTGACAACTATATGAAAAAGTAGTGATTTTTCACCTTCCATGATAATTCCTATATCTATCCTCAATATATTTATAGACATATGATACTTTTCATCTCTCATTTTGTTTATAACTCATTGGTCCATTCTGATAAACCACCTACCACTTTATTTTAATTCCTCAGGTGGTAGTGTATTGTGAAATCATACACCATAAGTAGCTCAACCATCTCCTTTTGTCTCATGTTGAGTTCTTTCTTGGAGAAAATATTTTCAAACACTCGCTTCAGTATATATCTCACTTCTTTCATTGTAATGATAGTTTCTCCATATATTTAGATCTAATATTACAACTTCTACCTCAAGATCATGTTTTGGATAGTTTTTTCATGAATTTTTAATTCCCATGATGCATAAGAAAAAAGAAAATAATTTTGTATAAGGACACAACCATGAATATTCCTTGATTCATCACTATATATCGCAAAACAATCATTCCAAAATGGAAAAGTTAAGAGGAGATTTTTGAATGAACATCTATTCAATTATCCAAAACATTATTCTCACTCTTTTATTCAAAAAACAATTTTACCCATTAAAGTGTGAGTATGTTTGACAAGTTTTCCAAATATGAAAAATCTAGAAAAAATTCCAATATTAACCTGAAAAACAAAATAAACTATGTACCATAGTTATACTCATCGATCCTATCCATTCATGTATTTTTTGTCTTTTTAGAATTGATAGAGATTACAACCTTAGGGACAAGAAGGACATGAAAATAAATTTCTTGAATCCATAATTCACACTTTCCAAACATCCCACGTAGTTAAATTCTTGTAAGAGTATTCAAAAAAATATCCTAGTGGTTCTAAAGTTATTCATTGATTTTAAAGTATATAAATATATCATCAATAAATACTAATAAAAAATCATTTACATATTCATTGAACACTATATTCATTATATCCAAGAAAATAGATGGTGTATTAGTCAATCCAAATAGAAATATTGTAAATTGGTAATAAAAATACCTCGTTCAGAATAATGTATTTGGAAGATATTCCATTTTACACACAATTGATGAAATCTATAATTAAGGAAAATATAGATAAATTTTTATCCCCATGATGTTGATCAAATAAATCATCAATCTGAGGTAGATGAAACTTTTTATTTGTTTTAATAACACTGATATCTCTATTTTCAATGAAAAACATCATTGATCCATATTTATTCATAACAAGATGAACTGGGGATCCACATGGAGAAACAAAATGGTGAAAATATCCCTTATTAATCAACTACTCTAGTTTTTTATTCAGCTATACTAATTCCAAAATGGCCATTTTATAGTGAATTATTGATATTAGCCTTGCATCATAGATTATATTTATACCAAGATCCACATCCAAATCTAGAGTATGCCAAGGAAAATCCACTGAAAATAAATCAATTTATTCTATTAAAATAGTTTCATCCTCAATTTAAATATTTATTTATTCATCTGTAGATATTATTTCATCTATTACCCCATGATTCTCAATTAGTAAAGCTATGATGTGTGGATTTTGAAAAGAATCAAATGATATTATTTCTGCTCTAATGATAATGGATTCTATATCTTCCACACAAATATCAACATCCTTCTTCTTGCAATAATTTTTTGAATTATATTTTGATAGCCAATATATAAATATGATTATATCAAATTCAACCATAGATATGATGATTATGTCAGCAAATAATGCATGTTTAAATGACATAATGGGAACTTCGTGACACATCTTGGTTTCAATGAGACTTCTCATAGGGGTTTTGAATGAAAACTATCATGTTAATGTGAATTAGTGATATCTAATTTTTAATGAAATCTATAAAGATATAATAGAATGTGGGGAACCAGAATGAAATAATTATTTGGATAAATTTGATGAAATGACTAAAGTACCTGGCACCATACCATTAGTAACATTAACATTAACATTGGTGATTTCAAAAGAATGGAATCGCTCCCTTACCTTTCTATGATGAAAGTTTCCTTCACACATAGGAAAATAATTTTTATAATGTCTAATATCATTACAACTGTATCACTGATCACTGATTGTTTATTTCTTCTCCTTACAATATCAATCTTGATGAAATTTGTATCGACACATTTTATGAACTCCTAAAAACTTTAATTAAGTACCATGGTGTTTCTACCACAATTATTGTATGGTCTAAGTCAAGGTTTCCCTTCTTCCCCTTATTTATTTTTACAGTGTTCAGCGGCCCTCTCCTTCTCTTGCATTTCTTTAAAGTCCGAATGCATAAATAATTCATTTTCTTATCTTGATATCACGGGAGACTATATCGTCATATAATGAGAAATATTGTGAGACCAATATCAATCAAAGGAATGGTTTTAACCCATAAAAGGATCTATAAATCTAACTTCTCGGGTTAATTTTGTAGCCTAAAACATATCGTGATAACCTTGTGTAGTTAGATTCATACTTTTCAATATTCTCAACCTATTTCCACCTATTACATTTAAATTTATTCTCCAAATATGCTCGTAGATCAAGAGGAAATTATTTTTCTAGGAAGAGTTCATTAAATTTCCTCTATTTTATATTTACAAACTCTTCATCCACATTGATGATTTAAATTAATGATTAAAATTGTTCTACATATTCTGATAGACAATATACTACCATAAAAACATTTTCCCATTCAATACTCATCAAGGAAAGAAATATTTTCTCTAAGGACCTTATCCACTTCTCATCTACAATGGGATTTGTAGTCCCATTGAATGTTGGGGGTTGTTTTCCCATTAAGATCTCTAACATTGATCCTTCATGTTGTGGATCCAGATGCCTATTATAGGTAAGGTTAGTATTCATAACCTGATTCAGTTTTCCCAGTATGGTTATAAACTATTCAGTGCATGTTTTATCACCAAATCCACTTTTATTTTCTTACATATGAGGAAATTCTTGATATTGATTACGTGTGTTTATATGGTTTCCATTCCTTCTTCTAGGCACCATTTCTAAACAATGGTATACTTTAGATTAGTATATGAATCATAATTCATAATATCAAACTAGTATAATACACAATATAATTTAACCAATTTATGAATATATGCTCTATAATCATAAAAATGGTTCTCCAGGGACATATTTAATCATACATACTTCATAATGGTTTTTAAATAAAATGTCAATTTTTCTAAGAATATTCCCCAAGAGTGTCAAATTAGGTGTACAGTAAGGCTCATTTTCATATTCCAGGTTACCCTAAATAAAGCATGTAATATCTTTTTACTGTTATTACTACTAGGTACATCTATGCCAGAACCACCGTCACTTATAGAATCAATATAGGGATTTATTTTCTAAGAATATCCACATAATCTCTACATTACCAAAAATCTATGTTGTTCTTCGATACGTATCCTCAAGGTCTATCATAGGGTGATGTTCCCTAATAATTTTTTTTAAATATAGTTCCCAAGATTTGTACTAAACATCCTTTAATAACAATCATAACAGCCTGACCCCAGTTACACAGAGTCAGTGTAGTATTTTATTAAATTGGAATGATCATATGAAATTAAATCTTGAAATACTAATAAGTTTTGTTGCCTTGGAAAAACTAGCTACAAACAGAAGTTTTATATTACATCTTGAAATGATTGAAAACTTATTGTCCACTTTTAACACTCTCATATACCATAGAATATCCCTACATGTCATTAAAAATATACTTCTTCACATACTGGGAAAAAATAAAATATAATAAAGGGGTGATCTCAGATGCTTAGTAAGGATGAACAATATAGAAAAAGAGATAATAAATAAGAGTAAAATTTTAAATAAAGGAATAAAATTAAAACACAATCCTTTTAAAAATAATATTTAGAGTAATATGGGAAGAAACAAACAAAATTATTCCATTTAAACATTCACATCAATATTATACTTGCCTAATAATAAAATGTAATAAGAATTACTAATCTCATAATGAGTGATTGCATAATGTCGTACATTATAACCATAATGTCCTCTCCTTATGCCAAAACCATAAATAATCACACCATGAAGGCCTTCTTCCAAGACACTAGTTATTCTAATGAATCCTAATGATGTATCGAGGGGTTATAATGGGTCATTCCCATTAATTACTTAGTCCAATTATTTCACATATAATAAGGGTGAAATATAACCTAAATATTGGTATTATAACTAGCATATGAAATGTAAATACATTAAATATAAACCCTAAATGGTATAAATATAGCAAATCGATAGTCAACATATCTTGAAACATTAAATAAAATATGAAATATTTGATCATAATAAATAAACATCAATGAAGCATAAAATACAAAAAATTATGTTGATATATATGAAAATATTATAACAAATTTATTAAAAATCTTTGAGAGAAATATCCCTTTTAACGTTAAATAATTTCAATGTTGTGAAATTATAACATAAATCATTTATTTCAAAAATAACCTTACATGATTATAAGATATTCCTCAAAATGATAAGGATTCATAATAGTGGAAAAAATCTGACTATGCCATATAAGTTAAGTAAACATTCTATCCATAATTATTTGAAATGTTCCTAATGTACCTTGATTGGAAAATAAATGAAATATTACATTCAAAATGTTATATAAAAAGAAAAACATGTTTAAAAAAGACTTTAGAAAATATAAATGATATTTCAAAATCCATTTTTATGAGACACGAATATAGATGCTAGAGATATCCCTATAGATACTAGCATATAAATAACCTTGGATAGTAATGAGTTTTTAAAATTAACCATTACCTTGTAATTTTCTTTTTGAAGAGGGTGTGTTAAACTTATTTATAATTGTTAAATAATTTATTAAATTATATCATGACCAAATAAATATTTATGATATCATATATGATCATATTATATCCTTTTGGTAGTAATATTTCAGTATTATTGTTATTTTGGGTGTTAACTGCTTCGTTTTCCCATTCCTATTTTGTCATGAAAGTCACGATGGTTATGTATAGGATACATTGTATTAATATACATGATTTAATTAAGTTCATAATTATTATTTTTACTCATAATATATAATTTATTATATTTATTAAATGGTTAATTTGGAGAATTAATCTCACTACGTCATGGAGACAGTAGGCCGTATGTATGCATAAGGGGCAATGGAATTCCATTGAGGTTAAATGGTATGGACATTGATTTTATTATAACAATATGAAATAATTATAATTTTATATTATTTATCTCTATCCATTATACTCATCATTATACCAATCCAAATAATTTAGTATTGAATAACAAATTTCACCATAGTGTGGAGACATAAAGCTGAACGTTCACATGAAGGGTGATATGGTTATTCATATGGTGGATAAAAAATGAAGAATATGGTTTTACCATTATTATAATAAAATATATGTATATTTATTATATTGTAGTTAACATTTTTATATATAAAAAATATATAAAGGTTAAGTATAAGAATAAAATAACTTTGAAATAGGTGATAAAACAATTAAAATTTTTCTGGAGTCTTCTTTTGATTCTCACAAGAGGACTCCATAAGATTGATTTAAACCCAATATTTGGCCTCTAGGATGACTTAAGGTAAGTGGGGAGGTAAATTTGTAAGATTTTGTCTGAAAAAAAGGATTTAGTGATGTGAAATAAAGGATGGATAATTGCCCGTTTACAAAAGAGGTGAGGGGAAATTTGTAAAATCTTAAAATATTAATTTCATATAACATAATTTTTGGTTTCTAATTTCTCCAAAGTTATTTATTTCAAGGATAATATTATCAAGGGTAGAAATACTCTCATCAAATTATTTTTGTAGAAGTTTATATCACAAAAGTAAATTTATTTTTTCTATTTTATACTTAGTTAAACAGTTTAACACTTACAATGCCTTCTTATATATTTAAACTATAGGGTTAATATATTGACTATAAAATGAAAAAAGAGCCCAAATTGGATAATTAGTTTCCTATTTAACACTACCCAATTTTTTTGGCTGAACCTATGTTTTTTGTGAATTTTATATCATTTAATTAAATATTATTTATTTTAAAGTATCATTTAGGAAATGTTTGATACTATTTAAAATTTTCATTTTTAAAAATAAAAAACAACTTCATAAATTCTAAACAGTAGATAAAATATGTCATTATCTTGTATATATTTTCTATAAAATTATTTTAAGTCATTAGGTAAGTAAAATTATTTTTTTAATATTTTTAATATGATCTAATTGATTGTCCCATTAGTAATTCAGTTAATGAATCAATATTGTGTCACCATTTAATGAATTTATTTATTTCATAAAATTATAAATAAATTATAATTATGTAGATAATCATTTTATATTTAAAAATAAAATTTATAGACGACTATATAACTTATATACCCTCATATTAAAAATTATATAGTTATTAAAATCTGAATATGTCATTTTTTACACTTTATTATATAAAATTGAATAAACCTCCTCGTATAACACAAGTTGATTAAAAAAGTTCATATTTTCTACCTAAGTATGATTTTGGTCAAAATAATTATCCAAATAAAATACAACTAGTGATAGGGTAATATTATAATTTAATAATTTTATAATATTATTATTACATTTAATTAACCTATTTTTTTTGAAAAAAGTGGTAAATAAAATTCAAAATATACTTTACACCAAAAATTTGTTTTCTCTTATGATACCAAATTTTTCATACTTATTACAAACATGTACATGTATTTTTCAAAATTCAATTCATAGAATAGGTAAAATTACTTTTAATTCTAATTCGAAGATGTGGATAGAAGGTGTGTAAAAGGGACGTTCAAAATTTTAATATAATTTTTATATATAATTATATTATTAAATTTTTCAATTGAACTATAATGGATTATTATATGTATTATTTATCTATTATTACATTAAAATCAATTTATAGTAAAATAATTATTTAAATGAAAATATCAGTATTTAACAAAAATGAAATATTCTTCTATATTCATCAAAAATTGAAATTTTTCAGAAAAAATGAAAATATTTAACCCAATATAATTTTAATGTTCCAAATTAAAAAATGAAGTCTATTTTGAAAAATAAAATTTATAAAATTTATTATTTTGTAATACTATTCATATCCTTTTTTCAAATGGCTAGTTTGATAGGTCCTGGTGTACTCGAACTCGATGTTGCATATTGCACATGCTATTGGGTTGTTTTAAAGGAAGAGTACTATAAAAGATTGAGGTGTTAAATTCTTCCTCATTTAAATAATTTCATCCTCAAAACTTCTAGAATATCACTTCCTAAAAATATTCAGGTGGTTTATCACTATTAGTTCTTCTGGTTCCCATGTTTCCTATTCCATTTTATTATTTCTCAAAGCATCCATTGCTAGATGAGGCATACTATATTGTTGTCTAGTATCATGAATATTGTTATAACATTCACAATATGACATATCAGGTTCATGTTCTATTTATTTATAGGTGAGTACGTGTGTTGGGTTTGGAATGTATTTCGTTTTCAATGATATGTGGACCACACCATGAATGATGGAGTGAATTAGAGGCATTGACAAATGGTAAGATACAACTACAATTAATTCCAAAATATCAAAAGATATAATGTACATAGGACATAATTTACCTTTCTTATCAAATTGTATTACACCGTTATATAGTGGTACCTTCAAGAATTCATGATATGCCACTTGAAATTAAAATTCCTTCATTTTGTTTCAACATAGATATATTCCATACTTTAATGTGCTTTGATATGGGTCTAAGTAGTTGTTAATTTTTTCTCATTTCATCAACATGTTTTGGTCCTACAAGGAATCTATCACCAACATCATCCCAACAAGTCAGAGTATGACTTCTCTTTCTATATTATTCTTTTATGGTTCCATATGAATACTTGAATGAAAGCTATTGTTATAGGAAAATTATGATAGAGGTGAATTATCATCCCACCTACCATGAATGTCATGTTAGTATGATCCCAACATGTCCTCTAATGTTTGAGTAGTCCACTTTGAATTTCCATGAGTTTGAGGGTGAGAGGTAGTGCTCCAAATAAGATCAGTATCTAGGGAATTCTATTGACTTTTCCAAAATCATGATTTCAAATGGAAATCATGATCTGAAACAGTTGTTATGTGTAAACCATGAAGTCTTGAAACATCATTAATATGTAGTATTTCAAATCATTAAAGTGGGAAATCTTCTCTTATAGTAAGAAAAAGTGATAATTTGGTATGATGATCAATAATGACCCATATCGAGACTTTTCTTGTAAGAGTATTTGGTACCCCATGAAAAATTTTCTCGTAATATCATCCCATTTCCACACAGGTATAAGAATAGTTTGCATTAATCCTCCAGGATTTTTTCTTCCATCCTTCACCTATTAATAAACATAATATCTCGACAGATAATCTGAAATCTACCACTTCATGTTGTTCCAAAAAAATGGTCCTTCGAATCTCAGTACATCATAGTACCATTAGGGTTTATATAGAAATTAGAGCTATGAGAATCATCAAATAATTCCATTATTAGCTCAAGTATATCCAGAACATGAGTCCTCTTCATAAATTTCAAAATACCAACATCAAATAAAAATTCAATCAGTATCCCATCATCCAAACTAATAATTTTCTTTTATAACTTCTCATAATTTGAATAAGAAATTTCTATATTTTCCAGTATAGATGGTTTATAATCAATTTAAAAATACAGCTATGTTTCACCTTCCATAATAATTCCCATATCCATATTTATTATATCCATGAACATATGATCGTTTTAAAGTCTCATTTTTTTAAACACCAGTGTCAATTCTAATCAAATAATATTTTCCCTAGGTGTTATTGTATTGTTTAATCATAATCCTGGAGTAGATAAAGCCATATCATTTGTCTGATGTAAAGTTTTTTCTATGAGAAAATATATTTCAATCTCTTATGATCAGTATATATCTCACATCCTTCATTATAGAGGTAGTATATCCATCAATTAAGATAAAATATTACCATTCCAAACTCAAGATCATGAATTTGATAGTTTTGTTCATGAATTTTTAATTACATCGATGCATAAGCTATAAACCTATCATCTTTGTAAGGATACAACCGTTACCTTTCCATAATGAATCACTATAACTAACTAACCCATCATTCTCATATGGTAATGTCAAGATTAGACAATTTTCTTATATTCTATTCAATTCTCCAATACATTCTTCACATTATTTTGACCAAAAATATTTAACACCATTACATGTGAGGTTGGTCAATGAGATTTCCAATCCATCCAAATTCTAGATGAAACGCCGATAATAAATTACTAAACCAGTTATATAGCTTACCTCTGTTATAATCATTAGTGATGTAAATTCTTTGATTTACTTTTTCATTATATAATGAACTAAGATTCCATCATTGGAGACAATAAGGTAATGAAAATAAATTTCCTAAAGCCAAAAATCACACCTACTAAACATCCCATATAGTTCATTTCTTCTAAGAGTCTTCAGAACTATTTAAAATTGGTTGTCCTAGTATTCAAATATTTTTTTGTATACTAATATATTATAATTAAATACCATGAAAAATAACCAATATATTTCTTAAACACGCTATTAATTATATCCATCAAAACATATGATACATTAGTAAATCTAAGTGGCATTAATATAAATTTATAATTAACATACCTCATTCAGAATGTTGTCTTTAGAATTTTTTTCATTTTTTAAACACAATTACTGATATCAATAACAAAGATCAATCTTCTAAAAATATTTATCTCAATTAGTTTGGTCAAATAAATCCTAAATGTGAGGTAGAGGATACTTGTTCCTTATTGTAATAATATTGATTTCTCTAAAATCAAGAAACAACCTCATTGAACTATCTTTCTTAATAATAAAAGAACTGGGGATCCCTATTGAGAAAAAAAATGTGAATAAATCCCTTACTACTAAAATCCTCCTATTGTTTCTTTACCTCTACTAATTCCACAGTGGTAATTTTATAGGGGGTTTGATATTGGCCTTGTATTTAGGAAGAAATAAATCATAATCTCAACTTTCTACTCTGGAGGATGTCTAGGAGAATCCTCTAAAAACAATAATATATTCTAATACAGTAGCTACACACTCAATTTGAATTTTATTTATTCATACCTGTATGTTATTTCCTATTCCACCCCCAAAAATAATTTAGTAAAGCTACAAGTCGTGGATTTTGATAAGAAACTGGTGATGATTTTTCTTCTCTAGAGATAATAGTTTCAACATCTTCCTCACAAATCACAATTTTTTTCTTCTTGAAAGAATTTTTAATTCATATTTTGGTATCCAATCCATAAAAAGGATTATAAAAAATTATACCATATGTATAATGATAAATTCAACAAATAATGAATGTTTATATTATACAATGTTAACTACCTGGAAAATTATTATTTCAACGCGACATCCCATAGTGGTTTGGACTGATAACCCCCATTTTAATTTGAACTGGAAATATAAATTTTAAAAGAAAACATGGAAGATATAAAAGAATGAAAGGATTTAGAATCAAAAAAATATTCGGTTAAATTATAGGAAATGATTAATGTACATGAAACCACATCATTATGAACTTCAAGATCAGCAGTTGAGATCAAAAAATCTTGTCCATGCTCCCTTATACTTTTTTGTGGAATGTTTCAATGATTATTTGGAGATTCTATTGCATAATGACCCATATCTTTTCAATTTTAGTACTAAAGATTTATAGATTCATTATTCCCCATTAAATCTCTAGCTTTATGGACCATTTCTCTACACTTGTAGAAAACTCACATCCATTTTAGGCATGTACTAGGGTGTTTATTCTAACAATTATTGAAGTGTATAAAGTCAATTTTCCTTTATTAGCCTTATATCATTTTATAGCGTGTTCAGTGGCCCTCTAATTCTTTTTCTTTACAATAATTTGATAATACTTATAGAATTAATTTTATTTCTTTATAGGATAAGTGAAAATATCTTTCTACAATGTGAAAGACTGTGAGACCAATGCTCAATAGTGGAATGGTTTTACCCCATCAATGAATTGGAAAATATTACTTCTTGGATTTTAAATATAGTTTGAAACATTCATTTAGATTCATAAATTACAATATTATGATCATTATTCTACTTAAGACATAGAAATTGACTGTCCATATCTGCTCATAGATTACAAGGAATGTATTTTTCAACAAAGAGTTCTTGACATTCTATCCATTAATTATTTATGACCTATTTATCATCCTTAATTTTTTTAATCAATAACCACAACTTCTCTACATTTCATGAAATATTATAGACTTCAATAACATGTTTTTCCCTTTCATTACACCCAAAGGAAAGAAATATTTTCTCTATGAACCATATCAACTGCAAAGATACAAAAGGATTTTTTCTTCTTTTGAATGTTGGGGGTTGTTTTCTCCTGAAATAGTATATTATTAATCCTCCACATTGTGTATTAGGTTACATTATATGGGTAAGGTTATTATTTATAACCTGAGTTAGTTGTCTTGATATAGTTATAGGATACTCAGTGCCATTATTATCACCAACTCCACTATTATAATCTTTCATAAGAGGGAAATTCCTACATGGATTAAATGTATTGATTTAGTTTCCATTACTTCAACAATGAGACATTTATAAACAAAATCATACACTAGATTAGGTTATGAATCATAATTCATAATTCCAAACTACTATAATACAAGAAACAAATTAAAAAATTTATGCTCATATAATCCATAATTTTAAAAATGGTTATTTTCTAACATATTTACTCAAAAATCCTTCATAATGGTTTGCAAATAAAATGTGAATCATTCAAATGATATACCCTACGAGTGTCTAAACTGGTGCGTAGTAAGGATCATTATCGTGTATCATGTTACCCCAAGTCACGCCTGATGCACCTTGTCGGTGTTATTACTCCTAGGTACATCTGTATCAGAACCACATCCACTAGTAGTATCCACACATTGATATATTTTCATGAAATGCACACATAATCTCTCCATTAAAAAAAATTCATAAATTATTCTATACATATCCTCAATTTATATATTAGGGAAATTTTAAGAAGTTATGGTTTTTCTAAATCTAGTTTCCAATTTTTATACTAATCCTCCACTATTAACAAATATAATGACCCAAACTCTATTACCAAGAGTCGGTGAATTATTTTCATATATTGGAATGATCACAGTAAATAAAATCCAGAATGATAGATCATTTTAGTATCTATGGAATAACTAGAAACAAACATAAGCTTTACATTAAATTTAGAAATTAAAAACAATATATTGTCCCCTTAAAAAACTCTCATATCCAATATACTATCCCTACATGTCAATCAGAATATTCATATTTTCATATTGGGATAAATGAAAAATAAGAAAATGTTGAGGGTAGTTTCTTAGTTAGGATAAAAAATATAATGGAAGATATCATAAAAAAGTATAAACTTTTAAGGCATGGTATAAAACTGAAACAGAAGACATTTAAAAATTATCTTCAACATAATATGGAAAAAAATAAATCCTATAAATAAATTAAAACGTTCACATGGATATTATACTTTTCAAATAATAACATGTAATATCAACAACTAATGTCATATATAACGAGGGAAGGCATAATGTTGTACATCATACCCATAATATCAAGGCCTCATTCCAATACAATAAATAACCATATCATTAAGGCATTGTGCCATGACACTAGTTTTCCTAATCATAAAATCTAATCCATCAAGGAACTTTAATAGGCCCCTCCAATTACAAACTCGGGCCAATGCATTCCTTATATAAAAGGGTGAATCATAACATAAACAATCATATTAAAACTATCATATGAAATGTTAATACTTTAACCATAACCCCATAATGGTATAAATATAGCATTTAACAATCAAACATTTAATAAAACCTTCAAAAAAATATATAATATTTTATCATCATAATTCAACCTCAATTAATCATAAAATCCAACAAAGTATTTTGACATAGATGAAAATAATCTCAAAAATTCATCAAAAATCTTTGAGAGAGATCTAACTTTTAACTATATATAAAATAAAATATACAAAATTATTAAATAAATATTTTCATTAAAAAATAAAATTATAATATTTTATGGTAATTTTAAAAAATTTAAGTCTTCATAACAATTGAAAATTTATGCTTGTGCCATATAAGTTCAAAAAACATTATTTCCATAATTTGTCAAAAATGTTATAAAGTACATTGTTCAGAAAATGGTGGAAATATTCCTTTTAAAAAGTTTTATTAATATAAAAAAATGGGTAAAAGAAACTTTTAGAAATTTTGTTAATGTTTTTTAGTTCATTTTTATGAAACATCTAAATTCATGATAATGATGTCCCACTAGATACTAATGTATAAACATCCTCAGATAATAATGAGATTTTTAAATTAACCTTTACTATGTACTTTCATTTAGTAGAGGGTGTGTTAACCTCATATATAATGGTTAAGGAATATTATTTAATTATACCAAGTACATATTTATTTTTATGATATCATATATAAACCTATTATATAATTTTGGTAATAATATTTGAGTATTACTATTGGTTCGAGTGTTAACTACTTCAATTTCTATTTCATATTTTGTCATGTAAGAAATTTTTATTATGAATTGGATATATATTATTCATATCCTAAATTAAATTATGTTCTTAATTATTATTTTTTCTCATCATATAAATTTTATAATCGTTCTTGAATGGTTAATGTTGATAATGAATATCACTGAGTTGTGGAGACTGTGGGTCGTACGTACTCATGAACAATAATTTCATTCCCTTGATGGTTAAATGGTATGGAATTGGCTGGTATATTAATTATACTTAATAATTATCATGTAATATTTATTATTTATTTATATTATACTCTTCAATATACCCATTAAAATAATTTATTATTGAATTAAAATTAGACCGTAATGTTGAGACTGTAAACCATCTATACAAACGAATGGTGATATAGTCGTTCATATGATGGATAAAAAAAAGGAATATGAATGTACATTTTTTATTATAATAATATCTCTATATATGTGTGATACTTGATTTATTATTTTCATATAGAAAATAAAATTTAATAGTAATTTAATGGATAAAATAACTTTGAAAGAGGTGAAAAATCAATTAGCTCTTTTTCAGGTATGTCGTTTTGATTTGAACAAAAAGTCACTTTAGGATGAATTTCTTGCCAATGTGTGGCCTCTAGGATGAATTTAGTGATGTTTTTAAGAGATCTGAGATTTTTTTTCACTGATCAATGGGGATTTAGATGTGTTAATTAAAGAGATTGAGATGTGACCTTTTAAAAGAGATGTGAAGGGCACTTTTGTAATAACATAAAATAATAATTTATATTTAATTGAATTTTGAATTCAAATAGCTAAAAAGTTATTTATTATGAAGATAATAAGAGTATGGGTCAAAATCCTATCATACAATTATTTTTATTCAATTTTATGTCAAAAAACTAACCTTATCTTTTGGGTTTAACACTTAGTTAAACAGTTTAACTCTTACCTTGTTTTCATGTATTGTTACACTATAGTGTTAATATAGTTAATATAAAATGCCAAAAACTACAATATGATAATTTATTACATATTTAACACTATCCATATTAGTTGAGGAACATTGATATTTTTATGAATTTTATAACATTTAATTATATATTTTTATTTCAAAGTATTATTTATGTCATTTCTGATACTATTAAATATATTTATTTTTTAAAAAATCAAACCAACATAGTAAATTTTATCCAATACTTAAAATATGTCACTAACATATCTATATTATCTATAAAATATTTTGTGTAATTAATTAAGTAAAAATTTATATATTTTTAATATTTTCATTATCTCTTAATTGATTCTTCCTTTATAATTTATTTACAACATCATTATTGGGTCACTATTTAATTTTATTATTTATTTTCAAAAACAATAAATAATTTACTATTATCCATTTAATCTTTTAAAATTTATTATTTCTCTTTATAGTCGACCGTATCACATATATATTTTCATATAAGAAATTATATAGTTATTCAAATTTGAATATTACATTTTCAACACTTTATAAATTAAAATATTACAAATGTTTTAATAATAAAAAAGTTTCTTAAAAAGGATCATATGTAAGAACTAATGTTTATTTTGGTCAAAAAAATTCTCTACCCATTTAAATTAATAAAATTGTTTGGATAATATTATATTATTGTAATATTATTTTTAACTATAATTACCCTATTTACCTTTAACTGTGGGAAATAAAATTCAAAAGATATTATTCACGAAAAATTATTTTGATCCTATTAGAAATTATTTTCATACTTATTACAAAAATTATGTCCTTTCTTCGAAGTTCATTTCGTAGAAGTAGTAAAATTTTGTTTAATACTAATATGAAAATGTGGTTAGAAGGCAGTTAAAAGGGACTTTCAAAGGATTAATAAAATATTTATAACTAATTCTATTATTAAATATATACAATAAAATATATTAGATTAATATATATATATATATATATATTTTATATTGTGACCTATAAATAAATTTATAGTGAAATATATATTGAAATGAAAATTTTGGTTTTAACAACAATGAATCAGTTTTCACTATTCAACAAAAAGTAAAAATTTTCAAAAAAATAAAAAAAAATTACCCTAATGTAATTTTGATTATCTGGATAAAAAATATTCTTTTATCAAAAATATGATTTTAAAATTTCATATGTTTTTTAATATAATTTTTAACCTCTTTTTAAAATTCTAGTTTGATAGGTCAAGGTGCGCTCAAACTCGGTGTTGCATATAGTGCGAGCTATTGTATTATTTAAAAATATGAATTCCATAGTAAAATATGGTTTTCAAAACACCCACTATTGATTATCCAAGGGTGATTCATTTTAGAATATCTAAAAAAACGTCTAACATTAAATATTTATAATCTTTATTATCTTTCCTTATACAATATCATTTCTCATTTTTGCATTTGAATCCATTTGTTGGGTATCTCCAAATACGCTTTTTGGTTAAGTGTATCCTTACATAAAAATATGGTATAAAATAACACAGTAACTCTTGAATAGATTAATACAACATCCTAAATTAGAAACCCCAATTTCAAAACATTACATTCTATAGGGGTGAGCTGACATGATAGACATAAGACATGATTCTCCCATGACTACCTTAGTGAATCGAGCTAAAAATTGATCTTTTCTTATCAATAAATATTTCTTTACCATCTCCACCAATATAATAACCCATCATAAATCTATAACTGATGTTACCTCCTGAAAATAACTTGGAGTTTTGAGACATTGGATAAAGATAGCATTGCACCTAAAATATGACCCACTAAAAATCCAAATCAACGAAAAATGCCACTGTCATCAAACCTTTAGAAGAATGGTAAAAAATACCAACCATTAATAATAAACATAAAAAATACGTCATTTATAATTTTTTTTATGATACTACAACTTAACCGCCAAAAACAAAGGCAAACAATGGATTGTAGCAATCCTTTAACACCATCATGATATTTCCCCCCATAACCATAACCACCATCATTGAAACCCATATAATTTGTTTCCTATTGGAATTATGGAATTAATTATTATATAAAACTATACATATTTAATTGGTTTCTTATTTTTTTTTCCTTTTTTATAAAAGGGATCTACCAAAGAATGTTTTTGTATATTAAACAATATATTATTATATACTCTAAACACAAAAAAACAATGATATTTGGAAATGTTAGTGGGACATGGTTGATAATATAAAACATGTTTTAGTTAGGTCACACATGTTCATTTTTTGTTAGTTTCATGACTCCTATATTGTAAATCACATTGATTCGAGAATAATTATCAAAAATGCTAACACATTTTAAAATGAAGAGTTAATGGTGAAAAAAATGAAAACTCGAGAAAATATTATTGAATAAGAGTATATTAAATCAAAATAATTCTATAGTTGAGATATATTAATTTAATAATTTATGCAATTCCCAGAGTTCAAAGGAATTCACTTATAAAACTGAACCTCCTCTCTTCTCTTCCTTACGCTTTTTGAGGGATTTATTTTAGGAAATACCTACCCAATTATCTTTTAAATTTTACTCCTCACAACATATTGTCCTTGGTTTTATCAAATAACTATCCTATGATGGTTTTATGGGTAAAACAATACATTTTTTTACTAATAGTTATAGTTATTGACCATCCCTTTTCATTTTACTTCTTCTTCTACCTCCTTTAAATATTTTCAATAATAAAAAAATAGTAACATTACTATAATCCATATGAATAATTTTAAAAATATTTTTTTTATTATATTGAGAATCCACTTTTTAAACAAGTAGTGAAGGAATAATTACATGAACCACAACCCTAGAGGAACTTGTCCTATAACATGACCCAAAGGTCCAGAGGAACATATCCAAATACATTACACTAAGTCCCAAACCCAACTACCCCTGTAACTACCCTCCTAGACATATAATTCTTTGAAGTCACCTAGCTCATCACCCCACATGGTTGATTATCTAGTGTTTCCCAATGTAGACATATATAGTAACTATTACCAATGGGGATTTTCATACCCGCTCATTCTATAAATCTTGTTAGATCTACTCTATTGGAAGTTACATACTATAATTAATATTCACAGACCTACCCCTATATGGTTTGGATGGATTACATTATGTACTTATTTCCCTATCTCCCATGGACTGAAGGCCTAAGGTAGCTTAAGGGCCCTATAGTACTAAGGCTAAAGGTGACAAAAAGGCTGTTTTCCCCCATAGTTTTATTTTGGTGGTTTGAATTCCTAAATTTATTGAATAGTTCAATATTTTATCATGAAACTACATTAAATTATATGGTATTATTTTTAGATCTTTTAAATATATAACTATTGAGATTTTATATAGGATTCACACATGATTATTGAGATTGTTAACAATTAAGAACCCCCTTAATTTCATAATGATCTTCCACCCTCACCTAGTGTTCTACCATTTCACTGATCAATCCTCGCTCCAAGGTTTTCCTCTTATCCTCTTTAGCCTGAAAGTTCATGCCCTCCACAATGGTGTTACCTTGCTTCTGATCTCTCTCTATAAGTTCTTAGAGGCATTTTATCTCATTGTCTTGTCCCTTTTCACCTTCTTTGGTCGTCAACGACCATCCCTTGACCCCTTTTATAGGTTTTTCAACAATGATAGTCCCATAAGGAACCACATTGTGATTGAACTCTTGGATTCTCACCACATTATTCTTTGCTTCGAATTCACTGAGGATCTGGATTCTATGTGGTCCAAAGGAACGCGCTCTTACGATGGATCTTGATTCTTCATGCTCAGATGGAGTTTTGAGTACCACTACATATGTGATACTCCACTTGCATAGATTTGGGTAAGCCTCCCATATCTTCCCCTTACATTTCAAAATCCCACTATTATGAAGAAGTTGGGTAACCTCATTGAGAGTTTCCAAGACTTAGATGAGCACTCTCACTCCCTATGTCACCTGATTGATCCACATATCTATGTAAAACTGTATATTTCAAAGCCTCTATTAGACATTTTTTTGATTGAGGATAGTAAAGAACTCCATTATCAACAATCAGTTGTCTTTGATTTTTTTTTCATTTTCTATAGTTCGGGCTTCCATCTTGGAAACCTTCAATCTAACTGTCATTCACCTCATAGATCAGATAGTCATGTGTCTCAACTAGTAACCCATCAATTAGTGTTGTACCACTTCAGTTGGAGTCACGGTCGTTTCTTCCTAGCTCGCAGTCAAATACAGCCGCGATAGAGGAGGAGCCCATTTCTCCTCTACCATTATGGTAGGGAAGCTAGATGTTATTTCTTCTCTTAGTTCAGGCTCGGATAGTATGGATCAAGCCTCTATCTTAGCCTTGATAATGTTTGTTCAATGAAATCCTCCATGGAGTAATGCCATGGTTTCTGATGTCTTCAACATCTTGATGGATGATTTGGGTATTCTCAAACATGTTGTTCAATGTCCATTGGGATATGATGAACATGGAATGAAAAAGGATGTTGATGTTATTCATGAACCTAGTAATAATCAGGAAGTGGTTACTCAAAGGATAGAGGATAAATGTTTATTACATAAGACTTATTATTATTTGGAGGTTGTACATATATAGATAGATAAAACTAGATGCGAGGGACCCCAAGTTGATCCAATTTCAATAAAAATTTCATGAACCAAAACATTGGTTTCAACTATGAAACTGAGTAACCATTATGAGAGTCTGGAGAATAAAGGGTCTAGACCAGAGGAATACTAGGTTAAAATCCTCAATATAAAGTAGGGTATTATATGGGAGGAGTCCTGGGATGACTTAACTATTCAATTTTCAGAAGTTAGTTCTCAAGAATTCCAAGATAGTGATGTCTACAGTCCGAGTAGGAGGAAGGGACGGTGAGGGGGAAAGAGAGTCTGAAAGGAATATTCAAATTTTCCTTTACCAATGAAGAAATGATCTGCCATAAATTTTAAAGCCCAAGTGATGGAAGGTAATAATATAATTAATGGTATTGTTGTTCATGTAGAGGATTTAGTATTTGGGGTTGATCCTGATATGAATGTCCAATAAGAGACAGGCATGGTAGCTGTACAACCATTGGAGCTGCTTCTGTATTCCGGATAATTAATGGTGGATGAATCCATTTTTCTAAATTGTTTAAAAGAATATGGTAACAATATGATTATATGGACCTTTAGGGTGGCCACCAATAGAGTGTACAATGATTGGATTGACATGAAGATTCTAATATTATTTAGAGTCTTTAATGTGGGGAAATCAACCAAGAGAATTTCATGAAAGCATGGGATAGACTGACACACTACTATAAAAACCTTATACATAATGATCATGAAATACCTATAACCTCTCTTTCCATGAATCTCATTAAGAATATGCGTCCCTATAGTCTGATGTTTTCTTTTAATAACAATTTTCTTTCTCTTGGAGTTTCTCACTTTTACCTTAAGAGTGTCTATTTTATAATAATAATAATAATTAAATTTGGACACCTAATTTGTAATGGTATTTATGATGTTATTTAAATAATATATATCCATATCCAATTTCTTCAAAAGGGAATCAAAACCGATGCTCATGTGTACAACATATAATAGATTCCTAAACACGTTTAATTTGTTTTACCTCTCCTCCTTACATAATTGGTTATAATGATTGAATTAATGTATTTATGATATTAATGAAATAAGTTACTTTTATAAATATCATATATCTTCTATTTTCTTACATTTACATTCATTGAAAATGGTGTGGACGTTTTTGTGTACATGTGGATTACTACCACCATAACGCGATGTGTTTCATTTTTCATTTCCACATCACTTAGAAGGTGTCTATATGTTTCTCTAAAGATATAATATTATAATTATTATTAAATAATCGTTATTTAATGATAAAATAATATATTTCATGTTTCAATTATGATTAATGTAAATGAAAATGTTACTCATGAATGTGTATAACTTACGGTCATTATGATTCTATCATAGTTTTTTTGTAACCAAATTTTATGATTGGTTTGAAAATTTTAATTGATGTATATAATTGATAATTATTATAATATTATTATTTAAATGATGAAAAAATAATCTATTTTACTAGATTCATCTAACCAATGTGATTTTTAACTTATGAAAAATTTATCATCAAAATGTCTGACATGAACATAACTGATTATGTAACTAAATATTATATTATAATTCATAAATGTAAATGAAAAAATCATCCCAATTTTTTTTAATAAATTAAATTATAAATATAAATTTTTATTCATGTTGATAAATAACTTAAGCGATGATAGAGACTCTAGATATTGATTATTTTCATATAAAAACTAGTTTTAAATGTTTTAATGATTTATTTTTGTTTTATTTTTCATTCATTTCCATATTATTTAAATTATATATATGAATATGAATGAATTATAAAGGTTATTTATTCTTATTATAAATTTATAAAAAAAATTGAAGGAACATTGTAATCCATTTTATACAGATGGATTTCAATTTTCTTAAAAATGGAAAAATGATTATTTCACTTCTTTTCATATAAGACGTTAATGGATTTTCTTATTTCCATAAACATCGTCTAGTTTTTTACATCCTCCATATTATTCCAGTTTTTTCTTCAATGAAAAAACATCCTCCCTTTATTTGGGGGGTTTTATTTTGTGAAATTGGTTTATTATAGGAAAAGATATTTCAACTTCTAAACAATTTTACATATGTGTTTAAAAGAGATATTTAAAGGATTTATAATTAAAAATTTAATGAATAAAATGTTTTATTCATGATATGGTACAAAATAATTATATTTTGTGATAGTTGTTCCCAATATAATATAGACGACTGGTTGATCTACATACAGATCATGCAATGGTTAAGCACAAAATATTACATGTTGTGTGATCCCAATGCATGTTATATGACTAGTGAAACCAATATAGCTCTCAAATGAATTGGTTATTGATCCTTATCTTCATAGTAATAAATAACGGATTTAATCAAAGAGGTTTTTCCTACAAGAATTAATTCAGATTTAGTTATTCCTTACCCAACATATAAATATAATTCTTTTATGTTTCTTAAAGGAATTTAATTTTCATACAATGGGGTTTATTATTTTGTTGAGAAAAATATGTGTTTCCTTAAATGGGAATGATTTATTAAAATCACATAATGAATATTATAATAAAGGAATTTTTGTGGGGTTTTATGTTGTTCATTTCACAATAATATTTCTTATTTTTATGTGTTTTTCTTTTATTTTTGTACTTATCCCATGATTTGAAATGAATTTCGTTGGGTTTAATGATGAAAATGATTAGATATTAAGTTAAGTTGATAGTCATGAATATTTCTAAAAAAAATTTATTTCAATATTTATATATTATTGTGAAAATGGATGATAAGTAGAATTGTAAAATTTGTAATATATGTGATTGTTATGTATGATTTGTAATATAACTCTCTAAAAAATTGAACTATAAATACCATTTTATTTCATGACTGTGAAATCATGACTTAATAATAATGATTAATTACTTTTTTAGGGATAGTTTCTTATAGGATGAGTATAAGAGGCATCATCTCTATATGTATGATACATGAAATCCATAGAAGGGGTCATGGGAGATACAAGATCACCATAAACTTGGAGACTCAGATCCAACCTAAATATTATTAGTCATTAATCATAATTAATAATTTATTAAAAAATAAAAGGGTTTTCCATGAAAATTGACTATAAAAGTCACATATCTAATATACCTCATTCAAAATATTATTCTAATTATTCATTTAAACTCATATTATTTTTTCCTTTTTTCCAAATTTTAAATGTTAATTGGTTAAAAAGAGAAAATTTCATAAATTCAAAAAAATCCAAAAAATATATATATCTTATATTGAGTCAAAGATATACCTTCGATAAGTACATAGACAACACAAAATAATTATTATAAAAATAATTAAAATATTATTTAATGTAACTATAATTATATATAGTATGATACTGATGTTTAATTTCCATTAAAACCACTAATTTCATGTCCGTTTTGAATGGTAATTTTATGGGTTTTTAGTCATATTTTCAATAATTTAAGGATTTTTCGTGTGTTTTTTTTCTTTTTTTGTTTTATATATTATATATTTAAGATTACATTTACAAATTATTATGAATTTTGGTGTTTAGTTTTTTGAAAAAAAATAAATTTCCCCCCATCTTTTAATATTATAAACAACATTATTCCATGGAATAAAGTAATTTTTTTGAATTCATGAAGTGGGATTTCTTATGATTTAAATGATCATCATCTCCCTTGATGATTTAAATAGTCTTTTCGCTACACGTTTATTTCTCACTAACATAATTCACTATTATATATAAATAAAACATTAAATTTTTTTGTTTGTCCTTACTATTAAATTACTTTTATGGTAATCAATAAGTTATTATTTTTTAAATTGATATTGTAATATATATATTAATTCAACTTATTTTCATTTTAAAGTGAGACATTTAAAATTAATACCACATTCCATTATTTTTTTCCCTTTATCTATAGATTTAATCAACCTCATTTATATCATGTGGTATTTTCCAATAATTGGTTTCTCATCCTCAGTTTTATATATTTAAAAAATACATTCCATAAAATGGTGCATTATCATTAATTCCAAGTCTGTGTTTTATTTATATTCATAACAAGTTAAATCATCATCATTCCCATAATCAATATGTAATTTCGCACAATGTTAATTTGGTGATGCATCTTCTTCACATTCTCTAGAATCTAACCCTTTCTTCAAATTTAAATACATCTCATCATCTTCTTCTCAAACAATATATATTTATTCATTCCCTTAATTAGAGACATCAATTTCCAATATTCTGAAGTATTTTTCTGAGTAAATTTCCATGAATAAATAAATTTATATTTACCCAATTCGTAGCTTAAATTTTAGAAATTCGAAACAAAACAACCTTTTAATCCATATATGAATAATATTAAAGGAATCTTACCTTAATATATTAACATACTATTCCTAATACACTTAGTGATAAGTGATGTTAGATTGTAAAAATTTACATGAATATACCTATATGAATCTAAATTTTGACCTTCCCCTATAACATACTTAGAAAACTTTTCCTTCATTAGAACCATGAAATTTATTTCCTTCTCTTATTTATTATCATTTTGAAATAAATAAATACCAATATATGATATTCTTATGATAAGATACTTATGTTATCCCGTAGAAATTTATTTAGTCAAAATAGTTACTATATTACATTTTAACATCAAACCAATCTAGAATGATATGATGAAATTTCATTATAATCATTAAATTATATAAATTGTATGAGAACATCTAATATATGTAAAAACTTCATTATTATAGGTTAATAAATCATCCAATAAATATAGTTCGTTCATATGAATGTCTAAAAATTTAGAACAATAGATATAAGGCTTTTCCTCCATTAAACTGCCATTTCCATCATAACTATTTATATTATTTTCAAATATTTAATTATTTTTCTTATTATAATAAAATAAATTCAATTTTTAAAAATAATTTTATCATAATTTTCTTTTAACACACACAAATCCCAATATTATTCTTATATACTGTAGTTATTGTTTCACCATCCATGATTATATTAAAACCATTAGTTAAAATCTATAATACAAAATAATAAGTGCTAGAGTCTATTGTAATATACTTAATTCAAAAAAAATTGGTGTTTTCCCACAATATTTTGGAACTAGTTTTTTAATAACTAAATTTATGTTACCCATGAGAAACAAATTAACAAAAATTATTGAGTGAACATGTCACAAATCATTGAATACCCTTTATGCCTTCAAATGATACCATCTAATATAATAAAAATTATAGATTGAAATAATTTCAAATTATTATTTTATAAAAAAAATCATTGGGAGGGGAATCAACCATCACATAAAAAATTTATTTTATTAATAAATTTTATTATTTAGTTTGGATGAAAAAAATTAGCATTGGAAAACTGACTTTTTTTTACAACCAAACCATTTTGATATTAATATCATTGGTATGATGATCCCATATGCTCATGAAAATAATTACTGATGAAAAAAATGATTTACAATGATTATTAGTCAAAGTGAATGATTATATTACACCTTTAATCTAGTAACCAATATCCAATGGTTATTTAGTTACATTTTTATCGAATAGAAGAGGACACACTACATAGGATCAGAAATTTTGTATGTTATGGGATACTATATACATATTTGAACCAAAGAATTCATTTTAATTATTAAATATAAATAATAAAATTCAATGAAATCATTATTATACATTCTATATATTTCATTTATCATTCATAGTACAATTATTGGTTCCTTATAGAAAAAGTGGAAAATGAATCCATTATCATATAAATCATGTAATGGATAAAATAAATGAAAAATATCATTGAAAAAAGGAATAAATAATACCAGAGGAATAAAAAATAATCAAATGATATAATAAAACTATTACATAATCATGAAACCTATTAATGGATAAAATAAATATGGTAATAAGTGGGTAAGGTTTACATCCATTACTAAATCTTGAATGTCTCATGATTAATCATGAACCTATGTAATTTTGGTCCCTATCAAACACATAATACATCCAATTAATCAATTATATTAAATAATTTTGCTAATAATACCTAATTTTCTAAGAAAAACTACTTATTTACACATGAGCAATTCATTCAAACATATTTATAATGATGTAATGTGTATTAATATTTTTTATATTCCAATTTTATTTATTTATATGGTCATATAAGTGAATATGAATCAATATATACGAAATTATCAATTTCTCATAATAAAATGGAATTATTCCATTGTAATTGTTTTTTTAATTGGTTTATTATCATTATATAGAGGTTGTAATGGGTATTAATGAATAAAAAGGTTGTTCAACAAAACAATTATATAAAAGTATTCTCTTGAAATAAAAATATATATTATTTAAATTTAACACCACACATGGTTTGTAATGTATGAGGTATTGAATTTTTTTTAATCCCAATATACTCAAAAATTTGTAATCATGTAAAATTAAATCATAAAAGCATGGAATATGAATTAATTTAAATGTTATTTCTATGGTAAATGATATTAGTGGGATTTCAATACCCTATACATATTAAAAAGGCCTATTCCCCATGTTTTTTAGTAATTTGTTCCCCAAGACCCATATTAGCACATATCCCTTCACTCTCCAAATCACTTTAGGTTATTTTATCAAGATGTTGCTACTCCTCAGGAACCATAACCCATAGAGTCTCATGTGCATATAAAAATAAAATATCTTTTTCTTAAGGCCATTAGATAACAATATGTTATTATAGATATTGTGATAAATCATATATAGTTTCCCTAAATGCCTTTTCATTAAAAGCATGCATTTTATCTCCCAATATCTTCTCGTTATATACATTTTAATTTAGATTACTACAAATATTTCTTCCATTTATAAGAATTAATTCAAAGTTAATAAAATTATTTTGAATCATTTATACCTCAATTCCATAATTAATACCAAACATAAGGTGGGTATCATTCAATAATATTTTATGAATGTGAACATGGCAAACAACATGCATGGTAATCCTACGAACAACCATGTATTGTTACTTTGGAATATCAACCTTCATGTAAAATTTATCTTCCCATATCTTTATCAATTTACATTCAAAAACCAATTTTCTTATTATTTGATCCATCTACCTACCATATGTTCCCAAAATTATACCCCATTGTAGGTGTTCTATTATATAGTGTTATTATATTTTGACCATAATTCTCAATGTTGGTGTACAATTTGATAATTAAACTCTATCATTGAACAATAAAATAAAAATATATCTAATAAATACCCTAGGATTGTTTTAAATATCATAAAATACTTTATATAATGTAATAATTTATTTTAAATATGACTTTTAAGAAACCAGTAAACCTTGTGTAACAACAATCATGGTAGGTGTATGACTAAATGTTAGTTGCTCAAATGACTAGCTAATATGTGTGGAATACTAGTTATTATTTATAATATGGTTTTCCCTATTACATGATATAATTGAATAATTATCTATTATTTATCAAGATAGGTAATACTTATAAGGTTCCCTAATATTTTTTTCCTCTAAACCAGGTTCTCTTTAGGGAGACTTTTGAAATTCCATGTAAACTTCTAGGGAAAGGAAAACTCTATGGAAATCATAGGTGGATCTCTTAGAAACTCAAGAATATTAAAAAATATATGATTTATATTAATTCACATTGATAAAGATTAACAATAATATAAAAGATATTAAATTTTAGAGGAACTATCTTGATTCAAAACTACATGAGAGGTAGGTTGATGAAACATATATCCTCCTTGATAATAAATAAAAAATGTCAGAAGATAGACTAGCAGAGGAAGTTTTAAATTATAGAGAATGTTCAAGATAATTATTGAATAATGAAAGCGAATTAAATACAACTAATTTTTATATAGTATCCAAGAATAAAAATGAGAGGTTAAAATAATAGGAAAATGGAATATAGATCTTTCACTAGTGATGTTTAGGTAATGGTTCTTGAAAAAATTTGTCACTTTTCCAATATTCATTAAATAATTCAGATTGAAATTGGTAATAGTTACTATTTAAATAGATATTGCAAAACATTACATGATATTATCACAAGCCCTATTTTTGATAAACAGATTTTTATTTCTAGGATCAATTCCATCAAAGGATATTATAAGGGAATAAGTTTATAGAATTAACTAGGATATTCCACATGGCCTAATATTACTACTAATGTTGTTATAAATTTCTATATAATATGTCATTAAATGTGAGGTCATTGGTACAATAAAAGATTAATTTAATAGATTATCTCTCTTTAAATTCATATGGGTCACAAAAACGGTGCTCATTTCAATTTTTTAACACTCTACCTCTTCCAAAAAATTTCTCTTATAAGTAGGCATAACTTAAAATATAATATTTTATCTAAGCTTTTCAATGATACACTCTATTAGTTTCCCCCATGGATGATCTAAAAATTATCATCAAATTTTCATATATGGAACAACTAATGTGTTATATGATTGACATAATAAATGACATATGACCTTGAATGAAATGTTTTTATAAGTAATACCATAGTGAAAATAGACATATATATAACCTATGATAGAATATAATATAATCAAATATTAAATGAAATATTGGTGTTTTTTTATCAATATGGAAGTGAATTTTTTTTAATGATTTTTCCTTATACATTGTTTTTTTCTCTTAGTGGAATGAGATTTGGGTTTATTAACATCATAAACTACTCTTCCTAGGTGACACAATATCTTTTTGTCTTTTATCCATGAACAATAAATTATAGGAATTAAAAAATATACCATTTATAATGGGGAGTTGTGTCATTTGAAACTTATATAGGGATTCATTTGGATTAATCATATTTTTTAAGGGAGAAATTATTTTCATTATCAATGTAAGGTACCGATATGTTATAAACATTCTCAGTCCTCAATAATTATTACTAATGTAGAGGAGAAATAAACAATATGAAAAAGAAAAAAACTTATGATATAAAGGAGATAATTATTATTGAATATCCTTATCATTGAAAAATAAAATGATCTATATAAAATTAAATTTTATAAACATTCTCAGGGTTTTACATCCCATAGTGAGAGTTGTGATCACTAACATTCATGTTTATATGTAAAGAATCATTTTGCATATCTATTACTAGAAACATTATCTCCAAACTATCAAATGGAGGATAAATATTATCAAGAGTGTGATTTAATCCAACCCACTACGTGTGTTTTATGTCTATTGAGAACCCCATAATATTATCATATATATTGAAAACATGATAAGTATAATATTATGGGACTCATATTAGTATAGATTCTTCCCTTTTGGAGGTATTATCAGTTTTGGATAAAATATTTAATGAAAAATGTATTAATGGATAAACTGTCAAGGAATGAATATTATTAATTCCAAATTAGAAGGAATTAGATGCTATATTATGCAATTATTTGCGGGATATTTTTATCAAATATAAATTTGGGTGTCATCCTAACACATCATGAGAAGGTAGGCAAGATAAGAAAGCTATATAGAGGGATTTATAGGCGTGCTACTACCTTATCTATGACATCTTGAGAAGGTTTATTTGAAGTGTTGTATTTATTTATTGATACAAAATTGGGTAAAGTGAAATTTTTTCCTCCAATAATACTTATTACCTAACATGAAATTTATTTAATCCATTTATATCCTTTGATTCATTTATGTAAAAATTGATAATGAAAAAAATACTATTCTATAAAACTATTTAATGTGGGAACCAAATTGTTCATTACACCCTAGGTCTTAAGACCATTTTTATTTTCTTCTACCATAACCACAATCATATTCCACAATTATTATACCCAAGGAAAAGATATTATAGAGAAAATGTATCTACACCAAACATATAACTCTAGTGTATTAAATCATACATAGTGTTTTACCCACTAAGAGGATGATCTAACGAAAAGGTATTAATATATTGCCAAATTTTTTTTAATATATCACACTATAATTGAGATAGAAAATTATTAATCCATTTGAGGTCAAGGGGATAACATCACATTGAGTTTCGTGGATAACATATTGGCTCTTCCTGCAAATTAAATTAACATTAAGAAATTCCTTTCATCTAGGTTTTACAATAATTAGGATAATTATCATAATGGGAAAATTCTTAGTATAGTTATTGTGTCATTATTTTGGTGCACATGGGAATCGCATACAAGACTAGACACTCAATGTTTATGGTAGATAATGAAAACCTAAAAAAAATATAGATGATAACTTATATTCTCATGAAATTTACTTATTGTTTCCATATATATTTTTTCTTGAGTTATTCATTCAACATTGGATTTTTATGGGTAAGTAAAGATTATGTATGACAATGGATCATTATGTGTTGAGAAGAACTATAAATAGAGAAAATCCTCCATACTTATAGACCATGGGTCCCTAGAAACATAAATATTGGAGGAATCATTTTAGATTTTCATGGTTTAGTCATTTATGATTTTTTTACCTATAATCAATAAGGCTACTCACTCACTGCTAATGTATAGTCGAGGACAAGCTATTTATTATAATTTAATTCAAACAATATACATATTTTATTAGTGGATACAGACTCGTCACTGATAACCAATACTTTGAACGATTTTTCACTTAATTACTAGTATTTTATATACAATATTTGGATATTAAGATATCTCTTTGATCATTATATAATGACATGTCATATATGATGAGAGGGTATTAGTGCAATGGTGATATTTTAATGTAAATGATGTCTTTCTGACTCTCTTTAACATTTCATCCGTGCATACTACCTTCCCACGATTCCAATTATATAATATATAGATAATCCAATTGATAAACTAAAATTTCCCTCTATTAACCCAAAAAATAGTTTAAATAATTAATAATTAATATATTGATATTATATATAGTTTTTAAAACCCTTAAAATAGATATATTGAGAAAAAAATTAGTTTTCATTTAGAGATAAATTGAGAAATAGTTTCCCAAGTATATTTTCAACTATTCTTACTTGGTTAAATTATTGGAAAATTCATTCTAAGTAGTTTTTAGTGGATACTAATGATAATATAGGAGGATATCAACAAGAAAATGATGGGAAATTATTTATTATTTTTTAAAACTAGTCCACCAAATATTGGTTGTGGAAATAATTGAAACCAATGGTCATAATATACTTTAAAACCATGGATTAATATAATTAGTTCTGGGTTTCATAGTTTTAATTGATTGAGAACAAAACTTTATTACACTATATTATTTCAGATATGGGAAATATTTACATGTTAAAAAATTAAAATACTTAAATATTTTTTGTCTTTGGAAACATTTTTATATGTTATTAAAATTAATTTTCTTTCTCTAAAATATGTTATCTTAACTAAATAATAAATTAATGTCCATTAAATAATCTACATAATTGATTGATTGATATTTTAATATTTTTGATGTCTTTATAATAACCATTTATTCATATAATATTTTACTATTAACCTAAAAATTTAAAAATGCTAAAAAGTTAGAGAAAACTACAATTGGAAATTTTGGAAATGCTAATTATAATGTTTAATACCATTTGATTAAAATAATCCTCCACACATCTTAAATTAAATTATTAAAATATAATACATATGTATCTCAAAATTATTTATTTGTTGATAAAAATAAAAAATTCCTTCCAAAAGGATTCAAATATTTTTTAAATTTTTTATTAATGAAAATAAAATGAAAATTATAAATTATTATATTACTGAAAAATTATTTTCTACATTTTATTTGACTCTTATATGTATAAGGGTTACATTACACATGTAATATTCATATAGGGAAGTTACTACTTTAATATTTTTATTCAAAATTGTAATAATCAAATGACAATATAGCCTTTAAATTGGTATACTGACCCCTTATATATACAATTCATTATATCAACTTGAATAATTCACATCCTTCTAGTAGTTCATATTCCACTTCTATCACATTACTTTTTGTTTTATTCGTAATAGTAATTTATTTTTTATACTCTTCATTATTTTTATTGTTTGATCCTTTGGTGTTCAAGATTATGGTGTTTCCCTATATTTTTACTCATTCTACAAAACTATCATTATCTATTAGGGTAATTGTAATATTTTTGTTTTGTGTTATGCAATTATAATGATAAAATTGTATATTTTTTTAAAATGAATTGTGATAAAGTATTTATTTACTATCATTGAATCATAGGTCATACAATATCCCCTTTAAAATTATTTCACCCTAAATTTTTTTTCATTTTTTCATAAACATGTGTGGGGAATTTTATATCATTTCTTCTTGTTAATACCATGTTTATACCTTAATCTTTTAATTCTACTAAATCACTTTCATAATCAAAGATAATTGGTTATTCAAAACATACCCTCTATTATTAATATATTGTAAAGAATATTAATTAATAAAAATTAATATTCATAATATATTTTCTATATATATAGTACATGGTTTTGATATGGAATATGATTATACAATATTGAAATGTGTCAAATTGTTTGATTAAATATCGAAATAGCATCCCCATGAATCAAAAACATATATATCTCTTTAATGGTTATATATGTAAGAGAATGTTATTTTCTAGATGTAACTAAATTTTCATCATTCTATTATCCACATTGTTCATCTATAATTTTGGATCTATATCGATATGATTTAGAATGGATCAAACATTATTAGTTGCTTCCATAACTATTTTTTCACCTACTAACTTACTGTCGAGAAATTTATCTAATTATATTTGGATATGAAATGTTTTGCCCTTCACGAATTATTATATTTATATTTGAATTATTCAATATAATATATTTCTATATTAAAACTATATTAATGATATATACTAGTCCCGTTTTTATTGTGATTCATGTGATCAACACCTGATCATATCTTCTAGTATTTTGGATAGCCATTTTGGACTACCCATCAGTTTGAGGATGGCAAGTGGTCCTTAAATTCATCTCAATGTATAGTACATTTTGAATACTCCAAAACAATTTCTAAATGAAATAAGGGTTAGGATCTATTCAAATTGATAAATGTTCCCAATTATATCTGATAAATTCATTTTATATAGCCATTGAAGATATTAAAGGGATATAACATCCCTTTTTCTATGATATTGGTATAATTTGGAGGGCAATACACAAAAACACATATCATATAATTTTTATTAGATATCACTAATGGTCCAACAACAATGTCCAATTTTATTGTTTCCATCTTACACTTCGGTATATATAAATAATACGTGACACCATTATAATTTTGTCTCATATTTTTGACGTTTTCCACACCAAGAATCTTAATAGATAATCATCAATTCCCCACTTCTTATTTACCACTATAAATATTCTATTAAATAAAGAAAACATCTTGGATATAACATGATATATATTGAAATTTATCCTTTGAATGTAACCTAAAAATTCCCTCTTCATCTAGGTAAATTAGGGAAGACATATTCCCTTATAAAATTAAAATTCACAATATCAAAAGATGATCTATATAAATTTCCAATAATTCATCGATTTAATATTCTTTTATATACCATAATCATCAATATGGGATTCATTATCTGTAATTGTAAATATGGATTGGTAATTACTTATATAATGAATGATGATTATCATTTTATAATATTTTATTAATTAAAAATGGAAACATCCTTCAACATACTACACCATTCTATCTCCATCATGGACAGAACACTATGATACTTTCTAGAATATGAGTTTTTTACTTTATTTTCATTCCCATAGTGAGAGTTTTTTTTCTTTTCATAGTCCTTGAGGTATTCTAAAAATCTCATTTGAATTGTGTTTACTTATTTTTATGTGAATATGTACTTAAACAATTTTTTATTTTTATATATGTCAAATAATTCACTAGAGAGCCAGTGTCACCATATATACAAGGTTAATAAATTTTTTGGAAAATCAAGATCCATATTAAGATATTATTATTTATGGGTATTTTATTATAATCATATATAAGCAATAATACATTCAATTTTCATATGATAAAACCCAATTCCTTCTATTTATGTGTCACTATATATAAAAAATCCTTCCTTACTCATTGATAAATTAAATAATAGTGATTTGACTAATATATTCTTTAGTTCCTCTGAATACTTTTCACATTATATTAAATATGTGATTGTGAAAACATTACTGGTTATCTTAGATAATAAGATGTCCAATATAGAAAATTTTCATATAAATCACATATAGTACCATATTATCTCATTGAAAATACATAAATTAGTTAGTGTGTGATAATATTAAATAGTATTTTTGTTTGTAGGATCTATATATATTCAACCCGTGATGGAACTATGGACATAAATAGAGACTTACAGGATCAAAAATTCATACTTACTATATTTCCCATATACTTTCCTTTCATAATGTGCAATGAAAACAAATCACAAATGATTATAATTATCTTTAACTATTTTTGAGTACGTAAATATATAATTATTAAAAATCACCTTAAATTTATCATATAATCTGGTCAATCAAAATTCATCAAATCTATTAAAACTAAGGGTGTATATTTTTATAAGAATGGAGTTACTCTAAAATAAATTATTATTTTTTCTAGTAATGAATATATCATCTGTTATATCATCATTTATCTTTCATAATTTATGATAACCTAAACTATGATCAATGTTTTATATGTATTTAACTCCATTATGATGGTCGTGAATGCCATCAAGGTTCTATAAAAAATTTATTTCCTTATAGTAATGGAATTTATTTAACTGTAATTGATGCACATCCGCATAGTCACAAAAATTCATTAAAAATTAGTATTTATTCTACCCATGGAGAGAAATAATGGAATATAAATCCATTAGAACAAAACTATTTTAAGTTAGTTGATTATATCAACCAATTAGAGGGAGAGGAAGGTTTATTCTTATGGAGATGATTTTCTCAGGCGATGCTCTTTCTTCCCTGACATTGAGGTCACTACGAAGGTTCCTGGAGTGTGTATTGGTCACCTTATGGTCCCAGTCTCGTCCAATGAATTATCTAAAACTTAGACGCTTCTTTCCACCGACTTGGTTGCAAAGTTCACCCGACGTAGGCCTCCGGTTGAGGTTTAGAGAGGTATGTGAATTAGGATTGGGGTTTAGGTCATCGTGTGGTTGTTGGTATTCTCGTTCTGCGACAAATCCTTATTTTCGTTGCTGATGAAGATGACATGGCGCTGGCCTGGTCTCGAGCTAGCAGGTCCTTTAGAGGGTTACTGTTCCATCATAATCATTGGAATTTTGATTTGAACATGAATCGGGACTCTTCCTCTTTGGCGATCTGGATTGAACTTCCAGGGTTGCCGCTTCCCTTTCAGAATCCCACCCTCCTCCGCTCAATAGGTAACTCCTTGGGTCACTTCCTCTGTGCGTATTGGAAAACAGATGCAATGGTGCACCTGATTGTTGCGAGAATCTGCGTGGAAGTAGAGGTCTCCCATCCTCCACCCGACAAGGTGTGGATTGTGGTCGAGGGGCAATACAGGTACATACAATGTGTGTTCTATGAATCTTGGTCTTCGTTTTTCTCTTTCTGCCATAGACAGGGCCACCGTTTGGAGGAATGCCGCAAAAGGGCTTCGGCTGTGGTGGTTGATACTTCTGCGGTGGATAAGGGTGTCTCAGTGCATGTTGAAGGAGATGGGTCAGGCTCCGGACATAGTTCTAAAAATGCTATGTGCAACCTGAGGTCTGTTGAGACTCTTCGGGGGGATCAGGAGCAAGGGCCTCCTTATAAACGGGGGGTGGTGTTTCACTGTGTTTCCAATGATTCGACGGTGGATCCTTTTGGCTCGGGGAGGGCGAGATCTGCCGGTTCTATCTTAAAGGAGACTTCCAGGGACTCGGAGCATCAGGTGAAGGCTGTGTTTGATTGCCTAAGGAAGGACTTAGGTGTAGTCCAGGCGGCTAGTAGCATGGGGAAAGAGAGTCGAATTCATGCGGATAAGGCCTTGGCGAGGATCTCTCTGTCTCTAGGTGAATGTAGGGGTTGGGAGGTTCAGAATCCTCTACCTCAATATATGGGCAGGCGTTTCGAGCAACCATCTTTACAGGATGGGTCTGGGATTGGGGAAGCTTGTGTCAGGAAGAAGGAAGGGGGAAATGGGGTTGGTCCTGCCTTGGGTATCACCCCTGGTCAGCTGAATGGAAATGGGGCGGAGGTGCTGGCTCAGACCAATATTAGAGATCTAGATGGTTCGGGTTCTGGCATCCTACCAGAGAGTGTAGCCCCATCCCGGATTTCAGTTGTTTTGAGCAACAGATTTGCAGAACTGGGTGAGGTGGATTCCAGATTTGAATCTTCTGCTCTGGTTGTGGATGATAATGACTACAGGAGCAACACTGATGGCCTCGGGTTGGAAGGTCAGATAAGGGTCATGTTCTCCCGGAGGGTGTTGATGGTAGAGGGGAAGCAGGACTTGATGGGATATGTAGATGTTTTTATGAAGCTGAAACCGAGTCAAGGAGCTACAGGAGGAAGAGGAGGAGGAGGGGTAGGAAGGAATACTCCTCCTTACCTCCTCCTATGAGGACCCGTTCAACTAAAAATCCAACAGTCGAGGCGCTGGATAGGGAGATCATGTGTCATCTTAGCTCTCCTAGATAGCATGAAATCTCCTCAGACTTGGTGTTAATCTTGGAGGATGTGGTGTCAGAATAGGTGTTATATCTTAACGCATCAGAAGAGGATGCAGCCAAAATGATGGGCCAGAACCTTGAAGTGGAGCTGAATTAATAGAAGTATGTTTGGGTTGACAAGCAGGATACGAACCTGGTTGGAGGCTTCAACAAGGGGTTAATCAGTCTCGTGGAGTACATGCGGGTTTGGAATAGATTGGCCACTACCGTTGAGGCCTTGATAAGGGGGGACTCCCTATTGCAGGTCTGTGTCTTATCCTGGAAGCTGTTTAGGGGCACGGCCTCTGGTGGAATTCGACTTATATTCAATAAATCTGTTTATATTGTCTCTTCCTAATGCGTTGTCAAGTTGTTGTTCTTTTTTTTTTGTGTGGAAGGTTGGAGGGCCAAATCGGCTCGGATGGGATAGAGCACGCTGCTCCTTCTTTGGAAGGTCACTTGGGAGGTGGCTGATTGGAGGGATGGCTTGCCATCGGGAAGGACCATGCTTGCATGGGGTCACTGAGTGGTTATCCCTTTGAGTGAGCGGCACTGTTTTTTCTTGGATGAGGTGATTCCTGGTTTTTTTTGTTGCTGTTTGGGTCTGTTGAAATTTTGGTTTCCCACTTCCTTCCGCAAAAGTGGTCTTATTAATAAAAAATAATTTCCAGTCAGTCAATGACATTGGGGATATTCTATTGATATGATTCGATATGCGGTTCCAATTAGAGGGATTACAATAGGAAACTGAACTCCAGGTTTAGGTAGGTGTGAATGAAATTCATTAAGAAATAAATAATTATTTAATTTTATAGTAGGTATGCACTATATTCATGAAATATCATTTCCAAAAATATTTTTTTTTTCAATTATTCATCTCCTAGAATATTAATGAAGTGATCTGAATGTGGTGGATCTAAACATGTCTTAGGTAATGATGTATCTCCATGAAAAATAAGGGATTCAATGGAAATGTCTAAAACTGTAATCTATTTCTCTCCATTGTAAATAATTTCATTATACATTGTCATGAAATTGATCAAGATGATAATTTTAATTTCCCCCATATATATTTATATATATATATATATATATTAAAATCATGTTTCAATCTAGGGACTCTCTATATATCTAAATTGAATTAGATCAATATGACCCTGTTAATATGATATTTCCTCTTGGTATTTTTTCCAACAACTCATTTCATAGAATTTTAGGGGATGATTCAATATTTATAACTAATCTTATGGATATAAAACCATTTTCATCCAAAATTATTAGGTTAATTAGGTAATATTGTGTTAAATTATATGCTTGAATACTCTCTCATAGCATCTTCTTAGGAAAATTTCATTGATTATTCAGAAATTTTTTGGGAATAGTGTCCCAACACCATGTAGTTGAAAAATTAAATATTGAACACTTACCTTTTTTTCTTTTCAATTCTGACATTCATGTGCATTGTCGATAGACTTATAGACCACACATGTTTTATTAAATTGTGTCATATGATGTTACTTACAATTTTTATTTCATATTATTAATCCCACCCTTGTCGTATTTTCCTTCAACAAATTTCATCAAACATGGTTTAAATTTATCTTTATTACCTATTTATTTCAATGTAAAAAAATTAATTTGATAATCCTTTGTTGTTCATGGTAGTACATGTCATTATCATTACATCATATAGGGAAAAAAATTTGACACCAATTCACATTAAAATTTTGTCCTTCACCCATCAAATAATCAATCGATATAACATTATATGATTTGTATATAGTCTGTAGAATGTTTTCCTAACCTTATAATATTAGCCCCATAATAACTAATATATTTATATATTTTCTCTTAGGTTAAGAAATTGATATTTGATTTTATATTTTTACACTTATAGAAATTACTTGTAAAAAAATTTGACAAAAAATTAACACATTCTATTATTTCATTATTGTTATATTTTTTAGTCATTGGGAAAAAATTAATAATAATATCCCCAGAGATAATATACTACCATGATAAACATATATCTATCACTACATATAATAACGCATAATATCTTTTTGATAGTCTTGATCCATTTTCCAACTACTAATGGATTAATATTTTCATTTATGGATGGATCTTGTTAATTAATGACGACTTCTAACATTGTTACATCATACATCTAAGAAACATGTTATTCCCTACAGGAAAGAATATTTGACATAACCTGAGACAACAATCCTAATATAATTATAATATTCTAATCTCAATCTCTATCATTGTTATGTTTATTGGGAGGTAAATATAAATAATAATTATGGGTGTCGATAAAATTTATATTACTTATTTTTTGATTCATTTCTAAATAATAGCAAGAACAAAATTATTTTATAAAAATATAAATATTAGATCATAATATAAAATTCCTACTTCATAAAAGTATTATATAAAAATTATAGAATATATTTTAGGATAAAAATAATGTTTGTATTTACTAAATATGTTATTATAATTCTATATCCCAATGTTTCAATTAATCAATACCTAATAAGAAAAAGAATAGCACAACTCTCAATACCAAAATACAGTGGTTATTTTATATTATTAGTATATAATATAATACATCACATTAGACATGAGTAAATAATTTATTATTCAAAGGAGCGTATATATAAACATTATTCATACAATACATTTGAAAACCTAAAAATGACATCCTAAAATTTAAAATAAAATAATTTATTCCCTTCTATAATTTATTAGAAAAATTATTAGTTATATCAAATTATCTTAATGGTAAATTAAAATAAAATTAAGGGGTAATTTCATATTCTTAGTAGGGCTAGTGTATAATAGAACCTATCATGGAATAAAAAACAATAAATAAAATTAATGGATAACTGATAATCAAATAATCCCATTTAATTGGGAAAATGAGAATTACTAATAATTATGGATAACTAAACTATAAAAAAACATTACAAGGAAAATGAATAATTATTTCATAGTGATAGGATTCATAAAGAAAGAAATCATAAAAATAAAATCAATGACTCGTTCCAACATATTACACATAAACTGGTGAGTTAAACAATAAATACTTGATATTCTTTTCTTCTTGAGACCAACCGATGCATTTTGGGGATATATAAAACTTGGTCCCACCCATAAAATAGAAATTTGATTGCATCCATTATATGATACAATTTGACTAATGATATATAAGGTTCATAAAAGGAACCACTGACATAAGAATTTCTCAATAATAAATACACATAAATATAGAAGTATTGGTTGTATGATTTTTCAATGATTACATATTAATGTGAATTATATGGATTTATAGGAGGATATCCCTCAATATATTAGGAATAATTGGATATTAAATATGAAACTGAATGCATTATTTATAATTATGTTATCAGTTGTGATGGTTTTATAATATATTAGTATTTATTAAAAACAATTTCTGTAATGATTGGATATCGATGCCATGATTTATAGATATTCTATTGGAAAAAAATATAATGTTATGGAAATTTAATGTCACGTGGTTTTGGTACAATTACTTAAAATGATAAAATATTATTACAAAAAAGTTTGGATTATTTTTATTGGAATATAACATCATTAAAAATATAAATATAATGGAATTAAAATAAAATTCATAATTGAAATGATGGTAGTGTATTAGAATCCATTAATATTCTATATCCCATATACAATAATGATAATGAACTCCTCAGATCCTTATTTTTGGGGGTATTAAAATAATGTGTGCATATTAATTTAGGAACCCATGCCCTTATTTTTCTATTGACAAAAACTATTATAAATAAATATGAATGATAAATGTAGATGGATTATGAAACTATTTTCTACTAAAGTATATAACCAATGATTGTTTATCAGGAAAATAAAAGAAAACTCATGAACAATGGTTTTGAAGTGGATAGGTATTGGAGTATGGGACGGTATTTAAAACAAATATGTGGATTTCCTCTATTAATTTCTACACATATGTGGACTTTATATACAATATAAATTGAAAAAACATTTCCCTTCAGATGGTTTAAAAAAATTATATTTAATTTTTAGGGATTGGATGTTGAATTTTATATTTTTTAAAATAATAACTCATCCAGAAAATATAATTTTGGATTTAGATATTAATTTAATTTTTTAAAATGTGCTTTTATTATCAGAAAATAAAGAATTAAATTTGGAAAATTATTTATACACTTCTGAAATAAATATTATTATTTTGAAATACAATATTTTAATGAATAAACCAACTTTTATTATATAATGAATATATATTATTTATTAAATAATTTTTTTTATCATTATGATTCAATAATACTTATTCCACATTCATACCATATTATCATTATTATGTTAAAATTTTATTTAGTTAAAAATTATAAAAACATTATTATTCACTAATTTTCACGTGTTTATTCAAAATGTCAATTCCCTCTAAGGAAATTCATTTTCATTTTATGATAACTAAAATTAATAAAATCAGACCAATTTTTATTTTAAAATTTAGAATTTGGAAAGAATAATTGAAAACTCATCCATGAATAATTTGTTTATAGTAACCTTATTATATATTAATTAATATACATGGTAAATAATTTTAAATTATTTCTTTAAAAAATATTTTCATCCAATTATAAAATTATATGTTTGATGATTCAATTTAATTATGTTTTCTTCTTAATATCATTGTATCTCATATATTATGAAATTCTATTTTTATTTTAATCATATTGAGTTCACGATTTTGGTGATTCCCTATATTGTTACTTGTTATGTGTTACTAGTTAAATCACTTAGAGTGAATATAATATTATTATTATGTGTTGTACCATTAAGATGAAATAATAAAATATATGTTAGAAAAAATCATTCATGATGAGTTTTTCATTCTCTATTGATGAGTTTTATTTTTTTCAGTCTACGTCCTTAGTATTACATTGTTTCATCCACTACATTACTACACACTAGAAACCAAAAATCCATTTACAATGATCCAATTTTATCCTCTAAACTGAGGATTATATAAATTCATTTTGAAAAATAGGATTTTCTACCACTCATACATGAATAACTATTTAGAAAAAGAGTAATTAGGATTTTATATACCAAAAAAATATTGAAATATACTCTCAACAGAGTACAACATCATTTTATCAACTTTTGTCACTCAAAAAATAAAATTCAACAATTAAAAACACCATTGAGACAAACAGACATATTATTCAATATTTAACACATATATATTTATGTAGAATCATATATTTGGTCATCGTAAAATAGGAACCTACTCAGTAGCATCATGCCTTAAAAATGCAGTCCACCTCCCCTTTAACAAAAACATTTATTATTAGTCATTTAAATATTCATCCTAAATAACATATGTCAATTAATAGAATAACTTCTACATTGATGTCTTTACTTCTTCACACGCACTCCATTTTTCATTAAAATATTTTTTTGATACTCTCTACTCTATAAACCATTATAGCCCCAACACCTATAAAATATTTATTCTGAATTTACCAATTACCATTTAAATAATTAAATTATCCTATAACATATCCCATATATCTTGATGATATTAGATAAAAAAATCCATTATCATTCAACAATATATAAAATATTGATTTATAGAATTGATATTTGGTATCCATTATTCCATCCACAAATCCACTTCCTCAAAATTACATGAAATAGTAATTTTTCACAAATCATAATGTAATAAGGCGTTTCATGAAATAATATGCTTTAAATTCCAAAAACATATCTCCATAACTACTCATCATTTAATGGTCTTGTATAATGACATGTACAACTATGGTATAGTCTCTGAAAATTTACATTTTATGGAAATTCCAAAATTCAATTGAATACCTCGATGTTTTATAATGACCTATATCTCATACACATAAAATTACATAATTTTCGACTTAATTAATAATAATTTAACCCAATATTTTATAATTTTATTTTTTTGAGGTAAGATATATAAAAAATAAAAATAAAAATAATCTACATTCACTTTTAATTACAACATAATATTATGAAACTATATTTCATCTTAACACTATACCCGTATAGGATATCCCCAAAACATATATAATATATAATGGAGCAGTATATATATTAGTATAAAAATAATCAATTTAAAATTGAGTTTTATAGAATAAAATATTCATTTCTCATAATATAGAATCACAAAAGTGGATACTCAAAAATTAAACTAGTTAAATATAGAATAAGAAATACAAGTTCACTTAATCATGATATTAATGGGAATAATAAAATTTCATACAATAATAAGGAATGTCATCATAAATATAAATCAAGGATTTAATCCATAACATCTTATCATTATAGAAAAACCAACCTATGTTATATTTTTGTATTACATAGTTCAAAATGTTTTCCAAATCATTCACTCATATAATAACCTTATATGGGAATAAGTATAACGAAATTTATTAGGGGCTATAAAATTTCTAGAACACTAATTACAATATAACATTTCATGATTATGTGTTTCGTATAGAATGAAATGAATTATAAAACAGAACAATAAAAACAGGGTAGAAAATAAAATTAAAAAATCATATCTCAAAGTACAACCAAAATTCTCATTCTAAACATTCCAAAGAAACCAATGGATTGAGTAATTCATAATATTCATTTTTTATTTAATAAATAATGGTAATTAAGATAATTCTCATAAAAAGAATGATCAAACTAAATAGTTAAATAAATAGGTAAATAAATTATCTCTCTAAACATTGTTTTAAAATACAAGTAATGAACATTTAATAGTAATAAGAGTAAAATGTGTGTTTCAAAAAAATAAATGAATGATCATTGTTTTTTTCTAAAAATAGTTATTCTATAAAAATATATTGTTATTACAATTATAAATTAAATGGAATAATTAAGTATAAATGTACCTTTAATTTTAAAATTTTAAACAATAGTTTAGGATTGGAACATGAGAAAATTAATATATCAAAAAGTTAAAATGAAATCAATTTAGTATATACAGTTCTTAATTATTATGATTCGTTGATAAAATGGGTAAATTTAAATTTTTTTATATAGATCAAGAATTTAGAGTTATTTTATGTTTTATGAAATTTATTGGATGTTTCGAAATATCCAATCAGATTGAAGAATATATTTAATGAGTTCTCAGATATTGGTTTATGAATATTTTATTATAATGGAATCATGGTTATATGACATGGAATGACAGTGTATTGGGTGGATAATTTTGTTATGGTAAATTTTAAGAGGATATGATGTAGTTAAAGTGTAGAGACCCTAAGCTTAACGTTCAAGGAAATTAAATTACTTTTGGAGAATACTTATTACATAACAAAAATACACACACAAGGACCGTAATAGTTTAGTGTCTTTGGAAACTCGGAACGTAATCTTCTAATCATGGTGAATGATCTTCAATATCTCCCATAAAGATCTTCCCTTTTTTTCTTACCTAAAACCTTTCTTTATATCATGGGGAAAAGAAAACATAAAAGGGTGAGCTCAAATTCTCACTAAGGGTAAACAAATGAAAAATCAATCACATCATATTCATAGGAACATAACATTTTGAAAATCTTAACCTGCAAAAGAGATCATAATATCATAACATGGGATAAATCATAGTAGTGAAATTAAATCCCAATAATAATAACTTAAACATGAAACTTTGTGGAATACACACATAATCATATAGAATCATATCTTATTAGTCAAGACTCATTTCCAAGACTATCTTAGTGGAAAAAGTCCATTTCTGAACCGAGTCACCCTCATTTCAGTCCTGTTTCACTGAACCGGTATAACCTAACGTTCCAGCCATGTCTATATCATGAGATATAAAATCATTACCCAAAGCATTAGAGGGATATATAGGTCTCACCCATCTCATAATGATACCATTCTTATGTGTGCCACAAAATATTAAATCATACATCATTGCATAACCCATGTAATAAAAATGGGAATCTTACAGATTGTGACTTCATAAAAAAATTCATATAAGATAAAGTAATTCATAAAAATAATTCCATCACAACATAATCAAATAAATGTAATGATTGGGATAGAAACAGAACCCTATATTATCTTAGAAGGAAAATAATTTTCATAAAACACTTGAACTCCATTCTTGAGGAAAATATCATTTCTACTTCAAAAACACTTTTCCTTTCTTAACATGTCATACAATTTTAAACTAAAATAAGTTGATTAAAAATAAACTTGAAAACTTGTAAAGTAAGCTTCTTGGAAAAAATGTTTTAAAAATCCATTCATGCCGTATAAGTAAAAAAACATTCTTCTCCTACCTTTGTCGGAAAAGTCAAAAAGTACCTCGTATGAAAAATGAAAAAATATTCCTTTCATATCCTTTACTAAAAACACACCGAAGGGTAAAATTGGATTAAAACAATTTTAGGTGGATGGAAATAATATTTCATATTGAGGAGGAGAGGGAGGAGGTACCCTTTTATAAGGGAGGAGAGGGGCACCTTAGGAAAATCTCAAAATATTATTTTATATTAAGGTAAAATTCGGTTTATAATGGTTCAAAAGGGTCTTATTTCGAAGATAATGTGGGGATGGGTCGAAATCCTCTAATCCAATAGGATTTAGACAAGTTGAGGTTTTTATTTTAACCTTATCAATTAGATTTAACTCTAAGTTAAATATTTTAACTTTTACCGTGTCTTTTTTTTCTTACACTATATGGTTAATAAACTTACTATATCAATCCAAACGAACCAAAAGTTGTTTATTATAAATATATATAATATTATCTAAGTCATTTTTCCTATCCTTAGATTTTTAGGAATAAAATAACAATTAATAATATAATATTTGTTTTAAAAACTAATTTATGTCAATTTTGACACTATTTGGTACATGATTTTTATGAAATTCATAATAGAATGATAAGTTAGAAACAAGTTGCATATATCAATAATAACATGTCATAATAACCTAGAAAATTATTTTATGTCATAAAAAGTATCAAATTACATTTAGTTGGGCATTTATAACATCAATTATGTCAATATTTCATTAATAAGACAATTACTGCATCATATTTGTGTCATAATAAATGATAATTATTTAATCTCTAAAAATTCTAAATAAACTCATATGATTTAGATAATTGTATTAGATTTTTGAGACTATTCATGTTATATGATTCATGAATTTTATCACTAAATTAAAATTATTATACTTATAAGATTTAAGAAAGTGACATGTTGTCACATTCTTTGGTTTTAATAATAATTAAATTATTTTCAGGGAAAAAAGTCCATAAAATGAATCTAATCCGACACTTAGGTTATATGGGTCTACTTTTAGCCATACAATAGGATTTTTCCAAGTGTTAGGGTAATTTTATAATCTTATATTTACCCTTAATTACCCGAATTACCATTAACTATAGTAAATAAAATTTACCGTAGTTACTATTCACAATGCCCAAAAATAAAAAGTAGCTTATTAACATAATTTGGACCCACTGATTCCAAATATGGAATCCATTTTTTCAAATTCAATACCCAAAAGATGTAGAAATTAAATTTAAATTAATCCTGTTGTCGAAAGAAAACAGGTTTTTCATTAAAACATTGCAAAAGATTGAATTGATTTAACCTACGAATTCAAGGTAAAATCAATTCTAATGACATACATTATATTAAATGGTAAAAATATATTATATTTATACTTTAAAACCATTAAATATTATAATTTAACAACATAATATATTACGATGAAAAAAGATGTTTTTAATTAAAATGTAGCGTGTTTTTACTATTCATTAAAATATGAAAGTTATCGGAAAAATATGAAAACTTTATCTAATGTATATTTTTATATCCTGATTCAAAAAGAGAATTTTATTTTGTCAAATTGAAAATATAAACATGTCAAAAACTAGATTTAATGTGGGTGCGCCATCAAAAGGCGGCAAAACTGCATTTTTTTGAAAAAGACTTATTTTAGCAGAAAAATTTATTTTTTTCTTATACCATGTTATAGAAATGTGTAAGATGAATAATAATGTTATAAAATTCAAAATTTAGTTAACAATATTCATAAAGGCTAGTTCATAACAATATTGTAATAATTTATCATTGTTTAGTAAAACCCGTTATTGCATATAAGACACGCTATCGAGGAAGGTCGTGATTGCATGTAATGCAAGCCAAGCCAGGGTTGCGTGTAGTGCACTACTCCTTTGTTGTTGCGTATAACAGAATCCAACCCTATTTTATTTATACATTCAATATATATATATATATATATACACTCAATGTTTCATAGAATAACTTCTATCAAACGAACTTGAAATTGTGTGTAACAAAAGCCAAGAAAAGTGTTGTGTATAGCACAAGATAATCGTGGTGTGTCATACAATAGAAGATATGAATGAAATTAAAAAGAATGTATCTTATCAAATCTAGGGTTGTTACATTCTAACCCCCTTAAAATGAATTTTTCCCTCTAAATTTGTCGGGGTTATAAATCGTTTATTATTCATAAAAACCCACATCGTAAATAGAAATTCCAAAACTGAACATTAAAAACTAAAGTATGAAATATAACGGTTACCCAAATTAACTCATCACTGGGTTTCCATATAGGAGAAAATATGGACAGGGAAGAGAAATCTAACCATCATGTTCTGATGGAGAGTGGTAGAGAACATGGCTATGAAAAATCCAACAATCAGAAAGCTATTGATTTGTGGTGATCTAAGGTACCATCTGATTCATCGGATATAAGGGAAGTAGGACAACATTTTTGCTTTTTTTATCAAGATCATTTCCCTAATGTTGATGAAATTGGAATTAGAAGAAATAATTTCGTGATTTTGGTATAGTCTCACCGTTTTTCGTTCTTTGGACAATTTCCACTTCATCTCTTAAATAAATGATGTTTAATTTGTCATTCGTGATGTGTTAGCAGATCATGTGATAGAATGATGGGTCATTCCATCTGTCTCAAACAAAAGATTTGAAAAGTTATCAAAAAATACATAAGTCCATATATAGTGAGATTAATCATATATAGTTCCTAAAATGGACTTATACTGCTTAATATAATAAAACTAGTTTCTACTAAACAGGGACTTCCTGTAGGCCAGTGGTAGGCGAAAAAGGCTAGTCGCACTTCGGTTGTGGGTTCGATTCCCACAACCTTGTCCGATGTGCTGGGCTGTCACCCATCCTGAAGGTTGTCCTTTTTCTAAAACAACATTACTATAAAATCCCATCAGTAATATCAAAAAAAGTTCTATCCTTAAACAATACTTATCATATGTCCAACATAATCCATTCCAATATTTAGGCTTATCTAAAATACTTCAGTACAAGCTCATAGTATAAAGAAAACAATTGCTTGAAATTTCATCAAACAAGCATGTGAATACCATCATTTATCCCCCATATATATATATATATTGTTGTTCACATTCCAATCACGTGAATACCTTAATCATGTATTCTCTTGAAAAAAATGAATACCCATTGAACCATAGTGAAAACTTGAATGCAGTTAAAAGTTAACACTTTCCACATACCAGAATCCTCATAATTCTATATACTCAAACCATGATATCACTTAGTCCTTATATCAATCATGATCTCATGAATACTGTTAAACATTTCGTTTTCTCGTTTTCCCTTCATTATGCGCATATCATCTTATTTCCAAAAATATCTCAATCACTTTGAATATCACATTAGACCAATACATAAATATTCTAATACTCCATGATACAACATTATTTTGGAATCCCATTACATAAAAACTTAATCATTCCACCACATCGTTGTCATATTCAACATCGCCAATAGTGATCTCATGTGACATCCCTTTATCCTTTGCCTTATGCGGTTTCTCATGTCGATCATCACTAACCCTTGGATTAGGGAATTTATTAGCATAATGCCCCATTTCCTTGCACTTGAAGCATTGAAGTTTTGGTGGTGATTTCTCTGCATTGTTTTCTTTATTCAAATCATTAGAAACCCTTTTTCCATTACTTCGACACTCAACTTCTCAATGACCTTCTTTTCCACACATAAAACATTTTCTAGTCCCTTTAAGACAATCTCCACCATGCTTCTTTCCACACTTTGTGAATAAGGAAACATTCATCTTCTTTTCACCATTATTTTGAGATTTCTCCTTGAACTCCATCTTTTTTTTCATGTCAAAACTATGAGATGGATAAGTAACACCAAATTCCATTTCTACCTTGATAGCACAACACACAATTTCTTCATAGCTACTGAAGTCTTTTATAGATAATGCCCTTCGAAGATTTGGTTTTTAGCCACTGAAAAATCGATCAACTTTACTTTCAGTTTGGATGATAATGCCAGATGCATACCTTTTATGTCTTGTAAAATTCGCTTCGTATATACCAACAAATTCATCATCTTTCTGATTCATCTCAAGAAACTCCTTTTCCATCTTTTTTCGAAGAATACGAGGGAAGTACTTACTGAAAAAACAAGTTCTTGAACTCATCCCATTCCATGGACTCAATTTCATCTCTTGGCCTAGTATTCTTGATAAGATTCCACCATTGATCAGCTTCACCTTCCAAATGATATACTCCTAAGATGACATTATCATGTTCAGAACATTGAAGAACTGAAATATCTTTTTAGTGGTACTGATCCATTGTTCAGCAACAAGTGGATCGGAAGACCCACTGAAAGAAGGTGGACGTTGCCTCATGAAGGACTCAATAGAATATTGTTCCCTTCTCTGCTCATTTGGAAGCCCAGAATGATTCATAGCTTGTGTAAGTATAACAATAAGATGTTTCACTCCATCTCCCATAACACTTGTTTGTTCAGGAGGACAGTCATTTCATTGTCCATTATAGTGATCAACACGGTTCCTTCGGGTTCCAGCCATCGTCTAAAACCCAAAAAGAATAGTGTGAGAAGCAAAAATAATGCTAGGGAAAACAATATAGTAAAGGGGGAGTACCTTTAATATATAACATCTTATGTTAAATTCTAATATCGTTACCATAGTTCTAAGACTATATCCTATATGTATACTTATCCTTAGGGACATCCCTAGACGTACCTCAGTAATATCTCTAGGGATCTCACTAACGTTTTTGCATCCTAGTTTCCAAAGGTTGACTAAACCTTTTCTATGATACCAACTGTAGAGACCCGAAGCATAACGTACAAGGACATTACATTACTGTTGCAGAATACTTATTACATAATAAAAACACACAACACAAGGACCGTAATAGTTTAGTGTCTTTGGAAACTTGGAACGTAATCTTCTAATCATGGTGAAAGATCTTCAATATCTCCCATAAAGATCTTCCCTTTTTTTCTTACCTAAAACCTTTCTTTATATCCTGGGGAAAATAAAACCTAAAAGGGTGAGCTCAAATTCTCATTAAGGGTAAACAAAAGAAAAATCAATCACATAATATTCATAAGAACATAACATTTTGAAAATCTTAACCTGTAAAAGAGATCATAATATCATAACATGGGATAAATCATAGTAGTGAAATGAAATCCCAATAATCATAAAATAAAACATGAAACTTTGTGGCATACACACATAATCATATTTAATCATATCTTATTAGTCAAGACTCATTTATAATACTATCTTAGTGGACAAAGTCCATTTCTGAAGCGAGTCACCCTCGTTTCAGTCCTGTTTCACTGAATCGATATAACCTACCGTTCCATCCATGTCTATCTCATGAGATATAAAATCATTACCCAATGCATTGGAGGGATATATAGGTCCCACCCATCTCATAATGATACCATTCTTATGTGTGCCACAAAATATTAAATGATACATCATTGCATAACCCATATAATAAAAATTGGAATCTTACACATCGTGACATCATAAAAAAATTCATATAAGATAAAGGAATTCATAAAAATAATTCCATAAAAAAAATCAAATCAATGTAATGATAGGGATAGAAACATAACTTTATATTATCTTAGATGTAAAATAATTTTGATAAAACACTTGAACTCCATTCTTGAGAAAAATATCCTTTCTACTTCAAAAACACTTTTCCTTTATTAAAATGTCATACAATTTTAAACTAAAAGAATTTGATTAAAAATAAATTTGAAAACATGTAAAGTAAGATTCTTTGAAATAATGCTTTAAAAATCCATTTATGACGTATAAGTAAAAAAAATTCTTCTCGTACCATTGTCGGAAAAGTCAAAAAGTACATCGTACGAAAAACGAAAAAAGATTTCTTTCATATCCTTTACTAAAAACTCACCGAAGGATAAAATTGGATTTAAACAATTTTAGGTGGATGGAAATTATATTACATATTGAGGAAACATGTATGTGGATGATAAAATACACCCTAGTAAATGCCAAAGTAAAAACAATCTCAGATAAAAATGAGATTGTGATACTTCCCTTACCTTACATCTGATATGCTTTGTATGTATCCAAACCTCTTGTATAATGATCTAAATAATGTCATTAACTTATTAAAGAAACATATTCATTGTTATTATATCATATATGGTTCACATATGACTTTATATTACCCGTTCTTTTGTAAATTCCATGTTAAAGAAGCGTTTTGGGTAAAATCGTTTCATTTATCATAGGTGTTTGGACTTGTTTTTATTGACATTATTATTACTTATATCATGATTTACTTACTTAAAGAATATAAAACATGATTTATATATCATATATATTCAGGATATATATATATATAATAGATAGATAAATGAAATGAAACACACCATTCATGGAGACGGTAGTCCGTACGTACGCATGAACGCTGTTTTCTTTTTCTTATTGTCTTGAATGGATGTAAGTTGATAAAATACATATATATATATATATACATAAATCCAGTAGATTTAACATGTCATATATTTCATTATTATTCATTATATATACTTCCTAATCAATCATGAATGGTTAATGTGGAGAATGAATCTCATCGCGTCGTGGAGACGGTAGTCCGTACGTACGCACGAGCGATGATATCGTTCCCATGGTCATGGAATTGTGTTGAAGTGTATGTATAAAATTTCAGTATCAATATCACTTTATAATAATTATATATATTTACTCATTACACCATTATACCCATCCAATTAAAGTGGTGGTGGAAAATAGATTACACCACGGCATGGAGACGATATTCCGTACGTACGCACGCGCGGTGATTTCCTTTTTCCGTAGGATGGATAGAAGGTTAATTAGAGTTGTTTGATATTTAAAATAACATATAAGTATATAAGAAATACTGATGTTATTACTTTATCATGAAACAACTAAATAAGAAGAAGTTGAAGAAGAATGAAATTGAAAAAGATCGGTAATGGATATTACCTCTCTTTGACGCGCCTTCACTTAACCTCCACTTAAAGAACTAAGGATGGTATTTGAAGAAGACCAGGACCTCTATGATGATAATAGGGAAGTGGATAAGAGATTTTTTCAGGGTTTGGCCGAGAATTAATGCTCAAATTGGTGTGAGTAGGAGAGGGAGGAGGTTCCCTTTTATAAGGGAGGAGAGGGGCACCTTAGGAAAATCTCAAAATATTGTTTTATATTAAGGTCAAATTAGGTTTATAATGGTTCCAAAGGGTCTTATTTTGAAGATAAAGTGGTTATGGGTATCAGTCATCTCATCCAATATTATTTAGACAAGTTTAGGTTATTATTTTAACCTTATCAATTAGATTTAACTCTAAGTTAAATAATTTAACTTTTATTGTATCTTTTTGTTTTCTTACACTATATGGTTAATAAAAATACTATATCAATCCAAACGAACCCCAAGATGTTTATTATAAATATATATAACCTTATATAAGTCATTTGGCCTATCCTTAGTTTTTTAGGAATAAAAAAAAATTAATAATATTTTATTTGTTTTAAAAACTAATTTATGTCAATTTTGACACTATTTGGTACATGATTTTTATGAAATTTATAACAGAATGATAAGTTTGCGCCATGTTACATAAATCAATAATAACATGTCATATTACCCTAGAAAATTAGTGTAAGTCATAAAAAGTCCCAAATTACATTTATTTGGGCATTTATAACATCAATTATGTCAATATTTCATTAATAAGACAATTACTACATCATCATTGTGTCATAATAAATGATAATTATTTAATCCCTAAAAATTCTAAATAAATTCCTATGATGTATATAATTGTATTAGATTTCTGGGTACTATTCATGTTCGAAGTTTCATGAAGTTTATCACTAAATTAAAATTATTATACTTATAATATTTAAGAAAGTGACATGTTGTCACATTCTTTGGTTTTAATAATAATTAAATTATTTTCATGGAAGAAAGTCCATAAAATGAATCTAATACGACCCTTAGGTTATATGGGTCTACTTTTATCCATCCAATATGATTTTTCCAAGTGTTAGGGTAGTTTTATAATCTTATATTTACCCTTAATTACCCGATTTACCTTTAACTATAGTAAATAAAATTTACTGTAGTTACTATTCACAATGCCCAAAAATAAAAAGTAGCTTATTAACATAATTTGGACCCACTGAATCCAAATATGGAATCCATTTTTCCAAATTCAATACACAAAAGATGCAGAAATTAAATTAAAATTAATCCCATTGTCGAAAGAAAACTGGTTTTTCTTTAAAACATTGCAAAAGATTGAATTGATTTAACCTAGGAATTCAAGGTAAAATCAATGATAATGACTTAAATTATATTAAATGGTAAAAATATATTCTATTTATACTTTAAAACCATTAAATATTATAATTTAACTACATCAGATATTACGTTGAAAAAAATTGTTTTTAATTAAAATACAGCGTGTTTTTACTATTCATTAAAATATGAAAGTTATCGGAAAAATAGAAAAACATTATCTAATGTAAATTTTTATATCCTGATTCAACAGGAGAATTTTCTTTTGTCAAATTGAACATATAAACATGTCAAAAACTATATTTAAAGTGGGTGCGCCATCAAAAGGCGGCAAAACTGCATTTTTTTAAAAAATACTTATTTTACCCGAAAAATTTATTTTTTTCTTATACAATGTTATAGAAATGTGTAAGATGAATAATAATGTTATAAAATTAAAAATTTAGTTAACACTATTCATAACTACTAGTTCATGACAATATTATAATAATATATCATTGTTTAGTAAAACCCGGTATTGCGTACAAGACACGCTATCGAGGAAGGTCGCGATTGCGTGTAATGCAAGCCAAGTTAGGGTTGCGTGTAGTGCACAAATCCTTTGTTGTTTCATATAACAGAATCCAACCATATTTTATTTATAAATTGAATATATATATTTATATACACTCAATGTTGCGTAGAATAACTTCTATCAAATGAACTTGAAATTGTGTGTAACAAGAGCCATGAAATGTGTTGCGTATAGAGCAAGATAATCGTGGTGTGTCATACAATAGAAGATATGAATGAAATTAAAAAGAATGTATCATATAAAATCTCGGGTTGTTACATAAATTCCACTCCAGCATGTTTTCAAACTGTCGTGAAGATGGATAAGTATTGTATTTAAATTTAAAACCATAATAATGTCTATGGAATATAGGAAGGGAACCATTGAGTGATGATATTTATTTAAGGATGAAAAATATTGGTCAACAAATATGTTATGACACAAAGACCCTATGAGGTAGGACGTCATGGAATGACCACCTATGTAATTCCATAACTGTTGATATCTTGGGGTTGGACCATATACTAGGGGAATACATATTGTGATCTATATCAGACATGTCTCGTCATGTCCCAATAAGGAAGGTGTCATGATATTCCAATTATGGACATGACATGACTAAATTATATAGTAGTTTTAGGGGATTTTTTGTAATTATATGGGGTCCAATCTAGAACCCCTTAGGCTCCCTTAACATTGACAAAAAAAAAGTAGAGGGATATATCTATTTAGATTTACCATTCCACCCACATTTTTATATCATTAATCACAGTGGTTAGGGGGTTATTTTTTTTTATTTGATCTATGGTCACCCACCTTTTCCAACATTATTTCCCCCTATTTACCCTTGTATTTATGTTATCTAACTTATGTTTTGGTTAGATTCTTCCACTAAACAAAATTAGTAGAAAAGTACATCATGTGACCATTCTCTAAGGCATGTTGAGGTGGTTGTAGTATGAGGTACTCCTTATGTTTTTCTCCATATTCTAAAGGTATATTACCAAAAACTATTTTTAGGGTTTTTTAAAACATTATTTTTTATTCACCATGGATTTCGGAGAAATGAATTTCATGCACTATGTATCTTATGGTTAAGTGAAATTTGGGAGTATAATGCTCTTATATGCATATGGTATCGATGTATTGATATAAAATGGTGTTTTTTCATTGTAAATTCCAAATTTTGAAAATATCATAAAATTTTATATGGTAATTAATTTGGTATTGTTAATGGAAGTGAAAATTTTTTGTCAGAAAAACTGAGGTTAATATATTCATAATATTGAATTATGGATCCTTAGTAGAGGTTAGAGTGATTTTTATTACTAATTATATTTATAATTTGGGGATTTCTTGGCATTGTTATTATTATTCTTTCCCTATTGCACAAATTTTATAGTTTTAGTCTATAAATAAGGATGGGCTTTTATTTGACTAATAATAAATGTGGACCACATAACTTACTAAACTTATTTTTGTTACTACCTTGATTTAGAATGTTATGGTGGCCTTAATTATAAATATTTTAGTAGTTTGAGTTTGTCTTCAATGATAAATATGATTATTATTTTATATTTTATTTTAAAAATATGTTTGTTTTAATTATGATTTTCACGAAAATTGACTAATTTAAAGAATCACTTACATAATGATTCTTCCACTATGTTAGAAAAAATTATGACAGTTTTTTAATAATATTTTTTATATTTTTCTTGCGTGAGTATGATGACATTTTATTTATATTATTTTATATGGCAATAAAATTCTCTTTTATTTTGTAAGGTATAGATGTAAGGACATAATTTTGGTGTTTTTATAATGTTAGACCTTAATTTGGTGATTCCTTTTTTTGGATTCATTCTTTTTTAGTGTTCTCATTAATTATCATTGTCTCATATGATATTTTCTTCCACGATGACACATAATTATGTGGCTCATACATTTGTGTACTTATGTTGGTATTAATCCATCTATGTTGGTTTAAAATGATCTAATTAAATTCTATTAAGGTTTAAATGAGAAAATTGGATTGGGTTATATTGTTTAAAACCTCACCTGAAAGTGGGAATGTTTTGAATTACTAAGTATGGCCTCCAATTGGATGGGTTCTCTAGAGAACAATTATAATAATTCACACATGAGAGGGGTTATCTAGGGTATTATTATTCATGTTCTCTAATGACTGGGATTTGTTTATATAAAAATTTTCAAACCATTTATAAGGATGTGTTTTTTTGTTAATATTATTCAAATAATAATTTTAGAAGTTTTATTGGGTATAGTTTTATATTTTTACTTCCCTGAGAGGGGTTTTCATTGGTACTATTACATGTTATCTCTATTGGTAGGAATCTTATTAGGTACTACTTTGAATGATATAAGATCATATCATTTCCAAGGATTGTATATATCTGAATATCTAATTTACGAAATAATGGATGAGTCATCTTTAAAGAATATGGGACTTTTAGTGGATAATGACATAGAATTTAGGAATGTATGTTTATCTAAATAATAGGTGTCTTGGAAGATAGGATTATTTTTTCAAATGTTCCTTGTAATTTGATAATATTTCATGGGGGTTCAGGTTGATTATAAAGAAAATGGGCTGAAAAACAACTTGTATAACATTTACACACCATGTCAAGGGATAAAACGTAATTTAATGTTTGGGTGATTTTAATAATATAATCAATGGTGGTGGATTTTATAGTATATCCCATTAAAAAAATTTACACAACATGTAACTATATTACATGTGGTTTAATTCCACAACCTTCTATTTTGAAGTATTATTTGTGGTTGAAATTTCATTCGAGGTTACTAAAACATTCTACTATTGACCATAGAAAACCTTCCAACTGATTTTGGAGTTCCAAACTTCCTTCTAGATATATTGATAACACCATTGTTCCTTGGTAAGTAGTTTTGTTCAATTTTCATCCTTTTCTCCCCTAGTTATCCAACTATTGTTTTGTAAACCCTTAGATATATTTTTTGTTCCTTTTGATCATTGTCATTTCGATATTAGATCCTCAATGGGAACATCTCCACCTTTTTTCTCATCGGTGTTATGTATTGGATTCATTGAGGAATCATTAGTTAACACCATGGGTCTAAATCATAACCATATTTCTGGATAATTGTAAAAGATATTAACAATTGTGATTTTGGAAATGTAACGTGTTCTTGAATCATTTAATTAAAGAAAGAAATTATTCCTTTGAGTCCTTTTGAATAAATTGGCATCTGAACTAGCTTATGGATACCCATTGAGTGAGTTAACCTTAATCCTAATTGTATTGGATAATGCTATAAAGTATGATTATCATAACATGAGACATTAAGTTATTACTTATTATATAATCCCATCATTTAAAATTATTTCTTACTGTTCTAACTATTAATCAATTGTGATCTGAATTCAAGTGGTATATGAAATACAAATGAAAATTCCAAAAATTAAATATTGATATTTGTGATTTGATATTGTGATATCCATGTTAATAGGAAAAGACCTATGTTCTATAATATAATGATTATATATCATGCTTGGCCCAGGAACATGCACACTTATGTGTTGTAATCCTAATATTTAGAGGTCTCAGCACCGTCCCATTCAATAATTCTTATAGAGAGAGGTATTTAACCAGTCCCATGTTTTAATTCATATAGTTATTTGACACAAATGTTGTAATGATGATAGGGTTTTGAAATAGATTTTTTAACTCTAACATGGTTTTATGGTGGGTGTTAGAATTATATTAAGATACACTCTTAGATATTCAAGCATGGAACAAAAGATGTAAATTTTACTATAGTTATATGTTTTGGATGGAATGGTTGTAAAACAGCTCGGTGGTATTCTAGAATGGAGCTGATGTAGGTTGTTGTGGTATATTATTATTTATTAAATTAAACAATTCACCTATTTATCACATTATTTCATACACTTATTATCAGTTTAATTTTTTTAGATACAATGGTTTAGACCTACTGATTTATACTCACAACCTATTTGGACCACAATTTGGTACCCATAAATATTACATGGATATAGGTTTGGGGAAGTGTAAAGTACCATGATGTTGATTGTTTCTTATAGGATTGGATGAATTTTGGATACAGGACTTACATGGGGTTCAGGAATAGGGAATTTTTAGTCTTTATATACTTCTTATATTCTTTTACATTTATTATTCTAGCAAGACATATAGTTACATTCCCCCACATCATTAAATTATTTATGTAAAATTAATGAGATTAAACAGATGAATTTTATTGTTTGTTCCCAATGTGTATATACAATGATTTCATTCATTTATATGGATTATTTCTACTACTATGACACTTAATTATAAGAGGTATAGTCTCCCCATGATAAATATCCCCCACTTCTACTAGCCGGTAGCCTTTGGTGTATGTGGAGGCACACGAGAGGTTTTGTGACCAACCCATTATGGCAATGTGAGAGAGTTCAATATTGTGGGACATCACACTATGATATAAAAGGATAGAGTTTTATTTTATTCATTTTTACTGTCCGTGAAATGTATAATAGATACTATGATCTTTAGGTACTTTTCAAAGAGCATGTTCATGGGAGTAGCTAACCCATGTATGAGGGAAAACCTAAGTTCCCAGGGGTGGGTATGTTATTTTTCTACTATTATTGTTACATTTGATGTTATTTCACCATGGATAATTCACATGTTGTGTTAGGTTATAGTTTTATGATGATACTATTTCTTTGGATTTTACTCCTAGTCGGATATTGAATGATAATAGAACACATACATCATAATTGGGACATAGGGATAAATTTAAATGTATTTTTCTAGATGGGGGGATATCTATTTTTCCATGTGATATATAATATCTTCTTGAAATATTATATTTTATTTTTGATTCATTGGATAAATGAAATTAATTGGAGTGTCATTCTAAAAAACATTAAATCCATGTTTATAGTGACTAGGAGTTAGAGTTTCTATGTTGTAGTCACCAATAAATGTTGACCTTGTTGTAAGCCAGTGCTCTAAGGTTTATGTTTTACTGTAGATAAAATGACTCCACTTTATACATGACATGAGAATTAGAAGATTGGATATCAGAATTATCCTAATATAGATAGACTAGAGTTTCATGTGGTTCCTGAAGACTAGTATATGTTCATCTTCCTGGAATCTTCCTTATGTTCATGTGATCCAGGAAAATAGTGAAAATTCATACTATGAATTTAATGTATGATCTTTCAATAGAGAATAGAAATAACATCTTCCTATGTTTACTGGGGAAGGAGGGCCCCAAGAAGCCTTATTCATGATCAAGTATGTCCAAACTAGTTCAAAGCAACATGAGAGACCCACATATATATTGTTGAAGCTTGTTTCGTATATGCTCCATAGCTCTGCCAAGAATCTATAGGATAATCGAGATCAATCCAGGTAAGAGGGTGAGCTATCTTATAAGGAAATCAATATGAATTCTCTGAGACATTTAAATCCTGGGTAGTTAATGGATGAAATTTCTCATGAGTTCATCCATATGACATAAGAGGGAATGTCTATGTTTGATTATTCAACATGTCTCATCGACCAACATTGCTTTATGACATATTTAGCAGCAGATGATATCTACAGAGTGAGATGCATTAATGATGTTATTCTCTATGGGATTAAGTTAGAGGTAAATGGGTTCTTGTGTAGATTGAGGACATGATGAGCTAGAAACTCAACAAGGAAGGAAATATGAGAGAGGATATGAGTAGTAGACATGCTATTTTAGTTGGGAAAATTATGAACACTAATTTGTGTGTAAATAAGTTCCACTCTCATAGTTCATACCATAGTAGTAGTTGGTAGAGCAGTCAGGTCTATGGACAACCATCTTAGGGTAGTGTTCCATTCTAATTCTATCATTGGGAAATGTTTGGACACATGCCCCAATAGATTCATTTTACAATATTAAAGTGTCATATCTATGGATGTCTAGGTCATCAATAATGGTTCAATGAAAACATTTCACAATATACTAGTGTAAGGGGACTACTGAAAGAACCTGAGTCAGTTAGGGGTTCAATAACCAATCAGTAGGATGTAGATAGAGTTCTACTGGCTATTTAGGAAATGAAAAGGACTTAGTTCCATAGTGCTTGTACATAATTAACAACAAAATCGAAATTTCTCAGGGTAGTAATAATAGATACTAGGGATGTGGGGAAAGTTAGCTACAGGTTATTCAGGCTACTCTGACTATCATGGACACATATTCATCTATAATAAGAGGTGTAATTATTGTATCATATACCATAGCTTTTGTTTTTTGGTACTTTATCATTTCACTCTTTTTAGTATGCCCATTTTTAACAAGTTCAGACTTCTGTGTGGATATCCAAGGTGCTACTTTGATCATCGAAACTCTGTTGGGTGTGCTATCAGAAAATATCAAATGTTGCTGGATATGTTCCCTAGGGATTGATGGTTATATTTTTTTTGGGAACCATTCATTCTAGAAAAGATAGGGTTTTAATTGATTCTTAGTATGGATTGTTTAATCCATACCATGCTCATATTGAAAAATATAGGATGATTGCTACATTACTATCTCTAGAAAGAGTTAATTATCTTCACCAGGGATAATGGGATCTTCAGAATGGTTATTCATGAATAATTCAGTACATCTTGGATAATCATATAGCTAATATAACCATTATTTACATAGATAATGTTATAATGTAATAATATTATTTTTCTCTTGTGTTAGATCATTTTTCGTTGTTTTCACTGATGAGTTTTGTGACTTACATCATATGCATGTTATGATGTTCACAATCGGTTTAGCATTAGTTGCAGAGCTAGTTTCTATTTAGCCTTACCTAATGTCACCAACTATGATTCAAGACATGAAATTTCTATTGGAAAAAATTGATTCTAATGTCTTTATATGACCTATTACATCTCCTTGAGGATCTATAGTTCTCATTATTAAGAATAAAAATTGGTCCTTGTGCTTATGTGTGGATTATAAGAGGTTTTACCATATCTTGATCAAGAACCATTATCCCTTTCAATATACCTATGATTATAGTTATTAGCTTAGAAGTTCTAAGATCTTCTCGAAGACTGGTCTGAGATGAGGTTACCATTAGTTGATAGTGAGAACATCAGACATACCTTTGTCTTATTATAGAAGGATGTATGGTTTGTTTGAGTTCGTATGTATGTTTCGTGGGTTGAAAAATAACAGGTGGTATTCATGATCATGATTATTAGGACCATTCACCATTTTCTTGATCAGTTTATGTTGGGCTTTTCGATGATATATTAGTTTTCTCGTAGTTAGTAGATAGTCATTCCCATCATCTTTAAATCATTTGGAGTACATTTAGATTTAATTTTCATTACACTAATATTACTAAATATTGTTTCTATATTAACAAAATATACCTTTTGGGCCATGTCATATTAGATGTAGGTGTGTCAGTGGACCCAGAGAAAGTTATAGCCATGGTATCTTGGTATTATCCTAACAACATCTTTGAAATTTGGTTCTTTCCATGTTTAATAGTTTATTATATTCATTTTATCTATAATATCTATAATGTGGAAGTTTTAATGACTTGGAAAACCAAAAATGGATTGATATTTGTTTTCCTTGATTCTCATGAGAGATATTTTTAGTAGCTGAATAGTAGGCTGACCACAAATCCTATCGTCACATTACTTATTTTTGTGTAATTAATGTCTTCTGTATTGTGACGCTTCTAGAGTTGAAATGGGAGTGGTTCATATGTAATATGATCGCATGGTTACTTCTAAATCTAGGAAGTTGAGATCGCACGAGAGGAATTACCATAAATGTGATCTAATGTTAGCAGTAGCGGTACATTCCCTGAGATGTCATGAACACTATCTCTTTGTTGAGAGATTTTTCATATATAGGATTCACAAGATCCTCTGGTAAATATTTTCTTACCATGACCTAAAACTATATTAGAGGACATTGTTTCATTTCTTGTAGTATTAAAACATTGAATTGACTTATACAATTGGAATGTTAAATGTTACTGTCAAGTCCATATGAAAAAAGACACAGACAGTGGCAGTTTATAAGTCTTGTGATGATTGAAGGATAATTTCCCTCTTTTAACACGTGCATTTGGATGTTCTAGAGACTCTATGATATGTAGATCTACCATTAATACCTTTTATACATTTTATTTTGGTCCATATTAAGACCGAGTAGTTTCTTGATATGTACTGATCAGTTATGAGAGAATAATTATTTGGTGGGGGGGAAATATATTATACATTATCGAGATGAAAATTATCTTCTTTTATATAACAGTGTATGGGTACCTATTGGATTTTGAGTGGACATGATGATGGAGTTCCATGATTCTATACGGGAAGGGAATAATATTTTTACAATGATGTGTTTTCATATATGTATATAGTAGTGGGTGTTAGGAATGAATAAGGTTCTATACATATTTGTGGCTAGATTATTCACTTTCCAATATTTAAAATCCATGCATCATAGGACCGATGGGCTGTTAAAATTTTTTCCCATTTTTGAGTAGAAAAAAGAAGATTTCATAATGGATTTTTTTCAGGATTATCCATGGAAACCCATAAAAATGATGATTTATGGATGATTTTGGACCAAAAAAAAAGGTATCCCAGTTATTACCTATTTGGTAAAACCTCAATGTTGGTTATCTGGGACGCTTTTACATGTGTGAGCTAGTTAAAATGTATTTTTTCTAAGGAGTATCATTTTGGATAGGGATTTACTTTTTAAATATCATTCTTAGAATGGTCTTAAAATTTATTTAGGATAATAGATTCTTCTGAGCACATACTATTAACCCCAAATGGATTTTGAAACTGAGCAGGCTACTCAAGTTTTAGAGAATATGTTATGATCCTGTGTTTTGGATTTTTTTGGTTCATTTGAGAAACAAATGGTGCTCTTTTAGTATTTATATAATTATAGATTTTAGGAATATATCCAAATAGAACATTTTGATTTAATATATGTAAATACCCATTGTTCGTAACTTTTTTGGATAGATGTGTTTAAGTTTACAATTTTTAGGCCTAGTCTCGTGTACAAGGAATCTGAAAAGCTTTAGCTGATTCGACTACAACTGGTGATTGTGCATGATAGAAAGAAATCATATGATGAAATCTAGATCTCACGGCTGGACATTATTTTTTTCTTCAGGTTAATCCTAGATTTTGGAAGCATCATATTAATAAATAGGTAAATCTAGTGCCCTAGTTTTTCAGACAGTTTGACATAGTGGTAATGGTCGGTTAAGTAGGAAACAATTTATCTATTCCACTTACCTATAGTTCCATGAAGATCATGAACCATGTGTCACAACTATAGATATATCATTAAAACCCTTACCATGATATATACATATAATATTTTGAGATTTATATAGATGAGTCCTTTAAGGGTCTTCTGATATTGGGGGTGGATAATGGTAACAAATATATTTGGGGTTGGACTATACCATTGGTTCAGGTGTTGTGGGAGTATAGGAGAGTTCAAGAGGGGACCTGGCAAAGGGATTTTGGTATGTGAACATAGTGACCATAATTTTTTTATGATACCTCATAGTGATTATTGGAGAAACATAGGGATGATATGTTTTATAAAGGGTAGGATGTAAGATCTAGTCTTTTTTCAACAATATCTCTCCCCGAGTATTTCATTTGATCCATAGTGGATAAGTCTTATTCAGAGACTCTGATCATTATTAAGGAAATTAACGATAATATAAGAATTTATATTTTCTAGTTTAGTGGAATCTCGATATGTGGGTTTAGTCTTTAATGGGTTCATGGTATGTTGAGAAGATTTAAAGGTGTTTTTATGGAATGAAAATAGGATGAGAAACACCTTTAATACATTTTAACATCATGATAAGGGATTAAAACTTACATCATATGCATGTGATGATGTTCACAATCGATTTAGCATTAGTTTCAGAGCAAGTTTCTATTTTGCCTTACATAATGTTGAAAACAATGATTCAAGAGTTAACATTTCAATAAGAAAAATTGTATCTAAGGTCTTCAAATGACCTATTACATGTCCTTGAGGATCTCTAGTTCTCTATATTAAGAATGAAAATTGGACCTTGTGATTATGTGTGGATTATAATTGGTTTTACCAGATGTTGATCAAGAACCATTATCCCTTTCAATAAACATATGATGATAGTTTTTAGCTTAGAAGTGCTAAGATCTTCTCGAAGACTGATCTGAGATAAGGTTACCATTAGTTGAGAGTGAGAACCTCAGACATACCATAGTCATATTATAGAAGGATGCATGGTTTGTATGAGTTCGTAGGTATGTTTCTTGGGGTGAAAATCACCTGTGTTATTCATGATCATGATTAATAGGATCTTTTAGCATTTTCTTGATCAGTTTATATATGGTTTTTTGATTATATATTAGTTTCCTCCTAGTTAGTAGACAGTCATTCCCATCTTCTTGAAATAATTAGGAGTACATTTGGATTTAATTTTCATTACATGAAGATAACTAAATATTGTTTCTAGATTAACAAAATATACCTTTTGGGCCATGCCATCTTAGAGGTTGGAGTGTCAGTTGACCTTGAGAGAGTTATTTCAATGGTATCTTGGGAGTATCCTAACAACATCTTTGAAATTTGGTTCCTTCCATGTTTAATAGGTTACTATATGCATTTTTTCTCGGATATCTCCAATTTGGATGTTCTAATGACTATAAACACCAAAAAGGTGTGATATTTGTTTTCCCCGATTCTCATGAGAGATATTTTTAGTTGCTGAATAGTAGGCTTACCACAAAACCTATTTGCACTTTACTTATTTTCTTGTAATTAATGTCTTGTGTATTGTGACGCTTCTAGAGTTGCAATGGGAGTGTTTCAGGTGTTATATGATCGCGTGGTTTCTTATAAATCTTGGAATTTGAGACCGCATTAGTTGACTTAACATACGTGTTATCTAATGTTAGTTGTAGTGGTACATTCTCTGAGATTTCATGGATATTGTATCTTGGTTGAGCGATTTTTCATATATAGGATTCACAAGATCCTCTGGTGAATATTTTCTCATCATGTCCTATAACTATACTTGAGGAGGTGGTGTCATTACTTGCAGTATTAAAACATTGAATTTTAATATACACTTGGAATGTGCAACGTTACTGCCAAGTCCTTAAGAAAAAAGACAGAGACATAGGCAATTTATAAATCCTGTGATGAGTGAAGGATAATTTCCCTCTATTCACACATGCATTTGGATGTTCTAGACACTCTATGATGTATAGATCTAACATTAATACCTTTTATACACTTGATTTCGGTCCATATTAAGACTGAGTAGTTTTTTTATATGTATTGATCGGTTATGAAAGAAAAACTATTTAGTGGGGGGATAATATATTATACAGTATCAACAATGAAAGTTGTCTTCTTTTATTTGACAGTGTATGGGTACCTGTTGGATTGTGCATGGAGATGATAATGGAGTTCCATGATTCTATATGGGAAGGAAATCCTATTCTTAGAAAGATGTATTTTCATCTCTGTGGATAGTAATGGTTTTTTTGAATGAATAAGGATCTATAAATATTTGTGGCTAGATTATTCACTTTTCAACAAGTAAAAGCCATGCATCATAGGACTGATGGGCTGTTAAAACTTTTTCCAATTTTTGAGTAGAAAATGTAAGATGTCACAATGGATTTTGTGGAATTATTACTCAAGGAAACCCATAAGAATGATTATTTATGGGTGATTTTGGATCAACTGTAAAAGGTATCCTACTTATTAACTATTTAGTAGACCCTCAAAGTTGGTTTTCTGTGTAGTTTTTACATGTGTGAGCTAGTTAAATTGTATTTTTTTATGAGTATCATTTTCAATAGGGATTTACTTTTTAAATTTCATTCTATGAAAGTTCGTAAAAAGTATTTAGGATCATAAATTCTTCTGAGAACATACTATCGACCCCAAATGGATGGTGAATCTGAGCAGGCTATTCAAGTTTTAAATGATATGTTATGATCCTGTGTTTTTGATTTTTTTGGTCATTTGAGAAACATATGGTGCTCATAGATTATTCATATAATTATAGGTTCTAAGAATATATCCAAATAGAACGTTTTTATTTATTGTTTGTGAAAACACATTGTTTGTAACTTTTTTGGATAGAGGCTTGTGATTCAACAATTTTTAGGCATAGTCTCGTGTACAAGACATTTGAAATGGTTTAGCTGATTCGACTGCAACTGGTGATTCTGCATAATAGAAATAAATCATATGATGACATCTATATCACATAGATGGAAATTATTTTTTTCTTCAGGCGCATCCTAGATTTTGGAAGCATCATATTAAGAAATAGGAGAATCTAGTGCCCTAGTTTGTCAGACCATTTAAGACAGTGGTAAGGGTTAGTTAAGTGGAAAACTGGTTATCTATTCCACTTCACTACAGTTCCATGAAGAACATGTACCATGTGTCACAACTATAGAGATATCATTCAAACCCTTACCATGATATAGACATATAATACATCATGATTTATGCAAATGTGCCCATTAAGGGTCTTCTAATATTGGCTGTGGAGTATAGTGAAAAAAATATTTGGGGTAGGACTATACCATTAGTTCAGGTGTAGTGGAAGTATAGGAGAGTTCAAGAGGGGACCAGGTAAAGGGATTTTGGTATGTGACCATAGTGCCCATAATTTTTTTATGTTACCTAATAGTGATTATTGGTGCAGCTTATGAATGAGATGTTATATGAAGGGTAGGTTGTAAGATCTAGTCTTTTTCAAACAATATATCTCCCTAAGATTTTCATTTGATCCATAGTTTCTAAGTGTTCTTCAGAGGCTCTGATCCTTATTGTTGAAATGAACTATAATATAAGAATTTATATTTACTAATTAAATGGAATCTCGGTAAGTGGGTTTAGTCTTTCATGGGTTCATGGTATGTTGAAAAGCTTAAAAGTGTATTTTTGGAAAGAAAATTGGATGAGAAACACCTTTAATACATTTTAACACCACGTTAAGGGATTAAACATAATTTATTGTTTGGGTTTTTAGTGAAATAATATGAGGTAATGAATATTTTGGCCTATCCATTTAAAAAAATTACATTATATGTAACAAAATTATGTTTAACTACATTGTAATCCATTTAATTCCCCAACCATATATTTTATAGTAAGATTTTATTTTGATATTTCATTTGAAACCACCACTACCATCTTTTTTTGACCCTAGCGCATCTTCAATGATATTTTGGAGTACCAAACACCCTTCTGGACATCCTCAGAATTCCTATGATCCCAAGAATGTAGTTATGGTCTAGTTTGTTTTTTCTTCCCCTTGGTTATCTGACCATTATAGTGTAAACTCTTAACTGTGTGTTTTGTTGGTTTTGTAGCTGGCCAGTTTGATTTAGGATCTTTGTAGGTATAATTTTCACCTTCTTTCTTATGGGTTTTTTCCAAATGGAAGCATTATTGGATCTTCTATAAAGGTAAGGGTTTAAATTTTCACCATATAGTTTTATAATTTCAAAGGGGATGAGATAATATGATTTACCCAATGTATCATGCACTTGAATCATTTAATTAACAAAATGGATTATTCCTTGGAGTTCTTTGGTTTTAATTTGGTTCTTACCTAGCTTATGGTTTCCCATTGGGTGGGAAAACCATAAACTTAATTGAATTGGATAACAACTTAATGTGTAATTAGAATGACAATAGACTATAGATGATTAATTAATATAAAATTTATAATTTTTGAATTAATTATTATATTTTTCAATATTAATCAATTGTTATATAAATGGAAGTGTAATATGAAATAAAAATATTAATTCATAAATTTAACCTTTGAATTTTATGATGTGATATTATGATATCAATGATGTACTATAGGACTTGTGATCCATACTGAAACGATTATATATTAGGAACAGACCTGGAACATGCACAATTATATACTATAATAATTATATAGAATAGGCTCGAACTAGTCCTATACTGTAATACTCATGCAGAGTAAGATTTTCTCCTTCCCATGTTTTAATTCTTATTGGGATTTTACACATATGATGGAATTATTATATGGATTTGACTTAGATTTTTATGACTATACCATGGTAATAGTGGGGGATTATGAATGGTTATAAAACATGGTATTAGATATTCCAACATGGAAACAATAAGGTTATTTTACCATAGTTATTTTTGTAATGACCCAATCCCAAGACACAGAAATCGACCCTTAAAATGCGGTGTATATTATTTTTTAACAATAAACACAGTAAATAAACAGCATTTATTACAATTGAGGATCATTAATGGTCTTGGTTATCTAAATATGGATACATGACTTAAATTTCAATAGAATACACAAATTGAAAACAAGGATTATTGAAGTTTATTTCTTCCACAACATGGTTTCAACTTATCAAGATTTCTAAAAACTATAAAAGTGATTATAATACATTGGGTGATCATAAAATTCCATGTAAGGGGTTTAAAACGTTAAATTAGTTCTTTGAAACATTTATTGAAAATAAATATACATACTTAATATATATTTTATCAAATACTTGAATATATATAGAAAAATTGTGTTATAAAAAATTCCTCTACTTGAAATTCCATTGGGAATTCTCCCTTTAAAATATTAATTTTCCATGGGTCATTAATACTACATGATATTATATATTAAAATCCATACCTATGGCCACTAGTCATCACTATGAATTATGTATTCACTCCCCTTAATGTCACATAACTCACAAGTCCAAATTTATAAAAACATGTTTCCATGGACATGCCTTTCTTATTTCATACCCAAAATCATTTCAAAAAATAAATATATAATAGTATTTTCTTTGAGATTTACGAATCATTCTCATGTTATCACAATTTTCTCAAAAGGTTTCTAAAAACATTTCAGGGAGATTCCCAAGCTTGGAAAAAAACACTATTATTAGAATTCCATAATTGTATGAAACAAGGATTTATGTGCGTTCAAGATCACATAATGCATGGAATGTCACTCATGAGAAAGATGATGTCCATATCCATCTATGCATGAGATTACATAAGTTGATGTTGCAATTTCACACCTAAAATGATAACTTATTCCATAAATTCAAATAATGTGATAAGATTTATCCCTTGTACGTGAGAAAAAATGTGTTTATAAGAGTTTATAAACACTAAAAATTAGTTTGTATATTGACAAACAAAATTTATAATTTCTAAATAAAAGAGATGGAACAATTATGCATAAATTTTTTATTCTTAACTGAATATATATATAATCCCTAAACCAAAACATCTGGATTCAGTACTAAAACATGTTGTGTATTTATTTATAAGTGATATTAGAAAAAATGCATAATACATATATATTAAGATAAATTTTCTTGTCTAGGTTTTGGAGAATTATAAAATAATATACATACATTTACCAAGGGTTTACAAAAATAATTAGAAAATAACTAATTGTATTCATCTGCATTAGCACCATAAAAATCATTTGAACATCTAGATAATCCTGTGAAAAAATAATTAAGAGCATGGGATTAATGAAAAATTTCAATAAGGGGATAGATAATAACATAAAAAAATATAACCTCAGCATATCATAGTCATAACAACGTCATTATAATGATGAGGGGAATCATTATATAATAGAATTGAATGTAGAAATACATAAAAATGAAACCTCTTATCTTAGTGGTCAAATACCACACATATTTTTGAAAAGATATAGCATTATGATCACACATATTTCACTTTAACTCATGAGATTCATCACATTACACAATGAATTGGAGGTATATATAATTCAATGAGCACCTGTCACATCATAACATTTATATTGTGCTATATAATTTCAGTACATCTGTCACATCAAAATGTTTAAATATTCATACATGACACAGAAAATATACCAATCCTAAAAATGTAGTATCCCATGGAATTTAATGGGTTTCATCTCATAAGAAAGAATTAAAAAATATTGATTTCCCAAATTAAAGAGGTAATATCTTGCTTGATATAGGATTCATCAACCTTTAGTGAGAAATAGCATGTGTGTTTTTTAATGAAGTGTTATTTTTTAAAACAATTTGTTTAACATAAACTCCAGTGGAAAACATGTATATCCCAAAATATGTATGATAATGATGAATAAATTTGTTTTATGTAATATGTACCCTAAAAACGGTGTGAAAGTGGAAAAAACTGATGAAATAATATTGGGTTCAAGAACCTCTCTCACCATGTGTCTGAACACTTTATTCAAATTAATGTCATGTATAATGACATTAGATTTATTAATTAACAATTCTAGATCATGTATATATGAACACGATTCATTATAGATTTATTAAGTTTTTTATGAGATTCTTGATGAGTAATAGAGTTTAAATTTATTGTTTGGGAGTGTTCTTTTTCGTAGTTTTTTTTGAACAGTTTACTTGAACACATGAATGGATGTTCACGTAGAACATATATAAACATCCAGAACTGATATAACATGTTATTAATTATATTAAATGATTTTAAAAGATATTTTGATGAGTTATTTTATATACAATGTGGATGAATCAATAGTTAAAATTTAATGATGATCATTTTAGGTTAATTTGGGTAGTTTTTTGATCACAATGAACTTGTTTTGTTTTATCATTTAGTATTATGTAAAAAAGTTTTTTCCAGAACATAAAATGAACTAGAACAGAAATATGAAAAATATTTTAAACTATTTAATTATTTTATTGACATCCTTTATGGATTTTATAAAAAATGGAAGTGCATCTCCCATGTTGTAGGTCAATTAACACATCACATGCCATAATTTCATTTATATAAAAATTGACAGAGAGACGAGTATGATGAATAATAGTCAATTAAAAATATATAATACAATTAATCAATCCTAATAGATCTATCATGATATTTGGATAATATTAGTTTAGGACAAGAGAATAAATGAAAATAAATTTGAAAGGAAACCAAATAAAAAGATAGAGAGGTATTACCACATGAATCCTTCTCTTGAGATCCTCCATAAAGAACCTATGATTTGTATTTTGAAGATACCATGATCTCTAGTCCTTAGGGTGGGTAAAGGGAATATGTTTTTTTTGAATATGTATTATGAACAATGATTTAGAGGTGTAAAAAAATGAGGTTGTGAGGGGTGTTATTTATAGTGGAGGGGAGAGGTGTTTTCTCAATATTCAATTTATCAGTTTATTAATTTCCCTCAAGACAAGAAATAGTGATGATTAAATGCCTAAATATAGTAATTATTTCATGTTAGTTCAAATCAATGGACATTTACATCATCCATGACTCAAGTACTGTGCAATAATTAATTTATTTACCATATTTTGTAAATGAATAAATTTCACTATTCAACATAAATTAATGTTTTTCAGAAAAATATCAATAATTTAATAAATCTATTTATCAATGGATATTAATAATTATTTTCTATCTCATTGAAAAATTCATTAAGGGCAAATTAAATTACCTTCTTATCCGAAGATAATAATATATGATTACATATCATTAAAATAAATTTCCATTCATGTTGTTAAATTAATCATAAAATTGTAATTAAATATTTATGACCTACTAAAAATACCAACACTTATATAATGATAATATTTTCATTTATAATATTCCTTTTTATTATACACTCATGGGAGACATTACTATAAATTTTTCCATTTAATATTTATAAAGGTCATGTTACTATTTATAAGGGAAAAATTACTATTCATAAGAGATTGTTTCTATTCATAAGGGTATGTTAGTATTCACCAAAAATTAAGATTATCTTATAAAACTCCAAACATCATATTAATCACAGATGTGTATGTCAAATTTTAAGAAATCAGAACACAGTAGTGACAAAATTATGTTTAATGGTTATTTTATAAATATCACAATTTTTTTAGTAGTTCATTGAAGCACATAGTGTTTCTATTTAAAATACTGGGATGTTACATCCCCCCCCTCATAAATAAATTTCACCCTCCCAATTCATTCATTGTACTTATAATTATGAATTTACATATTGAGAATTATGAAATACTATTTTCTTATGTGTACATAATTAACTAGATGTTCAAAATAAAATTATATCACAATCTTTTTAAAATGATGAAACCTAATCTTTAAAGTTGTAAAGATTGTTCCTCTGATACCAAATTTTAATGTCCCGAGCTTGAGCAACTGGTATCATCCATTATAAATTATTTGTATATTTTTATTGTAAAATAAATATAGTAAATAAAAAATTTTATTAAAACAGAGGATCATTACCATTCTAGATTCTGGAAAATTAGATATATGACTTACATTTCAATAGAATACACAAATATAATACAATTATTCTCCATGTATATTGCTTCCACAAAATAGATTCAACATATCGTGTTTTCTAAACTTGTAAAAGTGATTATAATATGTAGGGTGAGCATAAAATGACTAGTAAGGGGTTTAACACAACCAATAATTTATGTAAAACATTTATTTAATATAAATAAATATAATTAAAAAATATTTTCAAAAATGTTATAATATATATAGTGGAACTGTATTTCAAAAAATAATTTACATGAAAAGCCATTGCGAATTATCCATTGAAAATATTAATTTTCTTTGGATCATTAATAATACTTGTTATACCATATTAAAATCCTTTCCTAATGCCACTAGTCATCACTAAGACATTTGGGTTCACTCCCAATAACATCACATAACTCACCAGTGCCACATTTGGAAAACATTTTCCCATGGAACTGCCTTTTGAATTTTCTACAAAAAAATCATTTCTATGATACTTACATAATATTACTTTCTACGAAAGAGAAAAGTCATTCTCATGTCATCACAATTTCTTCAAAATGTTTTTAAAATTATTTTAGGGAGAATCCCCCAATTGTAAAGAACCCACTATTATTAGAAAAGTGTAAATGTATGAAAGAAGTATTTATGTGTGTGAAAGATCACATAATGCTTAGAATGTCACACATAAGCTAGATGCTCATCATATCTATATATGCATTACATTAAAAATATATAGTAGCAAGTTCACTCATGAATTGATAACTTGTGTAATAATTTTAGATAAAATGATACGATTTATCCCATGTAGTTGAGCAAAAAAAGTGTTTATAAAAAATTTTAAACAATAACCATTATTTTGGAGATTTACAAACACCATTTATAATTCGTAAATAAAAGAGAAGGAACAACTATATTTTAGTTGTAAATACTTAATTTCACATATATGTATATATATTACTATATATAAGTGTGTGTGTGTGGTTTATATTAATTAAATTCCTTAGAAATTTTAAAACAATAATCTCTCATATGAACACACACCAAAATTAAGTTGATAAATAAATTAAAATGTGTTTACATGCAAGTAGGATTGAACTTATACACTTATATATATATATATATATACCCTTATTAAAATAAATATTGAAAACTATGTTAATACATAAGTTCATAGATATAATATTCCTGAAAAAAACCCAAGATATATATATACACTCTAAAAATATTGAGCTATATATGTGTATATATGCATGTATATACACATATAAATGTAACTTTATGGTAAAAAAACATAATTTGGTAATATTATTTCAATCTTAAAAATTTTAATACATTAGATATAGATATATTAAATTGTGAAAACTTCCACATATACCATATTGGTAAAAATGATATGTTATTCATATATATATATATATATATAAGTATATATATAGGTAAATATATTTGTTTAAACACCAAAATGGAAATAATAAAATCCCATGATTGATTCACATATAGAGTGGAATGAGGGTTTTATAGAACTGATAGAGAAATAGAGGGAGAGATACCTTGATAGAGGAAATTTTTTGAGTATCACATCGGTGTAAAAAGTTAGGTTTTAAAAAACCAATGTTTCAATTGTTGGTCAAAATATAATACATCTAAAAAAATGTTTATTATCACAATATCAATGTGAAAATGCGTTAATTGACACCATAAAAATAAAAATAATTAAATAAAGGGGTGATCTGATATAGGTCTATAGATGTTTATTTTAAAATAATACCATATTAGGATATAAAATAATGCACTAAAATTTATGGAACCTTGAAGATAATGGAAAGATGACATCACAGGAAAGTGGGGATGAAGAGTGTTTGGTGGCTAGAAGGTGTGATGGGGATTGGTATGACTCAGTGAGGAAGAATAAGGGGAAAATATTGGATATCTCAGATCAAATTTGATCTAATCCAAGTGTTGGAATTAACCCTAAAATGTTTTAACGAAGGGACTCATGAGGCTTGATAATGGACTGTAGGGATGCAGTTGCAGATCTGACTGGACGACCATGAGTGATCCTTGCGATTTAAAAGCAATGGATGGTTGAGATTAGATCATGCAGGATCATATGTTTAAAGTGATTTTTTGGTTATAAAATGTTCTAATGGTCTAGATCAGGTGAAGATAGATCAGGCAGTTGAGAAAAATGTAGTTATAGAGATGCAGTTGTGGGGGTTCGAATGTGGTACTGGTGGAGACAGCTGGGATCTCATGTTGCGAGATCGTGTTTCCAAGATCACATGCCCCAAAAAAGGGCTATCTTATATCTAAAATAAGTGGGTTTTGGGACTACCTTATAAGCCTCAGCATGCACTTCCATGACTCGATGACACACACACAAAAACAAAAAAAAGGGTTCCTTATAAAAGGAACCCCACCTGCGGGCCTTGTCTGACCCCTTTCATACCCTCTATCTTGCACCAGTGCATGACATAGGAAACCCTATTTTGGGTTCATTCCTCTCTATACACACATGATTTCCATTATGCTACTCAAGTATTGTGCTATGTTCCAACTACTTCTTAAGGGCTTGGAGAGTATTGTTATCGTCAATTGTGGGTGTTTAACTAATTATTTGTAAAATTTATTACAAACAAAAAAAATATATGTTACATTAAAAAATTTACTTTTTTAATACCCAAAATAAATTACTTATTTTATTATATGAATATCTCATTTTATCATTATTTTTACTCTCCTAAGTATCATTAATGATAAAAATATTGTATTCTAGTAAATGTGAAATCTTTTTTAGATTTTTAAAACTCCAACCATTAAAACACCAATTCATTAAAAAACTTCAATACACATGTTTAAAATTTTAAAATAAAAACATTAAATATTATTCCTTATTTAGAACCCATAGTTTCACTTAACCGAAAATGTCATTTTAAAACATTTAATGAATTTTAATTATAAAACACTAAAAATACCCAACTATTATAAAAAATAAATAGTCACCTTGAAACCCAATGGATATTTACAATGTTCAATTTTATCTATATAAATACCTATTCATGATATTCAAATTATCAATGATCATATATTTCTTCAAAAATTGTTATCTACATTTCATTGACTCATAGAATTTTTTCAATACTTATTTCCTTACTGTTTTTTGTTATGGCCAATCCATGCGATGTCAACTACACTATCAGACTTATTATCATGCTTGGTAATATTTTGTTTATTATTATAGGATTGGGATGAGTTCTCTTGATTAGTTATAATATATTTTATTAATGTAAAATTTCATTATTTCATGGAAGAAATGTTTTTTTTTCTTTGGTGTGGTTAAAATAAAAAAACCAATTCATATTTAAAAATAAATAATAATAATAATAATAACTAAATATATTATTATTATAGTAATTATTATTTTTAGGCTATTACAATTCTCCAACCCCCCTTAATTTAATTTCATCCTTATAATTCTCTTACTCCAATAAACCCAACCGCAAAAGGCCCTACGAAATCCTCCTTGATGTCCTCCAAAAACATATTAATTGTTATTAAACTAAAAATTTTTAATAAGAATTTAATTTATACCGTCAATAGGTCCACCAATGTGGATAGTATTCTGATGACCTCAAATTTAGTCCCTGGGTAGTCTTATGTTTCTATACTTCCTTAACCCAAATAATCCTTGAACATCTACTGTGAAACACACGTATTGAAAAAATGGGATCCAAGAGTGAGGCGTGGAAGGTGTAGAGCTCGAAGATATTAGATTAGACTAAATACTTATAGACTTGTCTAAATATTTTGTTTTTAAAAGGTATGACATTATAGAGTACCTCATATCTGCTAAAGCTCAAAACTTGGAATAGATATCTTGCACAGAGGTAACCCTCCCCTCAATTTTCTCAGAATTTTCCCAAGGCTAGATAATTCTCTTACAAGGTGAAACACAAGAAGATACCTCGACATTTATTTAGTTTATGCCTATAATATGCATGTTTTTCATATTCCATAAAGAGATATACATGATTCGGTCCCCTGTAGATTTTAAGGACATTTGGGTTGTTTGAAACCCTATAATGATGCATGCAGGGAAAACATAGGTTCTTGAAAGGCCAGTATGCATCTGAACATGATTTAACATTTATGGTCTCAAGTAGGTCAGTAGGAAAAGAAAAGTGTAATATTTTTTAAACATATACTTCCATATAAAAAATCAGAAAATTAATTTTACTTAATAATACTAACATAATTTAGTAGTTTTGTTCCAATTTTAAAAAATTAACTAGGTCATTCTTCTAATACCAATTTCAAATCTCTGAGCCTGCATTTCTAAATTCAGAACTAAAACATGTTTTTTATTTTTTTTAAATGATATTGGAATAAATACACAATAAAATTTACATTAAAGGTCCTTTTTTGGATCTGGGTTCAATAGAGTTAGAAACAACTAACATACATTGAACTAGTGTTTAGAAAATTAATTACTAAATAAGTATATGGATTCATCTGCATTAGAACCTTAGCTGTCCTTTGATCTTCTAAGGAATACCTTTTAAAACATTTTTAATACTTATTATGAACATGAAATATCAGTATGGGGATAGATAAGAATAGGAAACAATATAATATAGAGTGATCATAGTCATAACATCATCATCATAATCAGGGTATGAAGCATTATATAATATCATGTAATATGGAAATGAAAAAACATAAAACATAATGTCTTAGTGGTCAACTAACATAAAAAGTTTTGAAAAAATATAGCAACATTTTTATCTATATTTCACATTAACTCATGAGATTCGTCACATTAACTAATACATTATAGATCTACATAATTCCAGATACACCCGTCACATCGTCACATTTAAATTACACTATATAATTATTGATTCACCCTTCAAATCACAACATTATCATTGTCATGCATGCCACATAGAACATATATCAATATTGAACATATATAATCCCAGGGAAAGAATAGGTTTCATTTCATAAGAATGAAATAAAAAACACAGGGTTCCCAAATAGAGTTGGAATATCATACTGGATACATGAATCATCAACATTGAGTGATAAGTAAAAGATGTATTTTTTGAAAGAATATTTATTTTTAAAAAAATTTTGTTTGACATTAACTCTAGTGGAAAACATGTATATCCTAGAAAAGATATGATAATGATGAAGAAATTATATTTCTGAAATAACCACAATGAAAATGGAGTAAAAATGGAAATCCCTGAAGAAATAATGTTGGGTTCGTGAATTACCCTAACCTTGTGTCTAAATGATTTCTTCAGTTTAGTGTCCAATATAATGAAACTATATTCATTAATTAACAATTAAAAAATATTTTATACATTAAAATGATTCATTTTTGTTTTATTAAGTTATTTTATGGTCAATTATTTGAGTAATAGAGTTTAAATTAATTTTTTTGTGAGTTTTCTTTTTCTTAGTTTTCATGAGTGGTTCAATTATACACCAGAATGGAAGTTCTTGTAGAACATGGATAAAAATTTAGAACTGATATTACATGACATTAATAATCATAAATTATATTAATAGATATATTAATTATTTATGTTATAAACTATTTGGATGAATTGTTAGTTAAAATTTCATGATGATCATTTTAGGTTAATTTAGACGATTTTTTGGATCACAACTAAATTTTTTTTGTTTTATAATTTAGTATTAAGTAAAAAAGTTGTATCCAAAACATAAAAGTAGTCACAACATACATATTAAAATGTTATTTAAATCATTTAATTTATTTTGTTGATATCCTTGAATCTATTGAAGGAAAGTGAATGTACATTGCCCATGATGTTTGTAAATTAACACATCACGGGAAACAATTTAATTTTTATAAACAAAGAGTGAGATAAAGGATTATAATGAATAATATTACATTAAAATGACATAATACCAGTATATCAGTCATACTAGATCTATCGTGAAATTTGGATTAGATAGGTTGAAGTTAATAGAAGAGAAGAAATGAAATTTGGAAGGAAATTGAAAGAAAAGAGAGAGTCGAATTGGATCTTGAATCCTTATCTTGAGGTCCTTCTTAATGAATCCAGTCATATTATTTTAATGATTCCCAGATCTCCTAGACATGGTGTAGAGACTGGAAGCGTAACATACATGGACATTACATTACTTTTTCTGAATACTTAGTACATAACAAAAACACACACATAAGGACCGTAATAGTTTAGGGTCCTTGGTAACTCGGAATATAATCTTCTAATCGTGGTGAAAGATCTTCAACATCTCCCATAAAGATCTTCCCTTTTTTACCTAAAACCTTTATTTATATCCTGGGGAAAATAAAACATAAAAGGGTTAGCTCAAATGCTCACTAAGGGTAAACAAAATAAATATCAATCACATCATATTTATAAGAACATAACATTTTGGAAATCTTAACCTGTAAATGAGATTATAATATCATAACATGGGATAAATCATAGTAGTGAAATGTAATCCCAAAAATCATAACATAAAACAAGAAACTTTGTGGCATACACAAATAATCATAGAGATTCTTTTCTTATTAGTCAAGACTCATTGCCAAGACACTCTTAGTGGACAAAGTCCATTTCTAAATCTTGTTCATTCCTCATTTCAGTCCTGTTTCACTGAACTGGTTTAACCTACCATTCCAGCCATGTCTATCTCATGAGATATAAAATATTTACCCAATGAATTGGAGGGAGATATAGGTCCCACCCATCTCATAATGATACCTTTATTATGGGTGACACAAAATCATAAACCATACATCATAGCATAACCCATGTAATAAAAAAGGGATTCTTAAACATCCTGACATCATAAAAAAATTCATATAAGATAAAGGAATTCATAAAAATAATTCCATCACATCATAATAAAATAAATTTAATAATAGGGATATAAACAAAACCCTATATTATCTTAGATGTAAAATAATTTTGATAAAACACTTGAACTCCATTCTTGAGGAAAATATCCTTTCTACTTTAAAAACACTTTTCGTTTCTTAACAAGTCAAACAATTCTAAACTAAAAGAAGTTGATTAAAAATAAACTTGAAAACCTGTAAAGGAATCTTCTTGGAAATAATGTTTTAAAAATCCATTCATTCCATATAAGTTAAAAAAACATTCTTCTTGTACTTTTGTCGGAAAAGTCAAAAAGTACCTCGTACGAAAAACGGCAAAAGATTTCTTTAATATCTTTTACTAAAAACTCTCCGAAGGGTAAAATTGGATTTAAACATTTGTAGGTGTATGGAAATAATATTACATATTGAGGAAACATGGATTTGGATGATAAAATACAGCCTAGTAAATTCCAAAGTATAAACAATCTCGTATAAAAATGAGATTGTGTTATTTCCCTTACCTTAGGTCTGATTTGCTTCATAAGTGTCCTAACCTCATGTATAATGATTTAAATAATGTCATTGACTTGTTCCATAATAATACTAATTGTTATGATATCATATATGGTTAACCTATGACTTTATATTACCCGTTATTTTGTAAATTCCATGTTAAAGAGCGTTTTGGGTAAAATAGTTTCATTTATCATCCGTGTTTTGACTTGTAATTATTCATATGATTACATAGATCATGATTACTTAATTCCAGAATATAAAACATGATTTATATATAATATATATTCAGAGTATACATATATATAATAGATCAGTAAATGGAAAGAAATACATCGTTCATGGAGACGGAAGGCTGTACGTACGCATGAATGCTGTTTTCGTTACCTTATTGAGTTGAATTAAATTAAGTAGATGACATACATATATACATACATTAATCCAGTATCATTATTATGTCATATATTTCATGATTACTTATTATATATACTTTATAATCATTCATGAATGGTTAACATAGAGAATGAATCTCATCACGTCGTGGAGACGGTAGTCCGTCCGTACGTACGAGCGATGATATCGTTCTCATGATCATGGAATTGTATTGTAGTGTATGTATACTATTTTAAAATCAATATCACTTTAAAATAATCATATATAGTTATTATGTACACCATTATACCCATCCAAGTAAGGTGGTGGTGGAAAATAGATTACACCACAGCGTGGAGACGGTATTCTGTACGTACGCACGAGCAGTGATTTCATTTTCTGTAGGATGGATATATGGTGAAATAGGTTTGTATCATAATTATAATAACATATCCGTATATGAGTGAAACTTATGTTATTACTTCATAATGAAACATCTAAGAAGAAGAAGTGGAAGAAGAAATAAAGTTGAAAGAATCGGTAATGGACATTATATCTTCTTTGAAGCGCCTCTTTGAGTCCTCCTCTTAGGGCACTAAAATTGGTCTTTGAAGAAGACAAGGACCTCTAGGATGTTTCTAGGTAAGTGGAGAAGAGAATTTTGCTAGGTTTGGCAGAGATTGAATGCTCAAGGTGGTGTGAGGAAGAGAGGGAGGAGGTGCCATTTTATAAGGGAGGAGAGGGGCACCATTGGAATAACAAAAAATGTTATTTTATTATAAAGTCATATTCGGTTTTTAATAGCTCCAGATTGAGTTTTTTCAAAGCTAAAGTGGGTATGGGTCGAAATCCTCTCATGCAATAGAATTTGGAAAAGTTTAGTTTACTATTTTAACCTTATCATTTAGTTTTATCTTTAAGTTAGATAAATTTAATTTTACCATGTCTTTTTGTGTTCTTACTCTATATGTTAATAAACATACTATAACAAGCCAAACGAACACCAAGTTGTTTATTATTAATATATATAACCTTATCTAAGTCATTTGGCTGAACCTTATATTTTTAGTAAAAAAATAACAATTAATAATATAATACTTGTTTTAATAACTATTTTATGTCAATTTTGACACTATTTAGTAATTGATTTTTTTGAAGATCATAATAGAATGATTAGTAATAAAAAAGTTACTTAAATCAATAATAACATGTCATATTAACCTAGAAAATTAGTGTAATTTATAAAAAATCTCAAATTACATTTATTTCGGTATTTATAACATTAATTATGTCAATATTTCATTAATAAGACAATTACTTCATCATCTTTGTGTCATAAATAAATTAAATTATTTAATGTCTAAAAATTAAAAATTAAATACCATTATGTAGGAAATCTTTTTATATTTCTAATGAATATTTATAGTCGAACTTATCTTATGTATAACCCTATATTAATAATTATTTACTTATTAATCTTTGATTTTAACTATTTTAACGCTTTTTAAAATAAATTAATAATAAAAGTCCTAATCTAATCCAAGTGGGCCTAAATGGTCATCTTTTATTTCTAGGGTTGTTTTTGGTCGAATTACACTTATCTAATAGAATTAGGACATGTGTTAGGGTAATAATAATATCATTTTTACCCTTAATTACCGTATTTATTTTTAACCGTGGTAAATAAAAGTAAAAAGTTACTATTCACCAAAAATTATTTTCATCTCATTGAACCACATTTTACTTACTGACATCAACCGTGTCTCTCGGATTTTTGAAATTCCACTCACAGAAGCGGTAAAATTAAGTTTTATGTAAATTTGGAAGTTCTCCTAGGAGGTGGGCAAAAGACGGTGAAAAGTTCAATAAAATTTTTATATATCTAAAATTATTATAAAATCACTCTAATGAATTACATTGAACTTATATAGGTATTATGTATAAATTTTGACCTAAAATAAATTTAAATAAAATAAATAATTATTTAAATAAAAAGTCGGTTTTTAAATATTAACCTAGTGTTTTCACTATTCATCAAAAATTGAATGTTTCCCGAAAAATACCAAAATTTAACCCTAGGCTAATTTCAATATTCCGAATCCAAAAATGAAGTCCATTTTGAAAAATAAAATTTCAAAAATTTCAAAAAGTGGGTATTACTGTTCATAACGGCTAGTTTTTATAACATATTGTTGTTTAGCGAAACTCGGTATTGCGTACAACACACCCTATCGTGGAAGGTCGTGATTGCGTGTAGTGCAAGCCAAGTCAGGGATGCGTGTTGTGAAAGCTCCATTTGGTGTAGCGTACAACACAAGACATTAATAAAATTAAAAATAATATTTTTCATAAAATCTCGGGGTGTTACACATGGGAGAGGGGATAAGTAATATGTTTGAGCAGAATTTGGAGTAGGAACTTGTCTTGAGAGGTAATAGGAAATGGGTCTGTGAGGGTGGTATTTATAGTGGAGGGTAGAGGGGTTTTCTCAATATTTAATTCATTAGTTTATTAATTTTCTTCAAGATAATCAATAGTGATGATTCCATGAATAAATATAGTAATAGGTGAATTTGATTTGAAATTATTTCCATTTTCATCATCCATGACTCAAGAATGATGGATAAATTTATTTATTTAGCATAATTTGGAAATTATAATATTTCAATATTCCCCAATAATTTAGGTTTTTCAAAAAAATCACAAAAAATAACACTAATAATTTTTAAATGGTTATAATTTAAAAATACACTCTATTTTATAGTGAAATCTTTCCAAATATGAGTAATTTATTTTTTAATTACAATCAAAATTATCATGTAAAATAATTTTTTTAAATTAACGTGGATTTCTCAACTCTTTGAAAAATCAATTAAGGTCTCATAAAATTACATTATAATCATAAGATATTAATTTATGATTACATTTCATGAAAATAAATTTTCATTTAAATTGTTAAAATAATCATAAAAATGGAATTAATTTTTTATAACCTACACAAAAATATGAACACTTATATGATGATCATATTGCCACTTATAATATTCCATTTTTTACACACCCATGGGTGAGGATACTATACATTTGGACAATTTATTAATCCTAAAGGCCATATTTCTATTCATAAGGGTATCATTACTTTTTAGAAGGGTATGTTACTATTCACCCAACATAATGTTTTCCGAATCGAACACTAAACATCTAACTTATCGCAACTGTGTATGTTAGATTTTTCAAAATCAAAACAAAGAAGTGACAAAATTATGTTTAATGGTTTGTTTATAATGTTCACATAGTATATTCTAATTAATCTAAGAATACAATGATTCCTTTTAAAATATTGAGATGTTACAATATGGTTGTTGTTGGCATTTTTGAGATACATGATCAGATATATTCTTACCTAGATCTGAATCATGTTGTCGTTGTATTTTGTATATTATTATTAATTAATTAACGTAGTTATCTCTTTTTTAATGAATCATATTATCAAGTTAATTAGTTTATTAATGGTGATATCGACCTACTGATTTATACACACATCCTATTCATGCCATTGTTTTGTAGCTGATAGCTTATGTGGATGAAGGTATGGATAAAAGAAAATGACATTGTGGTTGATTGTTGCTTTCTAGCTGCGCTAGAGTTTGGAGGGGGGGACTGACATGGTGTTATGGAATTGGGAATTTTTTGTCTTCAATTGAGTCTTATTGTATTTTAATTATATTTTATTATCCGAGAATTCACATTCATTCTAGAATATCATTACATTATTTCTTAACTTTTTGTTGGATTATTAGGTAAGATTTTATTGTTTGTTTTTCCAATGTCTAAACATTGATTTCTTTGGTTAATATGGATTATTTCAACTGCTACGACACTGTATTACAAGGTTTATTGTATCCTTACTAAATATATCCAACCACCACTACATGTAGGTATCCTTTGGTATATGGGGTGTGGGGTCACGTTTATGGTCTTCAATGAATCCATTTTTGGCCACGTGAGAGATTTCCAAGTAACCTCCCCAAAGATTGGATCGCTTTGGAATTATTATGGGGTGAATCGACTTAGAGGGGTTAATTTGGTACTATTATTTGTATCCTACACTCATTGGGGTTATGTTGTGTAGTAATATTCAAGGCCTATTTTGAGAGGAGTTGTCTTCGGTACTATTATGCATCCCCTCTATAGAGCGGTGTTGTCTTGGAAACTATTTTCTATAGCCTATCAAGATAGGTTTTATCTTGGGTATTATTATCTATGTAAACACCTAAGTCAGGTTTTCTTATTTACAACAATTTATGCTTGATTCTAAGATGAGTTTTTTTTAGCACTTGATTTTTTCTCAACTCTTTATTTGAAATTATGGGTTTGGATTTTTCATATGAGTTGAAAATCTTCTTATAACATTATCCAAAGTTATAATGGTTAGGTGTTGTGGTGTCATTGTTAACAAATAATAGAAAGAAAAATATGATGTCATATGCTTTATGTTTTATACCTATATGAGTTTTAATTAAACAATTATGACTTAATATTTTATATATGTGTTTTAGGAATGACCATTTGCTGAAAGGATCATTAAGTATATTGAGTAATTGTGAATTCTTATAGATTTGGTTGATTCACACTTACATATATACTTGTAATGGGTCTCCATGTACGTGTGTATACATTTATGTTTTGTCTCATGAATAGATAATTCATAGATCTTGATACGTGGTTTAGTTCAACTTTTTTATATTGGAGGATATTTTCACAAGATAAATATGTGAGTTGGGATAAAGAAAATATAGTTAGATTTTTATTTATATCTCTATTTTATATTGGATATTGTTATAGATTTATATATATGTTTTGATATATTTTATACATTTTTTATACTAGTATTTAATGTTTTAATTCATTATATTCATTGTTTTATTAGTTTTTCTTATAAACAATGGGGCTCCAATTATCACTGATCTTATTTTTCAATATTCTTTATTGGAAATAATTTGTAAATATGGGTTATGGTAACTAATTAATATATTTTTATTAAAACTAATTATTTTTTTGATGGTATAATCTCCCCATAAAATTTTTATTCTCTCACCACAAGTTAGAAGCCACATTAATATGGGTATGTGTGTTTAACGTTATGTAGAATCCCTCATCAGGTGTCATTAATGAAATATTAGAATGGAATCACATAGTATACATAAAAGAATAGTTCATAAAAAATATAATTAATATAATTAAAAATTTGAAAGTGGAAGCGAAAGATAATAGTTGAACTAGTAGAAATCTGAAAAATAAAGTGAGAGACCTCCCTTACATTAAGACCGACTCTCTTGGACACATAGATATCCTATTAAAAAGTGTTATTAAATATATTAATTTATTACTTTATAATATTATTGTTGTTTATTTATTATGTTAAAATTCATTTATAACATACTTTTAATCCCTCAAAACATTCACAACCAATAAATACAAATCAAATAGAAATGATTTTATGTTTTTAAATTTAAATGATATTTCACATTTTAAGTTTTAGATAATTTGATAAAACATTCAATAAAAAATAGGAAACATCAATATAGTTTATATATTTTCAAAAAAGTCATTAACTTTACACTATTATTTCATTCAGTAATATTTTTTCACTTTTCTAGTTTGTTAAACTCAGAATGATTAACCTTTCTATAGTTATTACACATCCTTATATCATATAACTACATTTTGTAATATAGTTTTAAAAAAAATATCACTAAGTGACTTAAAGAAGAAATAATCTCAGTATTTTATTGAACACATTAAAACACACAACAATTTTTATCATTTCCATAAAAAAAATTCATCACATAAATTATAAAAAATTTTATGTAAAAATAAAAAAATGTCATATTTTCTAAACCCTATGGGTATGAATAAGAAAACCATATAGTAATATTGAGGTACATGGGAACTCAAGAAAACATTTCTTAAAAACCTAAAACGTGTATCTTTTGAAAGATAAAATTTTTTTTTTACTAAAATAAATGCAATTCTTATCATGAAAAAAAATTGTCCATGAATAATGAACGTATATTAGATAATCATATTATTAACCTCAATTATATTGTTCTTTACCCATGTTAGAGTGACTAAATCCCTCTAAATACCATAGGTTTATCCAACCAGGTTATCTCCCTCATTTATTCCTTCAATGTCAATAAATATACAAAATATATTATGGAGCTATACAATGATCACCCATCATTAAGAGTAGTATCACACTCAGACATCATTATCTATAATGTATAAAAACCATATAAAAAATAAATAATTATTATGAATGTGTACTTTCTACATAAAACTATCAAAAATACATTTGACCCTATTTGTAAATCTCATTAAATTTTCACCTAAAAAATAAACATACATTGTCTATAAAAATCATTAAAATAAAAAAAATTCCAAAAAAATGAAATTTATACACACTGAAAAGGAATTAATAGTTGTATTGGAATCCTAATACCATGGAAAGTACATAATAATAGAAAAATATTCTCTTGTCACATATGTTAACAACCATTCTTGAGAACTCCAATCAAAAGATTCCAAAGGGGTCTATATATAAAACATTAACAAATTTCCATTTTAAAACATTGTAAAGAATCTTAAAAGATGTTTAAAATTACCTTTAATAGACATTTAACTACAAATATAAACATATATTAAATATTTTAAATTACAAGGATATGGAGCATAAACTTTTAAAATATTTAACATGATGTCTTAAAGAAAAATACCTTATGAATCTAGTAACTTTTAAATTAAAAGAACATTGAAAAAACAATGTGAAAAATATTTTTCAACCACATGAATATATGAAAATTATTTATAAAAAACATCAATATAGGAATATATATAACATTAAATGAAATAATTTGTTAAAATTTAATGACTCATAAATAATGGAAATCAAGACTAGAAATCCCTTACCGTATCTATCCACTCACTATGTATATATTTGAATTTCATAAATAGAAAAAAATAATTAATTTATTTACATTATTATGAACTATTTCTTGTTTATTCCCATACTATTACTTCTTTTATTTCATTTATTGCCATGTTTTATTTAGTTATTAAATAATCTAAGTGCATGTTGGATGTTTTAATGTTTTTTAGTTCATATTCTATAAAATAACATTGATAGGTTAGATGTGCTAAAAAATATCATGTTAAAATCATATATGAAATTGTAATAAGGAAATTATTATCATTTTTATATATTTAATAATATTGGGTATTTTTCATGGAATGGTAAAATGAAAATTCTATCACATATCTTCATGGTGGTGGTAGTCCATACATAAACATGAGTGACATTATCAATTTCTAATGGATGGAAATGTATTATATTTTGTAACATATTATCCTCTCAATGATGGAAAATAAGATGAATAATGGTGGTTCCATTAACATAATTAATTTTAAATTTATGTAATATACTTATATTATAATTCTAGAGGGAATATAATATATTTAATAAACATGTAATAAAAAGTAACCATGAAAAAACTCAGTTAAGAGTTATACCTCTTCCTTCAGAAACAACCATTGGCATACAACATAATCCATGATGGTTATTACGGGTGATAAAAAATATCAAAAAAAATTGGGAGTTTTTTTGGAATGTATTTGGTTTGAGATTGGTTATGATAAATGGATCAATAGGTTTGAGGGAGAGTTGAGAGATCATTATATTTAATATGTGATGTGGGTGACAATATTGTAAGTACATGATATTTTAATATATATAATGTTTATTACTCATGTAAAAAGTATCCAAAGTGAAATATATTATAATATAATTAATATAATTTTAATAATAAATTATATTAATAAAAATTATATACGTTCACATTTAATTGTGAACATTATCACTTAGTACAACCCCATCTTTGACCCCTTTATTCACAAATGTTATAACATATGATTCAATATTTATTTTTCATTAATGTAATATTATGAATTTAAATTAAAATTATATGATCCAGCAATGATGTTTTCAAAAATTACCATCAAAATTAGTCAATATTGTGTTTTTATGATTTTATAATAACTTGAAAATAATTTTAAAAAATCAAATATTATTTCATAAAATTTTCATGAGAATTCACATATTTGGACGTTAATTTCATAAATATAGAGATTAAATTACAATATAAATTCATTAAACTTCATTTATACCTTATAATTATTTAATAAATCAATTTAATACTATAATTCATCCAAAATATATTACTTTTAATTTTTTTTAAATTAATTATCTTGAATTTTCTATACTTGCAAGTGTGATGCATCAGCCTTTCATTAATGTTCAAGGTAATTATTCCATAAATAAAAATTAAAGACATTTTATTATCAAAAAAATAATATATTATTTAAAAAATATACATGTATAAAATTCAGAAGTTATTTTTATATCTATTAAAACAAACTAGGAATATTAAAGAATGAGTGTGATCATTTGTAATTATCATTTTTCTTAAAATAAAATAAACGATATAATCAATGGAATGTGAAAACATAATGAAATATAAAATTATAAAATTATTCTTGTATAAATAAACTCATATAATGATATAAAGTCTAGTGATTGATGTATTTTGGACCTTTTCTACTAGTTTTGGCTTTGTTTCACCCATTTAACAATTTCCCGTGGTGATAAAATTTGATAATGGTTTCTATTATTTATAATTATAATTTAAAATAAAATTATTAAATAATTTATTTATGTGGTTTCCAAGTATGGAATCAACATTATAGAATTTAAATTTAATATGTGAAAAAATATATTTCATATATGTGTGTGGAACACAATGAAAAAAATTAGAGAAAATCACGTTTTAAGAAGGAAAAATACTTTTTTGAAAAAATATATATAATTTTTATACATGATATATTAATTTAATTATATATAATTATATATTATTAATGTTACTTTAATAAAAATTCAACATATAACCAGGCTTTTTGAAAACATTATAAAAAATGAAACATTTTATAAAAAATGAAATTGTCATTATTTTCACAAAAATCAGTCATTTTGGAAAATTAAAAAAACTCACCCTAAGATATATTTGATAGGATGATAGAAAATATTATTTCCACTTTATCAAAAAAATTATCAAATACAGTAAGTTATATTTTAAATGTAAATATAAAATTTAAGGAAAATAAGATATTATGTAAAAATGACCCTTTTATACATTTAATTGATTTTATCGTTATTGGATATAATTATTATTATTATAAATTTTGTACCAATTTCCATGGAATTTATCAATACATATAAAATTTTAACATCTATCTAATTATATTTTATAATGCAGTTATTATTATTTAGACCCTCCAAATGCCTATCTAGGTTATAAACTTTATATCTAAATTATAATTTTTCTATTGAATATTGTGGTTAGTTTAGGATCAATATTTCATGTAAAATATGATATCGAAATTTTTTTTATTATATCAGTATATTACATTGTACCCCCTTAAATAAAATTCATCCTCAAAAGATTATCCTGTGTTTAAAACATTTTTGGGAATCAATTCCAATGAGTTAAATATGACTTTAAACCTGTTAATTTAAAACTTTCCGTAATGTAGGTTGAGAGAAATAACATTCAATACATATTTATATAATTTCCATCTCAAAATAATTTAATTTTCTATGATTTCAATTTGATATTTACCCTTTCTTATGCATTTCATAATTCTTTTATTTACCATAATTAAACAAATTGTAGTGGAAGAGTGTTATGAAGCGTAGCATAATATCAGAGTGTTATTTTAGGTATATGTCTCAATAAATTTATCTTTATATTTTTTGAGTGGAGTAATAATATTACCATCAAGATATATAATTTGAAAAATATTCTTACATGTTTTATTTCAATGACATATGAATAATTTTGTAATTCGGTTGTGTTTAAATCAATGTTTAACCTATAATTCATTACATTTTCTAAATGATAAATAATTATTTTTTCATGCATGATGCACTAAAATTAACAATAAATGTATCACAAGAACCAATAAATTATGAAAATTTATTATCTTATTTCAATCAACTAACAAAAATTAATAATAGTTATCACACGATAAAATAATATCTAATACGAATAAACCATCACATGAAGAAACAATGCATTAATCTCTAAATCCTCCACAATATTTCCCAACATTTTAATTTAAATATTAAAGAAATAACAAAACATAAATATCTTTATAATATTTCCGACCAAATTTGAAACCAAAAAATTAAAAATAAAGAGGAAAAATCTATCATGGTGGTGAGTTTACAATTATAGTACTTTATTTTGGTTTTGTTTATTGTTCAATCTAGTTGAAAAAACTAACTCATTGTTGTTGTTAAAGAAGTAGTTTTCAATTTTGTGTTTTATCACACAATTTTCCATAATATTTTATGGAAAATTGGTATATATTTTATGGAAAAGAATGGATTTCGGGATCGAAAAAATGGTTGAACTCTTAAGTCATGGAGTTCGTAATGGTTTTTTAAAAGGGAATGTTGGCCATAAATTATTTTCTTTATGGGAACCACATAGAAAGTATATAAATCAAGAAATAATATTTAGAAAATTTAATTCAACCACATAGAAAAAATATTATCCTAAGCACAAAGGGTTCACATCATTTGAAGTTGAAGTTGGTGAGTTGGAGGTCACTAGAAAGGGTCTTCATATCTTCCAAATATACAGTGTTTCATAGGCTTTCAAATAGTGGGTTATTCACTTTGAAAACTGCATATTGAGTTTATTTTATAGTAAATGATTTTTTCAAAAAGGAGTTAACCATAATTTTGATGAGTAGGTTATCTGTTATTCTTTTACAATATAAAGGACTCATAATAAACTCATTATCAATAGTGAAAATGATTAGATAAAATTATCACTGGAATAACTTTTTTCGGTATAAAATTATTTTTGGGTGGAATGTTGTTTGTGATGAAGTTGAGTTCAAAAAGTAAATTATGTTTTCTAAGGAATTGTTTGATATGGTGCATTGTTGCTCAAAAGGGATTGTTGGTTTTGAATAAATCTTATGTATGTGATGTTATGTCAATTAATGTTTTACCACCACTATACAGTGTAAGGGATCTTGTAAAGGGTTTGAAGAAGTTATAATAATTTTTTTTTGAAAGGTATCTATATAATGAAATCATTGTGTAGTGAAGTGGATTTCCTCTACTAGGTAAAAATGGAGTTTTATTGAACAATCATGTTTGAAACTTTTCTAAGCTGATTTAGATCAAAAGATGATTATTCTAATTGATATGTTTATAAAATTAAACTATTATAGATGTATGATTTGAATTATGATTGGTTGTAAATCAGGATGGACAACAATACCTTTTTAAACCTTATTAGAATAGTGAGATTTAACAGATTTTGTTCTTTAACACATTTTCATTATATAATCCATAGATGTATACTTGTAATGGTTATTCAAGTAATTTTTTTTGTTAAATTAATTTCCAAATTTTTATTAATTATGTGTTCTTGGAATGAGATATAATATAGTTTTATTTAACAGTGAAATAAGATCCGAAATAAACGTTTCTTCTAAATTTTTATTCATTTATTCACACCAAATTCTAGGTATTTAATCTACTTTGGATAAAATTTTGTATCAAAGTGATGGATAAATGTTATATTTTCTCCCCTAGAATAAGTATTAGTAATTGTTAATCACAAAAGGATTTTGATCTTAAATTTAATAAATATTCATCTATAGAAGAAGTGGATGAATCCCTACTTATTATCATTATTAATGTACACCTTTACAGATGTGATTTATGGAACTTATTATAGTGTGTATACTAATGTTTTTACAGGATAAAACCTAAGAGAATCAGATTTTTATGCTAATGGAATCATTTAAATTGGAGAATTATTATGTTATAAAATATTCTTGAAAGTGATTTCATATGATACATATTATTACATGGGGGAAAAGATACTAAATATCTATGATGATGAATCAAATTCCAAAGAATCTAAGTGAAAGGTTCTATGGAAGAAAAATATGAAGACTTAAGAATACACATTAATAATTATGTAGATGAATTCATTGAATTGGTGAATATTTTTATTAAAGTCATGTGTAGATAAATATTCTTAAGAACATTTTAAGTAGACTTATCAAATCAATCTGAAAGACTCTTTACTTCATGATAATGATCTAAAGTAGCTAAAATTGTATATCTTACATAGTAATATTTTCACATATTAAAATAGGGATAGTGATAATGAGTCAATTTAAAAAAAGAAATTGGAGGCAGTGGAATTCAAGGACACGAAGAAGATCACTATTGAAGTCATCAAGAAGAAGAAAATTTGGTTGATGTTATGACTATTCATTCATGAATTCCACAAAACGGAAAATTATGTTATAAAGAGAAAATCACTCTTCTATAAATTCCCTTTTGAATTTTGGAAAATATTGAAAAAATGTGTACCATGAAGTTTCAATATGTTGATGAGGATAATTATGAAACTCCAATTATGTATTATTCATTTTCTATGAAAGGAAGGGAATTTAATATGGGGAATTTATCAATAAAGAATATTATATTTAAAAAAAGAGAGGTTATTAGAATCTCTAGAAGAAGAGACAGAATACAACAAGGATCATAGAGAATTTTATATAGTGGTAATTATAGGTAACTCCACAAATATTTATGAAAGTTACAATTATAGAAGGGAATTTGAGAAATAGTTGAACTACCATTTCAATTTGATGTTACCCTTAATGAGATGAATATTTAGAGATCATGAACAAAGGTTTCAATTAGAGTTTTTCTTGATAATAAACTCTATATGCAATTGAAAAAAATGGATTACTAAGATAATGGATAAAATTGAAAAGACTCGGTTAGTAAAGATAGGAAACTCAGATAAATTCATTGATTTCATGATTTCGGTTGAATAAAAAAATATCGTTATTCATAGTTTGACTGACATAGTTAAATATAAATTCAAATGTATCATAGATCATGAGGAGGAACTCATCCTCCAATGAAGAAAGTTAAAAGATCATGATAAAATATAGAATTTGATATAATGTCACGACCTGTCCCAAGGGGGCCGTATCATGACTACCCCAAGCCTTCCATCCATAGGCCAGGGGCTGACAACTAGCACCAAAGGTGTAATTCACTAAAACTGGGAAGGCATTGCTTTTATAAAACGTAAACACACACAACTAGAGTACAAGAGGAATCAAAAACTAAGTAGGGCTGTATAACAAGAGTGATGAAAGTACAAAGGGTCCGGAAATACAAGCCCAATGAAAAGTTACTACTACAACTGAAAAAGACAAACAATTGAATGGTGGAAGAAGTTCCTAGATCGTCCTCTGGGTTCCTACCTGAAGGGTAGGTACAGATGTCCTCCTTAGCACTCTGTGTCAATTGGTCCGCTCTGTGTTCCTTCACGTCGTGTAGTCCACCTCTGGGTACCATCCTGTTCTGGCACTCTTGGCCTCTGTCAGCACTGTCCGTCGTCTGTATCCAACACAATGAGGTATAGGCATAGCCTGTGTAGGGGTGATTATAATGATACTCCGTTGGGACCCCATGACCCTCAAGGTCATGCGAAATCTAGCAAGGATAAACCCCTATGTATGAAATCAATGGATAACCATTACATAGTTATATTCCCATACATATACCTAAGTTATCAAGTAACCCATCTCAATCATGATGAAAACATAATGGTCAAAGACTCAGCTGAAACCAGGATTTTATTCATGATGTCAAAATCACAGCCACTAGAGAAGTCCTCCTCTATTGAGAAAAGTAGTCCTGTCATGACTCCGAGGTGCTACTCACTAACCTTAGACTGTTGAGGTACTCCTCCTGTCGAGTACCACGGGTCTACAGCCTCACATAGTAGCGCTCCCCACCGTGGGTCTGCTACCTCACACAGTAGCGCTCCCCCTGATAGCCTACAGAGGTACTCCTTCTTTTGAGTATCATGGATCTTCCGCCTCACATAGTAGAGCTCCTCCACCATGGTTCTTCCACCTCACAAAGTAGTTCTCCCCACTAGGCTAGTCAGGTCACTCCAAAACGAATCGGACAAGTAATCATTAGGACTCAGCCAACTACTAGGTCTCCATACTCTGTATGCTCATCTCAGTGAGGATCTGATCCATGAGCTACTGGCCATTACTCCAAGTGTCATTAACCCCCACGAGGAAGTATTTAAAAGTTCTACCACATCATAGGGGTCTCAATGCAACAGATGGTGCATCAATCAGACGCTCGGTTTGTGAGTTATTAGAATTTTTGTCTCGGGGGCCCAGTTTGTTTTTTGCACAAACCAACCCGACCGTGTCTAAATTGTACCCTAAACACCCATGGTGTATACTCGAAGGGACCGTTTCTCAACGAGATTACCAACGTTGCTGACTGTTCAAGAAACGGACGTCCGGTCTGAGAGTTATAAGCATTTCCGCTCTGAGGGCCTGGTTGGGTTCACGTTTGAACCAACCCAGACATTAACAAACTTCACAAAAACCTTTATTGAAATATACTAAAATGACCACCTCGATCCAAGGATTCCTACGCAACTGACAGTGAATTGATCGGAGGTCCGTAGCTCATGTTATGGAAGATTAACCGAAAATGGTCGGAAGAGGGGGGTCTCGGCCCAGTCCAACCCGGCCCAACCCACCCTGAGTCAGCCCGAACCTATTCGACCAGACATGGTTCCAGGTATGACCCATTAGGGCATGTCCCGACCTAGCCCGATGGGGCGCATCTCGGCCCGTGGCCCCCCAGTTCTACCAAACGGCGGTGCCAGGCTGGCGTCGCCCCGTCTTCCTAGATCCCACGCGGCGCGTGGTCTGCTCCACGCCGCCTTGGCCGGTGCCGCGGTGGCCTTCCTCTGGCGGCACGCTAGGGAGTCGCCGCCTCCTGGCGGCCCACATCCCCGCGATGTTCCACGGGCCACCGGATTTATTCTGGTGCTCCGTTTAAGCTATCGTCTGTGCCTACGACCTCCTCGGGTCCCGCTCTACACTACGACGGCCTCAAATCAACGTTGCCCTTCTGTTCATCCATCGCCAAACATTATTTGCATCAAGAACAAGTTTTTGGTGGGTTCAGACTTGTTCTTTAGCTCGTACCCACCGCGTTAGTGGTTCAAATAATCTCCCAAAAAATAAACTCCCATGTTCGAGGGTATGAATCACATATATGAAATTTTACAATCTCCCCCTACATTGATTGAAGGTGCATTCATCGTTGATGGCGTCGATTCGTTGACGTTGGGGTGCATCCGATGAGAAGGCATCATTGTTGGTTAGTGATGTCATATCTTTTTACGTGAAAGAATAGAAAGGAATATGATGTTCACAATAGTCGTCGCCTCGCGTTCTTATCCCAGTTGATGAAGTGGAAGAAGAAGAAGTTGCTTCTTGTTCATCATCACGTGGAGTGTTCTACATCGTGGAAAAATATTCCACCAAGAGTTATTCAACTAATCTTCTCAAAGTTCCACCAACCCACTAAAATAATAGGCTTCCCTATTATTTAATTGTTGAAAAGCTTTTTAAAATTCAAAATCTAGAATTAAATTAATTGATAAAGTTCCATTCATTAATTTGTGGGTTGGCATTTTAAATGTGAGGGGGAAGGTGAAGAGTTAATGGGGGTTTTTGGGTGTTAAAGAGGAGAGTTGAAGAGGTTAGGGTTCGTGTGGGCCCCACCACACAAATATCCTCTCATGGGAGGTTATGTTAGTCTCAACCCCACCCATAACACTCCATTGTTTGAATTAACAAAAAAACATAAATAAAATTGTGTATTACACAATTTAATTTAATTTATTCAAAATCACAAAAAATTAACTCTCAACTCAAATAAAACGCAACTATAGTAAAGGTCCCCTTAAGAGAATACTGGGGCTATGAGTTTATCAGTGTCCTCAGATTTCAATTCTGATAACCAGTTCAAAATATAGAAAAACCTGCACATATGTTTATTGAACGTACCTGAAAAAAACATCAGAAAATGATTCCGAGCACAAAGGGCCTCGGAATCAGGCACCGTCAGAAATGGGAGACTCGTAAAATTCCAAACTATTTAAGACAAAAATTTCCTTTAATTTTATGGTCCATACATTACTCCCACCTCTGGGTTTTACTTCCTCATAAATCTACAGCACACGCTAGGGAAACAAATGGGGGTACTGTACCCACATCTGAGCCTCCCACTCCCATGTGCTCTCCTAGAGGTTCCCGTGCTGCCAGCGAATTCGCACCAGAGGAATAGACCATCCAAATAAGACCCACTCCTATCAATCCTCGATCTCCCCCAGGAACTCCGTGAATGTCACCCCATCATCGATGTCCAACTCCCCATGGTCGATGATGTGGGACAGTTCGTGCATGCATCTCCTCAGCTGAGATACGTGGAAAGCATTGTGCAGACGGTGAAACTGAGGTATAAGGGCCAGGCGGTATGCCACCTCACCTACTCTTCTGAAGAAGTGTAGGAGTGACTATAAGAGACTGTAGATAGGCTACACCATCTCTATTCACAAAGTATATATGTAAGGCATCCAGCTGCTCTATCACCTCTCCTAGCAGCTGAATACCAGTCCTCATGCTGAGTGCATCCACAACAACGCTACCCTTATCAAGAGTATAGACAATCTCAAAGTCATAATCTCGGAGGAACATAATCCATCATCATTGTCTCAGGTTCAGGTCATTCTATAAGAAGATACACCTGAGACTATTTAGATTTGAGTGAACCGTAAACCGTTCGCTCTACAAACAATGGGTGAGTCTAGCCAAGTGTAAGAACTCAACTACACCCTTCTTTGTCTAAGTTCTACTAGAGATGATAATATTTCTCCTTTGCTGAAAAAGGAAATCCAGTCACATCCCCTAGACAAACCATTTCCTATCCCTAATATAGTCAATCCTAACATGAATGATATTAATTCATGCCATGGACGATGTCGTAAGGCCTCGACGCTACTACCAAGAGATCCAACAGTCACTCTCGTCTCCAAGTGTTGAGTCACACTGTCGGCATCAGTGTGTGGTTACTGGGTCTCCTCCAGTATAAATCTCTAATGTGAGGGTAAATTCAATAATTTTTTCTAGAACCTCTTAGTACACAAAAATAAAGGAAAGAAAACATCACTAGGTCAAGTGTCTTTTATTACTGTAGCTCAAAGCACAAAGACACAAATCAACAACAAAAAATGACAACAACAAGGCTAGAAGAATTTGAATAAAGGCATACATGCTTGGAACTATTCCCGCTCTTTTCCACCTACTTCTGGACCTCTATAGTCATATTCTTCAGCTGGCTGAAGCTGTGCTCTCTCATGTACACCTTTTCCCGGCAGTCAGGGAGGTCCTCCTAGTGGTGGTGGTGACAACACCATGAAGCGTCGTCTACCACCAGCTACACGGCCAAATCCTCTATCACGATCACCTAATACTTTCTGTTCTTCATGATCGAACCTCTGAGACTACCTGGGAGGTCCTCCATATATCTACTGATCATCTTTGTGGCGGTTCGGACAGTCACGAGCCATGTGACCCTGTCCGCCGCATTAGTAACACTGCCTAGCAGGTCTGGATCTGTCTCCACCCTGGGTGCCCCACACTACCGATCCTAAGTCATGCAGTCGACCACTTGTAGGTCTGGTTCTTTTGGACCTATGCGTCATCTGTCTACTTCCAACTACAGAAGACTCTACTGCATGGTGGCTAGTGGTCAGTCCCGCTGTTGGAGACTGCTCAACAAGGAAACTCTCTACTAACAGGGCGCACTCCAACACCCCTGTCTACGTCGGGATGTTGTGGGAGACAACATAAGATCTAATCTCTCGCCTGAGTCCCTGATCAAATGTTTGGTCCATGAATAATAGGTTTTGTACCATATCTGTGGAGTAGAGTAAGAGTTCATTGAACTTCGCTGAGTATTGCGCCACCATCATGCTGCCCTGTTATAAATGCAGTAGCTCCTATATTTGCACCGCTCGAAGGGTGGCTAGGAAAAACTCTGATTGGAACAGGCTCTTGATGTCTGCCCATAGAAGTTTCACCTCATCATGCATCTGGAGGATCAGGCTCCACTATCTGCCTAAAGGAGGCTAGAAGCAAGGATCACCATAAAGTCCGCTGGTGTCCCTACCTGTCTGAAGACTCTCACCACAGACTCCAGAAAATCCTCATCCACCTGCAGGTCCGTCTCTCCCCTGAACCTGGGTTTCCTCTAGCACTGGAACTCGTGCAGTGTGCTCAAGCGGCATGCATTTCCTGCTGCTGGGACTGGTGGGATCAGTGGCCCAATGGGTGGTAGTACCACTGGTGCCTCCGCTGGTGCCTCAACTAGATGAGGGCCATTTACTGAGTCCTCGTCGCTCGGTGGGATGTCAGTACATACAACTCTTAGGGCCATAGCTGGTCGTCCGTAGGGAGGCATCCTGAAAGACACAGATGCGACACAGACAATGATTCTACCTGGTGAGATGACCTGGTTTGAGTTGACTTGAAGAAAACTTTTTAAAACACACACACAGTCAGTGTTTTCGTGCACTGAGTTGGAAATCCGAAGTTAGGGTCTTGGTGTAAGGATATGTCGGTCGTCCGCACCAACACTAGACTCCCTGAACTGAAAACCGCACTTAGTACCCTTAACACTATTGCTTCATAGAAAGAAAATATTAGAGTCCTAGTTCTGCGGTAGAGCTGACATCCACTAATACCAATATTTCCTGTCCCGTCCCCCAGGGGGCCATATCATGACTACCCCAAGCCTACCTTCCATAGGCTAGGGGCTGGTGACTAGCACAAAAGGAGTATTTCCCTAAAACAAGGAAGGCATTGCCTATATAAAACATAAAAACACACAACCAGAGTATAAGCGGAAGCAAACACTAAGTAAAGTTTTATAACAAGAGTGCTGAAAGTACAGAGGGGCTGGAAATACAATCAAAAAAAAGGTACAGCTATAACTGAAAAAAATACAAGAGAAAAAGAAAAACAACTTAATGGTGGAAGTAGTTCCTCGATCGTTCTCTGGGTTCCAACCTGAAGGGTAGGTACAAATGTCCTCCTCAGTACTATGAGTTAATTGGTCCGCTCTGTGTGACATCACATCGAGTGGTCCACCTCTGGGTACTGTCCAGTCCTGGCACTCTCGACCACTGTCAGTGCTGCCCTTCATCTACATGCAACACAACGAGGTACGAGCATAGCCCATGTAGGGGTGAGTATAACGATACTCAGAAGAGACCTTGTGACCCTCAAGGTCTCACAAAATCCTAAAAGGATAAAACATTAAGCATCAAATCCACGGATAACCATTATATAGGTAGATAGAAATATGTATAAATATGTTGTCAAGTAACCCATCTCAATCATGAGGAAAACACAATGGTCAAAGAGTCAGCTCAAACCCGGATTTTATTCACGATGTTGAAATCATGAAAACTGGAGAAATCCTCCTTTGTCGAGCGCAGTAGTGCTGTCATGACTCTGAGGTTCTACTCATTAGCCTTAGACTGCTGACGTACTCCTCCTGTCGAGTATCGCAGATCTACCGCCTCACACAATAGCGCTCCCCGCCATGGGCCTGCCACCTCACACAGTAGTGCTCCCCATGATAGGCTACAGAGGTACTCTGGTCTAGTACCATGGTTCTGCCTCCTCACATAGTAGCACTCCTCCTCCATGGGTCTGCCACCTCACAAAGTAGTACTCCCCACAGGTCTAGTCAAGTCACTCTGAAACGAATCGAACAAGCAGTCATCAGGTCTCAGCCAGCTACTAGGTCTCCATACTCTATATGCTCATCTCCATGAGGATCTCCCCCACGAGCTACTGGTCTATACTACAAGTTTGACGAAGTCCCACAAAGAAGTATCTCAAAGGTCCTCCATGTCATTGGGGTCTCAATGCAACAGATGGCGCGTCAATCAGACGCACGGTCTGTGAGTTATTATCCTTTTTGTTCTGGGGGCCCGGTTGGTTTCGTGTATGATCCAACCTGACTATATCTCAACTATAACCTGAACTCCCATGGGGTATAATCAAAGAGACCATTTGTCAATGAGATTACCAATGCTGCTGACGGTTCTTCAAACGAACATCTGGTCTGAGAGTTATTAGCATTTCCGCTCCAAGGGCCTAGTTGGTTTCATGTTCGAACCAACCTGGTCATACCCAAATTTCACCAAAACCATGGGTGTATTATATGAAAACGACCGTCTGGATTCGAGGATTCCTACACAACTGACAGTGCATTAATTGGAGGTTTGTAGCTCATAGTATGGGCGATTAACAGAAAACGGTCTGAAGAGGGGGGGTCTGGGCCCTGTCCTACCCGGCCCGGCCTGGACGGGCGTGACCCGGCCCACGGCCCCCCGGTTCTGCAAAACGGTGGTGGCAGGCTGGCACCGCCCCTTCTTCCCATATCTCGCACAGCATGGGATCCACTTCACGCTGACGTGGCCGGTGTCGCGGTGGTCTTCCACCGGCGGCGCGGTAGGGCGTCGCCGCCTCCAAGCGGCCGGCCGGTGTCGCCCACTGGCTATGGTCGCCAGCGCAGCTGCGCCAGCGACCCACATAGCTGCGATGTTATCTAGGCCACCATAGTCATTTTGGTGGTCCATTTTATCTCCTGTTTACCCCTACGGCCTCCCCGGGTCCCTCTCTACACTGCGACGGCCTCAAATCAACGTTGCCCTTCCGTTCATCCATCGACAAACATTTCACGCATCACAAACAAGTTGGCGGTGGGTCTGGACATGTTTTTTAGCCCGTACCCACCACGTTAGTGGTTGATATAATCTCCCAAAAAATAAATTCCCATGTTAGAGGGTATGAATCACATATATGAAACTTTAAAATATCCCTTACTGCGATTCAAGGTGCGTTCGTCGTTGACGACGTCGATTTGTTGACGTCAGAGTGCGTTCGATGAGAGGGCGTCATTGTTGGTGAGCGACGTCTTCCCTTTTGACACGGATGAAGAGTAAGGAAGATGGAATTCCTTCTGTTCATTGCCTCACGTTCTTTCCCTGGTTTAAGAAGTGGAAGAAGAAGAAGTTGCTTCTCATTCTTCGTGACGTGGAGTGTTCTTCATCGTGGAAAAATATTCCACCAAGTGTTGTTTCCCCAATCTTCTCAATGTTAAACCAACCCACTAAAATAATATCCTCCATAATTATTTAATTATTGACATGAATTTTAAAATTCAAAATCTATAATTAAATTAAATGAATAAGTTCAATTCATTAATTTGTTGGCTGGCATATTAAATGTGAGGGGGACGGTGAAGAGTTAATGGGGGTTCTTGGGTGTTAAAGAGGAGAGTTGAAGAGGTTAGGGTTCATGTGGGCCCACCTCAAACAAATCCTCTCGTGGGAGGTTATATGAGTGTGGGACCCACCCCTAACTCCCCATTGTAGGAATTAACCAACAAACATAAATAAAATTTTGTATTACACAGTTTTATTTATTTTATTCTAAATCCCCAAAAATTAACTCTCAACCCACATAAAACACAATTGTAGTAAAGTTTCCCGTAAGCGAATACCAGTTCTGCAAGTTCATCGGTGTCCTCAGATTTCAATTTTGAGCATCGGTTCAAAAGATAGAAAAACACGCACATACATTTACTAAACGTACCTGAACACAACTTCAAAAAATGATTCCGGGCACACCGGGATTTCGAATCAGGCGCCGTCAGAAACCGCAGACTCCTATAATTCCAAAGTATTTATGAAAAAAATTTCCTTCAAATTTCAGGGTCTTTACCTATAATATCGGGAACATTTATCCAAATGGAAATTAAAAAGGTGAAATTGGAATTTAGATGTCTAGTAAAATAGGAAATGGAATTTCTTGCAAAGATAATGACACATCAGACTGATATAGAATTTGTGTGTATTTACATTAAATATAAATAAATATTGGTTTATATTAGACCACAAGCGCCCACTATAAAAAGAATGATCAATTTTTGTATGAATTATAATATAATGATTTAGAGATCCTAATGTTGTATCACAGTTTCTCTAATTATGTCAAGGAATGCACCTCGAATCAGAAGTCATTTCTATAAAATTATGGTATACTCTAAAAATATTATTTCATTTATAAGTGGTATTTATATGTGTAAAAACAACATAAGAATATATGAATAGTTCAGTATTATAGGATTTCTTTTGAGGTTCATTGTTATTGTTTTGGAGGATTTAAATATAAGTGTAGGAATTACTCATTATTTATTCATCATAATGTTCTAATTTAGTCCCAAATGGTTAGAAAGATGTAATTAAATGAATCCATGAATAAGCTAAAAATGAAAAATCAATTTCTCAGTTCCTAAATGTTGGTTTTTTCTAATAATACTCTGAGGTGGAGCAATAATACCATTCAAATTCATGTATGAAGTCAGATATGTGGATAAAAAATAATATAGATATGTAGGTAGTGGTTGTAGAGATTTCCTTTAGAAGTATCGTATTGTACAGAAATATAGATCATTTAAATTTTATTCACCTCTAATATGATAGAAAATAATGATATTGTTATTCGAATCTAGTATAAAAATGAGGTGTTTTCAAATTCATCATAAAGGTAAGAATAATAATTATTGGTTCTCAAAAATACATTTTAGGGGAAAAATATATATCGTGTGTTGATGTCTTGTCTATTAAAGTTCTCAGTCACATCAATCTATGCATTAGAAAACTATGTTACTCGAGACTTTAAATATTCATTACTATTTTTTGCATCATCAAGGGTAAATGTGGTGCAATGATTTTTATATAATGACTGTGAAGGGGAATGTAAACCATTTAAGTATAGAAAATATATGTAATTTTATATTATGTTTGAAGAAAATGGGTTGTGGAATAAACATAATGGTCATATAATACAAGCATGTTTGGATGATCTAGTGAATCATGATGTTTCTTGAGGTGTCCCTATATTATCACAAGACCATACTCCTATGTGTGATGCTTTATAGAATGGAAATATCACTCGAATGTCATATAAGGAAAAAGAGGAATGTTCAACAAGAGTTCTATAACTGATTCATATTGATGATTTCATCATATTTCATCAAAATATATTAATTGGAAGAGATATTATGTCATCCTCATTGATGGTTTTTATAATATGGAATGGTTTTAAAAATCGCCCACATGTATGAGGTGTTCAGTTGCATAACAAATTGTGATAGAGAAGATGAATATATGACATTCCAAAAAAATAATGTGTTCTAAGCTAACAATATAATGGAGTTCACTAAAACAAAATTAGAGTATTATATTAAGAAACAATAGACAAGAACCAAATATAGGTGGTAAGAACATAATATAAAAATTGGTTGGTTGAGTAATGAAATTGTATTGTCAATGACATGGAGAAAATAACTCTTATTGAGAAAATAATTTAGTACATTTTCTGGAAATAAGTATTGTTAACATTGTTCTATATCATTAAGAGATAGTTATTATTTTCAAAGTAATAGAATACTCTATACAAGAATTAGTATGGAATAAATCCAACATCAATCTAATTTTGAGTTTTATGGATTAAATGATTCATTTTCAACATGGAAAAAAGGTTGTTTGAATCCAATGGAGGTGGATAGATATTTTATTTAAACTAAAAAAAATGAATTCAATGGTTTAATAAGTGGATGGGTAAGTTTGTTGAAATAAATGATTTTGTTGTGGTGGAAAATAAGTAGAATATTTATATAAACCTCGAATAGCTTCAAAGGGATAGTGATGAAGATATAATCGTATGAGGTGGTGTGAAATTACATGAGGAATATTTAAAAGGTGATTTAAATTATAATATAGGTGAACATTGACATGTATCAATAGGAAAACTGATGATACAGGTATAAATTAGAAAAAATGACATATTTAGTGATTAGGGACCATTATTTCAATCCTAAAGAACAAATACTCTAGAAAAAATATCTATTTTAATTATAGGGGAAATCTATTTAACAAATATCTAGAGATAAAAAACATTTCATACTATGAAAGAATATATTAACCAAATTGAAAATAATCGAGCATGAGATACTTTTTTTGGATAGTAGATAATAATTTGCTCAAGGACAAATGGGTCTTTTGTAATAAATTAAATTATGATGGTGTGGTAATTTAAAACATTTCACAACTAGTGTTAAACACATATTCCTAGAGAAAAATAGTTGATTTCAATAAGAATTTTTCATATCTAAAAATGCCATAGAATATTCTCATTTTCATATCAATATAAATGAAATGAATGTTCTATTTATTCTAGATAGATATCATTTTATCATTCCTAAAAGGGGTTTTGGGAGAAGTGTATATCAAGTAGCTATATGGTTTTCATATAAATTAAGATGAGAAACATTTTGTTCGTTGTGGAAGGATCTATATAAGTATATTTATTCACAAGATAATTTTATTAAATATGTGATCACTTATTGATGAAGATAGATATTTGACATAGTTGAGTTGAATATAATATCAGTTTTCATAATGAGAGTTATCAAAGATGGGTTGTGATTCTGTATGTCAATGTATTTATCTATAGTACACCAGATAAAGGGTAATGAAATCATTTCATTTAATTTATGAAATATGAGTTCAAAATTCCAATGATTGGGGAACTTATGTTTTCTTGTGGTTTATTGATAACATAGGGATGAAATAGAACATTGATTTCTGAATCCAAATATTCTAATGAGGTTTGGATAAGATTTTAAATGGATAATTCCACTGAGATGAAAATACTAATCGCTACCCAAATTATTCATTCATTGGATGCTGATGGAAAAGTATTCAATGTCACTATGTAAAGATATATTATTATAATCTTGTTATTACCAATAGTGTTATTACCCAATATTGTGTTTTCCACAGTCCAGGTGACATGATATAAATGTAATACTATGGAAAAAAATTACCTCAGTGAAGAGAATGCATTTTTATATCATGGAAAAAGATAATTTCAGTTTATTTTACAATTATAAATCTAAACAAGAGTTATTGGGTTATATATATATAGAGTGGTATGGTTGAGTAGATGATAAAAATAAATATAAGGTAGTACATTATATCTTGGATGTTTTTGTATTAATGGTAAACAAAAGAAGAAATATTACTTGTCCTTGAGACCAGAATAATAATAATATAGTATAGTTAATCAACCTTGCACACAATTATGATGGATGATGATATATCACGAAGATATGGTAGATGAACTAAATTCTCTATTAATAATCCATTATGATAATTATTGTTCTATAAATATTAGAAAGAATCCGGTCTATTATTCAATGAAAAATAAAATTGAAATCAAGTATCATTTTATATTAGAGAGGGAGGGGCTTGGGTTATTAATGTTGTAGTATGTTCCTAAAATACTAAAAGTTTCCTATATTTTATTGAAGTCCTTACCCAAAGTATAATTTTATCATTCATTTCTAGATCTTGGCTCCATTTGACATCAATTTCATGAATCAATGTGGGAGTGGGACCCATATCCTCGACTTATTGTTTCTTTTATAACTTTTATTGAAATGTTTTATTTAATATGATGGAGGCCACAAATGAGTGACCATTGGGTTCATTTAAAAGGTGGGAGAAGCTCATATTTGAGAGAAGCTAATTGTTGGAGTAGTGATGTAGGGGGAGATAGGAGATCAGTGAAGCATAGATTGTTTTAAACCTAATTTTTCTGAAAATGACAGTTTATTTTTGACAAATCATGAATGGAGTTTTTGATATGAGTAGTTTACATGATTGTGGATAAATGATGTTTTCTTCTAATTTATCACACACAATATATATATCAGAAATAGTATTTCAAGTTTTTTCAATAATAACATAGTTCATTGATGAAATTTATATATAAATATTTTTTGATTATCTCATTGATCAGGAATCTTATTGTCTTAGAGAATATGTTGAGTAAATATATGATCAATTTTTAGTTTCACATAGTGTGAGTGGTGGTTACAAAAAAAATGTATGTTTGGTTTTCAACATAATTGTTTGAGTAGTCTGGTAGTGTTTTCAACAAAAACTAACTGGGGAGACTATTGGAAAAAAGGTAACACTTGGTAGAGAGTTACCCATTTCAGTTTTTTTGGGTTATTTAGTTAAAATAAGGAGTTGGATGTATAATATCATGGTTATTGTTGATGAAGTGTTATTGAAGTTGGAAATATTTCCCAGAGTCATCCATATTTTTGGGCCAAAAAGTTATGACTTGTTTTATTTAAAAGGAAGGATTTCCAAATTTAAATATCATTTGAACTTATAGAACATGAATGAGTTAACATTTTTTAAACCAAATCCATGTTAACAATATAATATATTATCCATGTAAACCACATTGAAAAATAATTTCTAAACCGCAATGTGTGATATTCATTTGAAGTCAAATATGGTGTGTTATAGGTTGCTAATATGGGGGATAATCATTTCTGAAGAGACAATATTTAATAGGTTGCCTTAATTTCGGATATGTACTATAAAATATATATATCAATTTCATTTCATTTTGAATTATTTTTCACAAGGGAGTTTAATGTAATTTTGATTAGTGGGGTTTTATGTTTCTATTCATATATAAAGGACCCTAAATATTTTAATTCACCATATAAAACATAATTAGATATAATCATCTCTATAAAATTTAGATAATTTGAAGGGTGGTTCACAAAAGAGTTTTTTCATTATGGTTATTAGTTCTTCAATGAAATTCAATTCCCATAGGAGTATAAATTATGTTTTATTGTTAATCACGTTGTTTTGCTGGTTCTCAAGGCCTTATCCACTTATGAAGTAAATTTAGTTTCAAGTCTACCCATGCTATAATGTGTGATGTATTTTGTTAAGGTTTTAATAATGATCATTTAGGCACAAAAATAGTTCACAAAAGGTTTCTATGCAAAAAAAAAATTATGCGGTGAAATAGTTGTCATCTACTAAGTAAAAAATGGATCTTTATGGTACATTCATGTGTGAATATAACATCATATAATTTTGTCTCCCAGATTTGGTGCTAAAATTGTAATATTTACATTTCAATTATTTATGCTGAAAAGTGTGACCCATTTTTTCCATATAAACCATGTAATATTAAAAGTAAAAATGGGATCACTTACATATTACATGGCCTTTTAAGATTATATTTTTATATAATTAGGAAAAATCATTCATTATCAATTAACATTACTTTAAATGTCCATTTCTCCCATCTAAACCTATATTTATTATTTCACAATATGTCATCATTATCATCCATATGAAATCCCTTCAATACATAATTCATTCAACATCATTCTTTATAACTGGTGGAAAATAAAACATAAGATGGGTGAGAACAAATTCTCAATAAGGGAAAATGGAACAATTAAAAAATGAATAGCTTCATTGAGAATAATAAAATCATATAAGTATTATGAAATAATCAATGTGAAAGTGAATAGCATAAGAATATTCATACACATCAATACAGAAATCATCAAATATGAAAACAATGAAGAACTATTTAAAGAAGGATAGAGTCATAATGATCAGTAAAAATGAGCCATGTGATATCATTCCAGATCAAATGAAACATTAAAAACCCAAATAAATCATAAATAAAACATATTTTTATCTTGGAACATCATCTCATAGAATGGTTATAGGACTCTTATAAATTGGAATAATTGTACGACTAGTGTCTAATATATTACTCTAGAGGAAATAATCATTATCCAATATATTGGAACAATAAGTAGGTGCACATATTATATCACCTATTATGGGATCACCTGTGAAAATCTAGGCTCACCCATCATTTATAATTTCCATAAATGAAAAATTGAATAATGATCATAGAAGATTCATTTCATAATTATTAATTAAAACGAAATTTATTCTTTTCATGACATTATTATCCCATGGAATGGAAATGGGTTCCATAACAATCTCTTTGAAACATGGTTGACAAGTGGAAAATAAATGGGTTTCATAAAAATATATATGGAACATTGTTAACCCAAGGAAAATAAACATGTTCTATAAAAATATCTTTGAAACATGGTTAATCATTTGAAAAGGAACAAGTTCCATAATGATCACATTAAAACAAGGTAAACCGGTGGAAGAGAAATAGTTCAAATAAAAATCCCATTGAAACAATATTAATCCATCTAAAGAGAGAATAATGATTTTATCATTACAATGTATCCCTATTGGATATTAATTAAAAGATGTTTTTTTGAAAATGATCAATGGAAATACAATTACATTATCATCTAAATTTTTTTGCTAAATAAACTTTTCATTTTTAATGTCACTTTTTTTAAAACATAACACACATTAAAAATTATTTCTATTTAAAAAAACTCAAAATATAACAATGGAATATAATAAAAATAATTTAAAACATTTCTTCCAGAAATTTTTCTTTTTTTTATTTTGAAAAATTTCAAAACATTTTTGAGTTTTTATAAAAACATGGTTATATAATAAATAGGTTCTTCTACAAAAAATTTAATTTTTCATTAAAATTATATTTTTTATATTTCGTACATAATGAGATGAAATTTAAGAAAAATAAAGTATTCTAGTGAGATAAATTGAGGATATGAAACTTTATGAGGGTCCTTTATTGGTAGATCAAAATATTTCAACTTTGTTGACTTAATCACAAACAATCCTAGTAAACGATGAGATTGTTACATGATACACATTTGACATTGGTAATATTGTATCATATTCCCCATGAAATAATAACAATAAATAAGACTTAAAATATCCTGAATATAATAATATTCATGATATAACATGTCAAATGTTCAGTATATAGACATCATAAAATAAGATAGGTTTATAAAAAACAAACATCTCAAAGAAAGAAACATCAGTAAAAAATCCATTTACTCTTTTATAACTATGAAACCATAAACCCAAAAAAAGTATGATCCCAAATTTTATATATAAATTCCGATTAATTTATTTTTTTGAAACATAAAATTAAATAATGTTCAGTATGTATAATAAAAAAATAAATTATGAATAATAAATTTATCTCATAGAAATAAAACCATGATGTGAAAAAACATTACCATGAGTTGGATTTGTCACACTTGTTTATTTATATTCATGAATAATAAATATATAGTAATTATTAACATTCATGAGTAAATTTGTTATGATTATTATTAATTTTATTTAATATTTTTACTATATTATATATTATTACATAATCTTTTATATTTTACATTGGATGTTTTGACAGTATTTTCCATATTTGTAAAAAATGACTTTGGTAGGTCAACTACGGTAAAAAAAATTATTTAAACATTTAAAAAATAATAATAATGAAATTATTATCATATTTATAAATAAATTATACTTTTGAAACTAATTATAAATTATGGGTTTGAATAATTAATTTAAATTATGATCATTGTGATTGTAGGTCGTAAGTACGCATGAGAAACAGTTAAATTTTTTCTAATGATCAATCTCAAAAGAATTTAAGTAACTTTAATATTTAAAAACTAATAATTATATAAAAAATATAATTTTATTTAATTATATATACTTATATATATCATTCTTGTTATGTGGTGAGGAAAAAAAAGAATCACATCACTTTGAGGAGGAAGAAGTCCATAGGTCAACAAATGACAATATCACTTTTTAGTGTGTTAAATGTTAAGAATAAAATGATATATTTTATTTATAGAAAGATAATTATGTATTTTTTATCTTAATTATTTAATTTATATCATATATTTATTCATTATAGTTACCCTTATTACCTTACAAGTAACACATTAGTGAAAAATACATCACATCACTTGGCGTGACTTTAGTCTGCAGTACACATGATTATTGTTCTTGTATCCATTATAGAATTTAATATAAAAAAGGGTGTTTTTTATATAATGGATCCATTACTATTATTATTTTATAAATATAATAATTTTCACCAATAAATTTTATTTCCATTATTATTCCCAACCATGAGTGGTGGTAATAGAAAAGTGAGCGACATCATTTTGTGAGGAGACATTCCACTATACACAATTATGATTATTTTGTAACCCATTTGATGAATGTGTGTGTGTGTGTGTGTTTGTGAGTATATGTAGTAAACATAACATAAAAAAATCATAGTATATTTAGGATATTGATGTTATTATATAATCATGGTATAAAAAAATTTAATCAGTTGATAATGAAATTAAAATATGCATGTTGATAAGCGTTAACTCTTCTCCAGGTATATTATCTTTTATTGATCCAAAGGCCTTCCTTGGGTGGAATGTTTTCATAAATTATGGAAATTATGATGAGTGTAGGGAGGTGTATAACTTATTTTGGTAGATATTTTATGAGAAATATGCTTTATAGGTGTTAAGAGAGGAGGATAGAGGGTGGCATTTTATTAGTTGGGGTGGGGACACACATAGTATTTTTCAAATTAATTTTATGTGAAAACATGTTTTTACAAAAAAATGGTATCAAATAATGGAAAAAATTCATGAATATATGGAATAACGTCTATATATTTCTATCAAATTGGTTCTTGACCAGTTTATATGTCATTTACCCTATAAGATTAATGTTTAGTTAGTTGGTAAACTCAATTTTATCTTAATCGCAAATATTATTTTTTATTTTATCACCTTATGAATTTGTTAAAAAATTAATCCGAAATAATTAAAAATTTTAAATTATTATGATTTCAAATATGGAATTATTTTTTACAAATTGAATTCATAGAAGATGTAAATTTTAATTTAATATTTATGATACAAATGTGGTGTGATAATGTTATAATAATAGTATTTTTTTAAAAAGATGATTCTATATTAAATCAATTACTAATAATCATATTTTAATGAAACTAAATTAATATATAATTTAAATAAGTTCTTTAAATTTCATTTTAAACATCATAAATTATTTATTAATTGAAATTATTAAAAAGTAGAAAATTTATTCATTTAAAAATATTGTTTAGAAAAAACCCGTCTATAAAGACCAAAAACAAACTTTTATTAAAAAAATATAAAGTGGACTATAAATAAATTAATAGGAATAAATATAAGTTATAAATAATATTTTTACTATAAAACTTATTAAATTTATATTGGTACATTTAAATTAATTTAATTTTTGAAAATAAAATACTTTTTAAAAAACCCACAATATGTTTAATATTAACCAAAAAATAAATATTTTCCATAAAATCCCATAAATTCACCCAAGGATAATTATTATATAATGACTCAAAATGTAATTTATATATATTGAAATAAATTTTATTAATTTTTTAGAAATTATTAATAAAATATTTGTTCAGTTAAAAAGTGAAAAAATGATGTCTGAAAAAATATACAGTTTTATGAAAAACATTTGGATTCACCATGTTTTGAAAATGCATTGGATTCATTTTAAATAATAGATTTAATGTATTATATGTAAATTTCATTTTTATAATCTCAGATGAGTAATATTTTTAATTTATTGGTATAAAACAGACTCATGTGCCTTAAAATATTTTTTAAATAAACATTCCCTTTTATTTTCAAAATTGATTTATATAATTTTATAATACATTATTATCCAATGATTTAATTATATATACGTGTGTAAACTATATTTTCCTAATTTACTTATTCGTATTTAAACCCTCTATTCCAACGGCTATTTTATAATGGAAATAAATATAATGGGACATTTAGGTTTTTTGTTGCATGTTGAAAACAATATAAAACATAAAAATCTCAGGGTTGTGTGTAACTCATTCAAAATTTTCTGTTTTTTGTAAAACATGATGAATATTGTGTTTCATTTACATTATAACGATGAATATAATTTTATTTTTTAAAAATATTAGGTTCTTCCATCTACTCTCGAAAACAATTATACTAAATGTTTGAACTTTATCATGGTAATCGAATGATAGACATTTGAAAATACATTTTTTGAACACAAATCATAAAAAGGGTAAATAAATAATCATCATATTAAAAGTGAAATGGATAAAATTAAATTAGGAATAAATGTGTAAAAAAATTCTAAATATTAAAACATTAGTGGGAATGGACAAATAACATAAATAATTATAATGATTGATTGATGTAATTGATCACATCCATTTGAATGATAAAAAATATTTAGGGCTGTAAAATCATAAATCAATAATTATTTATGATATTCTTCCATTCACACTAATGTTATAATATTTAGAAAAATTATTCTCATCTATTTTATATATCCTTTTTAATTCAATTTCACTTTGAATATGATGAATTTTTATAAACCATTTTTATGAATAATGTTTTCAAAAAGTATTTAAAAATATTTATCCTTTCATTACCAAGATAATGTTCATGTATGATATGTAAAAAATAAATAATTAGTATAATTTCACTATTTTGTTAATTTCCCCAACAATATCATATTTTTCTCTACATGATGACTTTTCTCAATGAATTTCTAATTACTGATTCAATAAAATAAAAATTTTAATACCACATAACTATAAAAGGTATAATCAAGTTATTCAACCTATATTTATACATTAACCAATACAAAATTTGTTTTCACATGAATAATCATTAATATGATACATTAATCATCAGAATTAATTCCCAAAGTTCAAGACAAACAATTACATAAATAAAAGTCCTTAAAATTATTAAAATATATCAAGAATAAGTTTAAAACTGAATAATTAGAAGGATTTGATCATATATTGTTCTAAGATAATGAAACTATTATTCCTTAAAAAATTCAATATGTTTCCGAAACAATCATAATCATTACCTATAAAATGTTCATACTAACCCAGAAATCATGTATTCTAGTGGTAGTTGTGAATCCCATATCGTTCATCAATCATGGGTTGAGTCTCTAATTCCTTTCTAAATGTGATTGTTTATCACCCATCGTATGGGTTTTCCCATTTTCTATATAAACATGGAAAATAATTCCACCCTAAATAAAACATCATAATGATTTTAGGAAATATATATATAACAACAAAATAAACATCTACAAAAAATAATTGATTATTTCAAAAATATTTACTACTAAAATCCCTCAAATTGTGTGTCTAAAAATTTGATCTCATGATAGACCTATGAGGGAATCTATAACTCAAAAGATAACCTAGTAAGAAGAAGAAAACCAAATATCTAAATTTATCTAAACCTTTTATTTTTATATCCATTGTAACATCCATAACATTCACACATGGATTTGTTGATTAAATCATAAGCATTACATTTCCAACATTGAGGCCAAAAAAGGAAACTCATTTTTTATCCAATCCATTAAAAATCTAAATGAAAATTGGATCACTTATATACAGTAAGACCTTTTACATTTGTATTATTAGAAAATTAGCAATAACACATATATAAACAATTAGCATGCCTTTGATTGTGAACTTCTCCCATTTAACCTAAAATTTTTTATATCTCATTAAATTAACATCATTATCCATATTAAATCACTTCTACACATTATTATTTCATCATTATTATTTATAACCTTGGGAAATGGAAATATAAGAAGGTTGATAACATATACAAATTAAGGGAAAATGTATCAATTGCCTAATTAATTCCATGTAAGCATAAGAAAGTAATATGAGTATGATGACATAATCAATGTGCGTGAGTATAAAATAAGAATATCCATTCCTATTAATACCTGGATCATCAAAGATAAAAAATTGAAAATATTCTTGAATATAGGAAATATTTATAAGACCAATAAATATGATCCATGTGATAGCAATCTTGATCAAACGAAACATCCCTAACCTATAGAAATGATATATAATACATATTAGTATCTTGGATCATCATCTCATTGAATCCTTATAATACCCATATATAACCATTATAAATTTGAATAACCTTATGGTCAACGTCCAATGTAATTCTCTTGATAAAATAATCATTACATAATGAATTGGAGTGTTATCACGGTGTACCTATAATATAAGAAATAAATATGTCACCTGGTGATATTTAGGAACACACATAATTTATAATACACATGAAATGAAAAATGAATAAAGCACATAGAGAATTAATTTCATCATAAATCATTGAAACAACCTTTATTATGTTTAGAACATGATTCACCTACAAAAATGAAATTGTATCCCTAACAATCTATTTTAAACAAGGTTTACCATTAGAAAAAATGACTTCTTTAAAATGATATATGAAACTTTGTTAATACATGGAAAATTATTTGGTTTTATAACAATCTATTTGAAATATGGTAACCCATGTAAACAAATTTGGTTGCATAATAATATCACTGAATCATGGTAAACTGATGGAAACAAAATGATTTCTATAATAATATATTTGAGGAAATATTTATCCTTCCAATGAAAAAATAAAGATGATATCATTACAAATTTACCTCTGTATATTATAAGTAAAAAAATGTTGTAGATGTTGATGAATGAAAATATCATTACAGCATAATTGGAAACATTTAGAGTAAAACAACCTTTTCATTTTGAAAATAAATGTTTTAAAACAAAAAATTTTGAAAATAATTTTATTTGATAATATCCTTGAAATATTATAATATAAAAAAATTAGAAAACATTTAAATAATTTTTTTTTGTAAAATAGCATATAATCTTGGAAAACCTATTTACTTTTTAAAAAAACCAAGGTTTTGGATGAAACATGGTTTTTTGACCAGAATAATGATATTTATAAGAAAATTATTCTTAAATCTTGAGTATATAATGGGAGGAGAATAAATGTAAAACAAGTATTACCTATATATAATTATATTTGAAGGAAAATAAAGATAATTATTTAGATTTATATCATAATATTTCAATTTTGGAGACTTAGTAAAAAACAATCTCCACAAACGATTAGATTGTTACATAATACTCTTACCTCTTTAGTATCATTAAATCATTAGCCTGATAAAATAATAAAACTAAATTAAAAATATTATTTCATGAAAACAAGGATAATAATGAAAAAGCATTTCAAGGGGTCATCATATAATCCTCACTAAATAAGATAGGTGAATAACATAACAAATGCCTCAAAGATTAAAAATTTAGACAAAATTCCAATAAGTTATTGGTAATTTTGAATCAATTAGACCAATTAAAGAGATCTACTAAAATAGATATGAAAATACCCATAAATTTATTTATGTTATTCATAATATAAATTCATGTTCAGTATATATAGTGAAAAAAATATTTGTTTAAGATGGAAAAATCTCACAAAAATAAAAGTGTGATAAAAAACCTTATCCTTGAGTTTGATTCATCATGTTTGATATTTAGATTCATGAATAATAAATTAATGTAATTATTAAATTTCATTATAACTTTTTTCAATTTTATTATTACCTTAATTTCACTTATTAAATTTTTTTTATAAAATTAGATAATCAATAAATTTTTCATTTCATGTATATACCATATTTGGCTTTTGTGTTGAAAACAACATTTCGAGGTTGGATATGGGTAAATGGGTCTTTATTGAATCACATGTAGAATTATAATCATGATATAATTGTAATATTTATACAAAAATTATTAGTTGGAAAAAAAATTATAAAATATGGTTATGAAAATTGAACTAACACATTGATTATGGAGACGATAGGTCGTATATAGGCATGAGTAATGTTCCAATATTTTTAATGATCATTATGGAATGAAGGTAAGTAAAATATATATTTACACAATGTTAATAATATCTTAAATAAGAAATTTTTTTGTTATATATAACTATATATATCATTTTTAATACGTGGTGATAAAAAAAGACGGAACACATCATTTTGAGGATGTGGTAGTCCACACATACACAATTGATGTTATAACATTTTTGTGTGTGAAATAAAATGAATAAAATGATATATTATATTTAATGGGATATAATTATGTCATGAATATAATAAATATTTCATTTATATCCTATATTTTTTATTATAGTAACAGTTATTACCTTTCATGTAACACACTAGTAAAACAATCATCACATTGATTTGTGAGGTGGTAGTCCACCGTACACACAATAGATTTTATCGTATCACTTATAGAATGGAATGAAAAAGGGTGTATATGATATAATGACTCTAGATGTGTTATAATATTGTAGGTATCATAAATATAATTTTTAAATTGTATTTACACCAGTATCTTATTCCATGAGTGGGGATAATGGAAACACGAACGATATCATTTCATGAGGTGGTAGTCTAATGTACACACTAATGATCATTTTGTAAGAAGTTTGATAGATGTGTATGTGTATGTATACACATCATACCCATATAATATACACATACCATTATATTGAGGATATTTTGGTTATTATATAATCATTTTATAAAAATAATTGAAGGGGAGGAGAAGGAAATAAACCAAAAATACATGATGATGAATGGTAATTGTTCTTTGGGTAATTTTATTAGTTTTTAGAAAAGGCCTTCCTTGGATATAATTATTCCCAATGAATGTATTATAGAATTAAGAAAAATAAGTTTTGAACTTATTTTGGTAGGTCTTGATCAATTCAAAGGGTTTGAGAGGTGTGATGATTGGTAGGGATTGGGTGTCCTTTTCTAAGTTGAAGTGGGAAAAAACATAGAATTTTTCTGAATAAATTATGGTGAAACCATATTTTTAAATACATAAAACTTTAATATTGAACCAAAATCTAGTATAATAGGGATATATATTAAATAATTCCATCCAACGATATATTTATAAGTTTTAGATAATTTTTTTACTTATCTTTAATGTTTAGTCATGTGGTAAAACATTTTTTACCATAATCACTGTCATTTTAATTAGTATCACTAATCACATTGGATAAAAAATATGTTAAACTGATTAGAAACTATAAATTATTTTGATTCAAAATAATTAATCAATTTTTATAATTTCATTTCAAATATGTGTAAAAAATTAATTTCATATCGATCCCGTAGACATACTGAGATAATCGATTTTTAATAAGGGTGTTATTTTTGAAAATGATGATTCTATATTAAATATATGACAAATGAATATCAATTTTTTAAATAAATAAATATTTAATGATATATTTTATTTATATTTTATTTAAAATAATCCTTATTAGTTTGTACTTTAATTAATTAACAATGAGTAACATTGTGCATTTTGAAATAGTTTTTTCAGAAAATAATCATCTTTAAATACCAAAAACAAACTTATATTAAAAAAATAAAATGTTTATTAAAATGTTATTAAGTGGATTAAATATATATAAAATATAAATTGGATAGATGAAAATTATTATTAAAATATTATGATTAATAAGTAAATTTATTTATTTAAAATAAATGAAATTCTAAAAAATTGGTATTTTCATAGAATTCTTCAAAAATTCAACATTTTAAAAAAAATACAAAATATTCATACATATAATTTATTTTAAATTCATATATAAAATATCTAGTTTAATTAATAAAATATATTTTTAAATTTTGTTAATTTTTTTACAAAAATCTGTTTTCCACAAAATGGAAACAAAACTTCTTTTAAAAAACTATACATTTTTTTGCGAAAAATTGGATTAATCTTGTCCAAACAATAATGAGGTTGAATGTTAAATATTAGATTTAATAATTTATATGTAAATTTATTTAATATTTTTCAATAAGTGTGATTTTTTAAATTTTTTGGACTAAAACACACTTGTGCACATTAAAATAGTTTTTAAGAAGAAGATTTCATTATATTTTCAAGGGGGTATTATTTTAATTTATAAATAATTGGTCTCTAAATAATTAAATATATATACTTGTTTCAATATTATTCATTTAATCAAGTTCATACTCTCTATTCCAATGATTAGTTTATAATGGTAATACATATCATAGGTCATTTATGTTTGATGTTCTATGTTGAATACATTGGTAGACATAAAAATCTCAAGTTTATGGGTGACACAATATAAAATATGTCTTGTGTATAACACAATATGAGTATAGTGTATCATTTCATTTATGAGATTATATTGAAATTTTTATTTTAAAATATTGGGGTGTAATAATGAAACTATTATTATGTGACATAGATGAAAAAAATATTTGTATGATGGAGATGAAACCACACATCAACTGTGATAGATGTGAGATATCAAATTTTGATTAGATGTAATCCAAGAGGGACCATGATACTAATGTGAAACTTTTAATGGAACTATAATTTAAATTTTTTTTCTATAAATTTCTATAATCTACACATTTGACGTATCCTAGTATGTGTGAACTAGGTAAAAAACATTTCTCTCATTAATGTTATAATTTTCATTTATTTTATTCTACGGGAAGGATTATAGAGAGATTTTTTAATGGTTACAAAGAATCCACAAGAGAATTTTATTTGGTATATGATATACTGATTCACCACCTATTCGAGAATTTAACCTATTATTTATCAGAAGAAATATTTTTCCATATATTCTTATGATATGAACATAAAATTTATCTCCAAAATACATCAATCTACAATAAAGACACATACAGAAAAATATACTCTAACAATATAAACAATAAAATAAAATAGTTTTTCTATAATAAAATTATATATACATATATAATTTAACAAAATATTAATTTTTAAAATTCAACTCGTCTTAGATATTTAATGTTCTAAAAATGTAGACCTTCTTAAAAAAATATTAACCACATTATCACTAAAAACACCACAATCCCATTATCATCATTATGATAAATCTTATTTTCTCAAAATATAAAAGACCCTTGTCAAAATATGAGATATTAATCTAAAAATCAATGATCATATTAAACCTAAAGGATATTAATACCTTTCAAAGTATGTCCATAAATTATAAAATAATTTCTCTTCAAATAAAAATATCACTAAAACATGTGAATAAAATAATTGTTTTATTCCCATTATATTCACCCAAAATATCATTAATTATCATAAAATCTCATTACTTAAAACCAATTATGGGAAATAAATTTGTTATTATTAAACAAAAACATATTAAACTATGATCATATCTTAAAATATGAAAATTAACATCATCATAATCATCTATACCAGTGATGTTATATAATCCCTTTCAATAATACCAAATATATGTTTTGGTGCCATTAATTTCCCACAAAGATGATTTTAATATAAAAAATCCCAATTTTTTACATTCCCTGGATCTTTTAGATTTATATATTTATAAAATTTGGAAAATAATTTTATAAAAATCTGGACACTTCAAAAATGTTCATGATATTTATATAATAATATGGCATTATCTATACACCATTATTTCACTCAAAACAATTTTCCTCCTTTAAGAATAGTCCTAAGTATAATTTCTCCAATATGTATTCAATAATTATACATAGATTTTATTAATATAATTTCATAATTTAGGATGGGAATGAAAATATTATTAAGAGAAATTAAAAATTAAATATTCTTGTTAGTCTGGTGAAAACATTAAAACCCTTATGATGGTAGAGTGATGATATCATGATATTTTCTAGGGAGGAGTAGTTCCAACTAGTCTTGTCTGGGTGATTCAATTACTAACTACATGTCATGTAATTATCTCTTAATACTTTGGTCCTTATAAGGGTTCTACCTCACCCATCAAAGGTGGAATATCAAATATAAAAAAAACTCCTTTGTTCCATTCCATCTCGTGAAAACTTTTAAACCTGTGATTTTTTTTCTATTTTCCACAATAATACATTATGAAAATAAATAAAACTTTTCTACTTATTAAATGATTCATTATTTAGTATAATTTATTTTATCCCATTATTAAAAATAATAAAACCAAAAAGGCATCTTGAGGCATTTATAATCTCATGCAAACATTTCATTATAAATACAATTATTTAAAGAATAAACGTCGATAAACATTTCTTTACCTCATGAAATAAAAATATTTCAATAAAAAAACCTTTTCAAGAGTAATATTTTTATATTGAATAATAATATTTATATCCCATGTTATATAATGTTAAAACCATGTTAAAATAACTACAGAAAAGTTAATTCCATAGGAGTAACCACTGTTTTTATCCCCCTCATTTTTTCTTTAAAGTCTAAATAAATACCTAATTTAATAGCGGCCAATATCATGATAACCATTATTTATTTTATATATATAATAAATTATACTCATATTACACATCTTGAGAAAATTATAATCTTGCACATTTTCAATATAAAACCATTCAAAATTCATTTGAACTGATAACCAAAACACATTCAATTTTCTCATAATAAAAATGTGAGATATTAATTTTCACTAAAAATAAAAAAAATTGAAAACTCAAAAAAAAAGTTAAATTGAACATACATAGAAAAAAAATTATATATTAATTCTAATAAAAAGAATTCACTGTGGTAATAAAACTAAATCATGTTCATTGCGTCAGAAAAACAACATTTTTCACTTTGGTAAAAAGTATCAAAATCGACTAGTATAGAAAACATATTAAACCATCAAATTTTAAAACAAATCAATGAAGAATAAAACTATATGAAATTTAAATTTAATATCGCTTTAATTTTAAATAATATAATTTTTAAAAAATGAATATAACATGGATACGAAGGGAAAAGGATCCAAAACATTAAAAATAGTTTCTTAAAGAAAAATGTCATATGCCTTCAGTAAATTTCGATTAAAAAGGAAATTATTTGATATAAGGGGAAATTTATTTTTAATCAACATGAATATAAATAAATAAATGATAATTAAAATATATATATGGAAGTATAATCCATAAAAAATGAATATATGTCGTGAAAATGTCTTGGGTCACAAAGAAAGGAAACTGAGTTGAAAAATACCTTACCTCATATAAGGAGTCACCAAATATATACAATAAAATTTTAAATAGTAAAATTAAATTAATTATATTTTTTATTAAGAATACATTTTTAATCATTCATTTACTATTTTTCATTTTTTTAAATTTTTTATCATTTTTTATTATGTTATTAAATTAATTAACCTAAGGCTAGATGTTTTAAGCTCAATTATATCATAATATCCAAAATAACCTCAGTAGGTTGACTTTGATAAACTGAGTCATTGTTCCATAATCACAATAATATTAACAATAATATAATAAACAATTTTACATAATAAATAAAATTTTATAACCATCCATTAATGAAAGATAATTAAAACGAATCACACCGCTTCATGAATTGGTAGTCTACACCTACACACGGGGACGTTAGCAGTTTCTAATAGTTGTAAAGGTAAGAAGGTATGTAATATATTAAAATTATAGTATCATAATTTTTTATAAATATCACACACACACACACACACACATATATATATATATATACATTAAATCCATCATTATAACCACCCATAAAAGGTAGGGCTAATAAATTAAAGACATTATTTCGTTGAGGTGGTAGTCCACATGTTGGAAAAATGATGTTTTAATTTACCATAGGATGGAAAATAGATTAATAAGGTATGTTACATAAACATAATAATTTTTTTATAATTATGTAAGATCCAAAATTTTCTCTCAGATGTGGATCCTTTAACTTTAGTTCTAAATATTTACTTTAGACCTGATATGGATTCCCATTATGATAGAAAAAGTCACAAGGGTGTCCATGACATGTTCAGAGTTAGGAACCCATATTCTGGGTAGAACTAGCCATGTTTCATGATTAACACATGGTTGGTGCACATTTTTTCTAACAATGAAAATGGAAATTTCCATATAGAACCAAATGGCATAGTTTATGCACATTCATACAGCCTAACCATGGAAAGTGCCCTTCTGCCTAGGTATGTGTGCCTGATTTTCAAACAGTTTGTCAAACTACGAAGACTAACCATTCCCATGCAATTTTTCTTGGTAATTTTAAAAAATTTCCCTTAAGGGCCTATTATCCCTTATTCTTCATCCTAATATGTGAACCAGTATGGTTACCTCCATGGATCTCATGTTAAAGATTAATGAAGGGAAAATATTGGGATTGAATGGTCTCCTTTACCAAGGATCTGATCAAGATTTTTTTATCATGTTGAATCTGAAATTACAAGTACTCAAGTTCATTTAATCTTTTCTACAACTCTATTTCTTTAAACCATAATTTTTTGGGGTGAGAGTTTTCCTCTTTTCTAATATATACTCTGATCTGAGAAAAATAAGGGGTTGAAACTAGAGGTGGAGAGTCATAAAATTCTAATGTGAGTGGTACATAACTCAACCATAAAGTTTTTTGATGTTGTATTTGTCATGTGGGGCCCACATATTTCATCAGCTTCCACTTATAGAAATTATATTCCATGATTATACTTGTTAGAACCATATGGTTATTCTCTTTCCAAATATGTCATTACATTTTTCTAGTTATAAGCACTAGACCATCTATCCAATATAGGATGTTATTCCATAATTTAGTTTTTAGTATTTGACATGTTTGAGCCACCATTTGGGTGTGATAGGGTTTTACAATTCCTAGGGTAAGAATTTCTACATTAAATGGATTGTTTATAATGATAATTTTATAATTTTAAGTTCCATGTATCCTCATCATGTGACATGCTTCAGAAATGTTCTTGAATTTGACAATAAAGTGTGAATTGTGAATTAGAATTTATATTAAATAAATAGATTGGACTTAAATGTAAATAATTGGTAATTTTCAAATCTTTATAACCTCTTACCACATTAATGGGAGGTATTGGAATGATCCTTGAATATGTAATATTCATTCATAGGATTAAGAAAATGGTTGCAGGCTACTTGGCCACGTCACACAAATGAAAGGAAAGGCTTGAACCAAATGACTAGATTAAAATGTTTCATGAAACATAACATTATAACACTAATTAGAGGCAAGGATTGACCCAAATTTTATATTTTAGGACTTCATAATAAAATTGAAATTGCATGACTCGAGTTCGCTTGAGATTCTGATCGGAGAATACTATGACCACTTGGGAACCCCAATTCTGATACATGGACACAATTTTCTTAGGTTGAGACCCACATAGATCTTGATCCTTTTATATTCATTAGATTCCTAGTATGACACTATAAGAACCATCCAAAATAATTATAGGATTCCTTGTGTACACTCCTTGGATCCAGCATTGACAAGTAGGTTCCAGGGTTAAATCCCAATAGGCCTAGTAATTTTTTCTTCCCATTTTACCATAGTTGAACTCCCTATACTTGGTATGCATATCATTATTGAATACCTTCGCCTATTCTCCTTCGATTTCACTCTTAAATAAATCCAGGCTAATGTTATTAATTATTTTGTGACCCTTTATGTATATTTCTCATTTGTAATTACCTTTGGACATGACTGTTAAATATCATTACAGGTTTCCTTGTTACAACTTGAATCCTTTTCAATTTCTAACATGTGAATTATTTATAAAATGGTAATAATTAAATAATAAATTATTTACACGTTCATACACAAACCAAGGGATAAAAAATGTACTTGGGTATTTAGTTACATTTAACTATTGTACTTATATATGCATGCATGAAAACTGTTACATTTCCATTACAAATGCAATTTGTCATAGACACCATTGGTGTAGGACCAATGAGATTTATCTCACACTCTCTTTGGGATCTGTTTATTACTCGATATATATTTCATGAATTCATGTGTTGATAATGGGAAGCATAAAACTTTGAACAATTGATTTCTTGTTGTTTAAAATGGATTATGATAGTATATTACTATGCCAGATCTCGGGATGCATAAGATTGTCTTTTATTTCTTTTATACTTTTGTTGAAAATATTATGGTTTCTATCTTGAATCCATGTTTTCCATTTCTCTAGTGACATGACCTATTATTAGTTGTTGAATGTTATTCATGTTTTTTCAGTTATAGTTACTTTTGTCTCCATTTTCAATTGTGCCTTCTATTTACTTATATTGCATCCTCTACATACCTATGTTTATATTCACCCAACATGATAAATATTGGTAATGAGGTAATAGTGTGCCCATGTATATACCATATCCACTCAGTAGTAGTTAGCATCCTATGGAATTCAGGGAGATACAGTTAATCCTATGTGGCCAATTTGGCTCGTGGTATCCATTAAGTGGAATATAGGTTCCAGAAGTCACAAAGTTTCATTAGAAGAGGTTTCATTTCATTTAATTATTTACTATTTGAAAAAATAAATTAGAGGTTATGAATGCATGGTAATTGGTCATAAGCTATGTTTGGGTGTCAGAAACCATTTTCGGGGTAAAAACCATGTTTCCAAAATTATAATCTATGTTCATCTTTTCAATATTAATGTTGATATTATTTCACATTTGGGTGTTGTACATGCTGTTTGGAGTCATTGATTATTAATCTAATTGAGGATTGTCTTTTATACTTATCCCAATGATATGAGTTATTAGATAATTGTTATATGCTTTATTATAGGAACCTATAATTCTCATGTCATGAATATTTCCATGCCATATAGGTGCATTTTGTTGATTTGCATTGAATAACATGCCTATGATTGTTTAGTGATGTTGTGGTAGCTATCATGTACATGTATTACATTTTTTTATGATTGAGTGATTTCTAATCTCAATTCATGAGGTGTATGAGCCCTCATGGGTTGGGACGAGTAATTTACCGAGTTGACCCATTATGCTATAAATAAATTGGTGTAATCTCTTGTGATTGGTGTATAGGCACTAATATACCAAAAATGGATATCCCTTATAAAGTGAAACATGAATTCTTAAATTAAATGATTTCCCATCTTTATATCACATTTTCATGGTTGTGAAAGGTAACAGAGAGAACATTGTAAATAAATTTAAAATGAAATGAAACATAAACTTGGGAACATACCAATACCTTTATTTCTAGGTGGGTCGTTAGTGAAGTATTCATGGGTAGTGGGTTTATTTACATTTATCATCCTTTATTGACGATATCATAAACTTATGATTATTCTGAGTATTTTTCTTTGAAATTTGAGACTAATTATGCCATAATGTCCTTGTATCATATTCTAGGAAGGTGGTGATGAATATTCTTTATAAATGGTTGTCTCTAAACTGCTTCTCTTACCTCTAAGAGTTTCAAGTGATGCACTTCCTAATTTACCTTATCTGGTCATTGATTCCCATGTTCATGATAGTTTTTCTATGTTTGATGCAGTCCATGCATGGTGCTCCACGACTTGAACTTCTGATTGCTGATCTGACTCATGAGTTCTAGCAGCAACATCCCATTACCTTTTTAGGGGATTATGGTCTACAGACTGTTGAGTCTTGGAAATAAGCCATCTTATATATCTATGAGGAAATGGAGACACATATTTATAGGAGTATCAATATTTCTACATACTTTATTTGTGATTCATCCAAGCATTGATGGGATTTGACTTCCCCGAATGGTTGTAAATATGGCATGTTATGTGTTGAGTTCCAAAATGCCTTCTATAACAGTTCCTTCCCCATATACTATGAGATGACAAAGCAACATAGTTCATGCATCTCATATATGTTTCTAGGTTAGATATGGAATTTTTATTGGTTTCTAGGATTTACAACACTTTTCACCATTTTTAGACGTTAATGAGATTTCACATGTTAAATGCTTCGAGGATGGGATCCAGTATGCCATATGTATATAGGTGAATGTCTTTCACCTAAATATTTTTTCTATAATACTCAATTAGGATATTATCACTAATAAAAACCTGAGGTACAAAAAAAATTTATGATGTATAGAGGATCAATGTCATGGTAGGCCATAAGTACTTCCAATGGAAAGTAGCTTTTCCTCAAGGGTTCTCATCGGGGCAGTGACAAGCAGAGTACCTAATTCGATATCCCTAATGTCTATCATCAATGTGGATGATGGGGGCATTCAAATCCTCAGTGTGATAAAGAATCTCTATAGTGTTAGACTTGTGGGTTTTTGGGTCATCATTAGGGTTTCTATAGAGCCTTTCCACCAGCATTCAATGGGAAAGGATTTTCATAATATCTAATATCTTGATTGATTTCTTTTACACCACATCAGATGTGTAGTTGGAATAACACATATAGTTCTGGATGAGGAGGATATTGTTGCCATGATTTCTAGACCATTGATCACTAGTATCACTAGTAGAGTAGTTTTAATCGTGGTTGTCTATATCTAGCACAGGGCCATGGATCAGGCCAGTTGAATGCACTACAGGTGATACCCAAGGATCAATATATAAGAAAATCTATAGTATGAGGTATTATTCTAGTAGCCTATACAACAGTATCTACATTATTTGATACTAGGGGTTTGAAATATTCAATCACTACATCCATCATGGAATTTCTTGGATTGGACATACAATATTACTATGGTGTAATGAACATTGATACACTATTTTTTTTGTAAGAAAAGAGGGTATCCACCAGTGTAGGGACCATTCCCTTGACGTTGAAAGTTACCCATTCATATGGAACCTATTTTTTTCAATATTATGGGATTCAATTTCATAATTGGGATGGATTTGGTAGTTTATTATCATGATTTTTAGACTAAAAATCGACATAGTGTATCATTTACATCACCAAAAGGTAGCAGTTATCTACATATGGGTGAGTTTAATGTCCAAGATAGTAGAGCTGGACCAGTGATTCATGGTATAGGAAGAGTTATTTCCGTGATCAAAAATATCATCATGGTGGATCAGGGTTTACACCAAAATCACGTTCCTCTAATCGATTATCATTTCTGGGATGTCATTCCCATTGACTATTTTGGATTACCTTCTAAGAGAGAGGTAGAGATTGCAATCGAGATTGTTTTGGGAGTATCTCTAGTGTCCATTATTCAATACAGGCTAGTTCCTACAATTATTCTGGAGATCAATCAGTAGTTAGAAGACATATATGTCAAAATCATTATACGTCGTAATACATACTCATTGGGTCCCCCCGTTCCTTTTTCCAAAAATTTGTACAGAACCTTAGGTCTATTCATGGATTAAAAATAAACGAAACATAATTAAAACAATAACTAATAACCACTGCCTCAAATTGATGATTTATTTGACCATATCTATGGAATAAAGGTCTTCTCATTGATTGACATGAGATTGGGTTATCATCATGTACAAGTTAGTACATCAGACATACCTCATACCACATTCCATGGAAGGTATGTTCTGTATGAGTACCTTATTATGTCATTCATTCTTACGATCTAGCTAGAAAATTTCATGGCTATGATGAATAAGGTGTTCCACCCCTATCTGGACTCTTTTCTCCTGAACTTTTTGGATGACATCATTGTGTATTCTCACACTCATAGACACCATGCTAAAAATCATGAGATCATTCTGAGTACACTAGGAGGGCATCATATTTATGCCAAGCATGCCAATTTCAACATAGGGATTGAAAAATTTCACTTATTGGGTCATATTATCTCAGAATTATGTGTATATGTTGACAAAGAAAAATTTATTGTCTTAGTTTCCTAGGAGAAGCCCAAGAATGTGTATTATATTAATAGTTTATATCTATTTACTGGATATTATTGGTGTTCAATATAAGATTTATCATGTCTTTTTCTCCTTTTACTAATATTACAAAGAAGGGTATAAAGTTAATGTAGTTATAATCATGTGGGAAAGCCTTTCTAGAGCTAAAATGAAGGATTGTATCAGCAACTATTTTGACTCTTTTGGAGCCTAACATAGGTTATATTGTCCTCTCGGATGCATCAGGCATCGACCAAGGAGTTTTTCTCATTTAGGCAGAAAAAGTAGTTACATAAGGATCTTGACATATGAGGCCTCATGAGATAAATAACCCAACACATAACCTTGATCTATAAGAATTTATTCATGTCCCATGTTTTTTGTGAATCTATCTATTACATGGGAGCTTTTTGGTGTACACAAACCACATGATCCTCATATATAACTTTCTTAGTGTGACTTGAACCTCAGATAGATTAAATGGTCCTAATATATAAAATCCATTGATTTAGAGCTGTCCTATATTCTTGGTGAGGGAAATTTTGTTACAGATGCAATTAATTGAAAATATCAACCACGGGCTATACAATATGTCAATGATGAATGGAATTTAATAACCCTGTTTTCATAAATACATAAAGAGTTTCATGGATGTAATGCCTTGTCTTATGTCTCGTCCTTGATATTTATCTCTTCCCTCATGAGAAGGTGAAGTGTAGACAGCTTTCAGATCCTGAAGGCTTGGTACACAATGAGAGTATATCAGGAGGTAACCCACATCCAGATTGGTCTATATATAGAGATGAATTAATTTGTATCCATTTATGTCTTTAGGTTGCTACAGATATGAGATATGAGTTGATAACCATTTCCCACACATCTCAGTGGGTATTTTATCTAGGAATCTTGAAGTTGTAACAAGAAATGTGACACTAGTATTGGTTTTCTATGATGAAATGTCAGATACCAATCTTTGTCACTAGTTGTTCCACCTATCAGTAGGTGATAGTGAAGCACCATAGACCTATGGGCTTACTATAGTTGCTTCTAATTACAGAATAGAAATAGGTAGATGTTTCCATGTATTTCATAGTTTTCTTCCATTGGTCTCCAAGGGGTAGCGATGCTATATCAGTATTCAATGATCGATTAATGACATCACCCAATTCCATTATTATTCAAGAGACTTTCTCAGTTTATGAGCTTGGAAGACTGTATCTTTATGAGATCATATGACTACATAGAGTTTCTTATAATATCTTTTATATCAAAATCATCATTTCACTTTATAGTTCTGGTTGGTTGAAAAAGGATATGGGAATACAGGTTCCTCTAAGAATATATTTTCACCCTTTTACTAATGGAAAATCAGAACGTACAATAATGGTTATAGAGTATATTCTTTGAGAATGTGTCCCTACTTTTGGCAGTTCATGGGAGAAATATATCCATATTATTTAGTTCACCAATAATAACATCTTTCATTTTACAATTCAGATGGATCATTTTGAGGCCTTATACGGTTGGCCATTCTATTCTCCCTTGTGTGGGATAGAGTCAAGTGAGGCATCCCTCCTATATTCTCATCTTATTTGGGAGACATTAGAGCAGGTTTTGAAGATCAAAAAGCGTATGACTACTATTCAGTCTAGAAACAAATCTTATGTCGATCAACGACAATGACCTCTATAATTCAACGGTAGGGATAATGTTTTACATTGGTTATATCCTAGTCTATGTCATATATGGTTATGAAAGTAGGGAATATTTTTTCCTCTTTTTATAGGTCTGTTTGAGATTTTAGAAAGAGTTGGGTCAGTAGCCTATAGGTTTCTATTACCTCAAAGGTACCATTCCACACACGATGTTCTTGATGTTTCATAGGTTCTCCAATATTATGTTGATCCCTCTCATACTTTTGATCCTAAATAAGTTGAGTTCTACATTGATGTAACATTTTTGAAGTATCTAGTATACATCATTGAAAGATGAATGAAGGTTCTCTGAGGCCAGTCTATACCTCCAATATCGGTGACATGGCAACATGACATGTTAGTTGATGATACTTGGGAGATGGAAGATGATATTTGTGCTTAATGGAAATAATTTTTCTCAGACAGTGTTTCTCCACCCTTAGATGGTGAACTCGAGGATGAATTCTATTAAGGGGGATGACTGTATGAACATGATTTTTCACTCCAGTATGATTCCTTTAAATTTTGGTCTAAATTAATAAATTTGACCTAATATGGATTCCTAATGAGTCAGAAGAGGTCTCAAGGGGGTCCAAGTAATTTTTTTGAGCCTGGAACCCATATTTTTTTGAAAAATTTGCTATGTTTCATGGTTAAGGGAGAGTTGGCACACGGTTTGGCTAATCGTGTAGATGGAAATTTCCAGACATAGAAAAATGGAACATTTTGCACACATCCATGATTCCTATCCCTAAAACTTCCATTATTTTTATGTAACTATGCACAAACATGGTTTGAAAAACCATATGAAAAAACCAATCTCATGCCATTTTCTAGGCAATTTTACAAAATTTTTATAAATGATATGTTTACCCTCCTTCTTCATCATAATATGAGAAATAGTGGGATTTACCACTATGGATCTCATTTTATAGATTTTTAAGGAAAAATATAGTGATAGAAATATCGTTCATATTGGATACAATCAATCCTTTGTTCTTCATGTTGGATGCACAATGGTATGTACTTGAATAATTTTATTCTATTATCTTTCTCTCCTACTCTACCTAGTAATCATGGTGTGAGGGTGTTTTTCTTTTTTAGATATACTCTGATATAAGAAAAATAATGTTCCAATACCAAAGGATGAGAGTATTGATAAAGAAGGTGGGTGGTCAATAACGCATCCCTCAAGTTTGTTGATTTTTTTTCTCAGGTAGGGAACACTGATTACATCTAGTATCATTTATAGATTTCATATTACATGAATATACTCATTAGAATCATATAATTATGCTCTTTCCAAATATGTGATTATTTGTTGTTGGTTACACCCAAAACAACATCCATCCCATATAAGATGTCATGCCATAATTAGGTTTTTAGTATTTGAAATGTTTGCGCAGCAATTTCGGTTTGACATAGCTTGACCTACCTGAGTTAAATTGTTTCTATATTAAATGGATTTTTTATAATTAAAATTGAATAATATAAATTTACGTTTATGCTCACCAATTGACCCACAAATGTATGTGATTCAATTTTACAATAAAATTTGATGTTTTAATTGTCATCTATTCAATGTATATGACATGGACTTAAATATAAATTAATGGTAGGTTGCATATTCATAGCACCACTTACCATGTTAACAGAAGGTAGAATAATGAACCTTGAATATAGAATATTAATTAAATGGATTTAAAAAATAGTTTCATGCTACATGGCCTTGTCACACTAATGAAATGAATGAATTGAATCAAATTCCATGATTAAAAGGATTCATTCAAATTGAAATTATCATACCAATTAAAGGAATGTCCTAAATGAGAAGAAATATTACAAGAAGTTATAGTCAAATACGAATGGATTGACTCGATATTTCCATGGATTCTAATTAGAGAATTCAATGAGCACTCAGGAACCCCATTTTGATTAAAGAATATGGCTTTTTTAGGCTGATAACGACCATGTTCTTGATCCTTGTCTATATTTTGGATGCCTGCATGACACTGTAGGAACCCTTAAATATCATTACATGATTCCTTAGATACACTCCATTGACCTAGAAGTGTTATGTTGGTTCCATTATTAATTCACATCAGTCTAAATCATTTCATATACCCATTTTACCTTGGATGAAGTCTTCAGACTCTGTAGACATCTCATTGTTTAATAACATAGACTATGCTACATGGATTACACACTTACCCTATGTAAGGAAACATTTATTACTGAGTTGGTGACCCTTGAGGTCTATGCCACCTTGGTTATTAACATGTAACTTCAATATTAAATATCATTACAGGTTTTCTTGTTACAACTTAGAACCTTGGCCATTGCTGACATGCGACATATTTTTAAACACGTAGTAATGGAATAATGAATTGTTGACATGTTCATACACCAGCCGAGGGATGAAGCTGGAACATGGGTATTTAGTTACATTTTATTTATTTACTTTATATATTCATGTTTTCATAATGTTACATTTCCATTAAATTGGCCAGACATTGTTGACACTATTAGTGGTCGCCCGTAGGTATTTTTCATACACACTCATCAGGTGTCGTTTGGAAACTGTGGTAGATTACATGAATGTATGTGTTGAGAAGGGGATGCATAAAACTTTAAACTGTTGATCACTTGTTTTTTAGAATAGAGATTGATAAAAAATGACCGAGTTGGAACTTGGGATTCTCATGATAGTATTTTATTTCATTTTTTACTTATGTGAAACATGTTATTCCTACAACCTATTATCCATTTTTTCTACTTTTCTATTGACATTTCATACCATCAGTTTTTTATTTATATTCCAGTTGTTTCAATTATTGTTATTTTTGTCTCTATTTTCTTTTATTCATTTTAATTATTATACTACGTCCACTATTTACCTATGTTTATATTAACCTGCTTCACTACACTTGGGTAATGAGGGAATAATATCCCCACAGACACACCATAGGCCTTCACTGCTACTTAGAAACATCTAGTGTTCGGGGAGATGGACTTAAGACCATGTGGCCCAAAATGATTAAAAAACCCATTAGGTGGCATCTGGGTTCAAGAATCCTCAATTGATGATATTTATTTAATTATAGGTGATGTTTTATTTTATATTTAAATGATATTGAAGAAGAAACAAACATGAAAGCACTCAGTTAATAATTATAAATCTACTTTTACTAACTTCATTTTTCTTAGTTATTAATCATTATAAGATGGGACTTTTAGGATACCCAGACCTCTATTAAATGGGTATTAGGAATATGAATTAATTTTTTAATATATTGGTTGAGAAAAAATTACTCAAGAGTAATGAGGAATCGAGAAGACAATGTTCTCCTTTTTATTAGTGGTTGGAAGTTATATATTAAATATAATGAATATTTATATATAATATGTGTCTAATAATTGTAAAATATATCAATTATTCCATATAAAAATTAAAAATAGGATTATATAGAAATAAATCAATTCAATAAAATTTATACATACATAGGTGACATTTTTAAACTTATCTATTAGCATAAAAACATCTCTAACATTTAGAACCATTGTTATGGGAAAAAATGTTTCAATATATATGGACCATGACTGTTATTTTAAAAATTACAAGTGGAATATAAAAGACTTAGGCATGGTTTCTTTTAAAATATACTATTATCATTATTTATGATAATATTTTTATTATTATTAATTATGTTAAAATAATTATTGAGCATAAAATATCAGTTTTTGTCATTTCTATTACTATTTAATTACCTTTTATTTAAAATAACATATATATAACAATTGAATTGGAATTTTATTAGTCTATAAAAAATAATCCCCCAAATTTATCCATTAAATTCATTAAATACTATAGTTTAAAATGATAAATTTAATTTGTAATTTTTTTTTAAATCATTTACAGTATGTTTGTACATCATAAAAATGTGAGACAACAACATTTCATAATTTTTTAGAGTAATATTACCATTATAAATATTAAAAAATACTATCAGGAAAAATAATTATCCATATTAAAAATAAAAATTTGTAACCATTCATAAATTATTTCTTCTCTATAAAAATATGTTATAGATGTTAAAACAAAGGGAGTGTAATTTTTAAATAATCCTTTAATTAAAATAATATAATTTTAATAATCAAATTAATGTGGGGAAAAATTCTATATTTTTAAATCTAAGATGATCCTTATAAATATAAACTCATTAAATTATACAATGGAAAGTAATGGTTTGATTATTAACCCCTATTCAATTTATCTTACCCTGTTTAGTCTATTTTAGCTTTTACCATGGTGATAAATATTTATCCTGGTTATTAATAATTATGCATAAATAAGAAATTTTCCATATTACATAATTTTTATATGTTTATTCCAAATATGGAATGTTTTTTTACAATTTAATTTCTAGATGTGGTAAAAATTAATTCTATACAATTATTTAAAATGAAATATATATATTTTTGAATAATTTTTTTTTCAAGAAAAAACAATGCTTTTATACCAAAATCATGTTAAATTTAGTTTGACATTGAATTAATTGTATTATGTTTAACAAAAAAAGAATAATTTTATATTAAAATCATTAAACAATAGAATGGAACCCTGAAATTATTTACAAATAAATGGTATTATTTATAAACATAAAAAAATCAATATTCACTAAAGAAACAATATTTTCATGAAAAATATAGTAAAATTTCATTCAAATATATATTTTATATTTTAGTATGAAAATGATTTCCGTTTTTTTAAAATTTAGTTTCAAAATTTATAATATTTTTAACTTTTCTGAAAATATTATATATAAGGGGAAAATGTTTTATAGAAAAATGAACCATATAAAATTTAAGGGTTTTTCCCATATTTGGTTTAATATTTGTTATTAAAAATCGGGTATTATTTACTTATAATTAATAGATAAATTTTTTTATTAATATTATTTCATATTGTAGATAGTCATATTCATACCCTCCAAATCAAAAACATGGGTATAACAAACATTTTATTTTAAAAATATTTCTATAGTATATCAAAGTTTATTTTTCATGGGGTTTCACATGGAACATGATGTAAAATACATTCTTAAATATTTTGGTGTTCAAAAAGGTTATCAATTTATTATATTAACAGTGGTTCTGTTGAAATTTGGAAATTTATCTATTAATTTTTCTAAAACTACATCATTATAATGGTACTGATCAAATGTGAATAAAAAAGATTTATATTACAAAAAAAGTTTCTTATAGGGATTCATAATCATTACAAAACATTTTTTGTGCAAAAAATTAATAGATGGTCCATGTTGGGTAAAATTTATGATATAAATCTCAATTTAAAATTTCTAATATTTAAATGACACCCATTTTTAATTCCAAATAATATATTCATATAATAAATTATATTTTTTCAATTGAAATTCATTTTTAAATTCATCTAACTATAATGGAAATATTATATTCATAACATGATCCATATAGGTGGTCAAAACCAACCATGATTGAATAAACTATGAAATTCGTATTTAGGAAGTATATGATGACATATTTCATATTAAAATATTCTTATATATTTAAGTTAATTAATTAATAAATTTTTACTTATTTTTTATAACTAACTATAGGAAATACAATTCAATTGAATCGAAAGGTATTTATTTATAAGTCTAATGTTCCTAATTTGGATATTCAAATAATACGACACCTAAAGGTTTGTTAGACTTCTATTTCTATTTGAAGCTAAATTTTAAATAAAATTTTCAATGAATTGGAAAGGAATTTTTTTAGAGATTTTCCAATAAGTGGTTTTTTTAACTAAAGAGAAACTAATGTGAGAGTAGTTAATTTACTATTGATGGGGATGATATTTTTCAAATAAAATATTTATTAATATTTTATTTTTTATGAAAAACGATGAATAATATTTATTCTTTTATGTATTCATAGAAATTGATTCATGTTTGGTAGGGTTAATGTTTTTTAACAAAATTTTATATTAAATTAATCATTTATTTAAAAAAATTTATATAATATTGTATTTTATAGTTTTTTACAATTCTCTATGATAGTTTATATGTATTAAAATTAAAATAATATACTTCATGCTTAATTTTTATTAGATGATTCTAAAAATGAAATCGATTTTTCTGAAATAAATTTAAAGATATTATAATATTAAAATGTAATTCTTTTAAAAATAAATAATTTTATTAAATAATGTAATAAATGTTTTAGAAAAAGTGTATATTTTTCTTACAATTTATTTAATTTTTTGAGTAATTAATTCATGCAATTATGATATGTGAATTTATTTATTTAGTTTATGTTATTAATTATTTAAATATTTAACATATCATTACCCATGATGATCATTTAACATTTCCAATAGTTGGGTTGCAATTATAATGATTAATTTATTATTATAATAGTCATATTTCAATAGTCAAATAAATTAAAATATAAAATATACCACTTATTTACATCAATACACATTCACAAAATTTTCATGCTTGGTTCCCTATAAATTATTTAAAAAATATAAACTATATACTTAGTTCATTATTTCATATTCACAATTTCTTTTTTCTATTGTGTTATGTCAAGATGACCATGACCCTGTATAAAAAAAATTCATATGTTTCCTTTTTTATATCCCATTATTCGAGATTTAATTTTAATTCTTGTTTTCAATAAAAATACATATTTTTATGTGTTAATAAATTATTGTTTATTTCTTTTATGGGTTGTATATGATTCATTTATTGTATAACATATATATAACGTTTGACACATATATGATTCTAATGAAGACTTCATAAGAAAATTCAAGGACATTCCATTCTTCCCCTTTAAGAAATTTAAAACTTGAAATATGAATTCACAGTGTATGATTGAAATAGATAAGTATACAAATGATTCATAAAATACTAATTATTACATGTTTTTACATCATACATATAGTTTTTACCTAAAACATTTTTATAGGGTGTAATATTATTTTATATAGAATATTAGAACTTGGATCTAGGATCTCCATCTATCTCTCCTCTTATGGGAAAGTTTTATTTAAAAATTATACCAATGGGTTCAATACTTTTAATTGTTATAAATTTTACATACTCAAGATGAATTCATTGAAAACTTCACTTAATTGATATATATATTATACACATTATAGCGGATAGTGAACAACTCCAATGGGATCAAAATTATCAATTAGACCATTATATCTATTAAATAAATCCCCCTTCATCCCAAAAAATATAAATCATCATTATGGTGATATATTAAATGGAAAATTTTCTCTAGATTCAGACTTCAAGCCTCACTAATTTAATTACACAACAATTTTATGAGTCATTATTCTAAAGAAAATTTACTTTTCCATCACATAAAAAGTGATGTTCAAATAATAGTAAGTCGATCTATGATTTAGAGAATTGGAATATCCCTAAGATGTATTTCTTAAGTGTATAGAAGAATTATTTGTTTCTTATATGCTCAGGCAAAGGTTGAATATGGAATTTTTTGACCTTTAACTATAATTCCTACTATAATTGGTGGTATTTTTAGGACCCATATGGGTCTTATCAATGAAGGTGTTGGTATAGAGATGGATCATCTTAATAAGAGTTAGTCACACTATGATAAGAAATTTCAATCAAAAATTGTTCCCTTAATGGTGGACAGATTATGTCATGGGGTTTAGGGTATTTTCCATGATATAATTGGAGCTCACATCCTAAATGGTTCGACCTTAAGCAACATTCATCTAATAGTGCATCACATTGTGACCCAGAGGGGTCACATAATGATTATGTATTTCCAGGGATTTTTTATCCTTATCTATATGAGGAATTAATTCCATGACCCATGTAGCCACACCATATCATATAATAAGTCTATTTTGTTGGATTTGAATGTACTTTTAAATTTTTTTAAATTAGACACCACATGGGATTTATTCTTAGTGGAATTGGGAAAGAGAGAGGATGATATAATATTTCACCAATTTATTCTCCACATTCTCCCCATGGATCCATGTATATCATAGTTGTTTCATCACTCTGATTCGATTTAGGATTCCACTCCTTGTCCCAACCCTTATTTTCCATTAATTATCTTTTAATTTTTGTTTTCCGTAAAGGGTTTTATAGTAAAAATTTCACTAGGGAATAATGAAATCATCCCCTGTGATGGGGATTTGATGTGTAACTTATAGAGGAGGACTTGGGGTATGTGTTTAATCCCTCAAACATCATTTTACTTGAGATATGTTTATATATTTGTTTATATATGTTTTTGGTGAATTTGAATGAAATTATACATTAATTCAAGTGTTTATTATTTAGATTCTATATGTCATTCATCCAACTGCTTGGTGTGAGTTGACCAAAACTAGTTTATCAGGTTTATTGTTTCATGGGGGATGTCAATGAGTATGGAATCAATTATTATGATTTGGGATTTTGGTATTAAATGTTCGTTTTATTATTTCGATGAAATTTAAAAGTGAGATAAGTGCTCACAGAAATTGAGAATTTTAATAATAACAGATATACGTAAATGAACATTACATTATTTTTTTGGAATAATTAATAAATTACAGAAATAGACATTGAAAGTCCATAATTGGTCTAGTGCCTTTGGAAACATAAAAACATAAAACTCGTATATAAATGAACTACATCATCTCCCACTAGGTTCATCATGACAAGAACAGTTCATTGAAACCTCAAAAATAGTACATAACATCATAACTAGGGGGAAAGAAACATTAATGGGACGATATTAGACACTTACTAATGGTAAAAAAGGGAGACATGTATGCATAAACCAGAGCATAAGGGTATGAAAATGTTATTATTAAAATAGAAGATCATACCCGAATTATGAAAGATCATAAAAGAAATCATGGCATAAAGAATGATACTTCATAATAAATGAATCATAATTAATTAAAGAGCGTAAGACAAGGAATCATACATATGAATAATACATGGATGTGTGAAAAACATATATGTAGATACTGATTTCCATAGTAGATAAGGAATTTCTACGAATACCTTCTTAGAAGTATAGATTCACATCTTATGCCATCTTAGTAGTCATGGTTCTCTCCAATGTCCATCTTAGTATCATGGGTTCACTCTTAATACCATATTAGTTTTCATGGTTCAATCCCATTATAATAACCCCATTTTGAGGTATGTAACCCTTTATTATTCTATTTTATGTGGTTAAAGTACCTGGTTCTTGGTGATGAGGGATTTAGAATGGTTTGAAGGTTATTTAGGGGATCACAGTTTGAGAATGGTTTAAGTAAAACATGTAGGATATCCATATAATCTTGAATGTTGATTCAATGGGATTTATGTAGCTTGTACAAGGTTTCCCTAACCTCTAGTAACATTAAAACTTGGTTTTAAAAAATGGGACCACTCAGGATTTTCCCGAAATATGTTATCTCCTCTCCCATATGAATCCAACTCATGTCTTTTGGTTCTCAACAGTTAGAGGGTCAGTTATACTCCTTTTTGAATATAATCAAAAGGGTTATCAAGATGCGGTGAATGTGATTCTCATTTGGTAACTCCCTCCTCTTGGTTCGTTCTTTGTCTCCCTTAGATGTAGTTCTATCTCTCCTAATATTCTATAACTAAAACAATTTCACATAGACCAAGGGATTATTTCCTAAGATGAAGATATTGGGGATTTTTGTTCATAGGAAAAGGGATCTAAGGTGGTTTTTGGGGTGAGCTCATCTGGATTATTGGTACAATTGGGAATTGGTTGATTCCACTGAAACCCAAAGGTAGGTATTTTCTATCTCCAATCCATTTTTTTATAAATATAAGGATTGATTTAAATTAATTTATTTTCTTGATATTGATTGTTAATATGATGTTTAATGGATGATTTACTTTTGTTTTGTGATGTTTTTTGGATTTTTCTGATATGTGGTAATTTCTTTGAAAAATTATTTGTTGTTGGGTTTTAAAATATTGATTTTATAATCAGTTTATTGGTTTGGTTTAGAGAAATATTTGTAAATATGGATTTCAATAAAATGTGTGTTTTATTAAAATATTAATTGGAATGTGTAATGGCTTAATGGATAGTTTTGTTGTGAAATATATGTTTCCATATTGTTGTGGATTTAGTGGGTGTATATTCTTGTTTGTCGGCCAAGGTATTTTACACATGTGTTGAAATGAGGAGATGTTGTTGGGAAGTACAACAATATAAATGGTATGGGTAGTTTACAGAAGGGTTATCATCAAGTATAAGTGGTCATTAAGTATAACTAGATTGGGAAAGAATTAAATGATCTTAAATGGAAGGGCCACTATGATTGGTAACTAGGATTGGTATGTGAGAATCTATAGTTATGATTTAATTCTGTGTGGTTATTCTAGGTGTAAATTATTGTTCTAATATCTGAGGGTATATGTATTATGGCATGGTCATTTGGTTTTCCCTTGGATTATGTGTATTTTATTGGGAAATGTATTGATAAGGGGATGTTTAGTATTTTCGAAATTTGTTTCACTATATTAGTTTTTATATAAACTTCTTCATATAAATATTCTAACCATTCTATCCTATGGGAATGTGTAATGAATTTATTTATCGAAAAAATACTGAGTATTTTTACTCACCCCTTAAATTTGCACTTTTTTACCTTTTCATATGTCATTTTTCAGGACACAGGTAAGGGTAAAGCATATCATTTATCATGAGGATCATTATGATGCTTGGGTGATGTTTTGGTGCTTAGAGCATGTATATTGGTGTGTAGTAGTGCTATGTGTAATGGTTTCCTTTGGGTCATCTTGATGCGTCTTACGCGAAGTATTCTAATTTCAGGGATTATGTGATTTAGTTTTATGGGTTCGTGGGAATTATTATTGAATAGTTGGTTAATCTATTGGTATTGTGTTATCATGTTTTACTTGTTCACATGCATCATGTAGTAATGGTTTGTTATTATTTTTTTGTTTTGTTAGTTTATTATTAGAGAAAATAATTCCCCAACTATTCTTGAAGACCTCAACATTTATTTATAGCATTTTCTTCCTTGGGAACATCACCTAAAATAAATTAACATCTCACCTCCTTCTAAATACAATGAGGTAGGGGTGAGATGGTACAAACATGGAAATTATAGTACCTAGGGTTCACTACCATGTCTCTCATAGATTATTTCAGTAGATATAAATATTTTCCCAATACATCGGATTTAGATATAGGTCCCACCCATCTAATAATGAAATCATACATACAAGTGAAACAAGATCATAATAAATATTATCATAACCAATGAAATAGAATGGGTATCATAAAAATTTCATCATATAATAACCTATGGAAAGAGAGATGCTTCATAACCATTTTATCATTAACATAACCATTGGAAATAACAGATTTTTAAAAACAAAAAACCAATGAAAGAGAAAAGGTTTTCAAAAATAGAATTCCATAAAACATAATCCATTCAAATAAAATATATGAAAGGAAAAATTGATTAATTTCTCCATTAATGAATGATTAACACCTATGGATGTTATCATATATGAATAATATTTTTGAAAGATCTTTTAAAAATATTTTATGCAGAAAATCTATTTTCTTCTTTGAGAAAATTCTTTTTAGAACATTATACTTTTTTGGAAAACTTTTTATTTGAAAATAAAATAGAAATATTATATATAATATAAGAAAAATATTAATAAAATTTAAATAATTTTCCATTTAAATTAATTTTCATGTATATTTTGATAACATTTGTGAAAAAATATTGAAAAAATATTTTTTGAATATAATAGATTTCTGACCGAAGAGAGGGACGATCATATTTTACATAAAACATTATAATAATTACCAAATAGTGAAATAAATGGTACAAATGGATGATGATATCATGAATAAATAGAGGATAAATATTCTCATGAGTCTTCCTGAGAGATGGATCATAATATTTTATCAAAGGAAGCATAAACATAACCAATCTTGAAAAGCAATGAGATTGTCTCAATAAACTCGTATAATTTGGTAGCAAAGGATCATACACTCCATGAAAGAAAATAAATAAAATTAAGATTAAAATATCATAAAAATAAGTATATTCATGATATAACTAGTTAAATGGATGTATATACACCTCAAAAAAATGTTTAGGTGAAAAACAATACCTGGGAATCAAATAAGGTAAATTGAGACATTAATTTTTTTATCGAGTTGGAAACTCATGAAAATTAAACCCAATGAAAGAAATATAATAATATGTATATGTTAATAACCATAAATTTATGTATAATAAAAATGAAATACTCTACCAGTATTTACATACACTACTGAAATGGAAAGAGTGGAGATCATAGAATGTATCTCACAATAATTAAATGTGAGATGAAATCCCCTTACCCTATATCATGACTTTCCTCGTACTCATAAAAGATTCATGTTTAATAAATATAATTTTATAATAAATAATTTACAAAATCATATACTTATATATAATACCATATATCATTTTTATGACTTTATATTACCTTCTTGTTATAGATCGTATGTTAAGGTTTCATTTCGGGTAATATTCACTTTGTTTCTTCGCATGTCTCTTAATTTGTTATATCATTGGTCCGTATAATTATATTATGTTTCCAAATTGTATTTATACATATTAATATAATTTATATCTATCATATATATATATATATATATTAATAATCTATAGCATAATGAATTATGAAATGGAAAACAATGTTTGTGGAGATGGTAAGTTGTACGTACACATGAATGATGTTTCCATTTTTATTGTCGTATTGAAAATACTATGCTAATGGAATATATATATAATTATTCCTTTTTCATTATTATATCATATTAATTCACTAAAATCATATTTAAAACGTTCTATGAGGTTTGTGAATGAATCACATCGCTTTGAGGGGGTGGTAGTCCACACATTCTCAAATAAGATTATCATATTAACACATGATAAAATGTAAAAGGGTATTTATTATAAAGATAAATTAGAAAGGTTAACTAAAGAATAAATATTATATTTAACACCTATAGATATATTTTTCAGAATAATGGACTCCATGATGGGTGTTTAAGGTAAAATGATCATTCATCTCTTTATAAAGCTTTACTTCACTGTACACAGATATAGTATGTTCAATGTCCATTATATGGTGGTGTTTGCAAGTGTAGTTAGGAAAAAAATCATAAAAAACATTATAATATTTAGGATACTTGTATTTATATCCCATAATATAATAATTATAGTGGAGAGGGTGTAGAAGGTAAATAAATTATATGATCTTGAGATAATACTTTTTCTCTTAATCGAGTAACACTTTTTGGTTTGTGCAAAAGGATTTCAAAATAATTTATATGACCAAGGGAAGGATTATAGGAAGATGGTGTGGAATTTATAAGGATAAATGAGAAATTTTTGGTTGATCTAAATTTATTAAGAGGTGTGATTAAAATTCAAGGAGATATGACCTTTTATAAGAGGGAGGAGGGGAATTTTAGGAAACTCTAAAATTATTAATTTACTATAAATTGATTTTTTTAAATTGATCAAAAGCTATTTATTTATAATATGAGATGTGTATGGGTCTAAATACTCTCATCCAATGAATTTTATACATGTTAAGGTAACATAATTAACCTTATCTTTTGGATTTATCCCATTGTAAAACAATTTTTCTCTTACCATGATAACTTATCTTTCTACACATTAAGGTTAATATAGTTTCTATAAAATTCTAAAAGAATTCCAACTGGATCTTTTATAAAATATATAACATTATCCATACTATTTGACTGAATTCTATATTTTTATATGTTTAATAATAATTAATAAAATATTATTTATTTTAAAGTATCATTTATGTCAATTTTTAAACTATTCAATACTAATTTTTTTAAAAATACCAAACCAACATTATAACATCAAAAAAATACTTCCAATATGTCACTAACATGTATAAGTTGTCAATAAAATTCTTGGATGTTATTAATTAATTGATATTAAATAAATTTAAATAATTTCATCATCATTTATTTCATATCTAAATTAATTAAACAATTACTACATCATTATTAATCAAGAATTTAATATAGTAAATGCTTGTGTAAATTCTAAATAAAAATTATAATGAATAATATATATTTCTGATATGTATAATGATTATTTATTATAAGATTGTTTATGAATATTCCTATATTTAAGATTGTTTATTTATTAAAATTTTATTATTATATTTTTAACTATTCTTTAAATTAAATATAATGAATGTCCCAACCTAACATAAGTTGCATAAAAGGATCATATTATTGAGCTAATGATTATTTTGGTTGAAAAACACTTCTACCATGAAATCAACACATGTTTTACGGTGATTTTATATTATTATAATATTATTTTTAACATTAATTACCCTATATACTTTTAAGAGTGGTAAATAAAACTCAAAAATTTACTATTCAACAAAAATTATTATGATCAAATTAGACCACCATTTTTTACTTAATAAAACCATGAACATCCATTTTTCAAAATTTAATTCACAGATGTGGTAAAATTATGTTTAATTCTAATCTCACACATGCGGCTAGATGGTGGTTAAAAGGGAAGTTCAAAAGGTCCAATAATAAATTATATCTAATTCTATGGTAAAAATTATTCGAATGACCTACATTGGATTAATATATGTATTATTTATTTATTATGTCTATGACATCAATTAAAAGTACAAATAATTATTTAAATGAAAAATATTGTTTTTAACCACGATGTAGTATATCTCACAATTCAAAAAAATACCAAAACATTACCTTAAAATATTTTAGATATTAATAATTCAAAAATAATTTTTCTTTCATGAAAATAAATTTCTATGAGTGTCTAAAATTAATTTAATTATTTTTCATAGTTGGACATGAAAAGAAGTTTTTCTGAGAAAGTAACAATTTTAATAAAAATAAAGACATTACAATAAATTATATTTTTCATTAAAGATAATATAAATAATAATTAATAAATAATTATTAATATTCATATGATAGGTATATCATCTATGTTTTAACTATATTATTTAAATTTTTATAATATTAAAGTGTTGTTTCACAGAAAATCATTATTGTGTGTAACACAAGCCATGTCATTGTTATATGTATTGTATGATTCCCTTGGTATTTCATATTACATAATCCAAAATATAGTTCTATTATATAATAAAAATATATAAATATTCCATGTTTCATGATGTCAAAATATCGAAATATTAAATTATTTTTGAAAAAAATTCAAAAAAACTTGGGGTGTTAAATATTATCGCCTAAAAATGGATTTCGCCTTGAAATTTTAATTGGGTAATCAATGGTTTAATATTTTAGTGTTTATTTTCATTTAAAACCCACATCATAAAATCTATTTATAAAACCTCTTTCAAAATAAAACGTTGTAAAAAATAGTATTTCAAAGTAACTCATAACTAGGTTTCTTCATAGAAGAACATATGTAAGGATTTGGGCATGGAGGAAAAACATAAATAATCATAGATTTTGATAAAGATCACTAATCAGATGGAAGTGGGTGATCCATAGAAAGTTGACAAAAAACCATAAAATAAAGAAACATTAAAGAGGTCATTGATATTATCAAAATTATGATAAAATTACAATCTTTTACATCACGAACCCTATACTTAATGTTGAAGAATTATTATGTGAATATATATTTATTTGATTTCAGAATAACATCACCCTTTGTTGTTCAATAATAAATTTCCACTACCTCTCTGTTTCCACGAAATGAATTTAAAATTTTCTTTTTTACGCATTGAAAAAATCATGAGAAGAATGATAGGTCATTCAATCTATATTCAATAAAAAGGTAAGAACATGTTACAAAACATGGATAGATATACCTTTGGTGATATAATAATTTGACCTCAAAATGTTATCTATTGATTATCTTTATCTTTACATAAATGGAAAAACCTAAAATCATTCTACAACCTGAAAATCAAAAACTATAAAAAGAAGTGCACTAAATTGACATAACATTTAACTACCATATATCAAAAGGTAGATATTAGTTGTCAGATTCTAAACATGTGAATACCCTCATAATATATTATCTTGAAATAGGTTAATAATTATAATTACCAAATATCCTTTTAGAAAAAATTAATTCCTCTTTATTCCAATTTATATTGGATCTATTCATTAAATCAAAAAATGTTGAAAATTTCATTAATGATTTTATGAACTACTTATCAAAAAGTCCTTAGTTCCAAGGCAACCATTTATATCCAATTTACTTATACATATCCCACATATCATTATCCATACAATATTATTTTAATATTAAGAACATAATAAGGGTTACCTTCCCTTAATAAAAATACCACCTTGTCATTAAAATGTTTCACCTATCCATCATAGAAATTCTACCTAAACATGTAAATAATCAGAAAAAAAACAATAGTATAACACTGATTTTATATTTCATCATTCATAATTTTTTCATCCAAACACATAAAAACAATGATTATTTATCTTCATCATTATTCCATAAATAAGGCTACCATATACTATTATAAAATACTTATTTTCCATGACATTTCATCAATAGCCTCATCATCATTCGCAATGTAACAATTAGGTACACCACCATGCTGGTTCTCTTTAGTAACATTTTTCGTGGGAAATTGGTTTTTAGAATGAGAATTTATTCCATACGTAAAACACATAACCTTCAATGATGCATTAAAAATGACAATATATCCATCAATTTCATCAACTAAACTCGATGTTTTTCTCTTACTGTAACTTTATTTGATTCCTTATTTCCCACATTCAAAAAATGAAATTATTCCTATAAGATATTAGATTAGGTGATACTTTCCACACTCTTAACACAAAGGAAACTGAACATTTGTTCCTCAATGGTCTCCATTACCAAAACTCTATACAAACTAATTCTTTATATTCCATGGTAAGTCCAAGTGTTAGTTAAGGAAAACATTGTAAATCATGTTCTATGAAAACTGATTTGGGATGACAATAAAATGTTTAAATATAGTGATCATCCCACTTGACGACCCATCAAAAAATCATCCATCACATTGAATTTTAATCCAGTTTTTTTTGGTTCCCACCATTGATAATAACCAAAATCATATTGCGAGTATTACCTAACATAGAAAAAACCACATTTTTATGAACAGAATTACATATTGGATGTCTAAATCAGGACACCTTCATCAATAAATAGTACCCAAGATTTATCCTTTGTTATCGGTAGAGAACTTTTATTAAAATCATTCACAATGTTTGATGATGATTTTAAAAATTCCCAAATCATATCCCCCAGGAGTTTCAAACCAGGTTTATAACAAGTTCCATTTTCCTGTACCAGATTACCCTGATTCGGGCTCGAAACATCTTGTTAGAGTTGTTACGCCAAAGTTCAAATTTTCCAGAGCCACATCAACATGTAGAATCTAGACATGGATATATTTCTAGAAACTACTAACTCTATCCATTACCAAAACTATAGGAAATTTTTCAAAACATTTCCTCATCCTTATAATTATCTATTTATACATAACTAGAAATATCCTTAGAAAATTATATAAGGATCACAAAAATGTTTTTGCATCCTAGTTTCGAAAGATTAACTAATATTTTTCCCTAATACCAACTCTAAAGACCCAAGCTTTATGTACATGGAAATTTAATTACATTTTCAAAATACTTAATACATTACAAAAAAATTACCAAATACCATAATTGATCTAGTGCCTTTGGAAACATGGGAACATAACATTAGTACATAAATGAACTACATCATCTCTAAATAGGATCTTAATTAATAAAATCTTTCTTAGAAACATCAATCATACTACATGTCATCATAGCTAGATGGAAAGAAACCTAAAAGGGGTGATCTCTGATTCTTAATAATGGTAAAAAGGGATACATGTAATCATGTGCATTTTTATAAGAGTATGATAACATGATTATAAAAATAGAATATCATACAATGAATATCAATGATCATAACAGAAATCATGGAATACCAATAGAAAATTAATAATACATGAATCATCAATAAAAAAATAAATAAAGTGCACAATTTATGAATTAATAAGATATAAATAATACAAGGAAGTGTGGATAATATATAATAATATAATGATTTTCACATTAGTCCTAGAATCACTACAAATAATATCTTAGTAGTATAGATTCACTCACTATAGCATCTTAGTAGTCATGGATCACTCCCATGGGCATCTTACCATCAGGAGTTCACTTATCATACCATGTTTTAGTCATGGACTACTCCCATGGACATATGAGTGGTCAATGTTCAATCCCAAAGAAGTATTATTTTATCTCATGAGATATAAATATATACCCAATTCATCATAGGGAGATATAGGTAGCACCCATATCATAATGATATCAAAAAAATTTCCACAAGATCACAAAAAATCATATCATAACCAATGTAATGGAATGGGTATCATAAAAATATAAACATATCATAACCTATAGAAAGAGATAACTTAATTAAACATTTATTCATAAACACAACCTGTGAATAGAAGTGGGTTTCAAAAGCATATAACTAGTGGAAGAGAAATAGGGTTCATAAAAATTATGCCATAAAAAATAATCCTTTCATAGAAGGAATATGAATTGGAAAAATTGATATTTATCTATAAATGTACGAATAACTCCATTGGATGTTATTATAGATAAAAATATTTTTGAAATATCTTTTAAAAACCATTATTGATAAAAATATCATTTCTTTTTAAAAAAAGTATTTTTTAAAATTAAAAATTTCATATAAAAGTTTCCATAAAAATATATTTGAAAACATATAGATTAGTATTGAATGAAAAAAAATTTGAAAATCCTTTTCGCTATAAAATTATATTCAATGATCTTTCATAAACACTTTTGAGAAATTTTTTGAAAACATTATTTTTGAATAAAATAGATTTCCAACCAAATATTGGGATGATAACTACATAAAACATTATCTTAAGTACCAAAGAGTGAAATAAATGCTACCAAAAACATGATGATATTTTTAATAAATAGAGTATAATGAAACTACTGAGCGTACTTCATAGATGGATCACATGAATTTATCAATGGAAGTATAAACCAAACTAATCTGGAAATGTGATGAGATTGTCTCAATAAAATATTATAACTTGGAAACATGGGATCATGCACTACATATATGAAAATGAAATTAAATGAAGATTAAAATATCATGAAAATATGTAGATGCAGGATATAACTTGTAAAATTTATTTATATTCACCTGGATTAAAAATATTTAGTCCATAACAACACATGAGTCTCAAAGAAGGGAAATTGAGAAATAACATTTTTTTACAGATTTGGTAACTCCTAAAACATAAACCCCATGAAATATAAATCATAAAAAGGATACATGAATACCCATAAATTTAATTATAAGTTACATTTAATATAATAATGGGTCGTGTGTATACAACACAAAAGAAAAGAGTGGATAACATAGCTCGTTTCTCATAGAAATAAAATTTTATGACTCGTCCCCTAGGGCCCGTTCATTGACTACCCCAATCCCACGTTCCATAGGTTTGGGGAAAGCGACTAAAACCATATAGCCAAATCTCAAAAAGGGAAATTCATTGCCTATAAACATGTACACATGCACCAAGATGAAGCATTATAAATTAACTGCCATGTAAACCACAACTGTCACTCAGACAACTATTGAGAGTACAGTACAAAGTAAAATTAAAAAGGTGTAGGAATACAAGACCAAAACCATATAAGAAAGTAAAACTATAATGTTTCATGAACTTGAGACCCTACCTGATGGGTATGTGATGGGAAGATACCTATAGATGTAGATGTATGCCTGTCAGCCGCATATGATCGAGCAACACCTGGTCCCGGACCACCAAGTTATTCATCTAAGAGTTGATCACGTGCATGAGACATAAAATGTGTGAGTGAATTCCATGGATGGGTGAGTAATACAATACTATGTAGGGACCCCAAACCATAAAGGAAAGAATACAAAGAAATACCACAAATAAAGACCACTAAACAAGACCACAACGAAAAACCACAATGAAAAATCACAAAACAAATATACCTCACACAAGGTATAATTGAATATATAGAATGTAAAATTATCAGTTATAAAGATGAATCATCTTGTACAGTGAGGGACTCATCCCTGATGATTTATTGAGGGTCTCTCAGCTACTGGACAACTGAGGTCTGCACGGATACTAGACCACTTTGGTTTGGTCGGCTATTAGACCAAAGAGATCCACATTGGAAATGTATCACTGAGGTCTGCTCATCTACTAGACCACTATGGTCCATTATGCTACTGGACCACTGAGATCCACTTGGATACTGGACAACTGAGGTCTTCTTGGATTCTAGACCACTCAGGTCCACTCACCTACATGAGCACTGAGGAATGATCATCTATTGAAAAACTGAGGTAAGCTCGGATACTAAACCACTAAGGTCCCCTCTGTTATTAGACCACTAAGGTCCACTCTTCTATTGGACAACTTAGGTACTGCTAATAATTTATTTCATGTCATAGCCAGTACTAGGATTCCCACTCTTGAGTTCACTTGATTCCAATATTATCTACTCCTCATGCCATTGGTCATATCTCAATTTCCAAAAAATAACAACTTAGTATATACCCAAATTACTGCCTCATCACAAGGGTCCCAACACTATAGATGGTGCCTCAATTGGGAACCCAGTCTAAATGATATTGGAATTTTAGTATACAGGAACCAGTTGCGTTTGGGCTTGGTCTGACTTGGTCGGACCAACCATACCAAACCAACCATAGTTCCCCGAATTCCCCGATGCATTTCGATCAACCCTATAGAATGGGTTTTTGGCCGTTCATGCCCTTTGGGACTTTCTAGGCATGACCCAATTTGGTTGTGGGTCTAGCCCACTAGGTTGCCCAGTGACCCAGTCCACATTCTTTGAACCGGTCCAACATAGTCGGACTAGTTTCTTTACTACCAGGTGGAAAATCATTATTCTTTCCTATATATCTTGTCCCACATGGCGGGCCAATTCTCCTTGAACTCAGGCCAATAAGAAACATGGTTTATTCCGCTGGCCCGAACCACATTAGTGGGCTAGTATGGGTCCAGCCCAGACGCCAGCTGGGGTCTGTTTCACATAGCCACATAACCTATCGATGCCAACTACCTCCCCTCTGCACAAGGTACACCATGGACAACATGAAAATTCCTACCACTACCCACCCATGAGCCACACAAACCTATGAAGCACCTGACCAACATCACCCCTTGCACTGCCATGGCCCCTACTAGTCGTGACCTCCACCACCTCAGGCCACTTCCACCAGCTTTCGATCCGGTGGCCCTTTTCACAACCACTGACCTCTTGGTCATAACATCCTATCATTGTAACAACGTGCCTATTCGTGACTCTCCCTCAACCACCACCGGCTGCCATGCTGGCAGTTCTTCACCCGGCACTGCCATCCCCCTTATCCTCCAGCCTAGGTTGATCCATCACTCCCGTCATTCATGAACGGTGGTTGCAGTCACGTCACAAAGAGTTGATAAAAGGAAGGAATAGGTGAAACCAAAAATTACATAGAAAAAAAGGATGAAGACCTTTGTTTGTGTCTTCATGGTATGTCTTGTTATGAGGTTTAAGAAAGGATAATCAAAAAAAGAATCTAACATCTCATAATTCTCACAATGAAAATTCTCATGTCTGACAATGAAGAAAGTTCCATGTTTAAATCTATTCATTTATTGAACCATGTTCATCATTTGGGAATAAGAATGTGGGATGGTAATCACATAGAAAAATAAACCCCTAACTAGGATAAGGAGATCAGTTGGTGAAGATCATCCACGAGCTTCTGCCCATCTATGATTCTGATTCCCCCTCTATGGGCATCATCGACGCATTCCAATTGGCTGATGTTCATCAAAGGAGAGGTTTATTTCATCATTCATCAAATTAATTATATGATTTTTCATCAACCCTGAATCCATTTCTAATTAAATAAGGTAATGTATTGCACATTGTAGCCAAACAACATTGATTCATTAGTTTATATCATTAATGAGTTCTAGAATCACTACATTGCTTCTTTGTAGTGATGCTTTGTCAGTAAAAAAATCTAAAATATATTAAATAAATCCTTTCAATGTTCATTTTATTTTCCATTAAAACGTTTGAAAATTAACTTTCACCCTCAACTCGTTCTGATCAAGGTGATGCCACAATTAAGAAGAAAATCTCATTATGAACACAATGGTGGTATCATATTTTAAATCTAAGTTACCATTTGGGAGTTATAAGGATTTTAAAATTTAAAAAATATATATTTAAATTATTTTATTTATGGTTACATCCCAAAAACCAATATTCACAGTTATCCCATGATGGTTGATGTTTGGCTCTAATAAAGGGAATAACATCTTGATGAGCTCAATGGTACTCTTAGATTTCTATTCTGAGATACTGTTTATGAGTTATATGTATATGAAAATAAAATCATATTTATTCACTTATTTTATTTATAGAAAAAACTACTTTCCACGGAGGGCACACATTGCCAAATATCAGGCTCTTCCTAAAGAAATCACAACCTCAAGAACTCAATTTTTGTCTTAAATTTTCAATCTAAGTCAATGTTTGAGATTTATAAGGATTTTAAAAATAAAATAATTTTATTTAATAATTTTATTTACGGTTTAGAATTTTATGTTGTTCTCACTGGAGGACCATGACAACTAATCATATTTAGCTCCTAGGGTAAACCCTACACCTTGAATGTAAAAACAATTTTGGATTTATGATATGAGTACCATGTTAAGGTCTATAACATTTTTTCATGAATCCACTCACCCACATTAATTAGAACTTATAATTTTTCAATGGACAATTCTGGGAACACTAAGCTTCAAAATCACATGTGGTCTCAGCGCCTGGTCTCAGAATAATCACCAAAAACTAAAAAAAATCATGGAATTCTAAGACATTATATTACTTCAACCATTAAGGATTTACATCCTCGTAATCCAAATCAAGGTCTAAATTTGAAAATGGTGGTACTGAACACATATTTGAGCCTCCCACTCCCATGTGCTCTCATAGAGGTTCGTGTGATGCCATCGAACATGAACTAGAGGAATCGATCACCCACAGAGGGTCCTCTCTTTATAGTCCTCAATATCTATAAAAAATCCACAAATGTCACACCATTTTCAATTCTCCAGCATGTAGAGACATCCCAATCCCTCTATAAAACTCTACTCTGGGGTAGTTTGAAAGTGGGTCGACTCAGTTAGTCAGTTAACAATCACCCAAATGGTATCATGTCTCTTGGGAGTACATTGTAAACCCATCATGAAGTCCATTGATATCAAATCCCACGTTGACTAAGGTACCTCGAGCGGTTGTGTCAATCCTTCTAGAACTGGGTTCTCTTCTTTCACATGCTGACAAGTGAGGAATCTTGAGACAAACTCTACCACTGCCTTCTTTATCCACGAACACTATTACTATCATTAGAGGTCCTAGTATATCTTCTCCACTCCTAGATGTATAACCAAAGGGGACATATGGAACTCTCTCAACACCTCCTCCTGCAAATCAACTTGTACAGTGGTCCATCCTCTAAAAATAATGGCATGCACCCCCTTATTAGAATAACTGTTAAAGGCATGCCCTGTGAACATCTAGGCACGTGTAGTCTCATAACTGGAATCTAAAATTTATGCCTCCCAAACTAGCAGTAAATGTGGAGGGTCGACTACCATCAATTGAAGAAGATATATATCCTATCTATCCATGAAAGATATGTGATGTGAGGCCAACCGTTCTGAGGCATCATTGAGTAGCTATGAACTCGATCACCTATTAAGAGAATCTTATACCACATTCCCCATCCTTTTAGTATAGACTATCTTGAATTTATAGTCATGGAGGAACACTAAACAACATCACGTGCTCATATTCAAATCATTTTGAGAAAATTTATTTTTGAGACTCTTGTTTTCAGAGTATAGGATGAATAATTCTCCCATAAGGCAGTGTGGCCACATCCTCAGTGCAAAGATTACCACAACCAAATCAAGGTCACGACTCTCATAGTTCTACTCAAGCAGTCTCATTTTTCATGAGTCATAAGCAATCACTACATTCTTGTAACTCCCCAATATTTCATAGTACGTTAATTATTTCAAATTAATTAAATAACTTTCATTACACGCAACACCGAGTTCTAGCGCACCATGACATACCAAACAAGCCGTTAAAAAGTGGTTATGAATAGTATTAACTTAATTTTGAACATTATATAATACTTATAATTTTATAATCCATATTATGATTTTTGTAGTCATAATGTAAGAAAAAATACATTTTTTCAGGTAAAAGAAGTATTTTTCAAAAAATGAATTTTTACCGCCTTTTAATGGAGAAGCCTATTTAAATCCAATATTTGAAAATTTTATATATTAAATTTGAAAAAATAAACTTCTTCATTAGAATTGGGACATAAGAATTTATTTTCAATAATGTTTTGGTGTTTTTCTGATAACTTTCATATTTGGGAGAATAGTGAAAAATGCTATATTTTAACTGAAAACAACTTTTTTAATCAAAATAATTTATATTTTTAAATCATAAATTTTAATGGTATGGAAGTATAAATATATTATATTTAAATCATTTAATAAAATTATGGTCATTGTAAGTAATTTCACTTTGAAATTGGACATAATCAAGTGTCAAACTTTTGATAGTTATTATTTCTTAAAAATATGTCTTTTGGTTATAAAAGCGGGAATTAATTTTAAATTAATAAATGAAACATTTATGTTCTGAATTTGGTAAAATAGACTTCATTTTTGGATTGAAAATATCAAAATTATCTTAGGGTAAAAGTTTGGTACTTTTCTGATAACTTTCATATATTGATGAATAGTGAAAATTACTAAATTTTAATTAAAAAAACTTTTTTAATGGAAATAATTAATAGTGATAAATTATGAATTTGAGTTATTTTATAATATATTTAGATTATAATTTTACCATCTAATCCAATTTTGGTCATTGTACATAATTTCATATTTAAACTGGACATAAGAAAGTCTCAATCTTTTGATAGTTATTATTTGTTAAAAACATGCTTTTCGTTTCGACAATGGGAATTAATTTTAAATTAATTTCTTCCAATTATGTGTTCTAAATTTTGAAAAATGGATTCCATATTTGGAATTGGGATTTCCAAATTGTGTAAACAGGTATATTTTATTTATATACATTTTGAATAATTATTTCAGTAAATATTTTATTTACCATGGATAGATGGTAAATCTAGTAAATAAGGTTAAACAATAATATAATAATAATACTAAATTACCTTAAAATGTGTCATAACTTTATTGGTTGATACATTTCAGAACCTGGGCATCTTTGGGTCGATTTTGGGACCCCATGGAGCCACTTTTTGGTGATAAGGACACTTCATATTAATTAAGTTAAAGTAAATACAAAAATGACATAAGTATATATATTTTAGCAAAACAATTTTCATATAAGGTTATAAATGTCATATTTTGGACTATATATATTAATTTGAAAGCTAAAAATATATCATAAATAATGGTATTTTATTTACTATTTTTATACATTTAATAATTAAATTAATATATGACACAATAATGATGCAGTATTTTCCTTATTAATGAAAGAATCAAATAATTGGTATTATAAAAGTTAAAATAAATAAAATTTTAATGTTTTGATTCCATACACGAATTTTATTTTTTATTATTTCATGTTATGATTTCTTAAATTAATTTTATTCTAATTAATAAAGTTTTTAAGACTTTAACAAAAAACAATTGTTGAATAGTGTTAAAATTGACATATATGAATTTTTAAAACAAATATTATATTATTAATTGATATTCTATTCCTAAAAATCTAAGGTTAGGCCAAAAGACATATATCCTGATAGGTGTATCATTAATGGACCACTTGGGGTTCTCTTGGATGTATATAGTATGTTTATTAAATATATAATATAAAAATACAAAGTGGCATGGTGAATGTCAAACTAATTAACTATGAGTTAAAAATAAATAAAAAGGTTAATATAATGACCCAAACCTGTATAAAATCTATTTATTGAAAGGATTTATTTCCATACTAACATTATACTTGGAATAATACAATTTTTAGCCATTAGATACCTAATATTAATTTATTATAAATTAATACATTAATTTTTTCCTAAAGATCCCATCCTCCCCCTTATAAAGGTATACCACTTGTGACCAATTATTCACACCATCAAAGCCTTTTGGTTCAGCCAAAACCTGCCCAAATATTCTCTAAAAATCCCTATACTCCTCCTAGGATCCTTAAATTAGGAAAAAGGCACTTCAATAGTTCTTTTTTGGTTCAAACCAAAGGGAGTTACCGAAATTAAAGGTAACGATTTCTCTTAGCTTCTTTTCTTTAATTTTTCTTCTCCAACCCCTAAAATCATCTTATTATTTTATTTTGTAACAATATCAGAATCCTAAATATACTAGGATATTGTTATGAGAATAATTTGAACTACACTTACACAGACTTCCATCTAATGGGTGATGAACTTTATGTTTCTGTGGATGTCAACCAAATGTCTCACGAAATGATGATTGGTCAATTATCTCCTACCACCTCTAATGGTGGATATTATGATGGAAATATAATTAAATAAGATATTAATGATATATATTTTATATATAATCTTCTATAATTCCATTTCATATCATACCATTATTCATTTCATGTTGTATATATATATACGATAATTTCATTTGAGGAAATGCAGACTACCTCCACCTCAAAGTGATATGACATGTTCATAACAACATGGAACGTATAAATTATGGTGTTAATGAACTTATGTAACACATATAAGATATTATATTATACTATAATAATAATATATCTATGTATAAGTTTATTTTTATTTCTTTTAAAATGAAAAATGAAATGAATTAGTGTTCGTGCGTATGTACGGACTACCGTCTCCACGAACGCGATTAGATCCATTCCCCATCGTATCCATTAAAGTATAATTTTCATTTGATGAATGAAATTAACTTTTATGGACTTGATATCATTTTAGATATGAGTATGAAACAACCTATCCATAACAAATATGACTTATTTAACAAAACATATAAAAGAAATCGAGTAAGTTAACACCCAAAACGACGATAATACTAAGATATTATTAACAAAGCAATGTTAAAATGATCATATATGATATAATATTAATGTATATAATTCTTGTATAATTTAATAAAAATTATTACACCATTATAAAAGAGTTTAAACTACCCATGACCAAGGATAGGTACAAGGTAAGGGTTTATTTCACAATCTCTTCATTATTTGAGGTTGTTTATATGTAATTATCTACTGGGACCTCTTTATCATCCACATCCATGTTTTTTAAAAATGTATTTCAAACCATTCTTACTATTTTACAGAATATGGTTCAATGTCATTTATACCATTTTTTGACTTTTTATAAGAATTTTATAAAGGAATCTTTATGTCATTTTCCAAACAAGGTCTTTTTTAATCTTTTTGACAAAATTAAGGTAAGAATGTCTTTTTATAACATATACAGTGGGTGCTGCTATTTTTAACCATTATAAAATCTTTGAAGCTTCCCTTACAACCTTATCACGATATTTTCAATGTAAATGTTTTATTATATAATTATGTGACTTTTAAATGATTTCAAAAAAGAGAGTTATTTCTCTAAAATATTTTTGATTTCATCTATGTCAACATCCTTTAATGTATTTTAAGCTTATTTGAAGTTAATTTATTATGATACAAAACTTCCATATTGTATTGAATGTTTTGTGTTATGTTTGACTACAGATGTGTTATTTTTATTCCATTTATGGTTTATGGAGAATGTATTGACATTTCATATGCTTGTTTTAATACGAATGTTTATGTTATGATTAAACCTATTCGTATGAGGAATGCATTAGACTTAATAAGTGACGTGTGGAGCCCGCTATAGCTCCTATATGCATTGGTAGGTCTCATGAGACAAAATTGTGTCTTGGCATGAGGCCTTGACAAAACTTATTTGTTGTCTTGGCATGAGGCCACGGCTACGTGGTTATGATAGTCTGGCATTATGCAATCCATCGTTATAAAAGTGGTTATTGATATTGCATGTGATTATTTGACTAGTATAATATCCATGTGAATTAGTAAATGGAATTATTTCATTTTATTATTTCCATATTATAATGAAGTTCAAGTTTAAAAGTCTTTTGTTTTAGTTATACATGTCCTTAAATGTCTATGCTTATTTATGAAAGTTTATTCTATATTGTTATCCTTAATGGGAAATTGAGCTCACCCCTTTCTATGTTTTATTTTTCCTAGGATGTGAAGAAGTATTTTATGAATGACCTGCAGGGATAGTATAAGGGGATATGAGTGTGGAGACAAGATTTCATTGTATTTTTCACTTTATGATGTAATGTAAACTTTACGAATGTATCTATTTATTCCAATGCTACTAAACTAATCGATCTTTCGAGACTTGATGTTTTGTGATAATGCCAATGTTATGTAATAATGCACTGACTCTGGGTAACTGGTGTCGGGGCATTACAGTTTGTATCAGAGAAAGTTTAGTACAAACCTTGGAAACTAGATTTAGATAAACTCTGATTAGAGTACATAGCCCTATGATAGACATTGAGGATTAATATAGAAGAAATTCCTAGAATTTTGGTATTGTAGAGATTTTGTGACTTCTTCGAGAAATACATCCCTGTCTAGATATGAGCAGGTAGAGGTGGCTCTAGCACAAATGTACCTATGGGTAAAACCCGAAAACACCACTTTGAGCTAGACACGAGTGGGAACTGGTGCATGACAACGGGCCTTGCTGCCCTCGTGGTTACGACACTCCCGGGGGATATGCTTAGGATAATTCTCATTTTCTTTACAAATCATTATTAACAGTTTATGACTATATACTTCCTCAATGAAAACATCTTTATCATTATGGATTATATCCATAAACCATTCAATTTATGTTAGGTATTTTACATGTTTGGAATTATTCATTTCAATTCATAAACTAACCCAGTTTATGCTATTGTATAGAAATGGCCCCCATTAGAAGGAATGTGAACTCCTGAAATACGTATGATTCAATGAGTAAGAAGGATCATATATTTCTTGGTATAAAACCAACATTTAGAAGAGAAATATTCTCCCATGTATTCTCAACATATGAAGAAATAGTATCATGTGTTAATAAGATAAGTAAAGAATTCCTCGAGTCCTATGGCTTCGAAGGGAAGCAAGAGAAGAAAAGGATTGAAGAGAGAAAGATGGATAAAGGGAAGAGGGAAAAGAATAATTTTCCCATATGTTATAACTGTGGTAATAAACACTCTGGAACGTGATTAAAAGGAATGGGAGTTTGTTATAAGTGTGGAGAAAATGGAAACCATGTACATGAATGAAAGGGTATGAAAAGGGTTTCAAATGTACAATGCTTCATCTGCAAGGAGTTAGGACACTATGTGAACCAGTGTCCAAATCATCAGATTATTCCCCAAATGATGCTATTGGATAATAATCAAGTTATGAAACTACCACAGATGGGGAGGATTGATTAGTGTTATTATGTTGTTATTAAAGAATTATGTCATTTGAGTGTCGTATCAACAATGTACTAGTTATAATATTTATGGAGTATATAAGGATTGTACTGCAGTACTAATCCATTAAGGACTTGAGATTGTGGGGAAGCAAGAAATGTGACTCAATTGCAGGTTAAATTTTTGGAAAATATATGGTTGAGAGAAAGATAAAACATAATATGGTTCTGATAACGAGGTAGTGATTTTGGAATAATACAATATTTATTTGGATAAATTTAATTAGATATTTTTTACTACCTTGAAACTGATTAATGAATTGTATATTCCATCATTGTTAGAGTTTACAACATTTTTTAATAGAAGGAGTATATCCAGTATTCTATAAGGAATAAGGGATCATGAATGTAATCAATAAGGTTCTATGGTAATTAAAGATGTTTTAGTGTTTTAAAAGAATACAAGATGATGGTATTCACATGTTATTACGCCGCAAAAAGGATATTCATTGTGTTTACCTTCCTTATAAATTTTGGACTGTGAGTTTGGAAAGAATTATTTTCGATAATTCTAGTTTGAGATTATTTTTGGATTGCCATAAAAGGACAACCCGGAGGTCGGGCGACAACCCGTCGCGTCTGGCATGGATGCAAGACTTGAACTCGCAACTGAAGGGCGACAAGTGTGTATCACCTACCACTGGCCCACGTGATGTCCTAGAATGAATAATGTATAATTTTTTAAAAAATTTATGGTAGAAGAATTATAAATTCATTTTTTTGAACCCTATACAAATAGTAAAAATAGAATATTATTTTTATGTTCTAATATCTTTTAGAGTAAAAGTTGAGTTTGTGGTAGAAATTAGTTAATGGATGGGACTCTACTTGTCAAGTATATATTTTTCTTCTTCTCTTATTCTATGAAGAAATTAATTATTATACTTTATTGAAGGTATCTTAAAACAAAAGATGTGTTATCCTAACACCATATGTTTTTTTGAACTGATGGTATTTTAAATCATCAAAGATTGATGAATTTAAGGCCCTCATTTTTACACTAGTTTGTGATTGATGACCTCAATCACTTCCTATAAATATTTACATATTTCCTATAATTATATGTCTATAATTTCCACCAATGATATCCTAATTGAGATCATAATTTGTTACAGACCCTTTAATATCCCTTTTCCTCTTATTAAGACTAAATTTTATTAACCTAATTTCCAATGTGGGTTTTCCCAAACGTATTTTCTATTTTCAACCATTTATTTTCAAAAAATAATTTTAAACTGTGAGAATGCAATTTATTGAAGGAGAGAAGAATGTAACACCCCAAGATTTCATAGTACGTCATTTGTTTCAAATTAATTTAATAACTTGCACTACACGCAACACTGAATTCTAACGCACAATGACTTACCAAACAAGACATTGAATAGCAGTTATGAATATTATTAACTAAATTTTGAACTTTATATAATCCTTATAATTTTAGAATCCATATTATTATTTTCTAAGTCATAATATAAGAAAAAATAAATTTTTTTTCAGATAAAAGAAGTATTTTTTCAAAAAAGGCAATTTTATCGCCTTCTAATAGCGAAGCCTTTCTAAATCGAATATTTGAAACTTTTATATATTAAATTTTACGAAATAAACTTCTTCTTTTGAATTGGGACATAAGAATTTAGTTTCAATAAAGTTTTGGTGTTTTTCTGATAACTTTCATATTTGGGTGAATAGTGAAAAATACTATATTTTAACTGAAAAAAAAAATTTAATCAAAATAATTTATATTGTTAAATCATATATTTTAATGGTATGGAAGTATAAATAGAATATATTTTTTACCATTTAATCCAATTATGGTCATTTTATGTAATTTCACTTTGAAATTGGACATAATCAAGTGTCAAACTTTTGATAGCTTTTATTTCATAAAATTACGCCTTTTGGTTTTAATAGTGGAAATTAATTTTAAATTAATAAATGAAACATTTATGTTTTTAATTTGGTAAAATAGACTTCGTTTTTGGATTTGGAATATTGAAATTATCTTAGGGTGAAATTTTGGTACTTTTCTGATAACATTCATATTTTGATGAATAGAGAAAGTTACTAAATTTTAATTAAAAACAACTTCTTAATCGAAATAATTAGTAGTGATAAATTATGAATTTGAGTGATTTTAACATATAATTAGATTATAATTTTACCATTTAATCCAATTTTCATCATTGTATATAATTACATATTTAAACTAGACATAAGAGAGCGTCAATCTTTTGATAGTTATTATTTGTTAAAAACCCGCTTTTTGTTTCGACAACAGGAATTAATTTTCAATTAATTTCTACCACTTATGTGTTCTGAATTTGGAAAAATGGATTCTATATTTGGAATCATGATGCCCTAATTGTGTAAATTGGTAAATTTTATTTTTATACATTTTGAATAATTTCTTCAGTAAATATTTTATTTACTATGGTTAAAGGGTAAATCTGGTAAATAAGGGTTAAAAATAATATTATAATAATACTAAATTATCCTAAAACGTGTCCTAACCTTATTGGATGATACATGTCTGACCATGGGCATCGTTGGGTCGATTTGGGGACCACAGGGTGCCACTTGTCGGTGATAAGGACACTTTGTATTAATTAAGTTAAAGTAAATACAAAAATGACATATGCATATATCTTTTAGAAAAATAATTTACACATAGGGTTATACATGATATATTTTAGACTATAAATATTCATTATAAAGAGAAAAAATATTTCCTACATAATGGTATTTTATTTATAATTTTTAGAAATTTAATAATTAAATTTATTTATGACACAATAATGATGCAGTATTTTCCTTATTAATGAAAGAATCAAATAATTTGTATAATAAAAGTTAAAATATAAATAATTTTAAAGTTTGGATTCAATACATGATTTTTATTGGTTAATATAACATGTTAGGATTGCATAAATTAATTTTATTCGAATTAATAAATTCTTTATGACTTTAACAAAAATCAATTATTGAATAGTGTCAAAATTGACATAAATGAGTTTTTAAAACAAATATTATATTTTTAATTGATATTCTATCCATAAAATTCTAAGGCTCAGCCAAAAGACTTATATCATAATATTCGTATCATTAATGGACATCTTGGGGGTTTCTTGGTTGTATATTGTATGTTTATTAACTATATAATATAGAAATACAATGTGACATGGTAAATGTCAAACTAATTAACTAAGAGTTAAATCTAATAGATAAGATTAATATAATGACCCAAACCTGTCTAAAATATATTTATTGAAAGTATTTCGACCCATAACAACCTTATACTTTGAATAATCCATTTTGGAGCCATTAGAAACAGAATATTAATTTATTATAAATTAATAATTTAGGTTTTTCCTAAAGAGCCTCTCCTCCCCCTTATAAAAGGACACCACTTATAACCAATTTTTCACCCCATAAAAGCATTTTTCATCGGCCAAACCCTACCCAAATATTCTCTCAATATCCCTGTCCTTCTCATAGGATCCTTAACTAGGGATGAAAGCACTTCAAGAGTCCTTTTTGGTTCAAACCAAAGGGAGTTACACAAATTAAAGGTAACGATTTCTCTTAGCTTCTATTCTTTTATTTTACTTCTCCAACCCCTAAACTCTTCTTATTATTTTCTTATGTAACAATTCCAGTATCCTAAATATACTAGGATATTGTAATGAGAATTATTCGAACTACACTTTCACACACTTCCATATAATGGGTGAAGAACATAATGTTTCTGTGGATGGAAACCAAATGTCTCACGAAACGATGATTGTTCAGTTATCTCCTACCACCTCTCATGGTGGGAATTATGATGGCACTATAATTAAATATGATCTTAATGATATTTTTTTATATATAATCTTCTGTAATTAAATTTTATGGAATACCATTATTCATTTCACGTTGTATATATATACGATAATTTCATTTGAGGAAGTGCGGACTACCGCCCCCTCCAAGTGATATAACACATTCATAACATACATGGAATGTATAAATGATTGTGCTAATGAACATAAGTAACATATATAATATATTATATTATACTGAAATAATAATATACCTATGTATAATTTGGTTTTTATTTCTCTTAAAATGAAAAATGAAATGGATGTAGCGTTCGTGCGTATGTACGAACTACCGTCTCCATGAACGTGATGAGATTCATTCCCCATCATATCCATAAAGACTAATTATTATATTATGATTAAAAATAATCTTTCAGTACTTGAAATAATTCTGGATATGAATAAGAAACAACTTATCCATAACAAACACGACATATGTAACAAAACATATAAAAGAAAATGAGTAAGTTAACACACAAAACGACGATAATACTAAGATATTATTAACAAAGCAATATTAAAAGGATACTATATGATATAATATTAATGTATATACTTATTTTATAATTTATTGAAAATTATTTCACCATTATACAGGAGGTTAAACTACCCTCGACCAAGGAAAGGTACAAGGTAAGGGTTTATTTCACAATCCCTTCATTATCCGAGGTTGTTTATACATAATTATCTACTGGAACCTCTTTATCATCCACATCCATGTTTCTAAAAAATGTATTTCAAAACATTCTTACTATTTTACATAATATGGGTTAAAGTCATTTATACCCTTATTTGACTTTTTATAAGATGTTTATAACGGAATCTTTACGACATTTTCCAAACAAGGTCCTTTTTAATCTTTTTGACAAAATTAAGGTAAGAATGTATTTTTAACTTATACGGCAGGTGCTACAATTTTCCACCGTTATAAAATCTTTTAAGCTTCTCTTACAAATATATAAGGATATTTTCAATGTAAATGTTTTATTTTATAATTATGTGACTTTTAAATGATTTAAAAAAAGAAAGATATTTCTCTCAAATAGTTTTTATTTCTTCTATGTCAACATCCTTTGATATATTTTATGATTATTTGAAGTTGATTTATTATGATACGAAACATCCATGTTGTATTGAAGGTTTTGTGATTTGTTTGACTATGGATGTGTTATTTTTATACCATTCAGGGTTTATGGAGAAAGTATTGACATTTCTTATGCTAGTTTTAATACGAATGTTTATGTTATTTTTAAACTTGTTCGTATGAGGAATGTATTGGACATAATAAGTGAAAGGAGGAGCCCACTATAGCACCTCGATGCATCGGTAGGTCTCATGAGACAAACTAGTGTTTTCACATGAGTCCTTGACAAAATCATATTTGTAGTCTTGGCACGGGGCCTTGGCTATGTGGTTATGATTGTCTGGAATTATGCATTCCATCATTATAAAAGTGGTTATTGATATTGAATGTGGTTATTTGACTAGTAGAATACCCATTTGAATAAGTAAATTACATTATTTAATTTTATTTTTTCCATATTATGCTAATGATCAAGTTTAAATGGCTTTTGTTTTAGTTATACATAGGCTTAAATATATACGCTTATTTATGAATGTTTCTGCTATATTGTTCTCCTTAATGGTCATTTGAGCTCGCCCCTTTATATGTTTTATTTTTTCCAGGATGTGAAGAAGTACATTATGAATGACCTGTAGGGATAGTATAAGGGGATATGAGTGTGGAGACAAGATGTAATTGTAGTTTTTTACTTTATAATGTAATGTAAACATTACCAATGTATCTAGTTATTCCAAGGCTACTAAACTAATTGGTCTTTCAAGACATGATATTTTGTGATAATGTCAATGTTATATAATAATGTATCGACTCTAGGTAACTGGGTTCGAGGTATTAAATTGCCCCTATATTAAGAAAAAACCAAGATTGGTTCCTGATGGATCACAGAACACCACGTAGTCAGTGCCCTCCTCTAGAAGCCTTAAGATAGGAGAACACATAATGATCTACCTTAGTTGTTGAAGGCTCTGCCGGAATATTTATATCCCCATGATGGATTTTCCCTTCTTCGTCAATGTTCTTGTGGGTGTTTCCACTATAGAGAATTCAGGTGAAAACCATGAATAGTACCCATCCATCCCAAGGAAATTTTACACCACAATAATGCTCTTGGGTGGCCCCCAAGAAAGGACTGCATCAATATTCTCTAGATCCACCGCAACTCTAGCCTCTGAGATGAAATTTCCTAGTAAGTGGACCTTTAATATCTAGAATTCACACTTATGGATATTTACATAATTCTAATGCTCTCAGTGTGTGTCCAGGACCATCCTATGGTGTATAGCATGCTCCTCCTCAGATTTTGAATAAACTATGATATCGTAATTAGGGACCACTATAACCCATTCTATGTATAGTTTGAAGATCCTGTTCCAGGGTCCCGGTAACATTGGGAGGTCATTCATCATGCCAAATGGCATAACAATGTAATCTTGTTGTCCATGGAAACATTTTAAAGTCATCTTCAGGATTTCCTCAGCTCGTACTCACTGCTGGTGATATCCTGATCTGAGGTCTATCATTGAGAACCATCTCACTCCCTTCAAGTGATCGAAGACATTATCAATCCTTACAAGAAGATACTTGTTCTTCATGGTCATTTGGTTAAGATGCCATATGTCCACACATAACCTCATTCTTCTATCTTCCTCAAAATAAAACAACAGTGGGTATTCTCATGGTTAAATGATGTTCCTTATAAACCCCTTCCTCAGAAATTCCTCCAACAATACCCTCGTCTATCAGAGCTCTGTGGAAGAAATTATAAATGAATGTTTAGATATCGATGTAATTTCGTGGTAAATATCAATGTAGAATTCTACCACTCTATTTGGAAGAAGTTTGGGAACATCGTCTAGAAGGACATCCTCATACTCATACACCACTATAGGTAACTAAAAACACAAAACAACCATTGATATTGGATTAAGGATGGCTAAATGAAGATTCCCCTTCCCCATTTCCTCCATCTCCCCAAGACTAATTTAGACCATATTGGGGTGGTGGCAATAACATGCAGAAAGGTATACCACCTCATGCTACACTCGCAGATCCTCTGCCACATCTTCCTCCCTGATGATTAATCTTTTCTTGTCACTATCTCTACCCATGTGGCTCATCCACCATTTCACCGTCAGCACAATAGGTTGGAAAATATCTATTATGATGTCCCCACTCATATCATGAAAATAATTACATATTTCTTGGATAACTGGACTCAACCTATGTGCCTTGATCTGTAGTTCCCCTGACTTGGGACCTCTTCTTAGAACATTGCAGACATCTAAGACTCTGAGACTAAGGTTAGCTTCCTGTATTGACACTGCTAACATCCACTGGTTGTATACGCATAGCCAAAAGACATTAAAGAACAAATATTCTCACTAATACCCTTGTATAATTATGAATGCCCATATGAATAGTGATATCTCAAATGTCCCTAAACACATATCGTATAGAGGTCCGAGCCCGGATGCACTGGTTATATCATATTCATTGAGTTCTTGTGAAATTCGGTATGCCTTGATGAATACTTATATACCAACATGTTGTCTTTCAAAAGATGTAGAATCTCTTTGGAATGCATATCCATTATATTTTATGCAAAGAGTCCCTTATATGAGATAGGTTATCAAGCTCCGAATATTGAAAAGTCACCACATCATAAGATCAGGTAATCTAAACCCCGCTATCACCCTGGTGAGCCATGTAGAAGGCTCACTATGAGGACCAACATCTAATCTAATAGTTCCCCGACTATATGGAAAACCTGGCCACAACCTCAACCATGTCCTTAGAAACCTATTATTTGGGCTATCATTGAAACATGAGGGGTCTCTGTCTCTAAAACTCATGATGTGCGCTCAATCTGCGCATCTTGTCTCCTAGTACATTGAGTGTCGTGTGTTTCCCCATAGGTATTGGTATAAATAGTACACAACCTGGTGGTGTTGTATTTCACGACCCGACCTCGGGGCCTATGCCTTGACTAGTCCGAGCCCGCCTTCCATAGGCCAGTGGCTGGCGACTAGCACCAAAGGCGTAAATCCCGTTAACTGGGAAGGAATTTCATTTATAAAATAAACAAAACACCACATAGTACAAGAGGAAATAAAACACTAAGTACAAAAGAAAGTGCTGAAAAGTAAAAAGGGCCAGAAAACAAACCCAACTGAAAAGTACAACTACAACTGAAAGAAAATACAACAGAAAAGACAAACAGCTGGAAGAATAAAAGAAGCTCTTGGGTCGTCCACCTCAGATCCTACCAGAAGGGTAGGTACAGATAGCCTCCACAACGCTCTCTCCCGTAAACCTCCTCTGAGTATCATCACATCGTGAAGTCCACCTCCAGATACTGACTCGTCGTGAGATCCACCTTCGGGTACCGTCCAGTCCTCGAACACAAGGCCTCTGTCAGCGCTGCCCGTCGTCTGCAACCAAAACAACGAGGTGCATGCATAGCCCGTGCAGGGGTGAGTATAATGATACTCAGTAGGGACCCCGAGACCCTCAAGATCTCACTAAATCCAAGAAGGATAACCACAAAGAAATATCTCAATAGATAACCACTACTTATGTATATGCCCATTAATATACCTAAGTTATCATGTAACCCATTTCAATCATGAGGATACACAAAGATTATGAAATCAACAGATAACCACTACCCAGGTATATGCCCATACATATACCTAAGTTACTAAGTGACCCATCTCAATCATGAGGTAAGCATAAGGTCATAGACCTAGCTCAAACCAGGATTTTCATTATCGAAACCGTAATTGCTGAAGAGTCCCGTCTCTGGAGTGTACAGTGGTCATGTCATGACTCCGAGGTATTGCTCACTAACCTAAGACTACTAAGGTAATCCTCTTGTCGAGTACAGCGGGCCATCCACCCAAACACAGTAGTGCTTCCCGCCGAGGTATGCCAACCAAACACAGTAGTGCACACCCCCTAATAGCCTGCAGAGGTACTCTTCGGACGAGTATCGTGGGTCTGCACTGTCACACAGGTAGTGCTCCATCCGCCATGGGTCTACATCCAACAAAGTAGTGCTCCGTCCACAGGGCTAGTCGACTCACTCCAAGTCGTGTCAGTCAAGCAGTCATCAGGTCTCAGCCGGTTACACGGTCTCCGTACTCCTAAAGGTCGTCTCTAGGAGGGTCCGCTCCACGAGATATAGGTCGATACTCCAAGTATCTAAAAGTCCCACGAAGAAGTATCTCAAATGACCGCCTCATCATAGGGGTCTCAACGCAATAGATGGCGCGTCAATCGGACGCCTGGTCTGTGAGTTATTTTCTTTTTCGTCCCAGGGGCCCAGTTGGTTTCGTGTGAGAACCAACCCTTCCGTATCTCAACTATACCCTGAACTCTCAAATGGTATACTCATTGGGTATTCTCATAGGGACCGTTTCTCAACGTGATCACCAACGCCGCTGATGGTTCGTCAAACAGATGTCCAGTATGAAAGTTATCAGCTTTTTCGTTCTAGGGGCCCGGTTGGATTTCGGGTACGATCCAACCAGGCCATATTCCAACAGCATCCAAACCTCAGGCGAAGTATACCAAAAGTTCTGTCTCATCAAGAGGAATCCGACAAAGTCGACGGCGCGTCAATCGGATGTTCGGAGGTCATGTTATAAGCATTTCGGCTCTGGGGGCCCGGTTGGATTCACGATCGATCCAACCAAGTCTTACTTCAAAAGACACCGGTTAACCAAACCGGTCACTCCATTGTGATCCATACGAAAAAATACATGAGATGGACTACCCATTGGTCCCAAACGGATAGCCGGTGAAAAGTTGCATTTCACCGTATCATGCACGAACCGGGCCTCATGGGGCCCACGCCTCAACCTCGACATAAATATCGAAAATTAGTCTTGAAAAATCCATCATAATTCCAGGGTCGCAACGTCACATACGGTTCTTCATTCCGACTCCGTATGAGAGAAATATGTCAAATACAAGATCCCATAATAATAATAATAATATTATTATTCGGTGTTTCGTGGCCCCGCACCACGAACTAGATTTTAGTATCCAACACTAGACTTGAATCGACCGTATTAATGACGGGATTATATCGCCACAGACAACAAGGCAATCAGATGTCGCACATATGAGTTATGGTGGGTCGAAGATTTAATAATAATATTAAATCTATTATATTTCGAGCGCTTCGGGTACCCGATCCAAAAACCCGAAAAAAATACAATATTGGACTTTTAATGTCCGTCTCAGAATTTGGGTCGCATTGCCGCAGACAGTTCTTGAAACCGAGGCCGCACGAAGAATATACCGTCAAAATACGGTTTTCCCAATGAAAATAATAATAACATTATTATATTATTATTATTTTTAATTTTAATTTACAAAATTATAATATCCAAATCATCCACGCACCAACATTGGAGCCTCCTCCATGCGGCATTCCCAAAACTCCTTTCCTTTATGGTTTTTATTATTATTAACTTTATTATTTCATCACTTCAATTTCGCTCGCCAATCCAATCTAATTTCTCCTTCAATCTTCTCACTCTCCAACCACATGCAGCGCCTCCAACCTGTAACCCTAGCGACCAGCTTATTCGCACTGGGTGAGTCAGCCGGAACCACCACCGTGCCGGTGTCCCACGCCTCCGGTGAATTCTGCGGGCCACCGGAGCTGCTCCGGTGGTCCGTTTTCAAATCCGACTGCGCCGGCGTTCACCTCGAGTCTCGCACTTTACTGCGGAATCATCAAACCACCTCTGCGGTCCGTTCCGTTAACGCCCGTCGATCCGCCATCAATTAAACAATCTGCGAAGCCTTTGAATTGCCACAACGGTGCAACGCGACGGCACGACGCTTCTTCGCCCGTCCTTCCTTGTTTCCACATGGCATCGTTGCACCGGGCCGCCTTTGCTCGTGCTGCAATGAGAACAACCAACAAAAGGTGGAGGAGGGTCGGCTGTGTTCGTGCGGTTCGACCTCCTCCCATTATTACGATAACAGGTGGCTCAAACAATTATCTACAAAAAAACAAAGGCTGAGGATATAATCCACATAAATTAAATTAAACCAAACCCCTACTTGGATATTTGACGTCGCACGTCGGGTGTCACAGAGAACGGCGTCGCGAGGTCGGACGTAGATTCTGTGGACGTCGGGGTGCATCCGAGGAGGAAACAACGTCTCCTCACTTTTTTCTATGATGAAGAAGGAAGGTATGTTGTCATTGGTGATGATCACCGCGGTCGGCGACTTCTCCCTTGTCATGGAGGAAGATGAAGACGGAAGAATCTGGGTCACCGAGTCTTCTAAGTTGAATGGTCGATGTTCTCCATCAGAGAAGAACCGTTCTTCACGTTCTTCAACATGGAAGATGAACTTCTATCTCCTACCCTTCCCCACACAACCATCCAACCCCTAATAAAATAAGACACTTCTTATTTTATTACCCATCTCATGCATTTTCAAAACATTTAAAAATGTTGAATTAACTTAACTTAATTAATCTTTAGCTTGTCAAAAATAAATAAAGTAGAGTTGGCATCATTAATGATAGGATGTGTCACAAGGGGGGTTGGAGTGAGTTATGGAAGATGAGAGATCACCCACTTAATGGGGGAGTTAGAGGAGTTTTAAGGAATGTGAAGGGGTGGGGTTCGTGTGGGCCCCACCTCACCTTTAATCCTCTCATAGGTAGTTTACTACAAGTTGGTCCCACCCCTAACTCCCTTACATAGGTTATAACTACATAAGAGAGGGATAAAGTGTTGTGACACAACACTTAATCCACTTAATAAGAAATGAAAATATAATTGTAAAACAATTGTATTTTTATCCCTCACTTTTTTTTAGACAACTCATCCCAAGAAAATGCAACTCCAGAAAGGGTCTTCTTAAGCAATTACCGGTGCTGTGGTTTATCAGTGCCCTCAGATTTCAATTCTGAGCACCGGTTCAAAATTTAGGAAAACCCGCTCGTTCGTTCAATGAATGTACTAGAGCTAAACATCAAAAATTGATTCTGGGCACATCGGGCCTCGGAATCACGTGACGTCAGAAACCGCGTTCTTGTAAAATCCCAAAGAAAATTAAGAAAAAATATCCCTTGAATTTTACGGTTCTTTACATTGTATTTGGTGAAAACCCTTGTACCCATCTTTTCACCCCACAGATAATCCTCATGATATTGCGGTGGAATCCTGACAAGCTCTCTACATGGAAGGACCTTGAAAAAAAAATATGATGTACCACGATCAAAAGAGTATTCCAAGTGATATGACTCAAAAATAACATGTAATACTCAACCTATTACTATACGATAAATATACCATCATTTTCCCAGTAACTATTGTTTTCATGTACTGAGTAAAAAAGAATAACTTAGTATGCAGGTGTATAGATACGTCAGCCACCACACCAACACTAGATTCCCGAGCCTAAAATCGGAACCATAAACACTAAACACTGTATCCCCAAACCAAACTCAAGGACTCTGGGTTCTTAAGGTATAACTGACCTCTTTTGATACCACGTTGTCATGACCCGTCCCCCCGAGACCATGCCATAACTTTCCCAGGCCACCCATTCACAGTCCAGGGGCTGGTGACTTGCACCGAGTTGGAATATACCAAAAAGGGAAGGAATTGCCTTAAAACCTTTACACACGCACAAATCTCAAACAATAGAAAGTAAAAAAATTAAACAAAAAATGTCACAGATAAACTACAAAGAATAAAGTACAAAGTAAATGTAATAAAGGGGGCATATTATAATCCGAAAACCAAAAAGGAATGTATAACTACCATGGCCATTCACTCAAGACCCTACTTGAAGGGTGGGTGAAGGATAAATACCCATAGTTTTAGAAGTATGCCCGTACATCCCGTCTCACTGAGAACCCCATGGTCTCTGATGAAGAGTTGATTGCCTGCATGATACTTGATACATGTGGGAGATTTCACTATAGGGGTGAGTAATACAATACTCTGTAGGTACGCAAAACCAAAATGGAAAGTCCAAATAGAAATTCCACAAAGAAAGGCCAAAATTCAAGACTACAATGAGAAAACACAAAGAAAAACTTTAAACCAAATTTATCTAATAGTAGGTATAACTCAATGTATTGAATATAAAATTATCAGTCATAAATTTGAATCATCTTGTACTACTAAGGGACTCATCCCTATTGAGTCACTGAGTTTTGATTGGATACTGGACCACTGAGGTCCACATATCATTTGGACAACTGAGGTATGCTTAGCTACTAGACCACTAAGGTCTGCTCTGCTACTGGACCACTGAGGTCTACATAGCTATTGAACCAGGGAGGTCTAATCTGCTACTGGACCACCATGGTCGGCTCGGATACTAGACCATGGAGGTCTGCTCGGTTACTGAACCACTCAGGTCTACTCGGCTGATGTACCACTGAGGTCCACTCATCTACTGGACAACTAAAGTCAACTATACTACAGGACCACTGAGGTGACACTCATCATATCCTTCATTTCATAGATTGTTGTAGGATTACAACTCTCCAGTCATCTTCATTCTGCGATAAAATACTTCTTTATCCATTTTTCATATCTCGAATGCCATGAAAAAACACTTAAATTATACACAAAGGATCGTATCATCGCAAGGGTCCCAACGCAATAGACAGTGCGCCAATAAGAAGCCTGGTATAAAGGATATTTCCCTTTTAGTAAACAATGGAGAGTTGCATCTCAACCCAGTCTGAATTGGTTGGACCGACCCGAATAAACAGGGCCTAGGTTCCCATATGGCCCATCAAGGGTCAGTCGACCCGGCCCGACCTGGTTGGGTCGGGGCTAGCTCGGTCTAGCCTATCCAAGTAGCCAGTCTCATTGAGCCTTGCTGGACCTGCCCCGGTTCATCTGTGGGTCCATCCCTCTAGGTCACCAAGTGACCCGGTCCGCATTCTCCAGCTGAATCTGACTTTTTCAGACTAGTTTCTTTTTATACATGCTTCAAATCGGCCCAGTTTCCAATCCATCCCATCCTATTTGGCGATCTGGTTATCCTGCAGCCTGGGGTTCCCAAAAGCCCGATTCAATTCATCCACCCAATCCTCATCGGTGGGCTATCTTGGATCAATCCCAAATGCCTACTGGCGTCCAGTTTTCACATTAATGAGGCCAAAAACAGGCAGCTGGCACCCCTGTACCCATGCTCCCATGTGTACTTTGTGCCAGCACATGCCATGACCTGCCCTGCGGGCCGGTCAAACATATTCATCACCCCACCATCACTACCCCATGAACCATCGTGAACCCTACTAACAGTAGCCTCTTCTGCCTCAGCGTGCCACCACGGCTTGCCGCCTCCCGCTCGCAGATGCCGCCACCGGCCTTTTATTCCATTACGTCCTTCCATCACCGCTGCATCCCACATGTCCATTCCACTCCCTCCACCACCACTGGCTCCCTTTCCAGTGGTTGTTCAACTTACACCGCCATCTCCCTCGGCCTTCTGCTCAAGTTGATCCACTACTACGGTCCATCATAGACCGTGGTTTTTGTACCATCATGAATAATGTAGAAAAGGATGGAGTAAACTAATATAAAAATAACACAAAAAGGATAGAAAATGACCTTTATTCATTTTTTGTGGTTTTTCATTGTTATGAAGCTTAAAAAAGGATAATAAAACATAAAACAATGTTCTAATAATTCCCCTCATGAAAATATCCATGTCCCACAAATACTGCTGATCCATGGGTAAATATGTTAGTGGATTGATAGCATTTATCATTTAGGAAGAATAATGAGGGAAGGCAATCACATATAAAAATAAACCCCTGACTGGGACAAGAATATCATTTGATGATTATCTAATTTCACCATCTTTTAATCTCTAGTTCCTATTTGATCTCCAAGTGTATCATCACTGCTTTTTGATTCTCAGGTGTTCGTTGTTTGAGAGGTTTCATTTTTCATTCGTCAAAGGAATTATAGGGTTGGTAGAATCCCTATTTAATTAAATAAGGAAGATGTTATGTGAGTTGAATTGTCACCAAGCTAATTTATTAATGTATTGCATTGGTGATTTTTAGTGTTTCCACATCATAGCTTTATAGCGATGCTATCTCACTGAAAAAATATAAAAGAAATTAAATAATCCTTTTCTGTGTTTATTTTGTTTTCCTATCAAACATCCAAAAAACAGCATTCCCTCTAGAACCACGCCGATCATGGTTAGGCCCCGCTTATAGAGATTATATCATTAAAAACTCAATGGTGGTCTCAAATATTTAATCTGCGTAACCATTTGGGAGTTATGAGGATTCGAAAATGAAATTATTTTTATTTAAATTATTTTATTTATGGTTACATCCATATTACCATCTTTCACTATTGATGCATGATGATCGATGTTAGGATCTGCCTAATAAAATCACACCCTCACGGGATCAATGATACTCTCATATTTGTAGTCCAAGTTACCATTTATGAGTAATATGGATTTGAAAATTAAATAATCATTATTAAATTTTTTTATTTACGACCATAAACTACTTTGCACTATTGGTTCACAGAGTGCAATGATAGGCTCTTCTTATAGAAGTCACACCCTCACAAGCTCAATGGTTGTTTAAGATTTTCAATCTGAGTTACCATTAATGAGTTATAAGGATTTGAATAATAAAATAATTTCCTTTAATTATTTTTTACGGTTATTCCATATTTTGTGTTTCTCACTATATTCCCTTTACAACTAAAATTAAGTTGTGCCTTGGGTAAACCCACCCTCTTGAACCCAACGGTGACCTCAGATTTCTAATCCAAGGAACCCTTTAAGATGTGTTTCACTTTTTTAGGAAAACTACTCACACACATTATATAAAACATAACATTTCTTGATGAAACATTCTAGGCACATCAGGCCTTATAATTGCACATCGTCTCTATGCATGGTATCAGAATAATCCCCAAAAAAATTATAAAAATATTCATAGAATTTTGAGACATTACGTTACAATTGAGATGAAATATCCATACATTGTGTCGTAACTCTCTTCGTACTCATACATGATTTTAGTATAGTAAATATACAGTCATTTTACTTCTTTTATAGAAATAAATTCTTATACATAGAACTTTATTTGGTTTGATTATGACCTTATATTACATGCTTGTTATGGATCCTAGGTTAAGGGTTCACTTCAGGTAATATTCTCTTTGTTCTTTGCATGTGTCTTAATTTGTTATATCATTTGTCCTTATAATTATATAATGATTAAAAAATGAATATCATGTTATATAGATATATATATAATTTATATCCTATTACTGTATATTTAAATAACATATATCCTAATGAAGTATGAAATGGAATAAACAGTTCAGGGATACGGTAACCGTTATGTACGCATGAAAATTGTTTCCATTTTTAATGTCGTATTGAAAGAAATTATGTAAATGAAAAATGTATAAAAATATATATTATTATATATAATTATTACATTAGCATGATTATATCATATAATTTCACTAAACTCATCCTTAATACATTCCATCTGGTGTGTGAAAAAATCACATTGCTTTGAGGAGAAGGTAGTCCACATTTCCTCAAACATTATTATCGTATTAACACCAAATTGAATGTAAATGGTCTATGTTGTTAAATCTATAAAAAAGCATAAATAAATAATAAAAACTATATAAAACATATATATATAGTGTGTTTCAATCATAATGGCACAATGATTGGTGGTAAAAGAAAAATGAAGAATCATCGCTTCATGAGGGAGTAGTTTTCCGTACACAGAAATAGTATGTTAAACATCTATTAGATGGAGGTGTGTGTAAGTGTAGGTCAAAACCTAAGAAAAAAACCCCATGTATATTGAGGATATTAGAATTTTCATACCATAATAGAATATATATAGTGGAGTGGAGTAAAAGTTAAATAATGGAAATAAGCATAAGATAAGATATTACCTTTTAATCGTGTAACACCATTTTTTTTATACCAAAAGGCATCCATGAATTTATCTCTTCCAATGGTAAGGCATATAGATAAAAGGTACGTAATTTGGGAGGATATATGTGTAGGTTTTGTCTAAAAAAACAGATTTGTAGGATTTAATACAAGATAAGGAGTGATTCCCTTTTATCAGAGGGGGAGTGGCATTTTAGGAAACTAAAAGACTATTAATTTAACAAAAATTGATTTTTTATTTAAAATATCTACAAAAATATTAATTTCTATGTTGATATGAGTATGGGTTGGAATAATCTAAACAAATAAATTTTATACATGTATAGCCCATAAAATTAACATTATCTTTTGGCTTTAACCAATAAATTTGTCTCTTACTGTGATAACCTGTTTTTTTCACACTATAGGTGAATATTGTTAATATAAAATAAAAAATACCCAAATTTGATATTTAATGAAAAATATAACATCATCATAATCATTTTTATGAATTATGGATACTTATTAATTTAATAACATCTAATAAAATATTATTTATTTTAATTTACCACTTATGTCAATTTCGATACTATTCAAAGTATACATTTTTAAAAAAAATATCACCAACATGATAACTTCAAAAAAAATACATCCAATATTCCAATAAAATGTCTAATATATCTATAACTTATTGTATTTAACTAATTATTTCAAATTATAATTATTTTAATATTCTTAACATAATTTATATGATATCACAATTAATTAAACAATTATTTCAACATTATTATTCAATCATTAATTAAGTTATTTATGGTCTAAAAATTAAAAATAATTTATCATGATGAATATATATTTCATATATTTCTAATGAATTTTTATACTATGATTCTTCCTATGTATATCCCTATATTAATAATTATAATGTTATTAAAATTTGAATATTACATTTTTAATTATTCTTTAAAAAAACGTAATAAATGTCGTAATCATATAGAAGTGCCTAAAAAATGATCATATTCTCATAAAATGTTTATTTTGGTATAAAAAATTATCAAATAAAATTAGGAAAATTGTTAGAGTGATTTTATATTATTATAATATTATTTTTAAGTTTTATTAGATTATTTATCTTTAAACATGGTAAATAAAATTCGAATGTTACTATTTAAGAAATATTATTTTGATCCTAAGATGATGTTTTTTATACTTAATACAAACAGGTTTTTCCATTTTTCCAAATTATAATTATCAAAATAGTATAATTATGTTTAATTCTAATCTCACAAATGTGGCTTAAAGGCAGGTAAAATAAATGTTCAAAAGTTCAACAACATTTTAACCATTATTCTTTAATAAAAATGATTCCAATGACTTATATTGGAATTATATATGTGTTATTTATCTATAGTGATAGTAAAATAAATTTTATGTAAAATAATTATTTAAATGAAAGACATTATTTTTAACTATGATGCTGTATTTTTCCCTATTCTTCAAAATTTAATCATTTTTAAAAGATACCAAAAGTTCACCCCAAGCTAATTTTGTTATTATGAAGTCAAAAATAATTTTTACTTTATGAACATGAATTTCTATGAGTGTCTTAAGTAAATTTTTTTATTTTTCATATAAATACATGCAAAGGAGTTCAATTAAGAAAATATTAATTTTAAACATAAAATGACTTTACCAAAAATTGCATTTTCTAATATCATAACAATTACAACTAACATTTAAAAAGTAGTTATTTCTATTAATATTACATTTTTAACAACTATTATATAAATATTTTATTTAAATAATTATAATAGTAATGTTTTGTTTTGTAGAAACTCAATGTTGCATTTAAAACAAGCCATGTCAGTGTTGCGTATAGTGTGATCTTCCTTTGGTATTTTGTATAACATAATAGAAAACGTAGTTTTATTATGTAATAAAAACATCTATATTTATTTTTGAATGAATTGAAATACCAAAATATTAAATTAATTTGGAAAAATATATTTTTAAAAAATCTCCGAGTGATGAAGAAAGAATATATTTTTTAAAAATAATATTTTTATTGGACAATAAATCTATTTTAAAGAATTTTTGTAAAAACAATCATGATTTCATTAAAGTACTTTATAGCTTTGGAATTCTTCAACAAGGTACAAAGGTATTTTTCCCATAAATACATTAATAGAGTGTTTTAAGAAATTCGCAAATGTTCAAAATGCCTTTCCCCAAACCTAAGATTAATATTTATTCTTATTAAATAGTTTATAATAACATTATTATTAATAATTACATATTCTATATTACTATTTTGATTAAAATTTATTTGTAATTATATAATTCAATCTATATTAGTTACAATACAATAAATTTTATTTACATCATTAACCATATTTTCCTGTGTAAATATTTAACAACATAATTAATATCTATTAATAATTTAATTTATAAAATTTAATAATAGTAAAATCATAAATAAAAATTTTAAATTAGGTAATTAATAATATAATAATTAATATTAATTATTCTATTAAATTTTTTAATGTTTAAATTCTATATTTATATAAAATACATTATTTTACATTTAATTATATTTTTATTATAATTAATAAATTATTTTAATTTTAAATTTTTTTATATTACATTTCAATGTGTCAAAATTCATTTAGATTCTATTTAAATATTATAATTTATACACTTTCATAGTCAAAAAGAAATATTATTCCAAGGTGACTGTGAAAGACCACAAAGAATAAGTTATCAATACAATCTAAATGAAATTTGACAGAGTGAATATATACTTAATAACATTTGAAAAAAATAATAATTTCATAAAACAATTAATTGTAAAAAATTATATTGGAAAAAATATTCTTTTATCAAAACATAATTTTATTTATTTATAAATTCATAACTCCTTTTATTTTATATAATTTTTTATATGTTTAGTAAATGTTAAAAATTTAATTTATTTTTTAATTATACTATTTATTATGATAATGTATTTTTTGATTTGTAAATTTAATGTTTTCTAATGATTATGGTTTATGTCATGTAAATGAGTTTTTGGATTATTATAATGTTGAAATTGTTTTTGTTTTCATATATTTATTATATATTTAGACTATGTTTTGTTTTTTAATTTGTTTGTATTAATAGTTTATATATTATATGATTTTAATGTATCATGCTTGAAATGTAATGAGTTATGAAATGTTTAATTTGTAGAATTTTAAATATTATTAAATTTAAATGATAAGTACCCTATGAAGGAAATTTAATTAATAGGATTACTATATAAAAACATTTGAATATTAATAGAAATTCATAAATATAATAAACATAAAATATTATATGATATTGAAAAAATATTTTTTTTAAAATAAATAATTAAATTGAAAACATATAAATAAATTAGTAAAATCAATTTATATGATGAGGACTCATCCCACAATGAAGTTCCTGAATGTGATTTCCATTTATAGATTTACAACCTCAATAAGGGGGTAGACTATGATGAGATAGATGGGGACCTTCCTCAGGTGAATAAACCATTAATTTACACTAATCTATCAATGAATACTTTAGTGGAGTCTTCATAGGGATTTCATGATGAGAAACCGAATCTAATCCCATTATGTAAGTGAATAAACCTTCCATATAATGAATGAACCATAAGTCCCTTGAAGGATCAATCAAAACCAATTGAGGAAAGATAAACTAATCCTAAAATGATCATGGATGATCTATACCCCAGAAAAAGTAAGGATGTAATGAAAGAAATTAATCCCATTCATTATAGTACACATCTATGTTCATATTTGGAACATATTATAGAGGTTATGCCTCTTCCTACCGAATCGGTGAGGACTCATGTTTATCCTAAATGGTCAACATCATTGTCGACACATATCTCCAATATTATTAGCTTTTAAAGGAGTTTATAGAGTAGTAACCTCTTCACTCTATATAGTTACATCATATCCATATGGTAGACAATTGAAGATACTATTGTGTATAACATGATATAATGGAATCATGTCTTAAACTGTATCAAGGTACACTGCCTAGAAAAGAACCTCTCCCTCCTCTCCACCAGAAGTGGGTATAATTTTCTATAGTCATGCATACTATTAAGATATAAAAATTTAATTAAAAATATACAAGAAAACTAATGTAATGTTATTGAATTAATAGATACTTAATCTCTCTTATATGTGATGTAAGATATAATCTAGACATAATTCTATAAAATGGATCATATTTGAGATTCTGTGATAGATTGAATCTCATCTTATGCATTACCATAATTAGAATTCACGTTCTTCTACCCAATATGGCATGATACTGTGCATGCTATCATCACTGGTTGATTTCCCACCTCCAAATCAGCTTCATGGAATTAAGAAAATCTGGATTTCTGGGTGGAAATTTAATAGAATGGTGAAATGAAACTAGATTCATGATTTTACCAGGTTTGTTCGGTTAAAAAATATAAAATTTATTGAGACAAACTATAACTACAGAATTATCAAGCATAATATAAATTATAAAATAAACTGGTCTAATATATCTCAATATGGTATCCATTAAATATGAAAAGACATGTGACATTTGATAAAATATTTTCTTTCTGATTTCCAAAAATTATAACATTATTAAAATGAATTTCCATTAGAAGAAAATATATACATACATTGGTCAATAGTAGTCTATCCAACAAGAGAGGGTATGAAACCAAAATGTGTCACATTTTCCTGAAGTACTAGAGTGACTAAACCCACTCGTAACATACTACATAAGAAAGTGATAAATAATAAGTAGTTAAGTATAAAGAATCAAATTTTAATAAAAACAATAATAATCAAAAATCATAAAAAAAATCCACTCAAAGAATCTAGCATCACATCAATATCAAGATTTAGACCATTACAAATAGGTTCTATGGGAAGAATGCATTCTAATTTTAATATCTGAATGAGGATAACCCATCTAACAGGATCACTATAGTCTGATCATCATATGTTACATAATTCTATATATATGTATGTCGAGCATTTAAATTCATTGATATATCTCATAGCCAGATCAAATTCTTCCATTAGCCCTAAATACATAACGACTATATATATAATTGAGTTATCAACTGACACTATCCCTAAAATGGGACACGAGATATATACAGGGGTGTGATGCATGCTTTTCTTCTCATTAGTGTCAGCATATAAATGTGTGAAGTGGATATCATGATAGATCATTGATAGAGATCCATATTTAATATTAGTATCACCCCCTATAATTTCAAGGCCTAAAAATAAATGTACTTGATTTGTATTATCTATATAGGTGAGTCATAAAATTATTGGACGTTGAACAGGATGATCAAGTACAACTACCACATCTTTATGTGTGATAGTCATATCTAACTTATGAAAGTGTAATACATGATTCTCATTACTTTATCTCTTAGTTAAATAAGTAATTTATTGGTGATCAACTAATGTATAAATTGATAAAGTGAAACCACATAATCCATAATATATTCGGTATGGTATAATTACAACTTTATGGGGAATGTGATGATAATGTTGTTTCCTACATTACCTAATCCATCGAACTTCATATCCCATTTACACCTCATGTGAGGAATGTCTAAACTAATCAGTGAGTATTTGTTACAGCCCAAACTATCTTATTAATTTATTTTATTATTTTCTTCGGTATTTAAAATTTTTTCAGGGGTTCTGGTAAAATCCCCAAAGATATTTATGAGTTCCGTAAAAAATTGCATGTTTTTGAGTTGACATCATTTGGCACACGGGCAGAGAAATTTTGGAAACCCTACACTGCTTCTCCTAGGAATTGACACGATTTTCCCATCTTTATAAAACTGAAATATGAGGATTCTATAATTTATTGTGGTATTAAATTTTGATTTTTGATTATGTCAATAATTTTATTAACATTGTTAAAAAGAATTGAATATTTTTATAATTTTTATTTTTTTCTATTATGATTACTATTATTATTAAAATGTTTCATTTATATTATCATAATCATAAAAAAGCTTTTAATAATATTATTACTAATAATTGAATGAAATAAAGTGAAATGTAATGTGTTAGGCACATTAATATATGGTGGAGATATTGTTTTAACCGTTTTGATGATATTATTATAGTTGAGGATAATGATATTACTATATTCAATGATTTTTGTGCTATTACAATCATTGTTTTTAAATTTATTAATATCTTTTTTTTAAAAAATATTTTCCTTCAGATTATAAATATTAAAAACGAAATAGAAGTTTTCTATTTTAATGATATGCCAATTATTATATGAAGGATATTATTAACGATAATATCACTATTATTATTATTATTTATGTTGGTATTAAAATGATTATTTTTATCAATTTATATTAATATTAAAATTATTCTTATGAGAATTGTGTGCATTATAATAATTATTATTATTGATATTATTAATATTAATATTTATGTTTTATTTTATTTCATTACCGATTTTATTTTTTCCCTCTCTTTACCCTAACCATAATCCTCTCTATCGCACTTCTCCCCTACCTTCCTCTCACACTATCATGCCACCAACCCCCACCCTTGCGACCTAGTCTGAATGAGCCCCTCCCAGTCATGCCTCTGCCCATAGTCGTCGTCCACCGCGGGCCTCCATGCACCATCACGCACGCTCGGTTGCCCTCCTCCACCCACTCACCATCTGGCTGCCTCCTTCCCCCGTTCTTCCTTCCTCCGGCCATTACACCCTCGAACCTGCATTCCACCTTCCACATCATATGGCATTCTTACCGGTGCTGGCACTACACCACCCATGCCTCTTGCGCTACAGAACCCACCCACCTACGCACTCGCCTGGCCGCCACACCCTTTGGTTGATGCCACTATATTTGTGCACCCCACATTCCGGCTACCGTCTCCCTCCTCCATCAACCCACATCTCATCTTACAACACCCTTCGGGCTGATTCTTCTCCCGCCAAAGCTGCGTCCAGGGATGGGCGACACCCCCATGCCCCCACTGTCTGGAACGCACCCCTCGAGCTGTGTAAGCTAACCCGCATCAATCCCTCTCCTTCTGGTGTCTCCTTCGACTTGAATTGAACCACTATGGCCATGCACCAAATATACGACCCCCCTTACAGCCACGCGTGACCTCTGAATCCTCCTCCCGTTTCAGCCCCCAGCATCCCGCCTCCAGTCGACCGTAGAGCAGGACACTTTCACCTCCCTTTCGCATGACCTCGACCTGTGAATAGTCGCAACACCACAGTCACCTAGCCATGCCCACCCTCTAACTCTGCCTCACCTCCTGCTGTGCTCGCCCTTGCTGACACCCTTTTTCCCAGTACACCACTCTCCGTCGGGAGTTTTTTTTACGTTTTTTTTAAAAAAAAATTCAGAAAACCCTTAGGAGAGAAATATTTTAAAAAATGTGCCTCAAAGACGGCATCTAGGATGCCGCCTTTCTCCAATTTTTTTTTTGAATTTTTTTTACTTTTTTGTTTTGTTTCTATATATATATACATATATATATATTTAAAAAAACAAAAAAATTCAGCAGAATTTCTCTCCTATTAATGATCCAGAGGTATAATCATTACATCAATCTAGATTATGACAGAATCTCTCACCCATGCCTCCCTTTTATAAGAAAGCTTACCCTGGAAATCATTCAACATTTCCGATGTGGGATTCTGGTTCTTCATTTCCTGCACAGAACATTCTGCATTTCTGATGTGGGATTCTATTTCAAGTACGTAACTTTGAAAGAATATAAAATATAAACTATAAGGCCAATATAAATGAAACATAAAACATGGATTAAACATATAAAAAATAGTTGAAAACAAAAAGAATTTCCACAAAAATGTTGATGAAAAATAATCTATAACCTCTCAAAACCGCCTACTTGAAACATAAAAATGTTTCAAGTACATCACTTTAAAAGATTATAAAATATAAACTATAAGACCAATATAAATGTAACTTAAAACATGGATTAAACATAAAACAAATATTTGAAAATAAATAGAATTTCGTAAAAAATATTTATGAAATATAATTTATAAGCTTTCAAAAAGACCAACATGAAACTTAAAAATGTTTCAAGCACGTGACTTTGAAAACCTATAAAATATAAACTATAAGACCGATATAAATGAAACATAAAACATAGATTAAACATATAAAAAATAGTCGAAAATAAAAAGAATTTCGTAGAAAATCTTCATGAAAAATAATTTATAAACTTTCTAAACTGCCTACTTGAAACTTAAAAATGTTTCAAGTACGTGACTTTGAAAGATTATAAAATTATTACTAATTAACTAGTTAATTATTATATAATTAATGGTTAGATTAATAATTTAATAATTAATTATTATATAAGTAATAATTAATTAGTCATAATTAATAATTAATAATTTAATGAATAGTTATAATAAATATTTCTTTTACTAATTAACAAATTAATAATTAATAATTACTAATTAATAATTATTAATTACTAATTACTAATTATAATGAATAAATATAATATATATTTATATTACTAATTAACTAATTAATAATTACAAATTACTAATTAATTAGTTATAATTATTAATTATATTTCTAATTAACTAAATATTTATTATATATGTAATAATTATATTACTAATTAATTATTATATAATTAATGATAATATTACTAAATAACTAATTAATTATGACATATTTAATTATTAATAATTACAAATTAAAAATTATACTAATTATATTTAATAATAATATTAATAATTAACTAATTAACTATTATATAATTAATAATTATATTACTAATTAACTAATTAATTTTTATATAATAATTTTTAATAAATACTAACTAATTATTATAATGAATAATTATAATTTATAACTATATTACTAATTAACTAATTATAAATAAGGCATCAACTCTATCTTTCTCAAAAAATTAAATAATTAAGTATTATATAATTGATAATTTTATTACTAATTAACTAATTAGTTATTATATAATTAATGATTAATAAACACTAATTAAAAATTACAAATTATATACTAATTAATTAGTTATTTTGTAATATAATTATTAATTATATACTAATTAAATAGTTATTTAGTAATAAAATTATTAATTATATAATTTGTAATTAGGTAATTTGTAATTATTAATGTTTTATTATTATGTTCGTATGGTTATATAAATATATATAAATAAAACCTAATTTACCCCCTCCAGAGATTCGACTCTGACCAACAAGTAATAATAGTATTTTGATTTCAGTACACATAAAAAATATAAAAAATAATGTACAATCAATGCATATGTCGGTGGCAAGGAGATTCCGTCCCACATGGTGGTCTGCGAATAGGACGTCCGCGTCGAGTACGCAGTGGAGTCTGATGACCTGTAGAAGGCTTGTCCTCGGGCACTAAAACGTCGACTGTCCCATCCTCCATCTGTGTGTCAGTGGGTGGAGCTTTCAACTGCATCTCGTACTTCCATTCAGATCCTTCTCCCACTAGGGTGGTAGAAGGACCTGCCTCCATCGTAGAGGGGAACGAAGCGTGTGATGGAGCTATACCCCAAGACGACGAAGACTCTAGAATCCATGGTTGTGAAGGATCTAGAACCCAAGATGGAGATAACTGCGGATATCCTATCAGGAAAGACGGATCCCATGCCACTAAAGGCACATCCTGAATAGGCTGATCCTGGACTACTAGAGGCCCAACCTCTGCCTATGGAATAGGCGAGGCCTCACGTGCAACACGACGCTGTCTACGTCGTCGTGGTCATGGCTCCTCAGCACCAGCAGCAGCTGTGGGATGTTCCTCTGGGGCATGAACCTCCTATCTCCGAGCCAGACGTGCGAAGATGCTCCCGGAAAGCGCATGAAAAGATGACCTCTCCTCTAGCGCTGTAGCATGGACGGCTGCCTGGCTAATGACCCCCTCCTCCTCTTCATCACTCATGCGAACAAGCTGCTCTGTGTGATATCCCTATAAGTAGATTCAAATGGAATTAGAAAATAATTCAATAAACAAACTAATAGAAATTTATTGAATTACCATCCTCTGCATCTCTATGCCAGCTTGGGTAAGATACAGTATAGACTTCAGTCTATACCACAGTGCATAGTCAACCTGCTCTGAAAGAGAGAATCGATTTGTAGGAACACTGTGAATACGTAACTCTGCACATCTGTGCCAGCAGTCGATAAAACTAGCTTGTACATGGGACCAGTCATCATCCAGCCTCCCTGTCAGCTTCATCCCATGAAGCTGGTCTGTCTGTTTAGATGGTAATGGAATCGGCAAAGTACGAAAAAATTGGCGCATGACCCTCTCAGCCTGCTGCCACTCAATAATATAAAGGTGAATGAGGGGCACTACAGCCATAACATCCTCAATCCCAACAGTGCAGTATGCTGGCAACTAGTCCATAATACTCCCGTATAGAAGCCATGAAATCTGAAATGACAAGTGATTTTGTCAAAAACACACCCAACTAAAAACCAAAATTGATGTTACTATTAAATATGTTAGACAGTGATATATATTATATACATACTTGGTCAGGTAAGAGACAGTCCAACTGTAGCCGATATACACCCAAATTCTGTCTCGGAACCACGTCAAAATTGTGTCGCTGACACCACCTGTAAATACAATGATAATGACAAATAATGAGAAATTATAGACAATAACTCATAGTAGAATAAAAAGCCAATAGAAATGACTTATCATACCAGCGTCCACGCGGAGCGTCATGCATCACCTCTATCTCGACCGGTGGACCAGCAAGGTTAGGGGTGAATGCTAGGATGCACTCCCATGCCCACATCTGAATAAGAATGACGCATCCTCAGAGACCTGTACGGTCCCTATGGGATAGTCTGCATAATGATCTGTACATGTATGCCAAGTAGGATGATCCCCAAATGTACATCCCAGCCTGATCAAAGTCCTCTAGTAGGGGTAGATACATCATATGCACACGCATCCCCGAGTGATCAGTACACATGGTCCCACCAATGAGTCGTAAGATATATTCATGGGTGTAATAGATTATGGTCTGCTCATCATCATCATCCTGTAAATATGGAATCTGCGGCTCCAACCAAAACATATATATGGACGATCCATTTGTAGCCCTACGGTCAGACAAAATATCAACGCCTAACAAGCATTGAGCAAGGTCTGGCCAAGCTGCACGAGTGGGTCCAATAACGGGTCTGCCCTGGATAGGCAGACCGAGAAGCACTGCGACATCGTCGAGGGTGATGGTCATCTCTCCCTCAGGCAAGTGGAATGTGTGTGTCTCTGGTCTCCATCTCTCAACGAGGGCAGCAATTAGGTAATGATCTACAAATGTGAAATATGATACGGCAAGGATATAGAAGCCAGCACGGCGCAAGTAAGGTCTAATGGCATGTGGAGGCTCCATGTGATGAAAATGGTGCGCTCGACGCACCTTCACAAATTGATCTGGATGACCCTCTAACACGGCCTGTGAAATATGGGTAGGCTGCTGAGTGAGTAGAATGGTATCTTCCATCTGCATATAAACAAATAAAATGAGTCATAAGTGTAAAATGTGAATATAACCTTATGATGTTTTTAGAATTTATCTAATTGTATGTATTCAATATCTTATGCTAATTATTATGATACTATAAATTTGTTATAGAATAGTTTGCTAAAATATCATGCATGTTTAGATTGGGGTTTTGGTTGGAGGGTTTAGGGTTATATTTTTTAATATTAACATACATGAAACATGTTAATGGGTTAACTGACATACACTTTTCAATATGGGTTCAGTGTTCCGCTTTTGGAGTTTTGAAATTAATTCAATTATCTCATATTTATAGTTATTTATTGAAATCATGAATATTAATATGAAATAAGTTATGTTATATAAAATATTGAGTCTTGAATTTGTTTACACATATTTTGGGGGAGCTTTATGATTAACTACTTAAGGATTGGATTAAGATAAACCATGTCAATTAGTAATGATGTTTTTAGAATTTATCTAATTGTATGTATTAAATATCTTATGCTAATTATTATGATACTATAAATTTGTTATAGAACAGTTTTCGAAAATATCCTGCATGTTTAGATTGGGGTTTAGGTTGGAGGGTTTAGGGTTAAATTTTTTAATATTAATGTCCATTAAACATGTTAATGGGTTAACTGACATACACTTTTCAATATGGGTTATGTGTTACGCTTTCAGAGTTTTGAAATAAATTCTATTATCTCATATTTATAGTTATTTCGTGAAAGCATGAATATTAATATGAAATAAGTTATGTTATCTAAAATATTGAGTCTTGAAATTGGTTACACATATTTTGGGGGAGATTTATGATTATCTAATTAAGGATTGGATTAAGATAAACCATGTCAATTAATAATGATGTTTTTCGAATTTATCTTATTGTATGTATTCAATATCATATGATAATTATTATGATACCATAAATTTGTTATATAACATTTTTCTAAAATATCCTGCATGTTTAGATTGGGGTTTAGGTTGGAGGTTTTAGGTTTAAATTTTTTAATATTATCGTCCAGGAAACATGTTAATGGGTTAACTGACATACACTTTTCAATATGGGTTAAGTGTTCCACTTTTGGAGTTTTGAAATAAATTCTATTATCTTATATTTATAGTTATTTCTTGAAATCATGAACATTAAAATGAAATAAGTTATGTTATCTAAAATATTGAGTCTTGAATTTGGTTACACATATTTTGGGAAAGCTTTATGATTAACTACTTAAGGATTGGATTAAGATAAACCATGTCAATTAGTAAAGATGTTTTTAGAATTTATCTAATTGTATGTATTCAATATCTTATGCTAATTATTATGATACTATAAATTTTTTATAAAACAGTTTTCTAAAATATCCGGCATGTTTAGATTGGGGTTTAGGTTGGAGGGTTTAGGGTTAAAATTTTTAATATTAACGTCCAGGAAACATGTTAATGGTTTAACTGACATACACTTTTCAATATGGGTTAATTGTTCCTCTTTCAGAGTTTTGAAATACATTCTATTATCTCATATTTATAGTTATTTCTTGAATGCATGAATATTAATTTGAAATAAGTTATTTTATCTTAAATATTGAGTCTTGAATTTGGTTACACATATTTTGGGGGATCTTTATGATTAACTACTTAAGGATTGGATTAAGATAAACCTTTTCAATTAGAAATGATGTTTTTAGAATTTATCTAATTGTATGTATTCAATATCTTATGCTAATTATTATGATACTATAAATTTGTTATATAATAGTTTTCTAAAATATCATGCATGTTTAGATTGGGGTTTAGGTTGGAGGGTGTAGGGTTAAAATTTTTAATATTAGCGTCCATGAAACATGTTAATGGGTTAACTGACATACACTTTTCAATATGGTTTAAGTGTTCCACTTTCGGAGTTCTGAAATAAATTCTATTATCTCATAATTATAGTTATTTCTTGAAAGCAAGAACATTAATATGGAATAAGTTATGTTATCTAAAATATTATGTCTTGAATTTGGTTACACATATTTTTGGAAAGCTTTATGATTAACTATTTAAGGATTGGATTGAGATAAACCATGTCAATTAGTAATGATGTTTTTAGAATATATCTTATTGTATGTATTCAATATCTTATTCTTATTATTATGATACTATAAATTTGTTATAGAGCAGTTTTTAAAATATCCTCCATGTTTAGATTAGGGTTTAGGTTGGAGGGTTTAGGGTTAAAATTTTTAATATTAATGACTAGGAAACATGTTAATGGGTTAACTAACATACAATTTTTAAAATGGGTTAAGTGTTCCGCTTTCGGAGTTTTGAAATAAATTATATTATCTCATATTTATAGTTTTTTCATGAAAGCATGAATATTAATATGAAAACTTATCTCAGATGTTTGGGGTTTTGAAAACCGAGGAATAAAGAAGAGATAACACCATTTAGTTTACAATATGGGAACGTCACAATGAAGACAATACATCATTATGAATGAGATTGTGAGGTCGACCCAACAACGTTAGGGCATCGCTTCTGGTTATGACCTTCTTTATGACATATTGTGCATCACAAACTCTGTCCTTGTTCTTGAGGTCAGTCCATCTCATTACGCATCCTACTCACCTTTGGTCTCCCACGAGGACGTAACCGATTCATGTCAGGTATCACTATCGGTTGGCCTTCAGGCATTGGGAAATAACGATACTCCCCAATAGGTGTCCATGGTGCAGCATAACAGTTCACAATGATATCCATCCGGTACACTGGATCAACATATGCATCCCATGAGATGTTCACAGAGGCACATGCTGCGATGGCGTGTTTACATGGAAACCGTAAGGCCTGAAATTTTCCACATTGGCATTGCCTTGTTTCCAGTAATACCACCATTTTTTCACCGACGCGATTTGTGATGGGGTCTGAACGCTCTTGAACATAAAATCGGGATTCTTCTCTTCGAAAGATACAGACGTGATAACCAAAAGCTTCTTCAATATTTTTTTCAATCTCTCATTGAAAGTGTCTTCCATATCATAGTCCTTGATGTATTCCGTCTGATTCTAGTTTTTGTCTATCCACAAAGAACTTCACGGATAGATATAATGTCTCCTGAACTAAGGAGGTTATAGGTAGCTTGTAAAGTCCTTTGAAGATACCATTGATGCATTCCACAATGTTTGTCGTCATGTGTCTGTTCCTCTTTCCCCCGTCGTATGCCAATGTCCATTTCTCTTTTGGAATATGCATCATATAATCATAATCTTCTTGATTAGCCTAATGAATTTGTCCAAAACGTTCTTCAAATCATCGTTGGTCCGACTCATATGCTACAAAACGTAGATGATATTTCACATAAATTGATTTTATCATTATATTGAAATAATAAAACAGAACGAATAAAATACTTTCCAAGCCTCGTGATTTCCTTCTTCATCGGTTCGTTGTGTAATTTTTTATGCACATTTCTAGAAATGTGTATAATGCAGAACCAATGATGTGCATTTGGGTATCTCCATGTATCAGGATCTGCCTTGATGGCCTCATTAATTGCTCGATGGTGAGTAGATATCAAAAAAACTCACTGAATGTTGGTGAAATGGTTGCTGATACATGCCAGAAACCAAGTCCATGATTCATAGTTTTCTTTCTCTACAATGGCAATGGAAAGCGGAAGAGGTGAACTGTTTCCATCTTGGGTTGCCACAATCAACAATACACCCCTGTATTCTCCATACAGAAATGTTCCAACAATCTGAATAAATTGTTTGCAAAAACAAAATGCAGAGATACATGGAAGGAATGGCCTGAACAACGGATTAAAATGAACATGAGATGGATAAAGTTGATTATCAGGAGGAACATGTCCGTTTGTATCTAGATGGAAGACACCATGGTTATGATGCCTCAGTATGGATAGAAATTGTGGAAATACTCGATATGAGTCATCCCACTCACCATATACCTTCATAATTGCCATCTGTTTAGCCATCTATGCCTTATTATAGGAAATCTTATAACCGAATGTCTGTAGAATCCTCTCTTGAAGAAGGGATATTGGATCATCTTGATATGTCCTAATCATCTCAACAACAATATATGACACAAATTTTTCATCCAATGATGTTTGATCTTGTGTGAGTCTTGGCTGAAGGCAAGTATGAGCTGCCTCAATCCCTGAGATTCTCCAACCTCCAAATGAAATGTCTGGAATATCCCATAAGTGAAATCTACAATCATCCCCATACTTTACACACCGTATAACATATTTACAACAGAATTATTCGTGAACTACATAGTTGATGTTTCTCTCAATATGAAATCTCTTTAACATGCTTTTTAAGGAATCTTTACTAGGAAAATTCCTTCCAATATATAAGGTTTTTTCCACCACACTAAACATATATGGTACAACTCCAGGGAACTCAGTTGTAAGTGTGAGAACAGTATTATATAATTGAGGAATGTGTGTCATTGCTTCTGACCAAGATTAAAAGAGTGGTGGATGATTTATTGACCGAGGTTGATGTACAAAAATTGCATTTCACAAAACCTCCTCTCTGTCTTCTGTTGGTCCCTCCTCATCAGCACTGTTGTCACCATCTAATCCATCATTACGAAACTCCTCATCAGAAGTTGGATTGACATGTATATCTGGGAGATCATCTAGGTTGTCCTCTTCTGCTGCATCATTTAGAATAGGCTCAATGTCATGGGGTAGAATGTCTTCAACCACTCTTGTATTTCTATGCCTTTGTACAAGTGGAATTTTTTATTGTACAGTAGCAACAACAACGTATAACTCCATCATGATAACATCTAACCGTTGAGAAAATAAATTAATTTCTTGGACCCACTGCGCATCAGCAACCAATGGACATGCTATATGCCATAGTGTTGTTGGAAATTGAAAATGTCTATAGCTCATATACGTGATCTCTTGATCGGGTCCCAGTTTTAAGGAAAAACGAATTCCCTCTTGAAGGTCACTTATGGTAACACAATCAACTATACTAACCACTGTAATTGGTTGTGTACTTTAAGAAGCTTCTTGCTCAGTTTGAATAATCTCCCCATAATAGTACACACAGGAAAACATGGCTCTCTATGACAAAAATTTTTATTTCATCAAAATTATGATAGTGTAACAAATATTAACAATTATGTTTGACGATATGATGTTTAGTATAATGTAATTTTAGTGCACCTTTCTATACCATAAACTAAGCAACTGATGTTTGACTATATGATATTTATTAGAATGTAATTTTAGAGTGCCTTTTTATTTAATTTGTTTGTTCTTCTTCATTTCACTTTATATGTTCATTAGTATCGTTATCTAATCATTATATGACTCCATGTATTAATCCTATGTTATTTATTAATTATTCTAAAATTAACTAATAATAACTAATCGTTAATTATTCTATTATTCTATAATTAACTAATAATAACTTTATTTCATGAATTCTTATGTCCTTATTTGATTCTATAACATTATATTTATCATTTATCATTGATAAATATACTGATTTGATTTTTCTTCTCTTAGAAATTCTAGTAGTTTATAAAGAAAATATGAATATCTTAAGCATATTACCCAGGAGTGTCAAACCAGGATGCAGCAAGGCCCGTTATCGTGCACCAGTTCCCGTTCGATTCTAACTCAAAGCGGTGTTTTTGGGTTTTACCCCTATGTACATCTATGCCAGAACCACATCCACTTGTTTGTATCTAGACAGGAATTTAATTGCATAGATATTCACATAATCTTTAAGCTACCAAAATTTAAAAATACTTAATCTTAAGTAAATCTATACTTAATCTATACTACCTAACAATAATTATTTAAAAATATATATAACTAATTAAAAAAAACTAAAAAACCAAAAATTAAGAACTACCTAAACTACTTAACAAATGAAAGATTTAAAACAAATCAAAATTAAATTAATTAAATAAAAACATAAAATTAAATAAATAAACATACCTCTAAATGAAGCTTCGTAAAAACTCGCACAACAAAGGAATTTTTTAGAGAGAGAGAGAAATTCGGAGATATAAAGTGAGGAGGGAGAGAGGAAGGCAATGATCAAGTGAGGGGAGGGGAGGGGGGGGGGGGTGGCCGCACTTTTATATGGAGTTCAGGTGAAGGCAGCATCGTAGAAGCCGCCTTTCGCCTTACCCTAAGGAAAAAGGCGGCCTCCCCCAGCCACCTTTTCCATGTCATCAATCTGGGCCAAAGGCGGCGTGGGGGAGCAAAGGTGGCATCGCAGATGCCGCCTATGTATGCTAAAATAAAGGCGGCATCTGCGCTGCCGCCTTTGTAGCGTAATTTTTAAAAAAATATGACCTAGGCAGTTTTTCAATTTTTATTTATAAAAACGTATATAAAAAAACTCCTCTCCATCCTACCCAGCAACCCCAAACGTAGATTTTTTTTTAAAAAAAAATTAATTTTTTTTTTAAAAAAAAATGTAAATTTTTTTTTAGAAAAAGGCTAGGTTAAATTGTTTTCCCAAAATACGCCACAAAGGAGGCATCGACGATGCCACATTTTGGCCTTGGAGAAAGGCGGCATCTAAGATGCCGATTTTCCCCTAAAATAGGAAAAAAATTCTAGAAAATTATTATTTTTTATTGTATTGTATTGTATTGTTTATATATATATAAACAAAAAAATTCAAAAACAAAACAAAAATAAAATATTTAGCAGAATTTATCCGCTATTTAAAATACAGCAGCACTACCATTACAACAGTCTGGATTATGACAGAAGCTCTCACCCATGGATCTATTTTATAAGAGTGCTTACCCTGGAAATCATTCTGTATTTCTGATGTGGGATTCTGGTTCTCCATTTCCTGCACAAAACATTCTGCATTTCCAATGTGGGATTCTGTTTCAAGTATGTGACTTTGAAAGACTATAAAATATAAACTACAAGGCCAATATAAATGAAACTTAAAACATGGATTAAACATATAAAAAATAGTTGAAAACAAAAAAAAAATCATAAAAAATGATGATAAAAAATTATTTATAAGCTTTAAAAACCACTTACTTGAAACTTAAGAAGTTTCAAGTACGTGATTTAGAAAGCTTATAAAATATAAATTATAAGACCAATATAAATGAAACATAATACATGGATTAAACATAAAACAAATATTTTAAAATAAAAATAATTTCATAAAAATTATTGATGGAATATAATTTATAACCTTTCAAAATGACCAACATAAAACTTAAAAATGTTTCAATCACATGACTTTAAAATCCTTTAAAATATATACTATAAGACCAATATAAATGAAACATAAAACACGGATTAAACATATAACAATTAGTCGAAAATAAAAAAAATCGTAAAAAATGTTCATGAAAAATAATTTATAAGCTTTCAAAACCACCTACTTGAAACTTAAAATGATTAAAGTATGCAGTTTTGAATGACTAAATATAAACTATAAGACGGATATAATTTAAAGTTAAAAAATGCATTAATCAAATAATAATTTATTTAATTATTAAATTAATATTATTAATAATTATTTATATAATAATTAATTAGTTAAATAGAAGTTATTAATAATTAATTATATAATAATTAACTAATTAATTAGTAATATAATTATTGATTGTATAAAATTTAATTAGATATTTAGTAATATAATTATAAATTATATTTATCCATTATAATTAAAAAATACTAATTATTCAAAATTATTATATAATATTTATTTAGTTAATTAGTTATATAATTTTGAATTATATAATATTTAATTACTTAATTAGTAATATAATTATAAATTAAAATTATTCATTAAATTATTAATTATAATTTATAATTATAATTACTAATTATAATTCTTCATTATAATTACTAATTATAATTATTAATTATTAATAATTAAATATTAATATATTAATTAATAAGATAATTATTAATTTTAAAATTATTAATTGTATAATAATTAGTTAGTTAATTAGTGATTATTAATAAAAAAATATAATAAATAATTAGTTAATTACTAATATAATTAGTAAATTTGTAATATAATCATTAATTATTTTCTAATTAAATAGTTACATAGAAATATAATTATTAATTATTTAATAATTAATTAGTTACTTAGAAATATAATTATTAATTATATAATAATTATTTAGTTGATTAGTAATATAATTATTAACTATATAATTTGTAATTTGTTAATTAGTGTTTATTAATTATTAAATATATAATAACTAATTAGTTAATTAGTAATAAAATTATTAATTATATAATAGTTAATTAGTTAATTTTTTGAGAAATATAGAGTCGAGACCCTTTTTATAATTAGTTATTTATTAATATAATAATAAATTATAATTATTCATTATAATTAGTAGTTAGTATTTATTAAAAATTATTATATAAAAACTAATTAGTTAATAGTTAATTAGTTATTTAGTAATATTATTATTAAATATAATTATTATAATATTTAATTAGTAATTATTAATAATTAAATATGTCATAAATAATTTGTTAATTAGTAATATTATCATTAATTATATAATAATTAATTAATAATCTAATTATTACATGTATAATAAATATATAGTTAATTAGAAATATTATTAATAATTATAACTAATTAATTAGTAATTAGTAATTATTAATTATTAATAATTTAATTAGCAATATTAATTACTTTTTAATAATTATTCATTATAATTAGTAATTAGTAATTAATAATTATTAATAAGTAATTAGTAATTATTAATTATTTAATTAGTAGTATAATTGTAAATTATAATTATTAATTAGTATTTATTACAAATTATTATATAATAATTAATTATTTAATTAGTAATATAGATAATAATTATAACTGTTCATTAAATTATTTATTATTAATTATTACTCATTAATTATTACTTATATAATAATTATTTAGTTAATTATTAATATAACTATTAATTATATAATAATTAATTAGTTAATTAGTAATATAATTATAATCTTTCAAAGTCACGTACTTGAAACATTTTTAAGTTTCAAGTAGGCTGTTTTGAAAGCTTATAAATTATTTTTCATTAAATTTTTTTTGGAAATTACTTTTGTTTTCAACTATTTCTTATATGTTTAATCAATGTTTAAAATTTCATTTATATTGGTCTTCTATTTTATGTTGTATGGTCTTTCCAATTCATGTACTTGACAAATTTTAAGTTTCAAGTAGGCGGTTTTGAAAGCTTATAAATTACTTTTCATCAAAAAAAATTGGAAATTTCTTTTTTTCAACTATTTATTATATTTTTAATCAATATTTAAAGTTTCAATTTTATTCGTTTTATAGTATATATTTTATAGTCTTTCAAATTCACATACTTGAAACATTTTTAAGTTTCATGTAGGTGGTTTTGAAAGGTAATAGATTATTTTTCATCAAAATTTTTGAGAAAATTATTTTTTTTCAACTATTTATTATATGTTTAATCAATGTTTAAAATTTCATTTATATTGGCCTTATAGTTTATATTTTATTGTATTTCAAAGTCACATACTTGAAACAGAATCCCACATCGAAAATGCAGAATGTACTGCACTGGAAAGGGAGAACCTGAATCCCACATCGAAAGTGCAGAATGATTTTTAGGGAAAGACCTCTTATAAAAGGGAGTCTTGGGTAAGATTTTCTGTCAGAATCCAGACTACTATAATGGTTGTAGCACTGGATCTTTAATAACAGAGAAATTCTGCTGATTTTTTTTGTTTATATATATATATATATATAAACAAAAAAAACAAAAATAAGAATAAAAAGTTGTAAAAAATTTTTTTTAAGGGAAAAGCGGCATCGCAGATGCTGCCTTTCTCCTGCAGCGCAAAGGCGGCATTGCGGATGCCGCCTTGCCCCCGAAATGCAAAGGCGGCATCCGAGATGCTTCCTTTAAGGTGCATTTTTTAAATATTTTTTCCCTAACTGTTATCTGGATTTTTTTTAAATATGTAAAAAAAACTCCCCCCAAACGCAGTCCCCTCCCTTACTCTAGTTGACTAGCAGCATCACAATGCACCTACAACGTCCCCCTTCGCTACACCATTCACAAACTCCTTCCATGAGACCTTTTTTCAGCCATTGCTCATGCGCAAGACCTCCTTTTGGTGTCGCTCCCTCCGGTTGGGCATCATTCAACCCACCACGCACAGTCCGACCAACCCCACCAGTGAAATTTTCGTGCTTTTGGCTGATGCACCTCCTTTATAGCTATCATGATCCCTCTCAATTGGGCCGCACTCTGGATCAGCATCCTCACCAGTCATTTCCTCTCTCGCACAATACCTTTGATCGAGCGTACCCCTGCCTTGACTCATACATCTTTCACTCACTTCATTTCACCTGCATTGGGGTTTAGGAGGGTTTTTGTGCTTTCTGTTCTCATGAATTATTTTTTGGTAGTTTTTGTTTGTTTTATTCATTTTTCGGTTACTACAACAAGTTGGTATGTGATTCCATGATATTTCATGAGTCAGAATGTGTGTAATTCTTATGCAAGTGTGAGACATATCTTTTCATCTTAATTGATCTTCAATTCAAGGTAGGTTCCCCACTACACTTGCATTTAAATTTAGAATATATTAATTTTTGGATATTTCATTGATTTGTAATAAATGATGAATAATATTTTATAATTATTTTTTGAATAGTTACTTGTCGTAAATGCTGTTTTTTATTTTATACACATCACTTGGGTTATTTTATTGATGAATTGATGCACAATACTGAAAGAATTCCTGTTTTCCCTTAGAAAATAATTCACAAATTTTCAAGTGTGGTTTTGGTTTTATTGTAAATATTTTATTTTGAAGCATGATTAATGTTTTGGTTTCTCTTGAGAAATTATGATTATTTTAAATGTTTTATAATTCCTATTTGGGACTTTGATAAAATAAATTATTTTAAAAAATCTTCTTTGGGGTGACTTTACAGTGATATTTTTGGGTACGTCGATTATGTGAGTTATTGTGTGTGATTTTTGTGTATCATGACTGGTTTCTTGATTGACATTGTTGATTGAAATTTTTTTTATTATACATGATGGAAGGGGAACTTGGAATAGTATGTGAATCTTCTGAGAATGATTGTGGCAATAGTTTAGATTGTGCACTAACTAGTGGCATGTAGTACAAAATTTTCTATGCTAGGGGATTTTGAACCTCATTTAAGCTAGGTTGGTAAACACCGAGTGTTTGTGTGTTATGATGTCATTGGGTAGGGAATGCCTTCAGGATTCATCACACATATAGTAAGTTCAGGATTGTTCATGAGCTCTTAGATTCAATACATGTTTTCTTTAATTCTTATTTGTATGTGGAAGATGATTGAGGGGCCTAGTTCAGTTGTCGGTCTCTATTTACTACATTTCTATCTCCATTATTGTGTGACCTGTGTTATGTATGGTTTTCTTCTTGACAAACGTCTAAAATTTGGATTCTTAATTTTTTTACAAAAATGTTTGAAAATGCAATGCACTTTTTCCCTTCAAACATTAAACATGTTTTTAAATTAAAAAGGGAAGTGGACTGTTACTTATTTTAGAAATGAATGTGTGTGTGAAAACCCATATTTTATATAATTTATTTCAAAACTAAAATTTATAAATTATTTATTTAAAGGTAGTGTGTTGGGAATAGAATTTTGGGCATACCTACTGTGTTTTAATACTCACACCTATAGTGTTTTCCGGATTTTAGTTTCTGATACAGGTTCGACACCAGAATTCTCACCGTGGGTGAGATTTGGTTGTGGATTGGTTAGAAACTCTTAGGGTCCTGAGTAGTTTGGTTCTGGTTATGTTAGTATGTTTTCTTGGGAGTTCATTATCATTCATGTCGTTTATTTATTTTTGATTTTCTATTTTATTTATATTTCTTATTTTATTTTTATTGGGTGAAATCATTCCCCTATTTTAATCTATTAATGCCCTAGTGCTTTTGGCTAGCCTGGGAGAATCGGGAATACCCCTAGGGCCTTGCAGCGGATCATCTATGGGGACCAGTTTAGGTTTGACCCAGGTTGGTTCATGAAAAATTGTATTAGAGGAGTTTGGCTCTTGAGTAGACGATGTATCTTAGATCACCCATTGTTATCTGTGGTTGTCAATATAGAAGGTGTAGAATTGTCGAGATTTAATGTATAAAGATGATAAGGGAGTCATGGACCCTTGATCGTTCTGAACCTCAGGTTACCATGGTATGTCTGGGTTGTTGGTGTCTTTTTTCTTCCTTTGACTTGTTTTATGTTGGAAAATTAAATGGGAGTCTGACAAGCGACCTTCATGAGCTCTCATGGTTTGGAAAGCCATGTGGTGATGGGTACATTACACTATAATTCTTTCTGTGATGGTAGTGTGACTGGAATATGGACTTCAACCATATGTATGAGTCATTCATCAACACTAGTTTCCCTGGTGAATTGTTTGGGTCTTCATATATTTATGAAATTGGTTTTTAATGATTTAATTTGGAAATTGTGGAAATTTTAATTTGAAATGTAAATGACCATTCTTGGTTAAATTCATTGTTTCCTTGTTACTAGTGTTCACCCCCACAAATTAATTCCCAAGGTGCAGCTTTAGGGGGTTCACCCTTAGAAACTCCTCTAGTTGATCATCCAGAAGACTATGTTCTGGAATTCTGGATGTTGAACCCTCCCATGTTTTATGGTCATGCATATCCACTTGAGGCAGATGAGTGGTAGTAGAATATTGAGGGAAACTTCAGCTAAATTAATTAGTCTGACTCATTGATGGTGACATTGAATACCTTTATGATTGATGGTCTAACTTGTAAATGGTGTAAGTCTGTGTCTCGAAGAAAGCCTCGTGAAGATCTCACTTTGAAATTCTTCAAGTCTTCGTTCAACCAAAAAAATTCACTGAGTTGACAATGTAGAGGAAGCATATGGAGTTCTGTTGTGTTCAGTAGGGCATTGAATCAGTACTTGAATTCTATCGACATTTATCATACCTAGTTTGTAGGAAGAATGGTTTGTTACAAATGTTCCCAGGAAGTCAAGACAATTTGAGATTGGACTCTGACTTCAACTACATTCAAAATTGGAAGAGCTCAACCGAACCACCTTTTTAGATACTGTGGGGAATGTCTTTCTGGCTGAAGCTGAGTTAGCATGAGGACATGAGGTGGAAAATCCCCCCTAGCCTAGGGATGCAATGCATAGGATGGTGATAGGAAGAATGGGAAGCATCCTGATACTGGAGGCACTAATAGAGAAATCAAGAGGACTTCAGACCTCTAGTCATCTTCTTCAAAATGCAATGTTGTGATCTGTCACCAGTGTGGTAGGTATGGTCATAGGAATCAGATGTTCCCAAGGGCTCCGAGACCCTTCCACACCTTTGGACGTCTGTATAGAAACTCTATTCTTTATATCAAACTAAAACACGATTTTTTATATAAAATACAATTGTTACAACAAAAAAGATCGAACGATATAATGTCTTTGGGGCTTAGTCTCATTACATAACCACTTTAAAGATGAAATACAACATCTTTTTTGAAAATTTCTTGTACATGACCACTATATTATCTCATACATAGCATTGCATGGGATAATTAGAGGACATGCATAAGAAAAGTGTGAGTTATAATGATTAGTAAGGGAATAAACATGGAATAACACAAAGAATACAATACATGTATGATAATAGGCATATTAATGGAGCACCAGAGAAACCTGAACATAAAGGCATGATAAAGCGTGATAATCATAACATGGAAATGTGGCGACAAAACGTAACATGGAATTTGCATGAGCCATGACTCATTGCACATGGAGCCTAAGTAAACCCTCATTACACATGAATCACGAGTAAACACTCATTTCACTTGAATTAGTATGAGTAAACACCCATTAAACATGATGTATTATGATACTATACTTTACCCAATGCATTATAGCACTATCAGGGCACACCCTTTCTTAAGAATTTCATTTCATGCATAAGTGTGCCACATGGATCATATAACATTTAATCAATCAACATTATAAGTTATTACATGATTAAGTAATGTGTAATAAACACATTAATGTATCAATAAAAATGTATATCTGCATAAAGTTGAATACCCTTGATAGAGACCTGGGTATGGAATTCACTACACAATGATCATTGCTTGTGGAAATGCTGTGCAATTTCGTCATCCTAATGACATGAGATAAGGATTCATGAAAATGTTTGGTGGAAGATAAATGGGTGTCTCATCGTATTTATATGAAATTTACAGTAATTTGGCCATATAAATACATATACCAACAAACTTAATGGAATATAGATGCATAATACAAAATAATTACATGGATGTAAAAGAGGAGAGATAAATCCCCCACAAAATTTCGACATCTTAATGGGTGTACATGAGAGGAATTAATGAGAAATATAGGGGCCTACAACCATCCAAACATAAATATGGTAGTATGGGGTAGGTGAGAAATCATACCCCAACATTCATAATAGAAAAAGGTATAACATCTTAAAGAAAATTTGACAAAAATGAGAAAGGAAGAAATCCCTTATGTGGAAGTTTGCTTCCAAAGGCTTGGGAGAGGCCTGAGAGAGGCTTCTTGGGTGCTTGAGGATCCTTGGGAGGATTTTAGATAGGGGAGGGTATGGGTTGGTCGAACACCAAATGATTTTATTGAAGAGGAAGTGGGAGCATGGGTGAGATTATATAGGAAAGGAGAGGGGATTTTTTATTATTTATGTTTGGGACACCTCACTTTAAACTAATAAAAACCCCAAACCAGCCCCTGGTTTTTGCACATGGTTTTTTCAAAAAGGATGTGGAAAACAATATTTTATGAGGCCAATGGCCTAACATCTAAAAATAATAGTGTGGATATTGTGGAGGTGAGTCACACTCTCAAGGAAAACAATTTAAAAAGACACAATGTTTTATAAGCTTTGAAGGGACCACCAAGGCATTGTAAAATAAATAAAACAAACTCAAAATCAATATTTTTTAATGGTAAAACATATATTGGTAGAACATAATCATTATAGTATTTTATTAAATCACTATTGGGTCATTATGATGTCATAAAACACATTATATATTTAAACGGTATTTAATTTTTACCCAAACATTCGGTTGTCTCAAAAAATTATGATAAATTTACAATTGGATAATTTTGACATCCTGGTTCCAAAAGTAATACTCATTTTATCTAAATTGTTTTCTAAATAGGTGAATTTTTACTTTTAAAATAAAAACTGAAATTTATTGAAAATTCATGGGTTTTTACATAAACAGCTTTCAAACCTTAATAAAAATTACAATTGAATTCTTAAAATTATAAGATAATTTAAATCTAATAAAATGTAATATAATAATAGTCACATTTTATTAAGATATTATTTAATACAAAAATCCATTTATCCATCAAAATATATTTCTTAGTTGAATATTGACTATACATACTATTTTTGTTTTAAAAACTACTTAAAAAGTAACATTAATAAAATGAATGCATGTTCTTTATACAAAAAGAATGCACCTAATCATAGTGTTATGTTCTTGTTACACAACCCCTTATAACACCCACATAAGACTGAAGGGTATGTTGTGTGATGGTGACAAACTATTGGGGTGGCTTAGATAACATCTCTTGCATTGTTGTCTCTATTAACATCGTCATCTCTCATAGTCAGTTCCACTCAAGCATAACGAGTTCAAAATCATCTTGGGATTGGTCAAGAGCGAAACCCAATGAAGAAACATCCTTTCATAACTCCGACAAATGGGCTTCGTATGGGGTAAGTCTTTTGGATGAGTCCATCACTTTCTTTGTCTGAGTAAATTGGATTTAATAAAGCCCTATATTTATACTAATTAGGTAATCACTGTTCAACAACTATATTAGAAACAATGACAAATATTATCAGTATTTTAAAATCCAAAAAACATAAAACCAATGATGTTTAAATTTATATAAATAATTTACATAATGAGATATTTAATCAGATCAAGAGGAGTTTTTGTTAATGAATGTTTGGGTCATTACAATCTCCTCCCCTTAAGAAATTTCACCCACAAAATTTCATTTTTCCACACTAAAATAGATATGGGTAACTTTTCTTCATCACTTCCTCTGATTCCCACATCACTTCTTCAAACATGTGGTTTATCCACAACACCTTGATGAGGGGAATTCTCTTTTTTCTTAGAAATTTATCTCTATGATATAAGATCTTCACTGGTTTCTCGTAATAAAAATGATCATCCAATAACTGAAATACCATGGAAGAGAGTACATGTGAATGGTCTGGTATGTACGTCATTAAGAGGGATACATGAAATACAACATGTACATTGGCCAAAGTAGGTGGAAGTGCTAGTCGATAGGCCACATGCCCGACACGATCAAGAATCTTGAAGGGGCCAATGTACCAAGGAATGAACTTCCACTTTATTCCAATCCTCATGACCTTTTTCCATGGAAATATTCATATAAATACCATGTATCCAACATTAAACTCAATGTCTCATCAGTTATCTACATAACTCTTCTATGGACTCTGGGATGCCTTGATATGCTAGAGAATGGTTTCCACCTTCTCCACTATTTATCAGACCATTTTTAGTCCTAAAAGCTTATTCTCACTGACATCATCCTCACATGATAGTGTTATACACCTCTTCCCATACATGGCTTTATAAGGTTCTATTCAGATGATTGAGTGGAAACTGTTATTGTAAGGGAATTCGACTAGAGGATGATATTGACCCCATCATCCTTTAAAGTCCATCGAATATTTTCTCAACATATCCTTAAGTTTTTAGATAGTTCGCTTTGATTGGCCATTAGTTTGAGGATGATATGGTTTACTGATATTCAGCTCATTATCCAAATCATGTTGAAGACTCTTCGAAAACATAGAGGTGAATCTTGGATCTTGATCAGATACAATAGATAGTGGTACTCCATGCAGCCCTACCACTTCCCCGGTATATATCTGTGTCAGTTGATCCAATGAGAAATCCTCCCAAATTGAAATAAAGTGTGCAAACTTTGTAAGAAGATCCAAAATAATCCAGACTGTATTATTGCCTTTGGATGTCTTTAGATGTATGGTGACAATGTCCATGGTGATGTTCTCCCATTTCCATGCTAGTATGGGTAATGGTTGCGTCATCCCTTTAGACTTCTGCTTCTCTACCTTCACATTATAAAACACCAAGAACATTGATGTATACCCGGTGATATCCTTCTTTATATTATCCCAAAAATAATGATCTCGGAGATCTCGATATATCTTTGTTATTCCTAGGTGAATAGAGAAATTTGAACTATTTTCATCAGCCAAATGTTCATTCTTCAGCTCAAAATTTGATGGAAAGCCTAGTATTTTCCCAAATATCACAATTCGTTATTCATTAACATTGAATTGTGAGGATTTCCCTCTTATGGTAGCTTCCACTCTCTTATAAATTCCCACATCATCCCTTTGAGCGTTGTTTAACCTTTCCAAAAGATACAGTGGAGAAATCATTTGTGAAATAATTGATGATGTTCCCTTTTTTATGATTCCCATGTTCGTCTTCATTAAATATAAGAAGCTTGGATCCTTCTCAATTCTCATCAGTGATAGAATCATGGGGTCCTTTATACTTAGAGAATCTTCCAACTTGTTTTCTTTCCATAGGTGGTAATGGGTTGAGAAATCATTGTAACACACAAAGATTTCATATTACATTATTTCGTCAATGTAATTCAATAACTTGCACTACATGCAACACTATGTTCAAGCGCACCACCACTTACCAAACTAGCTGTTAAAAAGAAGTTATGAATAGTATTAACTAAATTTTTAATTTTATATTATCCTTAAAATTATAGAATCCATATTATGTGTTTTTAGACAAAATATAAGAAGGAAATCATTTTTTCAGATAGAAAAAGTATTTTTTATAAAATGCTATTTTACCGCATTTTAACGGTGAATCCTTTTTAAATAAAATATTTGATTCTTTTATATATTAAATTTTACAAAACAAACTTCTACATTATAATCAGGACATAAAAATTTAGTTTTGATAATGTTTTGGGTTTTTTCTAATAACTTTTATATTTGGGTGAATAGTGAAAATTACTAAATTTTAACTGTAAACAAATTTTTTAATAAAAATAATTGATATTGTTCAACTATAAATTTGAATAGTATTGACTTATAATTAGATTATGTTTTTACAATTTAATCCAATGTTGGTCATTAGATGTAATTTCACTTTGAAATTAAACGTAAACAATTGTCAATCTTTTGGAAGTTACTATTTTGTAAAATACACTTTCTGGTCTTGAAAATGGGAATTACATTTAAAATGATAATTGAATTTATATGTTTTGAATTTGGTAAAATAGAATTAATTTTTGAATTCTAAATATCAAAATTATCTTAGGGTGTTATTTTGGTATTTTTATGAAAACATTCCATTTTTGATGAATAGTGAAAAACACTGAGCTATAGTTTAAAATCAAAATTTTATTTAAATATTTATTTATTTTATTTATATTTTTAAGTCTAAAATAGATACATAATACCTATATAAGTTTAATTCAATTTATTTGAGTCATTTTATAATAAGTTTAGATATATAAAAATTTTATTGAAAATTTACCGTCTTTTACCCACCTCCTAGGAGCATTTGAAATTTTACATAAAACATAAAATTACCCTTCTATGAATTGGATTTATAAAATTTGGGAGACAATTTTGATATAATTATTTAAAATTTGGTTTAATAAGATAAAAATATTTTGTGGTGAATAGTAACCTTCTACTTTTATTTACAACAATTGAAAGAAATTAGGGTAATTAAAGGTAAAAATGTTATTTTTATTAACCAAAAACTTGTGACAATTCTATTCGATAAGTTTAATTCGACCAAAAACAACCATAGGAATAAAAAATGATCCTTTAGGTCAACTTGGATTAGATTAGGACATTTATTATTATTTAATTCAATGAAGAGTTAAAAGTGTAAAATTCAATGTTTAATAACTTAACCATTTTTAATATAGGGTTATAAATAAAATAAATTCAACTATAAATATTCATTAGAAAGATAAAAATATTTCCTACATAATGGTATTTTATTTATAATTTTTATACATTAAATAATTAAATTTATTTATGACACAATGATGATAGAGTAATTACCTAATTAATTTAATATGAAAATAATTTATATTATAAATATACAAAAAATGTAATTAAATCCTTTTTATGAATTCCAAAAACTTTATAGGTTAATATGACATTTTAAGGTTGGTTAGATGATTTTTATCGAAATAATAATGCTGTTATGAAGTTAGAAAAAACAAAATACCAAATAGTGTTAAAATTGACATACACGATTTTTTAAAACAAATATTATATTATTAATTGATATTATATTACTGAAAATCTATGTTTCGGCCAAAAGACTTATATAAAGATATATGTATCCTTAATTAACCACTTGGGGTCCTCTTGGATGTATATATTATGTTTATTAACCATATAATATAAAAATACAAAGAGACGTGTTAAATGACAAACTATTTAACTAAGAGTTAAATCATAATGATAAGGTTAATATAGTGACCCAAACATGTCTAAAATCTATTGGTTGAGTTTTCTTGACCCATACCCACCTTAGTCTCTAAATAATTCATTTTGGAGAAATTATAAACCTAAAATTAGTTTATTATAAAATAATATTTCAAGCTTTTCTTAAGTTGCCCATCACCCCTCTTATAAAAGGGAACTCCCCAATCTCTATAATTCACACATTAAATTCCGTTTGGATCTGCCTAAACCTACCCAAATAACCTCCCAACTATCCTAAAATTATCTTAGGGGCCTCCTTTAGTCATAATGACAACCTAAGGATCCCTTTTGATCAAATAAAAAGGAAGAACGCGAAGAAGTGGTAAATATTTCATCACCTCTTTCAAGTTCTTTTCTTCTTCCACTTCCACTTTCTTTGTTGTTTCCATTCTAAAATAATAAATCAAGTATCATATATATATAGTGATGTTATTATAAATATGGTAAAAAATATTCATTATTCTATCCATCCATTGAATGACATGTCAACAAAAGTGCATACATACGGTTTACCGTCTCCATGTTGTGGTGTAATTGTTATTCAATACATTATTATCTGGATGGGTATAATAATGATGTGTAATTGATTTAAATAATAAATATAACATTATAAAGATTTTTTATATATGATATAACATCCAATTATATATTATTTTAATGTCAGAAGAATGATATTATCGCTCATGCATACATAAGGATTATAGTCTCCATGAACGCGATGAGATTCATTCCCTATCGCAATCCATTCAAGACTAATTTTCATTAGATGATTAAAAATAATATTTAAAGTCATAATATCATTCTGAATATGAATAAGATACACCCTATCCATAACAATCATTACTTACGTATGAATGAAAATAAAGGAAAACTAATCAGTTAACACCCAAAACGATGATAATACTAAGATAATATTAACAAAGTAATGTTAAAAGATCATATATGGTATCATATTAATGTATATGATTCTAGTATAATTTAATAACAATTATTTCACCATTATAAATTATGGTAACCTACCCTCGAGAAAAGAAAATTACAAGGTATGGGTTAATTCTAGAATCTCTTCATTATCTGAGGTTGTTTATACGTAATTGTCTACTGGGACTTATTTATCATCCACATACATGATTATTAAAAATGTATTTCAAAACATTTTTACTATTTACTATAATATTGTTTAAATTCATTTATAACCTTATTTAAATTTTTATAAAATGGTTTTAAATGAATCTTTATGTCGTATTCCAAACAAGGTACTTTTTTACCATTTTGTCAAAATTAACGTAAGACTGTTTTTTAACATATACGGTGGGTGCATCTATTTTCTTCCATTATAACAATGTCGCAGCTTCACTTAAAAGACTTTAAGAATATTTTAAAAATATACATTTTATTTTATAATTATATTACATTTAAATTATTTCAAAATAGTAAGATATATTTCTCTCAATCATTTTTGATTTCTTCTATGTAAACATCCTATGATGGATTTTAAGATTATTTGAAGTTAAATTATTATGATACAAAACGTCATATTTTATTGAAGATTTTGTGATATGTTTGACTATGGATTTGTAAATTTTATAACATTTATGGTTTATGATTAATGTATTGAAACTTTGTATTCCAGTTTTAATACGAATGTTTTTGTTATATTTCAACCTTTTCTTAAGAAAAAGTATTAGACTAGTATGTTCCGGGTTGGGGAACAGTAAAAGTAATCCCTCAGAGTTGGGGTCCGGTTACAGCAGACCCTCCGGGTTGGAGTCTGGTTACAGAGGCTCTCTGGGTTGGAGTCTAGTTATATAGGTTCTCCGAGTTGGAGTCCTATTATAGAGGCTCTTCAGGTTGGTGTTTGGTTACATTTAGCCCATAGGTCATGGAACAAGGCTATGAAACAGAAATTAAAGTCTGGATTTATGCATTCTAACATTATAAAAGTGGATATTAATATTGCATATGATTATTTGACCAGTAGAATATTCATGTGAATAAATAAATGGAATTATTTTATTTATCAATGTCATATTATGCTGAAAATCATGTTTAAAAGGCTTTTGTTTTAGTCTTATACATTTCCTTAAATTTTTATACTTATTTATAAATTATTCCACTATATTTTTTTCCTTACTGAGCATCTATGCTCACCCCATTCTATGTTTTACTTTTCCTAGAATGCAAAGAATTATGTTATGGCTGACCTGCATGGATAGTCTATGGAATCTTAGTGTTTTCAATGGAGACAATGTTATTATAGTTTTCCATTTTATGATGTAATGTAAACCATAGGAATGTATATAGTACTTACAATGATAATAAACTAATCATTCTTTTGAGACTTGATCTTTTGAGATCATGCCAATGATACGTAACAATGCACTGACTCTCGGCTTCTGGTGTAGGGGCATTATAGTTGGTATCAGAGTATGTTCAGTACAAACCATGGAAGCTAGATTTAAAAAACTCTGATTAGAGCACATTATCCTAAGATAGAAATTGAGGATTAGTATAGAAGAACACCATAGAATTTTTATACTGTAGAGATTTTGTGAGTTTTCCAAGCAATAAATCCCTGTCTAGATACGAGCAGGTAGATGCCACTCTGGCACTTATGTTCCTAGTAGTAAAAACGGAAAACACTATTTTGAGGTAGACTCGAAAAGGAATTGGTTCATGAAAACGAGCACTACTGAACTCCTGGTTATGACAATCTTGGGGGATATTCTTAGGATAAATTCTCATTTAATTTAAAAACCATTATAAAGGGTTTATCAGTATATACCTTCCCAAAGAAAATATTTTTATGATTATGGATTATATTTATAAACTGTTCATTTTACCTTAGGTATTTAACAAGTTTGGAATTGTTCATTACAATTCATAAACTGACCTAGTGTATGCCATTGTATATAAATGACGCCCGATATAAGGAATGAGAACTCCAACAATATGTATGATCCAAAGAGAAAGAAGCATCAAATGCTTCATGGTATTATGCCAACATTTAGAAGTGAAATAGTATCCAATGTATTCTTATATATGAATAAATAATATCAATTATTAATAAGATAAGTAGAGAATATTTTGAGTCTTATGGCATTGAAGGGAAGAAAGAGTGGAAATATATGGTAGAGAGAAAGATGGATAATGGGAAGAGGGGAAAGAAGGACTTTTCCATATGTGATAAATGTGGAAATAATCACCTTGGTAAATGATAGAAGGGAATGAGAGTTTGTTATAAGTGTGGAGAAAAATGACACCATGTACGTGATTGAAAGGGTAAGAAAAAGGTTTCAAATGCAGAATGATTTATCTCCAAGACATTGGGACTCTATGTGAATCAATGTCCCAGTCATTAGAGTATACGGAAAATTCTGTTATTGATAATAATCAAGTTATGATACTACCACAGATGAAGAGGAATGACTAGTGTTTTTATGATGTTATTATAGAAATATTTCATTTGACTGTTGTATCAACAATATACTGGTTATATTAATTGTGGAGATAAATAAGGATTGTACTGTAGTACTATTTTAGTGAGGATTTGAGATTATATGGTTCTAAGAAGAGTGACTTAATAGTAATCTAAACTTTTCGGAAAAAAATGGTTTAAGGAAAGGTAATCCTTAATATTTTCTTGATAATGAGTTAGTGAATTTGGAATAATAGATGGTTGATTTGGATAAATTATATTGGATATTCATGACTTCCATGGAACTAATTAATAGTTTGTTTATTTCATCATTGTTGGAATATTCAAAATTTTGGGATATAAGGAATATATCCAGTATTATATGTAATCAAAATATTTTTATGGTAATTAAGGGTGTCACCATGTTTTAAAATAATACATGATGAAGGTTTTCACATGTTCGTTACCAGGGAAAAAGGATCTTCATTGTGTTTAAAATACTTATAAATTTTCAACTGTGAGTTTGGATAGAATTATTTTGGATAAGTCTAAAGGTTTGAATAGATTATGTTTGAAATTTGATTCTAATGTTAATGTAATTTTTTGATTTTTAAAAAAAGGACAACACATAGACCGTGTGACAACTCGTCGCGTCGAACAATGCTGCAGGAATCGAACCCACAACTGTAATTCAATTGGGTTTTATTGCCTACCACTAGAATACATGAAGTCCCTGGATTATATAATGTAGTTTCTTTTTTTAAAGGGTCTGATTGTTGAATTATAAAATCATTTTTTGGAACCCATTGAAATATTATAAATAGAATGTTTTTTATCTTCTATTATCTTTTAGAGTGAAAGATGAGTTTGTGGTAGAAATTAGTTAAAGGATGGAACTCTACTTGTCAAGTATAGTTTTTCCCTCTTATTCTATGAAGAAATTAACTCTTAAACTTTAGGTAAAGAATCATAAAAAAAATGTTTTAGGATAACACCTTAAGATTTGTTGAACCAATGATATTATAAATCATTATAAATTGATGGATTTGAGACTCTCAATTCTACAATTTTTTGTGAATGATAAACTCAATCACTCCCAATAAATATTTATGGTTTTCCTACAATTATGTATCTCTAATTTACACCAATGATCTCCTAATAGTGATCACAATTTGTTGGTGACTTTTTCATTTCCCTTTCCCTCTTATTCAAACTAAAATTTATTGAACTAATTTTTGATGTGGGTTCTCTACAAAGGTATTTTTCTATTTTTAACATTTTATTTTCCAAGAACAATTTCAAATTGTAAGGACGAAATTTTTTTAAGGATCAGTCATTATAACACCCCAAGATTTCATAGTGCGCTATTTCTTAAATGTAATCCAATAACATGCACTACACGCAACAGTGAGTTCAAGCTCACCACGACTTAACAAACTAGCCGTTTAAAAGCTTTTATGTATATTATTAACTTAATTTGGAATTTTATATTATCCTTATAATTTTAGAATCCATATTATGAGTTTATTATACCTGATATTAGACCAAATTCATTTTTTCAGATAAAAGAAGTATTTTTTAATGCAATTTTACCTCCATTTAATGGAGAACCCATTTAAAATCCAATATTTGTAACTTTTATATATTAAATTTGATAAAATAAAATTCTTATTTATAATCGGGACATAAAAATTTAGTTTTGATAAATTGTCGGTGTTTTTCTGATAACTTTCATATTTTGGTGAATAGTGAAAAATAATAAATTTTAACTGTAAACAACTTTTTTAATAAAAATATTTTATAGTGTAAAACTATATATTTGAATTGTTTTTAGTATATTTAGATTATATTTTTTCAATTTAATCCAATTTTGGTCATTAAAATTTATTTCACATAGAAATTGGACATAAAAAAGTGTCAATCTTTTGGTAGTTATTATTTCGTAAAATATGCTTTTTGGTTTTGACAACAGGAATAATTTTTAAATTAATAAATGAAATTAATATGTCTTGAATTTGGTAAAATAGAATTAATTTTTTAATTCAGGATATCAAAATTACCTTAGTGTAAAATTTTTGCATTTTTCTGAAAAGTTTCAATTTTTGATTGAATAGTGAAAAACATTGAGTTAATGTTTAAAAACGAATTTTTATTTAAATAATTATTTATATTATTTAATTATATTTTATGCAAAAATAGATACATAATACCAATATATGTTCAATTTAATTCATTGGAGTCATTTTATAATAAGTTTAGATATATAAAAAGTTTATTGAAATTTTACTGTCTTTTACCCACCTCCAAGTAGAATTCCCAAATTTACATAAAACATAATTTTACCACTTCTGTGAGTTGAATTTCAAAAATTTGAGAGACACAGTTGATATCTGTAAGTTAAATAAGTTACATTAAGATATGAATAATTTTTTTGTGAATAGTAACTTTTGACTTTTATTAACCACGGTTAAAAGTACATAAGGTAATTATTGGTAAAAATGATATTATTATTACCCTAAAACATGTCCTCATTCTATTAGATAAGTTTAATTAGACCAAAAAAAACCTTAGGAATAAAATATGATCCTCTAGGTCCACATGGATTAGATTAGGACTTTTATTATTATTTAATTCAAAGAGGAGATAAAGTATTAAATCTAAAGTTTAATAACTATAGAATATTTAATATAATGTTATACATAAGATAAATTCTACTATAAATTTTTATTAGAAAAATAAAAATATTTCCTACATAATTGTATTTTATTTATAATTTTTAGACATTATATAATTATATATATTTATGACACAATGATGATCTAGTAATTACCTAATTAATGAAATATTAAAATAATTGATATTATAAATATCCAAATAAATGTAATATGAGACATTTTATGAATTGAAGTAATTTTATAGGTTAATATGACATGTTAGGGTTGGTTAGATGATTTTTTTAACGTAATAATGCTGTTATGAATTTAGAAAAAAACAATACCAAATAGTTTCAAAATTGACATAAATGAGTTTTTAAACTATTTATTATATTATTAATTGATATTATTTTCCTAAAAATCTATGGTTCGGCTAAAATACATATATAATTATAGTTGTATCATTAATTAACCACTTGGGGTTCACTTAGATGTATATAGTACGTTTATTAACCATATAATATAAAAATACCAAGAGACGTGATAAATGCAAAACTATTTATCTACGAGATAAATCGAAAATATAATGTTAATATAGTGACCCAAACCAATCTAAAACCTATTGTTTGAGTGGTTTCTGACTGATCCCATCTATTTCCTATAAATAATTCATTTTGGATCCATTATAAACCAAAAATGTTTCTATTATAAAATAATATTTCTAGCTTTTCTTAAGGTGCTCGTCACCCCTCTTATAAAAGGGCACTCCCCATTCTCTCTAATTCACACCTTCAAAGCCAATTGGATCTGCCAAACCCTGCCCAAATATCCTATAAAATTTCCTCCCTTCATCTTAGAGGCATTCCTTTAGTCAGAACGAAATCCTAATGATCCCTTTTGATCAAATCAAAAGGAAGAATCTGAAGAAGAGGTAAATATTTCATCACCCCTTTCAAGTTCTTTTCTTCTTACACTTCCCTCTTTCTTTGTTGTTTCCATTATAAAATGATAAATCCAATATCTTATATATACTATGATTATATTATAAATATGGTACAACCATATTCACTATTCTATCCTTCCTTTGAATGAGATGTCCCCATATATGCGTACGTACGGCTTACCGTCTCAACATCATGGTGTAATTGTTATTCAATACATTATCATTTGGATTGTATAATAATGATGTGTAATTGATGTAAATAATAAATATAACATGATAATTATTCTTTATATATGATATAACATCCAATTATATATTATTTTAATATCAAAAGAATGATATCGCTCGTGTGTACGTACGGATTGTCGTCTCCATGAACGCGATGAGATGCATTCCCCATCATATTCCATTCAAGACTAATTTTAATTAGATGATTAAAAATAATGTTTAAAGACTTAATATAATTCTTAATATAAATAACATACATCATATTCATAACAAACATTACTTACATAACAAATCATATAAAGGAAAACAGATCAGTTAACACCCGGAACGACGATAACACTAAGATATTATTAACAAAGTAATGTTAAAATTTTATATATGATATCATATTAATGTATGTGATTCTAGTATAATTTTATAACAATTATTTCACCATTACACTGGATGTTAACCCACGCTTGACCAAGGAAAAGTACAAGTTAAGGGTTAATTCTACAATCTCTTCATTATCCGATGTTGTTTATAAGTAATTATCTATTGGGACCTCTTTATCATCCATATCCATGTTTCTTAAAAATGTATTTTAAAACATTTTTACTATTTACTAGACTATGTGATAAATTCATTTATACCATTATTTGACTTTTTATAAAAAATTTTGATAGGAATCGTTCCGTCGTATCCAAACAAGGTACTTTATGTCCTTATTGGAAAAAATAAGGTAAGAATGTTTTTTAACATATATTGCGGGTGCGGCTATTTTCTGCCATTATAACAACATCAAAGCATCCCTTAGTAGCAGATAAGAATATTTTTAAAATAAAAGTTTTCTATTATAATTATATGACTTTTAAAGGATTTCAAAATAGTAATAGATGTTTGTCACAAACAGTTTTCATTTCATCTATGTCAACAGCCTTTGATTGATTTTAAGCTTATTAGAAGTTGATTTATTATTATACAAAACTTCCATATTGTATTAATGTTTTTGTGATATGTTTGACTGTGGATGTGTTATTTTAATACCATTCATGGTTTATGGATAAATTATTGACATTTCATATGCTAGTTTTAATATGAATATTTAGGTTCTTTTACAACCTTTTCTTAATATAAATGTATTGGACTAGTATGATCCGGGTTGGGGATCAGTAAATGTAATCCCTCTGGGTTGAGGTTTTGTTATAGGAGAATCTCCGGGTTGGAGTCCAGTTACAGAGGCTCTCTAGGTTAGAGTACGGTTACAGAGGCTCTCCAGGTTGGAGTCTGGTTACAGAGGCTCTCTGGGATGGGGTCCAGTTACAGTTATCCCCTATGTCATGGAACGAGTCTGTGACACAGATATTACTGTCTGAAATTATTAATTTCATCATTATGATTTTGGCTATTGATATTGCATGTGATTATTCTACTAGTAGAATATCCATGTTAATAAGTAAATTGAATTATTTGATTTTATCTTTTCCATATTATACTAATGTTCAAGTTTAAAATAACTTTTCTTTAGTCTTATAAAAGGACTTAAATGTTTATGCTTATTTATAAAAGTTTCCTCCTCCCTTTATCATGGACTTGAACCGCTGGTAGTCGTCGCGTCATTGTTAAAGAACCAATCACTCCATCTGACTCTGACTCCTGCTACATGTTCCCTAGATAACACCCACTTTTATAACACACCGCCCTCGGTCCTCCCCACCAACCTCAGACGCGGTCCACTTCCTTGCATTGGCTAACCAGTAGGGGCACAGTGCACCGACGATGTGCCGCTTCGCAACACCAGCCATAGAATCCTTCCACCAGACTTCTTTTCAGCCATCCAGTACACACAAGACCTTTTTCTGGCCACTTTCCCTTGGGTGTTTCTTCTTTTGACCCACCACGATCCATCCATCCAGCCCCTCCAGTGCAACGTGCATGCTTTCGGCCAATACACCTCATGTCTAGTAGTCATACGCCCTCCCATTTAGTACACGCTCTTCATTATCACCCTCTCCAGTCATTTCCTCTCTCACATGATCCCATTCATAGAATGCACCCCAAAATAACTCATATCTACTTTACTCACTTCGTTTCTCATGTACAATGGTTTAGGTGTGTTTTTGTGCTTTTTATTTGCTTGAATTATTTTAAGTTAGTGTTTGTGTGTTTTTGTCATTTTTATGTTGGTGCAATGTATTGGTATGTGATTCCATGATATTATAGGCATTTTCTTTCATGTACTTGTGCACATGTTTGAGATGTGTCACATCGTCATAATCGAGATGCATGTTGATGTAGGATCCCAACTACACATACCTTTTAAATTTAAGATTTATTAGTTTCTGGATAATTTTTTGATATTCAATAAATGAGAAATATAATTAGATAATTATTTTTGGAATATTTACATGATGTAAATGAATAATTATATTTTACACACATCACTTGGGTAATTTTCTTAATGAATTGATGTACAATAGTGAATGAATGCATGTTTTTCCTTTAAAGATAATACAAGTATTTTCATGTGTGGTTTTGGTTTGGTGGTAAATGTTTTCTTATGATGCATGATCAAATGTTTTGGTTTCTCTTAAGAAATGATGTTTCTTTTTAATATAGCATAAAGCTAGTTTGGAACATTGATAAAAAAATAATATTGAAAAAAATTCTTTTAGGGTCACTCTGGGGTGATCTTGTTGTGTATATCGATTTTTTGAGTTATTGTGTGTGATTTTTGTGCGTCATGACTTGTTACTAGATTGACATTGTTAAATGAAATATTTTTAATTATACGTGTTGGAATGGGAACCATGAAATATAAGTTTATATTCTATGAATGATTGCTGCACTAGTTTAGATTATGCACTGGCTAGTGGCCCTTAGAATGGACTTTGATCTGCCTAGGGATTAGGCTCCTCGGTTAGGCACGGTAAGAAAATACCGAGTGTTTGGGTATCATGACATCATTGAGTGGGGAATGCCTTCTACATGAGTTATATGAATAGAATGTTCTTTATTGTTCATGATCTCTAAGGTTCGACCCTTATTTTATTTAGTGCTTATTTATATATAGAAGAGGATTGAGGGGCCTAGTTCAGTTACTGGTCACTTTTCTCTACATTCACAGTTTTCTTATTGTGGGTTGTGTGTTGTGTGTGGTTTTCAACATGAATAACATAAAAATATTGGCTTCCTAAATTTTTCATGGAAATATGTTAAATTGTAGTGAAAATTTTCCCTTCAAACATTAAACATGTTTTTAAATTAAAAAGGGAAATGGACTATTACTTGTTTTAGAAACGAACGTGTGTGTGGAAACCATTATTTTTTATAATTTAGTTCATACTTAAAATTAGTAAATTCTTTATTTAATGTTTTTTTGTTGGGAAAAGATTGTTGGGAACACCTGCTGTGTTTTTATACTCACACCTATAGTGTTTTCCTATTTTTAGATTATTGTTGCACGTTTGACTCGATAATTCATACTGTAGGAGATAATTGGATGTGGATTGGTGAGAGACTCTCAATGTCAGGAAGAGTTTTAGTCATGGTCAGGTTTGTATATGTTGTTGGTGATTCTTTATCTTTCGAGTCTTTTATTTATTTTGCATTGTTCTCTTTTATTTCTACTACTCAGTTTTTTTAGGAGAAATTATTCCCATGTTTTACTTTATTGATGAACTAGAACATGTCACCAGGTTGAGAGGATTGGGAATGCCTCTTGGGACTTTTTGCGGATGGGTTTAGGTGACTGTTTCAGGGTCAACCCAAGTTGGTTCCTGACAGTAAATAAATATCCACCATCCCCATTCATAGAAAATATAAATATTAAATAACAAAAAAAAATAAGAATTTAATTGTATGTTTAGTTGAATGTTTTTTATGGATTAATGTAGGATATAATAATTATGTTTAATCCCTTTGAAATTTTTATATTAGATAACAATGATTGTTTTTTTTTCATCCAATAGTTCATTTTAGGGTGAGAAGATTCTAAATTTTAGGCATCTCATGCATGCTTTCATTCTAACCCGACATAAGATCAAACATCATTGGATGTGGAATTTTTGTCGTCTATTATTTTCAAGATGATTGAGACCAATGGAGATGTTACCATAGCCATTATTTTAGATAAGATAAAATAAACCTTTGGTTCTGTAGTTTTTTATAGAAAGGATTGAATGGAGAAATAAAATGTATTTATCAATTTATATGATTTATTTTGTCAAATATGACTCCAATTCTAAATATATATTATGTAACTCAATATGAAATCATTTTAGTATATTTCCCTAGAAACTGGGTATAGAAAATATATTCCAAAATATATTGTATTTTCTATTAAGACAAATCAATCAACTATAATTAAAGGAAACCTAGTTTTATGGTTGACTATATTATAGTATAAATTATGAAAATATTCCATATATACCTAACAATATTGGAGGATTAGAGGATGAATTATTCAACTTTGAGGTTGATTTACAATAATTTCATTTATAACAACTTCATTCTATATATTACCAGCTTTATGCACATAATAATTTTCTAATTTATTATTACATTTTTGGACACTTCATAATCATCAAAATACCCTTCCGATATAGCTGAGTGATTAATTTTGGTTTCTTATTCTGCATGACAGGGAAGTGTAGCATATTATTGGGATTGGAATTCTTCAACATCTCTTGTATTCTTCTGTTTGTATATAATAGCATGTTTCTACAAGATTGCAGAAACCTACACATATAATGAAATCAAAAAAATTTCTCACTTTTGGTTATGTAATATTGATTGTTGTGACATGTCTTTATTATCAACTTATAGATTATCTAGATTCCATAGAATATAATGGAATTTAAATTTTCTAGGGCTAATTGACTATATCCCCTAATCTGGTATCATATTTCCTTAATTCTCCCAAAGGGTAACATAATTAGTAATTTAATGAATTTGTGTTGGTTTTATACTATATGATTCTCTTTGATCATTTTGAATAACAAGTCCCTCATAGTAAAAAATAGAAAAAAATATTTTATATGTGGAAAGTGGTACTTGATCATAACTCCAATAGTGTTAATAATATTCCTATGTGAAGAATAATTTTCTATTATTGACCAAGAAATAATTTTTTAAATTTATTTCATGGTACCTAGATATAATTTGAGTCTCAATAGTTTATAAACAGAATGGAAATAATATAATCTAGATCCCCCATGAGTATCAATATATGTGTGAAGATATTATTCTTGATCAAATACCTATTAAAAATTTCATTAATAACTAATACATCATTTTTATGTTTATTACTTATAGGTAAAAAATTTCCATAAAAACCATCCACATGTAGTATAAATATTGGGATTTCATTACCCGGATAACAATAAAAGAATTATATTATGGAAATTTTAGAATGGTTTCTTATATAAATAATGATTTAAATAATGGTTAGATGTCAGAATTTTAATATTTATAACGGTATAAAAATAAATTAAACAAATAGAAATTTAATCATTTAATGAAGTCCCCTAGGACTGTTAAACTATGTGTGTGGTTGGGGCTCTTTTTTGAACCCCAAGAGTTTATTTAGTAGATTCATAATCATTCCTTTTCGTAGTTATGACCCATAGATACTACATTTTCATAGCCTCTTTCTAATAATAATATCCATGAGGGGATTTAGTATCTCATATAAACTCTTATTATTCACTTTAATTAAATTCAATAATTATATTTCACATACTTAATGATTTCAGTAATGCTAAACACTCTAAATTAGTTAATTGGTAGATTATCATTGGTCAATCATTCATTAATGACTAGTCAATTAATAGTTATTAAGTATTTAATTAATCGGTAATGGGTAGAAAGATAATATTTAATTAATTTTTACCAAATAGTTAATTATTATTTAATTATTAGTTACCTAATAGATTATTAATGGATAATTACAATAGAATCATTAGTTCATCATTTATTCATCATTAGTTAATCATCTATTAATCAATGTTTGATTTTATGTTAATGATTAGTTAATCCATAGTTAATCATTAATTTTTCCTATGATAATCATTATTTAATACTTTTTTCGTCATTACTTACACATTAGTTAGGAATTGGTTTTTTATTAGTTAAATATTTATTTATCATTTTTAATCATTCTCTAATCTTTCACTAATCATTCAATAATAATTTTCCAATTAATAAGAATTATCCCCTTAATAGTTAATTAATAGTTAATTATGGAAATCATAATATTAAATTAATAGTTAATCATTTTTAGTCATTAGTTAATCATTATATAAACATTACATATTTTTTTATCCAATGCTAATCTTATGTCAATACCTAGATAATAAATAGTCTCTCAATGGTTAATTCAGGCCTGATGATCATGATATCAAAGGATTTAATAGTCCTGGTTGGGTTGGGCGTGGGTGGTAAGTGATTAATATTTCAAATAGAATTGTGTGTGGGATGACATCTAGGTTGAGTTGATTGTAGAGACAATCATAGTTTGGTTGGGTTATGTGATCATCGTATATAGGGAGCAGACTAGGTATGCCAATCTTGCATATATAACCATTGTTATAGTTCTTATTCTTATTGTCCATGGGTCCTTCATATCATGTTTAGGCCACTTAGACCATATTTCAATAATAAATCTGTACCTCTTGTAAAATTAGACATGTATGGGATCCCCTCTACCAGGATTGATAGTGTTATTTGATTTATTTGATGAAATAGTATTTAAGTTCAACTTATTGAAAAAATAATGAAATAATATGAAATACTAGATACTAATCATTTTATATAACTATTTTTTAATAAGTATATTAATTTATTTATTACTAAATTACTTCTGATTAACTAATCAAAAAATTAAATAACTAAATTACATCTATATAACCACCAATCCGATGAAAAGTCAATATGTTCTATAATTCCAACCAAAATGATCCTAAAATAATTAATATGTTTAATTATTTTCATCGATATTTTTTGAAAAACATTACCATTTATTATGAATAGTTTTTTTTATAAATAAATCTTAATAAAACCCTGCCAAGTTCAATATGAGATTGGAATGAATTATGGATCAATAGATAATATATGTATTATTGGAATTAAAATGTATCATCTTTAATAAGTAAAATATAGTTTTATGATGATTATAATTATTACCGTTATAATGTTTCAATAAATATATAATCTCACCCATATATCAAGATGGTATCTCATTAGTGTAATAGTTAACATGGACCACCAAACGTGCCAAAACAAATACAAGATAAATATTTGGTCAAAGAAATTTTGATTCCCCTCCAAATTGATTGTGTGGTGGCATGAGTAAAATTTTATAGAAAAAAGAGATTCCATTTTTATATTTAATTTTAAAGTGTAATTTTATTTAAAATGATGTTAAAATTATTTTTTATTATATTATTGGGGTTTAAATGTTTTTTCAAATGAACATAGTGATTTGTAATGTATGTTTTTTTAAATATGTTATCCAAGGTACTAGTATGAGTAATTCATGAATTATTGTTTTTTCCAAAAGGATTAAATTGGGTTTTTTGCCTCAGTTTTTAAATGGAAATCTGAAAGGGAATGTGCTAAATTTGATTATCCACTTGACCTTGTATGATAAATTTTCTTTATATACTCCATGGTTTTTACTGTTTATGGAATGTGTTATTTTTTTATGATGCATGTTATCATATACTGTTTGATGGTGTTCAATATTGGTATTGAATCCTATGTTGGGTGTGTGCTACTACACTAGTTTGTAGACATTAAAATATAAATCTATATAGATGTTTAATGTGTGAGGGTATGTCATGAGGAACTAGTTCCCTAGGAGATGTGATGGTGTGATTGTGAGATGGGTTTTGTAGAAATTTTTTGTTGAATGAATGTGAAAATAATATTCTTTCTACCTATTATTTATACGTTGAGACTAATGGATGTGACAAAGTTCTTATTGATTGGGTGATGAATATGGATAAAGTCTCTCCCATGAGTATGAGGGGATAGTTTGAGGTGTTATAAGCCATTACCATTATTATATAGTACTAGTCATGATTTCATGAACTTAAAAGAGTTAGAGAGTGTTGGAATGGAACACCATTTATATTTTTTAATTGGTTTACAAGATATAATTAAACCCATCCATAGATATATTTTTTAGGTTGAGAGAGTGAACGATTTGGTTATCATTTGGAAGGGGGTCTACCTAGAGTGGGACAAAAATGGTCTGTAATTGGTGTAGAATACTACTCAATATCTTCATGTATGAAATAAGGTATAGTATAACAATATATAATTTATCATTGGGTATGGCCTGGATTTGGTGTAAACCCAAACCTAGAGATTTTTTGTATGGGTTTGGAGATGTTTTAAAAGTTAAATTTTTTCTTCTTGTATGATTCAAAAGAATGTATGGTTATATGTAATAGAATATTGGAGAGACCATGATTCCATAACATATATTCTTATATATGAATTCATTTTTATTATTCTCATTTTGTTTATTTCATGGGAACTACATATACACAATTTCTTTATTGCATAAATGTCCACCTGACAATGTAATCAGTATTGATTATTTAGGAAATGGTATTTCATGTATTTAATTAGACACACCCATGACCCATGTATGTGGGATGAGTTTTCATGTATGTGGAGAGACCTTTATACCATCTTATGAGGAATAATAATATATTGTATTTGGACACCTGATTTAGGCGACATGTCATAGGGAAACGGATTTGGAGGGATGGATATATGAGTTGGGACAAAGTCCCAAGTTACATAATTTTATTTTTTATTTATAATGTATAGTTTATAATAATTCATGTTTTATCTAATATTGATGCACATTATATATTTATCTTTTACTATCACTATAATATATATCCTTCTTCATGTAGATAGGTTTATTTCTTTTTATTCTGAACCATGTGTCCCCATTAGTTACATTCTATTTATATCTATATTTTGGGGAAGTTTATTTGTATAGATAATCCATGCATATTCATTTATAGGTCCACTGATGACCCCAAGATTTATTTTAGAGGCCATTGTCTCCATATTGTGGAACCTCTCTCTTAGTAGGTAGCTTTTGGTGTTTGGAGATGTTTTAAAAGGTTCATGGATCACCCCCTCTTGGGGGGGTTACGGGGATCCTTTTTAGTGAATTAAAAATATGTTTAATAGAATGTTTGTGATGTGATACTATTACTGAAATATGGATTTAGGTTTTTGGGAATTTTTATGTAGATTAGATAATACCTCCCAATATTATATTTGGTTATAACTCATGTTTTATGGGTATTACAAATGTAGGAATTGAATTATAGGTTGAATTAGATGATGGGTCGGATTGAAATTCCTAATGTATTATAGTTGAGTCTTGGTTTAATTTATAGTCATCGACTAGTGATTGAGTGTGTTATTCAGGTGTTATGATTGTTTAAAGATTTTTGAATGATACACATACATATGAAAAATATTTATTGTAAAATTTTTTCCCATCTAAATCCATTATTAAATGAATTAAAATATAATATAATTGATCCTTTCTTGAATATGATATAGTGGGTGATTATATTAATATGTATTGGAGGGAATTTTTTAATAAAATGTGATTATTAATTTTTTTGTACCATTGTACACTGTTTTTTTGAATGGTTGGTTTTTAATATTAGCATTGTTTTTAAAGAAAACTCGTGTGGTGGCATGAGGATTGAATAAAATTATTAATATGTTGGTTTTATAGGAAATTGATCATGTACCAAAGGATTTGTAAATTTTCAAGGAACCTCTAGATTGAGAATGTTTAGGAATATTTTTTTCAGACTATATTTCAAACTAGATTCTAAAAAATGAGTTCAGTTTTTATGAAAAAGGAAAACATAGCCTACAGATTTAACTTAAATCTGTTTTTTTTATAATATCCATTTTCTTCTAAGGGGTTATTTTATAAAATGGTTGATTTGGTCTTGCATAAAACATTTTGAGAATGTTTTAATAAAGGTGATTGGTAGTTTTATAAAATTTATTTCATGGATTTAGGTGTTTTTTGGTAAGCTAGATGATTAAATTGTGTTATAGGTATGTGTACTATATTTTATTGTAAAACCCTAACTATTATTGGTGGGAGAAGATTTAGTTTGGTTTGGTCGAAGGAAAAAGAAATAGGTTCTCATATTCATTTAATTTTTTAAAATTTTCATCAATTGATGGAGATATTACTAGGTGTCGTATTGTGTATTTGGGGGTTATTCCATTTATTTTGGGATATAGTAATGTTTTTAGTCTTTTTGTGATTTCATTCACATATAATTCCTGGGTTACTAGATGTTTTTACTGATGGATTCATAGTTTGGAGTTGTTTTTTTGGGTGTTCCATAAGTTCTTCCTATAGATGGGAGAAAATTGACCTATTATCATACATAGGTAGTGGATTATTATGGTGTTAAGAATAAATACACCATGTTTTTATGATCTATATAATGGTAAAGGTCATAGATAAAATAAAACTAAATATTGAGTTTGAACGAAGATGTGATAAAACAAATGAGTGGGGTGTGGAAGTAGTGTTTTTGGTTTGTCAAATATCAAACAATGGAATTAAACTAAGTATCATGCTTAAAACTTTTTATGGTTTTTGAGGAATTTTTTCATTCAATTTTTAGTTAATGAATTATCATTGGGATATGTGGAGGCATATTGATGAGTGTGGCTAAGAATTATTTTTTTAATAGTTGGTTAGAGAAAGAGAGTTGTGTTGTGTCATGGAGATATATTTAATTTGGTAGAAGCCACTTGACCATTTTTTATATATAAGTTATCATTAAATGATTCTAGTGACATAATGATGGTCATGGGCAGATTTGTGAGAAGATTGGGGAGACGATATCTCAGCATCGGTTGGATTCTTTTCGGTGTGTAGAGTCTCACAATAGAAGTATGTTGGGAATTTGATCGATAAATATGTCATGTTTGTGGTAAATCATCAACCAAACATATCCCTGTATGATTAATAAAGGACTAACATGAATTATTATGGATGAAAATTATGTTTTTGTGGATTTATTAGTGAACCAAAAACATCAAGGGTTTTTGTGTCCAAGAAAAATTTATATTTTTTCTAGATTAGGTGATGTTCACTGAATTTGGAATTTCTCTTGGATAATAAGTGTTAGATCATATTTAAGATATGTATTTGGATTTTTTATAGGCCTAGGTGGTCTTTAAATTGCTTTAGTAAATTTTATATATATATTTAGTGGAGCCTTAGCTATGATTTTAGCTACTGGAAGAGGTCTTGTTTCAAACCCCGAGGGTTATTCCATGTTAAGAATTTTATAGGGGATTAAACATCTGTGTGTGAGGTAGTAGTTCTGTAACAATGGATATTAAATCATATTGGGACCTAATATTAGTGGATTGTGTCACAAGGGATTTTCTATAACACTATGATATATGAGTTTTGGTTGGAGTGGAATGCTCTAGAATTAGGTGTGCTGACCATCCAATAAATATTGCTTTTAGAAACTATTTATAAAAAAGTTTAAACTTTAAAACACCCTATTTAACAAATTATTAATATTTTTCTATTTAATGTTTAAAATAAATATGAATATATTCATCCAAATTTAGTTTATATATGTTTAGAATATTTTAATCTTTAAATATTACAACACTTTCATTATACATTAGATATATAATGGGTAGAAGTTACCTTCTAGAGTATACTTTTTCTAAGTTTGTTTGAAAACTAGTTTTCAAACAGAGAAAGAAAAATCTAAAATACAAAATATAACTATAAAAACAAGTGATTCAAGATTAATAAAGTCTACAATCCTCTCCACGTGATAATATTTTACTATAAAAAACATTTATTATAATAAATAAGATGAACCACAACCTTGATCAAGTATATATATGAAAAAAATACATTTACCATTGTGCAAGATATCGTATATTCTCTTCCATTGTTTTCAAAGGTGTACTAAAGATTAAGGAAATAATGGAAAGAGTATATGAGTAGTCTTATATGAAGTACAAGAGGGATAACATAATAGATATAAAAATAAATTTAAGCATAACACAAAAGTAATGGTAATCATATTGATGGGGAGGGTGGATATTTAAAGAATAAATTTGGATGCATCATTTGTAATATATTAAATTTTACTTGATTTATTGTGTTATCTTCACTTATCAGTTTCATCCTTTAGTTTTGAGGGACAGTGTGACGATCCAACATTATTCTCAATAGTCGATGTTAATAACAAATGAAAACTGGTGTTGTATGATATTGAAATCAAGAACCTTCACATATCACAACCGTTAATATTATTATTATTCTAGATATCCAATTTTAAAATAGATACTGTTTTTCTATAAAATTATTGAATAAGAATAATTATATATTCTTGTAGTCATCATGCACTTTGGGAGTATTAAAAGCATCTCACATTGCACTTATTTCAGTATAAATGGTCATTTTAATATACTAGTAAAATATAATTTCTATTAGACATTGTCTCCTGATGTTTCTTATTAACCTATTTAAAATAATAATCTCTATAAACTAATCTACTTCTTCTAGTTGGATAAATGAATCATTCGATTATTTTATTTAACAACATTCATTTATCTACATGAACCATTCGGCTACCATATTTAGACTATATGTAACTATTTATTCAATACATCATTTGAGGACATTAACTGAATCCTTTGAAATGTTATATGGTTGATCCATAGAATATATGGTCACATCATCTAAACATGTGATCACAGAAATTCCTTATAGCCACAATGAATTATTTCAATCACTCTAATAATATCATATGTTTTCTTGATTAAATCATGTAGTCATTCAGATACCACACGAGTTTTCTCTAATACCTTTTTATTTAACTAGAATATCAGCTATACCATGTAGTATACTCAATTCATTGAGAATTATGTCAAGATTTTTAATATATTGTTGAGGATTTTATGAATATTTAACCATTTTTACTAATTAGGCATGCAGTTAAACCACTTGGTTGTGAATTTACATTTAACCTTATAAAAAATCTACTGAGATCCTTATTTCTTCATGGGATTGATCACTAGTTGTATAGTCAATCTGGAAGATAACAATATTTTCATATATAACTATAAAATTTACTTTTCTTTCATAGAACATATAAATCATTAAAAATAAAATAAACAAGATCAAATGTGATTAAAATAAATAATTACATGACTAAGACACAAATATCCACATTTTGGATTATCACAAATCCTAGTATAAAAAATATTAATTTTCACTAATAAATGATTAAATGAATCATTTTCTATCACATATGTCAATTTTAATCCCCATTTTAGTTTTATTAAAATGATTTATAGAGAGTGTTTGATAATGCTAATATAGAAATTGAAAAGTGATTAGATAATGTTATATATATAAAAATAAATTAGACGTATGTAATATAAGGTTATGAAAGAATTAAAGGTGTTAAAAATATCTTTAAAAAGTTATGAATAAATAAAAGAGCATTGCCACAAAACGATGCTGTATTTTTTATATTTAGAATCTATAATCATTTGGGGGTCAACATGTGTTTTCACTTTTTCCATTGAGTGAGTATTATAATTAGGTATAGTAGGTTGAGGACAAGGATAAACTATGTAAATCATAATTCCTTTAGAAAAAGGTCTGATGTAGTGGATATAATTATGAATATAGAGATAAAAGGAGTTTCAAGAGCAGGAATTAAATTAACTAAAGCACATTTCAGGGAAAGATTTAGTAGAGCATGGTTGGAACTATTGGTTTTGTATATATAAGTATACAAAAAAATCACTGCGATTATATACAACTATGTATCCATACTCAAATATATGTATAAAATCATCCCTACTAATCAAAAAATGATCTAGTATAGGATCCATTTACCACCATTTTTCAATAATTGATCTAAATGATTGGGTTAAAGGAAAAATTTTCAAATATCAATCCAAAGACCTAAACTAGTTGATTAATTTTGACTCAGTGTAAATCAAATGATGATAATTCTTGATGGAACACTCTATTACATCTCTATAATTGAAAATTTTAACTACAAAAAATTTAACCATATATGAAAAATATTGACCATGGGATGAAATATCCATTTTAATCTTGTTCTGAAAATCCTTAATGCTATCCATAGGTGTCTAAATATCTATATGAACAATTCTTCAAATGAAATTTTCATCAATAGACATATGTGTGGGAGGAGGAGCATATGTTCTGGAAGAACATATTAGATAATTGACATATCGATGATTAATATAAATATAAAATTCTACCCTATCTTCTTAGAGGGCACCAAAATGACATTGAAACCATTCATTTCTTGAGTTATATGATCAATTTTAGAAAACTATTTTTTGGAATATGATATATAACACTTGAAAATATAATGAATATTTCCTCATTTATATTTTATTTAATATAACTACATAGACCTAAGAATATTTCTCTTAAAACATCCATTATTACATTTTTAACCTAATAATGTTAGTTGATGAAATTAGAGATGAATTATAAGTGACCATTTGTGATTAAGCCTGACTAGGTTATAAATCACTAAAAACCACCTCCAAAGGTCTCAATATCATTCATTTTTCATATGATCAGTCAAACATAGAATTTTCAATATCTTGAAAAAAACTATAAAAAAAATCTATAAGCATGACATCTCTTTGGAGAGATAATTCATAGATTGTATCACCTTAGAGTGAAATTTTTGATTCATGCCTTGGAGAAGAAGGATGGACTAGATCATTAAGAGTCATACCAAACATATTTTTAAAAAAATTAACAAATGATAGTTATAACCTATATTTTTATTCATTTATATTAGATGTAATAAATTTCACAAATATCAGTAGAGCTTTGAGAATAAAGGATATAGATTGTACACCATTATAACTATACTATCATGATTATGATCATCCCACCATCACAATCAGAAACATGTAGATCCAAATTAATGGGAGGGGTCTTATGAGATGTGTCCTATCTCAGAGTTTTATAGTTAAAAATTATTTCTCCCCTATCTAAAACATAATTTGAATATCTAAAATAGGGGGTTCATTTTCATTAATTCTAGAACCTATATGATTTTATCTAAGAAGATTAGATCAGGAGTACTCTACCCCTCATGAGATCCTACCCATTCCATCAGTCAATAATTTATTTCAACCATTAGAGGTCAACTCAAGAATTAAGCATTAACCTTTAATGATTATTCATTTAGATCCACAAACAGATCTTATTATCTATAATATAAGTAATAATCGGCATCAACAGCTTGATCTAGTTCCAACCGTTGATCTATTTATTCATTTGATTTGGCTAGTTTATTAATTAAATTTTAATTCTCATACAACTTATCATCATCCACAAAACATATCTACATCCCATGACTCCATATATATTCCATTCATTTACATGTAATTTTATTTTGAAAATAAAATTTTAAAATAATTTTATTTTTCCTCCTCATAATGAATAAGATATGTAATAAATTTTAGAGAACAAAAAATCTTTGGATATTTTAAATAATTCAACTAAGAATAATTTATTCTGAAATAATCCATATTAATGAAAAAAATACAATTTAAAATTATATATACTTATTTAGCAATCAGAAAATCAAATAAAACATATTGATTCCATACAATTCTGAATTACTTTTTCTAAGATAAATAAAATTGTGAATAAATATAAGAAAAAACCACTACTCCTTACTAAATATAAATGGATTTATCCTTCCATGAAATATATTTGGAGTTATCTATTCCAAGGAAATCATAAACTCAAAATAAGATTATTTATAGGGTTATAACATTGATAATCATTATAAACAAATAGATTTTGTAATTAATATATTACACACAAAAAATTGAATAACATATTTTCTCTTGACCATTAATAACCATATGAATATATTCACATATTTTAATAGCTTCTAAAATCGTATTCACAAAATATTATTTTTTCTCACTAAGTATAGATGTATTTATAATTATCCATGAACAATATATTCTATATATGGTGAAACACATCTATATATAACAAGGTTCATTATAAACTACTGAACATTAAATATATATCCTCATATGAAATGACTTTATGATAATACATGTGCGGTTTTAAGGTTTTTGTGGTTTCAATGGATCCAGTATATGTTATTTTAAAGTTTATGTGGATTATGTATAAATAACCTCAAGAAATTTTTTAATAAAAACTAGAAACAAATGTGTTTCAATGGTTATATGGTTTGGGTTTGGTTGATGTTGAGTTAGGTGTGACACCTCAGAATTTTAAAATATGAACATCATAATCAATATTGTGAGAAACACACAATAAAAAACGCTGAAAGAAATATAACATCTCGATACATTATGATATATTTAAAATATTATGTAAAATAAATAGATAATATAGATTTATTTGCACACAATTATGAGTTTTGATTTCATTATATAGAACATTTATTTGTTTCATACATTACATGAAACAATAAGATCTTTGGTAGCTTGTGGTACACAAAATACATTGTTTTTTCAAATAATAATATACTATTAATATTAATATATAATATGAAATTTATCTCCTATGAATTGGATTTATGGATATTAATATAAATAAATATCTTAATAAATTATATAAAACACAAATTTATTGGTTATGAATTGATTATAAATAATAAAAATCATTATTTTAAAAAATAATAGTTTTTAGAAATACAATTTTTTTTTTAAATATTGCATACTTGATCTTAGAGCACAAAATTTCAAATTAATATTTAAAATTTTAGGATATTTATCAGATAAATAAATTTCAATTTTATAATCAAGAGATAAAAATTATTTTTGGGTGATTTTTTTTATTTTTACGAGAAATTTAATTTTTTATTAATACTTAAAAATACAGAATTTTAATTGAAAACTACTCTTTCCTTTAAATAATTTGTAATTATAAATAATATTTTTAATTGTTTTAAAAGTAAAAAATGTTCAATAATACATATATTAATCCAATTTAAATCATTTTAATCACATTCATATTGAGTTTTTATAAAAAAACATTATAAACATTTTCACATTAAAAACAGACTTTCCTATTATGTGATGTGAATTTGGAAAATGAGATAAAATTTTAAAAAATAATAATTTATCATTTTTAATTAATTAAAATTATTTTTTTACCAAATTTTTTATTAAAAATAGTTGAAATTAATTATAGTTATCATAGAGGAATTGAGTTTACCAAGTGGATAAAATAATAATATAAGGTGTAAAAGTGACATTAAACTTATAAAAACAACTATTTTAAGGTCATAATATGAAAATATAACTTCTTATATCAACAAAATAACATTAATGGGGATGTTTGATATGAAATAAGTGTTGGTGAAATTAACTCATTCAAAAACATACATTTGATCCTCTCAACCCACTAATAAAAGGCTACCCCTATTCTCTCCATTTCATAACTTCCAAACACTTTGGTTTAGAAAAGAACATACAATTTCATTTATAAAATTCTATATCCCCATATTATAATTAATATTTTTGGTATTAATCCATCGTTTAAATTCATTATTGAAATCTTAGGTAGGGTACCTGAAGAAGAGGTAATGTTCATCAAAAATCAATTTTATTTTATTTCAATATCGACCTCATTAAATTCATATTATATAATAGTTATATAATAATAAGTATATAAAATATATTTATATGGTTTTATATTGTGTTTATGACCTAAAAATTCACACAGTTCCATCAAATGGGTTAAGAATTTATCACTCCAGTGAATGACTTACTACAACTTCATAAATAGACATCATTCATTTTATCATTACCACCATTCACAGTTGTTAATAATGATTTATTTTTATTTTATATAATATATTTATTATGTTACTATGTTTCTTTAATTATTATATTTAACTTACTTTAATGCATCAACTTTTTTGGGAATGCGATGACATCACTCATGTGTTCGTCGGACTACCAACAAGAAAGAAGATGTGATTTATGCACGCTTTACATGGAATATATTAAGGATGGGTTTAATAAAATTATGTTACATTTAAAAAATAAAAATGAAACTATAATGAATATATATATATTTATATTATATTATTTTTATTCATTTAATAAGAGAATAAATTTGAAAAAATGTTCATCGGTATGTACTACCTACAGTTTCAATGGGTGGTGTATTTCATTTTCTATCACCAAATTTTATGGATTAATATGAATACATATAATATATATATGTTATTTAAATCATGTTTTATATTCTGGGGATGATGAAATCAAGATATATGTATGAGGAACAAAAAAATATAAGAAGTAAAAATATGCTAAAAAACATGGTTATTAATACTAGAAATATTAAATATCATGAAATATTATTAACACAAGGGTGATAATATATTGTAAAATATTCATATATGATATAAAAAATAGTAATAAAATTCCTATATATTTTAATTACAAGTTTAAAATAACTATACATTAGGTTAATGTATCCCTAGTGTAAATGAAATGTGTGTTTTGTGATTTCATCTCAATTTCATTTCAATGAGTCATATTGTATTATTATGATCCCAATTTATTTTATAAGATGTATATAACACTCATTTTACAACTCATATCATGACTATATATTTATTCATAGTATTTTATGTTTCTATTTGAATTATTTCATACAAGGTTCTTTGATAAAAAACTAGAAAGAAGTAATGAATTTTAGAACTCAATACATTTTCAATGGATATATTAGTTCATTGTTGTCATTATTATTTTATGATTATGTGTATTATTAATATTTAATTTTTTATATCATAGTTTTTATGTTAATTTATAGTAGATACACATAATAGATTCATTTTTTATTTCTCACTTCAATGTTTTGATCATTTTTTGGGTTTATTTCATAATTTTATTCTAAACGTGACTATTTATTCCAAACTATAGATTAAAAAAAGTATATAAACTATTTTTAATAAAATATTCAATTTTATTCTCCTTTGGTTTTTCCTGATCCTTTTTAAGATATACTACCATTTTCTACACCTTATTACATTAAATTATTTAAAATTGTTTTTATATAAAATCTGATATTACTTATCCCTTCAGTTGGAAATTTTTTTATGAAGAATACATGTTTTATATAAATGTTTTCAATAAATTATTATTTATTCTTCTTAAAATAAGTTATTAAATAAAAATTTTACCCGTATTATCATTATACCATTTTTTTCAAAGGAATCATGTTGTAAATTTCTGAACGATAAACTTTTCTGACCTTTTTAGTGTGCAACAGGAATGTTCTTTATAAAAATATATTGAAATAACTACAGACAAGAATATAATTTTATTAAATAATAATTTAATTTTTTATGAGGATATTTTTAAGGAAATGGGTTTTTAATGTTATTTTCAATAAAATTCATTTTAATTTTATTTTTCAAAATGAAAATGTTGTTTTTCTCAAGAAAATTTTAATTATGTTTTAATGGTATTTATATTCATCAAAAAAGAAAAAAATTAAAACAGAGATATATTCTACTACTATCATCTTTATTATTCCTATTGGTGATTTATGATCATTTTGAATAAGGAATGAATTTAATATAACATACTTTATTTTTTTGAATTCAATACCTTTCCCTTGAAATGGGAAATTTTCTAGGATTATTAAACATTAAATTTATTCTACATATTTGTATTACTTATCATTGAAATTTTAATTTGTTAAACTTTATGTAATTTTAACATTGGGTGTACTAAATTGAATTTTATTTGTTATATCTATAAATATTGATATTTTTTTTCAGTTACTCAATACAGATACAATATAATGAGGAAAATTATTTATAAATCATTTATCTGATATATGAAGAATGTGTTGGACTGGATCGACATCCGTGGGGACCGGTTATAGATATACCCATGATAAATTTATAGTATCATGGGATGAATCACTAAAAAAATTAGTTTTGTGGGGGTTTATGTAGAATTTTTTGAACCGTCATGTGAATGATATCATGGTAAAGGTACCATATACCTAGGAAACATGAATTATAATAATTAATAATTTTGTAAATTCAGAATTCAATTATTATTTTCCAAGATATTTTCACAATGAGAAATCCAATGTTTGTATCTCATTATTATGATATTTATTAAATAGGAAATGTTTCCAATTTTTTTATCTTAAAAATTGAATCTTCCTGATCTTATCAAGATATTTGTATCATGTTTTGTCTGTTATTTAACATGCCTTATTATTTATGCACTTCTATTTATGTTTATTTATTATATTAAATTTGTTTTCAATTTATTATCTTTTTATATTTATTATTATCATTGATTAATTATTGATTCTACATAATTTAACCTTTACTCTAGATTTTATACCACCCTTATTTTTTTTCATTCCTTGGGATTCCATGATGTTTAGTATTAATGAAATTTAGGAATATACATGATGGGAATAATTATTTTCCAACAATTTTTTTAATTTTTTTATCCAAAATGTAATGTAAGTATCATGTATGTATCTAATTTAACAAGGAAAATAAAATAATCAGTCCTTTGAGATTTGATTCCTTATATCTTATTCCAATGTAATGGTAGCAAGAAATTATTATGGGTTTTTAGGGTCAATCTCACTATAGTTAGTTTGAAAAATAGGTTTTGTAGAAACACCATCAATATGATTTATGAAAAATAGATTACAAATTTTAATGTTATGATTTTATCTGAGGATAAGTATAGAAAAACATCCTTATGTTTTTGTCCAGAAAAGCTTATGTGTTTTTTCCTATGAATACATCCTAATATTGATACAATAAGTGGACGAATTTTGGTAGAAATGTTCCTAGGAGAAATATATATTAATAGGGCCTATCAGTATTTACATGAGTGTTACCCAATAAATGGTAACAAGCCATACATCACAACTATTTTGACACTCTTGAGAGATATTCTTAGCATAATCCACATGTTCAATATAAATTATTATAAAAGAATATAATAGATGATTAAAATGATTTTCCTAGGTTAAACCCTAAACCATTTAAGGATATAAATAAAAATAAAATTGTCGAGGTATTATTGTATTTTGATTCAAGAGAAAAATTGTTAAAGCATTTTATAACTATTATTTTGGTTACAAGAATCGTAATACATCTTAGTATTATATTAAATTTTAGAATCAATTATGTATCCTTTATAATAGAACATATGGATACCATCATGGGATAATGAGTTTAATATTTCTCATAATTCAAAATCCTTTGACACCAAAATTTTGTTTTTATGTGTTTTTAATGTGACAAGATTATGGATATTTTCTAGAGAAATATATTCCATGAATCATTTTTTCTAGGGAATGTTATTTGAGGAATGATTCCATTACATTATATATATATGAGTTTACACTTATTGATAACTTTTAGGGTTGATATGGTCATTAATGAAATTTCAATAACAGTCCAATAAGATTAATAATATTTTAGAGAATAAAAAATAATAATACAAATGGATTATATTGAATAACATATTAAAATATGTTTTTTAATGATTAAATTTATTTTAATGATGTACATTATATTTTTGGTAACTTTATAGGAATTATAATAACATAATTAATAAAAATGGTAACCTGCGTGTCGGGTGACAACACATCATACTAAGAAAGGTGGTGAGTCTTAAACCCATGACCAAAAAATGATAACGATTTCATTTCTATAACTTTACTATAGGATTTTCAAGTTAAATTTTCATTATTTTTGTTGAAAAATATGATTCATTAATATTAATTATAAACAAATTGTATTATTTTTAATGATTACTATTTAATATATTAACTGTATTGGCATTGGAAAAATTTTGTTTATTGAATGAAATAACATTAACTCTTTTATTACTCTTGTTATCTGTGAAAAGTAAATATTAGTGCTTCATGGAACAAATTATTTTGAATATTTATTTCTTAGACAAAGGGATGAACAAGAAATTGATCACTTCATAACCAATGGATGAAATTTCACATATAAAATAAAAATTATTTGAGTAAGTATATTTTATTCTATTCATAGATAGTAAATGAACTCTTGAATTTATGGAAATGGTATTAGAAAAATTATTTGATCCTATAATATTCATATATGATGAATTAGATGTAATTTTAAATCATAATAGATTTATGGTTTTGAGACCATTAAATTTCCATTGATTATTCACTTTCAGGTCATTGATGGACTCAATAACTATCTATAAATATTTATGCTTTTACTCCATGTCTATATATTCACATTACCCTAAATTTGTCTTACTTTTTTACTATTGTATGTGTTATTCTCCGTGACCATTGTACTTATCTATCTCTCTTATGAAGGGGAGATTTTATTAGTTGTTTTATGATGTGTTTTTTTCCACTACGGTATTTCTAAATTCCAAACCATTGATTATTGATATCATGATTAAATTACAAGGTCCCAATTTATTAATGATGGGGATAATTTAACACCCCAAAATATTAAAAAATGATCATCATATGTGATTGTGTGTATGAAATGCAATAAAAAGAATATAAATGAATATAACTTTGCAATAATTGATGTTATATTTAATATTATAAATAACATCAATCTGTTATATAAATTTCATTACATGTAATTTAATTTTTTTATTATTTGTAACATTGATTTTATATTTGAGTTAGACACACCAACATGTTTATTCAATATCTTGTTTTATATATAAGACTGAGTTTTGCTGAATAATAATATATTGTTAATATTATTATTTAATTTGGAATTTGACTTTGAGCTCTTGGAAAATATTGTATAAATATAATTAAATAAAATATTAAAATAAATATATTATAATAATTTATTGGTTATCTATTGATTATACATAATAACAATAATATTTTAAAATAAAAACAAATGTTTTCATAAAAACCGTATTTTCCTAAAAGACAATGTGGTTACATATAGGGAAAAAAAATTATAGTGCATTATTTGAAATTTAAATAAATCATTAGAAAAAATATAATTAATTTTTTTAATAATAATAAAATGATTATATTAAAGTATTTTTTGGTATATTTTTGAGATGTTTTATTTTTTGGTGAATAGTAAAAAATAAAGGATTTTAATTCCAAAAAATTTTCCCTTTTAATAGATTATAATGATATATTATATTTTTATTTTTTTAATGTAAAAAATTTTCATTTATAAATTTATTAATAAAATTTATTTCATTAGAATTACTTAAATATTTATTTTTAAAATAAAAACATTATTAACCATTAGCAATTTTCACATTAAAAACCAACTTTCTCATCCTATCTTTGGGATTAATTTTGAATTAAATTTTGAATTTCTAGGAATTTAATTTTAAAAAAGGATTCCATATTCAAAATAAGAATAATTTCTAATTTCTAATGGGGTAAAAATAATTTATGATCCAAATATTAGGGAATACAATTGAATTTAATTAAATCAATTAAAGATAAAATAAGTTTACTTAGTTGGTAAAATTAGAATATAATGTGTTATAGTTACCAAAATTACCATGTTGTCATGACACATCAAATTAATTATGTTTTAATGGTTGATTTATAGTTTAGGGAAGACCCTAAGTCATCTCTCAAGGAGAGTTGGTGGCTTAAAGTGTGTATTTTGAGTAATTATTACAAAAAGAGGGGGTGACTTTGAAAAAAGTTTTAAGAAAATAACATAACTTAAAAAGTTTAATAGTTGATATAATAAGGTGGAGGATTAAGAATTATGTGATAAGGATATCACTTCAAGTTCACTACACATCTTCGATACTTCATTGTTATTAAAATTTCACATGGTGTTGTTTAATTCGTTGGTTGAGGGTTGTTAAGATTTTGATTCCCCTAATGCATCTCTAAACGTTGCACAAAGTACCAAACCATGACACAAAAATTGTGTTGTCAATGATTGGACATCAAGAAATGATTAAAGGCTACCAATGAGTAATAATATCACTTGTATGACTGAGATAAAGAGGATTCTTGTGTTTCCCAATAGAAACAACTCAAGTTTTCCATATGAAATTTCAACCCAATTAGTGTTGGAATAAAAAGAGGCTCACTTAATTAATCCCAAGAAATGAAATTAGAGGAGAAACATGTTTAGATAATAAATAAGTGAAATAATCCACACAAAAATAACACAAAACTAGTAGAGTATCAACTGTCGTAACTCCCTCCCAAGTATGTGTTGCTCCCTCAAAATGATCGTCCACCATTTAGCTCGCCATCGAGAGGAAAAAGAGGATCGGGTGGAAATCCCTTTTCAACATTAATTATCCAATAAGGATAGGGGCCTCCAGAAAATAAATTATAAGGAGATAACTCCTTTGGGTCTCCAAGATACCAGAGCTTTGCCTCGTGGATGAACATGCAAATGGGGAGCCCAAGGTGCCATTTTATAGGAAAATAGGAAGGTGGTTTTGAGCACATCAAATTATTAAAACCACTTGTCATAGGTGTTTCGACATTCAGACAGCCTTATATCGATTTTAAGAAAGTAACAAAGTTTTATCCCCACCTCTTGTCTGTATCCACAAAATGTTAAGAACAATTTGGACACCTATAGCTCGAGATATGGATATATCACAACAAAACACTTTTGACTCCATACAGATTTGGTGTGCGGGATAGATCATGTCTAAAAGGATATCAGATGGCCGAATTAGTCTTGGGATACTTCATATGAAATGTAGAAAAATTCATTTTGGAATATTCCAAAAAAATTCCAGCCCAATTGGATGCACGTTCCAGTAGCAGTGTGTCGATTAATCCACTAGTGTCCCTGGATCCTACACAGTTTGGACCATTTTTCTTGGACATCATCATGGGAACTCCAAATCACCATCACCTTTAATGAAATTTTGAAGACAAGTAACATTGGACATTTTAAATGATATAAAAACAAAATATATGATTCAAACATGTAATTCAAATTGTTATTATTTTTGTAATTTACAATACAAATTCAATTTAATATAATGGTGTAAGGGAGAAAATGGCACCGTGAATCATGGTAAAATCACACCCCACACCTAAACATTTTCACTCATCGGTAAAGTCACATATCCAGATGAAATGACGTATATATATATATTCCCAACACCATGAGGATTTATCATTTTAGGAAATTGTAATTCACAAAAGTAATGTGATCAATGCATGAACCACACAAATGAGTTATTCCTAGTAAAAATGGAAAATGATATCTCAAAAATCATATCACAATAAATTTAAATGAGATTCATGACACCAACAAGAGAAAGGAATTAAAAATTAAACCATTACACTAACTCTCCATGTGAGTGTGTGAAAACCATTCCATGCTATTCTTTCCACTTTCTATCAAATAAATATTGGTTATTTTACCATTATTCAACTCTAAATGATTTTACACCAAACCAGTCCTACATCCTCTGTAATCATATTTCATAATCCACTCAATTAAGCATTCCCAAAATTCAAACCATAAGATCCTAACCTAGATATCCCCATATGTTACCCAATTCATCACTCCTCTCATTTATTATATTTTTTTGAAGTTTCATTTCTAACAAATCTCACACTCATCTCACAACCCATGTTTGATCTGCTCAAAACACAAATTACAATACTTATAACAAGATCAAAGGTTGAGGAGGAGTGGTTTTCGACCTGACCAAGAGAAAATGTTTTTTTGAGTGCATACAATAGTCAGACATTAGGTACACATGCATAGGTTAATCAGGTAAAGTAATAGAATTAATCTGATAAGGAATGAACGTATGAAAATATAATTTAAAGCTGAAATATATTAAACTAACATATATTCAATTTATATTAAGTAAGAAATATTCATAATTCATGGTTTGGCGCAAAAATATATGGATATATTAGTGACACTATTTTCCCAAAACAACTCATACAAGAGGCATCAATCATCTCAAATGTTTCACAGTAATATAACCATTTATATCATTAACAGAAAACCAATTCACTAAAAATTACTTCCCAATGTTAAATTCATACAAATATTCTTTTTACCATTCTTTATGGTATTTTTACTCCCCCCCTAATGGGGGAAAAATTGAAAATACCATAAATATGAAAAAAATAGAAGAAAGAAGGAAGAGAAAGAGAAGAAATGGAAATTCTTATCTAACCCTGGAATGTACCCATCCCCCCACACCTAGAATGTGCAGTGTCATCACTATAATAATTGAGAGGGTGATATGGAAAGATAAAACCTAGTGTGCTTCACTAGTATGTTGCTTCATCAACATGGAGTTCCACCATTGGGAACTCCAAAAGGGCTTCATGAAAGATCATTAGCCGCAACCCATTGAAAGTGATGGTTTTATTGGTTTCTTCATTTTGAACCTGAAAAACACCCAATGGAGATATATTAATAATATTGTATAGGCCAAACAAGTGGGAACAAATCTTATCTTGATGAAACTTCAGACTTCCATTATAAAGGAGGACCTTCTGCCCAATGTGGAACTGACGATGAGGTATAAGACGATCTTCGGCAGCCTTGGTTCACTCATTATAAATTCTAGAGTTTTCATATGCATCTATTCTCATTTCCTCCAACTCCTAAATCTGAAACTTCCTTTGAGAACCTGTACCATAATTATTATAATTTCATTTTTTGACAGCTCAGTGGGCTCGATGCTCAATCTTAATAGGGATGTGACAACTCTTTTCAAACACAAGATGATAGGGTGACATTCCAATGGGTGTTTTGAAATCAGTACAATGGGCCCATAATGAATCATCAAGTCAAAGACTCCAATATTTTCTATTGTGTTGAACAGTTTTTTCCCGAATCTGTTTTAGCTCTCTATTTGACACCTCGACTTGACCATTGGTTTTTGGCTGATATGCATTAGACACTCTATGAACAACACCATACCGATGAAAAACTTATTCAATTGTTTGGTTGCAGAAATGATAACACTAATCACTGATGATTAACCTGGGTAAGTGAAACATATAGAAGATTTGGGTTCTCAGAAATTCTACAACTACCTTAGAATCGTCAGTCCTTGTAGCTCGTGCCTCCACCATTTTAACACGTAATCATCTGCCAAAAGAATGTACATGATGCCAAAGGAATTAGGAAATCGACCCATAAAGTCAATACCCCAAACAAAAAAAATGTTATGAAAGAGAAATGGTAGTTGTGGCATTTCATTTATTTTAGATACATTCCCCATTCATTGACCATGGGGACAAGATATGCAAAAATCATTGGCATCCTGAAAACTTGTTGGCCAAAAAAGGCCAGAATCATGGAACTTGCGGGCAGTTCATTGGGGACCAAAGTGGCCCCCACAACAAGAGATTGACAGTTTCTAAGGACAGTCTGAAACTCGCTATCCAGAATACAACGACTATGTAAATGATCACTACATGTACGCCAGAGGTAGGGGTCATCCCAAATGTAGCATCAAGACACATGTTTTAGATGACTGGCTTGGTTTTTAATGGAATCAGTAGGAATACACAATGATACCAAATAACTTACAATTTCAGCATACCAAGGAATAACATCTTGCACTCAGTAAAATTGTTCATCAGGAAACATATCATTTATAGGAATATAGGGGGATGAGTCAACGTCCAAGGATTGTGGAATCCTACTGATATGATTAGCCACCACATTCTATGCTCCTTTTTTATCTGTAATTTCTAGATTAAATTATTCAAGGAGAAGAATCCACCAAATGAGTTGAGGCTTGGTTTCTAGTTTCTTAAGGAGATACCGGAGGGCTGCATGGTCTTATGACACAATGACTTTGGACACAAAAATGTATGGCCTGAATTTTTCCATGGAAAATAAAATGGCAAGGAATTCCTTTTTAGTTGGGGTGTAGTTTTCTTGGGCATGGTCCAAACTATGTGAGGATTAGGCTATGACATGTGGGGCTCGGTCGACCCTTTGTGACAAAACAGCCCCAACTGTATAGTTAGAGGCATCACACATGATCTCAAATAGTAAATCCCACCGAGGTGGTTGGATTACCGGGGGTGACGTTAGAATCCATTTTAACATATTAAAATCTTCCTCACATTCTTTATCAATAACAAATTCTTTTTCTTTTTGGAGTAATCAAGAGAGGGAGAGTTCAATTTTACTAATGTCACAAATGAAACGATGGTACAATCCAACATGACCTAGGATAGATCGCACATCACATATATTTTTTGTGAATAGAAGGGGATAAATGACATCATATTTTGATTTTTCTACTTGGATACTATCGCCAGAAATGACATGCCCCAAAACTATACCTTGTCTCACCATGAAATTGCATTTTTCATAATTTAATACTAGATTATTTTAAATATAGAGACGTCGGAATGAACCATGACTAGTTAATCATTCATTAAAAGAATATCCAAAAATAATGAGATCATCCATGAATACATCCACTCAATTCTCTAGGTAATCCCAAAAAATACTAACCATGCATCGTTGGAAAGTACCAGAAGCATTACACAGACCAAATGGCATCATTTTATAGGGAAATGTACCAAAGTGGCAAGTGAAGGTTGTATTTTCCTGATCATTAGGGGAAATATAGATATGAAAGTATCCAGAATACCCATCAAGGAAACAGTAGTGGCACTTACCCACTAGCCTCTATAGCATTTGGTTAATTAATGGAAAAGGGAAATGGTCCTTTATTGTGTGTTTGTTTAGTCGGCGATAGTCTATACAGACATGCCAACTATTCTGCACATGAGTTATAACCAATTCATTATTCTAATTTTTAATTACTATAAGGCCAGTCTTTTTAGGAACTGCTTCAACGGGGCTAACCCATTGTCTCTCAAATATTGGGTAAATGATTCCACAATTCAATAATTATGTTACATCATTTTTTCATATCTTCTATGAGGTTTGGGTTCAGTCGATGTTGTGGCTTCCTCACTGGTTTAGACTCATCATTTAATAAATTATGATGAGTCCAAATTGATGGGATAATACAAGGAATGATAGCAAGTTCCCACCCCAAAGCTTGTTTATACTCTCTCAAAAGTTCATGTAATCACAATTCATGCTCTGGAGGGAGTGAAATTGAAATGATGATGGGAAACTTGTTTCTATTATCAAGTTATGAATATTTTAAATCTCGCGTCAATTGTTTAAGTTCCAATTCAGGTGGATTTAGGATTAATGGGAGTGTTTGTGAAAGTGAGAGGTCACTAATCTCATATAATTGCTCAATGGTATCAACCTTGGATGAGGAATGAGCTTTTGTAGACTTATCAATATCTTCGATGGTCAGTGGATCATCGGTGTTCAAGAAATCATCAATAAATGAACATGCATGACACTTTTCTAGACCACTACAACAATCAATGCATGAATAATTTCCTAGAATTTCTATAAATGAAAAAAACTCAGAAAAGGTATAGGGGGGAAAAGTTGTTTTTTCATAGGTAGGGAGAACATCAATTGAATTAACAGAGATAGAGGAATTTTCTTCTGAGGGGTGCATCATGGAATCAAGGATGTTGAAATGGACTGTGTTACCACTAAATTCCTTATATAATGTAACATTATGGACATTAAATATGGTTTTGGTGGTTTTCATCAAAGTTATCCCCAATATAATCAGGGAATGTCCATTCTTTATATCATCCTCCATTTTAAGCATATAAAAGTTATCAGAAAAAATTAAATTTTGGACCCTCATAAGAACATCCTCTAACACACCATAGGGGTGTGCAGTACTCTGGTTAGCTAGTTGAACAATAATTCCAGTGGGCATCTATTCCCCGACATGAAATGTAGAGTAAAAAGAGTGATCCATCACAATTATAAGGGCACCTAAATCAATCATATCATTAAAAAAGTATACTCCCCTCTCGTGCATGGAATTGAGAATGTTCCTGGATCATCACACTAGGTGGGGAGTGATGGATCTATCAATGCTGAAACATTCCTTCCCAAGCTCAATTTCTCATCACCTCGATGTCACATTCGATGTGTTCACATACCTTTTTGAAATGTATCATACCATGGAATTCAATTCACAGTATCAATCAATGGGATGTTAACGTGCATGTTCTTGAAAATTTTCAATATTTCTAATTCAAGTTCAGTTTCCTTTTGTTTTCTTGGTTGGGTGGCCCTTTGAGGAAATGGAAGTAAAATGGTTGGGCTAGGTGACTCATCAATATTCACACTCTTTCCTTTGGAAGAGATTATCTCAGGATAAGGTTATTCAACATTTGGAACATTCTTAATGGTTGGGATGGAGGTTTCCTCAGGAGGAGATGAATATAATGAAGGATTCATTTTAATTTGTAGTTGTTTTCCACTCTTAAGTGTGATGGAAATAACATTTCCTTTATCCCTAGGGTTAACTACTAGTTGAGAGGGGATTTTATATGACCCATGACTTTGAATTTCACCCACTGAGTTACCAAGTTGGCTTAATTGGGTTTTGAGGTCTTGTATGGATACCAGAGTGGTTTGTTGGAATTAGATATTGTTGGCAGCCATTTGTTTCGTCATATCTTCTAGTCTATGCTCAGGTTTTTGAGGGGTTTTTTTGGAAAGGCCTTTGGGGTGGTTGAGGGTTTCTAAGTGCAGGTGGTTGATGACTACTCTACCCTGGTTGGTTCTATTGTTTTTGAGGTTGGTTTTAATACCCCCTTTCCTTTAGGAATGGTTCTCCTTCCACCCAGATTTGGATGGATTGTATGGTTCTTTACTAAAGGGCTAGTTAAAGGGGCATCCTAGGAAGATTGCATCCCAACTCTCAGAATTTTCTCTCAATTGGGGGAATTGTTTTGAGTAGTGGGTGTCAGAAGAACATATACCACAATGGATTGGAGGAGCATTTTGGGATTTCCCTTGGGAAAGAGAAATTTTTTGAAGAAGGGAACTTACCTCTTTGAACATTGTGTCCACCTTCTTCTAGAATTCAGTACTTTTCACCTCATTGACACCTAGAATGGGTATGTTATACCATGTAACGAAATGTTGAGTGTTTTTTTCAATGTTCTAAACTATGGTCCTTGTAGCAATTGGGGACTTATCTACTAGTGCACCAACTACAGCAGCATCGATCATATTTTGATAAATAGGGATTAAACCTTCATAAAAATATTGAATTAAATGTGGGTCACTTAATTGGAGGTGTGAGAAACTTGAATATAACCTTTTAAAATCTTTCCCAATATTCTTGAACTGTTTCCCCTTGAGATTTCCTTATCCCACAAATTTCATTCCATATTGTTGCAGTTTGAGAGGCTGGGAAATATTTTTCAAGGAAAAGGCATTTCATGTCCTCCCAACCTCTTATTGGTGAATTAACATAGTACAGCCAATCTTTCACAGTGCCTTCTAAAGAAAATGGAAATTCTTTAAGATTTACTTGTTCCTCATCCACATTATCACGTTTTAACATTGAAAAAACAATATGAAATTCGATTAAGTTCGTGTGTGGATCTTCTCTAGGAAGTCTATGGAATCTTGGTAATAGATGAATTAAACAAGATTTTAGCTCAAAATTGGGTGCCTAGCCTTATAATTCAATGTATGTTGGCTGAATATCAACATCAGGTGAGGTTAGTTCGTTTAGTGTTGATTGTTTTCAGCCATTTTACTTACGTTCATTTCAGTTTTAATGTGGGTTCTCAAAGAATAAGAAGAATGATCAAGATGAGGGTTGATGTTCTGTTCATCCTCCTTCAAAGGTTCCTCTTTTGTATCTCAGGGTCTCTGATGTAGAATCCTCTCTAGTTCGGGTATGAAAGTTTGTAAGTACCCTAGAGTAGAACACATCATGCACCCAACCTAAACAAAAAATGGATCAGAATACAAAAAGATAGGTAGAGGTATAAGATAAAACAAATAAATATTCGCAAATATTACAAAAACTTATAAAAAACACGCACTAAAACAAAAACACTCCCCAGAAATGGTGAAATAATTTGACCATTTTGTCACGACACATCAAATTGTTTATGTTTTTAAGGTAAATTTATAGTTTAGGGAAGACCCTAGGTCCTCTCTTAATAAAAATTGGTGGCTTATAGTGTGTATTTTTAATAAAGATTACTAATAGAGGGGTGGTTTTGAAAATAGTTTTAAGAAAATTACATAATATAATGAGATTAATAGTTGATAGAATAAGGTAGAGGATTAATAATTACGAGATAAAGATATCACTTCATGTTCACTACACATCTTAAATAGTTCATTGTTATGAAAATTTCACATGGTTTTGTTTACTTTTTTGGCTGAGGGTTATCAAAATTTTGATTCCCCTCTTGCCTCTCTAAACGTTCACAAAGTACAATCCCTTGACACAACAATCGTGTTGTCAATGTCTGGACATCAAGAACAGATTAAAGTTTACCAAAGAATACTAATATTTTTTGTATGTGTGAGAGAAAGAGGATCCTTGTGCTGCCCAATTAGAACAACTCAAGTTTCCCAATTGAAATTTCAACCCAATCAGTGTTGAAATAAAAAGAGGTTCACTTAATTAAAACAAAGAAATGAACTCATAAGATAAACATGTTTAGATAATACATAAGTTAAATAATACACAAAAAATTACACAAAACTAGTGGAGTATCAAGTGCCAGAACTCCCTCCCATGTATGTATAGCTCCCTCAAAACGATAGTCCTTCGTTTAGCTTACCATCGAGAGGAGGAGGAGGCTTGGGTGGAACTCCCTCTTCATCCTTAATTCCCTATGAGGATAGGGGACTCCAGAAATTCAATTATGAGGAGAGAACTTCTTTGGGTCTACAGGATAAAAGAGCTTTTCCTCCTAGAAGAAGATGGAAATGAGGAGCCCAAGGTGCCATTTTATATAAAAATGGGAAGGTGTTTTTGGGCACATTGAATTAATAAATATACTTTTCACAGGTGTTTCAACCTTCAAAAATCCTTATCATGATTTGGAGGAAATAACAAAATTTTATCCCCACCTCTTGGTTGTCTCCACCGAATGTTTGGCATAATTAAGACACCTATTGCCCGAGATATGGGCAGATCACAACACACTGCTTTTGACTCCATGCAGATTTGGTGTGCCGGACAGATCTAGTCGGAACGACCATTATATAGAAGAATGTGTCTTGGGGTTATTCATATGAAATGTAGCCCAATTTCGCTTTGACAAGCCCACAAAATGGAAGCCCATTTAGATGCATGGTATAATAGCAATGTGCAGATTAATCCACTAGTGTGCTTGGATCCTGCGTAGTTTGGACCATTTTTCATGGACATCATCATGGACCAACCAAATCACGTTCACCTTCAATGAAATTTTCATGTAAAATAACATTGGACATTTTAATAGCGATAAACAAAAAATAAATGATTCAAACATGCAATTAAATTTGTTATTATTTTTGTAATTTAGAATACAAATTCTATTTAATATCATCCATATACTGATATGTTTTTATTTTAATGGTATTCCTTACAACTTAACTCATTTTCATCAAATGGGTTATAAAATCATCACTCAAGTTAATGGGGGACAACTACCTCATGAACCATTGTCATTTGTTTTCAATTACTCCCATTCATGGTTGGTAGTAATTATGGATTTATTGTTTATAAGTAGTATATATATATACATTACTTAGGTTGTTATTATATTTCTTTATTTTTTTTATTACACATACCTTAATCTTTTATAATTTATGGGAATAAGATAACATCGTTCATGTATACGGCTGACCACCACCTAGAAATGCGATGAGACTTAGAGGGAATGTATTAAATATGGGTCTAATAAATATATTTGATAAATATTACAATAAATTATATATTAATTATAATATATATATATATATATATATAATTTACTTTTCCTTATTTCGAAATGACAAGAGAATAGAAATAATGTTTATGAGCACGTACAACCTACAGTAACCATTAAACTGTGTATTTAATTTCCTATCACCAAATTTTAAAAAATACTATAAATAAATACATTTTTAATATATAAGATATATATAAATGTTTTATTATATTATTTGGATGATTAAATAATTTTCTATGTAGGAGGAACAAACAAAATAACAAGTAAAAACATACTACAAAAACATGCTAATTAAAAATTTAAACAATGAAAATAATGATAGATTATTAATAAATGGGTCTATTTTAAATAATGATAAGAATTTTTATAAGTTAATAACATGTTTATAAAAACGATAAATTGGTTTAATGGACGTTAACCTGAATGTAACATTCAGGTAAGGGTTTTCATCTCAATTTTATTTCATTGAGTTATATTGTATTATTATGATCCCAATTTCATTTATATGGGGTATATAATTCCCATTTTACGTGTAATATAATTTATACTTTTTTTATTTTATTTTAATTTTATATTTGAATTATTTCATCTAAGTGGATTTAGACATAATGTTACTATGTGGAAAATAATTTCATAACTTAATTACATTTTATTGGGTTATATTATTCTTTTATGTCCATTTAAATTATATTGTTATGTGTATAATTTATTTTAAAAATTTATTATTTTAATTCAACTTTTTTATGTTTATTTAAAATTGAGACATATAATTGATTCATGAATTAATTCTAATAACAATATTATTATCATTTTATGGGTTATTTTACAATATTATTCAAATAATGATTGTTTATTCTTGAATATCCATTAATGGAACTTATTTAACCATTTTTTAATAAAACATTAAATTTTATTATCCTCTTATTATTTAATATTTTTTCAATTTATTGTACTATTTTTCTATTAATATGTACTTAATATTATTGAGATAATGTTGTAATAAAATCAGACTTCATTTGTCTCTCCAGTAAGTGCCATATTTTCTTAAAAACCCAGATTTTTATAAATGTTTTGACAAATTATTTCTTCAAGCCTTTAAAATTTATTTATTAAAATACATTTTTACAAATTTTTCATATAAAAAATATTATCCAAATAAATTTTCATATTTCTTTCCAAACAATACAGATTTTGAACCATATTACCATGAAAAATGAATCTTATTAAGGGAATTTATGGAATTACCCACCAACATGATAATAATTTCTTTAAAGACTACTTTTAATGTTATAATAATATTTTAGAAACACATTCTTTAAAAGTGAAATATAATGAAAAAGATATTCAAAAAAAATTTAAAATTAAAAAGGATATTTTAGTCAAGATATTTATTAAATATCGTTATATATTATTTATATTCATCAAGAAAAGAAACCATTTATTTTACAGTAGGGTTATATTATATTGATCCCATCCTTATTCTTCCATTGAATTATTAATGATAATTATGACAAAGGAAAGTACTGACATCGACTTCCTTTACCTAATTTTGTAGTCATTAACTTTTCCAGGAAATGTTCACTTTCCTATAATCACTGGATATTAAAATGTCATTAAATATACTTATTAATAATCATAGATATTTTTATTTCATAAACAGTATATTATTACAACATACAATGTACTAAATATAATTTTAATTGATATTTGAGGAACTATTGATAAATTAGAATCCTTTAATCAATAGTGACACTTTATGATAAATGGAATTATACAAATGATGATTATTTAATATATGAGCAATGATATGAAATCATACATCATATGTGGGTCCTTGTTATAGATATTCACTCGATGGATCAGAAATTCAACTGGACAAATTATATGGATAGAATAAGTAAATTGAGTTTTTTAATTAGTATTTTTTAAGCCAAATTGTGTAAGGTATTGATGGAAAAATTAACAAGTACCTTGTAATCAAGGTTTTAAATAAGTAATAATTTCTTTTATTAATAATTTAGTTATTATTATACATTATATTTTTACTGTGAAAAAATCTATATATTTATTTCTTTGAAAGATTATTGATTAAGTGGAATGTGTTTTTAGTTATTTATCATTAATTATTTATTTTTTCTTTATATTTTTATGATATTTATGGGGTATGATTTCAGTTAATAATGTTTTTATGTTATTTATTCACATATAATTTAATTTATTAGATTAAATGTGTTTTTAGTGATTTATCTCTCCATATTGATTGACCTCATAGATTAATTATTTCATTCTATTTATTTAACCCTTGCGGATAATTTGTGCTCACCTGTGTTGTTTTACCTTCAAATTGATTCCATTAAGTTTTCCATTACTTATATCCATAGATACACAGGATGGAATAATGTTATTTTAAATTAAATGTTATAATTTGTGTATTAAAATTTTAATTTAAGACTTATGTATGAATCTAGTTTACCAAGACAACTAAACTAATCGATCCTTTTAGTTGTAATTTCTTATAAATTATTCTAGTTTTATGGTAGTAGGAACTATATATAAGCTTCTATCATCATGTTTTTTATATTAGTTTTTTTCCAAAAATTATTTGATTAACAAACTCAAATTTAGGTATATAAAATATAATTTTTGGCTCATAAAATTATAAAAAGTGGTATGGAAATAAAATTTCATTAAATGAAATAAAAACACATATAATAGTATTAAAATAAGGTGTAGAAGAATTTATGCCAAATTTTTTAATTAAAATTAGATCGAACATATATAAAACATGATCATCCATATAAAAAACATAAATATAAACATAAAATTACTATATTAATATGTGTAAAATTAATTATATAAATCACATAAAAATCAACACATAAATTAAATAAATTAATATAGGATATAATCATAAAATAAAGGGACAATGTTAATCATCCCTAATTCATATATGGTATAATTCAATCATTCAAAATTCCTAGTCTTAATGATGATGCCATTATGTGGATGTTCAGAGGTAATGAATTCAATAGTGATCTTTATATTTGAAAATGATCACGAAATATTTGATGTATTAATAAATATGTTCAGTCTGAAAATGAGATACATGACACATATATGTATATATGTTTTAAAATAACTCTTTTTTTTATAGTTTATAAAGAAATTTCTAAGATGATATCCCCAACATCGTTTTATATGTTTCCGAAAAATAATTATTTCACAATAACTACATGTAGCTATATATTCTCATAATTTAGTGTATATTGAAATAGTGGATAGAAGAGAGATTATCCCAATAAGTGACATGTTCCAGAGGATGATTTTATATCAATATTACTACCACCAAAATCATTATATAAATAAAAAACTAACTCCAAATAATTTCCCCTATAATATGAAAATATGAAATTAAATTTTTAATTATTTATAATTTATTTTAACTTCATTTGGAGGAGATTCAGTGGGGTTTTCATGAAAATGAGCACATACATAAAAATAATTTAAAAAATATTTGGTTGGATAGTAGTTGGGAATTATAAACTTCTAACCATGGCTCTATATACTGTTTCGTGAAATGATCTTACAGTTTCATTCACATCTTTTATACAATTTCTATATATTTGAGTGTTAGTAAAATAGGTTTAATCTGTACCAAATAATTTTAAGATATATTTTGATTATATTCCTTGATTTAAAATAATCCAATCCTTATATTAGATTATTATAATACCAGGGAAAAACATAAAATCACCCATTAAAATAGTTTTAGATTAATTTTTCTTAATAATATAATCCTAAATAGATAAATTCTTTTTGTGAAAACAAAAAATAAAATCATCCAAAAATAATAGAGAAACTAAATAAACTATTTAAAATATTTATATAAATTGTGTACTACTATCTATTACTTTTGAAAAACATTTATAAATTATTAAATAAATGAGGATATGATACCAAGATCTAGGACCCTATTATCAACCATAAATAGCTTTATAATTTTTAAAAAATTTGTTTTGGAAGTGAATATTTTTAAATAAATGATTTTTTTCAATAAAACATTTTCAATAATATAACCAATAAAGATTATGCTCTTGATATCAATTTTAAATAATTTTAAATTAAATGATTTGTTAAATAAATTACTATAATAACATTTTAAATTACATATATGTTTTTAAGGGTTTCATCATAATAGATACATTGTTCTTGACTATAACCTTTTCCAAACAATTTATCTTTATTTACGACTATAGTGGAAAATTCATCAATTGTGTCTCAAAACTCACATTTAGTTGTAATAATAAGAAATTCTTTAGGTATTCCCATTGGTTTCAATTATTATTTTTATTTCAATCTAGTTTAACTCTTATTTTATTTTATTTATCCAATATTCATCACTGATTTCATAGTTAATTTAATTATCTTGATGATGTGACAAAAACTGAGATGTTAAAATATGTTTCGAAGAGAAACTATAGTCATAATTCTATTAAATTTTATCGAATAACAACATATAAATGATGGTTTCAATGATTTCTAATGGTTTTAATAATAATATAACTTTTTTATTTCATTTTTTATTAAATATAATTTAGTTATAATTAGTATTATTTATGAGATTTATCATGGAATTAGGCTAATTGGTGTGGTGTTTTGTGGGTTTATTAATATTCAAATTTGACCACACAACATTTTAAATTTTCAGTAAATTCAAAGACTCATATAATAATATTCAGGAATTTATAGGGTTTTATGGTTCTTGAGTAACCTTGGAAAATACCTTCCTCAAGATTTAGATAAAATATGTCCAGATACTATTACTTACTCTAAATGAAAAAAATAATATCGAAATAATTTAATGTAATTATTTTTTTGATTTATACCTATATATAGTTCCTAGTATTTATTTATTAAAATATGTATAATAATAAATCAATTAATAATATATATTTTTTTACTGATAGATTCAACCAATATGTAGATCATTGATTTATTATGATTAGGCATTGTTTGGGTAATTTCTTTAGGTGATCTATTTATTCATTCAATAAATAATTTTTAGGAGTTAAATTAATAGATAAATAATGATTATATCCATTGTATGAGCATAGAGTCTATAATTATTTATTAAAATACCCACATCTCTTTTTAACATAATGATGCGTCTACTATATATTTCTATATACATGGCATATTTTGAAAAAAAACTACATGATACAGTTTTTTAGATAAAAAACACCCATGTAAATAAATAATCATATAAGAATATGATATTTCTGCTAAACTAGAAACACTTGATAGACCAAAAAATCCATATAATCCAATTCTTTGTTTTGATTGGTAGAATCTTATATCTTTGGATTGAAAGAAAAAATTATCATCCTTTATTTTTGACAAGGAATATAGAATTTATCGTCTGTAAAGTATACCATTGTATATTCATGGACACAATAATTCTCCTTAAAATTTCAAAGAGGATTTATATTGTGGTGGCCAAGTCCTTTATGCAATAGCTACGATTCATTATGAAAGGCACTCAACGAATAGAAATTTTGAGAAATAAAAGAATCTATATTAATAGTATGTACATTGTCATTCTTTAAGGTAATAAATAATATATTGTTATTATAATCATAAATTTCAGAATATTTCTTCTCAAACATAACATGAAATACTTTATCATTTAATTGAGAAATGCAAAAAAAATGTAATTTAATCTATCAACATAAAAACATTAGAATAAAATATAAAATAAAAGTTAACAATTCTTCAAAGGAAAATAATCTCGCTTTTATGAATTTCAAAAAAAGTGACAAGACCACAATAAACATTTACATGATTCTTGATACACAATGATTTTCTATTCATATGTCTGGAACAAAAACTATATATATATCATATGTGGTTACTAATACTCTTCATGAATTTTACCAAACCAAATTAATTATGAAATGATTTAGATTCTCAGATTTTCTTAAGAACAAAAATTATTGATTATAATGATTTGGATATATATATATATATATATTAATATATCTATTAATAGATAATTGATGAATTCAAGAAAAAAGGCTTTTTTGGACTAAGTGTTCATGAATGGTATCGTAAATTATATTATTTAATATGAGGTAACAAATTATTTATATGTTAACCAGGAGGGTAACCAAATCCAATTATATATAAGGTTAGTCTATTTATGTAGAATCATGGTAAATGTTTTTCTTCCTCAATAAAACTTTTCAATTCCATTCTTTAATTTTTTTCATTAGACAATTCACATGAAATATTTTAATACAATTGTATAATATTCTTCTATTTTTAAAAATATATAATGGATTTCAAATAAGCATAAAAAATAATTTTTTTTTCAGAATTTCATATTTTTCATTTAAATAATTAATGGTTTCTTCTATTATATTATAGTAATATAATAAATATTTTATAGACATGTTAGTTTCATCATGTTTACTATTTTCGAAGGAATTTGATTTTTTTTACATCAACTGTTATTCTGATAAAAAAATAACTATCATTCATAGGATAATCATTTCTATATGATAGAGAATCATTTAAGTTATCTTATAAATCCTCCTAACCACCCTTGAATTACTTATACTGCCTCTTTCTCAACCCACACATTAATTAATTCATTTATATTTTGGAAAATCATTATTTTTGTTTCATATTATGTTTCACTCATTACATATAACTTCCCAAAAGGTATCATTTCTATTCTTATTTTATTTATTATCATATTTTCCATTAAAAAAATATTTCCCTTTATAATATTTTCTTCCTATAAAACATTTAAAACCATTTAGGTAGAGGATCCATTTCCACTTCACTACATGAATTCACTTTAATCTGATGAGTACCATCATTTTTAAGATCTTTATTTGGAATGGATTCAGATGATTTGAATGAGATTGACCAATTAGGTTTGGAATCATAATAATTCACATAATAATCCTCTTCATACATAATTATTTTTAAAATCAATTCTTTGTGATGAATCTTTACAATGTTATGGTGCTATATTGTAGAGAAAGTAGTACCTATTTAATGATTAAGGACACATATCAAGATCCTAAACATTTATGTTTTTTCATTGACATTCTATCTAAGAGAAAACCTATTATAGTTATTTCACTTAACCTAAGATACATATTAAAAATACATTCGTTATGCTTCTTTTTTGAGCATATCATATATTTAATATTACAATTCAATCTCATTTCCTTAAAATTTTAGGATCCTTATTTAGATTAATAATTTGAATCCTATATTTTAGAAAAATACATTAAAAGAAAATATTTTATTAAATTCACCCTTCCCTAGAGAAATACAAAAATAAATCATGGATCTATATTTAAAATCATCATAATCCATAGTAGAATCCCTCCATTTGGATTGATAAAAAATTATTTCATCATATATATTCTATAACATTTAAAATATCAAAAACAATACACTGAAAAAAAAAATTTTATTTTTATTTTTCACTCATCATAGTTTTGGACATTAAAATATATTTTCTATTTTTAGAGTGAACATCAAATATAGACTCTTCTGTAATTACTAAATTAAAATAGAAAAATTATATTGTTATATTATCGAGGTGACTTGATCAAATTTAGATACGAAAATAAAAATGGGTGTTAAATAAATACTTTTTATAAAAAATTATTTTTATAGTGGAGTTCTCAATAAGTGTGTGAATTGAAAATTTAAATAAAAATTCTATAGAAAAATATTTACAAAAAAACTAAATTGATATAAATAAATTCCCTGTTGACAAATATAGTAGGAATATCTAATTAATGTTTCTAATTAACAACATAAGATCTTGATCAAAACATAGTCAAGATAACATGATAGTATCTTAATAATTAGAAATTTCTAAACTCATATTAATGAATAGAAATATCATTAGGAATAGTTATACATAAAAGTAGAGTTTTCTAAATTGATTTCAAAAATAGTTTTGAAATAGATAAAACCAAATTTAATATCCTTAAGGGAAATATAGAAATTACACATCAATATCAAACTGATATATTGTTCCTTCAACTAGATAATAATCCCTATTATATAATTTTTATTAAATAAAATGGATCATCTATAACCGTGATAAATTATAATGATTAAAATGGTATGAATGGATTTTTAGTCTATTAATATCTTCTCTTATAAATGTATTTATTAATTTCTAATAGAAAAATTGATCATCTATAGTTGTTATCAAATATTTGAGTAGATCACATATTAACGAATAGTGCCATAATTTATCATAATATAACACTTAAAAAACACACTATAAGATCTTGTTTTCTTCTTCATGATCAATATTTATCAAATACAAAAATAATTTCCCAAAATATAATTTGAATAATATCAATTTGATATAATCATACCTAAAATGAAATTAGGGACTATCATATGTTTTTGTTTTTTCATTTAATTTTTCATAGATGGTCATTTAATTATATAAGTAAAACATAATCCATTTATTCATGGTAATTTAAAGATTCCAATTGACCAAGGTGACACTATCAACTATGTGAACAATTAAACTATGTATATTTTTCTATATAAGCATTAAATAAATTTTATTATTCTTTGGGGACAATAAAAGTATGTATATTTGTATATGTGTAACATTTTCCTATGTGATTTTAACTTCTCATCATGGTTTCATAATTAATTTTATAAACACTTTACCTGATTACCTTGAAAAGACGTGTGGTATGCCCATATAAATGTGGTTACATCATCTAAATTTTTAGTCACTTAAGAAAGATTCAAAAATTACAAATTTGTTTTACGATTTCTTAAAAACCCTATGTGGTCACTTTGGAATATTATGTGTTACCTTCAATAATATTTAATTTTACGGAAATATCATCCACACTATGATTATTTTTTACATATCTTTGTGTTGGATCAATTACACCTACCATCAGTTTAGGTGTTTAGGAAAATTCCACAACTATCAATCAATTTAGAATATAGTGAATACACATGGACCTATGGACTCTTCAACACATATTAAAATTATTTTATGATACAAATTTCATCAAGTAGTCGATTTATTGATTTATGGTCACTAAAAAACATAGGAATAATTTCATATTGAGATAAGGAATATGTTTTTCTAATTAAAATTAAATAATTCATTAATAAAAACTAAACATGATTTGAGATTATTATAATACGGAATTATAATTATAATCTTACAAGGAGGGGTCTACGATGTGATTATCTTTCCTATGGTTGGTTCTTCTACTATGGGTGGGGAGGACCATGAACTTAATGTGTGTACCATTAATATGTTAATGAGAGTTGGTTTAATAATCTTCCTGGAGGCTAGTTACACTCTAACTATAATTATGCTTCCATAATAATTAAATATCCTTGAGTTTTGTTCTTGATATTTATTTCTTTCACATTGAATATATTCTTAGGATTAGTGTTTTATTGAATTATTCCAGAAAACAATCATAACAAAAAAATAAAATACAATTTGGGCACATTAAAAAAGTATCAATTTTCTAAAAATCTAAAACATTTAAATTAATGTATGTATTTTTTTATGTATAATCACCAAGAAATTATACATGAATAATTCATTTCACTTGATTATCCAAAAACATTATAAAAACATTTTAAAAACAATGTATGGGAAGAAACTATAAGAGAAATGAAGAAAGGAAATTTTTTGTTCAATAAAATCATGAAAACTCTAATAAAATTTACCATTAGATTAAAGATAATTTAGAATATGAAAAATAAAAGTCAAACATGAAAAAAAGCACAAATTTTTAAATAATAAAATAATTAAAATCCCAAAGTAGGGAATTAAATTTATTTAAGGTGAAATATAAAATTTTTATTCATTAAAACATTTCAAAACCATTTTAATTGGAATTACATATGACTAACTCCCAATAATTTAAATATTAAAAATATAATAATAATGACATCAAATTACAAACCCAATTAATTAGATGTATATCATATACCTATCAGTTATTTAGGATATAATTGGTGCACTAGGTGTAATCTCAGATACCTCACGTATAAACAGTAATAGGTTCACCTATAGATATCTCAGCCACTCCACATATACATTTTTTTAGGATCACCCATCATTATCTTGGATAAAGAACCATCTAATTTTCATTTAACATTTCATTAATAAATCACATCCCTCTTAAAACACTTTGAAAAATATTTTTAACTCCTGTAAAAAAATATCAGATAAAAATATCAATTTTGTTTTAAAAATTTATTTTCCAAGCAAAGTACACTTTATTTATTGAAAACAATTTTGATTAAGAAAATAATGAAACTAAAAAGTGGGTTTTATATTTATGGAAACATGAAATTCTCTAAATGAATCCAAAAATAATAATTTCCATGGAGGTGGAAAAATTATTTGTCATCATGTATGTTTAGAATTATAAAATTACGATTTTTTTTGTAAAAATTTTCTAAATAAAACATGTAAAATTAATATTTCTTCCATAAATCACAGTTAACACAAATAAGACATAAATTTTACAATAAAATAATTTTATATAAATAAAATTATAACATAATATCCAAAAAATTAATATTGAGGAATTTGTTTAATTTGAATTCTTTAAATTTTCAAAATGCTCCATACCACATTAAACTTTGAAATCATAATCCCCATGAAATAATAAAATTTAACCAAAAAATTAGATAAAATGAGAGAATATAAATTAATTATAGAATTTTTCATGAGGGATTTATATATACCACATTAATAAATGTGGGTATATAAAATCAATAGATGCCTCAATGAAATAAGATTATGACGAAGTCTATTACATTGAGTCTGATTTGTCAAGTGTGTATTTTAATTCAATAATAATAAGAAATAATTTAATTATTTATTTTATTTGGAACCTTTTTCATTTTTATTGTTATATTAAATTCACTTATTACAATTCTCATTAAAACTAATAAAAAAATAATGTTTACATACGGTGTTTGACCATATTAGGTTTGTATGTCAAAACCAACTATAGTAAATGAAAAATGGTAAATGTGGTAATTATTAAAACATATCCATAATTGTAACCATGAAATTCTTATAATATTAATATATCAATTATAATTTTAAAACCAATAATAATATATGGTTAGGAAAAATGTACCAATGTGACAATCATGGAGATGGTAGGTTGTATGTATGCATGAGTAACTTCCCAATTTCTCAATGATAATTATGGTAAAAAGATATGTATAATTTATCCTTATATAATTATCACTATATCATAAATTACATATTATATTATCATATATATATATTATATAAATTAAAATGAATCACATCCCTTTCAGGAGGCAGTAGTTTAGACATCCACGAACGATGTTATCAAATTTTTAGTGTGTGAAAAAGTGTTAAAGAAAAATATATATTAGTTTTAATGAAATGTAATTGTGTTATTAATATAATATATATTTCATGAATGTATCATTTGTTTAATTAAACACATGTTTAATACATTCTGTGAAATGTGTGAATGTATCTCATTGCATTAATAAGGAGGTAGTCTACTCGACCATAAACGATGTAATCATATACCCATAAAATTGAAATAATGAAAGTATGCGATATATAATAATTAAAGAATATTGACGAAATTATGAATTTCATATATATAAAATAAAACTTGTATATAAATAATAATTTCCAACCATGAGATGTGGTAATAGAAAAATAAACGATATTATTTCGCATGGCGGTAGTCCACCATACACAGAAACAGTAATTCTGTTACACATTTGGTGGTAGAGTGTGTAAGTATAGATCATAAAATTAAAATAAAGAAATTATGTATATTTTGGATACTAATTTTTTTATAAAATAATGTAATTATAATAAATTAATGGTTATATAATTAAATAAAAGGGAAATAAATTTTGATGTATGATACCGTTTTTCAAGAAAAATGTTTTCTTGGTTATCACCAAATAAATTCCTTGGATGGATTTAATTTTAAATTGAGGATTCTATGATTATACAATGGATTTTTAAAGTATATTTGGGTTCGTTTGGGAAGATCCAAAGGGTTTAAGAGGCTTGAATATGTGGGGAGATTGAGTGTCTTTTTATAGTGGTAGGGGGTTACATTTATTTAAATATAAAATGGGAACACTATTAAGAGTCCCACATTTCCTAATTGTTCTCAAAAATGAAAACTAATGGAGTTAATGCTAAATATTTTCAAAATATCTTGAAAAAAACATAATTTTGAAATCATTTTTTTTTTCATTTTTCGTCAGTATTTATGTTTCTTAATTGTTTTCACTTTGGTTCTTCATTTATGTCAGTAGTTATATAACCCATGTAATTCATCCATTATGAATAAATTTTGTTAATTAATATTTAAATAGATATACCTAATTATTATAAATTATTAAATATAATTTTAAGAAATCCATTTTGATTTGGAAATTATTTTTAATAGAAACACATGTGAGATTCAAGAATACTACCTCAACCTTAAGTGTGTTGACAAAGTTTTTAATATTTTTGTTTCAATATGATAATTATAAAAGACCATTTAGACCATTTATTGAAAATATATTATATTTATTTACACTTAAAAATCACTTTGAAGAATATAATATTTTTAGTAATTTTTAATTATTTCAAAATAATATTTATTTAATTTAATTTTTTAATAAAATAATCATTGAATTTTAGTTTCATACACATTAATTTCAATATATCATATCAATAAAATAAATATAAATTAGTACGCTATAAATAATTTTTTTATCTTCCAAATTAATATTTATAACTAAAGCTATGTATCTTCTTCCCTAATCCACATCTTTATATGTGTTAACAGATAGGAGGGTTGATTTTCTTCATTTTCCCTTAAATAACATTTTATATAGGTCACTTTCATGGAATAGTATCATGGTAAATCATAAAAATAATATATAAGGTGATTCAGGTTTAAATATTTTTGTCCAACATGTTTTGGATAGGTATTAGGTCATTTTTACACCATACATTTGATGTTAAATAATTATGTAAATTAGTTTTTTCCTTCATCACTATTATATATTTTAACTGTTTTAACTGATCATATTATTCGAAATAAATTATATTATTAGAAAAAATGTCACAATGATTAAAAAAATTTATTTCCACTTTTTAAAATTTAATTCTCATATTTACCTAAAATAAATTTTAAATTCATCACAGAAACGATGTAAGACAACATCACTTTAAAGAGAAAAGTTTAAAAGATTGAAATATTTTAATATCCAATTTCAATGAAAAATTAAATAAATTGACTTATAATAAATTTATATCAGTTTAATTTATCTAATTATAATTTAAATCTAATTTGAACTATGTTTTATCTATATAAATAAATTAGAATAAAAAATAATTATCAATTAAAATGATGTTTTTTTTAATATTCATCAAAAATTGAAACCTCTCAAGAAAAATAAAAAGTATACAAGTAATATTTGAAATTTTTTATAAAAAATGATATTTTTTCATATAATTATTTATAATAGTACAAAAAATTTTAAAAGAAATTCTTCCATTAAAAGACGATAAAAATTCTTTTTAGAAAAATATAGTTGTTATTTGTAAAACTGGATTTTTTTTTATCTTATTCCTCTAAAATCTATTAGAGGAATGTAAAAACATTGTATACAATTTTCTAATCATTACATAGTATGTTTTATTCCACCATATGATATAATTTCTTGGAGATTACTTATATTTTAAATAATATTATTAATAACATATTACTATTTAGTAAAACTCTACCTTGCATATAACACAAGTTATTAAACATTCTTGATGTTATGTACAATGAAATATTTGAATAGGGTTGTGTATAACTAAATATAAATATTTCATTGAATTTAAATCATTATATTAATTAGTTAAACTAAATTTGATAATAGTATTACAAATATATCGGGATGTTATATACTTCTATCCTTAAAAAAATTACATCCATGAAATTTAAACATTTTATTGGTAAAAAATGGTATGACATTGAAAAATAAAATAGTAAAAAATTAAATATTTCTAATGTTTAGGAAATATTTTTTGTGTAATAATATTAGGAAATATAATTACTTGAAATATTTTTTAATAGCAGAATTTTATCCTTATAACATTTCCAAAAATATGATGAACATCACTAAAAAACTGTAAACCTTAGGGATCATATAAACACTAAAGGTTATCAATACCTTCAAACTCATGTCTATAGGTAATGTAATAATTCTCATTCAACCAAAGCCTTACAGAAACATATACCCAACAAATAATTTCCCAAAAAATCCTTAATCACTTTATGATCACATGACTTAAAATATGAGAATGATTTTCTAAAACATTGAACTTGTGGTCAACCATAAAAATATACCATGATCTATGGAGATTCCCTCACTTCACAAGATGTACATGAATCAAATTTAGCCGCATCAAAAGATCTTCCAATGCTATTATATTACTTATCTTGATGATTTCTACCATCTGTAAGTAACTTGAGACCCAAGATAACATATTGTTATAACTCATTACAAATAAAACAACTCATTTTTACTAGATATCTATTATCTCAGTCATCGATTTTTGAAAACACATCCCATCATAGAGAAAAATATTGTTGTTAGATATAACATGTTAGTAACACATTCCATATCCTAACATACATTCACCAAAATTTTTTTACCACCCCTGGAAGATTATTTAGTTTTTATTTGAGAATTCCGAGATGTCTGATTCCCCATTTCATACCACCATGACCATTTTTTACAACATCCATCACATTCCAAAAAGGTGTCAAAATTCCATTCCAAATTTATCATTATAATGAACCACCTTATCATAACATTTAAATTCTTAGGATTCAAAATCTCATTCTATACTAAGTTTCAATACAGATTAAGATCTCTTCATTTTACTTTCAATGTATCTAATAAAATCTGGTACATAACTATCCAATATTGTGATGTTTTTTCATACAAGGATAATAAACCATCATCATTATTCTTTAATTTCAATAATTGTTTCTCCATACTAAACCGAAGCCCCTTTGGAAAATATTTTCAAAGGAAGAGATTCTTAACTTTTTTCCTATTTCGTAGAGTCAAGATCATATTTGTCTCTATTATTCTTTACCAATGACAACCATTAATCATTTTCACTAATAAAACGGTAAATGAAAAGGGCTGCCCTTTGAAATTTTTATAATCCCATGAAATTAAATATATTATCCAGGGAATTGAACAATTCTTCCACCACCACTTGGTCAGATGATTTATTGAATTATTGGGATATTTTCTCCAAAAAAATTCTAGTATAGAAATGTTCTTTCATGGTAAATAATGTTTCTATATACTAGGGATACCACCACTATTTAAATATTGTTTCAACTTGTCTATAATTTCAAAAATCATATCCATTACAATTCTATACTTCTCAGTATGGTATTTTGGGATGATATGTTTTCGTTGATTCTATCCCAATATAAATTTCATCTTTCCTCTTTAGAAGAAATTTCTAAACACCCATATTTTAGATAAAGCCTCTAGGAAATCCTAATATTCTATATCATTTCTACTTAAATAAAATGTAAAATAATTTAATAAAATTATGTTATTATAATATTAACATATAATGTTTTTAAAACCATTACTTTGATAGTAATTATAAGGGTTTTTCCTTAAAATTATATCATCATGAGTTTTAGTCAATAACATCCATTATTTCAAAATGAGGGTATTTTCTAGTTTAGAGTATAATATAATTAGGCCACAAATCATAAATAAAAAAACTATAATATAAAAAGTGGATACTATTGATTATTATATACTTTTCCAATAATCAAGAACCTTTAAAATAAAGCATGGATTATTTTAATCAAAAATATCCATGGCATTTAACATGACTCCTTACATTCCCTTACCTATCTATAATCCCCATGAAAACATTTTATAAACATGGGTTGAGATCAATATCTATATAAATGGTATAAAAATAATTTAAACTATTAGTTTAGTAACACCGTGAATAATCTTATAACATTTATATTTATCTTCTATGTTATATGGGAATATTAAACAAAAAAATTTCACATGAAACATATATAAATGTTTTTTCAATTAATATCATCAAAACTTATAGAATTTAATTAAAATTACTTTTGAAGAATTATTGGATAATATTCATTAAACACTTTCAATGCCATTTTAATTTGAATATCTATATGGATGAATTATTTGAATTTCACTCTTACAAATGGAATGGCCATATGGTAAAATTCAAGACCCAATTTTTTGAATGGATATTGTAACGCCCCGACCCCAGTAACGTAGAGTCGGTGCATTATTACATAACATTGGCATGATTACAAGAAAGATCAAATCTCGAAAGACCGATTGGTTTAGTAGCCATGGAAACTCTAGATATATTCATAAAGTTTTTCATTACATCATAAAGTAAAAAACTACTACTACAACATATTGTCTCCATAGTCCACACTATTATCCTCTTATAATATCCTTTCAGGTCATTCATAATTTATTTCATCACATCCTGGAAAAATAAAACATAGAAAAGGGGTGAGCTCAATTGCCCAGTAAGGATAACAATATAGCAGAAACTTTCATAAATAAGAATAAACAATTAAGGAAGTGTATAAAGAAAAAAAAAGCCTTTTAAACATGATATTCAACATAGTATGGAAAAAATAAAATTAAATAATTCCATTTACTTATTCACATGGATATTCTACTAATCGAATAATCACTTGCAATATCAACAACCACTTTCATAATGATGGAATGCATAATGCCAGACTATCATAACCACATAGCCAAGGCCTCGTGCCAAGACTACAAATAAGATTTTGCAAAGGCCTTTTGCCAAGAAAATAGTTTGTCTCATGAGACCTACCAACGCATCGAGGAGCTATAGCGGGCTCCACCCGTCACATATTAAGTCCAATGCATTCCCATATGAAAAGGTTTAAACATAACATAAACATTCATATTACAATTAACATACAAAATGTCAATACTTTCTCCATAAAGCATGAATGGTATAAAAATAACACATCCACAGTCAAACAAATCACAAAAAATTCAATACAATAAGGAAGTTTTGTATCATAATAAATTAACTTCATATAAGCATAAAATCCATCAAAGGATGTTGACATAGATGAAATCAAAACTATTTGAGAGAAATATCTCTTTTATTGAAATCATTTAAAATTCACATAATTATAAAATAAAACATTCACTTTAAAAATTTTCTTTTAAGCTTGTAAGGGAATCTTCAAAGATTTTATAATGGTGGAATATAGCCGCACCCGTCGTATAAGTTAAAAAAACATTCTTACTTTAATTTTTTCGAAAATGTTAAAAAGAACCTTGTTTGGAAAACGACGGAAAGATTCATTTATAAACCTCTTATAAAAAGTCAAACTATGTTATAAATGACTTTAACCCATATTCCAGTAAATAGTAAAAATGTTTTGAATTTCATTTTTTAGAAACATGTATGTGGATGATAATGAAATCCTAGTAGATTATTACGTATAAAAAACCTCGGATAATAAAGAGATTGCGAAATAAACCCTCACCTTGTACTTTTCCTTGGATGGGGTATGTTAACCTCCTATATAATGGTGAAATAATTGTTATTAAATTATTAAATAATCATATACATTAATATGATATCATATATGATCTTTTATGATTGCTTTTTCAATAATGTCTTAGAATTATTGTCCTTTCGGGTGTTAACTTACTCTTTTTATTTTATATGTTTTGTTATGTAAGCCATGTTTGTAATGGATATGTTTTATGTTAATCATATCCATAATGATATCAAGTATTTAGATACTATCACAAATCATAAAATGAGAATTATACTTGAATAGATACTATGGAGAATGAATGTCATCGCGTTCGTGGAGACGGTAGTCCGTACGTACGCACGAGTGAAAATATCATTCTTTTGATATTAAAATAATATATAATTGGATGGTATATCATCTATACAGAATCATTATCATGTTATATTTATTATTTATATGAGTTACACATCATTATTATACCCATCCAAATAATAATTTATTGAATAACAATTACACCACGACGTGGAGACGGTAAGCCGTACGTACACACGTATGGTGACATGTTATTCAAAGGATGGATAGAATACTGACTATGGTTGTAAAATATTTATAATAACATCACAGTATATATATGGTATTGGATTTATTATTTTAGAATGGTAACAAAAAAGGAAGATTAAATGGAAGAATAAAGGAACTTTAAAAAGGGTGGTGAAATCATTACCTCTTCTTTGGGTTCTTCCTTTTGATTTGATCAAAAGGGATCTTAGGTTGGCTTTCTGATCAAACAAAGGCCTCTAGGTTGTAGTGAGGGAAGTTGAAAGAGTATTTGGGCAGGGGTTGGCCGAACAAAAAGGCATTGAAGGTGTGATGTAATGAGAAGGGGGAGTGCCCTTTTATAAGAGGGGTGAGGGGCACCATTGGAAAAGTTAGAAATATTAATTTATAACAAATTAATATTCGGTTTCTAATGGATAGAAAGTTGATTATTTAAATTTTAAGGTGGGGATGGGTAGAAAACCACTCAACCAATAAAATTTAGACCGGTTTGGGTAATTAATTTAACCTTATCTTTAAGTATTAACTCTTAGTTAATTAGTTTCAGTTTTACAATGTCTCTATGTATTTTTATATTATATGGTTAATAAACTTACCATATACATCCAAGATACCCCCAAGTGGTCCATTAATGATGCAAATATCATTATATAAGCCTCTTGGACGAACCTTAGATTTTGAGAAATTTAATATCAATTAAAAATATAATATTTTTTAAAAAAACTCTTTTATGAAAATTTTGACACTATTCAATAATTGATTTTTGTAAAAATTATAACAGAATGATTACATAGAAAAAAGTTAATTAAATCAATCCTAACATGTCATATTAACCTATAAAATTAGTTTAATTCATAAGAAGTCTCAAATTATATTTATTTGGGTATTTATAATATCAATTATTCTAATTTTTCATTAATTAGGTAATTACTGCATCATCATTGTGTTATAAATAAATTAAATTATTTAATGTCTAAAAATTATAAATAAAATATAATTTTGTAGGAAATATTTCTATATTTCTAATGAATATTTATAGTCGAACATCCAACATATATAACCCTATGTAAAAATTGTTTTTCTAAAAGATATATGCTTATCTCTTTTTTGGACTTATTTTAACTTAATTAAAATAAAGTGTCCCTATCACCTACAAGTGGCTCCATGGGGTCCCAAAATCGACCCAAAGATTCCCATGGTCGGACATGTATCCACCAATAAGGTTAGGACTTGTTTTAGAGAAATTTAGTATTATAATATTAATTTTTAACCCTTTTTTACTAGATTTACCCTTAACCATGGTAAATAAAATATTTACTGAAGTAATTATTCAAAATGTCTAAAAATAAAAGTTACCTATTCACACAATATGAAAATCCTAATTTCAAATATGGAATCCATTTTTACACATTCAAAACATAGAAGTGGCAGAAATTCATTTAAAATTAATTCCCCTTGTTAAAACAAAAAGCGTGTTTTTAAGAGATAATAACTATCAAAAGATTAACACTTGTTTATGTCCGGTTTAATTGTAAAATTATGTATAATGTCCAACATTATATTAAATGGTAAAAATATATTCTAAATATACTTTAAAATGACTCAAATTCATAATTTATCAATATAAATTATTTAGATTAAAAAAAAGTTGTTTTTAATTATAATTTAGTAATTTTCACTATTAATCAAAATATAAGTGTTATCCGAAAAGTTCAAAAATATCACCCTAGGCTAAATTAGATATTCCAAATCCAAAAATGAAGTCCATTTTGAAATATAAAATATATATAATTTCAAAAATTTGGTATTACTATTCATAATGGCTAGTTTGATTGGTTGTGGTGTGTTAGAACTCGGTGTTGCATACAACACACGCTATCCCATTATTCAAAGAGAAGCGTACCGTAGAAGATTCGAGTGTTACATTCTCCCCTCCTTCAAATAATTTCTTCCTCGAAATTTCTAGAATACTATCGCATGAAATGACTCGGGTGGTTCTTCATCATATGTTCCTAGGGTTCCCACGTTGCCTCTTCCATTTTATGGTTTCTCCATAAAACTTTTACCAGACGTGTCGTCCAGTTTCTCCGCACTAGTTTTCTCGTATCAAGAATTCTGACGAGATCTTCGCAATAAGATAGATCAGGTTCCAGTTCTAATTCGTCATAGTTGAGTACATGTGTTGGGTCAGGAATATATTTCCTCAATAGAGATACGTGGAACACATCGTGAACTTTGGAGAGACTTGGCGACATTTCCAATCAGTAAGCTACAGCCCCAATTCGTTCTAGAATTTTGAAAGGTCCGATGTACCTGGGACTCAAATTACCTTTCATACCGAAACATATGAATCCCTTCCATGGAGATACCTTCAGGAAAACATGATAACTGAATTTAAATTCCAAATCCTTCCTTCGATTATCAGAATAGATCTTATGCCTACTTTGAACTGCTTTGATGTGATATTGGATTACCTTTACCTTTTCCATCTTTTCCTCCACCAGTTCTGGACCTACGAGTTTTCTTTCACCAACGTCACCCCAACAGGTTGGTGTCCGACATCTCTTTCCATATAATGCTTCATACGGTGCCATCTGAATACTCAAATGGAAGTTATTGTTATAGGAAAATTCTACCAAAGTTAAATATTGATCCCACATACCATGAAAGTCAAGTGAGCAGGATCTCAACATGTCTTCTAAGGATTGAATAGTTCATTCTGATTGTCCATCCATCTGAGGGTGGTAGGCAGTGCTCAAATAAAGTTCAGTATCCAAGGCTTTCTGAAGACTTTTCCATAATCTTGAAGTAAAATGGGGATCACGATCAGAAACAATCGAGAGGGGTACTCCATGATGTCTCACAACTTCATTAATATATAGTCTTGCTAGACGTTCTAGTGGTAGATCATCTCTTATAGAAAGAAAATGTGCTGACTTGGTAAGATGATCAATAATAACCCATATTGCATCATTCTTTCTAGGAGTCTTTGGTAGCCCCATGACAAAGTCCATTGTAATATTGTCCCATTTCCACTCTGGTATGGGAAGAGGTTGCATGACTCCTCCAGGATGTTTCCTTCCAGCTTTCACTTATTGACAAACCATACATCTTGACATAAAATTGGCAATCTCCCTCTTCATATTGTCCCACCAAAAATTTTCCTTCAAATCCCTATACATTTTGGTGCTCCCAGTGTGTATAGAGAAATTCGAACTGTGAGCATCATTCAGAAATTCCCTTTTTAGAACAGGTATATCGGGAACACAAAGTCTCTTCCCAAATTTCAAAATTCCATCTTTATACAGAAAGTCTCTCAATCTCCCATCATTTTCAGCTCTAATATTCTTTTTAAACTCTTCATCATCAGTCTGAGAACTCTTAATACTTTCTAGTAAAGATGGTTTTGCAACCATTTGAAAAATCATCGATGTTTCACCTTCCCTGGTAATTCCCATGTCCATCATCACTAGATCCATGAAAATTGGATCCCTTTCAATTCTCATATTGTTCAAAACTCCATGATCATTTCTGATTAAAGAATCTGCCACCTTGTTTTCTTTCCCGGGGTGGTAGTGTATCATACACTCATAATCCTTGCGTAATTCAAGCCATCTCTTTTGCCTCAGGTTGAGTTCTTTTTGTGAGAAAATATACTTCAAACTCTTGTGATCAGTATAAATCTCACATTTTTCATCATAGAGGTAGTTCCTCCCTATCATCAAAGCAAAGATCACAGCTGATAACTCAAGATCATGAGTAGGATAGTTTTTCTCATGAATTTTCAACTGTCGTGATGCATAGGAAATAACACTATCATTCTGCATAAGGACACATCCAAGTCCTTTCTTCGATGCATCACTATAAATAACGAACCCATTATTCCCCGATGGTAGAGTCAATATAGGAGCATTGACTTATATTCTCTTCAGTTCTTCGAAACATTCTTCACACTCTTTTGTCCGAACAAATTTAAACCCATTACGTGTGATCTTCGTTAATGGTTTAGCCAAACTGGAAAAATTCTAGACAAAATGTTGATAATAACCTGCTAAACCAATAAAACTACATACCTCAGTTATACTCATCGGTGATGGCCATTCTTGGATTGCCTTGGTCTTAGAAGGATCAATAGTGATTCCATTATTATAGACAATATGTGTAATAAATTAAATCTCATGAAGACATAATTTACACTTGCTAAACTTCCCATATAATTCATGTCTTCTCAGAGTCTTCAGGATAATGCGCAATTGATTTTCATGATCTTCGTAGTTTTTAGAGTATACCAAAATATCATCAATAAATACCACCCCAAATTCATCGATATATTCCTTGAAAACTCTATTCATTAGATCCATGAATACAGAGGGTGCATTAGTCAATCCAAAAGGCATTACTGTAAACTCGTAATTCCCGTACCTAGTTCGAAATGCTATCTTCAGAATGTCTTCCTTCGTCACACACAACTGATGGTAGCCAGATCGAAGGTCAATCTTTGAAAAGTATTGATCTCCATGAAGTTGGTCAAAGAAATCATCAATGTGAGGTAGGGGATACTTGTTCTTTATTGTCATAGCATTGATCTCCCTATAGTCGATACATAACCTCATAGATCCATCTTTCTTTTTAACAAAAAGAACAGGGGATCCCCCTGGAGAAACAGTAGGGCAAATAAATACCTTATTACTCAATTACTCTAGTTGTTTCTTTAGTTCGACTAATTCCACAGTTGCCATTCTATAAGGGGTCTTCGATATAGGCCCTTATCCAGGAATTAAATCAATGGAAAACTCAACATCTCGTTCTGGAGGATGTCCAAGTAAATATTCTAGAAATACATCTACATATTCTTTCACAATAGGTAAATCCTCTATTTGAACATTAATTTCCTCACCCATAGTCATTTCATTCTCTTCCTCCCCAATAATTTAATTTAGTTGAGCTACTGGGGGTGGATCTAGATAAGAATTAGGTGGTGACGATTATGCTCTAAAGATAAGGTGTTCCTTGTCATCATCATCAAGAATCGTAACCTCTTTCTTCTTACAATAAATCTTCGTATAATAGTCCGAAATCCAGTCCATACCAAGGATTATATCAAACTCAATCATAGGTATAACAACGAGATCAACAGATAAAGAACATTTATGTGCTCTAATGAGGACTGATTCACAAAACATTATTGCAGTGATACATCCCTTAAGAGTTTTAACTGAAAACTCCCTTGTTAAATCAAATTGGAAATATCTAATTTTCATAGAAAACTGGGAAGATATGAAACAATGCGATGACCTAGAATAAAATAATGCATTTTCTAAACTTGAGGAAACCATTAAATTACCTTCCACCATGTCTTTCGGAGCTTCTACCTCAGCAGTAGTGATAGCATAAGCTTGGCCTTGATCCCTTGGCCTTTTCTGAGGTAAGTTCTTCTGACGCTTAGGACATTCATTTTCATAATGCCCCATCTCCCTGCAATTGTAGCACTGAACATTGGTAGCTTCCTTCTTCCCCTTGCAATCACAAGTTTGGTGGCCTTTTTCACCACACTTGTAACAGAATCCTATTCCCTTCAAGAAAGTATCGGGGTGTTTCTTACCACATTTACCACAGGATGGATATTCAACCATTCCATTCTTCCCCTTATTTCCATTCCCAGATTGATCAGAAGATCTCTTCTTCTCTTGCTTTGCTTTAAATTCATAAGACTTAGAGAATTCCTTTTTGGTCTTGAGAGCACATGAGACAATGTATTCATATGTTGAGAAGGATTGTGAGACTAATTCTTGACGGAGAAATGGTTTTAAACCATAAAAGAAACAATCAATATTACTTCTTGGGTTACGTATATAATCTCCAGCATACATTGCTAACCTTGTAAAGTTAGCCTCATACTTTGTGACATTCTCATCCTCCTTTTGTCTCAGACTCAGAAATTGCCTTTCCATATCTGCTCAATGGTTGCGAGGAAATTATTTTTCTAAAAACATAACTTTGAACTCCCTTAAATCCATATTTGATACTTCATCGTCTTCCTTCGTATTTTGAATCAATGACCGCCATTTATCAGCATCTCTAGTAGGTCGATAAACTGCCATGATAACTTTTTCCCTATCACTACTCCCCAAAGCCTGAAATACTTTCTCTAAGGAATTTATCCATAGCTCAGCTACTAAGGGATTTGTACTCCCATTGAACGTTGGTGGTTTTTTCTTCATGAATAGATCTGACATTGATCCTCCACACTGCGGATCAGGGTGCTCCATACGGGTATGGTTATTAACCATAACCTGTGTGAGTTGTCCAAGTATGGTGATTAGCTGATCGGCACCAGTTGCATCACCATCTCCACTATAATTATCTTGAGTAGGAGGGAAATCCCTACATGGAGTCTGTGCATTAATAAAATTTCCATTTCTTCCACTAGGCTCCATTTCTAAAAAATGGCATAAACTAGATCAGTTTATGAATCAAAATACATAATTCCATACTTATAAAACACTTAACATAAATTAAACTACTTATGGATATAATCAATTATCATAAAAAAGTTTTCTTTGAGGAATTATACACTTATAAAACCTTTATAATGATTTGTAAAGAATATGAGGGTTATCCAAAGAATATCCCCCAGGAGTGTCGTAACCAAGAGTGAAGCAAGTCCTGTTGTCGTGCACGAGTTCCCATTCGAGTCTAGCTCAAAGCGGTGTTTTCGGATTTTACCCCTAGGTACATCTGTGCCAGAGATGCCTCTACCTACTCGTATCCAGACACAGATGTATTGCTCAGAAAACCCACAAAATATCTACAATACAAAAATTTTAGGAAGTTCTTATATACTAATCCTCAAAGTCCATCTAAAATGTATGTTCTCTAATCAGAGTTTATCTAATACTAGATTCCAAGGTTTGTACTAAAATTCCTCTGATACCAACTGTAACACCCCGACCCTAGTTACCTATAGTCAGTGCATTATTACATAACATTGGCATGATCATAAGAAAGATCAAATCTTGAAAGACTGATTAGTTTAGTAGCCTTGTAAACACTAGATATATTCATAAAGTTTTTCATTACATCATAAAGTGAAAAACTACTTCAACAACATATTGTCTCCATAGTCCACACTATTATCCTATTATAATATCTCTGCAGGTCATTCATAATTTACTTCTTCACATCCGGGAAAAATAAAAAATAGAAAAGGGGTGAGCTCAAATGCCCAGTAACGATAACAATATAGCGGAAGCTTTCATAAATAATAATAAACATTTAAGGTAGTTTATAACTAAAACAAAAGCCTTTTAAACTTGAAATTCAACATAGTATGGAAAAAATAAAATGAAATAATGCCATTTACTTATTCACATGGATATTTTACTAATCGAATAATCACATGCAATATAAATAACCACTTTCATAATGATGGAATGCATAATTCTAGACTTTCATAACCACATAGAGAAGGCCTCATGCTAAGACTAAAAATAAGATTTTTCCAAGCCCTTGGGCCAAAACACTAGTTTGTCTCATGATACCTACCGATGCATTTAAAGCTATATCGGGCTCCACCCGTCACATATTAAGTCGAATGCAATCTCATTTGAAAAGGTTTAAACATAACATAAACATTAGTATTAAAACTAGCATATCAAATGTCAATACTTTCTCCATAAAGCATGAATGGTATAAAAATAACACATCCACAGTCAAACAAATCACAAAACCTCCAATAGAATATGGAAGTTTTGTATCATAATAAATCAACCTCAAATAAGCTTAAAATCCATCAAAGGATGTTGACATAGATGAAATCAAAACTATTTGAGAGAAATATACCTTTTATTGAAATCATTTAAAAGTCACATAATTATAAAATAAAACATTCACTTTGAAAATTTTCTTATAAGCTTGTAAGTGATGCTTCGATGATTTTATAACAGTAGAAAATAGCCGCACCCGCCGTATAAGTTAAAAAACAATCTTAATTTAATTTTGAGGAAAAGGTTAAAAAGAAACTTGTTTGGAAAATGACAGAAAGATTCATTTATAAACCTCTTATAAAAAGTCAAACAACGGTATAAATAAATTTAACCCATATTCCAGTAAATAGAAAAAATCATTACCTCTTCTTCGGGTTCTTCCTTTTGATTTGATCAAAAGGGCTCCTTAGGTTGTCTTTCTGATAAAACTAAGGCCTCTAGGTTGTAGTGAGGGAAGTTGAGAGAGTATTTTGGTCAGGTTTGGACGAACCAAAAATCTTTTAAGGTGTGAAGTAATGAGAAGGGGGAGTTCCCTTTTATAAGCGGGGTGAGGGGCACCGTTGGAAATGCTAGAAATATTAATTTATAATAAATTCATATTCGGTTTCTAATGGAACCAAAGTTGATTATTTAAAGGTTAAGGTGGGTATGGGTCTAAAACTACTCAACAAATATAATTTAGACAGGTTTGGGTCATTATATTAACCTTATCTTTAAGTATTAACTCTTAGTTAATTAGTTTCACTTTTACACTGTCTCTTTGTATTTTTATATTATATGGTTAATAAACTTACCATATATAACCAAGAGACCCCCAAGTGGTCCATTGATGATGCACCTATCATGATATAAGTCTCCTGGAAGAACATTATATTTTTAGGAATTTAATATCAATTAATAATATAATATTTGTTTTAAAAACTCTTTGATGTCAATTTTGACACTATTCAATAATTGATTTTTTAAAAAATCATAACAGAATTATTACTTCGAAAAAAGTTATTTAAATCAATCCTAACATGTCATATTAACCTATAAAATTAGTGTAATTCATAAAAAGTCAGGAATTATATTTATTTGGGTATTTATAATATGAATTATTCTAATTTTTCATTAATTAGGTAATTACTGCATCATCATTGTGTCATAAATAAATTAAATTATTTAATGTCTAAAAATTATAAATAAAATATCATTATGTAGGAAATATATTTATCTTTCTAATGAATTTTTATAGTTGAACATCCAACATATATAACCCTATGTAAAAATTGTTTTTCTAAAAGATATATGCTTATGTTATTTTTATACTTATTTTAACTTAATTAAAATGAAGTGTCCCTATCACGTAGAAGTGGCTCCATGGGGTCCCAAAATCGACCCAAAGATTCCCATGCTCGGACATGTATCCACCAATAAGGTTAGGACACATTTTAGGGTAATTTAGTATTATAATATTTTTTTTAAACCCATATTTACTGGATTTACCCTTAACCATGGTAAATAAAATATTTATCGAAGTAATTATTCAAAATGTCTAAAAATTAAAGTTAACTATTCACACAATATGAACATCCTGATTCCAAATATGGAATCCATTTTTTTAAATTCAAAACACATAAGTGGCAGAAATTAAATTAAAATTAATTCTCGTTGTTAAAAAAAAGCGTGTTTTTAAGAGATTATAACTATCAAAAGATTGACACTTGTTTATATCTGGTTTAATTGTAAAATTATGTACAATGACCAACATTATATTAAATGGTAAAAATATATTCTAAATATACTTTAAAACCACTCAAATTAATAATTTATCAATATAAATTATTTCGATTAAAAAAAGTTGTTTTTAATTAAAATTTAGTAATTTTCACTATTCATCAAAATAGAAGTGTTATCTGAAAAGTTCCAAAATTTCAACTTTGGATAAATTCAATATTCCAAATCCAAAAATGAAGTCCATTTTGAAATATAAAATATATATAATTTCAAAAATTAGGTATTACTATTCATAACGGCTAGTTTGATTGGTTGTGGTGTGTTAGAACTTAGTGTTGCGTACAACACACGCTATCCCATTATTCAAAGAGAAGCATACCGTAGAAGCTTGGGGTGTTATAGATACCATTTATCCAACAAGCCGTTAATCTATAATGGGCTCACCCAGTGATTTATGGGCAACCCCATGTATATGCTATAGCAGGATCACTCAGTGTTATCTGCACCATCCTATATATAAGAACTAAAGGGATCAATCAACATAATTTGGGCCACCACATCATATAAATACCAATTAAACCTTCTTTAATAAAACACATTCCTCGTAAAACCCATTGATAAAATATTTTATGAAGATATAAAAACACTTTAAGATAAAATTAAAACATTCCTTTTAATATCCAAATTATAAAAAACCATTTTCTTTTGGAATCCATTTTTAATACCAAAATACCTAAAAGTTATAATTTTTTATTTATATAAATATGAAATAAATAAAATTAATCCAAAAATTAAATAATGTCCATGGTTTCAGAAAATTCATTATCATCATGATCGTTAAAAATAGAACATTTCTTTTGTCGTTTTCAAAATATCCCATATAAAACAGTTAAAAATATTATTTTTTAAAAAATTCAAATAAAGTATAAATATAAATAAAATTTAATTTATAATACATTTATAAAAAAATATTTAAAATAATATAATGAATATATGCATAGAGGAAAAGATTTTAAAAATAATTCTTTAAACATTTAAAGTGTCCAATACATCATTGAACATTTAAATCATAATCCCAATGAAAGAATGACATTTAATTAAATAAATATATAAAATTCGAATAATTAAATTCATTATAGGATATTTTGAAATGGTATTTATTTACACATCATAAAATAAAGTTGGTTTATAACATCAAAATATGCCTAAATGAAAAGATATTGAAGAAAAATCCTTTACCCTGTGATTGAATTTTCATGCATGACTTTATTGTCATAGATAACAAACATATATTAATTATTTTCATGACTCATAACATTTTTCATGTTTATAATTACTTTGATTTCACTTATTATAATTTTTCTACAACTACTTATACACTTTATTTTATGTTAGGGGTTTGACCATATTTGGTTTATCTATAACAAGAAACATTGGTAGGTAAAATGTGGTCAAAGAGGTAATTATTTTTGTATATAAATACAAATAATTATTAAATAATTATCATATTTATAGATAAATTACAATATTAAAAAAATCCTAAATTATTGTTATAAAACATGAGTCATTGTTACAATCAAGGACATGATAGGATGCACCCATGCATGAGTGACATTCCCATTTTTCGATGATCGTTATAGCCAAAGTAGAATCTATCATTCCATAATGATCATCATATCATAAAAATTGTATTATTTAATCATATATTTTTATATATATATTTATTTTTATTTGGATGTAAAAAAAATCACAATACTTTGAGGATGAGATAGTCCACACATCCATGAATGACATTAAAACTTTTTTAGTGTCGGAAAGGGTGTCCAATAAAAGTTTATGCCACATTTATTGAATTGAAGTTATGTAATTAATATAATATAAACTTATTTTATGGAACATATTTTAAAATAAATGCATATTTAATAAAATACATGTAATGTGTGGACGTATCACATATCATTGGGGTGCCGATAGTCCACATGTTAACAAACTATGTTATCATACTCCCACAAAATGGAAAGAAGGAAAGTATTTGTTATATAACAATTTAATACATATTAATAAACTATTAATATCATATATATATCATATATAATATAGTATTCCCATCATAATTTTCAATCATGAGTGGTGGTAAAGGAAAAAAACAAATGACATCATTTTGCGAGGTGGTAGTCTATCGTCCAAATGAATAACAATTTTGTTACCCATTTTATGAAAGTGTATATAGTTTTAGGAATATAACATAACATAAAAACATATTATTATATTTAGGACATTGATTTTATTATTTAATAATTAAATAATATGAATTTAATGGTTTCATAATGAAATTAAATTGAAATGAAAGTTGAAGAAAGTTTCATATTTTCTAAATAACTCTTTTTTGATTACACCAAAGGGATTCTTTGGTTGGATTTATTCACAAAGTGAGTCTTCTAGGATTATATATGGGATTTTGTAGTTTATTTGCTATGGTTTTGGGCAAGACAATGGTCTTTATGTGTTTGAATTATTTAGGAGGGTTAGTTCATTTTCATAGTGGAGGGGGTGGGGTCCTTATAAATAAAAAAAGGTAAACACTATTGGGAGTTCTAACTAACCTCATGGGATTTAATAATGAAAAATAATCTTGTAAAGTGGAATTTTTTTTCAATCTAAACTCACACCATGAAAAAATAAAATCATTTTTTATCATTTATTCCTTATTCTTTATGTTTCCTTATTTATTTAATTTTTGTGTCTCTTTTAGGAAGCCAGTTTTCTTACCTATGTAATTTATCCATAAATATAGAATAAATGTTATAATTATTATAAAATTTAGAATTAAAAATTCTAAAATATAATATATAATTTATCAAGTAAAAAATATTATATGTTTTTTGAATTCATTTTTAATAGAATGAGATGTAACACATAAAAGCACTTCTTTAACCCTAACTACACTATCAAATTATTTTGTATTTATGCATAAATATTTTGAGTATAAAAGCTAAATAGAACCATTCCTGTATAATATTTGATATATATTAATACTTAAAAAAATAATTTTGTTGAATATATCTTTTTCGAAATGTGAAATTATTTAATAAAATATCATTTCATTTAATTAATTGTTAACCAAAAAAACCACGAATTATAGCTTCCTTATAATTTAATGTAATTATATCATATCTAAAAATTAAATATAAAAAATTATGATATAACAAAATCATTTATCTTCCCAAATAATATTTATAACCAAACCTATATATCTTCTTCCCTAATCTAGAGATTTATAAGTGTTAAAAAGAGAGGCTTTATTTTTGACATTTTCTTTACTCAACTTATTATATAGGTCACGTTAAAGGTATAATATCCCAATAACTGATAAAAATTGGTACTAAGGTGGTGATGGTATAAATATGTCTATCAAATAGGTATTTTACAAGTTTTGGATCGTTAATACACCTTATTTTCTAATATTAATCATTATGTAATTTTATTTTCTTTTCTTAATCATGGTAACAAATTTTACTCCTTTCACTTATATTTACGAATAATAAATCATATTTCACTTATTAGAACAAAAATTTCACACACATTTGAAATAGGTCACAATCCAATATGGGTCATCATCTGACACTGTACCTGAACCAATCTGTGGGAAGGCCCGAAGGGCATTCCCAATCCCCACTGACTAACATAAGTTCACAGGTATCAAATAAACATTTGGGAATGATTTTCCCAATAAATTAAAGATACATAAATAAATGATGATAAACATAATAAACTAGTATCAGGAATAAAAATAAACTAAAAAGGAAAAAATACCTCAAGTAACCTCACAGGTCACTATGGAACCTAAAAACCACACAAACTCCACGAGTGAACCATGACTAGAGAAATCTTAAATTGGAAAATAATATAGGTTTGAGCACTGAAATTCCCAGTAGGAATGCCAAATAAAAATAACTCTCTATGACCCTACCTTGACAAAAAACTCAATCATTCTTGTTTGAAAATATGACATATTAAAATACTATTTTAATTATTTTCAAAATTAAGTTACATGTTTACAATTTTAGGAATGAATTTCTATTCAACTATATTTTAAAAATAGATTAAAGAATTCATTAGCATTCCAAAACGAATTGAAAATTGGTAAAATTAATACCATGGATCATTCAAGAGAAGAAAGATGGTGGAGGCTTTTAAAATGAAAATCATTTCAAAAACACCATGTCTTAAGAATCCTCTATATTCAATCATTATAGGTAACTAGCACAAATTGGACACTAGTAACCTCGTACCTCTGTGAAAATGTGGTATAGAATCTACAAAAATATTTATTCTCATGCATCATCAACTTAGTAGGGAAAACAGCCATAACCTAGTGGTCTACAATCAACATGTTCTCGGTTTGTGTTGTATGCGTCAATCCTTCTTGAAAAATCTGGGACAAACCACTTCTATATCATCTATCGTACTTTTACATGTTAATCCACCACGATACCCAGGGTTACCCATGTACTATATTTCAAATGATGGCGAGGTATTAAATATCTAACATAAATAAATATAACAATTTCTTTATACAAAACCCATTCAACCTCTCACCAACATTCTCCCTCTTTAAGAACATTTCCACTATTTAACGTTACACAATTCATAAGACATAACATTAGGGGGATATGAAAAATCTCATGTTAACACTTGTATCAGATTTCTCAAACTAGGGGGACAAGCCTGAGGAGGGGTTTTCAATTTTAAAAAACCATTATCAATGTGACAAACAAGCCTCATTTCTTTACAAGGAAATATTACATTTTAGAAAACACGTTTTCTTTGCATCTTCATGTTCCAAAAATAATTTAGAAGAACACTTGCAGAACCAATACACAACATATTTAAAACACTCATAAACCCATGCTTATAATTGGATAATACATTTATTGAAATCAATATGTCATCATACTTTTATACCAAAAACTATCAGAAAGGACACACATATTTGGAAATACTCTATTCACTTTCAAAACACCTACAAAAACACTTTTCCTGAACTATAACCATTTATATATATAATTATATATATAATTTACATATACATTTTATATAAAATCAAAAGACATACTTTTTATAAGAACTTAAAGAAACAATAGATGTTCTAAGTAAAGATCATGTTATAGGGAACCTACCTTGGGGTGGAACAAAATCGAAAATTCTACCCTTGGAACTTTCTAACTAAAATATGTTCCTACCCCACTAATCATATTCATATTCAAATATGTAAAAAGAATCCTTTGACCTATGTACACAACTTAATGGCCATGAACATGTTCAAGGGTATCCTTGCATATATTCTTATCTACATATACTAGTCACCACTTACCTATGTATGCATTTTCATATATATATATATATATGTATATACAGGGGAACACCTAGCCTCATACATGTACATTAAATATCATGGATGATTATACATATAACACAGGAACCCACATATATATAGTTACCTATGCACATATAGGAGAGTCACCATTTACCGAGAAACTCTAAACCGCAAAGCCGGAACCATGCATTACACCTATAATATATTAAATCAATAAAACAATTTATTAAACACATTAAAATTAGCACAACAAATAATTATACCAAAAACACATCTGATTTATATCAAAATTCCAAATTAAAATGAACCACAAATCATAACAATTCCAAAACATGGCTCCAACCATTGATACAAATTGAATAAAATTTTTACACAATTAATAAAACAACCCAAATAAACACCACAAGGCCTTACACAAAGAACATACAAAAGATCCCTTTTTTAGAATCAAACACACACTAAAACCCAATAAAAACATCATTCAAATAACATAAATAATTTAAATAATCCATTAACTATTTATAAATTGACATCAAATAACACCACATTGGTTACATATGAAAATTTTAATTTAATCTAAAAAAGAAAACATTAAATTTACAAGAATAAGAATCCTTTTAAAAAAAAAAATTCTCCGCACACATATTAACCCAGTAACACATTAATTTAAATAAGAAAGAAAAATCATTCAATAAATGATGTTAATTGATGGAACCACCTACCTTAGCATCAAAACCCTCCAAACTGGTGTCAAATCTTTAATCGCACACCAATTACTCCATAAGAAGACCAAAATGGACCCCAGTTCAAAAATTCAAATAAAAAAGGATACAAGATAGAAACGTAAAACAATACCCATACCCACTGGAAAACCAATAAATCATGGAAAAATTGGAGAGACATACCCAAAGGTGTTACACCAGCAAAGTGGTAGCATTGGAGGTCACGGGTCGTGGTGAAAGGGAACCTGGGTGGCGTACTAAAGAAAGTCCTATCGGAAGAAGATTTGGCACTAACCATAGGTGCATCCAAGGATTGTCAGATAGAATGGCGTGGTAGAGGGGGGAGGATTGTGGTGAGATAAAGGATGGCCATTTGGAGTAGGAGTGGCATGAGGTTGGTTGGGTGGGAGGGAGAGGGCAGTGTGAGGGGGTGCTGCACACCCGGTGGAAGGCTGTGCTTTGGGCTGAGGATGGGGGAAGAGGAGAACAACACATGGGGGTGGGGGGAGGAAATCCCTAAGACATAATGAAAAAACTAAAAATAGTACTAATATTGTTAATTATAATATTAATAACAACAACTAAAACTTTTTTCATTATTAAAATAATTCATTAAACTTTAGTTTTTATCTTATTTTACATTATCCTCATTTTATTATATATTTTTGTATTATTTTATTTCTTTGAACATCAGTAAGGCTACACTGTGACCCAATAAAAGGTTCATGGACTTGACCATGCCATGCTTGTGTGTTGGATGCAGACAAGGACAAAAACTTCATTTATTTTTAAGGTCACCAAAAAAATTAATCTGGTTCAGCCCACAACTCGACATAATATTTGAAATCTAGAAAAAATGATAAAATATTTATTTTAAATGTTTGGGTGTGACAATTCTCGCCACCATAATGGGTTCGGCCCCCAAAAACCCATCCCAAAATTGATTAGAGGATAGAAACGAAACATCACATACCTCAAAGAGGATTTTGATAGAAAATGAATGAGAGAGAAGAAAGGACACTATCAACTAGGTGAAAGGAATTAAAAAATAAACATAAAAGATCCTAAATGGACTCCTCGCCATGTGGCTCCCACCTCCAAATGTCAATACTCATCAAGATGAAAATCAAAAGGAAGAACCTCCCATAACGCAACATTCAATATCATGAGACAAAACTCCTTAAAGATTCCAAAAAAGGCTTTTACATTATACCCAAAATAGAACAAAAAAATCCATGTGGTTACCACAACCTCACATTATAATGTCGTTTGGCACGCGTTGGCCCCAACGTCATCTCGCGAAAGGGGATTGGGTTTGGATATTATTGAACTAGACTACAAATCTATGAACATAATCATCGGATGAAACATAGTTACTAACATATGGATGCCATAGCAGACTCCCCACCATAAGGGGCAATTAACACCATATGGAGGACTAGGATACCAACAGGGGAGGCCCGAATGGACTGAAAACCATAACAAATGTGATAACATCGATTCAATTTCATTTATTTTTTTGTGATACCAACAATGGGTCTCTACACCATAGAGGAAAAATAGATTAATTGATTTTTATGAACAGATAAAGGAACACTATAGAGGCTCTCTCGATAAATTTCCACACCTACTAGATCCCCATTCACAATGGATTTAGTGTAAGATGGGGTAGGCCAGATAGAAACACACAACACAGTTCTTTATTTCCAAGTGGTATTGTTGTCCTTAGATGAGATTCAACTAAAAATAAGGTCAATTCACATGGTCAGACATACAAGGGACACTAAAAAAATAATCACACCTAGTGAGACACAACTAATAGAGTCTTAGGAAATAGGGATGTTCACCTACTAATGAAAAATTATTCCACCCACATGAGTTACAAAATGGAAGTGAGGTCCATGAAACACATTCCACCAAATGGGGATGTTCGAAACGAGACATCTATGCATGACTTAAACTATCTTTATTTCCCAAATTGATGACATAGACTTGACTGAGGTCCCCTACAACCCGTTGGGTTTGCTGACAATGCATCAGATTCACTCCGAGACTTATGGATAGACAATAATGCATCAAGCTTCTCCTGTCACATAGTTAGACACTGAAAATCATCCATCAAAACTTCTTATTTGGTTTCCATAATACACTATACCATGATCTAAACATCACCATCATACATATCATGCTTTAGTGTCCATTTTTTTTCACATAAAACATCACTGAAATAAGTTCTTATAAGATGAATTGTAGTTTCCCTGTTTACTTTTAATAAAAAATGTCAAGAGGAAGGAAACACGAAAGAAAATTTATTCTAAAATAGGGGATTTTATGATTTCTAAAAAACATGGTATTATAAGAACCGAGGTTCTAAGAATGGTGTGAAACCATCACTTACGTCATAAAGTATGAACACGAAACCACAAAGTGTGACAAAATTTGATCCTTGAAACCGAGAGAGACATTGGAAAAAAGGGTACCTTAACCTGGGTCCCAAATATCATATTATTATTTCATGAATCCATAACTACCTCTTATAACTAGATTCACCACATAGGCAGCTAAATGTTATCCCTTAATAAGAATAAATCAACAAAAAAACAAAAGGTCCTTTTTAAAATATCTTCCCATGCCGACACATCCTCACTACTTTCACTTTCCCCCACCTTAATTTACCTCAACATTTCTAGGCACTATCATCAGATTTAATGATGTCAAAGATCACCTTTGACTATAAAAGGAAAAAATGAAACTACATTTCATTCAATCCCTCATGCATATACATTCCCACTATGATAGAATGAAGTTAATTAAAAAAATATTTGGATTAAATTCTAAATTTATATAAGAGAGTCCCTACTTTGATCAAATAGAGGGCCGATCAACGATGAACCATCCTGGGCCACACGACAATCACACATTAACTCTTTTTGGTGGGTGTACACAGGCCATGGATGAAAAACCAATGACCCAAATTAAATAGGTATATTGGCTAAACATACCATGAACAATCACCGAATTCCTAGGAAACACACTCTATAATCTTCCCAAAACACTTCTCGAAGAATACCACTAAACAATGAATCAAATAAACATACCAACGAAATAAAGACATGGAACATTTTCCAAATAAAAATGCTCTTAAAAACTCAAAACACCCTAATACATGACTCTAACAACATGAGAAGACACACCACACAAATAAAGATCAACAATCACTCTATAAATCCTGTAAAAAACTCTCTAAAATAAAATCAGGGGGGGTCTACACATTTTCCAATGGTATCTCAATGGATATACACATAAATGTACTCATGTTAATAGGGAACCAATTCACTTATAACATGTAACCCAGGAAAATGACAGCAATGAAAATAAAAAAGGATAGAATGAAATTATTTCCATTTACCATAACAACAATCAATCTACACCCCCTCTTTACAAAACCACTAGTATCACGTTTAAAACCATTTCATGTTTCACACAAACCACTTTGGAAAACCCCCTAATCTTTATGTAAAACCAATTTTTATTCTCTCGTGAAATTTAGAAATACCACAATAATCGATGAAATGATTCATTTTTAAAACAATACAAATCAATCTCAAACATTTCTTCCCATTCATAACACACTTTACCGGTGTAACAAATTCCACTAAAAACAAAATTTCAAAACCCATTTTAAAATAATCCATGTTTTCCAAACTATCAGCACTACAAATCAACATGTATCAATTATAAAAAATCCTATTTAATTTTACACAAAAAATATTTCTTAAAAATCAAAATTTCTAATAACTCATTCAAAATAGTTTTGATAACCCATTTTTTTAACCCTTTTGAAAATCAACACATTTTTAATTTAGAATCCCATTTTTCTCAACTCCCAATTAAGTGTTTTCAAATAAATTTTCAAAAAACCATGTGGCAAAAGAAAATTAATGTGGAAATTAGTGTCGACAGGTTACATGGACATATGGTTGGAGATCATAAGCTAATAACCCCACCTTCATGGAGAGTGTTCTATGGAAATGTACTCATATCCACATGGATTTCCAGTACTATGATCTGACATAGACTGTTGACCCAACTCCCTCTTCATTTCCCAATGCCAAACATTCCACATAGACTAATGAAGCTGAAATAATCATGGCCCTCCTTAGATTCATGAGTTTTCTTTAACATGGTATGATTTCCAATCACATTACTCATAACTAAAACCAATAGAATTGAAAATCCTAGCCCTGGTATATCTAGAATCATTCATAGAAAACATGTCCAAAAAGTGTGAACATCCTCTCTGATACCATTTTTTCATGAACAATGTCAGGTTTCCATTTCCCCTAGCACCTGACCCAGTGCATGACCTGGCTGAAGGGGCATTCTGTATCCTCACAATCTCACATGAGTGCCTGAGTATCCAATAAACATTTGGGAATGATTTACCCGATAAATGAAAGATAAGTAAATAAAAGAAGATAAATAAAATAAAATGGTAGTAGGGATGAAAATAAATTAAATAGAGAGAAATGCCTCAAGTGACCTCTAGGTGACCATTTAACTTATAAACCACACTCTCTCCAAGAGAGAACCATGACTTAAGAAATTGGAAATCAGTATATAATATAGGCGTGGACACCAGGATTCAAAAAAGAAATTACAAATAAAAATAATGCCATATGGCCATGCCTTTAAAAATACATTCAATCATGATAGATTGAAAATAATACATATTAAAATAATGTTTTCGATCTTTTATAATTCAATCCATAAGTTTACATTTTTACATAATGTATTTCTATTCAACTATATTTTGAAATTAGTTCCAAGAATTCATCAACATTCTAAACTAAAAGAAAAATATTATGAATTAAAAAATTGAGATTTTAAAGGAGGAAACAATATATACAAAACTATAATTAAAATAATTTCACATATTACATGACATAAACGAGCACTATGGTCAATCAATTTTGGTAACTAGCATAAATGGGAACTTATAAACCTCATACCTCAATGAAAAGTTGGTATAGAAACCAATACCAACTATGTTCCCATGCACAGTCTACTAGTAAGCAACACACCCATAACATAGTGGTATCTAATCACCATTATGTTTAGTTTTTGTTGTAATATTCAACCATTCTATACAAAATTGGGAAGAACCCCTTCAGTATCATCTAGAATTCTCATCCTAGTACACCCACATAGATATTTGAGGTTACCCATATGCTCTATTTCAAATGGTGGTGATTTTTTACAAAGATAACATAAATGAACATAACATTTTCATTATCAAAAACCCATTTAACCTATCACCTCCGTTCTCCCTCCTTATACAAATCCCCCCAATTTCACATCACACAATAAATAAGCCTCAAAATTAAGCATATATAATAAATCACATGTTTACACTTTTATCACAATTATCAAACGTGGAGGGAAAGCCTCGAGAGAGGTTTTCCACATCCTCAAACCATTGTCAATGTGCCAAATGGGCCTCATTTCATTACAATAAATTTTAAAATTTTAGGAAAAACTGTTTCTCAGCACCTATATGTTCCAAAAATCATTTAAAATCACACTTTCACAAATAAGGAAAAATTTATTTAAAACAATTATAAAACCACTATTAAAATGGGATAATCCTTTTAAGAAAATAAACATGTCATTATTATTTTATTACAAAAAGCTTTCGAAAGTCCACACGCCTTTGGAAATAACCATTTCATGTTCACAACATCAGGGAAACCAATTTTCAAGAACCAAAATCATTTATATATATATATACCTATATATATATTTCATATAAATTTCATATAAATGAAGTAGACAAACTTTTTAAAATAACCAAGGAAAAATGGAAGTTTTAATTAAAGATTACGATATAAGGAACCTACCTTTGGCAGTAACCAAACTGAACATTTGACCATTAGCCCTTTCTAACTAATAATTGATGCACCCCCACTAATCATATGCACTTTCACATAAATATAAAGACACCTAGACCCTATTTACACACCCATATAGCCATGAACTTGTGCAAGGGGATCCTTACATATTTTTAATATGAATATACTAGTCTCCACTCACATATGTATGCATTTTCATATATATACATGGGCACACCTAGCCCCAAACATGTATTTTCACTTCCATGGATGATTATACTTATAATATGGGAACCAACACACAAATATATATATACTTAAATATGAACATGAAAGTGAGTCACCTTCAACTAAGAATATCAAAACCAAAAAGCAATAACCATGACCTACACATATAATTTAATAAATCAATAAAAAATATTTATGAAATACTTTTAATTCATCTCCATAGATATTTACATAAATGACACACCAGATTTATATCAAAACACATATTTAAAACCAATATCACATCATAACCATGCCATAACATTACTAACACTATTTAGAAAATTTAAAAAAACCATTTTGACAATTTATGAAACAACCCAAAGATACACCACATGGCATTACACCGAAAACATTCCCAAAATCCCTTTTTTATAATGAAACGCACAATAAAGACCTTTACCAACATCATTTATATCACTTAAATATTTTAAATAACCAATTTTAGGATTTATTAACTGAAATAATATAACACAACATGGGATACATATAAAAAAAATTTCATCTAAAATGATACATTAAATTTAAATGCATATGAATCCATTTCAAAAAAATTCACACAACAAATATTAACCATGTAAGAAATTAAATTAACTATGAATTAAAAATAATTAATAAAATTGTGTTAATAGATGGATCAACCTACCTCAGCATCAGAACCCCAAAAATTGGCATGAAATCTTCAATCAGACTCCAATTATACCACAAGAGAACCCAATTGGACCATAGTTAAAAAAATGATTCAAGATAAAAAAGTAAAATGAGACCATACCAGCTTGAAAAACCATAATCTATGAAATAGAAGATAGGAATACCCAAAGATGTTTTGACGGAAAGGAGGTAGTGTTGGAGGTTGCGGGTCGCGGTGCAAGGGAACCCATGCGACGCATCAATGATTATCCAGCTTGAGGATGATGGGGTGTTGACCATAGGTTCGGCTAAGGGGGGTGTTGGGAGGAATGACCTAGGAGACTGAGGAGGGTTGGGCCATGAAAATTTCTGGCCAAGGGGAGTAGCAGTGGCATGGGGTAGGCTGGCTTGAAGGTAGAGGGAATCACAAGGGTGTCACATGCACTAGGTGGGGGTCATGTCATGGGCTGAGGAAGGGGGAGAACGTCACACTATAGGGGGTAAAACCCTAATAACCAATAAAAAAACTAAAAAATAGTGTTAATATTTTTAATAATAATAATAATAATAATAACTTTTCTATCATTATTACAATAATTCATTAAACTTCATTTTTTTTCTTAAATTACTTTATCCTCATTTTTTTATTCCTTCCATTTTATTTATTTGTCTTATAAATCAAGAAGGCGACATCATGACCTGGGAAAATCCACGAGTCAATGACCATAACCTACCCATGAATTGTTAGATATCAAGGCCAAATGATTCATTTATCTGTAAAAACTCAAAAATAATTTTAATTAGGCTCAACTAGCTTCTGGAGAATTTTTTTAAGCTACATAAAATGATAAAATAAATATTTAAAAAATATAGGTGTGAAAAAATATGTATATATGTTTTTCAAAATACAATTCACAAATGTGGCTAAAATTAATTAATAATTATTCTTCTAGACGTTGTGATACATTGGGTTTTTATTGAGAAAAGCTCAAATTATTGAAGTGTTTTAATATTAATTGTCACTGTAAAATTAAATAGAATGAACTAAAATGGATTTATTGATGTATAAATGAATTAATTATATATTCAAACGAATTTAAAATATTTTTTTGTCAATATAAATAAATGAGATGAAAAATTATTTTACAATTAAAGTACAATGTTTTATCTATTCATAATAAAATAACTTATCATAAAACTATTAAATGATCACCCAAAGTAAATTTTGATATTTCAATTTTAAATATTATGTACATATTTTAAAATAAAATTTATTGAAGTTTCAAAGTTTAGTATTTATAAAATTCATAAATTTATAGGTGTTAAAATGATTTCTTTGAAAAATATGGTTTTTACCAAAAATGTGGATGTTTCCTTATATTATGCCTACAAAATATATTGGATGAATGTAAAAAAATTATTATCATGTTTAAAAATTTTATTGTATTTATTCATACAATCCAATACAATTTTATAGCAGTAAAATCCATATTAATTAATAATATCAACAGTATATTATTATTTGTTAAGACTTAGTATTGCGTGTAACAGGCGTTATAAAATATACATGATGTTACATGAAATAAAATATAAACAGGGTGATGAGTATATAAAAATATATACTAGGAATTATCTAGAACATAAGCTATAAAATAATTAAAATAAATTTGAAATAATATATTTCAATGAATCTCATGATGTTATAACAACCCCCATTGTCATTGAAATTCCTTACAACAATATGGTTTTAGGGGATGGATGATATTTTGAAGGGTTTCTAAATTAACACATAAGGATTTTATCTTTATTGATGTGTGGGAAGGGGAGGTTTATCTCTAATTTACCATCCTTCCTCTCTCTTTCCTGCCCTATTATATTTACATTTTGGGGGTTGTTTAACGTATGAATTTAATGTAATTTTTAAATATTTTCTATATTATTATTTTCCATTTATCTGCTTCTAATTTTTGCTCACCTACTAGAGTTTTGGAGATATTATTGCATATTAGAAGTGTGAAATTATCCCTATTTATGATAATTTTCTATAAATCAAATAAATAATGTCTTGTGATGGAATATTAAAATTGGATTCCATTTTTTGAATTGAGGTTTGTTACCAAATAAATTTAGTTATGGTTTCTGAGTTATTTTGAATTCATCCATCAATTATTATGATTAATTTTGGGATCGTGTGTTCCTTATATAAGTGAGAATATTGTGTAGGGATCCACCCTATTACTCAGGTTTTAAAAAAGACTAGTTCATGTGGTGAGAATTTTATTAGTTATACTAATTTTGGATTTATGTATTAAAATATTTTCTTTATAGATGAGATCATCCCTCATGGAGTTGGAGATGGTCGGTATGAGCATAGGTTGGATTATAGATCATTGGTCGAGGTAGGTGGACTTGAAATTACTCTTAGTCTTATTAAATTATTTACTATAACTAATGTATCCACTTCTATTATTACCATATACATGTTTTATGACTTATATTTTTATTCGCTTAGATTGTAAAAGGCATGTTTCAAACTAATAATAAATATGTCTGACATAACATCATAAATAATTTTGTGGTGGTTCTTTAATTGGATGATTGTAAGGGTTTGTTATTTTTAATTATTTAGTGGAATGATGTAAATTATATAGAAAATTATTTTTCTATTACTAAAATTTAATTTAAAAAATGGATATAACATTAATGGAGTTTAAATGTAAATGTATTCATTTTTGAAATAGGGTCAGTTTTTCATTTCAAATGAATGTAGGGTTTCTTAATGAAAATTTTTATGGGGGTTTTGGATAAGGTATTAGCATGAGTAATATAGAACAATATGAATATTTTTAAAAAAGGATTTAAAAGGTTATGTTTACTCATTTTATAAGAGGAATTTCAAAAGATAATGCATTGAAAATATTTTATTTTGACTGAATATGTGTGTTGAATAAAATGGTTTCTATTTTTTTACATTTATGTACTCCCTCAATATGACTGCCCATTAATTTTTATGTTGAATGATTATGGACATTTCAATGTGTTTATAAATGATTCAATATTTCAATATCTATACCAAGGATGTAACAATTTAATGGGGGAGGATTAGAGAGTTGATATTCTCCTGATTGATGAGAATTTGATGTACAATTCTAGTACTTTGAGTAATAGCACCCCAATAAATTATCTATTATTCTTGTGAGATGTGTTTCATGCCATTTTTTCATTTAAAATGTGTTTCAACATGGGTTTATCTACCCATTTTTTAAAATTAAAACTAATGGTTATTTCCCTATACAATGTGGGAGGGTGGTGGATATGGATAGAGGGACTCTCAAATGTTAAAGGGGATAGTCTGAGGGGATCAGATTTTATATCCTAAGTAAGAGGATAATGATCAAGAGATAATGAATGATCATATCGTGAGTGAGAGGATATTGTAAGTTACTACCCTGAGCTTGATTTTATTGATTCACTTGAGTTTATTAAACATTAACACAAATAGATTGTATTGGTCGAGATATGGTATGATACAATTGAGGTTTGGAACACAACCTATCTTGAGTGATAGTGTAGTTTCTAGGGTTTGATGTGACATCATAAATTGAAACATAAGTTAAGTTTAATGTATGTTATAAATATTTCCCTATATATTTATTCATAATAAAAAATAGTGTTTCACACTACCTAGGGTTTTTTTATATCAGTCGGGATTTGTGTTGTGAGGTTTCCCTCTTCCTTCAACTTTTGATAAGATGTATGACTGGTTTCGTTTCATAGTGGCCTATTTAGCACACTATAACCTAAAAGATATTATTATTTGTATACTATGTGTTATCCTTCATTTTCAGTGTATTTAATTGAAATTACTTATACAAATTTTATTTAATTCATGAACTTCAACTTTATCAACATGAAACAAAATATCCTCGAAACATCGGTGATTCTTATTAGGACATTAGACTCACCCTACCAATGTATAGGACTTTGGTTTCGATGTATGTGGGGGAAATAATACTTTCTTATTACAAGGAACCATAATAACATGGAGTTAGACATTTGGTCTTACTAACAAGTCGTGAAGTTTGAGGATTTTGATATATTATTTGGAATGTTGGACTCAAATATAGCATAGTCTATGTTTAAAATATCTTCATCATGTAAATTGGATAGTGGGACATTGTTTTATCATATGATAATTTCTAATATATCATTATCATCTAATTCTACTCTCATACCTTTTATACATTTAATATATAGTTTTAATTTCTTATATTATTGAATTTAGTGGATCTATTGGCTCTATTTTATTACTACATGTGTTTCGGGATGTTCGTTTAACATATTTTTCATCCTAGGTTTTCAGTAGTGTTGTTCATGAACCTAGCCTTTTTAGAAGGAATAGTATCATCATGACTATTTTAGGTTCTCACTATTACTCTAAGGTCTTTAGCAAAAGAATATTATTGATTGAGGTCATGATCTTCCCATTCTTGTGTTTTCTATGGGAAATCTGGGTATGGTCATTACTACCAATAACTATTAGCATAGATCTTCATTCGAATATGTTTTAATCTGATGGGTTTTATAATGAAATATAAATATTATTTAATTTATTTGAATATATCATGTCCATGTAAATTACTATATTTATCATGATCCCAATTTAATGGAGAACTATAATTATTCACATATTGGGACTTTTAAGGTTCAAAATAAATGATTACATAGAAATTTACATTAAATGAGAATTCAACTTGAGGAACATGTGAATCCAATACTCCATTGAGTTTCAAAAAGTAGTCCATAAAAATTACTTCATGATACTATACTGTACTATGAAAATTAAGATCTATCTGTGGATGAACTATTATATAGAGGCTCAACTCTATGTTCAAATCCTTTTATAGCTTCCACTATAACATTGCATTAAACGGTGGAGTTTTATCAAATAAAATTTGTAATGGTGTTCTATAATACCTCACTTATTCTCTGTTATATGTCGTTACACATAAATTGTGTAGTATTTCATCCCATGTAAGGATGAGGTGAGCATTATTTTCAATACTATATTCCATAACCAATATTGAATTGATTCTATAATATTTTATTGGTATTACCATAATAAAATTCATTTCCATATTCTCGAATATATATTGTTGTGGGAAATGGTTGTACCATCCATATAGACATTTTATTCTTTCTATAATATACTATAATACAAAAAAATTTGATTTATATTAAAAAAATATCCTCATATATATCGTCCATCAATTATTTATCAAGCATATCACAATACATTTGTGTTCCAAATGGGTGAATATTAAAGGATGAGAAATGTTCTTCATCTAAAAACTATTTTTTTTATCTTCAGGTATGATGGTACACATTATTTATTCCAAAAATAATACAAATTCATTATTAATTTTTTTTAAAATCTATGGTCCCTCCCCTTACTACTTCCACAGAATTGTATATCTCGATTCCATTACTTTTAGATTCCAAATTCATCCCCATGATGGATGGTTGATCTATAATTTGAAAATTTTAGGGTTTCCACTCCTATTATGATTTTAATATGCTTATTTTTAAAGTCTATGTATATTATATCCCCCAAAATCCTCAATATGGATTGGGTTTTAGAACTATTTTTTTCGCTAGATAATCCCCCATATTATTTTATATTCTTCCTTGATAAATTTTTTTTGGTCATAGATGTTGATCATTTCCAAACATTTATATTGGGAAATCATGAGCTCCATATATTTGAGCCATAAATGACAAAATTATTATTTTCCATGTGTTCAGAACAAAAAATATTATATTATGTATCACATTATTACTCAATACATAGACAAATGTGGTTTTTTAGTAACAATATAGTTATTAGACTCTTCTAAATAAACATGATTCATTATATATATTAGTTAATATAAATTTATTTTAATCATTTCTGAATTAGTTGGATACTATCTTCGATATTCATGAGAAGTTTCTCACAAATAGTTCATAGTACCCTTTTAATCCTAGAAAACTAATAGTATTCCTCACAAATATTTCTCTAATACGTTCTTAAATCACATTTATTATTAAAATGAATCATAAACATACCTTATTATTTGATTACATACCTAATGGAAAAAAACATTCCCATCTATTGGTAACATTCACTACATTTTTCATAAACATCTTCTTTACAACCATTTCAATACTCATATACAACTAAACATGTTTATTTATAATATATTATATGATAATATCATCCATAAAAACCCTGGGAAAAATATATATTTAATCTCCAATGACTCTATTTATTATATGCATAATGATTTCTTAAAAATGTCAAGTTTTAAATACTTCACTTTGAACATAGATTATCTATGTATTATATTGAATGTATTATATAGGATAACCAACATGTTCTTATTAATTCGATAATATCATGGAATATTATTTTTCTTTGAGAAGTAATAATAACCAAGTATTATATTAAACAATAACTCAATCTATGGTAAATGAAAAAAATTCATGATCTTGAACTTGTTATGATCTCATTAGTAAATATAGAAATGTAAGAGTATATAAAATCTTTTTCCAAGTTATAATGTGGTTACTTATTTAACTCTTCTAATTAAATGTCTCCCACAACATGGGACAATTGAGTAAGATAAAATCTCTTAGTAAAAAATATATTATGAAAAAAAATATTTATTTGAAGTAGGACCAAAAATATTTTTAAATAAAACATGAGGATATAATATAATAATAAAAATAGCTTGATGGATAATAAATTCTTTTTTCTTGATAATAAAAGAATAAAATTATTGTTTACAAATAAAAAATATATTCTATAGAAAGACCATCCAATTTTTATTTTTCATTTCAATACCATCTCTATACAATATGAGGATGGTTTGGGGTGTGAAATTTTATTTTCCTCTTATTGATGTTGGTATTGGATCTAAATAAGTACATATTTCTCATGTATACTAAAAATTTTATTTTTACCAAAGTATGAATAATGAAATTTATGGAGATATTTTGCCCAAAATATGTTAATTAAGGATGATTTATTCACATGATATGAAATCAAAGATCGCTCTATTTTTACTAAAATCTCAATCAAAATTTCCAAAGGTGATATTTCAAGATTTATACTAAACCTATAGGACATGAATGAATGTATAAGAAAAGGAACCAAATAGTATATTTTCTATTCATTAATAAATAATTTTTTTACATATCACAACATTATTTTAATGATCAATTTAAATATTATTAATGTAATATACTCTAAAATATTCCACTGTAATTGGATGATATAGTCATAGGTTAACATATATAACCCTTGGTTTGGTGAAGTGATTTCAATAGTGTTCTTTTTTTATAGTTGAGACATTATACCATTCTTGTTGGATTAAGTGGATACATTTTCTATTCTATTGTATTTTTAAAATTATTGAATCCCTTTAATTACTAATTTGATAGACTGACAAATTTTTCCCACATGATATATTTCATTGTTCCTTTTATGATTTTTTTAGGACGGTTCTTCAAAAATCATTAACATATAGGCTATTGAATATTCATTCATCCCGGATATTTACCTATAGATTTATACACAATCATTGTAATTTTTATATTTTCCCCTTGGGAACATTTAGATTCACAAATGTCCCTTTTCTACCATATAGGAACATCAAACTATTGTTTCTTAAATATAAAATTATGGAATTTATAAATATTTCCAAAGACCTGAATTTAAAAAGTAATGAATTATTCAACCTTTTAATTTAGTTTAATTAAAATGAATGGTTCATACATTACAAGACAATTAAATTTTTCCTCGTATGAATCTATTAATTCATGAAACTATTATATGACTAAAAAAATTACCTCACTAATAAAATCAGGAAAATTTTATAATTTGGATTAGTATTTTTAATTAGTATACCACAATGATACGATTATCCATATTGATGATATATGAAATAAATTAATTTCTATTTTTAAAGCATTATGGGTAGGAAATATCTTTTCAATGGAATTAATCTATTTATATAAGAATTGTAAATGATGAAATCCTTGACATTAGAGTGGTTGTTACATTAAAAACAAGTTATATAAATTTTTTATCTCTGTAGATATATTATATAGTAAATATAATTCATGTTGTTATACATAACCTGATCCAATTAACCATATAACTCATTGAGGTTATTGATTACCACACATCATCCTTAAAATCTCATTTGGGAAATCATTAAATTTCCCATCACATTAGTTACTTATTTTGATATATCAATATAAATATTTTTAAATATATATATTTATAGATGAGAATACTCAAATTAACAATAATAAAAACAGTAAATAATGATATCCGAATTAACTTTTTGTATATATCTTTTATATCCTATCTAATTTCAAAATCATGTTCATTGAATTTAATTTTTGGTGTATATCTCATTTGGTTCTATAATGTAATCAAAAAATAACTAGACCTTTATTAGATATAAAATATAATAGAATGAATGACATATATTTGAAATTACATCATTTTTACCTTAATATACATAATATACAAAAATATCAATTATACTATTTATATTGAGAGAATAGATACATAATACTTCAATATAAAAATATACTACAACCTTTTTAATTTGTAATAATATATTAAGATACGAGATTGAATCATATATAAATCACAACATGGGATATCATAGGGGCATAAATCCTAGAAAATTTTAAGATATGATGATTGGTAAGAAAATAATAAAGATAATCATAATGGTGAAATATGAAAATATTAAATAATCCTAAAATTCAGTAAAATAAGAAAATGTCATAAATTATATCATAGAAACAAAGAATAAAAGAGACGATTTAATAAATATAAGGTAATATTGAGAATAATAAAATGATAGAAAAATTAAAAGGTATGTCATTATAAAACCCTCTTGAGGATTATCTCTATGAAATAATAACATTATAATGAATCATAACGACATCATGCCATGTGAAAGATTATGGAAAAAACCAACATCCCCCCTCATAACAATATAATATGATATGAAACATTTATGAATATATATGGGATTCTATAACTCAAGTCCCATTGGATGAATCAAATAAAATCATTATTTATTTGGGATATAAATAATGATATGATACATAATCCAAAAGCATGATAAAGATCCCATTATAAGGAAATAAGTTACATAATTAGGTTTTAATGAATAAAAAACATATAACATAAATTTTAAAATGTATAGATGTGATTAAAGAATTATATATTTTAATATATGAATAAATAAAAATATTTCATGAATATAAAACACAAGTAAAATAAAAAATAAATGAGATGGGTTAGTATGTATTTATATAAATGATATCCCTAAATAATTTTATCTGAAATGGGAAAGGACAATTAAATGAGATATAATTAGTTGTCTTTCAACTGATCATGAAATCAATACATATAAATCTACTTCAAAAAAAAAATTTCAAAAAATATAATTTATTTTTGTGATACACAAAGATGGAGAATAAAATTTAAATGTTTCCTTTATTATATTTTATTTAAACATGATTTTAGACAATGATCATAAAAAACATGTATATATTTAGACAAGAGTGGGTAAAAATTAACATGAATCAAGGGATAATGTATATTGAAAATAAAAAGACCATAACATAAAATGAAATTGGGGAAGCAGGAGAGAGATAGATGGATCAAGTGAAATGGAAAAGGGAAGTGTGAAGTTACTTTACCTCAAAGATGTCATACTTTGAAACACCTCTAAACTCATTAATAATTTAACTAAAAATTATGAATGAATAATTATGAACCTTATTATAGTTTATTTCATTTTTAAATATTCATTTAATATTAAAATATATATATATTTATTTTATTGATGTTGGATGTATCTCTTATATGTGTATTTAAATCAATTACTATAAACAAAATTTTTATATCAGTAATGGTTAATGGTTTGATTTAAAATAGTTTATTATTTTCAAAAATTATAACGGTTGTTATTATTAACCATTATAATTGAATAAATGTTCCTCATACTGTTATATGGTTCAAAAGTTTTTTTTAATAAAGAAACAAATCTTTGTTCACACATTGTAGAATCTTAAAATGACTTTAATTATATATTTTTAATTTATTAATATAAAAATCATTTTTTGTTAAGGTCATGGCTCCCTGTTCAATCGCTCAGCTCTTTATCAACACATTGCTAATGGTAATTGAACTTCTAACCCCACTCTGGTCTGGGATAAGGGTATTCTCAGATTTGGTGGGGAGGTGTAGGTTTAGTCACTTCACTGTCGATGGAGATTAACTTGAATTCTATCATGCCTTTTTGTGGTTGTCCATTTCTAGAGATTATTTCTTCCTTGGTGTATTTCATGAGTGTTATTCATGTGATGATGTCCTTAATGGTAGGGGTTGGTGGTTTAGGCATGAAAAATATTATCTATAGATTCCCTATGATTAAAAACTATACCCTAGCTTATTGTTACTTTGATTCTATCATAGTTGATCTGTTGGAGTGGCCCATTGATGATTTATGGGGTGTTGTGTGTTCAATTGAGAGTGTTCTAGGAGGCATCCCCAAAGATGGGTTAGATCCTAGATTTATGTGAACATATATGATACATAGAAATTATTGGGGATAGTCATTTATTATATATTATTTATTAAAGATATGAAAATACTAAATGAACCTCTTATGGGAATTAATATAAAAGGTGTGAGGTTTATATGATCAAAATCCAGTGAGACAACCTTTTAGGAGATGAAAGAGATAAAATATTATATAACAATCTTGATTATATTAGGGCCGATAAGAATCTATATAATCTATTGTGATGCATTAGGTGTCATTATAGGAGCTATTTTAATGTATTGGTATAAATTTGTATAGTACATTTCTCATCAACTAAGTACAAAAAAGAATAACTTGATGACATAAAATCTCAAGTTAGATGATGTTTTTCATACTTTTCATTGTTGGAGGGATTACTTACTAGGTTAGTGTTTTTTGGTGTTTAGGGACCACAAAAGACTCAAGTATATATTTAAATAGTAGGAATCTAATCTTATGAAATGAATTTGTTTTGAATACATATACTAATTAGACTATGATCTTTCCACTACACCTGGAGAAGTCAATGTATTTGTAAAAACATTGAGTTGAATGACTCAATCATAGGCGGTTTAAGAAACCCATAAAGAGGTAAAGCTTATTTAACTATTTTTTGGAAAATAATTTGGATGTTCATAACCAACATGAATAATATGTAATTTAATTTTTATTATTTACCAATTCCATTCAGCAGATAATGAAGATGTAGAGCCTATTATATCCTATGTATTTCTACTATTGTATAGCGTTACTAGTAATAAAATGCTTTCTCGTTATGTCATTGATTAAAATTAGATCTTTCACATTCGTGGAGATATATGGCTTCCTACAAATGACTAATAGGAGTTTATGTGAGGGTGTCATGATTCTATATGTTTAGTACAACCAAGACCTACAAACATGTATCCTGGCATGAATTGAAAATAGTGGTGTATAGTGATGAAAAGATGGATAACATGATTTTTTTACTTATTATTCAACCTATTAAAAGGTGAAGGTAGAGAAACCATAACTAGTGTTGCATTTAATATTGTTCCCTCTTCATGAGTGTATGTGGGATGGTGTCACCATGGATTAACTGATGGGTTTCCCTATATCACCGTGGGGATGTGACACTATATAAGTGATCGTATAAAATATTACAAAGGTCGCTCATTTATTACAAATCCAATATACATTTTATCTGTATTAGATTTGGATTCTCTTCCTTTATGATATCTTAAAACTCCACATAGTTCCATGTTATATTTTATTTGAAAAATTTGTTCCTTTTATGTCATGTTTTGGTAAGGGGTTATATAAGGTACTGGGTTCACTGGTACTATTGGGTACAAGATATCACCTATAGACTGATGGTCAGTTTGTGCATATGATACATAATTGGGAGGATATGACCCTATCACATGTCCATTAATTTGGAGGACCATGGGAGAAACACATAGCTCTCACTAAGATATCTTATAATAATATCTTCTATGTGTCCATATAGATGACTCATTTTGAGGCCCCAAAAATTAGTCCATTCCATCCACCACTATATAATATAGAGTAAGGAGAGGTATCACTATTGGGTCCTCATCTTGTATAGGATACAACATAGTTGGTTCATTTAATTTTAAAGTAGATTATTAAAACATAGTCCAGAGATAAGACATAAGCTGATCATCTCCATCAACCACTAAAATTTAATATGGGTAGTTGGGTTTCCATATGTGTTTACCTAAGATATAATCATATATTTATACCAAAATAAGGGAATATATCACCTTTATATGCCACTTCGTTTGAGATTCTTGATATATTTGGTCTTGTAGCCAGTTAGTTGTAGTTATCTCTGAGGCATTAGGCCACGCAAAATTTCATCCTTGTATCTGATCATTACCTATATCATTCATCTTTGTCTGATAATTTTTATCCAAATGACGTAGAACTGAAAGCTAATCCATCCTTTGAGGAGAAACCTATCAGTATTATTGATTGGTACCTAAAGGATCCCTATGCATAGTTTGTTCTTATAGAATGGGTTTGTTGACAGTATAATTATAGTAATGACCATTCTTTTGAGTGGGAATATAGTATATATACTTAGTGGCTTATTTTCTTCTTAGTTAATGTTTTACCAAACATGGAATGGAAACTTCAGTAAGTGTTGATTTAATGGATAATAATGCAATAACCTAACTTTTATATGAGGTAAAACACATCATAATTTAATTATGATCACTTTTATAAATCAATATAAATGTGCCCCATGGTTTAAGGATGGGTCTGAGTTTATCTTCATCTTGTTTGGACCCCAATGTTCTACTTTTTATATTTAACAATGAAGGTGCATGGTTAACACATGGTTAGTGAAAATCATGAAACTCAAATCATTTGTCCCTATAAGTGTTTCAAAAAAAATTTCTAACAATCTTGATTACTTTAGACCATGCAGGGAAATGGAATAGGATGATCACATGATGAAACTAGTTTTTCTACAAATACACTATTGGTCGTGCGGTGTCTCACACATTGAATGGGGGTATACATGGTTGGAACACTGTTTGGCCAACATTGTGGCCAGATAGTGATTACACATAAAAATTTGATAATTACAATTCTATACCCACCATTTAATCATATTTCTCCACTCTTATCCTCTCATTTTCCACACACAGTGTCTTCTATTAATTGAGTTCCTTATCCATGCCTAAATCTTGGACATGGGAGATATTCTCTGTATGACTCTGGAATAGAGATATGCTTGTTTCATTGTTTTACAAATAGAATATTCTGTATTAAATTATCACATTTCATTATTCTTCTTCATATTGATATATTTAATCTTGTGCATGCTTATAAGCCTTAATTCTAGTATATGTTTCTTTTTTTCATTTTATTCCAATATGAACCAAACCAAAGGTATATAATGGATGAAAATCCCTCTATAGAAATAATGAATATGGTCAATGTATTCTCCCTCAATTAATTGATTATTATACATGTTTCTATTTTTCCATATGTTAGTTTCACTAAGTCATTCCCATGAAATTGTTATGCATTTAATTTTATTCCCTATTCTAGTACCTAACATCACTTTTAGATCCAAATATACAATGAAGTTAATCTTCTTTAATGTTATCACCCATTTTGGAGTTCCATTTATATTCATATTTGACTTCCATGGTTTTATGTACATAACAACCATTGGTGTTTTTGGTTCATCTTCTAAATGTAATATATTAAACGATAATGGATAATTATAGTGGAATATCACAACTAACACAATTATAAGAATATACTAAATTAAATTTAATGTGAGATCTATGATTATATCAAATATTTTAATAGAACAATTCTTATACCATGGTTTTAGAAAAAATATAATGAATTATAAACCATTTATTGGATATTAGTAAAAACTATTGACTTATTATGATGAATTATGATAATTGGGCATTTCATATCTATTGATGTGATACTCAATAAAGGAATCCCCTATACTATGATACTTAGGAATAAATTCCAATATACTTGGGATACCCGGGCATAAAATCTATTATACTTTTGATACATAGTCCTGGCGTCCCTTATACATTTGATACATGTCAATGTCATCCATTATACATGTTATACTCAGGAATGGCAACCCATGTACTTTTTATTTTCATGAATAGTGACCTTTATGTCTTATAATACTCAATCATGGAATCCCATAGTACTTTTTAAAACTCTGGTGACTAGAATTAGACACCTAATTTACACATTGGGTTCTGTATAGAACTACATATGTAATTATATAGATATATACATTAATACATATATTATACATATATATACATATATTAATATCCATACATAAATATATCTTAATGATTAAATAGGTTTAACGGTTTTCCCATCACTAGGACAATAGGTAGTGTCATCCTGGTGTCCATCAAGAACAAGAGACAACCCCTTCTAGTTTACATTACTCATTTCACATTATTATATTTTTTAAATTATCTTTGTATTAACATTGGATGGATAGTTAAAAATACAGTTGCTATTGGCCTATTGAGTATATATCAATCCCCAAATAATTTGTTGATTGGTACCCAATCCATCTTCATGGGTGAATGTAGGGATAAGGCCAAGTTCCCAACTAATGAAACCTAATTGATTATAGCATGGGTCAATGAAGAATATTGCTAAGTTATGGATCATGATTCTCTCTTAAGATAATATTTTGTTTTTTGGGAAATTTAATACAATTATATATGTATTTGTGCACAAATTCATGTATTCCAGTTTCTTTTAAATATATACATGATATAATTATCTTTTGGTATATGGGGAACTTTTATGGATTGTTTTTCCTCTACAATCAAGATGCTTTACATCCCCTTTTCTATTTTAATTTATATTATTCATAAATTCATCCATTTATTATACAATTTTACCAATTTTATAAATGGGTGTGTATTCTCCCCACTGTATCTTCACAGAGCATCAAAACTAGTCGATAGCATCGAGCATTCGGGGAAGTGTACTTAAAGTCATGTGACTATCGGGTAGGCTATTGTTATCAAGTGATTCGGTATGGTATATTACACCGTATTCATCATACAAGTCCAATGAAAAATACATTTATGAATGTAATCATGTATAAATATTCATATGAATTTGTTTTAAATAGAGTTTGTTCCAATATATACATGTTAACATCCATGAAAATCACTTTTCATCCTTATTAGAGTTCATCCATGCCCCTTTTAAGCCTATAACACTACATAATCTATTAAATAATTGAAAAAACATAAATAGTAAATAATTAAAATTATAAATAATAATTTTTTTAAATTTAAAGTGGAATAATATCTAAACATCACATTAATAAAAATTTCATTACTGAAACCTCACCCAATGACATTCATTCAACCATATAAGATGTCCTCTATAGACCACATATGAAAGACCCATCATTATTTCACGATCAATCCATGCTTCAATAGTGTAATCACAAAAACACTACCATAATAACATAAAAATTCAAGGGATATAGGAGGTATCAATGAATGGAGGTAATATTAAAGACCTTACCTCAAATTGTTCTCAAAATTCACCATGACCCATCACCCAGCATGGGAGATGTATTGGAGGACAAGGAATAAGAGAGCCATCCTACCAATCTTCTCTAAATTGGTCCTCTAATAATAAACTATCATGGGTCCAATCCTTATCAATGTATCTTCTACTCACTGAAAATTAGCATAGGCCTTAGTAACATTGCGACCAATAGGGTCAAAATGTGTGCACTCCTATAATCTGATAAAGTAACAAGACAATTTGAGGACTCATATTAGAAAAACATGGACATATGTTTCCACCATTAGCTAAATAAAATTTTAGTTAAACATATTATGTATAGTTTAACAAAATCATAGGGTTCATCAACATAATACTTAATCTTCATAGTCACAGCATGACTACACCCATCAAGGAAAACCCCACATTTAAAGGTTTCTTAACATTACCATAAACCATAAAAACCAATATATTAGAAGTTTAATATCTATATCTTGGATTAACTCTTTATTATCCCACATTAAATGATGTATGATTGGTTGTGTTACCTAATGTATCAACATAATTTTAGGAATGCCTTTGGGCCATTCTCATCTGCTTATTGAAATATTATAACCACATTTCTCCACAGAATCCTAATTGAAAAACATCTTATTATGATTTTCACATATTTTTATTTATAATTTAAATCATAATTAATTAAATGACTAAAGAATGAGGATCAAAAATAAATCTCCCCTTAAAATGAAATATCTATGAAATCTAATGGACGTTATAATATAACTATATATTAAGGAGTAATCATTAAAAATTAGTAAAGGGTTATTTTTAATTATTGAGTAAAATTTTCGATTATTCACTAATGTGAATAAAAAAATTTCAATTCATTTGGACATAAAATCCCTGAATTATAATATTCAAATGAATCTACGATGAATTTTATTAACTAAAAATTACATATTTAATTACAAATTGATAAAAAGAATAAAAATTAATTATTAGAGATATATTAGATTTATAATGATAAAATGAAGTTGATAAATACATAATTGTATGAAATTTTGATATATTATGATGATGAAAAAATACACTAAATTAAATGTTTCTTGAACACGAAGTGATATTGAAAAATTTGAAAAAATACACAATCTACAACATCTTGAATTGGGGAGAAGATAACTACTAAAAAAATACATTAATGATAATAATTTCTAAATAATGGATCCTAACATTTGAAAAATATTTTTAATTCATCATATAAAGAATCTAAAAACTCCTATATATAAATATAACACATGCTAAATATAATAAAATTTGTATATTTGGTGTTTCATTTTCTAGTTAGTAATGAAGTTAAAATCTATAGATATCTGGTGAAATGAGAAAGTTTGAAAAACACAAAAAGAAAAATCATTAGGGGTGGATAGTAACATATTTATGAATATAACCACCCAAAATGGTGTTCAGAAAATTCTTTTCTTATCAAATAAGAACAACCTATTCAATTTTGATACATAGTTTCTAAATGTGAAACAAGAATAATCGTTGGGAAATCCTAATAAAGTTAGAGGTTTGGGAATTTTTAACAAGTGTGTTGAAAAAATATTAAATATTTTTAAAATAAAATTAGGCCTTCATTATGGTTAAAAAGAAGAATATGATGGAAAACCTACAATTCTAAAATTGAAATCACAGAATAATAGAAGTATGTTAATGAAAAATTGACTTGAATACTCTGAAAAAATACATGGTTACTAAAATAAAGGTGATTGTAGTTATGATGATTGATGGTATAAAACAAATAATCACAAAATATATTTCAAAATAAATCTAATTATATTATAGAAAATGAATTTAGTGGTAAAATATAGATTGAATTTATTAAGGAAAAAATAAATTATTTTTTTGAATAATGTGAACTATAGAAGAACATTCAAAATGTTGAAAAACATAATTGAAGTAGATAATTACATTATGATTATAATTTTAATATCATTGAACATTGTAAATTTCCCATAAATATCAGGTATAAAGGATGCATGCTAGAATATAAAAGTGCATAATATAATTTATTGATAAGTGGATTGGTCCAGGGATGAATAATCCCAATAGAGGGTTAAAGAGATTGAAAATTGTGGGTAATATAATTGTTGCAAATATACATTTAGAATATCAAATATGGTGTGGTGTATATCTAATAAGTTTTAGACTTCTAATTTTAAATAACACTTCCCTTCGGTGGATCCTTTAAAAATACATATCATGGGATTATATAGTTTTCATGATCAGCAAATGGATGACCTTCTTGATAGTAAGGATATCATGTATCTATTATCTTCCAAGAATGATTTTTTTGTTCTTGGTCCAATTCTATTTACTCATACAATGGATTTTGGTTCTTCTTATTTAGGTGGATTTATGACATCCACATGAAAGGTGATACCCCATAAGTAGTGATCTGGGTAAGTTTCCCTATATTGTCATTGATGTTTCAAAATCCATGTCTTTTTCATATGATAGGAAATATTGTGGGATTATTTCTATGATCAGATAGTAGGAACAAATTGGTTTTCCACCATCTCCTTCCCCAAATATGTGTGGAGGTTGATGAGTCAGTAAATCAAGTATAGTTTATTTGGATTGTGGTTGGAGAAGAGTTTGAAAAAAAAATTGTATTTTTTTAGAAGTTTATGGATTATTATTTATCTTTTACGAAAATGGTTTATTAAATGAGATTTTATAGGGGTTGAGGAAGTCCATTCCTTTATAGATAGATGTAGATGAAGGAGGTGATAGTCATCGCTTGATGACTAATTGTATTGAGGGTCTGATGAATCATTTGGGTGTTCCTATAGATCAATTTCAGGAAAAAATCATTCAATGTTGATTACATGAGGGAAACCTAATAGTGGAGAAAATATTTAAATGTTTGAGGATAGTTTTGGAAGACCCCATGTCTATTCTGTTTGTTCCTTCAGATTCAGTGGGTATTGGGGAGGTGTATGTTGTCAGTGGTTTCCTTCAGACTCCATAAATTCATTTACGGGCTCCAATGAAGGAGTTTTGTGTCATAGATGTGTCTATACTATTGATGTTTGATTACAATGTACAATATTAGAAGAATCTAGGGGTTTTATAATATAGGAAAAACCTATTAATGGTATATGGAGTGGGTGGAGGTTAATATAGGATCAATCCCAAGACGAACCATCTCCTATTTGAACATGAGAAACATCTTTGAAGGCCTGTGATATTATGTTCAGGATGATAGCTTAAATATCTAGGCAAGAGATAAGTAAAGAGTTATGGAAATGCCTAAAATTATAGAAAAAATAATGGACTTGGAAGAGTTTTTCACTACCCATGGAGGAAGATGGAATAGAGAGGAATGCACGATATAGGGAGTTGCATTATAAGAAATAGTAAGAGATCAAATGGGAATAAAGATTATTCATACCTTCCTAAACAAATAGAGATATGTTCAGCCAAGAATTTTTGGTTTAAGTAGATGGAATATGATTTTTCAGAGAAAGATTATGTGAAGGAGAGCATCTTGAACCTATTGAATAATAATGATATTTCAAAGGTGGGGACTCTAAGAAATATTCAATTTAAAATATGGGTGACATGGAGGGAATTAAAACATAATTAAAATATTTTAATAATGAATTTATAGTTACCCTAGGTCCATGAGGACATGATTATAAAATGATTAATATATAAATGGAAATTATGATGTGAACACAATAGTCAGTATGTGAGCTGGTATGGGAAAGGTACAAACTTCTCTAAAACTGGGAGGACAAAATTTTGGTGGGGGAATTGATTATTTTTTCCAAAAAATATTATTTTGATATAATTAAATATATAGAAATTCACATGGAAACATATAAGGTGTATAGATATTGGATTAACTATAAATACATTACTTTGATAAGAGGCATCTAAGGAAAAAAGATATCAGTGAAGGATTTCATCCAATCCTAAGACAAGATCTCTTATATCATTGAAGATATTACCAAATATGAGCAAGATAAAAATGTAAATGATATATTCATGAAATATAATAAGGATATTTCTTCTGATATTATCAAATTTTATTTAATGTTTCTTATGTTAGAACTTACATGATTTCACACCTTTTCCACAAAAGTGTTTTTAAAATAATAATTTAACTACAGTCATGATCTGTTATTGACTCAATTCATTGACATTCATATAGTTGAAAAATATTTTAAGGGAAATTAAATGTGATTAATGAAAAGTGATAAATGATTACTTTTTTATTCCATAGGATAAAATTTATCAATCATTAAATATATTTAATCGTATTATTTTTTCTCCTTAGAAAAAAAACATTTTTAAATACTCAATTAGTATATAAAATTAGTTGATCTTGTAAATCTATTTTTTTTAAAATTGTAATGATGAATAATATTCAAGATAAACTATTTTGGTTGTGATTATGTGGCTATTGTGTAAATTTTTAACATCAATTAGATTAATCTTTATGTTTGGATAAAAGTTACATAAAAATGGCTATTTGAGATATGTTCCGAACTATCCCATGATTATTTATGTTTATATTATGACTTTTTATCTTGGTGGAGAGATTATATATGCACTAAAATATCTATAAAAATTGGGGGAAAATATTAAACATAAATGTTTATGATGTGTTTGCTAATGTTGAAATCATCTTCATAAAATTTCATATAAATCAATTTTAAAGGATCTAGAGAAGTGATGTCGTAACTACTATCACGATGATATTAGTATATGGAAAAATATTTCCCCAGATTTATGACAATAATTTTCATCACTGAGCACAGATCACATAGATTTGTAGTTGATTACTTTATGGAACATTGCTATGAAATTTTTTTACACACTTCTTCCATAAGGATTTTACTGATACTCTCAAGTAATATGGAGTTAAAAGATAATAAATGATATAAATGATTGAAATATTGAAGAGTAAATATGGTAATAACATTACTATACACTTCCAAAAATATATTTAGTGTAAATCAGGGGAGTTAAAATTTGAACCACTAAATACATTTTAATATATAGTTATGTAATGAATTTCAAAAAATAGAAAAAAGTGTGATATTGAAGTTCCAAAATGTTTTTGGTTTTACTATTAATTAAAAATGATAATATTAATATATTAATATTTATATATATATCACACAATGATAAGTGATGGAAGAAGAATCCTATTAATGGTGATAATGAAGATGATGGCCACCTATTTGATTAATAATAGTTATGTTGTTATATTGAAATAATTTGATTGTAAGATATATTATTTCATCATTAAAATTTTATGATTGATGATATCGTCATCAATGGAATATAATAAATGTGATGCTGATTTTGAATAGTGATATCCACAAAAGTGTATAGTGGAGTAAGAAAATTTTCTTACTGAACTAGTTACTTGATAGGTTGAATAAATCATGATAAATAAGTTGAATAATTCTATTTATAGTTGTGAGAAAATGAAATATTAATTAGTGATATACCACCCATTTTATATAAAGCTTAATAGAAATTGTTTCATGTTTTTATTATCATTTATGTGATAATTTATAGTTTATAATAATATCTAGAAATGATTAGGTGTGGTTATTACCATATTTTATATTATTATATAAGATTTATGTTGAATATGTTTATTAATAAATTCATATATAATATATTTTTGTTTTTTTCATAATAAAAAATCACAATGTTTTGAGAGGTTAATCTATACAAAAAATATTTACTAGAACATAAAATTGTAAATATTTGAAGATTTGATTTATATGTATATAATTCTCATTAGTATATAGAAAATATATTTCAAATGTTGTGATGTTTATGATATTTATGTTTATTCATAGGTTTTTAATCCTTCAAAGAATTTTTAAATGTTAAAATATTTGTAGAAAATTATTTTTATAAGTCGATATAAAACAAAATTATTAAAGTTTATGACGATACATAACAAGATTTTTCTAGTGAAATAAGATATTTAATATAAATTATATGCTAAGGCATAATATAAATTTTGAATTGACGAACCATATTATATTTTTTTACGTAAGATATCTTCTGATGAGAAATTGGTATGTGGCTTATTAATGGTTGATGTTTAAGATGTTTGGTTCTAACCTATGATATGAGATATAATTATATATCTTTGAAAATGAATAATAATGACAGGAAAATTTGAAATTTATAATGGATAGAATATATAATTCATCTATAATGAATATTATGAAGAATAAAATAAATTTTGGATGATAATGAAGTGGTAATAAAAAAAATAACATTTCATTGTTAATTAATGATTAACTCCTTAATTACTAGAATACAAAAAAGGAACAAGAATTTTGATATCCCCATTTCATTAATATGTTATATTAAAATATGAAAACATTAAAATAAATATTGGTGGACAAATAAGAATAAATTATTTAAACATTAAGCCATTGATTCTAAAAAAGCAATAGTGGGTCAAAAATAACCACATGAATTGTGTTTTGTGCTAATAATTAAGAATATTGGCCAAAAATGTTCTATGGTTATCAAAATTATAATTTTTGTTCAGAATTAAATCCCACAAAATTTCATTCAAAAATAATACATGTTCCATGTCATGTTATTATTTTTGATTTATTATTTTAATAAATTAAATTATTTTTATTAATAGTTGTTATTAATAGAATATATTTGGGAATATTTTGATCTGGTATCCAATATTAATCAAAAGGAAGAATTACTCAGTGGTTGTAAACTGAGTATAAATTGTATATGTGAATTTTAAGAGATGTATTAGAGACAGTAAATTTCCACAAAAGAAATTTCTAGAATTTCGAGAACACGTCCTATTGATATATTTTATTAAAATTATTTAGATAAAAAAGTTTGTGAGACTATAAATGATTCTTTTATATTAAATAAAATATAAAATATATTATGAGATCCAATAATATAAAATATAATAAGAATAGAGGGCAATTTTTACCTTTAATTAAGATATCCAAAATATATATATGATAAGTGGGGAGAATATGATACAAAAAGATTGAGGAAGAACATTCTAGGTATCAAGGGAAAAAATAATTTGAACTAATACCGTTAATTAGATTCATTATGTTTTTGTAAGAGTAATAGAATAAAAAATGTGATACTAGTTTTCATTGATGTTTTTAATATTCTAAATAATGAAAAAAAACATTAGAAAGGCTAAAATGAATTAAATTCATTTGAGTACTTTTTTTAGTCGTTATACCTGAAGATTGAACTATCGATATCCAACTGGCTAATTCCATAAAAGAACTAATATAAAGTATATTATTCATATAGAAAGTTGTATATGTTGAGTCAAAAGTCCTCTTTTGACTTCTATGTTTTGTTTTGGAAAACACAATTGTCTTGTTAATCCTACTAACCTTGTCTATTGTATCGTACTGATCATGCTGGTCGTACTGACTATGTGTATCGTACTGATCATACAGATCATACTGACCATGAAAATCATACAAAGCTGATCATACTGACCATAATGATCGTACTGATCATGCTGATCATACTGACCAGGCTAATCGTACTGATCATGCTGATCGTACTGACTATACATATCGTACTGATCATACTGATCGTACTAACCATGCCAATCGTACAATGCTGATCGCACTGAATATGGAAATTGCATTAACTCAGCTTCTCATATCTTATATTACATACTTGTTTTTGGTACATTGTCAAAAACACATGCCCCATTTAAATCGTACTCTTGACTATCTTATTCATACATATTGTTCTAACCAATATGATGTCGTTGAGTTAGTTACAAACTAATAAAAACGATGTCGTGCTTTCTGTTTCAATATGATCGTTATGATTCTAGGTGTCCAAGTCCATCCAATTTTTTTAGAGAAATATGACCGTTGGAGGCAACATGACCGTTGGAACCCGAGGCCTATAAATAGGAGGTCATTTGAAGCTGAGAACACAATAGACAATTGAGAACAAGTGTGATACAGCTGTGATACTTTTCTTCTATTAAGATTTTAGAGAGAGATGTTGTGACTTCTCTCATCTGCTTTGTGCGTCCGATCATCATATTGAGGGATTTCAAGTAATTGAAAGACAGAGGTGCTGATTACATACAAAATCAAGTGCTTCCAGGAATAGGCAGACGGACGGAACGATCATCGTATCGAGGGATGATGGGGATAGGTAGACAGACATTCTGATCATTGTATTGAGGGATACCGGGGATAGGCAGACAGAAGATCCGATCATCGTATAGAGGGATGCCAAGGATAGGCAGACAGACAGTCCGATCATCGTATCGAGGGCTCACCAAGGTTTTGGGGAGACAGACCTTTTATACTAGGTGAAAGGATAACCCTTCTCTTTGGGTTAAAAGAATTGTAATTCTTTTACATTTCCACTACTAATTGTATTAGAAAGGAAATTGTTTTTGTTTCCTTTTCTATCTCTTATATATTTGTAATCGTTTCAATTGCATCCATTCTATTACATATTGTATTGATTGATTCTATACAGTTTAAGGTAGAATCATTCATCTTTATATTACTCTGATTATTGTGTTCATCTTGAATACAATTGTTTTACATTTCATTAGTATTACATTACATCATACCTTTTATATTCAATATAATTGTGGGTGTTTTTAATTGTATTAGTTTAAGATCATTTAAACTAATATCTTAAGTGCTAAAACTCAAAGGTTTTTAAACCTACAATTCACCCCCTCTTGTATTGTTCTATCTAATAGACATACATATCTACTTATTCGATCCAACAATTGGTATCAGAGGATATTTCCCACTAATTTGTATTAAAATATTTATTTCATTCATATTACTATTTTTAACTACTGACAACACTAACGTGTGGAGTGGAAAAGATATTGTTTTTAGACGATAGGAATAAATATTGGGTCAATAGACAATCTGAATCCTTCTAGACCACCAATCATTGATGGAAATGATTATAAGTATTGGAGAGATCGTATGAAGTCTTTTGTTGTCAATACTGGAGTGGGCAATTTTATTATGCTTACTGGAGGTTACAAAATTCCTGACAAAGAAGTCAGTACTTTCACTAACCAAGAGAAACAAGAATATCAACTGAATTACGAGGTACACATTACTTTATTATGTTCTATAACCAGGGATATATACAGTCAATTATCTTCATGTGAAGCAGCCAACTGTATTTGGAGGAAATTAGAAGTCACTCATTTTTGTACATCCAAGGTTATAGAAAAAAGGAGAGCAATGCTTCGAGCAGAGTATCATCGATTTGTTTTTCCTTATGGAGAGCCAGTATGTAAAGTGCAACAAAGTTTTATGACAATTGTCAACAGCTTACAATCTATGGGAGAAAAAGAACATGATGATGAAGCTCTAGTTGATAAAATTATAGATATAATCCCAAATGAATGGGAGTCAAAAAGGACAGCTATTGATGAAAATAGAAATGTTTCCCAGATTTCTCTAGATGAACTCTTTGGAACTCTTCTACAACATGAGACAAGAATGAAGAGAGATGCTGATTTCAACAAGAAGAAGAATGGAAATAGAAGTGTAGCCTTTTCATCTAAAGATAAAACACCTGAAAGACATACAATATCCCAATCCAAGAAAGTTATATCTGATTCAAGTGATTGTGATCTTTCGAATAATGAGTTATCTAATCTTTCTCGAAGGATGAACAAGATTGTGGGAAAGAAGGACTTCCAATATAGATTCAAAAAGAAAGATAGGAAGGATAAGAAAGATTCAGAGGAAACATTTTATGACTTTAGAAATCAGTTCATATAAGGCCTGGTTTTCCTTTACTAAAAAGGAAAGACAGAAAGGAGAAACACTCTCAAAGAAACAAGAAAAGGTTTTATAAGACAAAGAAAGTATTGAAGGCAAATGATACCTGGAGTGCAAGTGATAGTGATTTTTCAGATGATTCTTCAGAATGTGGGTCCTCAGGACTGAGGAATATCGGACTCTTAGCAAGATTACCAATTGACGATCATTGTCTCATGGCTAAGGTACATAATGCTGAAGCTATTAAAAATGTCTCTTTGAATGCAAATTGTACTGATAATAGATATCATGAATCTTCAAATGATGAATCCTTATCATCAGAAGATGATACATTACCTTCTTTTGAAGAAGTATCTAGATTTTCTAAATTACTTGAAAATGAAAATTCTAAACTCAAGAAAAGGCTTGAGAAAGCAAATTCTAGAATTTAAATCTTGACTAAAGAACTATCAAATCCTTCTAAAGATCTTGATATGAAAACTTCTGATTTTGAATGTATTTTAAAAACCCTTGAGAAAGTTAAATATGATAAGGATAAACTTTTTAAGGATCTTGAAACTGTAATTTCAAAGAAAAATATTTCAAATTCCAATGTTTTGGAAAATAAGAATTTAGTTTTAAAACTGAATTCAGAAATTTTTTCTTTGAAAAAATGATTGTCAAACTTTACTCATGGAAAGGAAAACTTTGACAAGATGTATTCTCAAATTATACCTTTGAGAAATCATTCTGGACTTGGTTATACTTATCCCAAACCTGTTTTTAGTAATAACTATTTTGTTCCACAAAAAACCTCTTTTTGTACTAAGTGTTAATGTGGTGGACACTGGAGAATAGATTGTTCTCTTAACAAAACTCAATCTTTAGGGTTTCATAAATCTCGTTTTGCAAAACAAAAGTGGATTCATAAAATTCTTTTATCTAACCCTTCTGGATCCAAACAAGTTTGGATTCTGAAAATATAATTGTTTCTTTTTCAGGAAAATGAGAAGTGTACCAATAAGAATATTTGGTACATGGACAGTGGTTGTTCTCGACACATGGTTGGAAACAAAGATCTCTTTGAAATGGTTATCAAAACAAAAGGTGGAAAAGTTACTTTCAGAGATAATGCTCAAGGAAAGATTGTTGGTATAGGTAATATTGTTTTTCTTGGAAAAGTTCTTATCTCAAATGTTTTTTTTTCTAAGGGTCTTAAGCACAATCTCATTGGTATACGTCAATTATGTGATGAAGGTTACCTTGTGAATTTTAAAAATGATAAGTGTCTAGTTCACAATTCCAAGGATGAGTTCATTCTATCTTCCCATAGGAAATAGAATGTTTACACTATTAACTTAGAAGACCTTAGGAGCCAAAATTACCCTCATTAAGTGCAATAGAAGACCAATCATGGATATGGAATAGAATACTAGGAAACTGTAATATGAGAAACCTTAGTAAACTCTCAAAGAAAAGACTTGTGAAGGTGCTACCAGACCTTAGATATGATTCTTCAAAAGTTTGTGATCCTTGTCAATTTGGCAAGCAGCATAAAACTAACTTTAAATCAATTAATGAAGTTTCAACTTCTAATGCATTACAGCTAGTGCATATGTATCTTTTTGGTCCTTCACAAACTAGAAGCATTAGAGGCAAGTACTATGTATTTGTTTTAGTTGATGAATTTACTAGATTTACATGGGTCTACATTCTCACAAAGAAATCTGAAGCCTTTTCCTATTTCAAAACTTTTAGATCCCAAGTAAAAAATGAGAAAAACCTATTGTTGATAACTATTCATAATGATCATGGTAGTGAATTTCAAAATTCAGATTTTGAAACATTTTGTAGTAAGAATGGTGTTACACACAATTTCTCAGCTCCAAGAACTCCTCAACAAAATAGAGTTGTTGAAAGAAGAAATCATATTCTTCAGGAAATAACTCGAACCATATTGAGTGAATACTCAATTGCTAATCACTTTTGGGATGAAGCTATTAGTACTTCCTATTATACTATAAATCATGTTTTAACTAGACCATTTCTTAATAAAAACCCTTATGAGTTATGGACTAGACGAAAACCTAAAGTTTCATTCTTCAATGTTTTTGGATGAAAAGTATTCATTCTGAATACAAAAGATAATCTACACAAATTTTCACTAAAATCTGATGAAGGAGTCTTTCTAGGATATTCTACAACCTCTAAGGCTTATAGAGTTTTCATTAAAAACACTTATACTGTTGAGGGAACAGTACATGTAAAATTTGATGAAATGGATCCTTTTGTTATCAACCAATAAAATCCTACATCCTCAGATGTGTTTTCAAAAACTGATTATCGAACTTTGATAGAAGATCCTTCTGATAAGGAAAATATTCAAGACGATACTTCTGAAACATTTACCATGGAAGATTTTCTGCTATATGTTGATGAACAGGCTTTACAAAACCCAAATCAATTGTTTCTTAGGAATCATCCCAGTGATAACATCATTGGTGATGTAAATCAACCTATAAGGACCAGAAATTCCTTAAGAAATGAAATAGAACATCTTTCTTTTCTTTCCCGATTTGAACCTAATAGCCCAAGTGAGGCGTTAGGTGATGCTGATTTGTTCAAAGCAATGCAAGATGAACTAAATTAATTTGAGAGGAATCAAGTCTCGACTTTAGTTGATAGACCTAAAGAAATAACAGTGATTGGTGTAAAATGGGTTTTCAGAAACAAGTGTGATGAAAATGGAATCATTGTAAGAAATAAAGAAAGACTTGTTGCTAAAGGCTATAATCAACAAGAGGGAATAGACTATGAAGAAACATATGCTCCTATAGCTAGAATTTAATTATTTCGTATTCTATTAGCCTTTGCAGCATATTTCAATTTCAAACTATTTCAAATGGATGTCAAATGTGTTTTCTAAATGGTTTTGTTCAAGAATAATTTTTTGTCGAACAAACTCCTGGTTTTCAAGACCTAAAACATCCTGATCATGTTTTCAAACTTACCAGGGCTCTATATGGTCTTAAACAAGCCCCTAGATCATGGTATGATAGACTTACATGATTTCTTTTACAAAAAATTATACAAAAGGTACAGCAGATCCAACCCTTTTTATAAAAATGGAAAACAAAAATGTTTTGATTTTTCAAATCTATGTTGATGACATCATATTTGGATCAACTCATAAATCCTTAACTGATTCTTTTGCGAATTTAATGAAATCTAAGTTTGAAATGAGTATGATGGGTGAGTTAACGTTCTTTTTAGGTTTTCAAAATTCTCAAAAACCAGAAGGAACATATATATCTCAACAAAAGTATATAAAAGAATTACTCAAAAAGTATGGATATGACAAAACTAAAAGTATTAGCACTCCAATTGGTACCTCAAATACACATGATCTTGATGAAAATGGGAAACCAGTAGATCAAACAATCTTTAGAGGTATGATAGGAAGTTTGCTATACTTGATAGATAGTCGACCCGACATAATGTTTTCTGTATGCTTATGTGCAAGATACCAATTTAATCCAAAAGAGTATCATTTAAAATCTGTAAAGAGAATCTTTCGGTATTTAAATGGCACTATGGATATAGGTCTTTTTTACTCTTCTGGGAATTATTTTGTTTTAAAAAGTTTTTAAGATGCTGACTTTGGTGGTTGTAGAATGGATAGAAAAAGTACATCCGGAACATGTCATTTCTTAGGAGATTCCTTGGTTTCTTGGTCCTGCAGGAAACAACACTCAGTAGCACTATCCACTACTGAAGCTGAATATGTAGCAGCTGGAAGTTGTTGTGCTCAAGTATTGTGGATGTAGCACACACTCACTGACTATGGATTGAGTTTCTCCAAAATGCAAATTCTTTGTGATAATACAAGTGCCAGAGCTCTTACTAAGAACCCAGCACACCACTCTCGTGCAAAACACATAGATGTTAGGCATCACTTTCTTTGGGATCACACACAAAAAGGATACATTATTCTACAATTTATCGGGAAACAAGAACAACTTGCTGACATTTTTAGAAAACCTTTACCATTTGATAGGTTTGAATTTATAAAACAGAAGCTCGGAATGATTACATTAAAATAATCATTCATATCTACTTCATGTTTTACAATTCTCATAACATTAAATAACTCCCTTTGAAAGGGGGAGGAAATTTTTTTCCCTTTGCTTCTTTTTATCTTATGATCTTTATTATTTTACTCTCCTGGTTTGTGTTTTTTTACGTTTATGTTTATCGTATTGACAGTTTTATCATATCGAACAATGATGGTAATCATTTTCTATTCCATCGTAACGACCGATGATGGTAATAAATTTCATTTCCATCATATCGACCGATGATGGTAATGATTTTCTTTTCCATCGTATCGACCGATGATGGTAATGATTTTCTTCTCCATCGTATCGACCGATGATGTTAATGATTTTCTTTTCCATCGTATCGATTGATGATGGTAATGATTTTCTTTTCCATCGTATTGACCGATGATGGTAATGATTTTCTTTTACATCATATCGACTGATGATGGTAATGATTTTCTTTTCCATCTTATCGACTGATGATGGTAATGAATTTCTTTTCCATCGTACTGAACGTCCATGGTAACAAGATTATTTTCCATCAGTCTATCAGTTCTTGGTAACAAGAATGTTTTCCATCGGCCTGTCAGTTCATGTTAACAAGATTGTTTTCCATCGGCCTGTCAGTTCATGGTAACGACTTTGTTTTCCATCAGTATGACGATTGATAGTTTTATTTTATTTCGTACTATTGTGTATTCTTTTCAGCTCTACTAAAACCAACAACTTCCTGACGTTCTCCGACATGTACTTTCCATTTTTTTCGTTTTTAATCCTAACCATTGATCTGTTTTTCTCTAATCTTGACCGTAGAAGATCAACGGTCATCCCTTTATCGCCTATAAACAGCCCCCCCCCCCTCCCCAAACCCACATTGGTTTTTCAGGTTTTGAGGCGAAGCTATGATCCACTGGTTTTAAATCATCGTACGATCATTCATCGGCCTCACCTTTATGTCTCAATCCTCTGCTAACACTGCCGCCGAAATGTCTTCAAAGACTTTTACAGAGAAATACTTTAACATAGAAAGGTTAATTTCTCAGGACATTTTTGATTTGTATGATTCCACAATCAAAAGAATCATTCTGTTTCAAGGATGGGAACATTTGTGTTTTGAAAGACCTATTTCTCAAGATCCGGTTCTCTTTGATGAAGTTTGTCAATTTTATAAAACTGTATCTTTCGACAAATACATGACTATCAATTTTGCTATGTAAGATAGAAAGTTGTCTATATCTGTAAAACAAGCGGCTCATTTTCTGAATGTCCCAATAGAAGGGTATTCTATCTGTACAACTCATAATCTTCCAGAAGAAGTTGGTACGTTTAATAGAGAAAGTGCTGAAAAGTCTTTTTTTGTTATTAATGAAGAGAAAAGGAATGTGACTCATCTTCCTCCGGACAATCAGTTTGTGACTTTATGGATGCAAGGTTTTCTTATCCCAGGAAAGGGGATAGAGAATCACTGAATGTTTCTGATATATTTATACATGACTATCATGTAAATATGAGAAAAGTAAATCTCATGGGGTATGTTTTTGAAACCATTAAGAATGTCAAGACAGGAGGGATTAAGTCCCAAATGATTATGTATCCAGCCATCCTTACAATGTTCATTCTCGAAAGTATTAAGTTGTGTAACATTTCTTTGAAAGGAAACACGATAGATCTGATGCCCTCCTAGATTAGCAAAAGTACTATGAAGAAGTTGAATATTTGTTTTGATCCGAATTCAAAACTTTTTGTCAGAGATGTAGAAGCTGAATCGGCTTAGAATCAATCGGCACCTATGCCAGCCAAAGACATTCATTCTACTGGTATTACTCAAAAGTCTGATCCGCAAACCAGTTCAAAGACTAAGAAGAATCCAAAGTATAGTAAATAGGTCGTAGCCAAATGGAGAAAGGATAATAAACAGAGAAAGGAAGGTGGTACAAAGTTCGGTCTTAACCTGGATGAGGCTTTTGCAGAAAGAATAAGGGTAGAAGAAAACTTAAGGATGAGAAGAAAAAAGAAAATTGTTTTGAAAATAAAGGCTCAAGACTTTTATGTCTCTAAAGTCTTGAAAGCAGTTGAGGATGCTAGTGCTCAACTAACGGAAAAAGTGCATCAAGAGCCTATCTTACAGAGCCTTCCTGAGAAAGAAAAATGAAAAAAAATTATGGAAAATATAGAAGAAGTGGAAGAAGTGGAAGAATATTTTCATTTTTAATTCCTTCAGAGTTCAAAGAAAAGTAGGGAGGAATCAGTTCCAAAGAAAAGTGAAGATATTCAACAAGTTCCTCGTGCCGATAAAGCACGAACTCCGGATAGAATTTCATCTCAAGAAAAGCAAGGTGATCAATCCTCTCACACTGATAAAGTTATTGTCATTAGTGATAAACTGGAAGAAGAAAGAAAGAAGAAATAAAATGAAAAAGGAAAATAGCCAGTTGTAGATTCAAGCTGATCAAATGAACTGGCATTGTATGATGAAGATACTAATTCAGAACATACAATCTCTCTCAAGAAGAGTGATTAAATTGCCCATGTTTTGAGAAGGGTTGAAAAGACCATTCCATATTTTCCCAGGCTGGAAGGGAAGATTGATTTTATTACTGACAATAAAAAGAAGAAGATTGTCTCTGTAAAAGAATTAAGAAAGAAAGTTTTGTCAGTTGAAGCCGATTTAAAAGTTCTTTCAGAAAGTTCGGTTGCTCATAAGAAGGCCTACAACAAGATGACCAAGTGGTCGTACAAAATAGAGAGCTCAATCAATGATCATGAGATATCAATTGAATATATAAGAAGGTTTTCAAATGAGCTTGAAATTTCTTTAAATAAGCTTGATAGAGAAACAGTTGAATGGTTGAATATTTTGTCTTCTCAAAGATCTGATGTTCCTTCAGTAAAAGACTTGCAAGAGAGAATGACTGATTTTTAATCTGAATACTCAAAGGTTTCATCTTTCAAGGATGAAATGGTTTTATTGAAGAAAAAAAATTCTGTGTTATCCAAAGATAACAATAATCTGCAAGACAGAATTGGTTCTCTTAAAGAAGTAATCAGAGTTCAGGAAGAGACAATTAGAAATCAGGATCAACTCTTTGCTGATCAACAAGACCTTCTTAGGTCTCAGGGTGATGCTATTTCTCAAGACAAGAAGGAGATAAAAAGATGAAGTAAGTTATTCATGAGTTAATCAAAAAGGATAAGGAATGTGAAAACAAGTGATTTGTATTTGTTCTCATGTTTAGTGTTGTTTGTTATCATTATGAAATTTCTTTTATCTATTGTCTTGTGTTTATTTTATAACTCCTTCAGACAATTCAATATTACCCCTTTATTTTTGTAATTCACAAAGGGGGAGAATGTTTACAAAGGGAGAGAATGTTTTCAAAAAGGGGGAATGTTTTATAAAGGGGGAGAATGCTTTACAACACTCTTAAGGAAAATCTACGAATACAATCCTTAGGAAAGTCCGTACCTAAGGGGGAGTTAGTTGTATTCAATTTCTTATTCAAAAGATTTTCCAATAACACATGGGGACATAAGTATTTCTTTTAGTTTTTATTTTGCGATTTGTGCTTTCCAAAAAGGGGGAGATTGTTGATTTAAAAGTCCTCTTTTTACTACTATGTTTTGTTTTGGAAAACACAAATGTCTTGTTAATCCTACAAACCTTGTCTATCATATCGTACTGATCATGATGATTGTACTGACTATGCGTATCGTACTGATCATACTGATCGTACTGACCATGACAATCCTACAAAGCTGATCGTACAGACCATAATGATCGTACTGATCATGCTAATCGTACTGACCAGGCTAATCGTACTGATCATGCTGATCATACTGACTATGTGTATCGTACTGATCATACTGATCGAATTAACCATGCCAAACGTATAATAATGATCGTACTGAATATGGAAATTTCATTAACTTAGCTTCTCATATCTTTTATTACATACTTGTTTTGGTACTTTGTCAAAAACACATGCCCCATTTAAATCGTACTCTTGATTATCATATTCATACATATTGTTCTAACCAATACGATGTCGTTGAGTTAGTTACAAACTCATCAAAATGATGTCATGATTTCTGTTTCAATATGACAGTTATGATTCCAGGTGTCGAAGTCCCTCCGAGTTTTTTGGAGAAATATGACCGTTGGAGGAAACATGAACATTGGAACCCGAGGCCTATAAATAAGAGGTCATTTGAAGCTGAGAACATAATAGACAATTGAGAACAATCATGATACAACTGTGATACTTTTCTTCTGTCAAGATTCTAGAGAGAGATGTTGTGACTACTCTCATCTGCTTTGGGCGTCCGATCATTGTATCGAGGGCATTCATGTAATTGAAAGACAGAGGTACCAATTACCTACAAAATTAAGGGATTCTATGGATAGGCAGATGGAAGGACCGATCATCATATCGAGGGCTGCCAGGGATAGGCAGAAAGACGTTCCGATCATCGTATCGAGGGATGTCGGGGATAGGCAGATAGACGTTCTGATCATCGTATCGAGGGCTTCCAGGGATAGGCAGACAGACAATCCGATCATCGTATCGAGGGCTCACCAAGGTGTTGGTGAGACAAACCTTTTATCTTAGGTGAAAGGATAACCATTCTCTTTGGGTTAAAATAATTGTAATTCTTTTACATTTCCACTGCTAATTGTATTAGAAAGGAAAATCTTTTTGTTTCCTTTTCTATCTCTTATACATTTGTAATTGTATCAATTACATCCATTCTATTACATTTTGTATTGATTGATTCTATACGCTTTAAGGTAGAATCATTCATCTTTATATTACTCTAATTATTGTGTTCATCTTGAATACAATTATTTTACATTTCATTTGTATTAAATTACATCATACCTTTTATATTCAATACAATTGTGGGTGTTTGTAATTGTATTAGTTTAAGATCATTTAAACTAATCTCTTAAGTGCTAAAACTCAAAGGTTTTTAAACCTACAATTCACCCCCTCTTGTATTTTCCCATCTAATAGACATACATATCTACATATTCGATCCAATAGTGTAAGATATGGCTAATTGTTCAAATAAATTCATAAATACAATTAATTAACCATATCAGATCATATAGATTAAGTGAAATCCTAGGTAGATTAATGATACACTTCAAAAATCATTTGGAATTTTGCTACATAATATCATTAAGACTAAATATATTATTATGAAATAAAAATATTTTGAGATATCTTGAAGAAATTTGGGATATTTTGTATGTAAGATAATCACTTTGGGTTTTATTTATTATATATTCAATTTAATTTTAAAATATGATAAGATCATTAGTGTAGAATATGCATCTCTAGGACAACCAAGTATAAAATAATGTTTTCTTATCCATATTTTATTTAATTCATTTCATGTGTTATTTCTAGAAAGTAATATCCTAAATAAATCCACATCTCATATCCAAAAAACATTTGTTTAAATATATACAGTGGTATTAGATTATTATAGTAACTAGAATTTTGTAAAAGTATGTCGCCCTGGATTCATCCCCAAATGTATCATTTAACTGCATGTTTCTATAAAAATACTATTGGATAAAAATAGTAACTCTAAGAGTGTGGTGAATTATTGGTTATATAAATTTCAAAATTCTTTCAAACAATCCTCACCACCTATTAGAGTACTTATGATGCACTCCAAACCCAAACTCCAATGTCCGGTTCTAAAAAAACTAATTTATAGGTGGTGATGATTCAATATGAGATAAAAATGATAATCACGTATTTATTAAATAATTTCTATGTATTAGAAATTAAAAATCATTAAAAAATTTAAATAATAAAATGAATGGATGTTTTAGTTTCCTTGAGGATAAATTGAATAAAAACATAATTTATGAAACATGTGTACATGTATCCATAATTGAGCCACACTAGACCCACCTTTAGACTTCTCCTCAAATATATTTGTCTTCATAAATTGGGGAATGAAATTATAAGAAACCGGTGAGCTCAAATTCTCATTAAGGGAAAAATTATAAGCATTTAATCAACTACTAGATTAGAAGAATATTAGAAAACTTGAGCAGAGAATAAATATTTTATTAAAATTATTATAAAATATTAAAAAATGTTCATATGTGATTATAGAAGGATGTGTTATCTCAATTCAACAAACATGTAATCTAATAAACGATTGTGAGATAATAAAAAATATCCATTATAAATAATCATTGGAATATATAAATAATCAATGTCATAGGAACATAACATAATAAGGAGTTGTGGAAAAAATTTAGCAATATAAAATATTTTGAAAACGTTACTCACCTAATGTTCAATAAAAAAACCTAAGAAAAATGATTTGTTATCACAATTAACAAAATACATGAAAAACATGTTTTCAACATAATGATCAAAAAATGTTAAAATAATATTCACACATCACATTTACATGAAAAACTTGTGAACATAACTTCCTACATCACATTCCAATAATAAACATGTAAAGAATGCTGTCAATATCACATTCACCAAATAAGTCATCATCTCATGTGATATGAATTATAAACCAATTAATTATAGGGTGATATCTGACCCCACCCATTGGTCATCCATATATATATGTGCCAGTTAAAATTATTCATTCATTATATCATAACGAACCCATGAAAATAAAAATGTGTTTCACTGTATTTCTAGATGGGATCACAAAAAAAATCACCTAAATAGTGTGAACCATTAATACTCAAAATTATTTCACCTTAACAAATTATTTCACAATAATATTTTTATGGAGATTAATGAAAATTATTCCCCATGGAAATAAATCCTTTAGAGATAAAAATATAAACATTAGTTAAACCATAAAATAGTATTTACAAAACCATCTAAAATTGATATTAAAGAAAATGTTACAGATTACATTCAAATGTCATATTCATAAATGTTATGTGATAACTATGGAAATTATATCTATATATATATAGAAGAATATTAAATAATTTATCCATAAACATACAAAGTGCTTATCAAAAATGGAATATTGAGTGGAAGAAAAATTTTTTTTGTAAGGATGAAAACCTTTTTCAATATTTTGAAATACCTATACTGGAAGCTAAAATCATATAAATTGGTTGTATATAATCCATTTTAAATTTCATAGTGTGGAAAAATAATTCAATAAGAATAAATATTTTTTTATTTTTAATATGAAAGGAATACATTTTTGGAAATAATGTACATATAAATAGAGGAAATAACATCTCTAAAGGACATTTTGTTTTTTTCTTAAAAATGATTCACTTTTATGAGAAATAAATTGTTTAATAAAATATTATTGAGTTCAAAAAACCATTTTACTAATATATAAAAGACTAAAATACGTAGGACATATGAAATTCAAGAATTTATCAACTACAGAGGGATAAATTTTAAGAAGTAAAAAAATTAATTAAAGAAAATATATTTGGTTAAAATAAACCCCCTATAGATATCACAATTCATGAAGAAAAATATTTTAGAAGGTGGAATTATGTGGTTGATAATAATATCACAAGATAAAAATATAAAAAATAACACATAATAAAATCAATCTAAAAAATATACCCAAATTATATTAAATAATTTCAAGAAAATCAATTAGAACACCCTAAAAGGTGATTTTTTTAAAATTACGAGGATAGATTTTATAATATGGGGAGTCTATAACACCCTGAAAGAACATAAGCATGATAGAAATAATTTATCAAAATATTGATGATAAAATTCACTTATATGGGGAGACTATAAATCAAGGTAAAACAAGATCATTGGAGAAATAATTTATTTAAAATTACATTCATTGATAATAATTATTTTTTAAGTCATGATATAAGATCATATACTCAATATTTAAAAAAACATATTTCATTGTAATGGAATTTTTTAAAATTAAAATTAGAAAAGATGAATAATAACAGGAATATATAAGTACAGATCATCATTAAAACATAACATAACGAATATGGAAAATCAAAATCATATAAAATATTAGGAAACAAATTCCCAATATCATATTCATTGAACATGAATATGAGAAAAGATACATGCCTCATGTTCACCAAATAACTTGGGGAATAATCTCCCCACATCATGTTAACATAAAATACTCTTGATCAAAGCTTACAACATCATGATCACTCTATAAACCTATGAACAAATATTCCCCCACACATTAAATAAACAAGTGGAAAAATATTCTTGGATCATGATCACATAAGAATTTATCACCACATGTGACATGAAACCTAAAAAAATGCAATGGAGGGTGACATATGACCTCAACCATAAATTATCCATACATATGGGTTACACCTAAAATTAATCATTCCTTGTATCATATGAAAACAATGGAAATTAAAATGGGTTTACAGACATTTCTATATGGTATAATAAAAAATGATTATAATAATTTAAATGGTTAATTAAAATATTTTGATCACCATAATGTATTTTATCATAAAAAATATTACAATGTAATTAATTAATTATAACTCTCAAGGAAATATTTCTTTTCGTGAAAAATAATAATTTATATGTTAAACCATAAAAGTGTTTTTACAAATAATTTTTAACATAATTATAAAAATAGTTATATATCATATTCTAATAAAAATATTGAAATGCTGAAGTCGAAATATTTAAAAAAATAAAAAAAATTAAATAATTAATCCATGAAAATACGAAAATTTTATCAACAAATTTTTGGTAGTTGAATATAATACATATAATTTTAAAAGGATGGAATATGATTTTTAATATATAATAATTCTCTTATAGAAAAAACATTATAAAAATAGGTATTAAGAGATATATCTAAAAATAAGTGATGGAATATAGGATGGTGATGTGAATATAAGTGTTTTATTGAAAATAAAAAATGAAATAATTTATTGGAATAAAATGCAATATTTAAGTTAAAAAAATCCTTTAATGTTGAGGCATTGTTTTAAATAATTACACTTTTATAAGAACAGAAATCATAGTAAAATATTAACTCATTTAATTATATCATTATAAAAATAGAGAAAAGTGGTAATATTTTTTGAAATTTTAATTTGAATAATTTTTCATGTTTAGTTGGATGTTTATTAAGAAATAATAATTTACCTTAAATAAATAAAATTTGAGTTAACCAAAACCATTATGTATATCATAATTCATGAAGAAATATACATTCAGAAATTATTTTTATATGGTGTAAATAAAAATCCAATATAATATAATATAAAATACTATATAGTAAAATTCTATAGTATATTGTAACCAAAATATATGAATGATGTTCAACAAGAAAAAAAAAACTCAATAAATGATTTTTGAGTTATCAAAATCCCTTGCATCCTCATTTTCATTTGAACTAAACATTGTTTGAAGGTATATCATGATATGGATATATATATATATCCCTTATATTTCATGAAAAAAAATTAGTAATGAAATACATGTCCCATTATATAAATCATATAATAGAAACATGTAGTGAATATAAATCATATCTTTATATATATAAATTGAGATGTAAAAAAATATCCTTGGGTCCTAATTCAATTCTCATGAGAACCAAACATAAAAAAAATTTATTTTTATTAAAAAAATCATTATGTAGGTTATGAAGATATATTTTATTTTTATGTTCTATTTATACTCACATTTTATTTATTTATAAAATAATTTTCTCTTAGTGCGGTTATATGAGTTGGTTGAGTAAATTTCTCTAAAACATCATTTCTTTATTAAAAAAGATAAAATGTGATAAAAATAGCTTCATATTGTTTATAATTTTTGGGTTTTGTGTTTTTTATTATTAACATATAAAAAATGATAATTTTGAATGATGTTTACCATAATGTGATAAATTTACAAAGGTTCCTAGATATGTTCATTTAAGGTGATTATTTTATAGTTTCGTTTTATTTTTAATATTAAATATTCAATTTATAATAATTTCCTCAAATAATACTAACTTTGTCATAAATATCATATTTATAATCAATAATGTTTATTATAATCTTCCATATTAGGTGGTAATAGAAAATGAAATACATCATTCTATAGAGGTGGAAGTCTGCACATACAGATAAACGACACTATTTATTTTCATAGAATAACATGGGTAAAAAATTAATATTTTTTATTTTTAGATAAAAAACATGATCTGGATATTATATTTGTTCATTGAATACCAATTTATAACAATCCATGAAGGGATGTTATGAAAAATAGAATACGTAGTTTGTGGAGATGGTAGGCCACACTTAAACATAATGACATCATTATTTTTAATTATTTTATTAGGATGGAATAAATTTTTTATTTTTTTATAATAACAGTTAATTATATTATTATGTATTATGTCCACATACATTCATTAAAATAATTTATTTTATTCATTAAATATAATAATGAATTAATAGAGTTTAGTTGAGTAGTACCTCTCCCTTTGGATGTTATCCCATTGGCTATCTACTTAAGGATTCATAGCTTAACCATTTGGAAAAAAAATGCTTTTAGTATTTGGATTATGATTATAAAATAGAATAGCATAGAGTTTTTTCTAAATGTTATTTGGAATTGGGGATAAATGTGGTATTATTGATATCATTTTATAACTGATGAAAATTTAATTTTCAAAATTAATCATTACTTCACAATAATTTCTTGACAATTTATTAACGTAAAATGCCTCAAGAAAGAAAAAATTAACTAGAGGAATATTTTTAGACATGTAAAGGTGGATAATCCTTTCAAAAATGAATTGTTTCCATGTTCTAATCTGGTTTCTTGTCTTTTACCATTATGTTTTGAAATTTTTCCATTTTGGATTTTAGCTTGGTAAATACTATTTTATAATATTATTTAAATATTATTTAAAATATAATGTAAACTTGTTTTGGAGATATAATATGGGAAGAGAAAGAATAAAAAAAAATCCTTTGGGGATACCTCATTAAGCTCATATGCGAAGCCCCATAGCACATCGGCCTATGCGAAGCATCCCCTCTACAAAGCTGTCATGGAGGAAGGAGATGGGAGGATCCATGAATGGATTTAACATTTTTGAATCTGCTGATGAGGAAGGAGGATGGATGCACTGTGAACTAATTTGACATTTTTTAAGCTTATGTGTAGCAAGAACGCATGAGGCTCCACAGTTACGAAAAAGTGACACATGTATTTGTGTTGGCGGATCTCTGGTTCACGACACCTCTTCCCTATAAATATCGGGCTCCCCTCAATCCCAAATGACATATCCTCTAATATTTCACCATATTATCTCTAAAATCATGATTCACATTCCTCTAGGTGAGAAATAAGCACTTCAAGGTACTTTAGAATGGGGAATTGGATTTCCCTTGGCTTAAATTCAACTACTCTTCATAGAGGGATTCCCTTCACAAAGCCCACAGGCCTCCACGAAGGAAGGGGTTCCCCAAGGTGCTCAGGTCTTCAGGGTGAACTTATTCATTGCAAAGTACATTTCATGCACATATAACCCACATTCTAAGGCATGGTGACTATGGTTCATGAAGAACACAACATTGCATTGATTCCCTAACCATGGCACCCTTGCTTCTTCAAACACTGCTTTGCAAAAAAATTTCAACTTCACAAAGAACCTCTCATATTCACCTATGCCTTATGACTAGGCTAGTCCACTTCAAATTGAGAAGCATACCCCTTTTCGAAGATCCTCTACCATATGGAGCACCAGATATTCATGCGATCCCATTATGTGAACTCCTTTCCTCCTCAGTCTTCCTTCCTATATGGCCCTCTAGGGATGTACTAAGAGATTTAAAAGTCCCTTGGGAGGTACATCCCATTGTGTTGCTTCGCAACATGCTTCTTCACATAGGCACACTAATGACCATTTCTTCATCGCATAGCCACATTAATGTGGACCCCTCAGTGGATCACTCCACAACACCCCAACACCACGACATTGATGATGCCTTCCCTTCTTCAAGTGAGGGAGGGTATCAGTTATGTAAGTCATAAAGGGGTGCAGAGTGAACCTACCTTGTCTGAGCTACATGATGTTAAACTACCAAGCACGATCATCCTTAGAACATGACATTAATTTGTGACCTCACCCCATGCACATTACATGGGGTCCCTATCTAGGACATTCTCTATGTCCACTGGTCTCCACAGAAGTGAAATATTCCACATATGGAATAAGATTATCTTTGCTCGAGCTGCATCTATCCATGAGGAAAGGGAAACCAATTTGGTGTAATCCCCCTATCATTTCTTGAAGGAGGTAGTTTCCTTAGTTTCCCTCCTCTCTTCGTTTGTTCTAAGAACCACGAGGGGGGGGGGGGATGGGCACCCAAACACTCTTATCTTCCATTCCATATCTATCTCCTATTGAGCTTTGTCTCCATAAAGCCTCCATCCTATAGTATGTCCCAGTTACTATCTATCTAGGATTCTATCCACACTAAAGAACATGTTTCCCCTTTGGGCTGCTAACCACGCGTAAGCCCTGGTTTCCACTTTGGGATGCTAAAAATGTGAAAGCCTATGTTTCCTCTTTGGGCCTCTAACCACGTGTAACCCCATTACAGTTCCCCAAGATGCACCATTCATATTTTACTTGTCAGGTCTTTTCTACCTCCTTTTTTTCACACTGAGAATGACTCATGTGTTCCTAGAGTAAGCATTGACCATGGAATACTACCTGAAAAACCTAGAGTGTAATCCCATCACACATCCAAAACTACATGGAATTTTAACCTTGACAAGGTAGGGTACGTAGGAAGCCTCCATGGGGTTCAAGACCAACACCTCCATTGGTTTCGACAACCCATTCACGTTAGTTCACCAACACCCATCCTGAACTATGTGTACATTGATCATTTCTATGGTAGGGTACATAAGAAGCCTCCCTATGTTTAAATCCCAACACCTCCATTGGTTCTGACCCCCCTTCACGTCGATTCACCACTCCTTCTGAACTACATGGACTATGATACTTTCCAATGAATGGTACTTAGGACACCTCCCTAAGGTGTATGTATAACACCTCCATAGGTTCAGACCCCCCTTCACATCGGTTCTCCAAACCTCTCGAACTACGAGGACTTTAATCCTTTCCATGTTTGGGAATGTAGGAATCCTCAGGGAAGTTCAAGAGCAACACCGCCATTAGTTCCAACCCCCCTTAACGTCTGTTCACGACACCCCTCCCAAACTATATGGACATTGATCATAGACAATTCAAGGTACATAGGAATCCTCTCTGAGGTTGAATCCAAATAACCATCAGTTATGTCCCCATTTACATCAGTTCCACACACCTTTTGAACTACATGGAATTTGATCCTTGCCAAGGCAAGGTACCTAGGATGCCTCACTGAGGTTCAATCCAAAATCCCATCGATACCAACTAATTAATATCAATCCAACCACATCCTGCTTGATGATAAACTATATGCCTCTTTTGTCCCTCATAACACTAAAATGTAACCCCATCCATAGGTAATCCATTGTAACCCCATCCAGTAGTATTTTGTTTCCCCCCCATTTGACGGTAAGCCGTTGAAGTCCCCAATCGATGGTAAGTCGTTTCCTGGTGAACTACTTAGGATTGATCCCTATCTTCTAGACGTGGTACGTAGGAAGGCTCCCTAAGGTCCAACCCCTAACACTGGTAAATGTTGGTGTCCCCCCTATTTAGACCCACATCTCTGGTCCGCCCCTCGAATGTCAGACCACCTCGGGCTACTAATCACGCATAAAACACAACATGTAATTGGGTGGATTTCCCTTGTACACACCGAAATCTCATCCTCCAACATAATTTTTCCACTTCCTCTAGGTTCAATCCATAAGGGTCGCCTCCTTAGCTGTCTCATCATCCCACTAAACTATGTAGACTTTTACATCATACCACAAGGATACATAGGAAGTCACTTTGAGACTCAATCCCATCACCACCTTCATCCTCATGTTAGTTAAATTTCATTCTTCATCAACTCTCAACCCTTACTCATCAATACTGTTTCTCACCTGGTCCATCACATCCTAGTGGGATCATGTCATCTCCATTACTCATAGCTCATATCAAGAATAGGGTAACTAACCATGTGTTAGCCCAAATATCAATGTTCCCTATAGGGATTTCAGCCATTTGATCCACTCTTATCAGTGTTCTGATCAGTATTATCCTTCTTCCCTAGACATTAAACATGCGGCATACCCTACGTTAAACATGAGAAACTATGGAAAACCTGAGAGACATTCCCATGAAATATAATTCCCCACACATGATGTGGGATTCCTCAAGATTATGATCACTCAAAAATCCCTATCATACGGGGAAGAAACCCATATGAGATAGTGTTCCAGTGCCCAAACTAGCCAATGATGTCCAACATGACTACTCCCCTGACTGAAGGTTGTTGTCCTGGCTAGACCCTTTGGAATGTCCTGACAGAAGCAGTGTAATTAACCAATGTCCTGGAAGACATGGCATTGGGAATATTTTCACGATCAATGTCTTAAGTCAATAAGAGAGGTTTAAATCTCTTCATCCCATTTCGACCAAGGAGAAAATGTCCCTAAATAGGAGACGGATGTCGCCGACCTTTGGAAAGCAGGAATGTGGGAAACAGATTACCGCGTCCTCAACAAATTAATGTGTGCCCCAACAAAAGCGTCGAAAATAGAAATTGTGAACCCGACATGAATATCTTTATTGAAATGTGGGGATAAGTAGAATTCGAGACATCAGTGGACTAGAATGTAACCAGATTCAGTTATCCAGTACCAGGTCCCGCCATGCCAATAGTTGGTCTGGTGTGAAACTCACCAAAATATGTGGAATGGGAACATTCTACATCCCGTTCTATGACGTTGTGAGCATGGATCTTTATTACTAAAAAAGTATGATAGAAAGAAAATGGGGCACATTCCATCGATTTCCTTTTTTTGTAGTAATGGTTTAATCTCCCTGCCTTCCAAGACCCAAGCTGTCGTAACAGGAAACAGATCACCACCCACCTACTAACATAGGGTCATGAGTAGTTCCAATGTGGAAATCGCATGTGGCTCCACCACTCCATATACACCTTTTAAACCAATAGTTGTTGGGTTCCCACACCCCATCTCCTCATTTGAGTTCATTTAGTGAAGGGTGATAAAATACCTCGTCAACCGATTTGAGGTGGCGAGGATTATCCCAAATTGAGATTTGGACTTCCAGGATTTAGAGGCATCTGTTCCTCATTGCCACCACCACCCCAAAGGGTCATTTAGAGAGCCACTCCTCCTAACACCAATGACGGATAGTTTCAAGAGCCTCTCCACAGAACACTTCGATGTCTCCCTCCCCTATGTCGATGAGGTGGAGGATGTACCGGCCAGCCCATACGGGATCCCGTTCCGGGGGTTCCCAAGGAGGGCCCCCACTATGTCATGCTAGAGACGCCACTTGGCCCCATGGGTCGAGGAATAGGTTAGCTTTGTGCCTACACTACCATCCCCAGTCCGGATAACCTGACGCCAAAATCAGGAAAACGCTGAAGAGGATGCCCGCTGAGGGGTGTCAACATCAACGACTACCATGTCCTGTGCCATTGTCATCATATACCATCAGTACCCTATTTACGCTGAGCAGGGGCATCCATCCACATTAGCTGAATTGTGTCCCCAACTACCCCACGGGTAGGCTGGGTCGACTCTCTAGGCTTTCAGAGTAGGTAGTGCCTGGCCTGGGCTGACCCGCAGCAACGACAACCAGTTCTGAGGTCCTCCCCTTACCGCCAACAATGTGAACCTTAATTTACCCCACTCCCATGTTTGGCATGGATGTTTATCCCACAACACCATCAATATGAATAAGGGTCCTCCCCACAGTAGTGAAACATAGAACATATGTCTGTCGTACGCTCATTACATAGGTAATGGAGTCATTATTCCATTTGTAGACTGCCGATATAGATATGTTACACATCTGGTCAATATCTATAGTGGGGACCATCCCTATGTACTCACAATTACTAGAATGTTTCTTCCTCGCCCCTGAAATTAGAGAAGTGCAGGTCAGCCTCACATTATCAACCCCCAACATGGAGGTCCTTCCTATGTTCAACTTGAAAAGTATGAAGATCATCCTCTCGCTAACTCTGATAAGGGAAATAAGAATTCAGGCCCTACCCATGCTCTTACCAGCTTCGACAAAGGTTCTACCCACATCAGCACTTCTCACAGTGATCCTATATGTGTGTCAACCAATGGACACAAAGGGCCTCCCCTTTTTCCCTTCGACATATGTCCATGTGCTCCTCACATGCTACCTCTCTCAGGCAAAAGCCTTATCCATCCGTAAACCAGTTCAGTCGAAGGTCTTCCTCACGCCAATAATCTACCATGTCCTGAAGAGTCATCCTGGGGTAGGAGGGCTAGCAGTTGTCGCCATAAAAAGAATTCTGGGAATATTCAGTTAGAGTTTAAATCAGTCTACTTCTCAGATTATGAGGCAGAATATGAATCAACAATGGAACCCTCACCTTGATCCCTCATGTCAAGGGCCGGGGCAGGAACGAGGCAATCAACCTCATACTTCCAGAATGTGAGGTCCACCAGATTCCCACCTCCCTCCATAGATACATCCTGTAAGAGGATGATTTTGCATATCCCAAGAGTTATTTCATGAAATAACCACTATAATTACAATAAGCACCCTCTTCGTCAACTAGATATCATAGTGAGTTGTTATGGGGACTGATGATAGATGAGAAATAGTAGGGCCCACTGCGAGTAGTCAAATTCCATGCACTTTAAATTGCATTTTCCAGCCTGTCTTATCGCAATGTGGTAGCCAAATAACTTCACTCTTTTGAGGATAACCCGAGATACAGTGGTTTGTTAGCCTTCTCGCCGTACAATCCACCAACCAGCCTACCATCTAAACAGTATGCTTAAGTATCACTGATGGTTCCCCAACCACCTCCAGTTGACGAGTGGGGAAATGAAGGGTGTGACCCTGAGTCTAGACTGAGGAACTTGTCAGACATTCTTGTGGATGAAAATTTCCCTGAGATATTTTGGCTAGTTACAACATCCAATTTTAGAAAACCATAATTTTTCACCCAAGAGGCAGTTGGATGCTTTCTCTAGACCCTCTGGGAGACTCAATTTCACCTTCATTATTAGCTAGTGGCTTACCCCAATTTCCAAGTTCCTTTTGAAGACATTGGCCAACAATTCCACCTGGTTGATCTGGCTACGTTCCCTATGGCCTAGTTCCCTAAGTCACCACACCGCCTTAAGACTCTTCATCAATGACGTATCCATATCTTTAAAGTTCTCTGTATGATAATGAAGGAGGATTTTCCCCATGTGAAAAACCATAGTTGGGGGGCAGTACATGGCCCTCCATTTCAGTTCTATTTGATGACAGCCCATATCTCTAGGCAATATCAATGATATTTCTCCATGTAGGGTCATAGTAAACATGGATGACCTACATGGGGAGGAGAGCGATCTAGGGATTCTAGGATATTACCTACCCCCCAAGGGTGTCTCACACCTATTGGATCTATTGGGAGGTATCACTCACCAGCAGAGGAATTTATTGGTTCTTCCTATACATACCAAGTCATTAACCCTCAGTCAGAATCTAAATAAGGGTAAAGAGAACCTCAGATCTTCCAAACACTCTAACCCATATGGATTAGTGTAGAAGGTAGAGGAAGATCCCAAAAAAGATATGTTGGGTCAATAACTCAAGGATCAGAAGAAGATGGTCAATGATCTCAATGATGAATGCACTGCGGAATGTCCACCAGATTATGGTGATCCACGACTAGGGAAAAAGGGGCAGACACAACTTCCCCCCCTATTGAGTTGCCTCTAGGTGACCCTGACCATCCTTCCCATGTGGACAGGGTAGAGGCCAGAACATATGGTAAGAGGGCGCGGTATGTGTCGCCCAATCCACCCGAGCGGTGTGACAATTCTTAAGACCCAACTCAAGTTCCACTAGATCCTCTGTTGGCAATCCCAATAGCCTCTCCATGAGCCACTGGGCTTGATTATCATGTTGAAAACCCCGCCAAAGTTCTGGTGGTAAGGGATCACTATCAATACAAGAACCCTCACCCAGTTGATCACATGGTAGATCTAATTGTTCTCTTTGAGGCATAAGAAATGCGACAGGTGGCAATCCTGCCTAATAGAAATCCATATCTAGCGTGGGTAGATGATATTCCAACACCCCCAGGAATCAGAAAACCCACCTCTTCCCCATTCTGTGGTACATACGATTTTTTGTAGCATCTTGTCCACATCATCTTAAGGTGAGGACCCATGCTGGGGACTCCAGCACAGCAAGAGGCCACCAAGATCTGGTGTTTCATATAAACATTGGAAGGGCTTGCATTCTTCTTGTACATCCAGTTACCCATCATATCAGTAGCCATTTGGAATTTTCTTTATAGGAAATTTCATTGATAGTTCAGTTTCACCTCTCCGAAGATGAGTATTTGAAGACTTCTTTATGTGAAAACAGAGGCATGAGGAGTGTGTCATAGAGTTTGTCGCCCAGTGGAAAGGGCTCACATTCTACCTTAACATGCCACTGACTCAATAGAAACTATTGATGATTTGTGTAGTGAATTCCAAGATAGAACTAGTCCCCTATTTTATAACATTGGAATACTCTATGGGGTTGTTATACTTTTCTAATAAAGCACAATGCCTAGAATAATCCCTAAAATAGGTCATCCAGACACATCTGTTGCCTCCTCCAATCCCTGCGAGAAGGGACACCAAGGCTAAGCCCATAGCAGTGGCCCAAATAGAGGCTCCCAGACAACTGGAATTATTACCGGTGGAGAATCCTCTATAGCGTCATAGATCCCTTCCAACGTAGGAGTATCCTCCATCGCCCGCCACAAAATCAGTAGGCACCCCCAAGAAATGTTCATCCACCACCCATGTGAAATAACCAGGTCCCACCTCCATGATAGGCTCCTCCATCCCCTCGTCAGGTCCAGGCTCCCAGGGTCCCTTTCCCGAATAAGAGAAAGCAGACCTACTCATTCAATGAGGCTCAATTCTCTGATTATTTCCAAAGTGCCCGGGAGCAGGGGATATTACGTTTGCCTAATTACGGGAGCCTAAAAGAGACAGATCTCACTGATCACCCCAATTACTACCCCTATCTCTAAATATGGGGGAACACCCTCAAATGGTGTTATGTGTTTAAATACTAGATTCAAGACGAGGTGGATAACAATATAGTTCGGTTAGGCCCTACTCCGACACATGTGCCATGTGTTTTCATGAAGGCCGATTCAAGTAGTTACAGCAAAGGCGAGTGGTATCAGGTTTCTTACCATGGGTCCCAGAAGGATGATGACTATATGGCTCATAAGGTAGTATCCCATGAACATTTTATTATCCCTACATGTCTAGATAAACCAAAACCTTTAGATAATTCCACATCAGACACAACCACCACTTATTCATCATCGTCTCAACCTTCATCTCCCTGAAAGAGCATGAATCTACGGTTCAAGGGAAAACAAAGTTCCCTACCGATTCCACAATCATCTCGTATTATCAGCGACATCCTTACCCTAAGGATGGAAATTCCTCCCAGAATCTGCCCGGTAGTGGATGAGTCTTCATGTGATAGTCAAGGGTACACCGCAGTTAACACTATAGAGTTGGAGGACCCCTACATGATTTCTAATGGTGAGGACCCCTAGTGGATCCTCAATATGGGTTGTCGGAGTGCCTCAATATGTACTTCCAGTTGGGCTGTTCATGCCACAAAAACCAAACAGAAGGCCCAGCATAGAGCTCAGCACGTCCATCCTTCTCATCTGGTGTCATCATATCCGCCTTCGCCCTCATTTGGGTTGCTTGATTAGGTAGAGCCACCTCAACTTCACCGTGATCAGACATGGTCGGCATTGGACTAGTCTTAGTTATCTGAACCTCATCCAATAGTCACTCCACATGCTTCATCCAGTGGGAAATGGGATATTCTATACACTAGTTACGTGCCAGTCGAGCTGGCGAGTCCCTCCATACCTTCTCTTATAGAGAAAACTACTGTAAGTAGAAGCTTTTGCTTGATAAGAAATTATGATGTCCTCAAGCATCTTGCCAGAAATTTTCTAAGGATCTCTATGTTTGAGTCTCTTCTCTTGTTAGCAGATATGTGTGATTCCATTATCGAGGCTCTACGTATCCACCCTAGTTTGAGATAATGGTAGCCACTGTAGAAGCCTTCCATGATATGGAAATTGAGAATGCTAAATGCCAGGCCATTATATCATTCTTAGGAGAAGATAAAGGTTCTCCCGTATCAATGAATATCCTTCCACTATATATCCCTGACCATTTTAATGGTGTAAAAGTTAGTTGTTGTCTTGTTGACACAGGCTCTGAGATCAACCTAATCCCAACGCAGATTCTATGAAAAATGGGGCAATCCGAGGATGATCTGAGTCAATCTAACCTGAAAATTAAAAGTTATGATAGGATAGAAGAGACGCCAGTCATTAAGATCCACCTGAAGACCCAGTTCGATGGCCTAGTTTCCACTACCGAATTCATGGTTGTGTCTGAGTAAATTTCTTACAATGCGTTGATGGGCATGCCATGGCACATCCTACATGCGGTGGTTCTTTCATCATATCACATGTGCCTCTGGTACTCCCTTAATGTTTATGTAGGCATACTCTAAGGCTACGGGTCTCCCTTTGCCTCTTGTGAATCCCACTATCTGGATGAAAACTACAATAAGTGCAAAGACAAGAAGATCTAAGATAATGAAGTTGAGCATGCTACGGCTACGACAGACTGATGGACAGATCTAGATGATGCCTATAACTTTCCAATCCGCCGATTAGAGGATATAACCCCAGGCATGTTAAAAAGCGTTGTTTTATATAGAACAAAGGGGGACTTATTCCCATGTATAAATGACATCAGAAGATCATCTCCTTATCCTACAAGAATTAGTATCAGGATATCCCAGATCCACCTACACACATAAGATATAGGGATTTCCTCACCATGGATAAGACAATACGACATACTCTCTTGTTTCACTAGGCTAGGATAAACTGACTCAAGACAATGTGTCCCCATTTCTTCAATATCATCAGGTGTCACCCCTTGGGATGAGGAACAGATGGGATTAGATCGACAGCTTTCATTTCCATGATTTCAGGAGCACCGGAGTCCCCCGATACAACATCCATCACCAATCTGGCGGGTACCGCTGATCAGGATGGTACCAGTCTCCCATATGGATCTATCGACTTAGAGTAAAATGTTCCCGCTGAGGATACACCATATATAATTAAAGAAGAGTATTTATATGATTCTCATCCTTCTTATAAAGAGGGTGTCTCCACCTTGATCGATGAATTGGTGTAGGTGAATCTGGATGGAGAGACAGACCTAAAACCCACAATGATTAGTGCTGCTATGCCTCTCGAGGAGAAACAACAGTATGTGGATTTCCTGATGTAGCACCATGATGTTTTCTAATCGAGTTATGATGAGATTCTAGTACTATATCCTTAGGTATTTGTCTAATGCATTGGTCTCTAGGGAAATCACCACGGGTTTAAGAAACCCCCCAGGAAGATTCACCCTTCTCATGTCACCATGGTCAGGACCGAAGATGATAAGCTCATCAGAGCCAATATTGTTAAGGCACTCCGGTTCCCCCATTGGCTATCCATCCTTATTCCAGTAAGGAATAAGAACATATAGATCAGAGTCTGCATCGACATCCGAGATCTCAATTGTCACTATCCGAAGGATGACTTCCCCCTTCCTTTGAAGGAATTGTTTATTAATGTTACTACTAGGATCCAAGCCCTCTATTAAATGGATTGGTATTTCATGTATAACTAGGTCTGAATGTATCTCGAGGATGAGGATTTCATGACCTTTAGGGAATTACAAGGTACTTTCTATTACCAAGTCATGCCCTTCGGTTTAATGAATTCATGAGCCACCTATCAACATTCCATGTATCACATATTTAAGAAGATCCTCAGGACATTGGTGGAATATTAAGTGGGTGATCTGGTGGTCATGTTTTTACAGCATCGGGACCATCTCAAAGATCGTGTAAAAGTGTTCGGATTACTCTACTCTTGCAAGATGAAGATAAATCCATTTAATTGTGACTTCAGTGTCACCTCTGGAATGATTCTTGGATTCATTGTCAGATATAGGGGCATTGAGATCCACCCATAGAGGAGTGAGGCCATTATCCATATTTCTCCGCTAATAAATATAGGGGAGCTTCGAGGTTTTCAAGGAAACATAGCCTACATACTCTGATTCATTGAAATTTTGCTGAAATGTGTAGGACTGTTTCTCGTCATATAAAGAAAGTTATCACCTATCAGTGAGATAAAGAATATCATACTGCTTTTGAGGATGTCAAGTAGTATCTTCTCTAGCCACTGGTGTTAATGACACCTATCGGTTGAAATTCGCTGGTCCTTTACATGGCCTCCATGGAATGGTCCCTCGAATCCCTTATCGCCTAGAAGAAAAACAAGGGGATAGAGAATAGTCTCTACTATTTTAGTCACATGCTAGTTGATAGAGAGACTAGATACTCCCCTACCGAGAAGAGATGTGTCGCGCTGGTATTCACAGAGCAGAAATTTCATCATTTTTTACAGTACCATGAGGTACTGTTTAGATCTTGAGTTAATCCAATAATGTACATCCTTAACCATCTCTTGATGATATGTTGTATATCTCGGTGGGAAGTGATTCTCTAGCAGTTTGACATCAATTTTGTCCCTTAGAAGGATATTAAGGGGAAACCGTTGGTAGACATCCTTTCTATACATACAGCTCTTTCAAACCAGTCCCTGGACATTGGTTTTCCGGATGGGGAAATTATCTCAGTAGACTAGGTAGTCCCATGTTTTAAAATTCAATTTGATGGTGCTTCCCAAAGCCCCGCCATCATAAGGCTCAATGACCCCCGACTCAACAGAGTACGTCTAGGTATCGTCTTCATTACCCCAGTATAAGTTGTCTTTCTATATTCATTCTTACTATTAGAGGGTGGTACCAACAATAATATAGAGTATCATGCTCTCATCACTTGCCTCAATATGGCCCTTGAGATTGATCTTCCCCACATTCATGTGAAAGGGGACTCTAATATATTCATCAAACAGATAAATGGTGTATTTGTCGTCAAGAATCCAGAGCTCATACAACTATTGGAATGCCCTCTCTAGCTGATGCACCAGTTCCCATCTCTATCAGAGGTTACACATTTCCCTTGGTTGTAGAATGGTAGAGAAGACTCCTTGTCCGTCCTAGAAGCTTCACAAGCAGAGCCTGAGTAGGGTGATTTGATTATCCACATATCCCACCAGAAAGTCATCACTCTCATTACTCCAGATGATGATAACAACCCACAAGTGAGCCACCTAACAACTGGAACCTCCATGTCAGGACCTCCAGGTTCCCCATGTGCATTTATTCAGGTGACTCTTTACTGCTGCACCTTCTTTGTTGAGTATGACCAAAATGGTAATCTCCCAGCGGATCGGGCTGAGCACGAGTGAATTCGATGACGCACATTATAGTTTACCCTCTAGGATGGTCCTGGTCAAGATAATATCCTCTAAAATTATGGGTTTTATGGGGTTATCCTTGGTTTCATAAAAGGATTTGAGATTTCTCATGTCAAGTAGGAGGTTCATGCCAATTCTTGTGGGGATCATCAGACCAGGCCGAAACAATTTCACCAGATCCAGAGACTGGGGTATTTATGGCCCTCCTCTATCCGTGATTGCATCAAGTTTTCCAAAAGGTTCCATGCATGAAAAAATCATGCCAACTTTATCCATCTACCACCAGAGCCTCTCCACACCTCCATGTACACATAGCCCATTGCAGTCTGGGGACTTGATGTCATGGGACCATATCCACTAGAGATAGCTCACCAATGCAGGTTCCTCCTGACCGCTACAGATTGTTTATCGAAGTTGGAAGAAGTGATTCCTCTTAAGGAGGTCAAGGCTTATTCTATCATTGAATTTTTGAGCTTTAACATCATTTAGCAATTAAGATTTTCTCAAGTTGTCCTCACCAATAATGACACAAACATCCGAGAAGCTAAGCTGATGAAGTTTTATGCTAAGTACAAAATCCATTCATACAATTCCTCTCGTTACCATGCTCATTAAAATGGGATTATCATGGCATTAAACAAAACTGACTCTAACATTCCATAGAAATTTTTTGTTCAGAATAAGAAGAGTTGGCTGGAAAACTTCCCAACTCCAATTGCGATTATTGGACGACAAATCGCAATTCCACAAAGGTGACCTAATACTTTCTACTGTATAGAACAGAGGTCATACTGCCTATTGAGATTCGGTTGACCTCATTGTGAACAACAGCCTATGATCATCTAGTTCCAAATAAAGTATTTGAAATGTGTATGGCTGAGTTGGAAGTTCTCACTGAGAATAGGCTTCGTGCCTTACACAATCAGGAAAGGCATCAGAACAATATATCTATAGATTTCAACATGAATGTTCTCCCCATCTCGTTCTTGTAGATGACATGGTGTTGGCCTTGATAACACCAATGATATCTGGATGAAAACCACCCAAATTTGAGCCCAAATGGGAGCGAACTTACATAGATCAAAAGGTGTATCCCAACAGAACATACTCCCTGGTCATCGTAGATGGTGAGCGTATAACTCCTCCCACCAATGCCAAGATCCTCAAACAATACGTCTCTTAAGTTTTATAGTCCCACGTGACCTTAATCAGTATGGTCTTGCATGAAACTAATTTTTATTTGGGTCCTACATGACCTTAAACTGTAGAGGGTCCTACATGACCTTAAACGGTCCGGTCCAACATGACATTAAATTATCTCATCCCAAAAGACATTAAACTTCTCCTCAAGAACTATGTGTGGCTTGATTCCCATCTGTATGGGATATGTAGAAATGATCAGATGTCCTTTCTTGAGTCCATGCATCAAAATATTCTCTTTGACTACCCCACTGTGTATTGGTCTCTTAGAGGATCCTTACATGTGCAGTGTAGTCTTCTTTGCCCCCACTCATGTTGGGATTACGATGACCACACAATGTGCTCTCCTCATCAATCATCTATTCTATCTCATCCTCACCACATGACTCTAAACTACATGGACTTAAAGAACTACATTGGTCTTGATTCCCATCCTCATGGGATACATAAGAACTCCCAGACATTTTGTCTGTTGGCACAAAACCAACTTCAAAATCTCTCCTTGGGTCGGAAAACATGGTGTGGTACTGGATTTTTCCCTCTTTAACATTAGATTCATCATGGCCAGTCCATATATCCCCTTCCCCAGAGCTCTCCACTACATTCACCATCATTCTTAACATTAAATTGCATGAGAACATTTATACTCCTGATACTCCATTTACTTGGAACTTCGTCATCTTTCACATCCAAAAGGGCCCTAGAATGGTATGGATACCTAGCCTAATAGATCTTCTATAATTTCAGACCAACGTCATGGAGGACCTCCATTGACAAGTTGATATAAGTCTCATGTTGAGAATATGGTCAGTGTTCGACACTCATTTTTTGTCCCCATTTCAGGTCAAATGATATGGATTTTGTGTTTCGAACCTGGTCAACATCAATATTTTTTCATTATAATCACCCCCATATGTCCCAAATATTGTGTGTAGTGGTTCATTATGCCCTACTATATCTTTAAGATTTGGTATTCCTCAGGAATGAGTTTGAGTCAAGCTATTGGACCCTTATATGATGGGGAGAACCTAGCCCTACTCTTTTTTTCCCACACTGATCATTTTTCACGTTGGCTTAGGAGCTTTTGTTGGGAAATACCCACATGAGGGGTCATATGGCTACAGTTGGTTGGGACACCCAACCTCAAGTCCCTCAACCCTTTCATCCCCATGGACCATGTTGACATCTAGTATTATGTGGTGTTGTGTGGAATCACATATTCATTCCCATAATACTATTTTTCCATGCTGAACATATCCCCTTGAGACATCCATCCTTCATCCATCGTCCTCACCGTAAGTTGTTTAACTGTGAATTGGCTGGACATACCATTTCAGGTCCCTCAACTTCTTTAGCCGATCGGCCCAAGTGTTCAGTCGGGATGGTATGATGTGGTGTAATCATATTCCCTCATTCACCATAGGCTACTCGTTGTGCAATACACATCCATCATTGGGGTACTTTTCCCCTATTTGTGTCCTTGTTGCATGATGTTAAACTGCACAATATCCTTCCTTAGAACAATGTGTGGCTTGACTCCCATCCGTATGGGATACATAGGAGTGCCTGAATGTATAGTCTTCGGGTCTAGCCCAATCCCTTAGAAACCTCTATCATTCTGGCCTCTTGGCATGAGTCCTTCTAAGGGAGGGGTACCCAGTGTGGTATAGTCTTATCATCCCATTCCCACCAGGTTTTAAACAACCATGCCACATACCTCTCTGTACTGATCTCACATTAATCCCTTGAACTACACTCATCTTTTCTAGTCAGTTTTCATTACGTTAGGTCCCTCGACCATCTCTGGAAATTCACCAATGTTCCATGGAGTACTCTGGTTCAGAACCCAGTGTGTCGAATTCTACCTGGACATGCTTTCACCCATTTTTCTGCCTTTTGGTTTATCTTTATTTGGGTTTTCATTATCTTTCACATCTAGAGGTACCCCCAAATGGAATGGATGCTCAACCCAAGGGCTCTCCTACCATTATTGACCAACATCCTCGAGGGTTTCATACAACTAATTTATACAAGTCTGGCATTGCAAATATGTTCAGTGGTTGTTGATCATTTTATGTTCCCATTTATAGTCATATGATATGCACACTATGATTCGAACATGGTCAACAGTTATCCTCCATCATTACACCAACCCCAAAATTCCATAAATGTATGTTGCATGATTCACACAATTTTCCAGCTCATCATGTCCACGTGGAATTTCGACACTCTTGGTACTATCCCTTAGTGCACATTTTCACATTTAGAGGACAAAGCCATAATTAGGCATCATTCAGGGCTCCACACCAACTTCCCCATTACGTGTATACCATGTGTTGCAAAAACCTCTTATTCTCTTATTTCCCACTTTTAGTTCGACTCACGTGGGCTTAGGGATCAGATCAAGGTATACGCTCACTCAAAAGAGTTTCACATCATAAAGGTATGAGATATAAGAACTTAAACTACGACCTCCTCTTAGAACTACATATATATTGATTCCCATTATAATTTAATACGTATAAACACTCACACATCCTATCTTTGGTTCAAACTCAGGTTCAACTAATTATCTCTTCTGTTAAGACTTTGAGGCCCCGACTCTTATAGGATTGGGTGGTGTGGTATGTGTGGGATTATGTCCATATTCATGTAGGGTTTTGCGACAACCTCACCACATACTAACCTTCTAAGAGATATTCCCTCTTACCTCCTATCCCACATGAAATTAAATAGTATGTCATCCCGCAAGATGTTAAACTGTATATGGTCCTACATGACCTTAAACTGATACATCCCACATGACATTAAACTACACTCTAAGAACTACGTATGGCTGGATTTCCATCATCATGGGATATGTAGGAATGCCAGGATGTTTCATCCATATCTCTAGCCCCATACTTTCTGACCATTGGTGATCCATCATCCCAACGTTTCATCTTCGGAATCACACATGGTGTGACATGGACCTCATCCTCATTCATGTCATGTATGCTTTATCATGTATTGAGCATTCCCCCTATGGTATCACATGAATTTAAACTATTGTGTATTTATTGAACAATGTTAAAATGCACTGGTTGGTCATATCACATGACCCTAAGCTATGGAATTATCACAACAAAAAACGAAAATTCATTGTGATGGCCTCACATGAGGGGAAAATATGTTGGGTATTGGTCACCCACCATACCATATTTCAATGCCTACATGTATCTTGATTCCTGTAGAGATACCGGGATTATCTATCATAGGATTACCACATTACAAAAAAACACACATCTACCCTAAAAAAACAAGATCATTCAAATTATTCTTCTTTTGATCCGAGTACTAGACCTGCAAAACCTTGTTATCCAAGGAACAGGTACCTTACCATTCCATATTTAGAACTACATGTGTCTTGATTCCTATTCTCAGGGGATACGTAGAAATTCTGAAGAACATTGCCTCAGGCCCAACATATCTGTCGCTTTTGGCCCCTTGACCTAAAAGCATCTTGGAGAGCACATTGTTGTATGCACTTGTGTCTAAATTCATTTCACGTTTTATAAATTCCACACCACTTGTCTCCTTCACAACTTTCCACCTATTTTTCGTGATATATGGACATATACTAAGACAACTACATGTCCTCAATACAAAATGTTAAACTGTGACCATACCCCGAACAAGTTCGAGATGCCCCATGACAATTATGGGAAGCGTTAGCTTCCTCTCCCTAGAGGTCCTTTTTGGAAGTAGAAATGATCCATGATCAGAACAATGCACACCCACAATGTGTTTTAACCATGGTGGATTGACCTCAAGAGTGTCAGATTCCATTGGAACAACCCATTAATCCATTCCCAATGCTTTACATGCCCTTTATTTGGACCCATGTCCCTTTCCACATCTAAAGAAACCATCTATCAGTGATTATGGCCAGCCTATGGCTCGCCTAATATCTTGGGTTAATGTTGTAGAAGACTAATGGATGAAATTAAGAGTCTTTCCCCATGTATCAAACAAGGTCAGTGGTCATCCCTCATTTGTTATCCCCATATATAGGATAATGCAATAAGGATACTATGTTTCAAACACAGTGAATAGTTATCCTTTATTGTCAGGTCACTCCCACATTGTTCATAATTTTGGGTATCGTGATTCACACCTCGTATTCCCCTATGTTTGGATTAATTACAATTCCCCTAGAATTTCCCCACCCAAGTGGTAGAGCACATTGGAAAAATGGAAATTTGATTATTCTAATAATTGCATCCTCCAGTCGGGCCTCCACCTTTCCAACCAGAATTCCTTAGTGGTTTCTTAAACCCTATAATGTTTGGTTAACTCCTTCATATTCTGATGGAATACCAAGGTGACCGTCCTTTATTTCTCACATCGGTCTCGACCCTCGTGATCTTAGGTATTGATCGCTGGATGTTTTGTGAATCTAATGAAAATGAAATAATCCAAAACAAATAACAAAACTCATGCATTAATCTTATGTAGATAATAAAAGCACGACATTACATTCAAAATTATCATGTATTATAGCACCGAAGGATCAACACCTCCCATGGATGGGTTTACCCCATCAAAAGCGCTTTTCATCTAGACAAGCCTCTAGTTTGGAGCATCCATGATTTGATTTCACCTTTTCTGTTCCTACTCCTCCTCAGCATCAATGCGGTACATTTCTTAATCCATGATTCGGGTCCATTATTTGTTGGTTCGGATGACAGTCATCCCCTCATAGGCCTTCTCCATGCGCTCTTCGGCATCTGTCAACTGGGTCTTCAGCTATGATATAAGCTCTGATTGCGCACAAAGGGAAGCAGAGTGCTCATCTTCCTGGAGATGTTTCCATTGAATCACATCTAAATCCTCATAGATCCTCTTCATGTTCACTTCTTTTCTATGCTACCAACCCAAGACAAGGAGACAATTACATTCCAGAATCTTCTCCACCATGATATCTCAAATGAGCATATGGGGATGCTGGGCATCCACCCCCAACACACAATTCACACAACCATGAATGAAGACTCCACATTTGGTCTATCTATTGTTCTTGAGGTGAGTCATCTATGAAGTTCTTGATCATCTTCCATGACCGGCGATGGGCTATTTTTCTATCCTCTTCATCAGAGGTCGTCTCATCCCAATCCGTGGGGTTGACAAGATCATACACATTGAAAGCCCCATGGAACTCATCAGTATGGTCTTTGTCAGGTGTCTAATCCATTAGACCAGGACCTAAATTAACCAATTGACCCTTGTCATCCGATTCTACCTCAATAAGTTATGTTTCAACCCTGATAACGGTCCCACTAGTGATTGGGAGTTCCACAAATTGGTCAGTCTGGATATCTAACTCAACAACCATGGGTGTTCCCCTAGGAAATGCACTACTAGGAGTAACAAACATCCATACCAAGTTAGCCCAACCCATTTTATGAACTACTCATACCAAAAAGGCTGTGTGCATCAGTTATCCAGGTCAATGGGTGGATGTTATGAATTTTGTAAAGGAGACTTATAGATATCAAATTGTCAGTCTCACTCATGAGTTGTTGCTATAGGGACCCCAAGGTGTAGTCTTTCGTATATTATTGGGATGTCTAAAAAATATGAAATAACTACCTCTGGTATCCATGCCCCGCTGGATGTGGTAATCTCCACATCCATGAGTGTAGATCTTGAAGGCCCCGCAACTATGTTTACCGTAGGGCGGGAGCGGGTTCTATGTATGAGGCCCTCCTATACAATTCAAATATTAGAGAGGAGTCCAATGTAACCTGAAAGAGGACCCCAGGGAAGGGGATTACTGTTTTACCTCAAGAGCCTTTGAAAATGCTTTATGTTATGGGTTTGAATCGCCAACTTCAATAACCTCTAGAGGATTCCATCTACCGGCCTTCTCCCCCATGAGGATTCGTCTGAGTCTTCTGGTAGAGGGAAGTGCCCCACCAATTCTATACCCAATAATTGTGGAGGGGTAGTCTGATCCAACAACACATTTACCCAGTATTTCATTGGACGCGGGGCACCCAAGGAGTTCATGATGTCATCCAACTCGGCTAGGAATTGCTCCGCCTTTACCTTGGATACTGCAAAGTCAACCCTGATAGGGTCGATCCCCAGCCTATCCATTATGAAATGGTTCAGGTTTTGCCACATCTCGGACGGGTTGAGGAATTTTTTGTTGACATCCCAAATTTCCCAAGAATCTAGAAAGATGGTGTTCTCCAACATGTCTATCTATCACAACTTCTTCCCCAGAGCCTGGGTGGATATCCTACGTAATCCCCTTAGTGTCATCCCCTTCAGATGACTCTACTCCACTAGGACCGCCAGGTTCGCTGTCGCCATTGGATTTGCGACCACCACCCCTTCAACCGGTGAAGGCCTCACCCCCACTGAAGGTCCACCACCATGTGATTTACTCATCCCCATTCTGGCCCCAACTTCATGGTTGGGGTGGCACCCCATCGCTGGCCCAAATGGTTGGCTGCATCAGAATCTCCTCCAGGTAGACCACCTCCCGGATCTTGGTGTACTTTTTCACCATCCCAAAGATGGTCGTCGGTGGAGGCAGCTCATTTCACATCATCCCATCTTCCCATGTTATCATGATCCACATCTTCCTCATCATGAACTGGTGGTCCTCATAGTACACCACCAAAAAGACTCATGTGGTCAGTCTCTACATACAATGAAATTGCTCTGAAAATCGGTGCGGGGTGTATGGATCACAGAGGGAATCGTGGTCCACCTGTTCCACCAGGACTCCACCTCCAAATTCTAGGAGGTAGGACAGATACTCTTCTATTCCCTGGCCTTCATCATCAGTGAACACACCCATTAGCAATGAGAAAAGATGATAATTGAACTCACCTACCTTCCAGACCTAGTTTAGCACCACCAGCATGGTCAACTAAGTCAGAAAGGTCCCTGCCACATTTGGAATGGCTAGGAAAATATTCTATCTGGGATGAAAGATTGGGTATGGATACTCATAGATACCCCTGACATGTTCCGTTATCCACCCCTGCATCAGGTGGAGTGGCCCACATATCCTATGTGGCTTTTACCCCTCACCGATATGCCACAACATCTTGTACAGTTTGGTATGAATCGGGAACCCATTGTTGACCCATACCCTTATCTGCAACATGTATTCCATGATAATTGTGCTTGGTCGCACGCCCATGTTCATGTCTCTCACAAGAAGGATCCAACTGCAGATGAGTTCCATAATGAATGCATCCAATCAGACTACCAATTGTTGCTCGATGCGAACGCTGAGTCCCGAGGTTTTCCCCTAGATTTCCTCCAAAATATGCCAGTATGAGTGCTCATTACTTCATAGTGCCACCTTTGGGCACGTCCGAGGCCTCACAAAGAACTGCCTATTTTTTAAGAAGTTCAAGAGCTTCTTGAACCACAATTTGAAATAGATGTCCCTCACCGACTTCACATCCACTCCCACCACCATATCCATCAATGCCACCACCAGTGGAGGCATCTAATCCGAATCTTCCCATGCACTCATAACAAGGAGGAACTCATTATACATCTCCCCCAGTATTGGGACCCTTGAGATCTAATGCAGGTCCCATATGCTGATGTCAACCTCTCCATGGTGAAAATGGAAGGTATTGTTCCTCGATGACCATTTTGTCACCAAATCTGACATCGTCAACATCGGCAAATATATATTGTAATGGGAGGCCCAAGATACCTCATAGAGACCCACTTACCTTAGCTTTGCTACGAATTCTTCACATGAGGAACCTACCCAGTAGGCCCAAGCCCAGTCATATGTGATGTTTCTACCCAGGCATAGATCCCAAACATCTATACACCCCTTCTACGTGTTCCCTAAGGATTACATTAGAATATTATAGTACATTGGGGGAGATGTCTCTAGATGTAGTTCCTTCCTGTCAATGTTGTTCACATAATTTTATTGACTACCAGTGATGACATAAAAGAAGTCCTCCCTAGCACGACTGTCTGCCGCCCTAAACCATTAGCACTGGCACAACGTGCTCCTAAACCAATAAGTTGGTTTGACCATGCTCGATTCAATGATAATGATATCATCCCTTAGGGTAAATCCGTATAGAGGTAGCCTCATGCATATTGGATAGTTCTTATGTCTTTCCGATAGTATCACCACCACTGAGTTATGGTTAGAATGGATTCGCATGATCTCTATTATAACCAAGTTGTCTACCATAACCTCCTTCCGGGAAGCATTAGCAAGAACCCTCCCCCCCAGCATCCTCTTGGTGATCCATTGTGTTTTTGAGAATTTGTACCTTTTTGGTTATGCTTCACGAAGCACCTTTGAAAAGTCCTTTCATGAAGCCCGATCGCGGAGCTCAGACCCTGCAAAGAAATTATAGAGCCCTACCCAGACCTTCTGGCACAAGATGCGAAGCTCACCATCACGGAGTCAAAGACTCATTGTGTGCTGCAATGTAGAAAGCCTGAGTCATGGATTGCAATTGTGGAGTTTGTAGATCTTCTCAAAATGAGGGCAGTAAATGAAAAATCATGGACGTGACAATGGAAAAAATAGAGGTTAACCTCCCTTATTTATAGGTAATGACCTCTTTCTCTTTGCGGAATGCCCGACCATGGCGCGCTTTGCGGTGCCCTCATTCCGCACTCTGCCGCTCTTCCTTACGAGATTCCTTCGTGAGCCCTCAATACAATTGAACAAGGAGTTTTGGTGATTGACCCTCAAACATTGACCCTACCATTCTCCTTGGCTCCAATTTTAATTGGGGGAATGTTTTGGTGCCAAAATTTGGGAAGAGTGAGAACAAACAGAATGCCTTTGGGGCTGCCTCGCAAAGCTTGTTCATAGAGCCCCGCAACACCATGGTCGACACGAAGCTTCCCCTCGATGAATCTACTGCAGAAGAAGGATACATGAGGCTTTCTTAATGGACTTGATGTTTGTGAATCCCCCGAGGAGTAAGGAGGAAGGGGGTCCGTGAACCGGTTTTACATTTGTGAAGCCTCCATGGAGTAAGGAAGTGGGAGGCTCTGCAGTTACAACAAAGTGCCACATTGCATTGCACAAACCAATCTCTACTTCACGACACCTCTTTCGTATATATACCAATCTCCCGTAAATCCCAAAGTACATATCCTTCAACCATTCTCCTTTAAAGCTATTATATCATGAAGCACATTCTGCTCTGCGAAAAATTATCTCTTTAAGGTACTTTTTCATTATGAAGTGCCTTTCCCTTGGCTTAAATTTAACCCCTCTTCATAGAGGGATTCCTTTCCAAGATCCCATGGGACTCTATAAAGTAAAGGGATCCCAAAGGGGACTTGGGTCTTCATGGAGCACATATTCTTCGCGAATTACCCTTCATGCACATATAATCCACATGTTAAGGCAAGGTTTATTTGGTTTACGAAGCACACTACTTCGTAGTGTTGTCCATTTCTTGACACCCTTGATTCATGAAACAATACTCCCTGAAATCCTTTCCACTTTTTGAAGAACATTTCATATTCACTTATTACATCTGCCTAGGCTAGGCCACTTCACTTCGCGAATCATACCCCTTCGCAAAGCTCATCCACTATATGGACAACCAAAGCAACATGAATCCCCTTCCAGTGAACTCATTTTCTCTTCAATCCTCCTTCTCGTATGGCCCTATAGGCTTGTATGAAGTGATTTCAATTTCCCATGGGAGTTTCTTCCTGTTGCATTGCATCACCTCATGCTTGTTAGCGTAGGCATGCTATTTGCTATTTCTTCATCACATAGCCATGCTAAAATGGACCCCTCAGTGGATCACTCCACAACACTATAACACCATTAAATTTTTGATGCTTTTTATTCCTCAAGGGTGGGTGGGTATCAGTTATCTATGTCTTAATGTGTTGTGGGGAGAACCCACCTCATCCGAGCTACATAATGCTAAACTTCTAAGCACCATCATCCTCATCACATGATGTTAAACTGTGACCTCACCCCCATGCACATTACGCGGGGTACCCCGTATTAGATATTCTCTACACCCACTAGTCTCCATGAGATTGAAGTCTTCCTCACATGGAATGAGATCCTCTTTACTGGAGTAGTGTCTATCCGTAGTGAAAGGGAAACTACCATGGTGTAATCCCCCTATCCTTTATGCACATAGGTAGGGTACCTATTTCCCCTCCTCTCTTCCTTATTGAAATAGACTAGAGGGGGGCATGGGAACCTAAACCCTCATCACTTCTAGGCCAAATCCCTCTATAGTTGGGCTTTGTATCCATCAGTCCTCCATCTAAAAGTATGTCCCATTCTCCATCTCCTTGGGCTGTTAAAAACTTATAAGCCCTTGTTTCCTCATTGGGATGATAACAATACATAATCCCATATTTCCTCTTTGGGATTGTTACCACGTGTAAGACCCATATTTCCTTTTTGGGCTACTAAACATGTGTAAGCCCCATTCCACTTCCCATGGATGCACCATTCATGATGTGATCGGCCGGTCTTTGCTGCCTCTTGTTTCACACTTTTAGAATGACTCACGTGGGCTTAGAGTACGCATTGACCACGGTGTCCTATCCGGGCAGCCTATAGTGTAAGCCCCACACATATCTTGAACTACGTGGAATATGATCCTTGCGAAGGTAGGGTATGTAAAAATCCTCTATGAGGTTCAATCCCAACACCTCAATTTGTTCTGACCCCCCCTTTATGTTGGTTCACCAACACCCATACCGAACTATGTGTACGTTGATCCTTTCCATGGTAGGGTTGGTCGGAAGCCTCCCTACGGTTCAATCCCAACACCTACATTCGTTCCAACCCCCCTTCAAGTCAGTTCACGACACCTTATGAACAACGTGGACTTTAATCATTGCCAAACTGGGTACATAGGACACCTCCATGAGGTTAAATCCCAACAAATCCATTTTTTCCGACCCCCTTCACATTGGTTCACCACACCTCCTAAACTACGTAGAATTTGATCCTTTCTAAGGTATGGTACGTAGGAAGACTTCCTAAGGTTCAGGCCCAACACCTCCATTTTTTCTAACCCCCTTCATGTCGATTCACCACACCCCTCTAGAACTATGTGGAATTTGATCATTGCCAAGGCATGGTATGTAGGAATACTTATTGAGGCTGAACCCATCAAAAATTGGTTTTGACCCCCTTCATGTCAGTTCACCACACCATCCAAACTACATAGACTTTGATCCTTTCCAAGGCAAGGTACGTAGGATGCATCACTGAGGTTCAATCCCAACTCCCAACACTCTTTACTTCTTCCTGTCGATCCACCCCCATCCTGCATGACATTAAACTGTAAGACCGTTTTGTCTCACATAACAATATTTTGTAACCCAAACCAGTGGTAAGTTGTTGTAACCCCATCCAGCCATAAACCATTTAGCCCCCTATTCAACGGTATGCAGTTGAAGTCCCCAATAGACTGTAATCTGCAATCAGGTGAACTACATAAGATTGATCGTTGTCTCCTAAACATGGTACGTATGAATATTTCATGATGTCCAACACCAAACACTGGTAAATGTTGGTTCCCCCCTTATTGGGACCCACATCTCTGGTCCTCCCCTCGAGCATCAAACCACCCTAGGCGACTAATCACACGGAATCCACTACATATCATTGCGTAGTTGTCCTCTGTAGGCACCCCAATCGAATTCCCGAACCCAAAGTTTCCACTTCCTCCGGGTCCCATCCATAAAGGTCACATCCTTAGGTGTCCCGTCACCTCACCGAACTACGTGGACATTGATTCCATGCTATGCTGATATGTAGGAAGTATCTTCAAGACTCAATCCCATCATCACCATCATCCTCACGTCGGTTCCAATTCATTATTCATCAACACTCAACCCTCCATCATCTCTCATGATTCTTACCTGGTCTACCGCACCCTAGTGGGATCATTCCATATCCATTCAGCAATACTCGTAGTAGAAATTGTGTAAGTAACTACGTGTTAGCCCCAATATCAGTGTTCCCTCCAGGGGTTTCACCCATCTGATCCACTCTTTTCAGTGTTATGATTAGTTCAATTTGTGTCTTCTAGATGTTAAACTCAAGGAATACCATGTGTTAATCATGGGAGGTTGAGGGAAAACTCAGAGACATACCCATGGCATATAATTCCCCTCACTCGATGTGGGACGACTTGGGATTCTATGCCCTCAAGATGCCATATCATAAGGGGAAGAAACCCAGAGGATCTAGTGCTTCAGCACCCAGACACACCAATGATGTCAATATAATGCCCTAACCCCAGAAGCCCAATGTTGGTGCATTATTACGTATCATTGGAATGATCACAAAAGATCATGTCTCCAATGACCGATTAGTTTAGTAGCCTTGGAAGTACTCGATACATTAATAAGGTTTACATTACATCATAAAATGGAAAACAACAAAAAAATTGTTTCCATAGACAACACTGAGTTCCCATATTATATCCCTATAGGTCAGTCATAATATACTTCTTTGAATCCTGGGAAAAATAAATCAAAGAAAGGTGTAATCTCAGATGCTCATTAAGGATATCAATATAGAAGAAACATTCATAAATAAGCATAAACATTTAAGGAAATGTATTAGGCTAAAACAAAATCCATTTAAACATAAACCTCAGTATAATATGGAGAAGATAAAATCATATAATTCCATTTAAATATTCACATGGATATTCTACTAGTTGAATAATCACATTAAATATCAATAGCCACTTCCATAATGATGGAATGCATAATGCCCGACATCATAACCACGTAGTCAAGGCCTTATGCCAAGACTAAAAATAAGACTTTGTCAAGGCCTTATGTCAAGACACTAGTTTGTCACATTAGACCAACTGATTCATTGAAGAGCTATATCAGTCTCCACCCGTCACTTACTAAGTCCAATGCATTCCTCATATGAAATGTTTTAAACATAACATAAACATTCGTATTAAAAATAGCATAGGAAATGTCAATACATTATCTATAAACCATGAATGGTCTAAAAAGGCTACATCTATAGTCAAACATATCACATAAACTTCAATACAATATCGATGTTTTGTATCATAATAAATCAACTTCAAATAATCTTTTAATCCATCAAATGATGTTGACATAGATGAAATCAAAACATTTTTTTAGAGAAATATCTATTTCTATTTTGAAATAATCTAAGAATTTTTTTTTTTGAGAATATTCTTATAATCATGTAATGGAAGCTTCAACAATTCTATAATGGCGGAAAATATCTGTAGCCACTGTATTTGTTAAAAAAAAATATTCTTACCTTAATTTTGTCAAAAAGGTAAAAAAGTGCCTTTCTTGGAAAACGATAGAAAGATTCCTTTCAAATAATTTTATAAAAAGTAAAAAAGGTTATAAATGAAATTTAACCATAGTCTAGTAAATATTAAAAATGTTTTGGAATAAATTTTTAAGAAAAATAGATGTGGATGATAAAGAAGTCCCAGTAGATACTAACATAATAATAACCTCGGATAATAAAGTGACTGTAAAATTAACCCTTACCTTGTTCTTTTCCTTAGTCAAGGGTATGTTATCCTCCTACATAATGGTAAAATAATTTTTATTAAATTATAAAATAACAATATAAATTAATATGATATCATATATGATCTTCTAATATTGCTTTGTTAATGATATTTCAAGTGTATCGTCATTTATTGTGTTAACTGATTTGTTTTCCTTTATATTCTTTGTTAACTAAGTAATGTTTGTTATTGATACAATGTATCTTATTCATATTCATAATGATATTATATCTTAAAATATTATTTTTAATCATCTACTGAAAATTATTCTTGAATGGATACGATGGGGAATTAATCTCATCGCGTTCGTGGAGACGGTAATACGTACGTACGCAAGAGTGACAATATCATTATTTTGATATCAAAATAATATATAATTGGATTTTATATCATATATAAAGAATCATTATCATGTTATATTTATAATTATATCAAATACACATCATTATTATACCCATCCAAATAATAATGTATTCAATAACAATTTCACCACGATGTAGAGAGGGTAAGCTGTACGTACACACATATGGTGATGTGTCATTCAAAGGATGGATAGAATAATGAATATGGTTGTACCATTTTATAATAATATCATCGTATATAGAAGATACTGGATTTATCATTTTATAATGGAAACAACAATGATAGAAGAAGTGGAAAAAGAATTGAACTTAAAAGAGGTGAGGAAATATATACCTCTTCATTGGGTTCTTCCTTTTGATTTGATCAAAATGGTTCCTTAGGATGGATTTCTGACTAAAGGAATGACTCTAGGATGAAGGTAGAAAATTTTATAGGGTATTTGGAAAGATTTTTTCTGAGCCAAAATGCTTTAAAGATGTGAATTCGAGGGAAGGGGGAGTGCCCTTTTATAAGAGGGGTGAGGGGTACCTTAGAAAAAGCTAGAAATATTATATTATAATAAAATAATTTTTGGTGTATAATGGATCCAAAATAAATTATTTAACGGATATGGTGTGGATTACTCGAAAAATACTTAACCAATATGTTTTAGATAGGTCTGGGTCACTATATTGACTTTATATTTTAGATTTAACTCTTTGTTAAATAGTTTGACATTTACCATGTCGCTTTGTATTTTTATATTATATGGTTAATAAACATACAATAAACATCAAATAGACCCCCAAGTGGTTCATTAATGATACACGTATCATTAAATAAGTCATTTAGCTGAACCATAGATTTTTAGGAATATTATATCAATTAATAATATAATATTTGTTTTAAAAACTCCTTTATGTCAATTTTGACACTATTTAATAAATTATTTTTTTCAATGTCCTAAAAACATTATTAATTCTCAATAAATCCAATTAATCAACACTAACATGTCATATTAACCTATATAATTCGTTTATGGATTCAAAACTTTCAAATTTTATTTATTTTAACATTTATAATACCATTTATTTGGTTGTTTCATTAATAAGGAAAATACTTCATCATTATTATGTCATAATGAAATATAATTATTCAATGTAAAAAACTTATAAATAAAATACCATTATGTAGAAAATATTTTTATCTTTCTAATGACTATTTATAGTCAAAGAGATAACTTTTATAACCTTATATAAATTTTTTTTTCTAAAATATATATGCTTATGTCATTTTTATATTTTCTTTAACTTAATTAATATAAAGTATCTTTATCACTTACATGGGAATCCACTTTTATAAATTTAAAACACATATGTGGAAGATTTTAATTTAAATTAATTCCCGTTGTCATAACAAAAAAGTGTGTTTTTAAGAAATAATAATTATCAAAGGATTGACACTTGCTTATGTCCAATTTAAATGTGAAATTACGTCCAATGACCAACATTGGATTAAATGGTAAACATATAACCTATTTATACATTAAAGCCACTCAATAGTATAATTTATCACTATAAATTATTTTGATTAAAAATATTTTAATTAAAATTTAGTTTTTTTACTATTCCTCACAAACTTAATGTTTTCAGATAAAAACCAAAAATTCACCCTTAGCTAGTTTTGATACTCTTAATCCAAAAATCATGTCCATTTTGAAAGATATAATTTATAAAATTTTTAAAAGTGTTCATTAGTATTCATAATGGCAAGTTTGATCGGTTATGGTGTGTTAGAACTTAAAGTTCCGTACAACACATGCTATAGTATTATTCAAAGAGAAGCGTACTATGGAAGATTGGGGTGTTATATAATCCCCTCCTTCAAATAATCTTGTCCTTGAAATTTCTAGAATATTACTACATAAAAAGACGCGGGTGGTTCTTCATCGAAAGTACCTAGGGTTCCCACATTACCTCTTACATCATATGTTTCCTCCATAAAACTTTTACCATACAAGTCGTCTGGTTTCTCAGCACTTGTTCTCTTGTATCATGATTCCTGACAGGCTCATCGCAATATGATAGATCATGTTCTTATTATAATTCCTCATAGGTGGGTACATGCATTGGGTCGGGAATGTATTTTCTCAATAGTGATATATTGAACATATCAGGAACTTTGGAGAGACGTAGTGGCATTTCCAAATGGTAAGCTACATCCCCAATTCGTTCTAGAATTTCAAAAGGTCTAATGTACCTAGGACTCAATTTTCCTTTCTTACCGAAATGTATAACAACCTTCCATAGAGATACATTCAATAAAAAATAATCTATTACATGAAATTATAAATCCTTCCTTTAGTAATCGGCATATCTCTTCTGCCTACTTTGAGCTTCTTTGATGTGGCTTTGGATTACCTTCACCTTTTCCATCGTTTCGTCCATATGTTCTGGGCCTACGAGTATTCTTTCAGCAACATCATCTTAACAGTTTGGTGTGAGAAATCTCTTTCTGTATAATGCTTCATATGGTTCCATCGTAATAATTGAATGGATTCTATAGTTATAAGAAAATTCTACCAAATTTAAATATTGATCCCTCATATATTTAAAGTCATGTGAGCAAGATCTCAACATGTCTTCTAAGGTTTTGATAGTCTATTGTAATTTCCATCAGTTTGGGGGTGGTAGGCATTGCTCAATTGAAGTTTTGTATCTGGGGATTTATGAATACTTTTCCATAATCATGATGTGAAATGTGGATCACAATCAGAAAAAATTGATATGGGTACTCTATGATGTCTCACAACATCATTAATATTTAGTCTTTCTAGTCGTTCAAGTGGTAAATCTTCTCTTATATCAAGAAAATGTGCTAGCTTGGTAAGATGATCTACAATGACCCATATTGCATCGTTCCTTCTAGGAGTCTTTGGTAGTCTTATGACAAAGTCCACCATGATATTATACCATTTCCACTCAGGTATGGGAAAAGGTTTCAAGAATCATCCAGGCTGTTGCCGTCTAGATTTCACTTGTTGAAAAACCATACTTCTGGACTCAAAATCAGCAATCTCCCTCTTCATGTTGTCCCACAAAAAATGTTCCTTCAAATATCTATATATTTTGATGCTACCAGGATGTATAGAGAAATTAGAGCTATGAGAATCATCTAAAAATTCCCTTTTCATATCAGGTATTTTAGGAACAAAAAGTATCTTCCCAAATTTCAAAATCCCAACATCATATATGAAGTCGATCAATATCCCATCGTTCAAAGATTTAATCTTATTTTGAAATTCCTCATCACCAGACTGAGATATTTTTATCCTTTCAAGTAAAGATGGGTTGGCAACCATTTGAAAAAGAATTAATGATTCCCCTTCCATGTTTATTCCCATATCCATATTTACAAGATCCATGAATATAGGATCCCTTTCAACTATCATCTGGTTCAAAACTCCATGATCGTTTCTACTCAAAGCATCTTCCACCTTATTTTCCTTCCCCAGGTGGTAGTGTGTAGTGAAATAATAATCCTTGAATAGTTCAATCCATCTCCTTTGCCTCATGTTGAGTTCCTTCAGTGAGAAAATATACATCAAACTCTTTTGATCGGTATACATCTCACATTATTCACCATAGATATAATGTCTCTATATCTTTAAAGAAATGATTATAGCTGCTAACTCAAGATCACGAGTAGGATAGTTTTTCTCAAAAATTATCAAAATTCATGATGAAAAAGCAATAACTCTACAATTATGCAGAAGGAAAAAACCATGTCCTTTTTTAGGCATCGGTCTAAATAAAAAACCCATCAATGAAATGATCAATCATACTTCTTGGGTTATGTATATTAACTGCATCATGCTTTGCTAATATTTTAAAGTTTGCCTCATATTTTGCAACATTCTAATCCTCTATTTTCCTAAGACTCGGAAATTATATTTCCATATCCTCTCAATGGACATGATGAAAGTATTTTTCTAAGAAAATTTCTTTAAACTCCATCCATTCCATATTTGATACTTCATCATCATCCTTTGTGTTTTGAATCAATGACCATTATTGATCAGCATCTCCTATGAGATGGTAAACTGTCATTACAACTTTTTCCCTTTCACTACTCCCTAAAGTGTGGAATATTTTATCTACGGAATTTATACATTTCTAAGCTATTAATGGATTTTTAACCCGTTGAATGTTTTTTGTTGTTTCCTCGTGAATCAGTCTATCATTGATCCTCTTCATTGTAGATCAGGGTGTTATATATGGGTAAGGTTTTTATTCATAACCTGTACGAGTTATCCCAGTGTGGTGATAAGCTGATCAGCACCAGTTGTATCACCAGCTCCACTATAAATATCTTGAGTGTGAGGGAAATTCCTACATGGAGTGAGTTCATTGATATGGTGTCCATTCCTTCCACTAGGTGCCATTTCTAAATAATGGCATAAACTATATTAGTTTATGAATCATAATACATAAATCCAAACTTGTAAAACACTTAACATAAATTGAACTTTTTATGGATATAATCCATAATAATAAAAAATGTTTTCCTTTCGGAAGTATATAATCATAAACCCTTTATAATGGTTTGTAAATAAAACAAGAAGTATCCTAATCACAACTATGTGGAGTGTCGTAACCAAGAAGGAAGCAAGACCCATTGTCATGCATCCATTCCCGTTCAAGTCTAGCTCAAAGCGGTGTTTTTAGGTTTTACCACTAGGTACATATGTGCCAGAGCCACCCCTACTTACTCGTATCAAGGAAGGGATTCATTACTTGGAAAACTCAAAAAATATCTACAATACCAAAATTCTAGGAAGTTATTAAATACTAATCGTCAAAGTATATCTTAGGTTAATGTGCTCTAATCAGACTTTTTCTAAATCTTGATTCCAAAGTTTGTACAAAACATTCTCTGATACCAACTGTAACGCACCGACTCTTGGCATCTGGGGTCAGGGCATTACATTCAACATGACTACTACCCTAAAAAAAGGTTGTTTCCATTGCCGGACCCTTTGGAATATCATGATATAAGAAACATAATTAATTGGCGTCCTTGAAGACATGGCACTGGGAAGAGTTTCACAAACTACGTCTTCAGTCTATAGGGTGGACCCGAAGTAGGTAACGAGTTCTGAGGAGTAATCTAGGAAAGTAGAGATTGACATCACATGATCCCATTTCAATCATGGATAAGGTTTCCCTAAACAGGCGACGAATCTCTCCCACCTTTGAAAAGCGGGGATGTAGGGCCACCGATTAGCGCGTCATCGATAGTCGGATGCGTGACCCGACGAAAGCATCAGAGACAAACTTCTTATATATTTTATGAACCTAAACCTATATTCTATAAAATATTATTCAGTTTATAAATAGAAAAAATTATCATTAGAATTGAAACATACATATATAGAAAAAATTTATATAAAAAATGATTTAAAAAAATATTTGTTATTAATAATATATAAAATTAAAATTAAATTATCTGAGTGATCATGTAATTATATAATTGTGTATTGTTAATATGAAATTCATCATAAAGAATATTTAAATTTAATTAATTGGATAAAAATACCAAACATTAATTAAATAATTCTTTGAAAATAATGATTTCACCATTATCATTGTCACTAATGGTGTTATAATAATTCATAATTTTATAAATAAAAATGGAATTGAAACTAAAAAAGAAACAACATTTCTATTACAAATTTTGGGATCCCTTTTTTATATTTAATTTTTATAAAGGAAGAAAAATAAAATTTAATTATAGAGAATAAAACAATTGTTAGAGTAAAATATAATTTACGTTTCAAAAACATTATTGAATGGATGTATTAATTAAACATATAATTTTAAGGTATTTATTATAAATTATATATATATATTATAAAAAAGGTTTTAAAAATTCATTTCATTATTTTATTTTTATAATGTTTTAAAGTGATCGTATTAACAAAATCAGCATTTTAATCACTATTCACAGAAAAAGAAATATTTTTATAAAATTATAAATTATTTCATATTACCTACTTTTGGAATGATTAATCAAAACGTTATCATCATTTTATAAAAATTAAAATTCTAAATTTCATAAATTTATATTTTGAATGAAAATAAAATATATAAATAAAAACATCTTTTATTGTAAAATGTAATTTTAAAACACTAAATGTATATATTCCTATTTTTTATGATTTTATATTTAATTATAATAATTTTATTTAATATTGTTTTTATTATTATTAATATTAATTATTAATATTAAGCTAATATGTGGTGAATTGCTTTAGTTATGTGTTTTATGGAAGACATGGTATCAAAAGAAGAATTAATTTATAAGAAAATATATATTAAAAACTTGGGGTGTTTCAACTTTTTATTTTTGTTTCTCTTACAAAAAATTTCACACAAACATAAACAAAAATGTTGGTAAGAGTGAGCATCTCAAGAGTAGGGTGGGGGAAATTGAGTGCCTGTGGAAATTTCTGCAAAAAACAAAATATCTATGGTAAAATAAATCCACCATGTTAATCAAATAATAGATTAATATATGTTTTACCATTTTAGGTATTTCTCAAAGCCTAATTATGGATAAGATAAAATAATATTTAAAATTAAATTAACATTTTAAAACGATTTAATTAAAAAATAATTATATAAACAATTTTAAAGAATAACTATCATTGTATATAATTTTTATAGAATAATAAATAAGAATTTTTAATGAATTAAAATAAATGAAACAAAATACAGACACATAACTATATAAATATGGTGTTTAGTCTCAGTTTAAGACATTATCCCAAAAAACATAGAAATATCCTGTTACCAATCAGATTGTTAAAAAAATAATCTAATCCACAACCTGGATTATGTATACAAATAATAAAATATGTTTTCCGAGATCAAAGACTCTTCCAAAACTATAATTAGGATGTAAAACAATATAGTCCATGCATGCACCACTTCTATAGTTTCCCTATCTATACAGATAAAAATCGATAGAAGATAATATTGAGTATTCTCTAGTTTATGAATAGGATTCAGTGTTGAGGTATATTGATATCTACAAGACACTACTCAAAATTAATGAAAAACATAAAATAAAAAAGAGATGAAGAAAGAAGAGCTAATTTGTTTGTAATGATCCAATTGCATGAGGGTACATAGTTATTTATTTTGAATGAGCTTGAATATTTTCACTATCAGTTGTAAGAAAATAAGGTGCTGTGATATATTTTTTTCTGTATGAAGATTATTTGGAATTCTTCTCCACAAAATGTTTTTTGATCGTTGATTTGTTCGACACACTGACAATCGAATGTCAGTATATATTCAGGAAGTATGTTATCACATTATAATCCTTAAAGATGAGGGATAAACTCTAAATTATATATCACTATATCCATGAATACCCATTGATGAATAATAATAAATATATTATGGTTCCTCATGCCAAACCTATGACTTGTATTCAATGAATCAATGAAAATATTGAAGTACAATCATTAAATAATCATTCAACGTTAACTCCCAAAAAATAGTCATAGGAAGTAGTAAATTAAAATATGTAATGGAAGAAAATGATAATGTATGTACATATGGTTGTAAATCATCTAGTGGTAGCCTGATTCTAGTGGTGGTGTGCCTAGTGGTGGAAACTGATTTTAGTATAATGGTTATTCGGTAGTTGGAGTCTGATGGTTGTTAATACAATAATATCTCATTTCTAAAGGGAGTAAAATCCTTGACATAGAATGATTGGTAGTATAAAATATCTAGCAGTATAAAGATCTTGCAAGCGGAATGACTTGGATGGAATATGCCTCTGGGGGTTGAAAATCCCAACTATAGCTAAACTATGTAGGTGGTATATTCAAGGTGATAGGTCATCATTAATGGTGTCTCAGTTATAGTGGTATCATATTCTTGACAATGGAAAAACATAGAGGTAGAACAGTTTAAAATAACATTTTCACATTTAAACCCATAACCAATTTTCGTTAAATGAATGATTTAAAAAATAATGGAGTTTCAAAAAAATTAAATTTATTTGGAACATAATAATCCTGATTTTTGAGCATTAAAATAAGGTAGTGCCAACAATCTCCACCTATTTAATGATTAGAAATCATTGAATTTTAGAAACCATGTATAAAATAAAAATATACTTAAATGGATAAATTTGAAATAATTATATTCTAAATATTTTAAGAATATGATATAAAAATATTTAAATTTAAAATTAAATGTGAAAGCATGAAATGATAAAAATAAATAAACACCTAAATGTCTAAAAAATAAATTAATGTTGTACAAAAGATATAATCCAACCAAATAATTTTGCTATCAACTAAATTTTAGTAATGAAAATTCCATAAATATTCTCTTCATATTAGTAATTTCAAAAAGAGAAGAGAATAAATCATAAAAACATAAGATATAAATAATAAGAGATAAATTCCATTAAGAAAAAAATTATGTATAGTAAAAACAAATAGAATGATTGTGAATATATAATAGAGTCTCTATCAGAGACATTGTATTATCAATATTTTAAAGCACTGACCCCATGAGCCCGAAGCCGGTTCATTATTTCAATACATTGGCATGATTACATCAAATTAATTCCCAAAGGTCCGTTCAATTTAGTATTATCTAAAAATAGATTAAATTCATCATACATTTAAATTAAAATCATGAAATACAACAATGATAATCATGTGATAATTCTATTATTCTCTTATATTAAACATACATATCAGTAATAATTCGATTAATGGAATCCTTGGAAGATAAAACATAAGAAATGGTTGAGTCAGATTCTTAGTAAGGGTATGCTTAAAACATATGATATTATGAAAAAATAATAATACACCTTAAAGAAATATATATAACTAAAACAAATTCACATTAAATGTAATCATGAACAAATATAGGAAAAATAAATAATACCATATCAGATAATCATAATCATTAATATTCTACTATCCATATAATCAAATTGAATATTCATAAAAATTATCATAAGAAAGGAATGCATAATTATGATCATATTCACTATCATGATATATCCTCAAGATAGCTATTATCATGATCTGTCCTCAAGACAGTTTAAGTCTATGGGTAGAAACCCATCCAATTTATGTCAAGATCTATCCTACTGATTATCTAAAACCACTTTCAAAACAAATGAGAAGTATTTGTTACCATCTAATTTCATATCACGAGACCAACCAATGCATTGACTGGATACAGTGGGAAACACTCATCACTTACTAAGTATATTTCATTTCTCTTATGAAAGGGGTAGAATATAACATAAACATTCATATTAAAAATATTATATGTAATGTTACTAAATTAACCATATACCACTAATGGTATAAAAATAGCACATCCATAGTCAAATATATCATAGAACCTTCAATACAGTACTAAAGATTATATCATAATAAATTATTCTGAATTAATCATAAAATCCAACAAATGATGTTGACATAGACGAATATAATCAAATAAAACCATTAAAACTCTTTGAAAAAAATATCAATTTTTTAACTCTGAAAATGTTATGTATTTTAAAAAAAACATTTGTTTTAAAAAATAATCTTTGAAGACTATTGAGGGAGCTTAAAAACAGTAAGGTGTCATAATAGTGGAAATATCTTACCATGTCGTATAATTTTTAAAAAAAATTCTTTCCCTAATTTGTTGAAATGGTGATAAACGACCAAAATATTCCTTTAAAAACATTTTATAAAAAGAAAAACATGGGTTTTAATTTCTTTAAAAAATTTTATATGAATATTAATATTATTTTGAAATAAATTTTAAAGAAACATGGTCATTGATGATAATGATTTCCAATTAGATACTTACATATAAACAACCATATATAATAATGTGGTTGCGAAATTAACACTTAACTTCTGCATTTTGTTAGAAAAGGATCTTTTAACCTCATTTAAAATGGTTAAATTATGTTCATAAATTATTCTTTAACCGCATAGATATTTATGATATCATATATGAGCCTCTTTTATCATTTAGTTAATAATATGTTAGTATTACAATTGTTTTCGGTGTTAACTGCTTCATTTTCCCATGAATTCTTTGTCATGAAAGTCATTTTTATTATGAATCAGATAAATTTTATTCAAATCCATAATTATATTATTTTTAAAAATAAAATATTTTTGAATAAAATTAATTTTATAATTATTCTTTAATGGTTAATGTGGTGACAAATCTCACCACGTCATGGAGACGGTAGGCCATACATACGCATGAGTGGAAAAATCATTATCTTGATGGTTAAATGGTATGTAATTGGATGGTATATTAATTATAAAGAATAATTATCATGTTATATTCAGAATTTAAATACATTATACTCATCGTTATAACCGTCCAAATAATGTAGTGTTGAATAACAAATTACAACACGGTGTTGAGACAATATGTCATATATATTCATGCATGGTGATGTTGTTAATCATAGGATGGATAAAAAACATTGATGTCATATAATTATAATAAAAACTAATAATTTAAAAGTTACTTTATTTATTATTTAATTTTTTAAAAAAAATAAAAAGATGAATTTGAATAAACAAAATTGAATGATGTGACTAAATAATTGCATTTTTTCTGGTATCTCTTTTTGATTTGAACAAAAAGACTTCATAGGATGGATTTCTGCCCAATTTGTGACCTCTAGGATAATGTGAAGGAATTTGGGAGCATAATTGGGTAGGTTTTTGAAAATAAAAAGGGTTTTTTATATAATAATAAAATAGAAGGGTTATTGTGTTTTTATTAGAGAGGTGAGGGGTTCTTTTGGAATATACTAAAATATTAATTTATTGTAAATGTATTTTTGGTTTCAAATACCTTTAAAGTGATTTATTTAGAGGTTTAGATGAGGAAGGGTTTAAACCCTCTCAACCAATAGGTTTTATACATATTTTGTTCAGAAAATTAATCTTATCTTTAAGATTTAATCCTTAGTTTAACAGTTTAGCTCCTACCATGTCTTCTTATATTTTTATAATACATGGTTAATATATATAATAAAAAATTCCAAGAACACCTAATGTGGATAATTTATTAATATTTTAACTGTATTTAAGTTATTATTCTATTTATTAATTTTTTATGACTTTTATATTATTTAATATGATAGTACTTGTTTTAAAATCTAATTTATGTGAATTTTGTCACTATTTAATACATGATATTTGTTAAAGTCATAAAAAAATTATTACTTGGAAAAAATGAATTAAATAAACATTAACATTTTATATTAAACCATAAAATTTATTTATAGCATCAAACATTTCATATATAATTTATTTTAATGTTTATAATATCATTTATTTGATTCTATAATTAATAAGTCTATTATTTCGTCATCATTGTGTCATAATTAACTTTAATAATTTAATTCATAAAATTTAAAAATAATTAAGCTTGAAGAAATAAATATTTATATATTAGTATTTATTGTTTATATTATATGAAGCCACTTATATAACCCCATATTAATTTTTTTAGTAACAAGTGTCATGTTTATGATATTTTTACCTTTACTTAAAATTAATTGGTATAAATGTGTTAATAACATCCAAGTGGCATCAAAAAGACAAAAGCTATACCAAATTACTTACATGTTCAGCCATGACTCAACCAATATGGTTAGGAAAACTGTTAGGGAAAATTTTATGTTATTATAATATCATTTTCACCGTTATTTACATAATTTACAATTAACTGTGGAAAATAAAATTCAAATGATACTACCCTGAAAAATTATTTTGTTCTTATTATAGCAATTTTCACCATTTTTTACAACCATGTATGTTGTATTTTCAAAATTCAATTACTAGAAGCGGTAAAATTATGTTTAATGTTATTCTACAAATGTGGCTAGAAGGTGAGTAAAAAGACATGAAAAATGTTCAATGAAGTTTTTATAACTAATTATATAAGAAAAATAATCCCAATGTCATAAATTGGGTTAATATGTATTATATATCTATTTTTAATTTAAAAAAAATTAATATATAATAAATAAATAAATGAAAAAGTCTACTTTTAAACAATAATGTAGTGTTTTCACAAATAATCAAAAATTGAAACTTTTTAGAAAATTAACAAAATTTCACCCTAAGATAATATAAATAATTAGAATTCAAAAATGAAGTGTATTTTTCAAAATTAAATTTCTATGTGTGCCTAAATATTATTTTATTATTATTCACAAACGGACATAAAAAGTATTTCTATTATAAAAATCGTATTTCTAAACATTTAACATTTTTTTGAAACATATATATTACATATAAAAATGATTTATTTATATGTAAACAATATAAATAACAATTGAAATTTATTTATTACTATTTATATTACCATATTTAATGGATATGTTTTAAAAAGATTGTTTAAATAATTATAATATTAAATTGTTGTTTCGTAGAAACTCAATCTTACATGTAATGAAAACCAAGTCGGTGAGGTGTGAAACAAAAAATATAGAAGATAAACTACCATGAAATATTATGGTGTTACATTCTCATATTCTTCAATAAATTTTGTCCTTTTAATTTCTCCTTAGAAACCATTCTATGGGTTGGACTTTTCAAAATATATATTTTGATATCCCACCTCAGAAAATGGATTAATGAGAACACCTTTTTTACAAAATGAAAGTAAAGAATTAAGGTCACCAGAGATAGCACATACTAGTGTTCCATATAAGAAAACACGGATGTGGAAGAAAAAACATACCATCAAGTTTTGATGGATATTGATAGAGAACATGGACAATAAAGAGATAACATTAAAAAATCTAGAAGATGGCGATGATCTCAGAGATCATTGCATTCATCCGAAAAGAAAGTACTAGGGTATCATTTTTTGTTTTAAGATAATTCACCTAAATTTTAAGAATTAATTACTTTATATAATAAGAAAAAAATGTAAGAATACTTACTTGACATATAACATTCCATCCTTCAACTAATTTCTACCACATAGTCAACTTTGTCTCCACATTTTAATAAAACATAAAAAATATTCAATTTGTCCTAATGGTATAGGGTTAAGAAAATAAATTTATTCTCTTCTATTAGACCATGTAAATAAAAAAACAACATAATAAAAACCAAGAAACCGTATAGGACATTTGTACGTGATAAATCCATGTTGCACTTTAATTGTGGGTTTGATTCCCACAATGTTGTCTGACATGACAAGTTGTCACCCGACCTGCAGGTTGTCCTTTTCATAAAACTATATTGTTAGGAAAATAAAGAAATGACCTAAGGAAATATTTTATCCTTAAAAAATACCAATCAATGTCCAACATAATATATTCCATCTTTTGGGATAATATAAAATACTTCTATCCAAACTCATAGTCCAAAAACATTTATAGGGAAGGTCGCAGAACATAATGTAGATATTTTTTGTCACATTTCAATCATGTAAATACATTAATTATGAATTTTCATAAAATATGGTAATAATCCGGATTCCCATAAAACCGTATCTTAATATGTTCATGCTTCTTAATTGCTTACATAAATAATAAAATATTGGATATAGTTCTTATATGAAAATTTTTTGTAAAATCAAACCATGATAGAATAAAAAAACTATTAATTATTTCCAAGGTAGTTGATAATATCCAATTTTTATTATCCAAATCAATCACTTATTTATTATCTCAATATCAGAAACATATTAAGGTTAATATTTTCCCCGGTCATATCTTTTCCCAAATGATACACTTGCAATTATTTCACTTTACTTTTTACCATAAAATATAAAATCCTTAATAAAATATTACTATAGTACAATCCATAGATACTCTATAATTCTTAAAACCCTTACATTGCTAATAAAATATTCAATTTACCTAACTATTGAATCCCAAATACAAAAATACATAAATTATTTTGTTTCTACTGTAGTAATAAAATATCATTGACATTTATCCCTTTGAGTTTTCTAAGCTATATTTCTTTAAGGCTTAGGAAATTTATTTTCATAGTGCCCCATTTCACTAAAGATGAAATAATTAATTTCATCCTTTTATTTCTTAAATTTTCATTATTTTTTCTAGTGAACCATTTCTCCACCCTTATAATAATCACCCAATCATTTCGTGTATTACATAGGGTGACTCATTCCAAAATTATCACAAGTGGGAAAATCCTTATTTCCCTTCTTTCCTTTATCTGTCCCTTGCTCCACCATCCTCTTCTTATCTTGATTTCCCTTAATTTAATGAGATATATAAAATTCATGTTTTATCTTCATAGAACATGATACTATATCATCACCTTATGAGAATGATTTTTAGACTCTTGCCCATCATAAGAATGAATTTAACCGATAAATGAAGCAATAAATATTATTTCTTATGTTACATATGTATTTTGTAGCATGCCATGCTAAACATGTAACGTTATCTTCATAATTTGAAACATTATCATCCTTCTTCTACATTAGACTAAGAATTTCATCTTTATATCCACTCAAAAATCACAAGGAATGTATTTTTCTAAGAAACATTTATTAAACTCCCTCTATTACTTATTTCATACTTCTTCCTCCTCCTTTCTATTTTAAATTAATGACCACCAATGATATGAACCTCCTGAGAGATGATAAACATCCATGGAAATTTTTTCCCTTTCATTACATCCTAGAGAAAGAAATATTTTATCTATAGAGAACATCCATTTATCATCTACAAATGGATTTTATGTACCATTTAATTTTGGAGGTTATTGTCTCATGGAGTGATATAACATTGATCCTCTACATTGTGGATCAATCCTCTCTATATGGGTATGGTTTTTATTTATAACCTTAGTTAGTTGTCCCTATATGGTTATAAGATGTTCAGAACTAGTTTTATGTCCTTCTCCAATATAATTATCTTCTATTGGAGTGAAATCCCTATATTTATTATGTGCACTGATAAAATCTCCATTTCATACGCTAGGAATAATTTCTAAAAAATGGAATACACAAGATTAGGTTATAAATCATAATGTACAATTCCAAACTATTAAAATATATAACATAAATTGAAAACATTTTGTATATCTAATCACAGAATAAAAATGGTTTATTTGGGTGCATATTGACTTTTAAATCCTTCATAATGGGTTTTAAAGAAAATATGAATTATCCTATGCATATCACATGCGAGTTTCAAACTAGTTGTGCAGTATGGTCCTTTTACATGTACCCGGTTACCTCGAGTTAAGCTCAGAAAACCTTGTCAGAGTTATTACTCCTAGATACGTATGTACTAGAACCAAGTCCAACTATAGTATCTATATAGGGATTTATTTTCAATGAATACCCAAATAATATCATCAATATAAAAAATTTAGGAATCTCTTCTAAGTGTATCCTCAAAGTATGTATTTGTGTTATGTTCCCAAATCTATGGTTTTTAGATCTATTTCCAAGTATATTTGTAATCTTTCTTTAATACCAACTGTAAGGCCCTCACCCCAGGAGTCTAGGGTTGGTGCAATGTTTTAATAAATTAGAACGATTAAAAGGAATTAAATCATGAAGGATGGATAAATTTATAATTCTTAGAAAATATATTACATTCATCTTACATAACAATTAAAAACATGGAATAAAACATATAAAATTTTTGAGAATGAGATTATTCTAGAAGATTAACATTACTTATCAGTTATAATACTCTTCCTGGAATCCTGGGAAAATAAAACATAAGAAAGGGGTGAGCTGAAATGATCAGTAAGGCTAAGCATTAAAAAAAAGAAATTGTGAATAAATAATCATAATCCATAAGGCAATATGTATAAAGAAAACAAAATCCCTTTAAACATACTCTTGATTAATATATGGAAAAAATCAATATATCATATCGAAAAATCATACCCATGGATGTACTACTATTAAAATAATCACATTGAATAATCATATCTAATATAACTACAACGTAATGCATAATTATGAACATATTCACTATCATGAAACATCATCAAGATAGCTACAATCATTATCTATCCTCATGAATTCTTAACCATGTGGTTAGAAACTCGTCTGATTTTTTGTCAAGACCTAACCTCCTTACAATCTAAAACTGCATAGAAAGAAAACATGAAGGGTTTGCCTCCAAATAATTTCATATCATGAACCTATTGATGCATCGAGATGCTATAGCAGGCCCCACACGTCACATACTATGTCCAATGTATTCCTCTTATGAATGGGGTAAAACATAACAAAAACATTCATATTAAAACTAGTATACGAAATGTTAATACATTAACTATAATCCATGAGTGGTAAAAAAATATAACATCTACATTGAAAATTATCATAAACCCCTCAATACGATATTGTTTTTTGTATCATAATAAATCTATCACTAATAAGCATAAAATCCAACACATGATGTTGATATAGATGATTGCAATCTAATAAAATAATTAAAATTCTTTGATAGAAATATACCCTTTTTTACATTGTAAATGTAATGTATTTATAAATGAAAAATTTTATTCTAAAAAATAACCCTATAATCTTGTAGGGGATTCTTTAAAAGATTAATTAATCATGATGGTGGATCTATCCACTCACATCATATATGTTGATAAAACATTCCAAAATATTTGGAAAATTTCATAATGTACCTTTATTTAGAAAACGACCAAATGGTTCATTTCAAATGATTTTATAGAAAGTAAAACATGGGTATAAATGTACATAAAAGATTTTGTTGGAATAATAATTATATTTTGAAATACATTTTTATGAAACTTGGGTATTGATGATAAAGAGGTCCTAGTAGATCCTTACATGTAAATAACCACGAATAATAATGAGATTACAAAATTAACACTTACCTTGTACTATCTATTAGTAGAGTGTTTGTTAACATCTTTTATAATGGTTAATATATGTTATTAAATTATTCCATAAACATATACATATTTATGATATCATATATTACCTTCTTTTATCATTTAGATTATAATATTCCAGTATTACCATTGTTTCAGGTGTTCACTACTTCATTTTCCCATGCATTCTTTGTCATGTAAGTAATTTTTCATATGTATATGATATATTTTATTCATAAAAATAACTATATCATGTTAATAAATATTATATTTACTCATAAAATTAATTTTATTATAATTCATTAATAGTTAATGTGGTTAATGAATATCACCTCGTCATGGAGACGATAGTCCATACGTACGCACAAGTGACATTATCATTCTCTTGGTGGTTAAATAGTACGTAAATGGATGGCATATTAATTGTAAAGAATCATTATTCGGTTATATTAATTGTTTACATCAATTATACTCATCATTAAACTCATCCAAATATTTTATTGTTGAATAACAAATTACACCACAGTGTGGGGTCGGTAAGTCATACATACGCACAGATGGTGATTTTGTTATTCAAAGGATAAAAATAATAAGTAATATGGTTGTACTGTAATTATAATAAAATATAAGAACGTATAAGGTATTGGGGTTATTATTTTAGTAAGGAAACATCATATAAAGAGGATATTTGAGAAGAAAAGATCTATAAAAGGTGAAATAAAGCAATCACCTTTTTTCAGGTATGATATTTTGATTTGCACAAAAGGTTTCATTGTATGGGTTTATGCCCAAATTGTTCAATCAAGGATTATGTGAGGGAATCTGGCAGTACAAATGGGTAGGTTTTGGGAAATCCAAAGGGCTTTTGCGGTGTGAATTAGAGAGAAGGAGAAGTGCCTTTTTTAAGAAAGGTGAGGGGCACTTTTGGAAAATATTATAATATTAATTTATTGTAAATTTATTTTCAGTTTATAATAGCTCCAATGAAATTTATTTATATAATAAGATGAGAATGAGTCCAAATCCTCTAATCCAATTGGTTTTATTCATGTTTACGACATAAAATAAAACTTATCTTTTAGATTTAATCCGTAGTTAAATAGATTAACTCTTATCATGCCTTCTTGTATTTTAAACTACATGGTTAATATTGTTACAATAAAATACCAAGAGATCTGAAATTGTATTATTTATGATTATTTTATCACAATATAATTTATTTATCGAAATATTATATTTTTATGACCTTTATATAATTTAATAAAAAATGATTTATTTTAATATCTCATTTATGTCAATTTTTACATTATTTAATACTTAATTTTTTTAAAAGTCAGAACCACATGATTATTTTGATAAAAATTAATTAAATAAATACTAACATGCAATTTTAATACAGAAAATTCATGTATGGAATCAACTATTTCATATAATATATATTTTCATTTTTATAATATAGTTTATTTGATTCATTTATTAATAACTGTATTACTTCATCACAATTGTATCATAAATAAATTTAAAAAAATAAATACTAAAAAATAAAAATAAATAACCATGATTTAGGAATTTTTTATCTTCTTAATGAATATTTACTGTATAATATACCACTCATATAATCCCATATTAAATTTATTTTTTGTAATTAGAGTCATGTTAATGATATTTTTACATTTACATAAAATTAAATGTTATAAATGTATTAATCACACCCATGTGGATTACAATAACCAATGGTTCTACCCAATAATTTTATTGGTCTACCATGAATAATAAAATATTTTTAGGACATTTTTAGGGTAATTTTATAGTATTATAATATTATTTGTATCTTTAATTACCCAATTTACCTATAATGTTGAAAATAAAATTTAAAAGTTACTATTGAAAAAAATTATTTTGATTCTATTAGACCACATTTTTCACCATGATTATGACCATGTATGTTGGTTTTTTAAAATACAATTCTTAGAAGTGTAAAATTATGTTCAAGGGTAACATGAAAATGATGCTTAAAGGAGAGTAAAAAGACGTGAAAATTGTTCAATGAATTTTTAAAATAAAATTCTATTATAAAATTTATCGCAATGACCTATATTGGGTTAATATATGAATTATTTATCAATTGTGACATTAATAAGATTTAAATAAATATTTTTATTTGAATGATATAGTCGGGTTTTAAATAGCAATGTAGTGTTTTTCACTATTCAGGAAAAAATGAAACTTTTTGAAATATTATAAAAATATCACTCTAATATAATATTGACATTCATAATTCAAAAATGAAGTACATTTTTCCAAATTCAATTTCCAGGAGTGTGTAAATTTAATTTTATTATTGTTCACTAATGGTCATAAAAAGCAGTCCTTTATGAAAATATCATTTATAAACACATAAATATTTTTTTTGAAAGATATTTATTTCATTATAAAAAAGTTTTATTTATGTGAAAATATTATAAATAAGGGTTAAAATTTATTTATTACTATTTATTTTACTATATTTAATGGACATCTATAAATATATAATTCAAATAATTATAATACAAATGTGTTGTTTCATATAAACTGAATATTGTGTGTAGCACAAGACAAGTCAATGTTGAGTGAAACACAAGCAATTGAACATAATTTACTCTGATATATTTGGGTGTTACAAAAATAAAACTCAAATCAAGAGGCAAGATCAATAAATACTTTTCCCTTTCAAGTTGTATAATCCACTGTGGTAGATGTTGATGCTAATAAGTTAGTTTAAGGAAGCTCTCTAATAACTGATGGTTTGAGATTCCAAGTGACTTAAATCATTTAAATTCAAAATAGATCAAAATAAATAGGTAAAGGATCAAAAGAAGTTGAAGAAGTGAATTCTGTCATGGGAATGACATCTTGGCAAACCACTACAGTACCCAAAACATATAGAAAATACATTCTGATATTTCCAAAGTCTATGAAAATTTCTCCTCCCTCATCCACATAACTAAATAAATCCTTTTTATCCTCCATTAATATCTTGATCATATGAGTCTTAAACATCAATTTTTTGAACTATTCCTTGAAATCCCATGTAACATGTTCCATCCTTATTCTTTTAACAAAAAACATGAAATGATAATTTAACTCATGTTTGGTATATACCATGGAAATATATTGTTTAATAGAAATTATTATTTTTCCCTATCATATGATGATTTATTTAAGAAATTTATTGCCAATTTATATATGTCCTCACCATATTGTAAATATTCCTCATGTTCTCTTGATGTGATTAATGAATATCACCCACAACAAATTGTGTCACCTTTATAAATATCTATATTTTCATAGTATCCAAATAGGATGAAGGTGGTGGAGCTCAATATGTTGATGAAATAATTAGTGAACACTCTATCCTCTTTGATAAATCTGTTTGACGTGAAGAAAAAGAGTTCATAATATCCTCCATAATAGATCAAATATCCTCTATCTCATTGGCCGATCTCATATTCAAAATTTTTACTTCTAGAATATAAAGACACATGTTTTTCTAAATGTGACACACAACTAACTCAAAAAGTTGATGGGCACGAGTTTCACTAATATGGGTTATAAGAGGGTATTAAGACCTCAAAATTACACAATGACTAAAGTCAAACTCTCTCTAGAAAACATCACATTATATATGAAAGTATCATAAAAAGTAATTAGGGTCACAACTATATTAGTAATGGGAATGTTAACCTTTTCATGATATGTTCTAGAGGATTCATCTGATAAAAAGGAATGAATCTCACATGAATCATTAATATACATCACAAGGAACTCCTTTGGATCATTCCAATCATTAACTAGGATAATAGATCCACCATTCTCTTTTGGACTAATGTGGACATCACCACTCCATTCATTAACTGAATTAAGATAATATAGTCATAAAAATTTGGAACTTGGTGATGGATCCCCATGATATGATACCTCATCCTCTACTAAGGATGATCTAAAATGAGCATATCCATGGTGGTCATTATCTTCACTAATAAACTTTTCCTCTGAGTAGTTTTATCTTTGATGCACATACCCTGGGAACTTCTCCCACACATCATGACCTACCACATACACATTAGCTAAAGAGAAATCAATATGATCATCTCTAACAGAACATGGGGATTCCTCCCCATTAGTAGGTACTTTGGCCTCTCCTTTAACAGAGGTAGTTTCACAAAGTGGTTGATCTGAAACTAATCTATCTGAATATAATTATATAGAACAACAATGTATTTCAAATAATTCAACTTGTACAATAGGGGATGTATGATGTGAATGAGACTCCTCAACAACATTTATATAACCATGAATTAGTCCATCACTACAGAAAGCTTTATCATCATTCCCATCATTACCATTTTTTCCATTTCCATTATCATTATTTAACACCTCCAAATTATCCTTATTAAATATTGAATAATTACTCCTAACCTTTTTATCTCCAATAAATTTAAACCCCTCATATTTATCTTCTTTACTAAATAGGCTCTCTCTAGCAAGAAGAGAGACAGGTGGGATAGTTGGATCAAAATATATAATAGATCTATTAGAGTTATATGGATCAATACCCCCATCAACTGATCTATCGATTTCCAATTCATAAAAAAGTGAACATGAAATTCTTCTTCAACATTGGAAACAAATACTATCTCATTGGGCTCTAAGACAAGAACAATAGGGTTCTTAGATCCGGTAGCTTGTCTACAGGATTAAAATCCACAATGATCTTATTATTATTTTGATTCCACATTAAATCCACATATTTTAACTCAAATTCATTGTTTATAGATAACCATACTCAAGAATAAAGGAATAATATAACATCTAACTATTCCTCCTCAATAACTAGGCCATTGGCTTATATAATTTTTGAGAACATCATATGGTAAATGAGATAATTAGACCTTGAAGAATTATTAAAAAAACATATAATGTTTACATTGATGTATCTATATATATTAATACTGTCAAATCATTTTATAAGGAATAGAAGATACAAATTTCGATATCTCATACTATTGATGTCCCCCTTTTTGGGACATAACATATATTGAATGAACTTGAAAAGAAGTATACCCTAACCATCCTTCCTAGTAGCCACAAGCATTCTCAGAGTATACTATCCAATCATTTACAATATGTAATTTTAATAGAAAAATGAATCACTATCAATGATAATAGATTTATTATTGTCCAAAAAAATTCCTTAGGGACATAAATTTATACACTCATCCCATTCTATTAATGAAAATTTACTCCCATTACCATCTATCATTCAACAAATGGAATATTTTATTTCACTAAAACTGAACATAATATATTGATATAACTGAAGGGTCTATCAACCAATCATTGAATGGTCTATCATTTCTATATAACCAATGAATCCATCATTGGTCTAAGATCATCTTGTGAACCCATGTTCATGTTGACAGTAACAATTCATCATCTACTTCTTTTTTAGAAACAACTACACAATTCACAAGATATAGGTTCTTTATCATAACAATAGTTTGACTCAATTATCCTCTTGACTAATTCAATGGACTCAATTACTAGTGATATGGAACTTTCGGATACATATCTCTCACTATTGTATTGAAATGATGTTTTATTTATGAGTGATAGAAGGTTAAATGTTGGTAGATAAAGGGAAGGTGAAATGGTTCAGTTCAAAAGGATCCTATATGAGCAAGACATAGTGACATTGAACTAATATTTTAAGCATAGTTTATCATTTAGGGATATTAATTCAAAAAATATAATAAAATATTATTTATTTAATCGAATGAAAAATTTAAATACATAAATTTATTAATTGTGGTGAAACATGAAACATGTACTTATAAAAATATGATGACCATTACCATATAAACAGTGGATCACTAAAATGATGGATCATTCCAATGATGGATCAATACAATGATTGATTCGTTAAATTGTGGATTATTCAAATGGTAGATCATTCCAATGGTCACTTTTCCTATGGTTGTTTTTCTGATAGGGGCCTATCGAATTGTGGTTTGTCTAATAATAGATTTTCTAATAGTGGATTTTACAATGGTGACTTGTCCAACAATGATTTTTTCAACCGTGTATCCCCTAAAAAAACTAACTGTTTATTATTCCAATGGTTGATTAATCCAATGGTGTATCACCCCAAAGGTGGATCAGTCCAATGGTGGATCCTTCCATTCAGTGGATCATTCCAATTGTGGGTTCTATAATGGTGGCATGTCAAATGGTGGATTTTCCAATGGTGGCTTCTCCAATAGTGACTTCTCTAAGGATATACTCTCCCAAAGTGGTATGTTCAATGGTGTCTTGTCCAACATTGGCTTGTCTAATTGTGGCTTGTCTAATATTTTTCTTTCTAATGATTTATTTTCCAATGATTTCTCCTCCATGAATAAAAAATAACAAAAAACTTTATATCATAATTCATGTTTGATATATTTTAATCTCTCATAATTCAATTGATTTATAAAAATATCAGCAAGATGATGGTTAGTTTCTAAAAAATTAATTCTTATCTCTCCATTATGAATATTATCCCTCAAAAGTGATGTCATATATTAATATGTTTGTCTAATAAAGTGATACTGAAATCATAGAAATATTAATTTCACTAGTGTTATAAAAATTAATAGGGACAAATTCAATTTTAAATACCTAGTCTTTGAATTTGTATTTCATTAACAAAATTTGTGCATAGTTACGTCGTATAGCTATGTATTTTGATTTAGGTGTAGAAAATGAAAAAAAAGATTATTCTTATTACCCAAAGATATTATAGTCTTACTTGAAAGATGGCATGTTCCAAAGGATATTTTTCTATCTAACATACAACCACCAAAATCAATATCTGAATAAATTACTAAGTCTAATTCTTGTCCAATATGGTCGAACATTCCTACATGTGTTTTATATTTGATGTGTTTAAAAAATCCATTTAATAGTTTGTAAATAAGACACTATAGGGTTTTATTAAAAAGAAAAATACATACACACACTAAAAATAATATTATGTTATCTAGTAGTTGAGTATTTTAAACATAAAATAATTCAATTGTATCTAGTTTCATCCGTTATTTTTACAACTTCATCAAGATCTAGTATACAGGTAGTACCCATGGGTGTATCACTAATTTCAGTGCTCTCCAAACCAAAATTTTTTGTTATATATTTAATTTACATAGTTTGATTTAAAATAATACTATATATATTTTGAAAATCTTGGAAAACAAGAAAGACATTATATTCCCCAACTAAACTCATTTCAAATTCATTTTTCAACAACTTTGAAAAATCAGTGCATATATATTTTTTAGAAGATCCAAAAAAGATTTGTAATCAAAAAATTTATCTACTAAAACATCTATTCCATTTATTTTCATAAAATTACTATGAATATCTTTGCGTTTTAAAAATACATTATAAATTAGAAAGGAGATGAGGCAATAATAATATTATCTAATATCATTTTTTAAACTATAAAAATAATTTTTATTTAAAATCATTATTTGGAGAATTAGATTTTTGAAATATGAGAGTCTATCCACAGAAAAAGCATCAACTATATAAACATTTAGTAATTCAATGATGGAATTCATTTGATATAGTTAAAAAGAAAAATTTATTTCATAACAATGTTATATTCTAATAGTTTCATTTATATCCAAGCATCCTATGGCTTCCTCATTCTCAATACCCTCTTCATGAGAGGATCATTGTGTAATGAATCTAGAGTTATTACTTACTATAGTTCTTGACTCGTCAATGTAGTTTCTGAAAACCATTTTATTTCGAATAGTCAGTGTTTCCGTACATATAACTAAAATTACACAAATAGTAGTCCATTAAAACTAATTAGGTTCCTATTCTATTTACATTACCTATAATTCCTCAGTAATGACATAATTGATGTACTTAGGTTCCTGTTGTGAAAAGAATTCTTAATGTTCAACCTCATTCCATAGACATGTTCATGTTTGGGTATGTATGTCTTGATCTTCGAAGGAAAAAATATAGAGGAATATATCTATGAGTCCTAATAGATAATTGGAACAGAGGGGTAGAAAATCTCAAGATTATCTACCTGTCTAGGATTTGATTGTTCCCCCAAACACATTGAATTTTCTTATTATTTTAAAGAATTTTCCGAATAATCAACATTAATTTTAAGTGCTGGAAAATAATATTTAATGCTTTATAAATGGGTCTTATGATCTTATATATCAATTCCATTAAATTTTACTTGAATAGATTCTTCCACAATCTTGGTTCTGTTATTAAACACCCTATATGATTTACTAGAAGTTAAATAAATAATGGAAATTACATCATCACTCATGGAATAAAATTTATCAATATTATCTGTATTGTTAATAGTAAATAATTTTCAAGTAGAAAATATAATGTAATTAACTTTTTTATTTCTACTATTCCATAATAAAAGGGGACTTATTTAATAGAGGTATAATTAAAACTCTATTGACTATATAAGAGGTTATATTCATAGACACTAGTCAAAAATGAATAGCGAGGTTATTCTCATTATGTATATTCTAGGAAATTTCATTAAGGGTTTTATTAATTATTTTTAAAAGACCATTCTATTAAGGAGTACTAAGAGAAAAAAAGTTATGATTATACAAATTTTGTGAGAAAAAATATTAAGGATCTTGATTTTCAACCTCACATCGATGATCACTTTTTAAGGTATTAATTACGAGTCCACATAGACTTCCTATAGATTTATAATACTTGGTAAAATAGGAGAAGGCATTAATTTTGTGAGAAAGAATTAATACCCAGGTATATATAGAAATTTCATGTATAAAAATATAATCATATTTATTAATATTTAGGATAGAAACTACAGATGTTACAAACAAATCTATGTGAAGGAACTCCAAAGTTCGATAAGTTGAATCTTTATTATTTGGTTTGAAGGATATTTTTAGTGTTCCCATTTTTGGCATGGGTTATAGAATTTCCCATTTGGGAACTCATGTTTAAGTAGATCATTGACTAACCCTTTATTAGTTTGATTTATATGTGAGTGAATGTAGAAATAGCCCTCTCATATATTCCATTTCCAATATACATTGTGAAAGGAATATAAACCATAAATATTTTGATAAAATAATTAATCGAAATTAATCACATAATCATTGTAATTTCTCATAGAAGTAAAAACTAATGCATTATAAAAAATAATAAAATTGAAAGAATTATTTTCAAATTTCACAAGAAAACCATTAACACATAGGTGTAATATTCTAAGAAGAATTAAATTCAAACAATTTAAAAATAATAATTTTAAAATTTAAAGAGAATTATAATTATATGACTGATTAACACTACGGGAAAAATTGCTATTTGCGACGGGAATAAATCTCGTCACGAATAACATGTCCAGGAATCTATTTGCGATGAAGAGAAGTGCCCGTCACAAATAACTAATTATTTGCGACGGAATATCATCTCCCATTGCAAATAGTATGGCGCAACTTGCGCGCTAAGCTGCGAGGCTAGCGTGCCAAACCGCGTAGGGTTAATTGCGACAGGTCCCGTTGCAAATACCCGGTGGTGGTTAATAACTTTTTGCAACGGGATGTCATCCCATCGCAAAAAGACGGTCAGCTGGCACTATTTGAGATGGGACTCATCACAAATAATCTTTTAACTGTCGACAGTAATTAATGCTGGTGAGGGTAATTACGATGATTCATGTCGCAAATACCACCATTTCTGATGGGCTTCCCCTCGCAAATAATCCCATCGCAACAAATCTAACCTATATATACACTCATCCATTTTTTCCCAAATCATTTAGATCTTTCTCTATCTCTCTATTCATTCTTCAGTTTCAAAGAGAAATTTTCTTTTAGTTGATGTTTTTTTATACAAGAAAAATCGGAAGGCGTCAAAAACCAATTATTTGCGACGGGAATAAATCCCGCCGTGAATAACAAGTCCAAGAAGCTATTTGGGACGGAGAGAAGTGCCCGTCGCAAATAACCAATTATTTGCGACGGGATTTCGTCTCCCGTCGCAAATAGTTTGGCGCGGCTTGCACACCAAACCGCGCAAAAACTATTTGTGACAAGGAGATGTCTCCTGTTACAAATAGTAAGGCACGGCTTACGCGCCAAACCGCGCTGGGTTATTTGCGATGGGTCCAGTCGCAAATACCCAGCGGCGGTCAATAACTTTTTGCGAGGGGATGTCGTCCCATCGCAAAAAGACTATCGGTAGGCACTATTTTTGACGGGACCTGTCGCAAATAACCTTTTAACTGCATACTGTAATTAAGGCAGGCGAGGGTAATTGTGACAGGTCCTGTCGCAAAGACCCCATTTGCGATGGGATTCCCCTCACAAATAATCTCGTCGTAACTAATCTAACCTATATATACCCTTATCCATTTTTTCCCAAATCATTCAGCTCTTGCTATCTCTCTCTCTCTTCATTCTTCAGTTTCAAAGAGAAATTTTCTTTTAGTTGAAGTTTTTTAAACAAGACCAATCGGAGGGCGTCAATATCTTCAGAATATCAATGTTTAAGGTATTTATATATTTTTTAATATTTTTTTTATTTTTTAGGTTAATTTTAATTGTTGTTTATGAGTTATAATTTAATTACATTTCAATTGATTTTTAATTATATTTAGTTTTACTAAGAAATTGATATTCTTAGTAATAATTATAAATAATTAATTATAATTAATATTAATTAGATATAATTAGTAATAAATAGATATAATTAGGAATAAATAGATATAATTAGCAATAAATATATATAATTAGAAATAAATAATTATAATTAGAAATAATTAGTAATAAGTAGATGTAATTAGATATAATTAGTAATAAATAAATATAATTAGGAATAATTAGTAATAATTAGTAATAATGAGAAATAATTAGGAATAATTAGTAATAATTACTAATAATTAGGAATAATTAGGAATAATTAATAATAATTAGTAATAATTAGACACAAATAGATATAATTAGTAATAATTAGATATAATTAGGAATAATTAGGAATAATTAGGAATAATTAGTAATAATTAGGAATAATTATGAATAATTATTAATAATTAGAAATAATTAGGAATAATTAGTAATAATTAGTAATAATTATATATAATTAGATATAATTAGATATAATTAGGAATAATTAGGAATAATTAGGAATAATTAATAATAATTATGAATAATTAGGAATAATTAAGAATAATTAGGAATAATTTGGAATAATTAGTAATAATTAGTAATAATTAGTAATAATTAGTAATAATTAGTAATAATTAGGGATAATTAGTACTAATTAGGGATAATTAGTAATAATTAGGGATAATTAGTAATAATTAGGGATAATTAGTCATTATTAGGGGTAATTTGAGATAATTTGGGATAATTTGGGATAATTTGGGATAATTTGGGATAATTTGGGATAATTAGGGATATTTAGGGATATTTAGGGATAATTAGGAATAATTAGAGATAATTGGGGATAATTAAGAATAATTAGGGATAATTAGGGATAATTAAGCATAATTAGGAATAATTAGGAATAATTAGGAATAATTAGTAATAAATAGATATAAATAGATATAATTAGATATAATTAAGAATAATTAGATATAATTAGGAATAATTAGGAATAATTTGGAATAATTAGGGATAATTAGGGATAATTAGGGATAATTGGGGATAATAAGAGATAATTAGGGATAATTAGGGATAATTAGGTATAATTTGGGATAATTAGTCATAATTAGTCATAATTACGGATAATTAGTTATAATTTGGGATAATTAGGCGTAGTTACGGATAATTAAGCATAATTTCAGATAATTTGGGATAATTTGGGATAATTAGGGATAATTAGGGATAATTAGTGATAATTAGGAATAATTAGGAATAATTAGGAATAATTAAGAACAATTAGTAATAATTAGTCATAATTAGGAATAATTAGTAATAATTAGGAATAATTAGTAATAATTAGTAATAATTAGGAATAATTAAGAATAATTAGGAATAATTAAGAATAATTAGCAATAATTAGTAATATATAGTAATATATTGTAATAATTTGGAATAATTATGAATAATTATGAATAATTAGGAATAATGAGGAATAATTAGGAATAATTAGGAATAATTATGAATAATTAGGAATAATTAGGAATAATTAGGAATAATTATGAATAATTAGTCATAATTAGTCATAATTAGTGAGAATTAGTCCCAATTAGTCATAATTAGTCATAATTAGTCATAATTAGGGATAATTAGTCATAATTAGGGACAATTAGTCATTATTAGAGATAATTATTGATAATTAGGGATAATTAGGTATAATTTGTGATAATTAGGCATAATTAGGGATAATTAGGCTTAATTAGGGATAATTAGGCTTAATTAGGGATAATTAAGAATAATTAGGCATTATTAGGCATAATTAGGAATAATTAGGAATAATTAGCAATAATTAGGAATAATTAGAAATAATTAGGAATTAGGAATAATTAGGAATAATTAGGAATAATTAGGAATAATTAGAAATAATTAGTCATAATTAATCACAATTAGTCATAATTAGTCATAATTAGTCATAATTAGTCATAATTAGTTATAATTAGTCATAATTAGTTATAATTAGTCATAATTAGTCATAATTAGGAATAATTAGGAAAAATTAAAAAAAAATTAGTCATATTTAGGAATAATTAGGAATAATTAGTACTAATTAGTAATAATTAGTGCTAATTAGTAATAATTAGTAATAATTTGTAATAATTTGTAATAATTAGTAACAATAAAGAATAATTAGGAATAATAAGGAGTAATTAGGAATAATTAGGAATAATTATAAATAATTATAAAATGAAATATGCTTGGATAATACAGGGACAATTTGTAATAATCTCCATAATAATGATTACCAAATTTCCATTCATTATTCAAGTAGTTTTCCTTTTTCTAAGTACTGCTAAATATTGCAATATTAGTAATAAATAGTAATAATTAGTAATAATTAGTAATAATTAGTAATAAATTGTAATAATTAGTAACAAATTGTGATAATTAATAAAAATTAGTAAAAATTTGTAATAATTATCAATAATTAGGAATAATTAGGTATAATAAGGAATAATTTGGAATAATTAACAATAATAAGTGTGAAAAAGATGCAAATAAATGAGTTGTCGGACAAAACAGTAGCCGTTAATCCATAGGAAATTATGTCACCCTTAATTAATAAAAATTATAAATTAGTTTTAATTATTTATCTTCTTTTTTAGGTAGTGTTTTTATAATTTCAAACTATTCAAAAATAGTGATGAATTTATAATTTATGTACAAAAATATGGAACAAGTAAGTTGACATCGGTCATTATTAGATGATCGAGCTTGGATAAATCAGCGTAGAAATCCAAATGGTTCTGGTTTATATCTTTTATATATTGAGGGTGTTGATGGTTTCTTAGAATTTGCATCATCAAAACTAGAATATGTTTCAGAAGGAACAACTAAGTGTTCTTGTAAAAAATGTTCTCTGAGAATGTTTGACAGATTTGATAACGTTGTTGGACATCTCTTGTGGTTTGGTTTTTAACCAGATTATTTTTTTTGGTATCAACAGGGTGAACACAGTTCTAGAGAAGATTCTAATAACTTGATTCCAGATCCATCATGGTTTCAAAATTTAGTAATAAGTGTTGTAGGTCCATCTGTGTAACAAACTAAAACTCACGATGATATTTATTTAACCCCTGAGTTAGCACCATCTGAATTTTATTAGTTGTTGAGTTCTGCTGTAGATGCATTATATCATGTTTGCAAGATAATCAAATTAAAAGCAGTTGAAAAATTTATGTTTATTAAATCAGATAATGCAATGTATATCAACTGTTTTGATCATATATTTTGTTTGGTTAAACCACTATTACCATAAAGAAATGTGTTTCCTGCAAATTACTATGAGAGAAAGAGGTTGATTCGTAATTTGGGCCTTAGTTATCAGACGATTCATGCATGTTCAAATGATTGAATCTTATATTCTGGTGAAAATGAGTCATTGGATATTTGCCCCACATGTGGATAATCGAGGCATAAAGAAGCCCAACCAGGGAAGTCTAGATCAATTCCAGTAAAATAGTTGTGATATTTCCCCCTTACACCCATATTCCTGCATTTATTTATGTCTCAAAACACAATGTTAATGATTTCATGGCACAAAACCAAGTTTTCAACTGATAAAAGTTTGAATAATCAAACTGATGGTGATTCATTGAAACATTTTGACCATCTGCACCAATCTTTTTCTATAAAATCCCGAAACATGCAATTGGGGATTTCTACTGATGGTTTTTTCCCGTTTGGTTCTTATAGCAGTCAGTATTCATATTGGCATGTCATTATAACTCCGTACAGTTTTCCTCCATGGATGTTGATGAAGGATCCCTATATATTTTTTACTCTATTAATCCCAGGAAATACGAAAAAGAATATTGATGTTTTTTTGAAACCATTGATTAATGAGTTAAATGCATTGTGGATTGATGGTATTAATACATATGATGTTATTGCGAAACAAAATTTCATATTAAAAGATACATTGATGTGGAATATTAGTGACATTCTTGCATATGTAATGTTATCTGGTTGGATTACACATAGTCTGAAATCATGTCCTTACTGTATTAAAGAAAACAAAGCCTTTATGTTGGTCAATGGAAAAAAACCTTGCGATTTTGATTTTCACTATAGAATTCTTCCAACCGATCATCTTTTCGGAGGAACATATCTCATTTCAGAAAAGGTACAGTTGAAATAGTTGAACCTCCAAATATGATCTCAGGTAGAGAGTTAAAATCAGTTGTATTTTCATTACCCCCCATCACATTTGGACCAAATGTAAACCAACAAAAAATTCATGGATTTGGGAAAGAACATAACTGGATAAAACAATGCATTTTTTGGGATCTTCTATATTCATATAATTTTTTGGTGCGCCACATGTTGGATGTTATGCATATTGAGAAGAACTATTTTGATAAGTTATTTCATACAATTTTGGATACACCAGGTAAGACCAAAGATATTGTAAAGGCACGATTAGATCTTGCCCAAATTTGCAGGTGACTAGAACTTGAATTATTTGAAAATGTCATATCACAGAGGTTAATGAATCCAAAAGAAACTTTTATACAGTCCAAATAGAGTCATTTATTATTTTTTAGTGGATTATAGATTTGAGACTTATAGATGGATATGCTTCCAATTTGGGAATATGTGTTAAAAATGATTATATTATTGGATTAAAAAGTCATTATTGTCATGTTATAATGGAAAAACATTTTCCGATTGGATTCAGAGGTTTGTTGAATTATATTATTTGGGATTTGATAACAGACATATCATATTTTTTTCGAGACATTTGTATAGCGATAATAGTCTACGATGCGCTAAGAATACTGGAAGAAGATGTTGCTATAATTATACGTAAACTGGAAAAAATATTTCCGCCGACATTCATTGATTCAATATAACATATGATATTACATTTTACACATGAATCTAAATGTTTAGGTCTAGTACAGTTTCTATGGATGTACCCATTCGAGATATGCATGCAGAAATTGAAGAAAAAATATGTAACAAAGCATCAGTTGAAGGTTCAATTGCTGAAGCTTATTTTCAAGAGGAAATTTCTTTTTTCTGCTCTCATTATTTTGAATCTCAATATCCCTCAAAATAGAATCGAATGGGATGAAATGAGGGGAATGTTGATGATAAAATGCACAATCAATTATTAGTTTATAATCAGCCAAATCTTGGTTTCGGTGGAGTTCATTAATGATGGATTTCAGATGATGAACATCACATAGCTCATACATATGTACTACTCAACTGTGAAGAAATGACATCATTTGTCCTGTGAGTGCTTCTATAACATATTCTATAATTTATGTTACAACATTAAAACTTATTTTATTTGTAGGTTATATGATAATCATATCATGAAACAACTTCCACAAATTACAATCGCTGCTCCTGAAGAACGGAGACAAAAAAAATTTCTCAATGGTTTCAAAAACTGGTAACATAAATTATTTATGGTTTAATATCCATTACATTTATTATTTATTATGTTGATAATTGTTTTAAAATTTTTTTGGTGTCTCAATATGCAGATTAAATTTGTAACCGACTGTGTATGTTGAGTAACCAACCATCCTAAATGGTTAAATCTTATAATTCATATGTGTTGAATGGTTTTCTATTTCATAGACTTTAATACATGGAAACAAAAAAACAATGAATAGTGGAGTTTGCTTGAGAGGATCACATCATAGAGAAACAGAAGTTGACTTTTATGGCATTTTGGATGAAATTATTGAGCTGTGTTATCTAGGACAGAATTACATAACAATTTTTAAATGTCAGTGGTTGGACACTGAGAGAGGTTTGCATGTTCATCCAACTCATTGAATCATCGGTATTAAATATAAAAGTATTATTGTAGTAAATGCACCGTTTTTACTAGATCAACATGAACATAAAATTTATTATGCAATGTATGGTGCTACTTCAAGAGACTTGAGCGATTGGTGGATCATAATAAAAATAAAATCTCACGAAAATCAGTTTACTCAAACTGAATGTGGTTCCGCTGAAGTGGAAGGAAATGAAAATTTTTCAAGTGACCGCTCCAAATCCATCTGATTCAAAAAGAGACGTGAATATCGATGATGAAACCTCACAATTAAGGATCGATGGTGATGAATATGTTAATGATGTCACAAATGAATTTTAAATGACAAGAGATGCTGAAATTTAAACTCATATGGATATTGATGATGTTGAGGAGGAAGATAAAGACATTGACATTAACAGCTATGAAGAAGAGGATGAAGATGAACATTGGAACAGTTAAATGCTTCTTATAATCTTAACTAATATATATCTATTATTAATAGTAATTTTATATTTATGTGGGCAGTTGAGCATCCCGATATTAAGGAGTTTGACCTTTATCGGAGGATGCACAATGATCCAGCCACTAGAGAGATTAGAGGTGATCACCAGCGTCAGATTGTGGATAGTATTATTTTTTCAATTTAAAAATTAACTGCATATATTATTTTGACAATTTTAATATTAAATTGGAATTGAAGGAGTCATATGAGGCTGCGGCCTCTCAAACACATGATGAAGGTCAGGACGAGACGACTGAGTAGACCAGTGCTCACCATTTTGATGAGGTGACATTGATGCAGGCGACTCAGTATGGTTTAGAGAAGGGAAGAGTAGTTGGCATCAACTCTCATTTGACTCCTGGTAATTATTATGGTACTGTTTCGAGGTCGACGTCCATCTCGAGAGGAGCTTGTAGAGAGGCATCATCTTTTGCTTCGAAGTATCAGGAGTAGTTGCGAGCTCAGGCATAGCATATAGAGACTTTGCAGAAGCAGCAATAAAAGATGTGTCGACGACAGTAGTAGCAGGGAAATAATTATGAGGAGCAGAGCAATCGATGGTAGCAGCAACATCAAGAGCAGATGGAGTACGTGCACTGGCTGACTCATAGTTTAGGGATAGAGTTTCCTCCACCAACTCCTTCAGCTCCCCCACCACCTCCAGACGACCCCCCAGTGATTTTTTTAGATTATAAACATTTGAATTAATATTGTAATATCAATTATTTACATTTTCTATCTTTTATATTGGTGCAAATATTACATAATTTATTTCTTAATTTGTTATTGATTTTTAATATTTCTTTGTGATTATTGATAATTTTATTATTATTCATTTTTTGATCTTTTTAATAATAATATTATTTTTTGATCAATCGTAATATTATTAATTTTTTTTAAAAATAATTTATTATTTGCAATGGGGCCTTTTGCAACAGGACCCCGTCGGAAATAGCCTAACTATATATTTTTAAAAACATATTTTCAAAGGGTAAGTAATCTCATTGTAAATAATTTGTTGCGATAGGCCCATCACAGAATTTTATATATATATATATATATGTATGTATATATATTTTCTGTGCTGGGATAATATCCCGTTGTAAATAGTTTTTGTGATGGGCCCGTCATGAAAACATTTATGTATATATAGTACAAATAATTGGAAGATTATTTGCTATAGGAAATATTCCTGTCGCAAATAAACATTCTTGCGACGGGCCCATTGCAAATAATTGTACTTGTAAGAGCATTTTCTGCAATGGGCTATTTGCAACGGAACCCCATCTCTAAATCCTATTTGCGATGAGATCCTGTCACAAATAGCCTGTCACAATTAATAAGAATTCCAGTTGTGTAAGGCCAATAATTTGGACCATAGAATTGTACCAAAAAGTGAGATGACCACTATAAAATTTATTAGATTATTGAATCCTAAACAATATTAATCTATCTGTAAATAATAACTAACCTTGTAGTATAATATGTTATAAATAGATATTTGATGATAGTTCCCTACAAAAAAAATTTACAAAAAAATGATTTTAGTTCCTAGATCTTCTTCGGACAAAAAATATTAATTATCAAATATTAGGTATGAAAATTATTTAAAATGTTTCCAATATATTTATATTAAAATTCATTAAATGAACAGTTTGTTGGTTCTGTTTGAATTAAAACTGGATGTAGAACTAGAACTATGAATAAATAAATTTTTTAAAAATCTACTATATCTAGTTTGATACCATATAGTAGTAGTGTTAATTGGAGATGTTTTATTTTGATTAATTTGTGTATGTTTTTGTAATCCATTGGTGAATCATTCAATATATTTCATTAGTTTCTGATTTAAAAATTTCAATTCATTTTTCTATTTCAACAGTTGATCATTTTTATCATTTTTAATATTGTGATCAGTTTAAAACTAGTAATAAAATAATTTTTTTCTTTATAATTTTATATTTTTTCTTATGTACTTTAATTTTATATTTCATAATGTTACTATATTTAAAATAAATGAATTTAACACATTATCTTTAGTGTTTTCATCCCCATAATGATTATTAATGTTAATTAATGAATAAAAAAACAAATTCGATACCTCGGATTTTTTCCAGGAAACAATTGTTTGTTCTGTCATTCTTATCCTTTTGGGGTTTTTTCTGAATCACTCGATGTGTCTTTATACGCATTGTATGTTTAATTAAATAACTTATTACACCTATCAACTTTGTCATCATTATTTTTTTAATCATAGGACAGTTATATTTGACATTCCCTTTCATATTACTTTTATTGGAGATGATTTAATTTAAAGCATCAAATCAATTCAAATACTCCATCAAGACTCCCAAAATATCATATTTATCTTTGTATCTTAGTTTACAGATAAAAAAATTATTCTTCTAAAACCTTTTAAATACTGCAAATAGATGTTTAGTCTCTTAATTTTCATAATAGCTAACCCTTCTTTACATGATCTATCATATTAGATTTTCTCCTTTTGTTTTAATGTAGTATATTTGAAGGCAACTAAATGATATTGGGTTCAAAATCATCTTCTCTATTGAGATTGATTTCTTCCTAATACCTCATCATGTTTCCGTGCATGTCCATAACTAGTAACTTAATTACATTACACAATTATTGGTGTGATACAACGGTTACACTATATCTATCATCCATACACCTCAATATGTGAATCACTTGGTCTTTTATCAGAAACATGTTTCCCACCAATGAATTCATTGTATACATGTTCTAATTGAACATGATATCCATTTCATAAATATGGTCATAATTTTTCTTTTAAGATGTATCATATTTAGCAGTATAGGTATCTACCATCATTTATTTGACATTAGATATTCCATAATGAGAAATAGTTATTGTTTCCCTATTTTCAAAATGAATTTTACATAAAAATTTTATATTAACTTCATAATCGCCAAAAAAACATAACAATTATTTTATAGTTTTATTTTTATTATCATAAGAATATTTTGTTGTATCATCAAATGTATTACTAGTGGTTTTAGGTATTTCTGATCAATCTACGATCTTATTCCAAATTTCAAAACTCATGCTTTCAATATGAATTTTCATCTTTATTTTTCAATGATCATAATATATTCTATTTAAAATTGTGGTCTCCTAATATCATATCCATTTCATGATAAATTAATGTGAACTAAATTTTTTAAAAAATATTAATTTTATAAATTTAACAAAAAAATGAAATAACACATTAAATAATATTTAAAATCCATTGATTCAAAATGTTGGTCGGATTATGTAACTCAAGAGGGGGGGGGGAATTAATACCCAATAGTATTTCTATAAAAAAAATACCATAAATAAAATAAACATTCCTAGTCAATTAGAATATAAATTTAATATCTGTTTGATCATTTTTAAGGATTTTTCATACCTTTATTTGGGAAAAGATAAAACAATAATTAAAAATAATTTATCTTTTAAAGTTAATTCACTCATTTTTTTTACAAACACTAGATAAGAATAAATATAAAAAATATGTTTTTTATAGATTATTAAACAAATATATGTAAATATTTAAAATAAATAAAACAAAATTAAAACAAAAAATTGACTAATAATAGAAAACATTCTCAAGAGATGACAGAATCCCATACACATGGATATCATCTACTTAAAATAATATTAAGTGAAAAATTAATCTGATCCACTACCAAAATCATATATTATAACCTAAAAAAAGATGTCCGGACATAGAGAAAATTCAAAAATTATACAGTGGAAGGAAAAATATACATGTGACATAGGAAATTATTCTAGAGTTTTTGTGGTTATACAGATAATAAGATATATTTGAAAATATCAAATATTCTCTATTCTCAGTGCAAGAGTCAGTGTGTGCAGATATTCTGATCACAATATCACAGAACTCAAAATTATAGGAAAAAAAAGATAAAAATAAAAAAGATAAAAATAAATGATGTCCTTATAAGTTTGTATTGTTTCATATGTTAATGATTCCTCGTATTTTTCATTGTGAAGAGCTTGAACTATTTCTCTTTTAGTTGCTAGAAAATATTTTTTTTTGATGTTATTATTTTTGTATTAAGATTCACGGAATTAATTATCCATAGAATGGCTCTTGATCTTCGATATGTTTGACATGTTCACACTCAAATTTCATTAAGTATAAAATATGTATGTTCTAATTTTATGATCCATGAACATGACTAAGATCCTCTGAAGTATATATATCACAATAGGTTTAATAACTGATTGAGGAATAATCATAAATATTTTATGGATGCTCACAAAGAACCTATCACTTTTATTAAATGCATTCTTAAAAAGGGTTATGAATAATTGTTAAATAATCCCAAAATTTTAATTTTAATAAATGGTTATTGGAAGAATTTATTTATAATATTAAATGGATGTAAGGTTCGATGGTATCACTCTTGGAGGCAGTTCATCTAGTGGTAGCATGTGCCTGGTAGTGTCACTCTTACAAGTGTAACATTATTTTAGTAACACAAGTTAGATGTAACACGAGTCTAACGATATCTCATCAGATGGTAGATCATTTATGGATATAGTATAAACTTTTAAATATCACAAATGATCCTAAAAAAATCTATAGTGGTGGATGAATCCTGTAAATGGTAGGACTATGATGGAGGCACACTTATATAAGTAGCATATCCTCATTTTATAAAAAGTCTTACCATGGCACATTATTAGTAGTGGGTCATCTCCAATGGTGGCTCATTGGTAGTGGTTGCATATACTTGGTGGTAGAATATCTTGATGGTAGAATATTTTGAGCTAATGCTGAAACATTTCAACACCTATTCAATTTTATTTAAAATAATGAATTATAAAATTATATAATATTGTGAAACATCAAATTCATTAAAAACAAAATAATCATTATTTTTTAGCATTATGATAATGTGGTTCCAATAGAACACATAATATTTATAGGTTCAATCTCTCAATATGAGATATCTAGTAGTTCATTTGTTATATATTACTATGAGATCCCACTACCATATAATGCAATAATATGAAAAAAAATTGGTTATATGATTGAAACATGTATTTTCATGTCATTGGACTATTATTTGGTGTTTCATACACCATCCAGTGAACAATAGTTTGGGTAAAAACTATTCCTTATATCATTAATAGTCTTTTATAAAGAATTTGGGTTTTTAAATTTTTTCTTCCTATTTTGTTGCTCACTAGTAAAAAAGGAACAACTTCAAATAATATTCAAAACACTACAAGTGACTACTTTTTTTGCATCTTAATTATGAATAATATACATTAAAATGTGGTAGTAGTAACTATTAATTAATATCACGAATTTCACAATTCCCTGAACAGTCTCTAAAAAGAATATTTGATGATAAATTCATTTCTATTCATACACTAAATTTATATCTATTTTGAATATATATACTAAATATTAGTAATAAATCACTTTAAATTAACAATCATGAAAATGAATTCCTCCCATAATTTTTTAACTAATACAACTTTTAATGTACCTATTAGATCAAATTGACTCACCAAGAAACTGTTAACTATGTTTTTTAGTTTTAGATATTTATTTTGTGAGGCTTTATGGAAATTAAAAAATCTATGCCAACATATGTACATGAAACAAGGGATTTCCATAAACCATGGTTGAAATATCATCATTTTGGACCACATTTTTTACCAACTACACAATAATACTTACAATCCATTTTAAAATTCCAATAAAAATATTTTTTTCTCCATAATCTATATAGATTAGTAATTTTTCATTACACCAAAAGTGATCTATGGTATGTACCTCCCTGTATCAAAATTTCAGTCTAATTTCTTTTGAGATAAAAAAAATTCATCATAATATACACAATCATACAAATAGCCAAAATAGAAGCAACATGGTATAAAACATATCATTATTTCATTCCATAAAATCATTATGATAAACTTCATTACATAGTTTTTATAACTGTTTTTATAGAGATAACACTTCAAATAAAATTCCCACATAACATTAACTATGTGTTTCTCATACATCTACCATGATCGGCATTCTAGAATATTATTTTTTCAGCATCATGTGCATAAAAAAATTCAACCAGAACTAAGGAATATTCACTACTGCGTTGTCCTCACCATTCAAATTACAATTTACCAGATGTAACCTGATAATTTAGGTTTTATATTACGAAGTCAATGTGAATAAAATTATGGTGCCTCCTGTAATAATAGGTTTCTATTTTATAGCCTCTTGACTTTATGGAATTATATTACACAAAGGATAGGAAACATTAAAGAAGATGATTATTATTCATTATACCTTTATATAGACCACATAAACATAAAAATACCTTTATTTATAAGGTTTAATAACATTTAAAAATTGTGTCACTATCTAGATTACCTATACACAACTGACTAACATTTAATATAAATTTACATATCTAGTTTAATAGTTGGATTCGATTCACAAAAAAATTATAAAATTTAGAGATAATTTAAAAATTATTCCAAGTATTAATTAAACATCCTCAAGGTCATCACATTACATGAGAACAATAATTATAGTCATGTTCGTATATGATATTTTTATTAAAAACACATGAAAACACATTTACCCGACACACTTCATATAAACATCAAATTATTTATTACATTTGGCAAACAATCTTCCCCATTAAATTTAGCTATTAGAATTGGAACATAAAAAAAATTCAAATATATTCCACAAATAAATGAATGATTATAAGATAATATAAATTCTATTTGATTGAACTAGTTTTAGGAAATAATAACATTGAATAAAAAATCATTTTCTCTATAAAAATATTTATTCACTTTTTGACCAATTCATACTATTGAAAACATGAACTCCTATTTCCGATTTATGGAATAAAGACCCTTGGATATTGATTTTATAAATATTCATTCTCCTTTAGAAAATAATTCTTCATCATCCCCACAATTAAATTTTCCACAGAATATGTAAGAAAAAAATTCATTCATGCCGTTCAAATAACTGACAGAATAGTTTAATCGCGCAAAATTTTTGAATGTTGATTATTTTCATTCTAATTATTCTCACACAATATGTTCTCCTCTATAATATATCACTCCCTTTATAGGTGACACGTATAAATGAAAAAATCCCTATATAATGTTTTTCTCACCTATTATAAATAAATAGGGTGAACATAAAGGAATATTTAGGTTCTAATTTAACCCATTTTAATGAAAATATTCAATGACAATATAGGAGAGGGTACTAAAACCCTCCCTTTTCATAGATATGGGAAATGTTGGACTCTTAAAATAATCCTTAGATTCTAAAATTCATCTTCATGCCGCAATTTGGGAAGAAAATTAGCAATATGATCCTTTGATGGAACAAAATCCCATATCAATTCATTTACATCTAGATTCTCCTTTTAGAATTTATATTTTAAGATGATATTCTTATATCATGAATGTTGAACTATAAATATTGAATTTATTATATAATATTGGTTATTTCAACCAATAAGAAGAACAAACTACACCTAAACATTGATATCCTCCAATAAAGTCTTAATTCATATAAGTTAGGTTTTACTAGTTGATGTTGTGATATATTTAACCAGTAAAGTTCTCAAAGTGACTAATTTATTGTTTCTTCTTCTACTATCATACACTTATATCTCCAAGAAATATACATCCACTATATATTTATCAACTATAATTAATATAAACATCCTATTTTTAATAGGTATTTCCGAACATATCATAATATCGTTTATTTTAATATTTCAAACTAAAAAATTTTATACTTATGATTTTTCTAAGAATCATCATTATATTAGTGAAATTTGATACTTTATGAGAACATTCATATAGTTCATTGATAGTGATAGTGTAAACAATGTCCATAAATGGGGTTTTAAGTAATGTGGACTCCTAATCATCTTTAAGAATTAACATTTCTCAAATTATTATCCTATTTATAATTTTATAGTTTTGTTTCCACTATTATTAGTGTTAAATAGGTTTTTAATCCACATTACAGAGAATTTTGAGAAATTCCCTACCATACCTCTCTTTTTAAAGAGATATTCTATCATTATTTTGGATCTTTTATGTAAATAATGTACCTCATCACTCCATTAATGTACATTTATAATATAATCTTCATCTCTTAATAAAAAACAAAAAAAATCATCACAATTTCAAGTAAAAATGTTTTGATCGTCAAAAATAATGGCAGGAAGATATCACACAATTTCTTCCTTAATGAATAATTTTTAAACACTATTTCCTTTCTAAATATTGACATCGTGGAGAAGGTTTCCATTATAAAATAAAAATCACATATGGATTATTTCATTCCATTAAAATTTATTTTAACCAATAAACATAGTTATATTCTTCATGAAGTAAGAGAATTTATTGTTTCTCACTGTATACATACTCTTATAGCACAATATTTAGGAAGGAAAACATAAAATCAATTTGAATTAAATTTTATCACCATTGTGATGATGTAAAAAATGAAATATTCTAATGGTTTGAAGCCTGAAATCTTGTTTAATATTTTAATTGAAGTCCACCCCTTGATCATAATAATATATTTTACATTATAATATTAACTTTTCACCATGTTAGTGTTTTCATTCAATTTTTCTTGAGCATTCAATTTTTTATGAGATTTTGTTCATTGAGCATTATCATAATCTACCATGTGACATTCTTACCTATCTTTTATTATTCCATATTCATAGAATCATCCAATTACTGATTATTAATTTATTCTTAAACCTATATAGGACGATCTGGGGGAAAAATATGTTATCCGCTATTTTTCTTAATGATATTAAATTATGTACATATTTTCTATGATTTTGAATGATTTTTTGGACTTAAATGTGACTTCTCAACCTTTAATTATATGATTAAGATTTACCCTTATAACTAAAAATAGTTGAACATCATATAAAAAAATATTTATATTCAAAAAATTTATCAATTGTTTAAATTTAATTTGGAAATTTAATATAAGAACCACCGTTATTACTTTTGAAAATTTCATTATTCAGATAAATAATATTTCATTAAATATTCCAAGATCATTATATTCCAAATATGAATAATCCTTTTTATTTTTTTAATGTGGTAAAATCTTCTATCAAGAAGATATTCTAGGGAAATCCCATAAACTTTTCAATTTTTATCTATTAAAAGTTTAACATATTTTAATATTATAACACAAGGGATACCAAGCACCCAACGATACGTTAATATTAGAAATTTATTGAAATATATCATCAATGGGGGGATTTCTCTGTTTTCCATATATAAAGAATAGGTTTTAATTTTAACCAAATAACTAATAGTATACATCCAAATAAAATATCATGATGTAACGTGATCAAAGTTCATTTTTTTATAAGTCACCACTTAGAATATTTTATTCCAATCAGAAATAAAATTTATCAGTGGTCTGTATAGTGAATTAAGATTATTTTTTCAGGAATGATTCCTAAGATATGTATTAAACATCCCATGTGTAATATTCACTTCATTTTCTCTCTAGATATCTTTGAGATCATATCAATTCCATTTTTCTTTAATTCAAAAAAAATAATGAGACCATTGATTATTTTTAAACTATTATTTATAAACTTTGAAAATCTAAGGATATCGATGTAATAATTAAAATTAATGATGTATTTTATCATTATTAGCTAATAAATTTGTGATTCTCCCACACACTTGTGAATAAATGAACCCTAAGGGTTGATATGATTAGGTCTCCATAGTTCTATTTGAATATTTCAAATTATTCCACTTTTAATATGATGACAATGTCTAATATCATTGTTTAACTTGAATATTAGATATTTATTTTTTTTAATGTGATCAAGATTATCTTATTTTATCCATGATGGGAAATACCTTAATTACATAACCCATTCTAATCTTTCATACTGGGAAATCATGAATTTTTATCATCATAGTCTTAAATTAAATTACCTAGAGTCTATTATCAACATTTTCACACTCCTCGATATTAATGATTACTAATTAACAACCAATACTTCTTAAAACACAATTAATTTTCTTCATTACAAAACTTATAAACATTTGACAAGTTATATTTCAATCTATTCACATAAATAGACATTTTTTATTTTATAATATCTTTCCCAACATAAGTTGAACCAATTTCATGTTTCAAGTCATTTAAAAGGGCCAATGATCATCCATTTCATATGTAAATATTTTTATGACCTTTAAATATCTTTTATTATAAGAGCCTCATCCACTATCGAAAATCCATGGACTACTCCCTTTGGATGCATCAAGTGAATCATCAACAACTAAGTATTTTTCTTTCCATTCAGATTATTTTTACCTTGTTTTTATGTATTGAAACTACTGTTTTCATAGACTTTTGAAATGAAAATTTATTCACTCTCACTTTAACATGTATTCTCACACATTCCACTATCTTCTTGAAGAACATCAATCGTTGTTTGAGGTTTCCTTACTGTTTTTCCAATATATTCCCCAATATAATTATTTTAATGGAATTTAATCTTTATTAAACAATTTATATCAATCCTTATACATATGATATAATTATTTTAGTTTGACCAACTATTTTTCCCACATATGTAATGCCTCCACATTACCATCTATAACCATAAATGTAATTTTATTCATTATATACATTACATTGTCAAAAATATAATTCATATTTTTATTCCATATTTGAGTCACCAATCATGGATTTTTGGTGAAAAATTTTATTATGAACCCTAAAATTATTATTATTTATACTATTATTATTATCATATTTTTTGGAGTCAAATCATATTTTAGTTTTTTATGGAAAAAATATGTTTTGAGAATTTAATTTTTTTTTGATTTTCACTAGATTTAGAAATTATCTTCATTTTCATGGAATGCATTTTCTTTAATGAATCTTCTCCAACAATATTATCACATTTGTAACAATATAATATTATCTTTTTTGGAATTAAAAAATGTCATTGTTCATAATACATTTTCTAGCCTATGAAATTTAATTATGAGAACTGGATATGGCATTGTTCAACTCTTATTCAATTTTAGCCATATTATATTTAATATAATCAATGCCATTATATTTATTGGTCATTATTTTATGCTTGTAGGATGTTAATAGTGTTCAAAAATTACAAAATATTATTTAAATTATCATTATTCTTTAAAAAATTATATCTTTCTTCTACAAAAATAAGTTCTTCGTCATTGGATGGATGATTTTTATTATTTGACATTATGATTTATCTATCCTTTTTAGATATCATTGAGATATAATAATTCGATATTTTCATTAATAAGAACTCTATATAATTTTTATATTCAGCACATTATGAATAAATACCATCATTCATAAATATTTCATCATTTGCATATAAAATTAAAAGATTTTCAATATTTTCATGACAAGATGATTAATCTAAATTTTCATTTCCATTACATTCATCTGAAAATATTTCTCAATTTAAATAAATATGGCATAATCCTATTACAGATGAATAATACCATTGAATTATTATATTTATTTTTTTGGTAATTTTCAAGGCTTAATATCTTCTACAACATTATTTTCATCCGCTTTTCATTTAAGAAATTATGTTTTAAAATTTCAAATTGCTTCACACGTGTGATATTTTAAGGGATACATTCACTGGTACATTCCTTTCCCCATTCTAATTTTTCATGATATAAATGAAATTATTTCATTAAAAATATTTTTTGTATATATATTATAATATAAATAATAAGTTTTTTTTGTAAATTTCATTATTATTCATATTTTCATATATTTTAGATTCAATAGTGATTAACATCAAACCTCACAATAAATGTGAAATAATTTTATGAACTCATTTCATAAGATAATAAAATAATTTTAAATTCATAAAGTGGAATAACACTTGGACCCCTTGAATTCAAAATATAGATTTAAAAATAAACATATATAGTAAGATATATAGAATTTTTTCAATAGTATCAGAATCATCAAACATCTCACCACATCCTTTGATCAATCTCACATCTTCAGTTACCCCAGTGAAAATGCTATCAATATTCATAGAATCATGAATCCTTATATATTCATACACAATTCCCTATAATTTAAATTTATTTTTTCTCATTAGTATCACCATTATAGATATTTTTAATTTTTTCCTTAATGTATTTTACTTTTTTGAATCCATTAGCATTAAATAATATAGTATTTGAAAGAGAATACATAATAGAAATTTTTTCATGTCCATTATATTCTGTATTTCTCATGACATCCACTGTCATGTAATAACCATAAATATGTGAAAATAATACTATAGTTGAAACATTTTAAATGTTTTAAGGGATTATTAATATGAATAAGAAATATAATTATTCTATACGTGATAACCATTCCCATATGCATGACACTATAAGCCCCTATTAAGGGAGGGGTGATCCTGGGTGTCACTTTTTCTTTTAAAGGTACAGATCTTATTTCCACATTGGTATAATTTTTTTAACATTTTTTTCTATAATCATGTAGTAATAAAACATTCAAGTTCAGAGAGGAAACACAACAATTTTAAATGGTTCATCACTAATTGATGGTCCAATGAGCATACAATTATAGTGTGTCGGTCATTTCTAAATCCCATATTCTTCACTGTTTTTGGAATAATGTTGTTTACACATGAACTATATGCTAGGAACTATTCCTTAATAAGATTTTATGGATATCATATATTCTCTCTAAGAACACTTCCTTCGACTCCCATTAGCTCACTACATTGGAAAATGTCTTACATAGTTTAACAACATTAAGGTAACTTTAGTAGAATAGAATTTTTGTCTATATCACTAACTTGAAAGATAATCTATCTACAATGATATCATCATTTGATAAACATGAATATACTATTCACATAAAATCAAATCTTCAAAAACATATATTCATTATGATCTATCATGAAGATATTTCCCCTAGAATGCAAATATCAGGGAGAAAACCTGCTTCATAGAATACTAAGTCATCGTGATATAACCGATCAACATGAAAATACTTCTTTAGTGATACGTAAATATTTTCCAATAATAAGATTGTCTTTTAGTGATTCTTAACCGCATAATGAATAAATTATTCATGAATATCATAGATTCATGAATTTAGAGCGATTCAACCTTTTCTTTAATTATTTTTTATCAAATGAAGTGGGGTAGACACGTATTTATAAGCTCAACCTTTCGTGAATCTCCCACACCTCCATTAGTTTTTTCATGAATCTACAAATTTATCTTTGTGAATATCACTCTTTCATGAATCTCTAATGAAATGTAACCCAATCATGAAGATTATCATAATCATGGATATTATCATTAAACCATTGTACATTCTCGAAGAAACACTTCTCGTAGTCATGAAGATTACCTTCCACCCATTTTATTAATCACAATGCTCCAGATATTGTCAAATATTAGCCATTGATAATCCTAGTCTTAATTAAATGCATTAAATTACCATATTTATGAAAATTCAATCCGAGAAAACAACTTATGTCAATTATTTCCCCTTCCTCCAGATTTTGATCCCAAAAATATGAAAACCACAATGAAAAGACACCACCTTCAACATTGTATTCAACATGAACTATTAAATCAATTTCCAATAAATTTTCTTGATCATCCCAGTGTGTATTGATAATAAACACAAACTAGAATCTATTTAGAGAAAAATATTTCAATGATTAAAAAAACATCACACATTGGGTTTGTAAGAAATTTGAAGAAAAATTCAACAAATCACTAACTATTATGAAAACCTGATATATCTATAACAAATCATCAAAACACTAAGTGTATGTGAGAAAATATTGATGTTGAAAAAAAGAGGAGACACATGAATTGGGTTATAATGTTTTTGAATTCTTATTTCTATCCATGATAAGCTATCAGAAATATTAATTGTTTCCACATAACACATAATTCTCATCCTGTTATAGAAGTATTTCATGGATTTCAAAAACCCTACTAACAAGAAACCATTATAACACTGAATTTATCCCTTAATCTCCCCCCTTGAAAATAAACACAAATAAGTAATATTTTTAACTTTTAGATATCAATACGCACCCACCCTATATAGTATCTCCCCCATAAACCTATGTCACATACATAAAAAGATTAAAATATTAAACATAAATGGGGAGAGGGCAACATTTTTGACTTCATCATGCATTGGGAGGTGGATGGAAATTGATTTTAAACTGGGGCTTCATAAGCACCAGTTCTGTAAATAGATTAATTAGAATGTTAGTCACTTGGGCTTCATTTACAACATTCTCTATTTCAATCACATAATTTCATAAATTTTCTTTATGAAGTGACATATTTTTTTAATATCTTGTGTAAGAGGGCGAGGAACTGGATTTGTCATAAGATCTATCGAATTATTTTTTCCATTGTAAATCACCATCAACTGTTTCACCTCATCCCCAATATTATTTAGTTATTTCTTCATCATAAATAGTAGAATGATAACCTTTATAATAGATATATACTCTACTTCATCCATAATAATAGATATAAATTCCTATTTCTTACACAAATAGACCAATAATTTATTTACAATGAATAATGATCCATCAATTGTGAAATTTATATCCACCATATATCCATCCCACTCAGAATCACAAAATATTGGTAATTTATTATCTCTTTATACTACACAATTTAAGAAAAAATTGAGAGTAGTGTCAAGGTAACTAATGATTCTTTTAACCACCACAAAAGTCTCTTCTGTTGAATTAATTTGAACGTATTTTTCTATTCTTTTTGGAAATGATACATATAGTAGTGTTTTATTAAAGTATAATAAGATTATAATGGGTCTCTTGTATGTTCTTGGATCCAAATATTTCTTATCGTCATGATTTACATGTTTTTTCCAAAATGCAATTAGAGTGAACTATGGTTTTGAGTCATGGAAATTGAATTTTTTTAGAAGCACACTTTCATATGTTTCTTATGAAAAGAATTTATAATCCTTCTTCTGAATCACCTACATACCTATGATGTATGTCACTTCACCAATCATGGGATTCTCAAATTATCATTTCATGTGATTAGAAATTACAACCACTTATCACAACATGATTCCAAAAAATATAATATCATCAATAAAAGAGATTACCATAATGTGATATTCCATTGAATTATATATAAATTGATTATGAAAAATGCATCCACTTCTTAATCGTAGCATCATTATATACACACCCAATGGAGAATACAATGTGTTTGGTTCATGATTTAGTGCTTAAAGATACTTCATTAATCTATAAACTTTCTCTTCATCATTTCCAATCAAAAATACCATTGGTTGTTATATGTATGATTCTTTTTCATGGAATCCACTTAATAATGTTTTCTTGACATCCATATTATAAGACTTGTTTGCTTGTTTCTTTCTAGAGTAAGGAAAAACGATGAACTATATTCTCTCCACTACAGTGATTTCTCTTCAAAATAAATTCCTTAAATATGTGAATATAATTTAAACAATAAGTGTACCATATTTATGAAAACAATTACATACCCATCTATTTTTTTTAAAAATGTTTCTTTTTAACAATAAAATTTTGGTTTTAGGCCTCTTATATAGATATAATGACTAGTTACTATTAATATGATAAATAATTACATTTATGTACTCAACCCATGATTCATCTTTCATTGCATCTTCAAATGAGGTTTGTTACAGAACTGATATGAAGGAAGACTATGCGTCATTCCACATTTTACTTATCTATGGGGGGGGTCTAATCCATAATGATGTTTTATTGATCAATTCCTTCTCTTATATTTCCCATGTGAGGTTATGATTATGTGTCTTCATCCATGGTTTCATCTTATGATTATTCCTCTCAATCATCTTTGTTTTATGACATCCAAATGTTTTTCAAGAATTCCAATTTTTCTACATTTGAATAATTCTTATGTCCACTATCTTTTTTATATTCTATAACATCTATATATAATCTCCTCAGTTTATTTACTGATTTAACTTCAATAATCATGACACCACTGCTTGCGACAATTATACCATGATTATTATTAAAACATTTGAAGGATTTTCTCTTTAGTTAATATATAAGGAATATTCCTTTTTGTGCAACATCACTAAATATTCCGTGATTATCTTCTTCTTTTTTGTTGGATAAAACATTTACATTAAAAGATAATAAAATAATTCATACAAGGATTCCTTCTTTACCATAACTCATATGGTGTCTTGTATTTTCCAATAAAAATACCAATTTGATTTTGAGTGTACAATGCTTCTTGAACAATATCATTCTAGCAATGAGGAGATATACTACATTCAGTCATCATAGTTATTGATATACTTTTTGTAACACCCCAAGGTTTTGAAAATATATATAGAATGCAATTTTATAATCTATCCATTAAACTCAACTTTTCCTCTTCAGTGTTTTAAATTTAGAGAAATGGTCATCTAGAGTTGTGTTCAGTAAGTCATTTGGAGTTTGATAGAACAAACTTGATTTTTGGTGACTAGTAACATTTCCTAATGAATTGTAATATGAATTTTAATATGACCCTTATGAATATTAAATGAAGATATTATTTTATTTTCATGAGGTAATATGATATTGAGATCTTAATTAATTTTTCAATGTCACATAAAACTAATTATACCCATAAGATTGTTATTTTTCGAATTAACTATTACATTATTTAAAAACTAAATTATTTATATTTTGAAAATTATTTTTGAAAAATGGTGTTCACTATTGAATTCTAAACTTCAAGAAATGTTAGGGGTATATTTTTTGGATTTTTCTGAAATTCTTGAATTTTTGATGAATAGTGAAATATGATAAAATACGATATATACAAATTATCAGTTAAATACAATATTAATGACATAATAATTGTTTTAAGTACACTTGGTTCAAACTCCCATGAACTTATTACTATTAAGGGTCACATTAAATAATACTATTGGTTGTCTTGAGGGATATAGTATAATAATGAATTAAATATTCAAAATTTACTCATCTCCTCCACTATAAAACCACTCACAACTTACTCTTCTCTTCACTCCTATATGACTTGAAGCTCCCCAATGTTCTGCCCATATACCCTTACCTAGTATCTATCCATGTCCTTGAAGCTTCTAGTCTTTCCCAAATACCAAAACCCCTTTCCTTAAGGAGATTCTCAAGGAATTTATTTCAAGAGGTAAAGCATCCTTCTTTTTCATTTGGTTTCATTTTAATTTATCTTATTTTTCTATCATCACCTCACTTCATCTACCAAATGATCATGTTATCTATAGTATCATATATATAATAGAATTATATCATGTTAATTGAAGAACCATTATAAATATACTTAGTCCCTCTCTTTAATGTTTATAAACAATATCAATATCCATGAAGTTCCAATTTATAACCTTGGTGGACGACGGAGTTTCATTCTTCAATTTCATCATCATTACTGGTCATGAAACCATATTTACGGTTGAACCATACTATAATTTATGTATTATAACATAATTGATATTCATTAACCAGAATATGTACATATAATTATGTTATATGACAAAACTAGTTCATAATAATCCAAATATCGCTGAATAATCGAAGTGGTTATCATCTAATGATTCATCCTCATTCCATATAAGTAAATTATAGAACAGAACATTATAAATTATTTATATTAATAAATAATATATAATTTCCATTCTTGGAGATTTATAGACATTCCACATGAACTCCATTACTTAAAAATAATTGAACTGATTATGAAAATAAAGAAAACGAACACCCCGGAACAACGAAATTCAATATAATAACATAATAATAAGGGTATAAATGAACTAAAAAGAATTATGATAAACTATATAAAGGTCTAATAGGTTAATAAATTGGTTATTAATAAGTATAATTTCATATTCTAGGATCTTATGTTAAAGAGTAGAACACGTTTGGAGTTAAGGTAAGGGTTTTTTCCACCCGAACATCTATTTTCATTCGGGATACTTTCATTGTCTAATTACTGCAATGATATTATTATGTATTATTATTTAATCCTCATATATTCTATGTGAGTATCATATATATTTTTAAAAATCATAATCCTTCCTTATTTTATGGATAGTTACACCATTTCAAAGGAACGTTCAAAATTGATTAAAAAATACAAGCCTCATTCAAGGGAATTTCTCAAATTCTTACGAATTTTCAAGGGCACTATATATTCTATTTTTGGAAACCATTATATTTATAAAATCACTCATTTTATTATGAAATTAATCTATTAATTAAATTTTTATTTTATACAAATATTTTTCCAAAAGAACCCTTCTTTTCAAAATAAGATAATATTTATCTCCAGAATTGCTTAACGATTTTATAAGAGTTTTTTATCTATTTAACACAATTGTAGATTCCATGGTATTATTGGGTTTAATCATATATGATGTCATATACCATATTTTATTTAATGGTTTATGGCTATCTCTATTGTGGATGATCTGTCCTAATACTATTCACCATATTACTCGGAATGGTTAGTGTTTTATTTTTAATGATTGGGGAAAGATAGTTACATTTAATATTATAGATTCAATATGAATGTATATGTTTTTTGTAACAGCGCAAGATTTCATAGTGTGTTATTTCTTTAATGTAATCCAATAACTTGCACTACACGTAACACTGAGTTCTAGCGCACCACGACATAGCAAACTAGTCGTTCAAAAGAAATTATGAACAGTATTAACTGAATTTTGAACTTTATATAATCCTTAAAATTTTATAATCCAAATTATGAGTTTCTTAGACATAATGTAAAAACATATTCATTTTTTTAAATAAAATATGTATTTTTCAAAAAATGAAAGTTTACCTCCTTTTAATGGTGACCCCTTTTTAGATACAATATTTGAAACTTTTATATATTCAATTTGACAAAATAAACTTTTTCTTTAGAATCAGGGAATAAGTTTTTAGTTTCAATAAATATTTTGTGTTTAACTGATAACATTCATATGTGGGTGAATAGTGAAAATACTATATTTTAACTGAAAATGACTTTTTTATTCAAAATAATTTATAGTGTTTAATTATAAATTTTAATGGCTTGGAAGATTAAATAGATTATATGTTTACCATTTAATCCAAATCTTGTCCATTGTACGTAATTTCACTTTTAAATTGTACATAAACATGTGTCAATTTTTTGATAGTTATTATTTCATAAAAATACGCTTTTGGGTTTTGGCAATGGGAATGAATTTTAAATTAATAAATTAAATTTCTATGTTATTAATTTGTTATAAAAGGCTTCATTTTTTAATTCAGAATATCAAAATTATCTTAGGGTGCATTTTTGGTATGTTTCTGAAAACTTTCAACTTTTGGTGAAGAGTGGAAAACACTATATTATTGGTTAAAACTAACTTTTCATTTAAATAATTATTTATTTAATTTAAGTTTATTAGGTAAAAATAGATACATAATACCTATTTAAGTTCAATTTAATTCATTATATTCATTTTATAATAAGTTTAAATATATAATTATTTATTGAAATTTTATAATCTTTTACCCACCTCTTAAGAGCATTTGTAAATTTGCATAATACATAATTTTACCACTTCTATGAATTGAATTTCAAAAATCCGAGAGACATCGTTGATATTAGTAAGTAAAATGTGGTTTAATAAGATAAAAATAATTTTTTGTAAAAAGTAACTTTTTTTACTTTTATTTACTGAGGTTCAAAGTAAATAGGGTAATTAACGGTAAAAATGATATTATTATTACCCTAACACGTGTCCTAATTCTAATGGATAAGTGTAATTCGACCAAAAACATCCTTGTAAATAAAATATTATCCTTTAGATCCACTTGGATTAGATTAGGACATTTATTATTATTTTATTTAAAGAAGAGTTAAAAGAGTTTAATTCAAAGTTTAACAAATAAATCATTTTTAATATAGCATTATACATAAGATAAATTCAACTATAAATATTCATTAGAAAGATAAAAATATTTCCTACATAATTATTTTTTATTTATAATTTTTATATATTAAATAATAAAATTTATTTATGACACAATGATGATTCAGTAATTACCGTATAAGTGAAATATTAAAATAATTCATATTATAAATATTTTAATAAATGTAATTTGAAAATTTTTCTGACTTAAACTAATTTTATATTATAATATGACATGATAGGGTTGGTTAGATTAATGTTTTTTAAAGTAATAATGATTTATTAATTTAGAAAAAATAAAATACCAAATAGTGTAAAATATGACATAAAAGAGCTTTTAAAACAAATAATACGTTATTAATTGATATTCTATTCTTAAAAATCTAAGGATCTGACAAAAGAATTATATAATTATATGTGTATTTTTAATGAACCACTTGAGGTTATCTTGGAATGATATAGTATGGTTAATTACCATATAATATAAAAATACAAAGAGTCATGGTAAATGTCAAACTATTTAACTAAGAGTTAAATATAAAACATAAGGTTAATATAGGGACCCAAACCTCTCTAAAACCTATTGTTTTAGAGTTTTCCACCCATACCAACCTTATAATTTAAATAATTCATTTTTTAGCCATTAAAAACCGAAAATTAACTTATTATAAAATAATATTTTATGTTTTTTCTAAGGTGCCCCACGCCCCTCTTATAAAAGGGCACTTCTCCTTCTCTCAAATTTGCACCTCAAAAGCAATTTTTTGAGGCCAAAACCTTCCCGAATATCCTCTAAACTATCCTCCCGTCATCATATATGTATTCCTTTAGTCATAATGTCATCTTAAAGATACATTTTTATCAAATAAAAAGGAAGAACCCGAAGAAGAGGTAAAATATTTCCTCACCTCTTTCAAGTTCCTTTCTACTTCCACATCCTCTTTCATTGTTGTTTCCATTATAAAATAATAATTCCATTATCTTCAATATAATTTAATGTTATTATAAATATGGTACAACCATATTCATTTTTCTATCCATCGTTGGAATGACAGGTCACTATACGTGAGTACGTACGGCTTATCGTCTCCACGTCACGGTGTAATTGTTATTCAATACATTATTATTTGGATAAGTATAATAATGATGTTTAATTGATATAAATAATAAATATATAATTATAATGATTTTTTATATATGATACAACATCCAATTATATAATATTTTAATATCAAATGAATGATATTGTCGCTCATGCGTACGTACGGATTACCGTCTCCACGACTCGATGAGATTTATTTCCACGTTCACCATTCAACGATGAATAAAAAAATACTTATTATTAATAAGTACGTAATATATGAAATATTAATTCTACTGGATATATATATATATTTACATTTATCGCATTCACATACTTCCATTCAATACAATATGACAATAGAAATAGCATTTATGCGTACGTATGACATGTCGTCTCCATAAATAGTGTTTTCCATTTCATATATATATATATATATCTATTATAAATATTTACATTCCAAAATATATTATATATAAATAATGTTTTACATTCGGGAAGTATTTAAATCATGATCTAAATGATACGATCAGGAATAACAAGTTAAAACATGTACGATAAAGAAAGCCATTATTACCCGAAATGTTAATTTAAAATAGAAATCATTGTTAAATGGGTAGTATAAAGTCATAAATGAATCATATATGATATAATAAATATGAATATTGTTTTTTAATAATTTAATAACATACTATGGTCATTAAATATATGGTTAAACGTATCCTTAACCAAAGGAAAGTGCAAGTTAAGGGTTAATTTCACGATATCTTTTTTATCCGAGGTTGTTTTTAAGTAAGTATCAACTGGGAAATATTTATTATAAATTTCCATGTTTCATAAAAGTGTTTTCAATGGGATTATTTTTAAGGTAATTTTTACTAAAACACATTTTTAAATGTTTAAAATATTTATTCTTCCAAATCTTTCTCATTAATGTCCATGTTTTCAAACTGGTTTTTAAGGATTTATTTATATGGACATGAATGTTTTCAAAATGATAATTCCATTGAAAAGTTTCAATGTGGTATGGAACACTTTGATTCAAAAACATATTTAAATGTATTCCTTTTTAAATTGTGATACTTTTAAATGATTTCATTAAAAAGAGTTATTTCTCTCAATGAGTTTTAAAAATCATTTTCATCTATGTCAACATCGTTTGATGGTTTTCAAACTTTTTTGAAGTTGATTTATTGTGATACAAATCATCCATATTGTATTGAATGATTTTTGATATGTCTGACTGTGGATGTGTTATTTTTATTCCATTCATGGTTTATGGATAAATTATTTAAATTTTGTAATCTAGTTTACTACAAATGTTTATGTTATGATTCAACCTTTTCATATGAGGAATGTAGTGGACTTAGTAACTGATGGGTGGAGCCTGCTATAACTCCTCGATGCATCGGTAGGTGTCATGAAACAAAATAGTGTCTTGGCATAAGGCATTGACAAAAAAAAATTATTTTTAGTCTTGGCACAAGGCCTTTACTATGTGGTAATGATGTTTAGTGATAGGTATTCCCTCATAATAAAATTAGTTATTAAATTTTATTATTCGACTAGTGGAATATCCATGTGAATGTTTATATTGTAACGTTTGATTTATTTTTTTCTATATTATGTTCATGTTTATGATTAAAAGGCTAGTGTTTTTATTACACATCTTTCCTTAAATGTTTATAGCTTCTGCAAAATTATTTACCCATACAGAGCATTTGACATCACTTGTTTCTTATGTTTTATTTTCCTAGGATCCCAAGAAGTGTTTTATGTTTGAGATACAGTGATAAGATAAGGGAACAATGGAATTATCAAAGGATTGTATGTTAGAAAGTGTAATGTATGTTCATGTATGCTATATATTTTCTAAGACTAATAAACTGATCATACTTCGGGACTTGATTCCTTGTAATCATGCCAATGTATTATAATAATGCACCGACTCTGGGAATCTAGGGTCATAGCATTACAGTTGGTATGAGAGAATGTTTAGCAATAACTTTGGAAACTAAATTTAGATAAACTCTGATTAGAGAATATTAACCAAAGATGGACTTTGAAGATTAATATAGAATAAAAACCTAGAATTTTGGTAATGTAGATATTTTGTGAGATTTCCAAGAATATACATCCCAGTCTGGATACGAGTGGGTAGAGGCAGCTCTGGAACAGATGTAAATAGGGGTATAACCAAAAAACACTGCTTTGAGGAAGACTAAAATTAGAACTGGTGCATAACAATGGGCCTTGCTTCACTCTTGGTTATGACACTCCCACGGGGTATGCTTTGGATAATTCTCATTTTCTTTACAAATCATTATGAATGATTTACGAGTATATACCTCCTCAAAGAAAAATATTTTTATGATTATGGATTATATCTATAAATTTTTCAATTTATATTTTGTGTTTTAAATGTTTGGAATTATTCATTGTAATTCCTAAACTGACCTACTGTATGCCATAGAATAAAAATGGTGCCCAGTAGAAGGAATGTCAACTCCATCAATACATATGATCAAAAGAGTAAGAATTGTCATATATTTAATGGTATAAAGCGAAAATTTATAATGGAAATTGTCTCCCATGTATTCTAAACATAAGAAGAAATAATATCATGTGTTAATAAAATAAGTAATGAATTCTATGAGTCATATGGATTTGAAGGTAAGTCCGTGAAGAAAAGGATGGTAGAGAGAATGATCGATAAAGGGAATAAGGGAAAGAAGGATTTTCCCATAAGTGATTACTGTGGAAAGAATCACCTTGGTAAATTCATGAATGGAATTAGAGTTTGTTTTGAGTAGAGTGAAAAAGGACACCAATTACGTGGTTGCAAGAATAACAAAACAGTTTCATGTGTACAATGCTTCATTTGAAAGAAGTTTGGTCACTATGTTAATCAATGTCCAAATCATTTGATTATGCCCCAAATGCTGCTATTGGATAATAATAATATTATGATACTACCAGAGATGAAAATAAATGATTATATTTCATATGTTGTTATTAAAGTATTGTTTCATTTGAGTATTGTATTAATGATGAACATGTTATAAGAATTATAGAGTATATAAGGATTGTATTGCAGTACTATTTCATTGAGTACTTGATATGTTTTGGAACCAAGAAAAGTGTCTCAATAGTAGGTTAGAATTTTGGAGAATATATGGTTGATATAAAGATAAACCATAATATGGTTTTGATACTAACGTAGTGATTTTGGAATAATACATGATTTATTTGGATTAATTATATTAGATATTCTTGAATACATTGAAAATAATTATTGGTTTGTATATTCCATCATTATTGGAGTTTAAAACATTTTTGGATAGAAGGAGTATATCCAGTATTCTATAAGTAATAAGGGAGCATGCATGTAATATATGGTTTTATAGTAATTCAGGATGTTGCAGTGTTTTGAAAGAATAAATGATGAATGTGTTCACATGTTATTATGTGACAAAAATGATATTCATTGTGTTTACCTTCCTTAAAAATTTTCGACTGTGAGTATGGACAGAAGTATTTTATATATGTCTAGTTTGAAATTATTTTTGGATTTACACAAAAAGGACAACCCGGAGGTTGGGCAGCAACCCGTCACGTCCGGCAAGGCCATGAGACTTGAACCCGCAACCGATGGGAGACAAGGGTGTATCATGTACCAATGGACCACATAATGTCCTAGATTGAAAATATTGTTTTTTTAATGGTTAGGTAGATGAATTATAAATTCATTTTTTGGAACGCTATATGAATAGGATAAAAATAACATTTTTTAAGAGTTAAAGATGAGTTTTGGGTAAAAATTAGTTAAAGGATGGAACTATACTTATCATGTATATATATATATATATATATTATTTCTACTTCTCTAATTCTATGAAGAAATTAATTCTTAAACATTATTTAAGGGATCTTAAAACAAAAATTATGTTATCCTAATACCTTATGTTTTGTTGAACTGATGATATTTTAAATCATTATAGATTGATGGCTTTGAGGGCCTCAATTCTAAAATTGTTTGGGGCTGATGACCTCAATCACTCCCAAGAAATATTTACATTTACTCTCCAATTATTTGTCTCTAATTTTGACCAATGTTCTGTTAATCGAGATCATAATTTGGTGGTGACCTTTTCATTCCCATTTTATCTTATTATGACTAAATTTTATTAACACAATTTTTGATGTGGGTTTTCCACAAAGGTATTTTTCTATTTTCTTAACGATTTATTTTCGAAGAACAATTTAAAATTTCTAGGACGCAAGTTATTGATGTATGGAAGAATGTAACATTCCAAAATTTCATAGTATGTTATATCTTCAATGTAATCCATCTACATGAACTACATGCAACACTGAGTTCTAGCGCACTGCGACTTACGAAACTAGCCGTTCAAAAGCAGTTATGAATAGTGTTAACTAAATTTTGAACATTATATAATACTTATAATTTTAGAATCCATATTATGATTTTCATAGACATAATTTAAGAACAAATTCATTATTTTCAAATAAAAGAAGTATTTTAAAAAAATGAATTTTTACCACCTTTTAATGGAGAACCCTTTTTAAATACAATATTTGAAACTTTTATATATTCAATTTGACAGAATAAACTTCTTCTTTATAATCAGGGCATATGTGTTTAGTTTCAATAAATATTTGGTGTTTTTCTAATAACTTTTATATTTGGGGGAATAGTATAAAATACTATATTTTAACTGAAAACAACTTTTTTAATCAAAGTAACTTAAAGTGTTAAATTATACATTTAAATGTTTGGAAGTATACATAGATTCTATTTTTACCATTTAATCCAATTATTGTCATTGTAAATAATTTCACTTTCAAATTGGACATAAATAAGTTTCAATCTATTAATATTTATTATTTCTTAAAAATACACTATATGGTTTTGACAATGGGAAATAATTTTAATTTAATAAATGTAATTTCTATGATTTTAATTTGGTAAAACAGACTTCATTTTTGAATTTGGAATATCAATATTAGCTTAGGGTGAATTTTTGGTATGTTTCAAAATACATTCAATTTTTGGTGAATAGTGAAAAACATTGTGTTATTGGTTTAAACCGACTTTTCATTTAAATAATTATTTATTACAATTAAATTTATTTTAGGTCAAAATAGATTCATAATACCTATATTAGTTCAATTTAATTCGTTGTAGTCATTTTATAATAAGTTTAGATATATAAAAATTTTATAGAAATTTTACCGTCTTTTACCCACCTCCTAAGATCATTTGAAAATTTGCATAAAACATAAATTTACTGCTTCTATGAATAGAATTTCAAAAATTCCTAGAGATATAGTTGATATCAGTAAGTAAACTGTGGTTCAATAAGATAAAAATAATTTTTGGTGAATAGTACCTTTTTACTTTAATTTACCAAGGTTAAAAGTAAATAGGGTAATTAAGGGTAAAAATGATATTATTATTATCCTAACTGATGACCTAATTCTATTGGATAAGTGTAATTCGACCAAAAACGTCCTTAGGAATAAAATTTGATCCTTTATGTCCACATGTATTAGATTAGGACATTTATTATTATTTTATATAAAGAAGAGTTAAAAGAGTTATATTCCACGTTTAATAACTAAAACATTTTTAATATAGTGATATACATAAGATAAATTAGACTATTAATATTCATTATAAAGACAAAAATATTTTAAACATAATGGTATTTTATTTATAATTTTTGGACTTTATATAATTAAATTTATTTATGACACAATGATGATGAAGTAACTACCGTATTAATGAATGTTTAAAATAATTGATCTTATAAATATCCAAATAAATTTAATTTTAGACTTTTTATGAGTTAATCTAATTTTCTGGTAAATATGACATGTTAGAGTTTCTTAGATGAATTTTTTTCGAAGTAATCATTCTGTTATTAATTCAGAAAAAACAAAATACTAAATAATGTCAAAATTGACATACAAGAGTTTTTAAAAAAATATTATATTATTAATTGATATTTTGTTCCTAAAAATATAATGTTCATCCAAAACACATATATAATAATATTTGTATCATTAATGAACCACTTAGGGTTATCTTGGAAGTATATAGTATGTTTAATAACCATATAATATAAAAATACAAAGAGACATGGTAAAAGTCAAACTATTTAACTAAGTGTTAAATCTAAAAGATAAGGTTAATATAGTGACCCAAACCTGTCTAAAACCTATTGGTTGTGTGGTTTTCGATCCATAAACACCTTATACTTTATATAATTCAGTTTTTAGTCATTAAAATCTAAAAAGTATTTTATTATAAAATAATATTTTATGTTTTTCCTAAGGTGTCCCTCACACCTCTTATAAAAGGGAACATCCCCTTCTCTCAAATTCACACCTCCAAAGCCATTTGGATTGACAAAACCCTATAAAAATATATTCTCAACTATCCTAACTTAATCCTAAAGGCCTTTATTTAGTCATAAATTCAACTTAACGATCCATTTTTATCAAATCAAAAGGAAGAACCCAAAGAAGAGGTAAAATATTTCATCCCCTCTTTCAAGTTCCTTTCTTCTTCTACTTCCTCTTTCATTGTTGTTTCCATTCTGAAATAATAACTATAGTATCATATATATACTTTTATGTTATTATAAATATTTTACAACCATATTCATTCTTCTATCCATCCTTCGAATGATATGTCACTATACGTGCGTAAGTACGACTTACCGTCTCCACGTCGTGGTGTAATTGTTATTCAATACATTATTATTTGGATGGGTATAAGAATGATGTTTAATTGATCTAAATAATAAATATATCATGATATTGATTCTCTATATATGTTATAACATCCAATTATATATTATTTTAATATCTAAAGAATGATGTTCTCGCTCGTGCGTACGTACGGATTGCCATCTCCACGATGCGATGAGATTCACATCCATGCTCACCATTCAAAGATGACTATAAAAATAAATATTATTAATAAGTATGTAATATATGAAATTATAATGCTACTGGAAATATATATATATATATATATGTATTTACATTTATCTCATTCAGTTACTTCCATTCAATACAATATGACAATAGAAATAGCGTGTATGCGTATGTACGACCTCCCGTCTCCATAAACGGTGTTTTCCATTTCATATATATGTATATATATATTATACATATTTATATTATAAATATATATTATATATAAATCATTTTTTACATTCTAGAAGTATTTAAATAACGATATAAATGATACGATCAAGAATAACAAGTTAAAACATGAACGATAAAAAATCCATTATTACCCGAAATGTTCATTTTACATGGAAATAATTATTAAATGGGTAGTATAAAGGCATAAATGAATCATTTATGACATAATAAATATTAATATAGTTCTATTATAATTTAATAACAAACTATAGTCATTATACAAGTGGATAAACATACCCTCAACCAAAGAAAAGTGAAAGGTAAGTGTTAATTTCACAATCTCTTTATTATATGAGGTTGTTTTTAAGTAAGTATCTACAGGGAAATATTTATTATCAATGTCTATGATTCATAAAAAAGTTTTAAAAGGTATTATTTTTCAGGTAATTTTTACTAAAACAACATTTTAAAATTTTTAATTATTTATTCTTCTAAATCGTTCTCATTGATGTCCTTGTTTTCAAAATTGTTTTTAAGGATTTATTTATATGAACATGAATGTTTTTAATATGTTTATTGTTTTGAAAATTTTTATTGTGGTGTGGAAAACATTGATTCAAAAATGTATTTAAATTTCATCCTTTTTAAATTGTGCGACTATTAAATGTTTTCATGAAAAAGGCATATTTCTCTCAAATATTTTTTAAAATCATTTTCATCTATGTCAACATCCTTTGATGGATTTTAAACTTGTTTGAAGTTGATTTATTATGATACAAATAATCCATATTGTATTGAAGTATTTGTGATATGTTTTAATGTGGATGGGTTATTTTTATTCCATTCATGGTTTATAGATAAATTATTGAAATTTCGTATCCTAGTTTTAATACGAATGTTTAGGTTATGTTTCAACCTTTTCATATGAGGATTGCGGTGGACTTAGTAATTGACGGGTAGAGCCCTCTATAGATCCTCGTTTCATTTCTAGTTCTAATGAGACAAACTAGTGTCTTGGAACAAGGCCTTAACAGAATTTATATTTGTAGCTTTGGCACAAGGCCTTGACTATGTGGTAATGATGTCCGGTGTTGGGAATTCCCTCATTATGAGATTAGTTATTACATGTGATTATTTGACTAGAATAATATCCATGTGCATGTTTATATGGTAATGTTTGATTTATTTTTTCCATATTATGTTCATGTTTATGTTTAAAAGGATAGTGTTTTTATTACACATATTTCCTTAAAATTTTATAGCTTCTGCTAAATTATGTACCCTTACTGAGCATCTATGATGACCTGTTTCTTATGTTTTATATTCCCAGGATCCCAAGAAGTGTTATATTTTAGATTCAAGGATATTATAAGGTAAAAATTCCATTCTCATAGTATTTTTTATGTTGTATGTTAGAAATTTTAATATGATGTTCATGAATGCAATATATTTTCCAAGACTGCTAAACTGATCAGTATTTTGGGACTTGATTCCTTGTAATCATGCCAATGTATTAAAATAATGCACCGACTCTTGAAATCTATGGTCATGGTGTTACATTATTTATGATATCCCTACTCATATGAGGAATAAATTTTACTTATTATGTTATGGGTGGGGCCTGCTATAACCCCTCGATGCATCGATAGGTCTCATGAGACAAATAGATGTGGAATTGGTCGAGGCCTTTCCCAATGTGTTATATAGATTTTGGCCAAGGACTTTATCATTAGACGACCTGGTCGAGGCCTTGAAAAAAAGTTTCATAATGTCCAGAATATTCACTTCTCTCATTATAGTGATAGTAATTGAAAGTTCACGTGGTTGTTCGACTAGTAGAATACCAATGATAATGTTTTATTATGGAATTATTTTCTCAGCTCATATTCCTTCCAAAATGTGTTCACGTTTACTGTTAAGGGCATGTGTTCAATTATACACCATGTCTTATGTTTATTCTATCTTATTCTGTATTTCATACTCTTACTGATCATTTGATCTCACTCCTTTCTTATGTTTTATTTTTTTCAGGATATGATAATGTAAATTATGAATAACTTCCAAGCATAATCTAGGAGGATTGGATGTTTCTTATAGAATAAATTAGTGTCATATTTCCTTTCTTGATGTAAAGTTGAACTTATTTTTATATCTTGTATCTAATTATAGTAAACTACATGGTCTTTCAGGATGCTTATTCCTTGTTTGTATGACAATGTAAACAAATAAGGCATCGGCTTTGGGAAACTAGTGTTGGGTCCTTACAGTTGGTATCATAGGAAGTTTAGTCGAAAACATGGAAACTAGATTTAGAAAACGTAGATAATGGAAGAGTCACTAATATAGCATTTGAGGGTAAAGATAAAAGATCTTCTTAGTATTTTGTTAAGTAATAGATTATGTAGATCATTCAAGCAATATATCCCTGTCCAGATACGATCAGGTAGAGGTGGCTCTAGCACATATATACCTAGGAGTGGAAGCTCTGACAAGGAGTTTTGGGCTTGACCCGGGGTCTCCTAGTATACAACTACAAGCCTTGCTACACTCTTGGTTACGACATTCACATGGGATATTCTTAGGATAATTCATGTTTTCATTATAAGACATTATAGCAGATTTAAATGTAAATTTTTCCTCAAAGGTTCCATGATTAGGTTTAACAGATTAGCTATCCGTATAATTTCAATTTATGCTTTTTATTTTTCTACACTGAGAATATAAATTATTACACATACCCTAATCTAGTGCATGCCATTGTTTAGAAAAGGAACCTATTGGAAGGAATTGAAACCACATGAATGCGCATAGGGATTTCCCTCTGATGCAAGATAATGATGATGGATCTGGTGCGGTGATGGGTGCAGATCAACTTATAACTATACTGGGACAACTTACTTGGGTTATGAATAATAACCTTACCCGTATAGAGCATTAGGATCCACCACATGGAGGAGATATGCTAGATCTCTTTATGTGACGACAACATCCATCATTAATTGAGGCTACAAACCCTTTTGTAGCAGAGTAGTGGATATGTTCCCTTGGAATGATATTTCTTGCCTTGGGAGATAATGAAAGAGAGAAGGTTATCATGGTAGTCTATCATCCATTGGGAGATGTGGATCAGTGGTGGTCATTAATCCAAAACAAAAAGGAGGAGGAAATAGTGGAGATGGAATTGTGGGACTTTATGGAAATCATCCTGGAGAAATACATTCCTCGTGAACAAAGATCTGATATGGAGAGGCAATTCATGAAATAGAGGAAGAGTAAAGATAATAATGTTTCAATGTACAAATATAACTTCACAAGGGTATCATGACATGATATGGACTACATACAAAGTCTATGGATAAAAATTTATTAATTCATTGATGGCCTAAATCCATTCCTCCGGCGGGCACTAGTGTCCCAATATTTCTCATTATAGGAGTAAATAGTTTCATGTGCTATTAAGATAGAAAAATATTTCTCTAAGTCTTATGAATTTAAGGGAAAACAAGAAAAGAAGGGGCTGGTGAAAAGCTAGGGAAAGATAATAAGGGAACGAGGAAGAAGGGAAGAGTTTAATTTCCACCATGTGACAATTGTGAGAGGAAACCCCCTGGTACATGCTTAAATGGAAAATGAGTATGCTACAAAAGTGGCCAGAAAGCCACCTTGCAGGTGATTTCAAAGGGAAGAAGGAATCCAATGATGTTCAATGCTATAATTGTCAGGAGATGGGACAATATAATAATGATTGTCCATAGTGTCAAGGAAATATTCAACGGAAAAGGCCAAGGGATATGGGAAAATATTATTCAATCAGAACTGTAGATGTTGAAGTTCTGAATGACGTAGTGGTAGCTACATTGACCGTTTCATCAAACTTTTCCAATGATTTATTTAGAGTAGAAAAGTCACCACCTAATTCATATCTAGAACCACCACCAGTAGCTCAAATAAATTCAATTATCGGGGAGGAAGAGAATGATATAACTATGCGTGAGGAAAATATTGTGCAAATAAAATATGTACCTGTTGTGCTAGAGTATATTTATGTCCTTCCAGAGGATTTAACTGGGCATCATCCAGAGTGGGAAATTGAGTTTTCCATTTACTTAATTCCTACTTCAAGGCCCATATCAACAACCCCATATTGAATGGACACTGTGGAGTTAGTAGAGAAAAATAAACATCTAAAGAAATTGAGTGATAAAGGATTTATTCTCCCTAGTGTCTCTCCATGGGGACCCCATGATTTTTTTTGTTAAGAAGAAAAATGGTTATATGAGTTTGTGCATTGATTATAGGGAAATCAATGCTATTACAATAAATAATAAGTATCCTCTACCAAAAATTGATGATTTATTCAATCAACTTACTACTAACCAATATTTTTCAAAGATTGATCTTTGATATGGATGTCATCAGTTACTAGTGGGAATGGAAGACATTCCAAAAACATTATTTCGAACCAGGTATAGGAATTATGAGTTTTCAGTAATGACTTTTGGACTAACCAATGCACCATATTTTTTCATGGATCTCATGAACAGAGTCTTCAAGCAATATATTGATGAATTTTTAGTGGTGTTTATCGATGATATCATTTTTTACTCTAAGAGCTATTAAGATCATGAAAATCACTTTCACACTATTCTGAAGACACTGAGAAGAAGTGAATTATATGGGATGATCAGAAAGTGTGAGTTTTGGGACCAATCAGTTTCTTTTCTGGGCCACATTGTCTCTATGGATGGTATATCTATAGATCCTATGACAACAATGGTTGTGAAAAAATTTCCAACTCCAACAAAAATAACTGAGGTACATAGTTTTATTGGTTTAGTAGGTTATTATCGGTATTTCATTCAGAAATTCTCCCATTTATCCAACCCAATGACCATGCTCACATTAAAATCAGTTTAGTTCGTATGGACCAAGGAATGTGAAGAGTGTTTTGAAGAATTGAAGGATAGGTTAGTGAATGCTACAATCCTAACCCAACCATCAGGGAAGGATGAGTTTGTCATCAACAATGACAAATCAACGAAACCAATTGGATGTGTCCTTATGAAGAATGATCAAGTGATTGCCTATGTTTCTAGGCACCAAAAAAATTCATGAACAAAACTATCCAACTCATGATCTTGAGTTAGCAGAGGTAATATTTTCTATAAAGATTTGGAGGCATTACCTCTATGGTGAGAAATGTGAGATATATACAGATCATAAGAGTTTGAATTATATATTCTCACATAAATAACTCAACATGTGACAAAAAATGGATCTAACTACTAAATGACTATGATTGAACAATACACTACCAACCTGGGAAGGAAAATATGGTGGAAGACGCTTTGAGTAGAAAGGACGACAGAATTCTGTAAAAGATGAGTGTTGAATGGAATCATGTGTTCAAGGATCTAGTAAAGATGGATATAGGAATTATCAAGGAAAGAATCATGTCACTAATTTTTCAAATGGTTGCCAAACCTTCTTTACTAGAAATGATAAAATGTTCTCAGGCTTCTAATGAGGAGTTTCAAAAGAAAATTAAAGTTATAAATGACGGGAGGTTGACTAAATTCACATATGAAGGTGGGATTTTGAAATTTGGAAAAAGGCTTTGTGTTCCCGCTATTCCCGAGCTAAAGAGGGAACTATTGGATGATGATCATAGCTCTAATTTATCTATACACCCTTATAGAACAAATATGTTTAGAGATCTAAAGGAACATTTTTTTGGGGAAAGCATGAATATGGAGATTGCTGGTTATGTGTCAAGATGTTTAGTTTTTCAATAGGTGAAGGTATGAAGACAACATCTGGTAGGGTCATGCAACCCCTTCCTATACCTATGTGGAAATGGGATGATATTACATTGGATTTTGTCATGGGGCTACCAAACAATCCATGAAAGAATGATACAATATGTGTCATTGTTGACTGTCATAAAAAATCTGCACATTTTATTACTATGAGGGAAGATTTAACACTTGATCGTTTAGAAATAATATATATTAATGATGATGTAAGACATCATGGTGTACCCTCATCAATTGTTTCCGATCATGATCCCCATTTTACATCACGATTCTGGAAGAGTCTTTAGAAGTCCCTAGATATTGATCTTTGTTTGAGCACTGCCTACCACCCGCAAAGTGATGGAAAATTAGAACGGACTATTCAAACATTGGAAGACATGTTGAGGCCTTATTCACATGATTTTCAAGGCATGTGGGATCATTATTTACCTCTCGTGGAGTTTTCCCATAATAATAGCTTCCATTCAAGTATTCATATGGCACCCTATGAAGCATTATATGGGGGGAAATTCCATACACCAACTTGCTGGGATGATGTTGGTGAAAGAGAACTTGTGGGCCTAGAACTTGTTGAAGAAACAATGGAAAAGGTGATGATTACCCAAAACCATATCAGAACAGCTTAAAGAAGGAAAAAGATCTTTTTTTACAACTGAAGGAAGGATTTGAAATTTCAAGAAGGTGATCATGTCTTCTTAAATTTATCTCCATGGAAGGGTATTATACTATTCAGTACGATGTGAAAATTAAGTTCCAGGTACATCGGAAATTTTGATATTCTGGACCGAATTGGAGCTGTAGCATACTGTTTGACAATGCCGCCAAGACTCTCTGAGTTTCACAATGTGTTGCACATGTCAATGTTAATAAGTTACATGCCAGACCCAACACATGTAGTCCCTTATGATGAAGTATAACTTGAGCCCGATCTGTCTTATTGTGAAGAGCCTATCATGATTCTTGATACTAGAGAACAAGTATTGAGAAATCGGATGACTCGTCTGGTAAAGTTTATATAGAGGAGCCATAAGATAGAGGAAGCAACATGGGAGCCTGGGGAGCTTATGTTAATGACATACCTGAATCTTTTTAGGTAAGATTTTGTGAATTTCAAGGGCAAAATTTTTGTAAGGAGGGGAGAATGTAACAACCCAAGGTTTGGAAAATAGATATAGAATGATATTTTATAATCTAGGAATTAAACACAACGTTTCCTCTTCTATGTTTTGAATTTCGAAAAATGGTGATCTATAGTTGTGTTCAGTAAGTCATATGGAGTTTGAAAGAACAAACTTGATTTTTGGTGAATAGTAACATACCCTTATGAATAGTAATATGAATATTAATATGACCATTATGAATAGTAAATAATGATATTATTTTATTTTCATAAGTTAATATGATAATGCGATCGTAATTAATTTTTCAATGTCACTTAATACGAATTATACCTCTAATATTGTTATTTTTTGAATTAACTATAAAGTTATTTAAAAATTAAATTAATAATATTTAGAAAATTATTTTTGAAAAATGGAGTTCACTTTTGAATTCTAAAAATTGAAAAATGGTAGGGGTGAATTTTTGGGATTTTTCTGAAATTCATGAATTTTTGATGAATAGTGAAATACTATAACCGTATATAAAACTTATTAGTTAAATGCACTATTTATGACATCATAAGTGATGTAAGTACACTTGGCTCTAACTCACATGAACTTATTACTATTATGGTTTACATGAAACAACACTATTGGTTGTCTTGCAGGATATTAAAAAATAATGAATTAAATATTAAAAATTTACACCTCTCCTCCACTATAAAAACCACTCACCACTCCCTCTTCTGTTTACTCATCTAAGACTTTAAGCTCATAAATTTTCTACCCATTAACCTTTCCCTAGTCTCTCCCCACGTCCAGGAAGCCTCTGGTCTTTCCAAAAGACAAAAACCCTTTTCCTTAAGGGGATTCTCATGGAGGTTATTTCAAGAGGTAAAACACCTTTCTTTTTCATTTGGTTTCATTTCAATTTATCTTCTTTTTCTGTCGTCACCTCACCTGATCTGTCCAAATGATCATTTTAACTCTGGTCTCATATATATTCTATAATTATATCATGTGAGTGGATGAACCATCATAAATAGTCTTACTCCATCCTTTTTATTTTTATAAACAAAATCAACGTCAATGAGGTTCCAATTTATAGCATTCATGGACGATGACGTTTCATTCTTAAATTTATTCTTCATTACTGGTCATGAAAGTAAATTTATTGTTGAAAAAGACTATAATATATTTATTATAACATAATTAATATTCATAAACCAGAATATGTACATATAATTATGTTATATGACAAAAATAGTTTATTATATTCCAAATACCGCCGAATAATCAAAGAGGTTGTCATTTAATGATTTATCTTCATTACATGTAACAAAATGATATAAATTACCATTATCAATTATTTATGTTCATAAAAAGTATATAATTCCAATTCTGTAGATTTATAACCATTTTACATAGACTCCATTACTTTAATAAAAGTGAACCAATTATGAAAATAAAGAAAATGAACACCTCAGAAAAACAAAGTTCAATATAATAACTTAGAAATAAGGGTATAAATGAACTAAATAGAAAAATTAGAAACTAAATAAATGTCTAATAGGTTCTTAAATAGGTTATTAATAAGTATAATTTAATATTCCATGATCTTATGTTCAATATAAGAACACATTTGGAGTTAAGGTAAGGGTTTTTTCCACCCGAAATACCATTTTCATTTAGGATACTTTCATTGTCTAATTACATAATCGAAATTATAAATTATTGTTATTTAATCCTCATATATTCTATGTGAGTATCATATATATGTTTAAAAACCAGAATCCTTCCTTATTTTATGCATAGTTATTCATTTTAAAAGGAACTCTCAAAATTGATTTAAAAACACAAGCTCGATTCAAAGGAATTTCTAAAATTCATTCCTATTTTTTAGGGCACTCTATAATATATTTTTAGAAACCATTATCTTAATAAAATCACTCATTTTATAATGAAAATACTATCTTACTTAAATTCTGGTTTTATACAAGGATTTTTCCATAAGAACTCTTCTAAAAAATAGTAATTATCTCTAAAATTGCTTAATGATTTTATATGACTGTTTTCATCTATTCAACACTCTTGTTGATTCCACGGTATTATTGGGTTTAATCATTTATGATGTCATATATAATATTTAATTTAATGGTTTACAACTAACTCTATTGTGGATGATATATCCTAAAACCATTCACTATATTACTCAGAATGGATAGTGTTTTATGTTTAATGATTGGGGAAAGATAGTTACATTTCATATGATAGTTTTAATATGAATGAATTTGTTGTCTATGTTTGTACCTAATCATATGTGGAATGCATTGTACATATTATTTGATGGGTGGGGCCCGATATATCTCCTCAATGCATCAGTAGGTATCATGAGAAAAATAGACAGGGAATTGGTTGAGGCCTTTCCCAATGTGTTATATGGATTTTGGTTGAGGCCTTAATCATTAGAAGTCTTGGACGAGGAAATGAAAAAAAATTCAGACTGTCCGACAAGTGCACATCCCTCTTTATGAAGCCATTAATTGAAAGTTCATGTGGTTATTTTACTAGTAGAATACCCATGATTATGTTTTATTATGGAATTATTTTCTCAACTCATATTCCTACTATAATAAGTTCATGTTTACTATTAAAGGCATGTGTTTTCAATTATGCACCATGTCTTCTGTTTATTCTACCTTTTGTTGTATTGCTTAATCATACTGAGAATTTGAGCTCACTCCTTTCTATGGTACATTTTTCCTAGGATATAAAGAAGTAAATTATGAATGACATGAAAGCATAATCTTGGAGGTATAGATGTTTCTAATGGAATAAATTAGTGTTTTGTTTCCTTTAGTAATGTAATGTTGACCTTATTTATTTATCTTGTTTCCAATAATACTAAACTAATTGGTCCTTCATGATTCTTATTAATTGTTTTTATGCCAATGTAAACAAATAAGGCATCGGCTCTGGGCAACTAGGGTCGGGTCCTTACATTGTTCACTTGTCGATTTCAGTGTTAAAAAAATTTATTTTTAAATGGGGTTCTCACTACAACCACTTAGTGAATTATTAAAAGCCTCTCTAGACAATTTTTATATTAAAATGATATATATTATCCTGTATTTTTTATTGTATAAATTTTAATGTGCAGCTAGTATAATTTCCACATCATTGATGAAAACATTTCACATATTTAATCACTGTTTATTACCTATGTATAATGATAACACAATACATTAAATTATTATCATAAATAAAATTAATTAATCACCTCTCTCTCCATATGTTCCAACCAAATTTATTGAACACTTATGTCTTTATAGATGAGATCAAGAATATTTTATGTGTTTTATTATTTGTCTGATATGAATTATAGACCTTTGCAAGCAAGAATCCCATGTATTTTCTCTTTCACAATTCAAATTGGGTATATCAATGACTATATTCATCATATATATATTTTCCATGCATTTTTATTAATTATAACCATCCTCTGGTGCCACAAATAATTTTCTTCTTCAATTATAAAGTAAAAAAATGTTTTCTTTACATTAACTTGTTATAAATTGTCATTTATATAGTATCCCTTCAGGAGATAATTTTATTTATTTCCATTAATTGTGCACCCCATTTGATTAATTGTCACTATCAGACTGGATTCACATTGTTGACTCATACTCAAGAGATTATGACATAATCTATATATATATATTCATCTTTAGTTTTCTTGAGATCATCATTTTCCAGTTATATACTTCAAGGACCATCGATCATTAAATCTCCATAATTTTTAATCCACTCTATTCCATAAATACTATATTAAAATTCTTCAATAAATATTAAATTCCCATCATATTGGATAATCTTTTTCTGTTAACAATCTAGATGCTAATGTTATTTCTTTATTTTAGTGATATTTCTAGAATGATGAATTTCTCGATTTTCTTCATTTCATTCCCTAATATAATTGATTTAGGTGAGGAAAAAGATATCCATTCTATAATCTTTTAAATATTAAAGGGTTCATCATACATATATTAATTTTCTATAGAAAAATAAAAAATTTCACATGATACATTTCATGGTTGGTGGGTATTTATTTTCCTCTATGTTCAATAGGTAATGTTCCCACTATTCTTCTACCTATAATGAACATATTTATTGGCCCAATTAGAATATAGAAAAAAAATATCCATAGAAAATTTTATCATATTTGATAAAGGATATGGTCTCATTCTACTTTTTTAAACTCCTGGTGTTTCTCCATTTTGATAGATCCATGCCTCTTCATTGTATTTCATGGTATGTCCAAGAAGGCACAAAATCAACATTTCATAAGCGGAAATGTATTCTCTCATTACTTCCTCCTCATGTACCCTTCTATATTAATAATTCATGACTAGTGATCATTTCTTGTAACGTGAGGAATAAGTTATTCTTTAATTTTGTATTTTGTTTGAATCATTCTTTATTAAGACATCAGTGAAATTGTGAAAATGTGAAATTTATGTTTCCCTTTATTTTGGGTCATCGTTTTTTCACTATTTGATGTTACAATAGCACTCATAATTCCACTTTACCCAATACATGTAGATATTTTAACATTAAAATCATTCTCTACTCATTTAAACCCACTTTTAGCTCTTTCAATTAGCTCTACATATAATAATTTTTAAATCATTGATTTATTAATTGATTCCCTTGAAATTGATTCAGTTTTCAGTTTACTCATTAGAGTGACAATTTGTTATTTATGGTCCTCAACAGTATTTCTGTAAACCTTATATCTAGTTTTAAGGTCATTGATGAATTTTCTTAATTGATTCCCATGAAATTGATTCATTTTTCAATTTTATGTTATCATCAACCTAAATTATCCATTTAAGTAATAGAGGAAATATTTAATTCCAATCACCAGTATCGTTTGAATCCACTTATAAGACCCCATAACAACCTGAGAGGGGAGGGGAAAATTTGAGTGTCACCTTTTTATTTTAAAGGGATTGATCTTGTTCCAACATTTGTAGGAACATGTTAAACTTGTCTAAAAGAATCATACAAAATTAAAACACTCATATATAGATATACAACAAGTAATTATACATCATTCACCACCTTGGTCCAGTCCAATGATTATACAGTTACAATGGGAATGTCGTACCTAAATCCACTAATCATTATTAGTTTTTTAATAAATAAGATCATAAATAGAAACTCTATTCTTGCAAAAGTCAATTTAAATGTTTTTCGGTATATCACATTTCCTCCCTAGGAACACTTCCATAGACATCCCATATCTCAGCTATTTGGGAGGAGTAGTACTTTTTTTAACAACATCAAATCCCCTTTAATAGGCTGGATTTTATGTCTTTGTCCATAACTAGAATGATACTCAACATTCAACAATTTCATGAGTTGATGCAATTGAAATAACTATTCACAAAAATCATATGTTCAAATACTATTAATAAAGAATCTCCATCATGATTCCCTTTTGAAAATCACTAGAATTTCACAAAGAAAACTTCATTCTTAGAACACCAGGTCATCGCGATATAACCATTCTACACAAAAAAATTATATTCCCATAAAACCTAAGCATTGGTCATGAATACGAATTAAATTTCATGGTGATCAAGATAATGAAGAATAATTCATTCATGAAGCTCATATCCTACAAAAATATAGGGAGGTTCATCCTTTTATCCAATTATTTTCAAATTTAATGAAGTGGGGGTAGAATTATATTTAAATATCAGCATTTCTTGAATCTTCTACACCTCCAATGGATTTTTTGGGATCCCAAAAATTCATGTTCATAGAGATCCATTTTTCAAAAATCTCTACAAAAATATAACCCATTCATGATGATTCAGATAGTCATGGATTTTACTATCAAGACTTTATGAATTCATGATGCAACACTTCTGATTGTTGGGGTGATTACCATCAACCTATCACACAATTCGTGATGCTCCCCATATTAACAAATCTCAGTATTTATGAAACCCAGACTTCCTAAAACTCAGGACTTTCCATAATTATGAATAATCAATCCCACAAAAAAACCTTTCACAATATTCCCTTTTTCCATAATATTTTGAGCCCAAAAATTTGGAAGAAAATAAGAAACAACACCATATTTAACAGTATAGTCATACTGAACTATCGGATCATGATTCTAGAAAACACATTAATCCTCCCAATGTGGATTAAAAAACACAAAGTAGAATCAATTAATAGTAATGAACAGCCTTGGTTCCAAAATTCACCCCCTTTCTGTTGTTGTAAATATATATAAGATTTCAATAAGGCACTAACCTCTATCAAAACATGACACGCGAGAGAAAAATAATACAACACTATAAGTCTATGTAACCAATTCTCATTGTAGAGAATAATAAGTGAAGAATGAATGTTTTTCTAATGTTTTAGAATAATTAATGATGACCATTATAGGTTCTAGAAAATATAAAACATTTCTTCATAACAACTAATTCCCATTATTTCATAGAAGCAATGAATGCTTTTTTATACACTATAACTAGAAAAACATTAAAAAATAAATTTATTATTTAGTCTTCCTCATTAATAATAAAACCAAAGAAATTTTATTTTTACAAGTAAGGATAAAAAGGAAATCCCCAAAGATAATATATCCCCCATAAACCTATGTCACATATAAAAATAGAATAAAACTATTAACATAGAACGGAAGATGGGAAAATCTATAATATCATCATGAAATAGGAAGTAACTGAACATCATGGTTAAATAGATGTTTTGAAAACCCATGTGATTCCAAGTTAATAGTTAGAATGTCATCCATATGTTTATAAGTTCCCTAAAGATCCATTATAATCATAACATCATTAACCTTCCCCATGATGATGTGATATCTAATATTAATATATCTATTATGAGGGTTTGGAACCAGATCCTTTATATGAATGATCACACTTTTATAATCACAGTGAATCACGATTGACTGTTTCACCTCATCAGCAATGTTAATTAGTTGTTTCCTTATCCACAATAGTTTATTTCATGTCATCAGAGTAGAAATATACTCTACATCAGTCATAAAAGGATTATTTCTTTCTTATTTTTTACTCAACCATCCAAAACATTTATTTCCAATGAAGAATGGTCCACCACTTTTGGACTTTCTATCCACATGACTCCATCAAATTCATCATGAAAAAATGATGTTAATTCATTATATCATTCATCTACCTATTTTAGGTGATAATTGACATTACCTTGAATATACCCCATGATTTTTTGTCTTATTCAAAATGATATTCATTTTGATTACAATGAAAGTTGCCCATTAAACATGTTGCAAATAGGATATTTATCCATCTTTAAGTCATGTATCAAAATCATCAAACTATTATCCTATACAGTGTGGAATTCATATATGTCACATCCCCGTGCTTTCAATATTTTCTTCCCAACCACTATGTGAGTCATCATTAGTGTGGATTCATTCATGTGGAATTTGTTATGTAGTAATATTTTATATTATTCATGAGAAATGAAGGTATAATCCATCTTCTGAATCATATTTATTTGCAAGAAGTATGTTAGATCACCAATCATTGACATTTAAATTTCTAATATTATTTTATTAGAAAATTATTCAATTGATCCCAAATTTCTTCCACCACACATAATACCATCCATATATAGAAGAATAATAAATTGTTATTCATGATAATTATTATCATAAAGAATAAGATTTAAAACACTTCATTTAACATGAAGTTTATTTAGATAGTTATACAATTTAGAATAAAATGCACATGGTTCCTTCTTTATACCATAGAGATACTTCTAAAATCTATAAACCTTTTCTTCATCATTTATAATAAAAAATACCACTAGTTATTCAATTTATAATTCTTCTTTAATAAATCCTTTTAGGAATTTTTTTGAAATAAATTTGGTAATATTTGTATCATATTTGGATTTCCAAAATATGGAAGTTATTGTTCAACTCGTTTCTTGAAAATGGAGACAATGTTGCTTCAACATCAATTCCATTAATATGTGTTTAAACTTTACACACTAAGGATTAATTATTATTGATCACATTTCCATTTTCATCGATTTATTTATGATCCACTTATTTCCAATCACATTGTAATTTTAAGGCCTCCTACCAATATCCCATGTAATTTTATTTTCAATCTAATAATATTCTTCTTTCATCGCCTTTACCCTGGATTCATCCATCACTAATTTTTAAAATGTTTTTGGTTCCACAATTAATAAGAAGGCACAATTAGCTTTATTTTTCATTCTTCTTCTCTGTGTGGGGGTGGTGCAATCCCCAATTATAATAGATTTATCTATTTATGATCTTATATTTATCATATGATGTTCTGATGATGTTTTTTCAACGATGGTTTCACCTTCTTATTCTACATCTAAATAATCTTATTTTTGTGCACACTAAATGTCTTGAAATCCTTGCACAGATTCTATAATTGAATCAGTTCCTTCCCACTATCTTTATTGTCGTATATCATCTATGAATATGGGATACTTGAGATATTTATGGATTGTACATTAATGATATTGACATGACTATATTCTTAAATTCTCAAAATATGATTATTGTAACAGTTATTTGGTTTTATTTACATTGAATATCCATGGAACATTACCTCATGTGTAGCATTCCCATACATTCCATGATTTCCTACATTATTTTAGATGAATAATTTAATTCCAAAAAATTAAAATAATTCAGATATTTATTTTTTTAAAGGTGGTTTCTAGAAAAAGACCAAGACACATTTTATTATTAAATATAATGACAACAACAAAATTCTGAAAGAGGGAATCATATTACAATATTTTTCATAAATATGGAGTCACTCAATTGGTTAATCATCTAGCCCAATGAGACCCTGGTTGATGCCCTTATTGGAAGGACCATCCGCAACTATGTTCACTTCACAAAAGGCATATGTAGCTATGTGATTGATCTCAGAGATCGAATCGAGACAGCTCATCCAACAGGTGGTGAGAGGCCAATCAAGGTGTATCATGCCATTCAAAATAGCTTGGAAAATGGTAGTAGAGTCACTTTCAATCGAAATGTTGTCCTATTCCTCTTGCCTGACAAAATCAATTGCATGGATCATGACTAACATCTCTGACTCTAACGAGGTGGTCGTACGACAACTAGTAATGAAGCATCCAAGAGTTCAACCATGAAAGTATCAGAAGATATCATCGCATCTAGTAGGACCAGAATTACCTTTGGAAACACCATTCACATTAACTTTGATCCAACTAGGAAGTGGAGCTTTCCATAAAACCTCAAATGTGTTCCTTGACTGCCTGTAGAGACCCTTGATTCCAAGTTGCTGAAGGATCATAAGGTAACCAACAGTGTTGTGACAATGGTCTTTTAGCATCGAATCTGCCTACCTAACGACAAAAATAATTTTTATCCTCCCTGCATTAAAATTAAATGAGCATTTTTTGTGCATAAAACCATTTATAGCATACCAGATAATGCGGAGGAGCTCTTCAATAGAAATTTTGAAAATATTCTTGATATTGGGAGAGAAATCATGCGCCAAACAACCATTGATTTGAGAAATAATTGATTTAAAATGAAACCATATGCAATCAAACACATTAGTAATATAATTCCAAAGGGATGAAGTCGTGGAATAAGAAAAGAAAAGGTGATTGGTGTCTTCCCTGTGTTGATGGAAAAAAGGAAATTTATAACAAATATAAATACCATAACATTGAATACAATCATCAGTAGGAATGAGGTTGTGGGAAATAAGAAAAATTAGGTTGAGCCTCGAAGGCATAATCCATGGTCTATAAAAAGGCTTCATCCAATTAAAACCAGAGTTAGATCATGTGAAATTATGTTTTTAAAAACATTTAGAAACCTTCACACCATTATGGGTGGGCTCCCAGATAAGGAATTTTTTAGTGTGAGAAAATAGATAATTATCAACCACATTCAAGATGTTGTTAGGGAGTGTAGAAACACTTGGTTTCATCATATCTTTAATAGAATAGTTTATGCTACTAGGGGGAATTAAGATATAACATAGAGAGAAGGGGGGACAGTCCAGTTATCTAACGAAATGTTCATGGGAGAGTCAACACTAACTATCCATCTGGAATTATTAATGATACTGATGATGGAATTCTTGTTGGAAGGCCAAATAGAAGAGTTCACAAAATTCAGATTTCCTTTATTAAGCTTCTTAAGGAACCTATTCATGAGGAAATAAAGGGATTCTGAAGAACTATGAATTAAATTCTTGGTATGCTGGGATTGAAGGGCATCATTAAAGATGTTGAGATTTTTTATGCCCATGCCACCCTTCTCCGGAGGTTTGCAAAAGTTAGACTAGGGGATGGTGACAAGCTTCCTAACCATAATGCTTCCAGACCACATAAAATTTATAATGTACACATTTTTTTAGAATTCTAATAGGCCATCCATATATTATCATTTAATAAAACATTTTAGAACAATGGTATACTTAACAAGACAAACTCTATTGGCTATGGAGAGGGATTTACCCTTCTAGGAGGCAAGTTGATGGATGAACTCATCCAGAATAAAGTTGAAATACATTGGTTTTAGCCTTCCCTAAAAAATGGGAACCCCCAGGTAGATGAATGGGAAAGAGACTTCTTTAATTCCTAGGTAGTTGATGTCACTATTTTTTCTAAAAGGAGAGATGATGTTCCCAAAAATACAAAAGAATTAGTCTATCTTATAGACTGAATAGAGATGGCTTCGTAATGAGCTATGGAATTTTTTAAAGTTTGAACGATTCTTTTGTATCCTTATAGGAAAAGAAATATATCATCGACGTATAAGATATGAGAAGGTACATTTAGATTTTTTTCCACCTAAATAGGTTTGAGCTTGTTTTGATACATAATTTGAGAAAGTAATCTACTAAGATAATCCTCCACAATGGAAAAAATAATGGCTGATAGGGGGTCACCCTGTCTAAAACCCTTGTTACATATACAATAACCTTTAGGAGGACCATTAATTAGGATAGTGATATTGGCTGATGAAAATAAGGTGTTAATTCTACTAATGAATGAGTTATTAAAACCAAAAGATTGGAGAATATTAATGTTGAAACCCCAATAGATAGTATCATAAGCCTTTCTAATTTCAAGCTTGGTGGAAATGTTGCCTCTTCTGGTGTTTTTGTTAAAGTAGTTGGTGTATTCAGAAGTGAGGCAAATGTAGTCTTGGATAGACCTAAACGTGATGAAACCAAAATGATTCCAAGATATAATTTTATTACAAATATAAGAGAGTAGGTTGGAAAGAAGTTTCGTTATGATTTTGTAGAGGGTGTTGATGAGAGAAATAGGTCAGAAGAGGTGGATTTCATAGGTATTGTCCACTTAGGGGATTAAAGTTAGTAATTGAGTGTTGAGTGATTGAAGTCAATAGTTTAGGGTATATTGTTTACCTATAAATTACGGTGTTTAACAACTCCATTTGGTTGTAGGGATTCACTATAGGACCCTCATTCTTTATTCCATCATTCTTAATATAATTTTCCAAGTCAGTAGATGTTTATTCTCTTCCATTGTTATATCATAGAGCCTTGATTCTCTGTCCAATAAAATTATCATCTATTTGATGATAAATTTTCATACAATCAAGAACTTTTTATTTTCTGTGTATAATCATTAAACAATAAATTCTTCTACAATCATCAATAAAAATATTGTAGTACAACTCTCCATATGTACCATCAAGATTAATTAGACCAAAAATATATGTGTGGATAAGATCAATAAGATTTGATATCCTTTTATTAGCTGTATGATATGAACTATAGAACATCTTTCCTCACATGAAAGCCCTAAATTTATTTTAACATTCATTATTTAAATTTGAGATATTGATGACAATATTCATCCTAGATATATTTTCCATTAATCTTTGGTTAAGGTGACCAAACCTCTAGTTCCACGTATGGATTTTTTATTCAATTATTATGTTACAAATGTTGTCCTTTTATCAATATGGTAAAAATTTATATCCCTTCTGCATCCCTTCATGAGGGAATTAACATTTTTTCATTTAATAGTACACCTTGTTTGATTAACGTTCACTATCAGTCCTGTTTCACATAGTTGACTCTGACTCGGGAGGTTGTGCTGCAATACAATCATGTTGAGAACCTTTGTTTTCATCATCTAATCATTTTATAATTTCGTTCTCCCACTACATGTGTCAGTAAAGAACCATCATGGTCATACCTCATTATTCCATGAACACTTTTCATAAAATTATTTAATAAATATTCATTTCACTTAATACTGTATACGGGTCCACTATAAAGAATCCAGGTTCTATTATTATTTGTAACATTGAGAGCTATTTCAGAAGGGTGGTATTTCCCAAATTTGTTTTCCTTCCATGAGATATTTTATTTAGTGGAGATTAAAAGAATTTTTTTTGATTCTCCTATCAATATTCATAGGTTAATCATACTAATATTATTCTTCTAGAGTATGATACCAATTTTCAAGGGTGACTTCACTTGAATGAAAGGTAATCATTTTTCTCTGAGTTATGTAGGTAATGATCCTACCTTTCCTTTTTCTATAATGAATTGATTTATAACCAAAATTAGAATATTGAAAATAATATCCATAAAAACTAGTTATTCTATATGTGTAATGATATGGTCTCATTATCCTTCATTTAATTATATGAATTTCACCATTTTGATATCTATTTGCATCTTAAGAGTATGACATTGTATGGCCTAGAAAACCACATAATTGATATTTTATAAGAGGATATGTCTTCTAATATACATTTCTTATTATGTCCATTTATCTTCCAATGATTCATGACATGGGATGCATTATACTATCTTTAGGATTATATTCATCTCTATATTATATTTGGTTTGATGTTATATTTATTTGACATTGGATTCCTTTTTGATATGTTAAAATTTATTCTTTGATTTAGTTTGTCTCATTTTCTTTCTACCCTTTGATGTTTCTTCGTCACAACCAATTCAATATTCTCCAATACAAATGGATCTATAATCATTAAAATTCATATATACCCCTTCAAAAACATGTTTATAACTTTCTAACATTTTTTCATCTAATAGTCTTCCAAAATTTTATTTTTATCATTTCCCTTGAAATTGATTTGGCTTCTAGTTTACTCCTTATAGATATAAAATTTTCTATACGACCCTCAACAGTCTTTCTCTTCTCCTCTGGTATAAATGTACATTGATTAATGAAATTATACATCTCTTAAATCTTTGTCATAAATTATAATACATCTTTAGAGTGTTCACAATTTGTTACCCATTCTTCCACCCCATCATATAGTCGATCAATTTTTGCTTCAAGCCAATCAACAAACATTGATGAATCTTATCAAAATACTCACAAATTTATGCTTCATTTTCTATAATCATAAATAACACCCTCATATTCCACCTTGAGATGAAAACAACAAATCAATTGATTATATTTACCTTTTTATGGTTATTCCTTTTAATATTTATTCATTATGGATGATTGGGTTTTGAATTTAAACTCGTGTTCTTCATCCTTGAAAAATTCATTATCATTTTGTTCTTCTTTACATTTGAGACTCTTTCTATGTAATTTATTTTATTATTTATATCTTACTTTTGGTGGAAAATTTTATAAGGCCTCTTCATATTCCCATCTTCACATTATAGATCATAAAAAATACATGAGCTTAAATAATCAATGTTTGAATGTTTACCACATTGAAAATAGGTAAGATGAATCATTGCTTTAAACCACCATTTAACTCTTTTTAATTCATTTGAAAAAAGATTAATAAGTTATTCTTTCTCATTATCTTCATCAACAAAATATCTTCACACCTCATGTTTTCCAGGGATTTTAAAACCATTTCGTTTCATATATGATTTGTCAAATCAACATTTTTAATACTCATTTCGTAATCCACCAAAACTACTTTCATTTTTATCAAGAGAAAGTTTAGATAGATCCCTTTCTTCAAGGGATGCAAATTTTAGATTGTACAGTGGTGGAAGCCTCACCTTGATTGTGTTAAAAATTTAAATATCTTTTAGTTCTTCACTAAGTCCTATAATTTATCAACCAGATATATTAATTTAGTTAAAAATTTCATAAACATTATCACCAGGATTAATTTTCATATCATGGATTCTATTGTGAAAACATAGGGTTTGTACTTATTCACTTTGTTACCATATTCATATATATTTTAAAATTTTCCCACAAATATTTATCTAAAGTTCATATCATCACCTTTATATAGATTTGATCTGATAGAGATATAGTATGAGAATTTTGTGCATTTATATTTGAATCATGAACTTTCATATCTATCTCAGTCATATAAATTTATGTTGCATCATTATAAAAATCCCAAATGAAGTGGAATAGTGAATTTCCATTCCAAGGGATATTAGATGATATATTGTCCAATTATTCAATATCTATAAATTACATTCATAAGATAGGGGTACTCTCCATACTTTTAAATAATTTTCCATGAAATAAATAGATTATAAATTTAATTTCAAGATCTTGTATGCTATTATAACACTTGTAGGACCCTGGAACACCCTATGGTGGGTGGGGTGAATCAGGGTGTAAAAATTTTATTTTAAAGTGACATATCATGTTTCCATGTTAGTAGTAACTTGTTAGACTTATTTGATAGAATCATGTAGTAATTACTATTTCACATAAACAAAGACTACAGATCAACATTACTAGGGTCACCACCAAGGGCTAGTCTAAGGATCATATGTTAATTGTGTTTCATTCGCATCTAAATCCAATAATGTTAAATTAATTTATACTAAAAAAGTACAAATATAGACACTCCATTATAAGAACACTTCTATTAAAATATTTTATGGTTAACACATTACCTCCCATAGAACACATATTTTGACTCCCCTATCTCACTTATTAGGGATAAGTCTTACTCAGTTTAATGATTTGAAGGTCACTTCAATATAATTTCATTCAAGTATTTTTCATGACTAGAGTGAGAATCTACTTATATTTATGTCTTCAGTTGATGATCTATATAGAATTTATGACATTAATCATATCATAAAAAAATGAAGTTCATGATGCCTATTTCATAAACTGTTTCATGATACTACAATCCTTCACAAAGAAAACAACTATTATAGAAAAATAAGTCATCAAAATATAACTAGCCATTGTGAAACTACTTTATCTAATATATTTCACAAGTGTTCAAGATAATGATAGCCTTTTCATGATGGTCATGGTCACATACACTAATTTATTCATGGAACTCCAATACATGGAGAATTTAGTTAAATTTATCCATTTATCCAAAAAACATTATGTCAATGTATGTGGGGGTAACCCCGTATTTATATGATAATCATTTTATGAAGCTCCTTCACCTCTAGATAATTTTTTATGAACCTAAAAAATTCATTTTTGTGAAGATCTTTTTTTAAATCTCTAGTGAAATACATCCTGTATGCAATGAATTTTGTAGTCTCAAATATTACCGTCAAACCATTTTTCTGTCGTGATGCATGATTTCTCATATTGTTTTATATTATTTTCAACCCATCGTGTCATTTGTGATGCTTATTCAAGATGCTTGTTCATGATTCTTTACATATTCATGAATCATAGCCTTTGTGAAACTTATTATTGGAGAAACTCATTCCTTTACCATATTTATAAATAGTTAATTATAGAAATCCACCTTCATGATGCCTTCCCCATCCTCCTAATTTTGAGTCCAAAAATTTGGGAGACACCATGAAAAGATGCCTCCATCAACACAGTAGTCAAATTAAACTATATGATCACTTTCTAGGAAAACTCCCTGATCAACTCAGTGTAGATTTTTAATAAAGAAAAACTATGAAATATTTCCATAAAACAAAAACCATGGATCCAATACCATGAAATATTGGTATCACCATTCTATTAACAAAATATAAATAATCCATTATAGATGATTTAAATCATTTATAACTTCTTCCTGATAGGAGATTATTATAATTATAATCATATAAGATACAACCATGATTTAAGGAATTATCACTATGATACCACATATAGAGAAAATATATGATCTATAATGGATCACTAGATGGAGGGTGAATCATAGTTCTATATAGTGTAAAATTTTATTTAAAAAAAATTTCACATCCTAATAGTTGATTTGTGATATTTTATGTTCTCACACCCAAATATTTACTTATACAAACTATCATAATGTATTTTTAAAGATATAATATTAATTTGAGAATACTAGTAATTATTAGGACATGGATTTCCCCATTATCACACTACTCAGAAGAATAATCGTGTAAATAAGACACGTTGACTATTACCTTAAAATAACATTTTTAGTTCTACTAACTGTGATTTAGTGCATCCCACACATTACATTGATCAATATTTTGAGTAAAAAAAATGATATATCATCATATTATAGAATTTTATCAAGATTTTAGGTGTCATTATTACTTATTACACTTATATTCATTCATATATGAAATATATCACATTAAATAACTTTTAAAACACTTCATGTAGCTACCATTATCTACATCTTCATTTCTGAATAATATAATTCAAAATATGTTCTATGAATCTATTTAATCCTCTATACCATTTTCAATTATCTATATAATATATAAATAATAATATATGATTATTTAATTTGTTGAAACACACTCTATATATATCTACTATGAATATACACACATCTTGTGTAGAAGAAAATAAATCAATTCAAATTAAATAAGTAAAATTATTTGAACAAAATAAAAAATACTACCACTTCTAATTGAGTTTTCAGATCACATAGATTATATATTAAATCATTGATCATTTTAATTAATAGTAATGTAAGAGTTCATTATGATAATGATCCATTATATTATCCATGATGAGAAATATTCTAAAAGAATTAACTTTCTTTATACCACAATAAAAACTAGAATTTTTAAAACCTTTTTTGGTATAAATTCACTAATCTAGTTAGAAACCTTTTTAAAACTCACAGTATTATGTAATTTTCAGAATATTTTGTTTTATCAGTGGTGATATTTACCTAAACAACATTATTCATTGTAGTGTGTAGATCCGATTTATCGACTTCCCAATTGAGTACAACTTCCATTGAACAATTTGTTTTATTATTTACATTATTAATGAAGGGATTCATTGAAATATCATTATATAGTCCCTTAAATTTTTCATTTTAATATAGTCAATATGATTATCTCTAAGACAAAGTAGTGTTTCATTATTTTCCCTTAGAGGACACTTCCACTAAAATTCCAACTGATTATTAACTATATTTTTTCCATAATAATAAATAGGATATGATCCATGATATATTAGTTTTCAACTATTTATCATTAAAAAATTCAAAAAATAATCACATTAAATATCCAAAATATTACTATAATGACCAACTAATTCTCATTGGATTGGGAGTACAATGAGTCATTAGTAGGCCTTAAGAGACTTCCCCGGGGCACTAATGTCTGGAAATAAATGATGAAGGTTTTCAATGCAAGTGGGGGAAGATTTACCCTTTGAGAAATAAACCAACCAAAACATCACTAACAACCATTATATGATACATGTTAATGAAACAACCAACTCATGAATTACCAAAAGAGAACTACACAGTTCCACAAACTAATACATAACCAACACAACATCAGAGTTCCAAGAGGAAGACTAAACAAAAGACCCAAAACAAGCCAAGACACAGTCCACGACTCGACACCGAGCTCTATGCACCAAGAACCACCACATCTACCAAGCATCACCACGAACCACTGGTAATGAGATGCCTTACCTTTACCTGTGTCTCGGAATACAACATCTTCAAAATAACCAAGGTAGAAAAGAAGGGGTGAGTATAAAACTTAGTTGGTTTTCACAAATGACTTCCCTACTCATGCCACTTGGATAGAAGACTTAGAAACATTTATATAGAATAGTTTATATAAAAAATTTTCTCAAAAAAGTTTATAACAAGATACAAAAAAGCTTCCAAAAACATTGATACCCAAAAGAATCCATGTGAAATTGAAAACAAATATTCCAACATGTTATTTTTCCTGGAAAATCACAAAACAAGCATTACAACCATTTCAAAATATTTCCTTTTTGGCATACCCAACTATTTTACAAACCTATGAAATCAACCATGCATGCTATGTTATGATAGTTCCATACTCATGACCATCCTCTCATCGATCTACCATGTCATCACAAGGTAATTATTTCCCATGTTCCATTACACCTTTGGCACCATGAATAAGGTCATATTTCAACAAAGCCTCGTACATATAGTTACCATTTTCCATTAAACGTTTGGCACCGAGCACAAGGTCATATTTCCACCGAGCCTCATATATGAAACATGAACACACACCACCCATTACCAACAATTATGCCAAAACCATCCTTCAAAAAAACATTTTATTGAAAACCATTTACATCAAAATCAAGTGTGTTCAACCAATTTAAACTATTTCAATAAAACTGTACTTTTATTGAAAACCAAAGAATATACAAATTCCAACAAATCCATTTCAATACCAAACCATTTCAATAAATCAACCTTTTAATTGAAGAAACATCTTTCATAAAACCATTTACAATTCCTGAAATTCTATAATTTAAAATAATCATTTTAAATTCAAGAATCCAAATAACATTGCAGAACAAATCACCAAGATTTCACAATTTCACTAAAACCATAAATCATCACTATAGAAGATTTACTCCATGTTTTTCACAATAAAAAACATTTAAATAAGGCAATTTGAAACTATGAAAATCAATTTTAACAAGAGGAGTCAAGAGTGAAGCCACCTACCTTAAAGGTTTTGATGAAAATCCTAACAAACAGAGAACGCACATGAAAACCTGGTTGATTCACTAAGGATCCCCCTTAGATCTCTTCTCCTAACACAACCAAACCAACAATCATCAAGTTTGGAATCCAAAAAACGTATATCTACCCATAACAGTCGTATATTTAAGAAACTGAGAAAAGAATAGAGGTAGATCTAAGTAGATCTGGAAAACCAAACAAGACCGATCACATACCTCAAAAATACGGCTTCGATTCATCAAGAAAATCCTTCGGATTGCCTCCAGAATGATGGGAGAACCCTCTTGACATTAAAAGAATCAAAATCCCAAGTTAGGGCCTCTTAGGATCTTAGACGAGGCATTTAGAGGAAAAACAAATGAGATCCACAATTTAAGGATCTCATTTAAGTGGCATGATGGTTAGATCCCACAGTTTGACAAACTGTGGGATAATCGTGCATTAGCTACTACCTCAGGCAACCCTCTCGCATGGTTTGGCTGCACGCTTAGACAAACCGTGCGCTGACCGTGCAGAATCCACTGCCTCCAATACCCACTACACGTGGTTTGTCCACACAGTTTAGATTACCTGTGCGCCTCCCATATCACTTCCCCTTTGCCTGAAAACATCATTCCATGTTCTCACTACTCTCCCATTCAACACCCTTAACATTAAACCCATGAAAAGAATCAAGTAAGGGTTAAATACCAGAAATCAGGGGTAATACATTCTCCCCACCATTGGTCTTTACATCATCAGAATGTAGAAAAACTTCCGCTACCTGAAAGAGTTCCGACCACTACTCTTGCATTTCCCTTTCACGTTCCTAAGTCTCTTCCTGAATCTGACCATACTTCCATAAAATCGCACTAGACCGATGCTTTTTGAACACAAGACATTATCATTCCTATCCACAATCCATATAAGGATATGTATCAACAAATCATCTAGCTCTTGGTCAATGTGATCCCATATGATCACATGGTCAGGATCAGGCTAATACTTTTTCAACTGAGATACATGGAACACATTATGCACCGAACTAAACCGTGGTGGTAATGCCTACCGATATGCCACCTCTCCAACCCATTGCATTATCTAAAAAGGGATAATGTACCTAGGAGATAACTTTCCCTGCTTCCCGAAACGATGATGTCAATGTCATGGAGAGATCCTCAAGAAGACAAGATCACCCACAATGAACAACAACAGTCTTCGACGGTTATCTGCAAAAGATTTCTAATGAATTTGAGCCATCTCCATCCTCTTTCTAATCAACTGTCTCTTCTCTATTGTCTATTGGAAAAGGCTTGGCCAAACAGTGATGTTTCACATGTTTCCACCCAGCATAGTGGAGGACGACAAGGATGCCCATACAATGGTTAAAACGGAGCCATGTGTATCCAGGATTGATAGTTGTTATTGTATGAGAACTCCAATAAGGGTATATACTCCTCCCATGAGCCACCAAAATCCATTACACAAGCCTGCAACATGTCTTCCAATGTTTGTATCATATGCTCGGATTTCCCATCAGTCTGAGGATGATATGCCGTGATCATCATCAACTGAGTCCAAAGGGATTGCTGTAATGATTTCTAGAAACGAGATGTGAACCTCAGATCTTTATCTGAGACTATAGAAACTATTACACCATGCCTCTTTACAACTTCTCGGATATAGATTTATGAATGATCTTCCACTTTATGAGTTTCACGAATAGGGATGAAATGGGTCGACTTGGTTAGACGATCAACAATCACCCAAATGGAACCGTGTTTCTAGACCATTCTTGGATCTCCTATAACATAATAAATTTCTATCTAATCCCTTTTCCACATAGGGATAGGTAAATATTGTAATATACCAGCTGGTCTCTGATGATTTTCTTTAACCTACTGACAAGTTACGCACCATGAGATGAACCTGTCCACCTTCCTTTACATGCCGCTCCACCAAAATTGTGCCTTCAACTCCCTATAAATATTTTGTGTACTAGAGTGTAAATTCCTTTTTGAATGGTGATAATCATGAAGGATTTTTTCCTAACAAACCATAGATACAACCATCCGATCTCCGAAACACAAAACCGAACCCCCATCAAGTTTCTAGTCATCAATGGCCTCCCCACCATTGAGTTTTAAACATACAACCAGACATTCTACATCAGATGTTTGTGCTCCTTTGATCATATTTACTAAATCAGGAACAAGTGTAACTGAAATGAATATAGAAACATCACCTCAGTCTTCACATTCCACATGCATGTCGGCTAAGACTGATGTCAACTACCATTCATCTGAAACTATATTCACTAACTAAGCGTATGACTCTCTACTCAATGCATCTTCCACTGAATTTCTTTTCCCCGGTGTGTACATAAAGTCAAATTCAAACATTTGGAGATACTCCATCTTCCTTCTTTGCCTCATATTCAAATATCGCTATGAGAAAATGTGTTTCCAGCTTTTGTGATCCGAAAACACTATAAATTTCTCACCAAAGAGGTAATGTCTCCATGTTTTCCAAGCATAGACGACTAAAACTAACATTATATCATGTGTTGGGTATTTCTTCTCATGCACCCTCAATTTACTTAAACCATAAGCAACCACTTGGTGTCCTTGGATGAGAACAAAACCCAAAACTATTCCTGAAGCATCATAATACACCACATACTCCTATCCTAAATCAGGCAAGATCAATATGGGTGCCGATGTAAGAAGAACTTTCAGTTCCTAGAATGAATTATGATATTCTTCTATCCATTGAAATGGGGAATTATTATTTATCAGAGATGTCATTGGTGACGTTAGTCTTGAGAAATCACGCACAAGGTGTCGATAGTAACCGACTAATCCAAGAAAACTACGTATCTCAAACACATTCTTTGGTGGTTGCCAAGAGATAACAGATTCTATCTTATCAGGATCAACTGAAATGCCTTTCTCAGAAAAGACATGGACAAGGAAAAATACTTCATATATCCAAAAATCACACTTTGATAATTTGGCATACAACCGATGATCCCTCAAGTTTGGTAACACTGTTTCTAGGTGCTCCTCATGATCAACTCTTCCCTTTGCATACACAAATATATCATCCACAAACACCACCACAAAAGAATCCAGATATCGCTAAAATATTTGATTTATTAAATCCATGAAGACCACTGGTGCATTTGTTAGACCGAAAATCATGTCTACATATTAATTGTGTCCATATCTACTTCTGAAAGATGTCTTTAGAATATCCTCCTTCTAAACATGCAATTGGTGATATCCTGAACGCAAGTCAATCTTGGGGAACAACTGAGCTCCGCTTAATTTGTCAAAAAAATCCTCAACACATGGAAGTGGATATCTATTCTCTATCGTAACATGGTTAAGCTTACGATAATTGATACACAGCCGAAGAGTTCCATCTACCTTCTTTCACAAATAACACTAGTGATGCCCATGGAGAAGTACTTGGTCGAATAAAACCCTTTCTTTCCAGCTCCTCTAACTGCACTTTCTATTCTTGTTACTCTGTTGGTGTCGTCCTATAAGATGGAAGGGAAATAGGATAGGCACCCATAAAGATATCAATCGTAAACTCCACTTCCCATAAAGGTCATAACTCTAAGATGTTTTAGGAAAGACAACTAGAAATTGATCCACAACAACTAGAAAACTATTTTTCTCAATCTATTCCATTGATGATAAAGTCAGCAATGCTAGTTGGTAAGAGATCGTTTCCACCATTAGTGACAACAAGATCTTTGCATCTTTCTTTACCATCCTCTCTCCTCTTAAGAGATAGTTGATGTCGTCCTCAGTCTTGAAACTAACCATTATCCTATAATAGTCGATGTGATAATTAACCATTTTCAACTATTCCATACCCAGGATTATGTCATAGGCATTCGTGTCCAACATTGAGAAGTCCCATTTTAACTCAGATCCATCAATAGTTATAGAACATGATCTATACATAAAGTCTTGATGTTCCCATTCACCAAGAGCATTTTTTAGTTTCAAAACAGAAGCCATCATTTCCAGTTTTAAACATAGCAGATCAATAGCACGAGAAGCAATGAAGGAATGTGATGCACCAGTATAAAAGAGCACTTGTACAAGGGTAGAATTAAAAAGATTTGTACCTCTCACCGTAGATGGTCCATCTTGATCATTGACCATCAACTGCTCAGCCCCATACAATTTCTTCATCGCGGCACTACTCTCATTGTTGCCTTGCTGAGATTGCCATGGTTGAGGATTCATGATATTTTGAGAATCACCATGGCTAGCTATGTTATGTTGCTGAGACTTACTCTCCTATCCTCTTCCTGTTGAAGAAAATGATTCTTGTGATGCCTGAGAAGTCTCCTGACCACATGACCTAGAAGAACTGTGAAAATAGCACTCAATATTTCCCATCTTGTTGCAATAATGACATGCTCTAGGTTGCGTTGTACACTCTCACTTTATGTGGTTAGTTGAACCACATTGAAAACAACCTGCTTTGCTCTGGGGTCGTGGAGGAAGGTTCACTAATCCTGCCATCTAGTTCTGATTTCTAGTTGTATCATGGAAATAGATTTCCCTTTTCCTCTTGTTCTAAACGGTTGAGTTCGCACCATTTCCCAAAGGCATCATCATGCCTCCTCCCATCGATCCTGAGATATCACTTTCTGCAACAGTTTCTCTATTCACCATCTCTATATAATCCATAATACAGATCACCATAATCTTCCATCGAATCTCTTACCTTAGTCCTGATTCGAAGATGGGTTCCTTCAACAATTCACTTTCCACAACCTCTGGTACAAAACAAACTAAATTCATGAATTTAGCTGCATACTCTGTGACAGATAGACTCTCTTGTTTCTGGATGATGAAGTCCGTCGTTTTATGGATCTTGAACATGTGAGGATAGAATTGTTTGTTGAACAATTCTTTAAAATCCTCCCATGTAAGGCCTTCATCCAATTTATCATGCAACACAAAATCCCACAATTGGTGTGCAAGATCCTTGAGCATATACGTTACCAACTAGACCTTGAGCTCTGATGGTGTGCCTATAAAATTAAAGATAGGATTCATCCTATTTAGCCAGTCCTCCGCCTTTTCGGGTTCAGTATCACCCCGAATGTTCAGTGGATTCTGTTTCATGAACATGATGGTATGATCCACATGCCTTGGTTCATTACTCTGGTTCCCTGTATCTACAACATGAAAAGCCTGGAAAATACTATAAACCAGGTCTTGGTTCACACGTGGTTCTAGTGCAACCAAATTTTCCGCAGCTTCTTCAGGTTGGTTTCTAAGATACATACTAGGTTCCATCTTCTAAACCAACAATAAAATCCATCAATCTCACTCTCTAGCAATTGATGGCTTAGCATTCAAATTATATCACATTATCTGTCACAAAATTGTTTTTCCAAAAGCAAACTTTTTCCATGTACAACCATTTTTGAAAACATTCAAGGTACTTTTTTAAAATCATCCAATTTTCAAAATACACAAAATACTCTGTTTTCAATGTATTTCAATTGAAAACAATTTCTGCTTTTTTTAAAAATTGGAACTTTGAACAAAATCCTCACTCATTCCACACAATGAGTTATAAAATCCTAGTGGGATGTCATTCCTCTACAAGGCATGTCATGCTCCTCTCATTGGCTAAACCCATGACAATGAGATTTCTAACATTCAAGAAATGTATCCAAAACACTTAATGTACTCAACACCCTGGTAACTTGATGATCAGTATAAATGGGTTACCTATGTCCTTTTATGCTATACATTTCATGTTTCGACAATCCTACTCTTGTCTAAGATTTCGATCCCAGGAATAGACAAGAATGAATATCAACTCCAAGACCAAGAACATCGAAGGCCACTTATTATGTAAGTACCGAACAAGCTGATAACATTTGTAATGACCAACCAATTCTCATTGGCTTGAGATACAACATGTCATTACTAGTCCTTAAGTGACATCCCCAAGGTTCCAAATCCTAGAAATAAATGTCAAAGGATTTCAATGCAAGTGGAGGATGATTTACCCTTTGAGAAATAAACAAACCAAAACATCCCTAAAAACAACTATATGATGCATGTTAATGAAAAAAACAACACATGCATTACCAAAAGAGAACTACATTGTTACACAAACCCATATGTAACCAACACAACATCAGAGTACCAAGAGGAAGATTTAACAGAAGACCCAAAACAAGCCAAGACACACTCCACGTCTCCACACCGAGCTCCATGCACCAAGCACCACCACATATCCCAAGCATCATAATGAACCACAAGTAATGAGATACCTTACCTTTACCTGTGTCTCAGAATACGACATCTGAAAAAGAACCAATGTGCCAATGCAGGGGTTAGTATAAAACTCAGTAGGGTTTCATCAATGAATACCCTACTCATGACACAAGGATAGAAGAGTTAGCAACATTTATATAAAACAGTTTATATAAAATGTTTTCTCAAAATAGTTTATAACATGATACAGACAAGCATCCAAAACCATTCATACCCAAATGCATCCAAGTTCAATTGAAATCAATTTTTTCCAACAAGTTAATTTTCTAGGAAAATCACCCAACCAGCTTTACAACCATTTCACAAATATCTTATTTTGTAATACCCGTCTATTTGAAAAACCCATGAAATCAACCATGCATGCTACGTTATGACAGTTCCATACTCATGAGCGGTCTCTCGTCGATCTACCATGTCGTCACAAGGTAATTATTTCCCATGTGCCATTACATCTTTGGCACTAAGCACAAGGTCATATTTCAACCAAGACTCATACATATAGTTACCATGTGCCATTAAACGTTTTTCACTAAGCACAAGGTCCTATTTCAACCATTCCTCGTATATGCAACATTAAAACACACCACACATTCCCAAAAATTACGCCAAGACCATCCTTTCAATAAAAACCTTTTATTTTATACAATTTCCATAAAAAACAAGTGTGTTCAACCAATTTAAACTAGTTCAATAAAATTGTACTTTTATTGAAAACCAAAGAATAAACCAATTCCATCAAATCCATTTCAATACCAAACCATTTCAAAAAATCACCCTATTTTATGAAAACCCATATTACATCAAACCATTTACAATTCTAGTAATTCAATAAAAATCATCATTTTAAATTTAGGAAGCCAAATCACTTTTCACAACAAATCACCAAGAGTTCACAATTTCAGTAAAACCAAAAATAATTACTAAACAAGATTTAATCCATGCTTTTCACAATCAAATCCATTCAAATAAGCCAATTTAAATCTAATCCAATAAATTATAGAAAGAGGAGTCAAGAGTGAATCCACATACCTCAATGGTTTTGGAAAAATTCCAAACAAATGGAGAACACACAAGAAAACACGGCCGAATCACAAAGGATCCCCCTTAGACCTCTTCTCCTAACACAACAATCACCAAAAATCATCATGTTTTTCAAACACACACATAGATTTACCCATAACGGGCACATATATAAGAAACTGAGAAATGTGGAGAAGTAGATCTAAGTATATTTGCGAAACCAAACAAGAACGATCACATACCTCAAGAATCCGGCTTTGATTCGTCAAGAGAATCCTTTGGATTGCCTCTGAAAAAATGGGAGAAAACTCCTTGACCTTAAGAGAACCAAAATCTCGAGTTAGGGCTACATAGGATCTTAAAAAAAGGCATTTAGAGGCAAAAAAAAATGTGAGATCCACAATTTAAGGGTCTCATTTAAGTGGATGCATGGTTAGATCGTACGATTTGAAAAACCATGCGCTAACTATGCATTAGATACTACCTCAGCCACCCCTCTCACTCGGTTTGGCCACACGGTTAGACAAACTCTTCACCGACCTTGAAAAATCAACTGCCTCCAAGACCCACTGTGCACGGTTTGGCCGCATGGTTTAGACTAACTGTGCGCCTCCCGTGCGACTTCCCCTTTACCTCCAAAAATCATTTCAAGTTCTCCTGACCCTCCCATTCAACACCCTTAACTTTAAAACCATGAAAATCATTATGTAAGGGTTACATACCAGAAAAACGGGGTACTAAAATTATTTTACTACCTATTATGATTCATAGTACCCATACAAAGAGAATAATTTTATTTTTTTTCCTTTATGTAATTTTTGATAACCAGTACACGTGGTCTAATTTTTTTTCAACCTTTATATAGAAAATATAATTTCATTAAAAAAATTACATAGATCATTCGATTACAAGTGTACAGGTTTTATGCATTTTGTCCTTTTTATTGACTATGTAAACTTCAATTTACCATTATGCTGCTACTTGAATAAATTTTACACAGTGTCACACCCTCTAGAAAACCATAATTTAACAGTGTACCTTCATATATACCATTAAAAAATAGTATAAATGGATAAATACCTTTACATACATTTTATAGAAAAGATAGATGAATTCCAAATGACTAGAAGGATTATTAAATTTCCTCAAGGCTTTATTTTTAGATGATATTAATTATTTCATCTGTGTTTGGGTATGATACATGTATTGGAAACAAAAACTAACATATTAAATATGAAATTTTAATAAAAATTTAATTTCAATTACATACATTAGATAAATAATTTCTATAAATGCTCAATGTTTTCAAATAACCAAAGGGGTATATTAATTAAAAGTAGAATATAATCTATAATAAAAATATTGTTATAAAGTATAATTCATTTAAACAAACCGATACTTCTATAAAAAACATATCTGAATTTCATGAAATTCTTTGTGATTATAGTAACAAAATGTAGAACTAATTTTTTTTACTTTTTATATATAGGAAAAAAAACTCATTTATTTTAGAAAAGTTATGACCGCAATAATGAAAATTATTGGTGAGAAAATAAAGCATTCGTTCTCTGGGTTATAAAAAAATAAGACTATTAAAAACAACCGAATAAGATATTTAAAATGATGTGAAACTATATAGAAGGAGGTGATTTTACTATGGAAAAAATGAAAAATCATGAAATACATTAGATTGGAATTGAATATCAAGGATAAAAGAATCAAGTTGGAATCTTAAAGGAATTCAATCAAAGAGAAAGATAAGAGGATTTGATAAGTAGTTGGCATTACTATAGGAAAAGAAAAGTGATTTAAAAACAAGGGTAATACAATGGTAGTTAATTATAATGTAGATGTTAATAAATGTTATCAACTATAGATACCATGTTCATTACAATCCTATTAGGATGAAATAAATTATTGAAAAACTAATAGGGGGATCCAACGGCTCTATGAACAAAACTTCTACTATAAAAAGGTTTTCCATACATTTAAACAACTCTAAGAATGTTCATAATGTTTCATAAACCACATGATTGGATTATTTATTGATTTATTATAAGTTTCAGTAACCCTGAAAATATGAAATGTCTTTTCTTTCAAGGGTAAAAAACTAAATTCCAACAAAAAGAAAATTTTCATAATGAAAAAATACATGTTTCCCAAACAAGTAAGGTTTTTTAAAATCAATGGGTAATCATGTTGAATTATTGAGGATTTAGATCTATAATGAATGATCATATGTATTGAGTTCTACTTCACATACATATTTCTCAAATTAATGGGATATAAGAGACTCACTAATTTTTTTTACTTTTTTATGTAAATTAATGTACATAAGATTTATGGTGAAGAATGAAAAATAAAAATTTCGAGTGTTGGGATGTTAATAAAAATTAAAATATGAATTTATCATTAGAATTGTCAAAATGTATCATGTTATATTCTTAAAAAACCATTTTAAATAATTCAATTTTTATAAGACATTAGCTATTATCACAAATTTATTGATTTTATTCAAAAATAATAATCCATCCATGATAATGACAACTAATAAAAATACCTTGAGGGGGATCAAATAATGTAAAGAAGATTGAAATTTATCATTTATATATTAAATATGGATTTATCTACAAAGGTTACATAAATTATATTTTTATGTATATTGATCATATTCCCATGTTTAGTACAAATATGTAAAAACTAGATATCATAGTAGAGCGATTATTTAAAAAATCGATTAAAAAGATAAAAAAATTCTTCCACGTGCATAATTTTAATATTATTTTAATTTGACATTAGTTTCATAAAATAACATTAAAAATTGTTTTTATATCCCCTGATATGTAATGTTAGAGGTGATATTAATTTAATGTTAGTATATTGACATAATAGTTTATAAATATATATTTTTTTCTACACTATTAATGGATCACATATTCATTGAGTATATTAGTTAAAGGAATATTTCTCTGAAAAATTTCTTACTTCCAATTTATAATATTAATTTGAATAACTCATTCAAATGAGTGAGAGACTAAAAATCATGAATGATGGAAAATTTGGAATGTTTAAATAATAGAGATGAGAATATCATTCCTATACACTTAGAAAACTACAATTTTTATCAAAATAGGAAGGGAAACTATAAAACATCGATGAAATATGGAAATTTAATTTTTTTAATCAATTTAAATAATTAAAAAAACCTAACTTGGATATTAAAGTGCCAAGTGGTTTTTTAGGTTTTATTTCTTGTCATTAATTATTCAAATTATATATCTTGGATTGTTATTTGAATGAGGAAGAATATAACATTTAAATATTATGTACATTTTCCCCATCCATTTTCACAAATAAGGGTAAATAACTTATCGTATAAAAATGTATTTGTAGAATCTAAATAAATGCAATAAATTTAATTTATTATTCAGCTAGTCGTCAACGGAATCAATGAAATGTATTAATGTTTAAGAGTAATTCAATCAATATTTCACTATAATGGAGTTGGGAGATATGGCCACTAATATAGTTGGTCAATATTTCAAATAATTATAATAAATTAATATGTTGAAATCATTTCTTGTTTTTTGAATGAATTTTTTTTGAATTTATGAGAGCTATCCATGGATTTCAAATCCTGATATTAACTATTTCTCTAATGAATATCCTTTAAAAGATTTTTAGTTTGTTTTATAATTATATATGATTATTAATATTGGATGTATGTTTATTTGAAATATCATGGATGTTAGGAACGATTTAATACACTTAATTTTCACATAAAACTATAAATATCGAACACAAATATAAAATTAATATATAGGTAATGTATTCTTGAAAATATTTTCACATATCAAAAGTGTTTATCAATAAATATTTTCTCTATATATGTTCTTCAAATTATAGTACCCATGCTTTCTACTAAAATTTCACTAATTCAAAATTTAATAACCCAACATCAATAATATTGTGTCGATGGTTATATTATTACATTGGTTTAGAATACAAGAGATCACATTATATTTGAATGAAAAATATATTCACAGTAGGAAAGTAGATTCATACATGATCCTTACATAACATTTTATGTCATAAAAATACATCATGAAAATTAAATTAAACATAATTATCCATTGAATAATTTCCTTAGATCATTCATAGTAATAATTTTGATTCCCTGGGGAAATGGAATAAAAATCTAGTGGTGAGATGATACATTCTGTAAGGGGCATAAAAAAGTGAAAACTATCATAGGACATAAAAAAGGAATAAATTATGTAGGGGATGAAAAACAATATTTTGATGAAATATAACTTTTAATAAGAGAATATTATATATCCATGTATAATAAAAAAATTAAAAATTTAATTGAATTTATAATAATAAGAGAATACATAGGGGTGTGATATAGAATTCCAGATGTCATGAACAAGACACAAAGGACTCATATTAAGATATAACACATAATTATGTAATCTAAACAAAATCATATGTATCTATGCAATGATGTCTTATATAATTCATCTTCCCAATCACTACACACTATGATTGACGTGTCAACCATTTGAAATAGTTTGGCAAGTAATACATAATGTTCACAAAGAAATGAATTAAGTATATATATCTTAATAATCAATACATGTTTATATAAAAGAACAACATATATGAATTATCCAGGTTTCCCCATTCAATAGGGTAATTTGTATAGATAGTAAACTATCCATCAATATAGTAATAACTTAAGGATACTCACAATAAAATTGAATACATCTTCGATAGGTAATAATGAATGAAACTATTAGAGGTCAAATAAATGATATTAAATATTTATTTCAAATATAAATCAGTAATATGTAAATTTAATGGCACATGAGCATGATATAATAGTATTTCATGAATATTATTTTCCATATTATATTCATGGATTTGTAAAATAAAATCATAACATCATTAAAATGATTATTTCAAAGGAATATAAAAACAGCCAAAAGATAAATGAGTACAATGATATTAAACATATTACCATACTATATATATTACAAAATAAGGAAAATTATATATTAAAATCCACAGAGTTTTTTATCTCAAAATTTAAATGTATATAATGCTTAATGAACCCACACCTTACCATGTCACTTGATGAAAATACATAGGATTAATATTGTTGTAGAAACAGAGATTGTGTACAGATCTAATATCTACCTATGTATATTATTAATGAATCCTGAGATTGAAAATGAGATAATTTAATAATATATGGGTCTAGAGTGAAGATTAATTGGGGTATTTTCAAGTAAATATATCCAATGTTTTTTATTGTCTTTAATGTGTAATCGTAGGACTTAGATTTCATGTTGTTGAAAAATTGGAAAAAAATATCTTTTAGATGTTGTTAGATCATGGTATTTGACATTTAGTTTTTTTTTCTAATTTTAAACGATTTATAACAAAAAACCAACACACTAAAACATATTGGGGATGTCAAATTTTTTAATTCAAATAGATTTTTTATTAAAATGTCACATTATAATTATTGATTCAAAAACATATTTTGTTTTAATTATTCATTTTCTACCTTTAATTATGTCAGAAAAAAATATATTATAATAAAATAAATATATTGCATTTATTTATATGATATTATGTTATTGAAATAAAATTTAACCATCTCAATCTCCATCAAATGAGAAATTAAAATGTCACTCGTATGTATTGAAGACTTCAACCACATAAACCGATGAAATTTTCTTTCTATCACTACTACACATGTATAGTCTTAATGATAGAAGAAATGAAATATATATGATACATATTACATAATTTTTATTCTATATATTTAATTTTTCATACTCTTACTTTACCATTCACAATTAGTGAAATAATAATTCCGTTATGTGGATGTACAACCAATTATCTTCATACAATGATGTAATTCATTTTCCAAGTCCAACATTAAAGAATGATTCCAAAATTGAATCTAAAGAATAAACATAATATTTGTAAAATTAATATCATTATAGGTATTATCTAACTATACCATATTCAAAAGAAATAGAATTTCCCTAAAATAACTTGCATGAGAAAACGAAAAAATTAACACATAAAATGATGGTAATAATGAAATATTAAAGAATAACTAGTAATATAATGTTATAAGAGGATCATATATGATATTATAAATATTAATATTGTTCTATAATAAATAAAAAACTTGTTTATAAATATTATATATTCTTTTTAATCTTTTTTAAATAAGCATAGCATAAGTTAATAGATTTCATCTTAATCTATACTCCATTGAGGCATATTTGTCATTATGTGCATATTCACTTTTTTGGTGTATATACGATTCTATTTAATAATTAACTTCAATACCTACTCATCCATGATTTTAAAATATTCATTTAAATTTTGTTCTTTTAATGAGTTACACATTAATATATATAAAAAAGTTACACATTTTTTTCAATCTCAATATGTTTCGTTATTGCTTTTATATTCATTGAATGATTCTTTTTAATTATCCTCCATAAGATCCAATTATTTTCTTTTCCACTATTTATTTAAGGATTTTATATATTTACTTCATTCATTTCCACTATCTTATACTTTAATAAAGTAAATAAATGTTTAAAGGGAAATTGATTTTATTTCTATTTTAAACACATATATTTTTCATCTATATACATGTTTTAAAAAAAATTGTTATATGAAATTGTTTTTGTTTACTCAAATGATTTATTAATTAAATTTTATTTTATATATTCTTTTTTAAAATGAATTAAATGAATCTCCAAAATTATTTTTTAATCAGTTGATTTTAACATCCATTATAAAAAGAAAAAAAGGATATTCAATTTTATTATAAATGACATTGATAGACATCTCTACCATTATAACCATTATACGAAATTCAGCTTCTTATACAAATTTTCAAATATTACACAAAAGATAATTTTAATTAAATATTATTTTAATTTTAATTTTCCATTATGTTAATTATTCCAAATGATATGATTTTATTAAAAACCCAATATTCTCGATAAAATGATGGTCATCTTTTTTGTATTATTAATTTTTTTCTTGTCAAACATATATTGAAATATTCAATTTATTATAATAATTATAAATTAAATTTCACTTATATAATTATTAATTATATTGGATAGTATTGTTTCATAAACTATAGATCATTTCTATAATAAAATTTTTATATAGTATGGTATTTGACTGAGTAAAAAAAATTGTGAAATGTCATATTCGTTATCCTATACAAACACTTATTGATAAGAAATATTGATTAATAATTAAATTGTTCATTCAGTATATAAGTAATTTATTTGTATTTATTTTAATGGGGGCCTCATTATAGGGATCCCATTGATATATCGGGAAGTCTCATTGGAAAAATAAATTAACCAAATTAAATATCTTTTCACTATATACCTAATTATAGTATGAAAAGGATTACCATAAGGTTTTCATGGTTTAGAAATAATTACTTTTGAGATCATAACATCCAATATTAATAATTCAATTCATTATTATTTCATTTATTATTATTCATGATAGTAGTTTCTTTTATATTATCCACGGATACATTTCTTGCTAATGTTAAATATTAAATATAATGTTTTCAGCTATTTACCTTTCCATATTGATTATTTCCCATCTAATATAGAATCATTCTATTGTACATAACCCTTACCAAATATGTAAAAACACCCTTATTTTTTCATTTCCCATGTATATGTAGAATAATTATTTAAATGATTCTTGTGATGACTAAATTTTTCAAATATTGTGGTTTATATTTTTTAAAATAATGTAAAATGGGCACCATGTATGTATATTTCTCTATAAGCCTAAAATACGGATCCTACATCTAATAATAGATCCCTTGTATCTACTTAAATAAAATAGAATAGACAAAAACTATATGTTATTGTATTGGGGGTTCATACAGTTGGTATCAGAGAATTTTTTATCGAAACCTTGGTTAATATATTTCAAAAAAAATCACATAGGGAACATCACCCAACAATTTACATTGAGATAAGTATATAAAAACATCCAAATGATTTGTTAAAGAAATTATTTTGTGGGGTTTTCAAGAAATTCTATGCATTTATTGATTTTATATGTGGATGTATATCTAATACAATTGTACAAAGGGGTTATAGCTCTAAAAAGGATTATCAGGATATGACTTAATAATCACATGTTTCATGAAAACATTCCTTAAAGAACATTGGTTTCGAATCTCATGGGGGTATTATTTGGTAAAATTTTATATTCTTTTTAATCACTTATGAATTATTTGAAAGTATTTTTATAATTTAATGATTTTTTAAAAGAAACCATGTTAGTAATTTTTAAATTTATAATGCATAAATCTTCAATTTATGTTAAATGTTAAATCAAATTTATAAATAAAAATTGTTATTTAAAATTTATAATATTAGGGAATAATTTTGTTTTATTCATTTTACATAAATTCCACATGGAAGAATGATTATTATAAATACTCTTGGGCAATGTAGAAATTTTCTTATTGGGAAAGGTAATATAACAGCTCTTGGAGCTAATCAGATGGTTCCCATATTAGAATTGACAACTTATGTTATAATGAATAAAATTAATCAAATAGAAAAAATCCAATATTATAGTGTGATTATACTATTTTGGATTATTTCACATGTTACAATACTCTACATTTTAGTGGACCTACAAATATTGTGGTAAATGAGGAATATATTATGTCTCTTAAGAATATATTTCTTGAATTGGGATTTGATGAAAATGAAATGGTTATATTGGGTGTATATTTACATAAATATGTTTTGATCAATGGTGGTCATTGAACCAGAACACTGATAATGAAGAAGAAATTGTACGTATGGGATAGAGATATTATAATGTAATTTTATTTTATGAATAGTTCCCTCATGATAAAAAACATAAATAAAGAGATATTAAAAAAGAATAATGAAAAAGGAATAATAATTTATTTCATAGTATGAGTATTCCTTTAAAATTCTATCTAGGTATGTTATATCTTACATAGACAATACTAAAATCATGAATGATCATTTATTTGAAGTGCATAAAAAACATCTGAATGGAATTGGTTTTTCACACATTTCCATTATATTATGAAATGGTATTCTGATCCCTAAAAAAATTGATTTTTTAGAACCTATATATTCAAGTGAAATCTAGAATATAAGAGTTCTTACAAACAACCTAAAAAATGGGAACATGTAAATGAATAAAAATAAAATGAATTAATTTATATCATTTGAAAATTGTGGGAAGTAACATTCTTGGAAATGATTAATGGGCATGTGAGTTTGTTATAAAAGTGATGATAAAGGTCATCTAGATCATGAATATTGGGGGAAAATTCTCTAATTCTATCAAAAGTTTCAATTGTAATGAAATAGGTAATTATTCAAAACAACATCCCATGAATCATGGGAATCTACCGTAGAAGGGGTCATGGGGAGAATACCAAGCATACGTGATCACTATAGTTGATGTGGAAGTTCCTAAAGATGTGGTTTCATGTAAATTAATCATATATTACAATTTATTTGATGATTTATTTTATTCTATATCCTTGTCCAATTTATATCTACCATATTTCCAACAAAATTAGATATTTCCTAATCACCATGAGATGGGGGTTTTTAATCAAAAATCCTAATGGAAACATCGATTCAATAAGGATTTGTCAGGAATTTTTTATTATGAAACATAAATGTGTATTATATATATTTTATTATCATTTATATGGATTAAATTGATATAATCCTTAGTATATACTGGATTTCAAAATATGATGCAATAAATATATTGTAATGATATGGAAATTATGATTTCTTCTTAAGATATGAAACTTCTTATATTTTGTGTAGAGACGTCAACATCTGAGTCATGTAATAATTCTACAATATTATTACTTCTGAACATGATTCTTAGCGAAGTTGAGAAAACACAATCTATGCGCAGAAGATCCAATCCTCAAATTAAGGATATACCTATTATAGAGGAAAACATTATTGTATTTCTGAAGGAGTTACCTAGATATCCAATAGAGTGTGATGTTTAATTTTCCATCTATTTATTACCTAATTCAAGAACCATATCAATGAATCCCTATATAATTTAAATATGTAATTAGTGGAGTTCATGGAACAACATGAGATGTTTTTGAAAAGGGATTTATTCAAACTGGTGTTTAACCTAGGGGATACCCTCTTCTTTTCATTAAAAATAGACATGTATCCATTACATTGGGCATTGATTATAGAAGAATCTCTAATAATTTGATAAATAGGATGTATAATATGCATGAAATTTATGCCATATTTGATTTACATCATGGAGATCAATATGTTTTAAATATTGGCCTTGGTTCTTGGAATCATAAATTTTGTGAATATATTTTAAAGATAGAATTTCTAATGAGTTATGGACAATATAAATTTAATGTAATTCCATATTCATTATCTAATTCACCATATTTTTTATGGATCTAAGGAATAGAGTATTCAAGGGATATCCATATATTTTTTTGGTATTTATTTATGATATCCTCTTGTATTTTGAATGCTATGTGTACCATGATAATCACTTGTGAAAAAATATTGATAATCGTGGGTATAAAGGGTTATATGTAAAATTTAGAAAACTATGAATTATATCTTTAGAATTTTTATTTCCTGGAAAAAGTATCTCCAAGGATGAAATATTTATTGATTAAATAAACCAAAAGGTAGTAAATGAATGACCTACAGTAGTAAACATAAGAGAGGTATGTAGTTTCAATGCATAAGAATGATAAAATCAAAAATCCATTCCAGAATGTTCCTGAATATCTTACTTGTTAACCACGAATAAACACAATGAGTTTTTGGAACTAGAAAAAGTATCCATAATATATTCTAAATGTTTTCATACATGATCCATAAGGGTATCCAGTTTCGAAATCTTCGATTTGATTGGTTGTAGAGCATAAATGGTGTTACAGATTATAAGTTATGGAAATTCGATATTGGGATCAAAAAATGGTTCATGGGACCCATTCACAAGGCACCCTCCATGATTGCATAGAGGAGGAACATGATCATAGCCACCGCGAGCACTGTGAAGGCTATGATGGAATCCTTCACAACTATGTAGAACTTGACTAAATCCTCGATGAGAGCCATGACAGCCATGACGTTTTCCTTCGCAACTCCGAGGAACTTGATCGAAGCCTCCATGAGAGCTTCATAGGTCATGAGGGTAGCCTTTTCAACTCCAAGGTATTATACTAGAGCCACTTCGAGTGCTGCAAAGGTAGTGACCATAGCCTTCGCAACTCCCATAAACTTGAGGGAACTAACTCTAGTTGCAGAGCATTGTTTCCTTCACGACGTCACTTTTTCATCGCGGTGCCCATTTTTTCTCTATGGTGAGATCCACCAACCACTATAAACTATAAATAGACGAATCACCCCCATCATGATGATGGATATGTAGCCCATTTTATGGATGACCTTCCATTTCAAATTTCCCCCTTGAACCTTGAGTTGATGCCCTTCATAAAAGCCTTTGCCCTTCATGAAGGAGGGTTCCCCATTCGGGTTACTCAAAGCTCTACAAAGCAATAATCCTTCACAGAGCACACTCTTAATAAGGTTCCTTATTCTAAGGAAATTCCATTCACGATTATGGCCTTGTCAAAGGACTGTACACTTATTGCATGTGAGTCATACCTAAATCTACTAGTTGTAAGTAGTTATGGAATATAGAATTTCATACACATTTAATATATTTCAGAAACTCTTCTTTTACAATATTTTAGTAATATTACAACACATACCTCTAAAAGCGTTGATGGGCTCCTCCTAGATCACTACCTTGAGTGAAGTCTCACTCAATATAATGACATAATGCTTGCTTTATTATAATCAAATTTATGTATTTCTTCCAAACTAAAATGATACACCTCATCCATTGATGTTGTGACTAGATTCACATTAAATAATTATTCACAGAATCCTAATGTTCAATACATCAATTCGTGAAGCACCTTCTTTAAGATCACTACCTTCTCAAATAAAAATTCCTTCATGAAAAAAACCATTCACACTAATAATTGAGACATCATGGAATACCTCATCAACCAAAAAACCATTTTCCCCAGATACCTAAGCATTTTCAAGAATACAAATATATTTTTTGTGATGATCATTATCAATTTGAATAGTTTATTTGTTAATATTTTAGCCTTTGATAATTCATAACGATTTTACCATTTCTCCAACAAATATAGGCTTTCCCTCTTGATATGTGTCATGCCTCCAACTAATATTTTCTAAACCGCTAAATACATTTTTTTGGACATCCTTAATTCATGAAGGTCTAGTGAAAATTTCACATAGTTCTACATATTACCTCTAACTCATCTCACACTATGGATTTTTATCATAGTCACAAATATCACCATGTTTCCATAACACATTCATAAATCTCCATACCTTCAAAAATATATATCTTTATGAAACCCATTAAATTACCATATTTCAAAATTTTCAATACAAAAAAAACAATCACTTTTCATTCCACTTCCCATGTATTTTAAGCCCAAAAATTTGGGAAACACTGGGAAATGATGCCACCTTCTATACTATTGTCATCTTTTATTGTATGAACAATTTCATTTCGAACTACCTGATCAACCTAGTGTGTATTGACAAAAAACACAAACATGAATCCATTTCTAACTATTAAAATCATTGTTTTAAGAAATTTCTCCCTTTATTTTTGTTCAAAATATATAGACTAATTCAATTAATAAACTAACCTCTATAAAAACCAAATACATTAGAAGAAACTCATCAAACACTCTAAATCCACTTGAAGAATTATTAATTTAGAAAATATGAGGGCAAACATGAATTGGGTTCTTATGTTTTGGAATACATAAAAACTTAAATTCTATTTTGTGTTTATTTCCATGTAATACTGAATTCTTGTTGAGTTTTGTGTTGATTATATTTATTGAAGATAAGTTCTATATGTTTTCTCATGATGCATCATCTCGTCAAAAAACCATATCATGGATTTCAAAAATCCCAAAACTAAATAACCTTTTTTGCATTGTATTTATCCAATCATTACCTTTTTCAATATACACCAAAAACCTATATTTGTACTTATAAATCCCAAAACACAATCCTCATGCATCGTATCTTCCCATAAGAATGAATCAATTTCATTTAAAATTTAAAACAAAAAACACAAATAGGGGGAGGGGACCTTATGAATATTCCTCATGTATAGGAAGGTGATAAAACAATGAGGTTCAACTGATATTTCTAAAATACATGTGCTACGAATGGCTTAGTCATAATCTCATAAATAGGGTCATAAATTTCTATATACTCAATTTTTTCACACCCTGTACAAATTTTTATATGATGAAGTGATATCTAGTATCAATATGTTTTGTAAGAAAGTGTTGAACTAGATACTTCTTATGATATATTGTGCACTTCAAGTCATATTTAAACAACCTCAGTTATTTCACCTCATCAAAAATGTTAGTTAGTTGTGCATCATCAACAAAATCTGGGTATATTCCTTTATAGAATAGATATAGTATGCTAATTTTCTTCTGAGAGAAGTTCTTTTTTGATTCTTTCTCAACCATCCTACACATTTATTTCCCATGTTATTTTCCCAGAACATGTGGTCATTCTATCCACCACATATACATCAAAATAATCATTGGAAAATGGAAATAATTCATTATCTCTTTCTGAAAAAAAGTATAAGTCAAAATTTACTGTACCTTGAATATACCTCTTGATTTGATTAATAGATTCTAAATTATATTATTTTAGATTATATTGAAATATGTCCTCTAAGAAATACGAACATATAATATCATTCAATATTGTTTTAAATTATAATTTAAATCCAATTATTATCCTAAAAATAGTGGGATCTAAAAAAGTACCATCCTTATAAAATTCATCTTTTCTCACAACTGAAATCAGAGACGACATTGGATTGAAGATATGCATATTGAATTTCATCATAAAATATCTTGCATATTTTTCATGAGAAATGAAATTATAATACTTCTTCTAAATCCCCAACAACCTCAATAGGTATGTGAGTACGCCAATCATAGGAATTTCATATTATAATTTCATGTGATTGAATGTTCTTCCACAAATCTCTTCCTACTTCCACAAAATATAATATCATCCATGTACAAAAGAACCATACATTGAACATTCATATATTTTTTCTCATAAATATTATGGTCGAAACAACCTATTTTGAATTTTAGTTTCTTAAGATAAGAATCGATTCAAGAATACCATGCCTATGGTGCCTAGTATTGACCATAGATGACCTTATTTAATCTTTAAACTTTTTTGTCATCATTAATAATCATAAATCCCATTAGTTGTTCATTGTAGTCATGGTATTCAAGAACTCTACTTAAGAATAATGTTTTGAAACCCATATATTTAAATTTTTATCCTCTTTCAATTTTCATAGCATGTATTATCCAGGATGACACCAGTCTTGCTACTAGAGAAAATTTTTCTTCATTATCAATTAGTTAAATCTGTCCATCGCCTTTACTCACTATGTGTGCATTGTTTCTTATCAAATTTAGATTATCATTAAAGTTGTTTTAAATGATCCACTTTTTTCCAATCACATTATGATTTTAAAATATATTAACTAGATACTATTTTTGGTTATTTTTAGTCTAATCCAATTCATTATTTGTGGCCTCATCCCATGATTCATCCTTCGCTGCTTCATCAAATAATATTGGTTCAAGAATTGATAAGAAGGAATACTGTGCTTCATTCATTATTCTCCATGTCTTTCATGGTGTTGTACAATCCCCTGTGATGTAAGATTGATTAATTTATTATTTTCTATTTCTCATGGGAGGTTCAAATGAAGTTTCATCAGCCATGGATTCCTCTTCTGATTATTCTTCTCAATGATGATTGTTTGGTGACTCCTGATTTTTTTTCTAGGATTCGTCTAATTGTGAATTTTAATCTGTTCAAAGTAAACATTCTACATCTTCTATCATATAAGAAAATTCATTCCTCGAGTTATTTTCAGTTTTATCTTCACTGATCTTAACATCACTACCTTCTAAAATTCAACCAATATGATTAATGAAACATTTATGGCATATATTATTCATTGAACATCCATAGAATATTCCCTCTTTTACATCATCCCCATACATTCCTTTATTTCCATCATTTTTTCAAATGAATCATTTACATCTGAAAATCCATAACTAATTTATAGAGGGAATATTTTTATAAAAAAATATATGGTTTTTGGTTTTTCTCACACAATTACATGTTCTATTTTGACTATACATTGTTACTTGAACCACCTTTTTCCAATATTGACTAGCGATTCAACATTTAATCAGCATTTTTCAGGCCATATTGATCACCTGTTGATTTCTATGTTCAAAAACTCCATTTTTATGGGTTTCTTATAGTATAAAATTCATGATTTATTTTTGGTTTTCAGTGAAATTAACAAATTTAATGGATGTGTATTCCCATCAATTATGTTATTGTAGAACATTTATTTTTTCAGCTAGTATCATTCTCAGCTATTCGATGATAGAATATCATGGAATCAAGAACATTAATTTTCCTCTATATAATAATTACATAATATATTCTAATATAATCATCCATAAAAAGAGTGAATTACCACTCTCAATATATTTTAGAAACAATTATTGTTAATCAAACATATGTATAGATGAGATCAAGAATACTGGATTCCCAATTATTCTTTGGTCGATATGAAATATATAACCACATTATATTCATATAATAATCACATTTATTTTACCATTATCACTTAATATTAGGGTCTTTCAGGATTATTTAATGATTAGATATATTTTAAAATCATTATTGAATAAGGTGACCCGACCTATAGCTCCACAAGTTGTTTTCTTCTTCAACTGCTCAATAAAAATTGTTCTCTTTATTATCAAACTAGTATAAATTGAAATATTTTTCATCATTTCATGATAGAACTAACTTCATTTACTAATATAGGGAAAAAGTTTGGATTAATTTTCTCTATCAGTCTTGATTCACAATGTTGACTAACAAATAAGTGATTGTGTGGAAAACAGTCCACATAGAGAACATCATTTTTCATAAGCTCATCATTTTCTAGTTTTATACATTCACTAAAATTGATATTTAAAGCCCCATTTTTAAAATCCATATAGTTTTGTCAACCATTTTTTATCATTATTCAATAAATATTCATTTCAAATCATATGGGGTTTGCAGCCACTATAAATAATCGAGGTGGGACTATTCAATGTACCTTTGAGAGATATTTTAGTAAGATGGAATTTATCAATATCATTATTTTAATTAGATGATATATGCGATTGAGTGGAGGTTAATTTGGAATTTAAAATATATATTCAATATTCATGGGTAAATCATTCTCATATTATTCATCTATTGGAAAAAACCTATTAGAAAGAGAAATATTGCTTAATTAGTATGTATTGACATGTCTTTGAGTTCTATAGGTACTTCAACCGACTTTCCTCTATGTGAAATAAAACTCTTTAGGTCCACAGTTAGGACAATGAATACAAAATCCATAGAAATTATTTATACTATATGATGAATGGTATGGTCACTTTCATCTTTTTTAAATTTCAAGGGCTTTCCCATTTAGATATCTCCTGTCCTCTTCAACGTATGACATAGTATGTCCTAGTTATCCATTGAATTTACCTTATATAATATAAAATATCTTCTCACTTACATTCCTACAAATTTACACATCGTTAAGAAAATTATTTTTTGGTGATCATGTCCAGATACTAGTTGATATTTTTATATCTTATTTATTATTGATTTATATGTTTCTTTGGGAGGACTTCAGCTGCCTATGTGATATGTCAAAATTTAGGCTTCGTCTTAGTTTTGGATAATCTTGTTTCTAGTAATTTATATTGTTTCATCACATCCAATTATATTTCTCTCATATATTTGGATAATTAATCATTGAAATCCTTATATACTAGCTCAGAACAATTATTTTCAATTTCTAAAATCAATTCATTAGAGAATTGACGAAATATTATTTCTTATTTGGTTCCCTTCAATTTTTTAGTTTCATGTTTAATCCATATAGTGACAAATTCTTCTTGAAGCTACTCAATTATATTATATTTCTCCAATAATATGGATGTATGGACATTGATGACATTTTCATTCAATACAATTCTGTTCTTATATTTAACAACCTCTTATGAGGAATAAAGAGTAGTTGAATGTTATTTATCTCCTTCCTCTAGTCCAAAAATTTCTTCTTCAAGCTGATCAATATACTCCAATGAATCTTCAAGAATGTGTTACATATTTTTTTCTGTTCTTTTATTTTCATTCATTCAAAGAGAATCCTCATGTTCCAACTAGAGATCCATATCACCAATAAATTGATTCTGTTTTGAATTTTATTATTATTTTTATGAATTTATAAATGTATCTATCTTGGGTACTTTGTATCCATATTCAAACTCTATACCTCATCCTTGAAATATTAATTATTATTTTGTTCTTCATTATAGATCAGTGTATTTCTCAATAATTTATTTCCTAATTTTAAATCTTCCTTTTGGGGAAACCTTATCTAAGGAATCCTCATGTTTCACAATTCATGTTCTTTATCATGAAACTTCAATGAGCATAGAGTGTAAATATTCCAAACTGTACCACATGAAAACAAGCCAAATGAAACATTCCATCAAATCACTTTTTTCCTATAATGAATGTTTTAGAAAAAAAGATAAATAAGTTCATCAAAATTAATCTATTAATCAACAATATATCCATAAATCTCATGTTTTTCTATTTCTGTGATATCACTTTCCTTGTTGAATCAATTTATTGCATATTCTTGTTTGAATCTAATTTCATATTCCACCAGGAAACTCATCACACCATCTAGACAATGTTTAGATAGATCCCTTTCCTTAAGGATTGAGAAGTTTGGATTGTATGGAGATCGAATCATTCTAATTATATTCTTTACAATTTCAATTTCTTTTATATCATCCCAAAGGATTAATATTTCTCCAGAAACATCAGTAATTCGAATAAAATAAGTATTTTCAGTTCCATCATGAAGTATTTTCAGAATATCAAACCTATTGTATAAAAACATAGAGTTTCTCCTTCACTTTTTTTCACATTCAAATATATTTTCAATTATTTACCATATAGACATGGATGAACTAAAACTAATCTCTATCAAATAGATTTGATCAGATAGTTATTTGTTAAGGGAATTCTAAGTGTTGGAATATGCGTCAATATATTTCATGTTTTTTTTAGTCATAGACAGTCTCATTGCATCGATCACCTATATCACATGTGAAGTAAAAAAAGTAACCTACATTCCAATAGATCTTAGACGAGATCCAATCATGTTATTCAAAATATGGAAGTTTAATTTACCAGTGATAGGGAACCCCTAATATTTATTGAATTCTCCATGATAGAAAAAGTGAAAATATGTAACAGTAATAACATGGACACTCTGATACCACTTCATGGACCCCAGAACACCCTAAAAGGGGAGTTTTGAATCAAGGTGTTAACATTTAATTTTAATGAAACAAATATTTTTCATATATTGTTAGAAAGATGTTGAACATATTTGATTGTAATTTTCATTAATTCAAATAATCATAAGAAGATAGAAAACAATACAATATTACTTGGATCACCACTAAGGGCTAGTCTAAGGATCATACATAGATAGTTTGTCTATTGTTCATAAATACACTATTATTTATTAACTATGTAATGAAAGAGTACAAAAACACTTTCTCTATTCGAAGATAAATTTCATCACATGGTTTTAGGAATATCCCATGACCTACATCAAAACACTTTAGTTGAATTACACAAGTTTACTACTTTGGGTGAAGCCTCACTCAGTTAAATGACTTGATGTTTGGTTCCATATATTGGAATTTAAGTCTTTATACTAGAGTAGTATGACAGTTTTCATGCATCGATGTCTTGAGTGGATGTAATTGATAGAATTGTCTTTATAAACCTGATGTTTAATACCATAGTTCTTGAGGCTAATTCAAAATCTCACTACCTTAAGGATGAAAAATATCTTCACGATATAGAATAAAATCAGGATGCACAATGAGAAATTGAGAAATAATTCATCCTCAAAAACACTTTATTCCCATATACCTATGCATTCATCGAGATTGGATAATTAATTTCCTGATTATTAGGATCAGTTTGAATACTTTAGTTGTAAAAATCATAGACTTGTTAAATCTGCGGTGATTCATCCATTTCTATAATTATCTTCTGATGTAATGAAGTCAGTGTATCTTTATATTTATAATCTTGGTCTCTCACGAATCTCACATGCCTCCAATGGATTTTTCATGAACCGTTAAATCCATGATCATGAAGATCAATTATTTGTGAAACTCTAGTGATAATTTATCAAGGTCATGATGATTACCATCAACTCATCATTTACTCATGATTCTTATAACAATCACAAATTTCACCTTCTTTCCATAATGATACCATAAGCCTCTATACCTTTGTAATGCTTAGTCTTCACGAGACCTAGGCCTTTACCATTTTTATGAAGAGTCAATCCTAGAAAGACACATTTCGCATTGCTTCCCTCTTCCTTCAAATTTTGGGCCCAAAAATTTTGGAATGAACTTGGAAATGAAACATCATTAAATACTATAGTAACACTTTATTTTAAGAACACTTTCTTTGGAATCTTCTAGATCAACCCATTGTGTATTGACAATAGACACAAAAAGACCCTATTTCTTACAATGAAATTCCATGGATATAATAAAGGCTTCAAAAAAAATGAAATGAATTTATGTAAAATGTGAATATGATAATTATTAAATTAAAATCATTCTAGAAATTATATAACTATACACTATTCGTAGGAACTATAATTTACTTGAAAAAATGTCCATTAAAAAATTAAACCATTGTCACCTGAAACAACTGTAGTAATGAAATATTATTAACAAACAAAAATTCATATGTTTTAAAAGGATTATATAACATATTATGAATATTAATATCATTTTTCTATAAATAAATAACATTTTTTAAACCATTATGCATTATGTTAGTGTATCCTCAACTAAGGGAATCTCGAGGTATGATATTTCATCTCCATTTACACTCCAAATGGACATATCTGTAACTATGCACCAATTAGCTTTTATAGAGTCTATATAGTTCACCATTGATTCAGTTAACATGAATTAATTTTTTTATGTTTATTAATGTTTCAATTAATTTTTATTTCGTCATGGTGTTGCAATTTAAAAGTTACAAATGAGCCAACAATCTGACGTTCCAAAGGATTGACTAACAACTGAGAGGGGGTGGGGTGGATCAATTGTATACTTTTCTTAAGCATCAAAATTTTTAGAAACATAAATACTGAATCATTTTAATTTCCATTAACATTTATTATATTTATAAATACTCATTGATTAAAAATTATGAGTGAAAGTAATTAATACATTATTTTCAAGGTTTCGCCTTATTGTAAGAACCAACATCCATTATATATCCAATCATGTGGTTTTATGAAAATTCAACATAATGATGAATTGAAAAAATAATGTGCCATATTTTATTAGAAACCTTCAATCTCCAAATATTAATTAATATACGACATGCATTATTTTAGAATGTTTTCATACAAACAATTGAATGAGAAAATGATAATAAAGAAATTTCTCAAACTACACCACAAATGGTCTAACATAATATTCTTTCTAATATGGCAGGATCTAATTCTCTCAGTCTGATGGGGATTTGTTTGATGGACATGGTCAGGTGATTTTAGTAAAACGGACTTAGTTCAATGAACACATTTTCATTTTACATTGCAAAAGATCTTCTCAAATTATCATTTTGATCTTCCTCAGTTTGGTAAAAACATTCAAATTTATACGCTTCCAATGGTGTCGTAGTCATCCAAGATATGTATGACATGAATCATTCAATGTATCACCTTTTACCATCAAATTAATGGTTTTAATGTACAAATGTAATCTTCTTTTATTTATCTGTATCTCATAATGGAAAAGAGATGAAAATGAAAAACAGACCACTTAATAAAATTAGTAAACCTATAAAATTAAATCATATTTTAAATTCATTATTGACCACTTCAACTCTACGAAAATATTTTTGAATCATATTGAGTCTTCTTGGTAATTAGCCTTCTCAAATGTGCTAATTTTTCTTCAGTATTATGAAACTTTCTCTTATCAATATGATGTAACTTCCACATCCTATTACGATGGAACCTCATCAGCTCTTTATGATGGGAATTCCTCAACTTATAATAATGAAACATACTTACCACATTTTGAATTGACTCTTGTCAACACAGATAGCTTTATTGACTTTCCTACTCAGATTCAATTTGATTTTCATTCCTACATAGAGTCCCTCTGACAAAACATCCATATCTTCAGTCCAATGGAATCTTCATAATGATTAAATTCACATTATGATGTAACTGTCATTATAATAGAAACTATACCCTAAAACATTAAAATTCTTCAAACTTCATTTATTTTAACATTTTCAGAATTATGAAAAATCATGCGATTGATACATCTGTATTTGATTCAAACATTCCCTTCATTCGAAGAACATATACAATCTTTTGGATTCCTGAATTTCTTCAAAAAAAATTCATGAAATTTTTCATTATTTATGGGAACATCAAGATTACAAAATCATCATCTAGATTTGGTTTATAATGTTTACGAAATTTATATCTCTGGCCATCACTTTCTTAAATAAAACTCATCAAAAATGTAATGACCTAGAACTTTTGAATAATATTTTTTCCTAAATTTGTGTGTTATTTTATTTGTTAATAAACTAAACTCTATCCATTTAGTAATTAAGTGAGTATAATTAAAATGAAACCTTTGGGTTTCAACTATTATATGATATTTGTTCAATATGACAATTGAATAATACACTATTATCATTATGATTACTGTTTATAAATACAGATGATCATGGTTAATTAATACAAAATGATTTGTTGGTGGATCATCCTATAGACTCGGGTTGTACGCAGCCCATTTTTTAGAGGTTGGGGAGGAGGTGGCATCATTGGGCATCTCTCTGGACCGATCCTAAGATGAATATCAACATGTAAATCTCGAACGGAATCACTTATGGGAAATATTCATGATGGTAGAAATAGCCACATAGGAAATGTTGTCCGAGCCACCCTAAGATTCTATCACAATTGCATGCCATACTCTTAGGTCCTATACGGGAATTATAAGGGGTTATATAACAAGGCCTTAGTTATATTTTATAATCCTTTTTTATAAATAAAATTGTTATTTCAAATTATTGTAAATTTTGTAAACTTCAATAGTTAATAAAAATTTTTGGACGACTTTACAGAAGGTATATTTTATTTATGAAAATGCAAAAAAGGTTATCTCAAAATACTTTTTACACATCTGATAATAAATAATGTGAAATGATTTTCAAAAATAGTCTTCCACATTTGTTTTCAGTAATAAATTTATATTCTAATAAGATCAATATATTTTTTGGTGAATAATAAATAATAAATAGTAATATTTCACTTATGAATAGTAATGTGACCCATGGAATAGTAAAATCACTTAAGAAAGTATAAATATAATTTAGGCATCTTGTTTGGTAATGTGATATAATAGAATAAGTAAATAATCATTTCAGAAATTATTATTTAAATGACATTTTTTTCAGGTAAATAATGTTTTTACTAAATAATTAAATATATCATACGTTTAAAATTATATTCATAAAATGGAGGTCATTTTTTAATTCATTCCATCAATAATAGTTTTGGGTGAATTTTTGAGATTTTTAAAAAACGTTTTATTTCTCCGTGAATAGTAGAAATACAGTTTTGAGTTTTAGGGTCTTTAATTACATCATTAATGATGTAATAATGATTAAATAATTCTGGAATACTTTTTTATAGTAAGATATGTTATGTGGTGTCCCAGGTGGCCAATACTATGTGAGAATACATTGGGAATCCCTTGGTTTTGCAAATACCACTAATGATGTGTCCCTTATACATTAATTAAAAATTCCCTCAATTTTTCTATAAATACCAACCCATTGTTTCCTTTATTTGATTCCTAATTCCTTCTAAAAAATTATATGGTCTTTTTACCTCCCAATTATTCCTCCCAAGTTTCCCTCAATCCCCATAAGGTTCCATCCTTCTTGTTTTTGATGATACTCTTCAAGGTAAATGAACCTTTCACCGCTCTCTTTTAGTCAAGATTTCCATTATGTTATATCTTCTAGTTCCAATTTTATTATTTTTGGGAACATTCATGTATATACTTATTTATGTCTATTTTATTTAAAATTAATGATATATCCTTTCTAATTTCATCAACTGATTTTTCATAATATTAAGTGACGTTGTTAGGCTACTATTTTTTAAAAAGAAATCTGAACTTCTTTTTTCTTTCAAGATTCCTTTTCATGTGTTATGTCATTTAAATATAAAAACCATAATATTATTTATTTTTATATCTATACTTATTCTATATTATGATTTATTTATGAGTTTATGGCCCTTATCCCCTATATTTTTAATGTTTTATAAAGAAACGTTATAGTGTTGTTATGTAGTAGAATTTTCATCTCTAAATCTCTCCCTATTTTCTAATAAATTATCCTCTTTTATTTACGTGAATACACACACCAATTTCATTTATAGGGGTATTTATAATAACATAAAAATAATATATTTTATTTTATAATTGAAATTTTTGAAATCATCCTTCCATTTTTATGGGTTATAAAAGACATAATGATCTTTTTTTAAGCACTTTTTAAAATGTCACATTTTTTATATGAACCCAATTTATTTTATTCTCTTTAAGTTATTTATGAAATTTTTTATTATGATATATTTTCCTCACATGAAAAAAAAAACATATTAAATGTGTACCCTATTATCTCTCTAGTTTATTGGGAAAATAAATTAATCTCTAGAGATGCAATGTTTTACAATACCTTGGTGAATAACCATTGTAGTTTTATGACACCTAGGGGATAACCCTTGGTGATATGTTTATAAATGTCTACAATTATTGTTGTATCTACATATTCAAGTTATGATTCTATTTTTTATTATTATATGCAACTTTTTTCAGTGTACGTGTATTTTTTTAATTCAACAAGTTCTTAATGATATCACAAGTAAAATTTTCTCGTGTTTTTCCCTATTGGGATTTCTACTCACTCATTCCATTGATGTAACTATCTAGGTTATGAGATGTTGTAATTTTACATAGGATAAACCTATGATGAATCTTTACAAGTGGATTAGAAAAATGTTTTCTGTTTTTATGTGTTATGTTCTTTATTTCTAAGACACTAGAATTTAAAGATCCTCTATTTGTAAGATGTAATGAAAAGTTATATAAATAAAAGGCGGGATGTAATAGTTGGTCTCAGAAGATGGTGTTGTTATTTGTGGAAATTAGGATATGAAAACATTATAAAGACCCCTATATAAATGTTTTAATATAGGAAAAATTCCTGGTATTTTGGAGAAATATTATGTAAGTGGTTTCTGAACAATTAAATACTTTTTATTGATATGAACAAGTGGATTGGACTCTAGAATAGATATACCTAGGAGTGAAAACATTGAAAAGTGGATTCAGGCTTGACCTGAGTTATTCTGCTAAACAATAACGGGACTTGCATTACACACGATTTGACAATAATGGGGGATATTTTTTTATTAATCACATGCTTTTTATGAATCATTATGAACTATTTATATAGAAATATAATTGTTGTTAAATAATAATATGATTAAGAATGATTTTTTAAGACCTATAAATCCATTATAGTTAAAATATTCATAAGTGGAATAAAATTATAAATAAGGTTTTATTCATTATGAAAAGAAAGGTCATTTGGATACATTTTTCAATTGGTGAAAGCAAGGAACCATTCACTAATTGCACTCTGATGGATTATAGAATTGAAACATTCATTAAAATGATGAACCAAATGACTCACGTTATGTGAAATAACTTTAATCAATATGAGAGACCAATCTACCCAACATTGGAAGAATATTTTGATGTCCCATTTATCATTCAACTACCACAAAAATTTAGTGGATCTTCAGACCTATTGATTGTGAACTGTGGATCATCTCTAGCAAGAAGATCATTTCTATGATCCATTGTTTAGAATAGGATATGGTCACCATGGATGTTTACCACTTAGAGGGAGAAGCTGATCAGTGGTGGGAACTAAATAAAAACATGATTCCAATAGTGGATCTTGATAATATGTTGTGGGAAGAGTTTAGAGGGGTCATTTTTAGTATGTATTTCCCTTGTTATTTGAGATCAAAAATGGAGATGTAGTTTCTCAAGATGATATAGAAGGAGAATGAATCTCTTGGAAGCTATGAGATGAAAATCACTAGACTTTCTCATTACACCTCAAGCATTGTCATGGATACAAACGGTAAGGTTGATAGATTCTTCAGTGGAATAAGACCTCATCTATGGAAGAATATTTCCAACAGAGAATATGATTTCTATAGGGAGATTGTGTGGAGTGTGATGAATGTAGAACTAGAGTTTGGTGAGACATAGTGGTATCATAAATCCAATGAAAAGAAGAGATCAATGGAGCCCATCATAGGGAGGAACATTGGTTAGGTAAGAGGAGTAATTAATGTGAAACGTCCCACATGTAATAAACATGAGAAGAAGAATTTGAGGAACATCCTGGTTGGGAGTAGGAAGTGCTATAAGTGTGGAAGAGATGGCCACATTCCGTAGAATTTTCATAGCGTGGTAAAACCTCAAATTCCCAACACTAATGAAAATGGGAAGATAGTGAAAGCCATATATGATGTCCACTGCTATATGTGTGGAAAACATGTGCACTATTATAATATCTATCCAAATATGGGGGCATTTGTGGGGAACCACCATCAGCCTTAACAAATTCTAAGGGAACAATGTCATGCCTTTTCAATTACTACGGATGAAGTGGATGTGCCAAATGATGTTTTGGTAGGTACTCTTGTTGTTCTCTTAAATCTAAAAAGTATATTGTATGATTCTGGAACTATAAATTCTAATATTTCCACTATGTTTGTAAAGAATTTATAATTAACCATTTAATTGATAAATACAGAGTTAACAGCCAAGACTCCTGGTGGGATTATCAAAGCATCACCAGTGTTTAGAAACTCTAGTATTTAATTTAGTGAGCACAATCTTATCACAAATATAATAGTCATTAAAAGGATGGAATTTTACAATATACAAGGGATGGACTGGCTCTAAAAGTATAATGATAACATCAATTGAAGATGAAAAGAAATCTCAGTAGTCATGAATGGGAACCCTATAGTAATATTAAAAGGAGAGATATATCAACCTGATATTTTTCTAGAAGAATGTCTTATATCATTTTTTATGGAATTGATCAGTGAAGAAAAATAAAGAAATTATAATATAATTAATGAAAATGTCCACATCATCTAGGAGTTCATTTATGTGTTTCCTGAGGATTTACCGAAAGCTCCCCAAGAAAGAGAGGTAGATTTATCCATTAAACTCCTACCTGGATCTCATCCAATATAAAGGTCCATGTATAGGATGGAAAATGTTTAGCTTTTGGAATTAAATAAGAAACTACAAGATCTTTTGGAGAATGGTTTTATCCATCCATATGTGTCTTCTTGTGGAGAACATGTTCACTGTATGAAGAATAATGACAGATCAATGTGGCTATTCATTTATTATGGAGAACTAAATGGGATCATGGTGAAAAAATAAATACCCTCTTTCAATAATTGATAACTTATATGAACAACCTTTTGGGGATCAATTCTTCTCTAAGATTTATCTTCAATCTGGATATCATCAATTGAGGGTGAATAAATAATATATACCAAAAAACACCTTTTGATCACGATTTGGGCATTATTAGATTATTATTATTCCCATTGGCTTGGATAATGCTCCTGCTATTTCTAGAGATTCTATGAATAGAGTCATTAAGGACAACCTCGATAATTTTGTGGATAGTTTTATTAACGATATTCTGATATATTCCAATGGTCATGAGAAGGATGAGGATCATATAAGGGTTAGTTTGAAAACTCTACAGAATGAGAGGATTTTTTAGAAAGTTCATAAAATTTGAATTTAGTTTAAAAAAAATTTCTTTCATGGGGAACATTGTAACCAATGAAGGAATTAATGTTGACCCTACAATAAATTGGTTGTAGAGGAGTGTCCTTGCCCTACCACAATAATGAATTTTTTTTTGTTTCCATCGATTATATGGATATTATAAGAGGTTTGTGAAAAAAATTTCAAAACATTCTAATCAATTAACAAATCTAACTCAAAAAGGATTCAGGTTCATCTGGAAAACGAATTCTGAGAAATTTTATCAATATTGGAAGAGGAGATTGGATAATGCGCCTATGCTAACATTTCCCTCAAGTGGAGAAGGATTCATTATTTTTATCAATGCATCTTTAAATGTTATAGGGTGCATCCTCATATAAAATGACAATGTCAATGCCTTTTCATCTTGACTATTGAAGACTCGTGAAGTTAACTATCCTATGCATGATCTTAAGCTAGTAACTGTTATTGTTTCTCAAAAGATATAGATGTACTATCATTATGTGAATAAATCTGATATATAAATAGAACATCACAGTTTTAAGTATATTTTCACTCAAAAGTTATTGAACATGAGAGATAGGAGATGTTTGGAACTTTGTAAAGACTATAATTATTCAATTCATTATCAGCCGGGAAGAGAGAACAAAGTCTATGATTCATTAAGTTGGAAGACCCAGTTGTTCTATCCATGATGAAGATTCCAAGACATCCCCTGGTCTGTTACCTAGTAAAAATAAACATGGGAATTATAAGGGAAGAGACATAACCAACTCTATCCAAAACTATTTCACATTCATCAATACTAGAGAAGATCAATAAGGCTTAAAATAAATATCCTTTGGTATAGAATAAGTTTGGGGATGGGAAGGAAAGAAATGTTTCCTGAGTTCAATATTTACCAAGAAGGTGCAATGAAATTTTGTAAAATACTATGTGTTCCATCTATTTAAAAAATAGAGAAGGAGATAATTGATAAAGTTCATATCTATACATTATTTATATATCCAAGAAGCATGAAAATGCATAGGGATATTTTTTATCATTATTTGTGGGTTAATATGAAATGGGAGATTTTTTACTACACAAAAAGTTTCTTAGTATTTCAGAAAGTGAAGGTAGAATTAAATCATCCAGAAGGGGTATTACAACCACTACCCAAACTAGTATGGAAGTGAGACAATATCACTATGATGTTTTTCACTATACTCCTGAGAACTTCCAAGGTAAACAATGAAATATGGGTTTTGGTGGAATGTCTCACCAAGTCTTCCCATTTTTTCACTCTTCAGGAGGATTTCTCTCTTGATCAACTTTTCAGGATTTACATGAATTAAGTGGTAAGGATATATGGAGATATACTTTTTATCATATTTGGTCATGATATAAGGTTCACATCAATATTATAAAGAAGTATTCAACATGATCTATATACCAAATTGAATTTTTGTGTGGCCTATCACCCCCAAACTAATGAACAATATGAAATTACTATTGAAACACTCGAAGGAATGTTGTGAAAATTCTCAATAGAATTTAAATGTGGATTCGATCATCATATCACATTAGATGAGTTCTATTACAAAAATATCTTCTAATCGAGCTTTAAAATGGTTTCCTATAAAGATATATTTGGGAATTGATGTAGAACGCCTAATTTTGGGGATGAATTTGGTGAGATAATACTTTTTGGGCCTGATCTTGGGTAAGAGATGACAGAAAAAGATCATTCCATCTAGCAACAAATTAAGGCTTCCCAAAGTCGGCAAAAGAGCTATGATGAAAACCATCGAAGGGACTAGGTGTTTGGTGTAGGTGAAAAATTCCTTCTTTGAATTTTTCCTTGGATGAAAATCATGAGGTTTGGGAATAATGGGAAGCTCACCCAATAAATATTGTCCCATATTAAATCCTTTATAGTGTAAGAGCAGTGGCATATTGGCTTCCTCTTCCTCAAAATCTACAGAACGTTCATGATGTCTACCATATATCCCTCTTCAGGATGTACATATCTAAACTATAACATATACTAAATCCGGAGTTGGTACCACTGGAACACGACTTCTCTTATGAGGAGAATCCGTTAGAGATATTGGATCATAGAGACTAGGTTATACACAAGAAGATAACCCGCCTTGTTAAAGTGTTGTGGAGAAACCAAAAATGTGAAGAAGCCGCATGGGAACCAGATGAGTCTATGAGGTAGAAGTACCAACACATTTTCTCTATTGAGTGTATGAGTTAAAATTTCTGGGATGAAATTTCATATATGGGGGAGAATGTAACGACCTAAAATTCTGAATAATATTTGTTTTCTAAATTTTTGTGTCATTTTATTTTGTACTCAACGAAGCCATATCCTTTATTAATTAAGTGAGTATAATTAAAATGAGACCATTGGGTTTAGACTATTATACAAAAATTGGTAAGTAGGACCAATAGCTAATATTAAAATTGTAAACAATACACTTAAAATTATTATTATTGATTATAAATACATATAATCATGGTTAATTAATATAGAAAAAAGAGTGTATGGCCTCATTCAGTAGACTAAGGGTTGTACGAAGCCCATTTATTAGAGCCTGAGAATGATGTGGCATCACTGAGATTCACTGTAGACCAAGCCCAATCTAAACTTCAACATGTTAATCTTGAACTAGATCTCTTATGGGAGAAGTTTAAGCTGATAGAAATAACCACAAGAGAAATTTTGTCTGATCCGCCCCAAGATTCTATCCCCATTGCACACCTTATTCTTACATCCTATGTGGAATTAATAAGTGGTTATATAACAAGGCCTTAGTTACTTTGTGTAATCCTTTTGAATAAATAAAATTGTAATTTCTTATTATGGTAAAATTTGTGAATTTAAAATGTCAATAGATATATAGGATGAATTTATAAAAGGATAATATTATTGATTAATATATGAAAAGTATTGTTTTAAATTTTTTTTATACTTAAAAACAATTAATAATGTGAAATGATTTTCAAAAAATGATCTTCTAAATTTGTGATTAGTAAAAAATTTATATTATAATAAGATCATCACAATTTTTGGGGAATAGTAAATTATTAATAGTTATATTAACCCTATGAATAGTAATGTGACCAATGGAATTGTAACCTCACATAATAATGTATAAATATAATTTCAAAATGTTGTTCGGTAAAGTGAAATAATAGAATAAGTAAATAAATGTTTTAGAAATTATTAGTTAAGTATTAGTTTTTTTGGGTAAATAGTGTTTTTACATTAAAAAAATCATAATTAGAAAATTATTTTCACAAAATGGACTTACATTTTTAATTTCAAGTATCTATATTAGGTTTGGGTGAATTTATGATATTATTAAAAAATGATTTTTTCTTTATTGAATAAAAAAAATACAGTTTTAAGTTTCAGTGTGTTTAATGAAATATTTAATGATGAAATAATTATGGTCGAATATTGTTTAGAAAGATTTGTTATGAGGTGTACCAAGTGGAAAATACCATTGTCAAATACCATGGGAAATCCCATGGTTTCGTAAATATTACTAAGGAGGTGTCCCTAGGAAAATAAAAAAACATTCCCTGAATTTTTCTATAAATACTAACCCATTACTTCATTCCATTCATTAAAAATTCCTCCTCAATGAATCTATGCCCTTTTTACCTCCCAGGGAGTCCTCCCAAGGTTCCCTCAAGTCCCCGAGGTCACAACCATCATGTTTTTGAAGTTACTCTTCAAGGTAAGGGTACCTTTCCCATTCCTCTTTTAGTGAATAAATATTTTGTGGTAGGTCATCTAGTTTTCATTTTATTATGTTGGGGTGTATTTTTATATGTCCTTTTTCTATCCATTTTATGTCTAAATAATGAAATTCCATTTCCATTACCATCAACTTATTTTTATGAATTTTAAGAGATATTGTTATGCTGCCAAATTTTCATAAAAGAAATTACATCTCCTCTTTTCTTTCATGTTTTCTTTTTATGTAGTATTTAATTAAAATATAAAAACCATACTCTTATTTATTTTTATTTATGTATCTATTCTTTATTATGAGTTATTAATGAGTGGGTGACCATTGTCCCCTATCTTTTTAATGTCTTCAAAAACCATGTTATATAGCCATTATGCTATAGAATTTTCATATCAAAATATCTCTCTTTTTCCCAAGAAATTATATTATTATATTTATGTGAATACACAAACCTATTTCATTTATAAGGGTATTAATCAAAACACAAAAAATTATATATTTTATTCTAGAATTTAAATATAGGAAACCCTTATCCCCATTCCATGGGTTAAAAATGAAATAATAATTTTTTAAGGACATTTTAAAAAGTCACAATTTGAAATATGAAAAAAACTTATATTATTAACTTTTATTTATTTATGAAATGATTGATTATGATCTATGTGTATCACATGAAAATAAGTAAAAATTAATGTTTCACCCTGATAGCTCTCTATTGCATTGAGTAATGAAATTAATCTTTAAAGATGATAAGTTTTACAACTCCTTGGTGAATAACCTTGAAAATTTTATGACACATTGGGGTTTGACCTTGGTGATATATTAATGAATAGATAATATAATTCTTTAAGCCACATTTTCAATGTATTATTCATGGTTTTTATTATTATATACCTCCTTTTTAATTTCTCATATTTTAATGTATTTCATCATGTTCTTATAATCTTAACAAGAAAACAGTTTCCTTTGTTTTCCCCTACTAGGCCTTCTCCTCACCCTTTCATTTGATGTATGTCTCCATGTTATGAAATACAATAATTTTACATAGTTTAAACCTATCATGAAGCCATAAAATCTTATTTAAAATTTTTTTATATTATCATGTATTATGATATTGATTTCAAAAACACTAGACATTAATGATCCTCTATTTGAAAAATGTAATGAAAATATATGTAAATAAAAGTGGGATTTTATGAGAAACACTATGACTATATAAGAACCATATTTTATTATTATCCATGAAATTAATGATGTTGAAATTGAGAAAAATTAATCATTCAATCAATAACTTTATAATTGAGAAAATATTTTCGACTGATAAAGCTTAGTCTGATACTATTTATTTTGTGTGACTTAATCGGATCCCTTATATCGAGAAAAAGTCTTCAATAATAATGATCCTTTATCTTCTTTTTGGAATTTTCACATTCATTAACTTTAACCTATTTTTCAAAAAAAATATTTTATTAAATATTAGGGCTCAAAAAATAACATAAAAGTTGTTAAAACAAAATATCTCAAAGGTTCTTCAATCTCACACTTTGTATTTTTTTGAAAAAATTAATAAACTACATCTAAAACACAATTTTTGTAAATACTATTTTTTTTAATTTAAAAAAACCCAAAATTTCTGAAAATATATGTTCCTAACACCACACAACTCGATAATGTATTGTTTTTGAAGTAATTCTGACCCTTAGTGATAATTATTTTTTTCATGGTATGATAAACTACCACTCATATTTATATTTTTCCACTTTTCTTATTATCTCTCTATAATTTTTCTCTCCCCCATTAACTAATAAACACGTCTTTTTAATCATATAATAAATAATATTAAAAACATCTTATAGAGTTTAAAGTTGTTACTTTTTTCCCCCTTTGTCAACATAATCCAAAGAATAATGGGGGTTATTACTTATGACATTAAGGAAGTCATTATAGGAGGATGAACATGATGTTTCACCCGCATTTCGACAAATATATATATTAATTTATCTTTCAGGAGGATATAATAAATTTTATACATATTTGAAATATATTTCAGTAATAAATCTCCAAAAACAACATTCTATTTTATATAGTTAAACTTTATATTAATATTTTTGGATATTTTGTGTTTTATAGAATTTTTATAAAGGTCAAAAAATTTTGGATTATCAAAAAGAATATTCAATGGTTTAAGAAACATCCACATTCAAATCTTCTACATGAAAATTATACAATAAAATTTGAGAAGAAGCTTGAGTAGCTACAATATAATCTGAGTACACTATACTAAAAAATACTGAAATTGGATTCTTACTATTCCAATGTACACAAATTTTTTTTCAATGAGTAATTTTCATCCAGAATTAAATTCTCTATCATTACAATCTCCTGCCCAATCATCAGTTGTATAAACCAGAATTTTTATTCATTAAATTATTTTGTATAAATCCCATATAATTTTATTCCATTGATGTGTCTTATAATCCTATTAGAATCCAAAATATGAGATTAATTAAAATTACATTAAAACCTCACACACAACGTTACAGTATGAATAAAATTAGGTATTTAGGCTATGAGAAAAATAAAACATCATATCATGTTTCAAAAAACATTCTTATTAAAAAATTCTAAAGATTAATATTTACTAATATTTTTTCACTGAAATAAGAGTAGATACTTATTTAGATTCTTCCATCCCAAACTTCTTAAAAATTTATCAAACATACATTTCATAAGATAAGAATTATTTTTTATTTTTGTTGAATGTTTAAAATAGGGAAAAATGTTAATTCTCCCAATAATGAAACTGGTAAATTCTTATTATTTTCCGAAGAAACATTATAAATTTTTTCATCATCCCTAGAAAAACATACATCATCCACATGATAAATGACAATTAGTGTGATGGAGTTAACTTCTTCCACATAGAAGTCATTATCATCCTTTCCTTGAGAAAAAGTCACAATAATCAAACAACTATCAGGATTTTTATACCTGATACTTGGGTCTTGATTCAACCAACATATGTATTTATTAAATATAATTGTTTTTATCATTATCATGTAGAAAACCACAAGGTTTTAAAATGTAAACATTTTCCACAATCTCGATATTTATGAACAATGGATTTAATTCCATAGCATAATCTTTCTAAATTAGGTTTTCAGGCACTAAAAGAAACATTATAAACATTATTAATCTTCAAATAGGGGAAACATATCTTCAAAATCAATACCTTCCACAAATTATTAGACATGAAAAAAAAACTAGATATTCTACACAAATATTTTCCATTTTCAATCAATTATTATCTATAAAATAACATTGTTTTGATACCATTTTTACTTATCTAATGTGATTCATGTTCCCAGGTTTCATTAAGATGAATATTATCCCACTATTAAATAATAGAATCCAACCATTACTTGTGTTTAATATATTATGAAATTGATTTCAATTTAGAGTTTAAGATATGTTTAGTCTCATTCATTAATCATATAATTATTCGTGTCTAAACTAGATCCTACAAATTCGTAATGATTATTTTTGTTTCAATATTATTTTATAGTAGGTAATTTCAATGTTTGTTTTCTAACATCATTTTCGCCATAATAGTATTATTTATAATTTTGATAGGTCTTTTTTTATTCAATCCCACATTCGTTATTAAACTTCATATTTTTTTTCAAAATTCTAAAAAACTTTTGTTAAATTATCAATAACATTTACATCATATGAATCCACTAAAATTTTAAAATATTTTTTCTAACATTTGTAACTTCTTCTTTAGGTGAATAACATAGAATGAACCCTTCTATGAATTTATCATCAAGAATTAAATGATCATTATTTTTTGTTTTAAGAAAAAATGTTCTTTTATAAACATTCAAGAATTTTAATAAAATAATTTAGTTATACTACATATCATAGGGAGTCATGTTGGATTCCATCCTAAAAATATTTTATTTTGAACCTATATAGTAGTACTAACAACTCCTCTCTAATATAACATTTAAAGATTATATTTTGCTAACATGATTTTTCCCATTTCCACCAATATTGATTTCTTCTTTTTTTTAATTCATTTTTTGTGGGGCATATGGAAAAATATACTAATTTTTCCATTCTCTGTTCATTTTCTAATGTGTTCCTTGTAAATATTGCACCATTATTTGTTCTAAACTTTTTTATATAAACCCCCATTTCTTTCTCTATATCATTTCTAATTAATCAAATCCTTTCAATAGCATATAAAATTTTCTTCAAAACCTGATGTCAATAATTTGTTTAAAGTCAATTATGAAAATTATAAATTACAAATCACATTCTGTTGATTTATATCTTATCTTCATATAAGTCAAAATTAATTTGATAAAGAGATATGGTTGACTGAATATCAACTTAATAATGATTTGTATTAGTCATAATTCATTTTGGATTTTTTATACAGTCATCTTCTTCAATTCATTTCTATTCAAGAATGCTTTTTACATCATCATGTTTAGAGATTCTATTCATACTTTATGACCAAGGTGCTCATTTATGTAGTTCTACAACTTATTATCATCATTGAAACATATATAGCAGGAATTTTCATGTTCTTTAATCTAAAAATACATCTATCGGATATTTCTCCCCTAGTAAAAGCTTCTCCATCATAATTACTTCTAATGATAAAAGAATATTTTTTGAAAACTACATCTTTTCCATCATAAAAAAGTTGAATCACACATAGCATGTTATATTTGAGTCCGTCAAAAAATAGAACTTCTTTTGTTTTATCTTTTTAGGTTATATCTCAGAAGTTCTAATTCCTTTATTTCTTAAGTAACTATCATTTTTAAATGTAACAACTCCACCATTATTTTTGTAAACATGTTCCATGATTTTTTATCACCTATAATGTGTTAAAAACAACCACAATCATGAATCCATGAATTATTCTTTTTAATCTCTTTCAAATCATTGTCAATAACAAAATATCATGTTTAACTTTTTTCTTTCCATCTTCTATTTATTTTCTACAATAAAAAACATAGTCAATAAGAATATTCATACAACATTAATCTTGATAAATTGCCTGATCACATAATTAATAAAATCTTCATCACATTAAAATTGAGAATTTTTTTGCATGTTTCTCACATTAAGAATTTTTTCTTTTCTTACTTCTTATTGACTAGGAAATTTACTCATTCTCCTTTCACTATTTTATTATCCTTGTTCAATCCTTATTCCAAAAGAGATATATAAATGGAATAATTATAGTCCCCATTCCTATATATTCTATAAAAATAAAAAAAATATATTAAATATTGTTTTTTTATTGAATTACGATTTTTCTCCGTAGAAACTTTGTTGAAGTTGATAATTTCTCTTTATCATACTTTCTTTAGTAATGAATAATATTTCCTTCTATGTGAGTTTTAAATTTGTTTAGATGTTAATGGTTTATCACATAATTTCTTCATATAATCTTTAAAATTACATTTCCTATCACATGAATGGTTTGAATAATCAGAGGTAACATTATATTTTTATGTGTGATGATTTCACCTGATTCATGATTTGGAATTTCTCAGTAACTTCGGAATACTCACCTTTTACTTCCAAATATATGTTTATGATAACTTTAATCTTATTTATGGTAATTTTGTACTCAAGAATTTTTTATCTAACTTTTGAACTTCTTTTTCATTAACTTTCATTTTATAACTAAGATCTTCAATTATGTTCCCTATTTAGTATTTTTATGTTTTTAATTTTATATCTATTAGTTGTATTCATCTTATTTCATTCCAACATCCTTATCACCATAAAAAACATTAAAAATGTATTTATTTATCATTATGATTTCTTTATTGAGGTTTTTTTTGTCAAGAAATATTACAAGTTTTCTCTAAGATGATACACTCTGTAAAAATCTTCACCTCCTTTTTAACTATTTTTGGAATCTTCAATTTTCTCAAAATTTTCACTATATTTTCTAAACCATTTTAAATATACGTCATCTAGAGAATTTTTTTCATTTCAGTATGATTTGTCTTTCTTCCTCAACATACATATCTTCTTCCAAATATATTTTTTTATATTTTTTGGATTTATTTTATTCTATTGAACTGTTGTTCCACTTCTTTCATCGAGGGTTTTCATTAGAATCATCTAAATATTCTAAAAAATTACTCTATGTAAAATTCGTAAGAAATATCCAAATTCATCCATTATCAATAAATTGGTCTAGAAATTTACCTATATATATTCTTATTAATATGAGATATTTATTTAATAGGAGCGGCTTGATTTTTTCATTCAAATCAACATCCTCTAAATCCATAGAATCATAATGACCAATATCGTCAATATCATGAATTTTAATATTTATCATTACATTAAAACACATATCATATTTTATATACTTTTATTCATTTGATATTACATTTCTCATTAGAAATACTAATATTATGAAATTCATTAAGAGATAAATCACATTTATCATCTATATAAGAAAAATTAGAATTAAACATGTCATGAATGTATCTGAAAGGCTTCTTTGCTATCATTGAATCTTGAAGAACATTTAAAATTTCCATGATGGTTCAGGAAAATTAATTTACCATTGTAATTTATTCATTAATATTTCTTTATCACTCATTATTGTGTCTTCAAAATAACTATTCCATATTTTTATATTTTCTTCTTTCTCATTAGCATTCACATTAAAATACATTCTATATTGTACCATATATTCATTAAATTTTTGAGACCAATCAAAATTTTATAATCATTTTCTGATAGATATATAAGTATATAATATATATCATTTACAAAAGATTAAATATTTATTTTTTCAAAAACCATAAGAGGAAAATATTTCTCAATATGTGGAACCTAATTACAGATGTATCAGAAAATTCTCATCCACTATATATGAGATAATGAATCATTCCATTTTTCTAATGATAATATTTTTCTCCATAAAATGTACAAATTCTTATTTTATTGTTTGAATTTACAATATCCTTGATAGGGCTTAAATAAATTATTATTAGGTATGATACCAATTAAAGTTCCAAATCATCAAATAAATACATTGGGGGGGGGGGTTGAATTAGTTGTGTTCATTTTATATGTTTCGTCAATTTTAGATACTTAAACCTTGTGACTTATTAATATTCCATACTTATCATATTTTAGTAAATAATCTTTCATTTAATGTGTATGAAGGTATTTTAAAATCATGAAATTTAAAAGGTTCTTCCTAAGTGTGAGAACCAACATCCTTACCAAAGCCACTCATGTGGTTCTATGGAAATTCAATATTATGATGAAGTGAATACAACTTGTGACAACTCCCATTAGACAAAATATATCTCCATATATGAATGGTTATAATAACTGGTACTTTTTTAAAATGTTTTATTAAAATCAATTGATCAAAAATAAAATAATATAGATTTTTTTTAAACTACTCCAAAAATGCATTGTCTTGATCCTCATTTGGATTGGTCTAGGTCCGATGAAATCAGTCATATATATATAGTATGATGAACCCATTTTAATATACATTACTCAAAATCTATTCAAATGCACATTATAATTCACCAAACTAGAAGCCTATATTTGGTCAAATATTTTATTAATTTTTTATAGATATATGCATCAAATCACAAGGAACTAAATAGTTTTGGTGTTTTGAGAAACAATATGAAATTAATAATACCCATATTACATAGGAAAACGGTATAAATCCTAAAAATAATTAAAGATCAGTTTCTTTATAAAATGATTCCAATTCATAAACAATTTAAATTTTAAAGAATAAGTGTGAGTTCCTTTAATATATAAATGTAATTAATGTGGATTCAATAATTAATCAATAAGAATAAAACTACATGGAACGTTTAATAACTAAGAATTGAATCCAGTAAAATAGTTGTGTAAAGAATAAATAATATGGAAAGGTAAGTTACTGAAAAAACATTCCAATTTATAAATAAATAATGAATGAAATGAATCCATATATTTTATTATAAAAAATATATGGGATTAAAAAAATTAATGCAAAAATATCTACGATGGAAATGATTAATTATTAAACATAATGTCTTAGCCAAATTAAATCCAATAATATAAAGAACTTTCACAAGATAATTTAGAACTACAGGTAGAATCACATTAATTTGGAAATCTAACTTGTCTCATTAGAACATGTCGATGCATTGTGGGTCTAGATAAGGTCTCGATCCCACCCTTCACAGCCTGTCTAAAGCATTCATCATATCAAATAATCAATTCAAATAACAAAAAATATACCATAAAAATAACTATATTGAATATATAATATGGATTCATACTTGTTTCCTTATTTTAGGATATTTTATGATATGGTTTGTTGATGTTGATGAATAAAAATACCATTTAAAGATCATTAAAACAACCTTAAGGAAAATAATCTTTCAATACTCCCTTTTTTCTCATACCACATTACGAAATTTGAATCATAATACCTATGATTAAATAAAATTAAATGAAACATATATTATATTAAGAATAATTAAATCCATGTTATAACATTTAAAACTACATCATATACACTTGAAAATTTTAATTGTTTTATAACAACAAATAATTCTCAATAGAATGTAAATTGAAATGAAATTACGTACCTTGAGTTCGAATTGTCACGTGTGTGCCTATGTTCTTGAATAATAAAAATATATTAATTATCTATCTTATTTATAACCCTTTTATTGTTTATTATTAATTATTTTCACATGATACTATTTTTATACAACTATAGAAATAGTTAGGTTTATGTCGTCTGTTTTAGGCCAAATTTGGTTCAATAGTCAAAAATGTCTTAGGTAGGTCAACTATAGTCTACAGGAACATCATATAAACATATTAAGAATACAAATAAGGACATAATTATCATATTTATACATCAATAATACTTTTTAAACCAATTATTAATGATTTTTGTTAATAAAAAACCAACATTACATCATTGAGATGGTAGGTTGTTTATACACATTAGTGACGTTCCAATTTTTCAATGATCATTATTGAAATCTAGTAAGTAACATTATATCTATAGATAAGGATAATTATATCATAAATAATTTGTTTCATTATCATATATACTTAATTATATAATTCTAGTCATATAAAAGTATTCACATCACATTGAGGTGGTGGTAGTCCACACATCGACAGATGAAGTTATGTGATTTTTAGTTTGTGAAGACGGTAATAAATACAATGATCTGTTATATTTATATAAATAAAATTATATAAAAATTATCAAATATATATTTAATTTATGTAACATATTTTTAATTAAAACCACCCATAAAAAATTTTGGGTATTGTGTGAACGTATCATATCCCTTTGAGGAGACGGTAGTCCACATATTCACAAATGATGTTATCATATTTATACAAATTGGAGTGTATAATGGAATGTGATATATAAAAATTACATAGATAATAAGAAAACATATATCTTTAATATATCATATATTAAAATGATTTCCATCAAAACTTCCATCCCTGAGAAGTGGTAATGTAAAAATGAAAGAAAACATTTCGTGATGTGATAATTTGGCGTACATAGAAACAATAAGTCGGTTTCCTATTCGATGGATGTGTGTGTGTATATGAAGATTGAAACCTTAAAATAACTATAAATCAATATACTAAGGATACTATTGTTATCTATATTCATGAAATGGTTAAAACTAGAGTTGTGGAGAAACAAATAAAATATAAATGCACAATGAAGAATGTTACCTATTTTTTGGGTAACTCATTTTGGATTACACCAAAGGGCTTATTTGGTTTTATTTTTTCTATATTTGATGCATCTATATTTATGGAAGAGGTTTTTGGATATTATCTTATTATATATTTGGTGATATAATTAGATATAGAGGTGTGAAGATCAGGAAGAGTTAATGGATTTTTATAGTGGAGGAGGAGTGGAAATCTTTTAAATACTAGAACATATACATTATTGGGAGGTATCACTTACCCCATGTTCCACCAAAATAGAAAAATAACTTATAAATGGATAATTATTCTAGATAATAACCTATATCACCCAAAAATAACTGAATTTTTTTAATTTTGATTATTAAATTCTGTTAGTCCCTAAATCTTATTAGTTTGGGTTTTATTATAGTAACTAACTTTATAAATTAATTAATTTAACCATTTAGACTAAATTAAGGTGATATTTAATATTAAATTTCTAACCACTTAATTATAAATATTATATTAAATGAATTTAATTAAAATACCTTGTTTGATGGAAATTAATATTAAGCCAACAACATTTAACGCACAAAAAACAACACTTTATCCTTGAATGAGCTACTAATGTTTTTAATATATGTGGGTCAATATGTTAATTATATAATATTAATTGGTCAATGAATTAATGATATTTTTTATTTATTACCACAGAAAAATAACTTGGAATATTTAAGGATTTTGATTATTTTTAAATCATTTAATAAAATATAATTTATTATAAAATAAATTAATTTCAATTATGAAATTATTAACACAATTTTCATTTGAAAAATATGAAAAAATATTGTAATTAAAATATATTAAGTTAAAATTTGTTTAAATGATATATTCTTCTTCAAAATACATGAAAACAATAATTTATGAAATTTTCATTAATTTTAATGTTTTTTCATCATTTATCTTATTTAATTATTAACTAAATAATCAATCTATTAGAATTTGACAAGAATTAAATATAATTATATCATATCTAAAAATTAAAGTTAAATTAACAAGATAAGAAAAATTATCTTACATTCAAAATAATGTTTATAACTAAAACTATGTAGCTTTCTACAAACTCTAAAACATAATAAAAGTTTCAGGCAAAGATGATTCCATTTTTATCGTTTTCTTTAATTTTTTTTATATGGTCTACTCTCATGAAACAGTATTCCAATAATAGATTATATTATAACCAAGAGGTTATATCATCATACAATATCCAGAAAATTGATTTTAGACACTTTTCTAGGTCATTTATTCCCTTTAGATTAAGGTTTAGTCCCTTATTTGGGTTATTTTTAAAATATTCGTTATAATTAATTTTAATAACATTTATTAATATTTTTGGTTAATTACTACACTGTTCATACTAGAATATAAATATTTCAATGATTAAAACCACAGATTTCTATTTCTTTCATTTCAAATATTAGAATTTGAACAATTATGTTTAATAATAATCTCATAGATGTGGCAAGGAAGCATGATTTTAAGTTAAAAATGTTCCAAATCTCATAAACTATGTATATATAAATTAGTAATAAAAATTAATAAAAAATGGATTAATAAAAATATAATTTAACTATTTCAACATTATAACAAATTTAAAATATAATTTAAAATTATTAAATATTTAAACAAAATGAAAATTTTCAAATAAAATGTTGTACTTTTCATAATTAATCATAAGTAAAACTTCTGATAATAATTCCAGAACTGACCCTATGATAATTTTGACATTCTAAATTCATAATTTTCTTTATTTTGTAAATAAAATTAATAAAAATTTTAAAATTTGTTTTTTAAATTATTTGGGCTATTAAAAGGTGTTAAAACTCGGTCATGCATGTTGCATAAGATAAATCAGTGTTTTGTGTAGCATATTCTTAACTTAGAATTGTATAAAAATGAATTTAGCAAGAAACTAAAATTTATTCTAAAATTAAATTTTTTAAAATTATTGGATTGTTATATTAACCTCACCATAGTAAATTGTTTCCGCACAATTTATACCTGTTCTTAGTAATTGAGGTTTTAAAATTTGAAAATACTATTGTTGAAGAATACTCACATCATTAATAGGTTTAACAAAACATATTCTTAATTAGAGGTAAATTAAATGTCTAAGGACATCATAAAACGTGAATTTTTAAAAGAATAACATTGTCGAAGACATGGATGTGGAAAAAATATATATATATCACATTTTGATGAAGATTGATAGAGATCATGTTCAACAGAATGTTCATGACCACAAAATTATAAACTATAGTTTTTAAAAATGTCATTGATATGTCCAAAAATTATGATTATATGGTATCATTTTTTTTCACTACCATTTTTCTATTGTTAATAAATTTTTTCACTCTATAATAATGAAAAGAAATATAATTACTAGATATATTTGTTTTTTAAGAGAAAAAATATTATCATTTGGTTGTGCCTTAAACCATTTTGACTTCATTTCATATCCTAGTTTCTTCATTTAGTGATGTGTTATATCAATCTATAAACCACATCCAATGTTCAACATAAACCACTTTATTAGTATTCACCATTTACATACTATTATGATTCATCACTTTAGAGTCATTTCCATCATAGTTAGAACTATATAATTTAAATTATCAATTTGAATCATCAATTTATCCATGAGTCATTATATTTACATCACGAACATATTTAATGTTTATCATTACATTAGCTTGGGGTTTTTAAAAACGTTTATCATACTAGAAAATCATTTTTCTTGGTACCATTCAACATATGATAAAAAAAATTAATGAAAAAGTACATAAGTACAATCTTTAAACACTTCATAAATCATATGATAAGAACATCGTCATTAAAAATATTTTAAAACATAATTCCTATACCAAAATAGAGAATATTATTAATATTTACACTCCATTTATCCCAATAACAAATTCCTGACCTTTATTTGTTTGCTTTAATTGATGTACAATACCATGATAGTTCCAGAATTTATTTGAATTGTGCCCCATCTCATTCTAGTTGTAAAAATAAATTGTAGAATTTTCCTTATTCTCTTAGAATTAATTTTCATGAATACCATTTCTCTACACTTATTCCAAACTTCAAATCCTTTCAATCATTTATCTATGAGATTATTTCAATAGATAAAACATGTGGGAAAATCCATCAGTCCCTTCTTCATGTAATCATTTATTGTCTCTTAATTTATCTTCATATCTGGCTTCCATTTGAATACATAGGACATGAAGAATTTATTTTATTTCACTATAGCACATAAAACTATTTCATTTTATGAAGAAAAGTTTTGATAAAACTAAGCCCTTTGAAGGTATGGCATAATAAATTAAAATAAATAATCTATATTGCATTATATATTATTTATGAAATCTATACAATACCCTGATAACAATGAAAATATTGAACCATAATCTACAAATCATTCATCCTTATTTTTTATTAATCTATGGAACCTTATGTTCATCATATTTTGTTCCTATCGATGGAAATATTTGTTAAATAATGTATTTTAATGTTATCCATTAAAAAAGTTTTTTTTACTTCTTCCATAGTACTATGTATCAATAAACATCATTGATTTGAATCTCCATTGATACAATAAACTACAACTATAACATTTTCCTTTCCATACATCACAAGGATACAAATTTCTTTTCCAGAGACATAATTTCTTTCTTAGCCAACAATGGGTTATTATTACAATTAAATCATGGGGTCCCCTATTTCATAAATCCATATAACAATATATAATAACATTTTTGAGAAGATTTATCCATTAAGGAAAGGTTATGTTTCATAAATTTATTAATCTTTTCTAATATATGTAACACTTACTCAGTTACAAAAACATATATATTGAATTTCATAGTAGGTGAACCTCTACATTTTCCATGAGTATTGAAACCATTCATACTTCTAGGAACCAATTCTAATCAATAAAATATACTACATTAGATCACAATATTATGAACTTCGTATAACTCTATCTATGGGTAAAGAATTACATAAATTGATCAATTTATGCATAGCTAATCTCAAAAACATGAACATGATTTCATTGGTGATATATTTACATTTAAATTCATCATAATGATTTGTAAACATAACATGAATTTTACAAAAAAATATCCCAAAGGAGATAAAAATGAGGTGCACAATAAGACTCATTTTTATGTACTAGGTTATGCTCGAGTCAAGCCCGTTGTACATTATCGATGTTGTTACCCCATGATACATATTTTCTAAAACCCCATTAACACAAAGTATACATACATGGGTTTTTTTCTAGGAATACCCACATAATCACTAAATTAACAAAATTCAATTATTTTCATCTATAGTAATCCTCAAATTTGATCTTAGAGTTAATTTTCCATATATATGTTCTCTAAATCTAGCTTCCAAGGTAGTTGGTAACTTGATCTGCTAAAAACTATAACACACCAACCCCATAATCTTAGAGTTGGTTCATTGTTTTATAACATTGTCATAGATATAAGCATCAAATAAAGTGACTGAATATTTTAGTAGTTTTATTAAACATGATTATATACATGATACCCATATTACATTTGGAAAGGAAATAAATCATAACCAAAATAAATGCTCAAAATAATTGAATTTCAATCAAAGGATTCATCATTATAACCCAGGAAGAGGAAACATAATATGGGTTATATTAGACTATTATTAAGTGTAACGAACATGTTACTAATAATAAATCAATAAGAATAAATAAACATAAAATTTTTAATAACTGAGAATGAATTCAATTTAAATAACTAGATAAGGCCTACAAAATATGGAACATTAGTAAAATGAAGCACATTCCATTTTTTCAATACAATGAGAATAAAATTAATCAATTTGTTTTTATCATATGAAATTATCATTTATAATAATAATGATAGCTGAAATTTCAATGAAATAAATGCTTAATTATTGGATATATTGCATGAGGCACATGGAAACCTACACCATCAAGATCCTTCTCTATAATGTATAAAAATAAAGGAATAAAACCATTGAATTTATCATCTTATTTACCTCATATGAACTTATTGATGCATCAAGGGTCTATAAAAACTCTGTTTCCCACCAATCACTTTTTATCCAAGGCATTCATCATATAAAATAATAGATTTCATTCCAAGACAATACACCTTACCAACTATTTATATATAATAATGAATATTTATTGTTAAATATTTATCCATTTTAGGATAATTAACAACATGGTTTTTTGATTTTGATGAATGAAAATAACATTGAAATACCATTAAAAATTATTTGTAGAATGAAATCATTGAATACTCCAAAGTGTCCCAAACCACATTAAGACATTTGAATCGTAATCCAAATGAAGGAATAACATTAAATGAAACATATAATAACATGGAAGTTTAGTGATTCATGATATAAAATTAAAAAAGTCATTATATACACCATATAACAGTGAATTGGTGGATAAAAAAATTATTTCTCAATGGAATGAAAATAGAGAGGAAATCCCTTACCGGGAGTCTTACTTGTCACATGTGTTCTTATATTCTGGAATATAAAAATTATGTTAATTTTATACTTTCATTATAACCTCTTTCAATTTTATTATTACTTTTACTTTAGTTATTATAGTTTTTTATACAACCTTTTAAAAATTTAATTTTATGTCAGGTGTTTTTTACCGCATTTGGTTCATGCGTCAAAAATGAATTTTGTTGGTAAAATATGGTAAATGGGGACATTATATAAACATATAAATAAACCAATCAATGAAATAATTATAATATTTATAAATCTATTTTAAATTTAAAACCAATTATGAATGATAGTTATGAAAAATTAACCAATGTTACTATCATGTATGTGGTAGGACATATATACACATGAGTAATGTTCGCATTATTAAATGATAATTATGGAAAAAGGTATGTAAAATTATCTCCTTATATAATAATAATTATATCATAATTATAATTTTATTTAATCAAATCTTTTTATATATAAAAATATTGTGATGTAAAAGGATTTATATCACATTATGGTGGAGGTACTCCACATGTTCACGAACGACGTTATCACTTGTTTAGAGTCTGAAGTGGGTAATAAAAAATGATATATTTTTTCCTTGAAATGTAATTATGTCAATAATATAATATTGGTTTCATTTATTTTACATATAATTAATTAAAAAATTCTTTAACACATTCCATGTAATGTTTGAATATATCAAATAACTTTGAGGAAGTTGTATTCCACACATTCACAAACAATGTTATCATATTTAAAAAATTGGAAAAATTATGAAATGTGTTATATAAAAATTTAAGTTTTATTAATAAAAAATAAATATCACATATATCTTATAAAAATATGGTTTTCATTATAATTACCATCAATGACATGTGGTTGAGGAAAAATGGACTAAATCGTTTCGTGAGTTAGTAAATCGTCATACATTGAAACTGGAAGTTCATTACCCATTATATGGATGTGATTATAGTTTTATGTTTAAAAAATAATATATAAAAATATATAAGTATATTTATGAAACTTTTTCACTATATAGACATGGAATAATAATAAATGGAGGGGTGGATAAACAAATAATTAAAAATACACATTGAATAATGTTACCCCTTTTAGGGTAGCACCTTTTGGTTCACACCAAAGGGATTCCATTGTTTAATTTCATCCCATGGTGAGGATTTTATATTGAGTTAATAGGGTTTAGAGACTATTTTTCTAGAGGTTGGATAATCCAAGGTGTCTCTCGATGTGTGAGGAAGTTGATGATTGATTTTTTTACAATAGAGGAAGAGTGACATTCTTCTAAATAAACGAAGGTATAAACTATTAGCAGGTCTCCATTACCATATGTGCCACCAAAATGGATGTATAATGAATTTAATTGAAATTTCACTCATTCAAAAACCTCCATGATACAAAAATAAGTGCATTTTTATAATTTTGGTTTTTAGCTTCTATGTTTCCCCCGATTTTTCCTTTTTCTTTTTTATAAAAGTTATTAGTTTTCTAACCTATGTTATTTTTTTATTTAGGATAAATTAATGTGATATTTATTATAAAATATATACATACAGAATTATAAATATTATATCTATATTAAAAAAATAAAAAACAATTATTGAGATTAATTTTAAATGAATCACATGTAATAGAAAAACACTACTTTAACCTAGACCTTGATTACATTGTTTTTACTATCTTTGGGTAATTATTTTAATTAAAAAAGATGAAATTTTCCATTAATATACCATATTAGGTATTTATTATCACATAAAAATCCCTTTTTATAATATTATAATTTTATTGATTTTAAATCATTTAATAAGATATCATTTATTGAAAAATAATAGTATTTCCAATTTTGAAATTTTTTATTTTTTTAAAAAAATTATAAAAAAAATGGAATTTAAATATATTATGTAAACACTTGTGTAGATGATATATTTTTCAGAAAAATATCGAAAAAAATAATTCATTAAATTTTATTTACTTTTAAATTTTTTAGCATCATTTATCTCATTTAATTATTATGTGAATAATCAATGTGTTGGAATTTATAAAGCTTTTAATGTTATTATATCATATATAAAAATTGAATATAAATTTCCATGATAATATTAACTTATTTAACTTTCAAAATAATGTTTATAATCGATGCTATTTAGAGTCCTCCATACTCTAAAACTTTAAAAATGGTAAAGGAATGAAATGATCAATTTTTTTCATTTTCGATACTTAATTTATTACATGTGCCAGTCTCCTGAAATAGTATACCAATAAATCCTAAAATTCCAAAATAAGAGTTATATGTTCATGATATTCTTATCCTTTGGATTTTTGAAATTTTTATACATCAATTTATCCATTCAGTTAAAAGTCAAGTCTTTTATTATTCTTAATTGTACCTTAATCATTGTAATTAATTTTATTTAATTTTGTTATATTTATGTTAAAAAAATAATTTTAACTAATTATTCTATAAATCTTACCCAAAATAAATTATTTTATTTCAAATATTCCAAATTAAATTCATATAAGTAGAAAAATAATTTTAAATCTAGTCCCGCAGACGTAGCGAGAAATTTTGTTTTTTGAAGTGAAATTTTCAAATATTTTTTATATATTTATATCTAAATAAAATATTAAAATGATTCCAATGACCTAAATTGGATAAATATATATAATTAATATATTTTAAATTTAAAATAAATTTAAAATATAATCTAAAATTAAGAATTATTTAAACAAGAAGGCAGTTTTCAATAGAAATATATTATTTTTTATTATTCCTCAGAAAAATAAATATTCTCAAAACAATAAAAAAAATTCTTCCTTAGATAATTCGTAAATTATGAATTCAAAAATGAGTATTATTTTAAATAATAAAATTTATTAAATTTTCAAAATTTAGTTTTCATATATGTTCATCATTAAAATGATGTAATACTCATTCTAGCATGTAATGCAAGTAAACTTCGGGTTTTGTGGAGAATTTTCTTAACACGGTGTTTCATATAAATAAATAAGGAAAGAAATAAAAATTTATTCTCAAATTAAAATATTGTAATGTCTTGTAGTGTTACACTTAGTATGATATTCCTTATTCTGGTAAATAAAACATTAATATGTCCAGCCTTCAAATGAGTATCAGTTCGTAAAGATAACATTGATATGAATCCTAAATCACTCGTCATATTCCTCTCACCTTAAAGGTAGAAAAGAATGAATTTATAGTGATTTTATTTATTTTAATCCTATAATTTAAACAGAGGAAAATTGAGAATCTTTTCACACTTACTGAAATCAAAAAACGTCTGAAATTTACTCATATTTGAACATCATATTTGAACACATAAACTCTTTTGGAACCTTCTTAATGTATATTAAGTCTTCAAAGTAAATATAATTCTAAAAATTCCTAATTTTTCTTTAGTATGATGGATCTTCCTCATCTAATTTTGTTTAAACATCATTAACTCATTATGATGGAACTTCCTATGCTAAATATGATGGTACATCCACGTATCATAACGATGGAGCTTCCTCAGCTCATTCCCAATTTACATTACTATTTAGAGTTTATCCGATTGATTTTACTCCTTAGAGATAGTCTGGTTGACATTATTCCTCAAATTAAATATGATATACCTTTCTACCCACAATTTACCAAATGAAACTTCATTATATTTAATCTAACAGAATCCTTAGAGTGATGGAATACTCATTACGATAGAATTATTGTTACTATGAAATTATTCTTATGTTGGAAACTCTACTATGATACATTGAAATTATTCAATCCTAATCACCAATAAAAAATTTATACATCTGAAAAAACTATTCTTGGTACTTTTGGATCCGATGAAATTTGTTTCTTGATTCTTGGGTCTAATATAATCAATATGATTCCTCTATTTCTTCAAAATATTTTTACCTTATATTTTTCATGATTTTTGATAAATATATTGCTGGAAGATAATATTATAAATTTGGGTTATAATGTTTATGATATTTCTATCTCATGACATCACTATCTTCAAACATCCTATTATGTAACATTCTGATATTTTGAAATCATGGTGAGTGATGAAACATGATCTTCAGGCCCATGAATTTGACAATGATAGAGTATTTGATCCAAAATAGTATATTTATATCTTCTTTTGTGACTGGTGCTACTTAGTATGGCACTATATGCCTGGTGATACATAATCGGATCTTATGAATCTGTAAGAACCCTTTGGTATGGGGTTATAACAGTTAAAAACATTCACATATTTTAAAAAACATTTTACTACAAAGTAATAATTTTTAAAATTTAAGAAAAATATTTTTAATAAAAAACATAAAAAATGTTCTTTGAAATCTATTTTACAATAGCACTTAATTATGGGATTGCTTTTATTTTTTTAAAGCAGTCATATCATGTATCAATCATATGTTTCAATAATTTTCTTATCCACTAGATGATTAAGGATTCTCAATATATATTTCCAATTATTCCTCTCTTTAGTAATTTAATCAAGTTATGATATTTTTTAAATAATAACCAATTTATTATAACATTTAATCAAATATATTATTCATCCACATCCACGTATGTAAAAGATCACTTTATAAAACCCTTTTTTAACAAAAACTATTTATTAATAATATTTTAAGTTATTCGTGACTTTTTGTAATGGTTTGAAGGGAATATTTGAAATGTTTTATAATTGGGTCCAATATATCTTCCACGACAAAAAATTAGGAAAATGTAAGTTCTCTTTTGACATATAAATTGTAAATTAATATTCCAATCACTATAACAATTTTATAAAATTTAACTTCTTCTACAAAATTCCAATTATTTAACAATGAAACCTCATTAATGTACCCCTTTTTTAATATTTCATTTTGATTACCTTTACTTTTTCCAATGACACAATCTTATTACAAAAACTATACTCCTGATGCACCAATGGCCCTCTCTTGTTAGATGAAAATTTAAGGATAATTAAATTTTACATTAAACATTAACATTTTTATTATTAATGTACATTACACTTCATGTAAAAATATACATTATTTCTTCTTGATAGAAATATTTGTAAACAATATATCATTTTTACTTATGATGTTTCAATTGTAATTTTATTTCATTGACTTGGGATATTATGATATTCGATTTTCTTTTTTCCATATATACATTTATTGATATGGAATATAGTTTTTGGATTTAGTTTATCATTAAATATAGGATGAATTCATTAAAAATGGGGTGATGGGTGGGTCCTGCTTATAGATTTCCCCTCAATGCATCGATTATTTTCATAGTACACATAAGTTGTCATGATTAATTGTGGTTTTTTGAATACCTAACCATTATTATAAACTGTCTTTTCTTCATGGCCTAGAAAATAATGTTATCATGATGTATGAGATAATTTAATTCAATATTAAGAATTTTCTTCATTGAGAATTCTTTAATTATTATCAACGATATTTTTTCATAGATATTATGCATGGAGGTATTTTATTATAATGTTATTGATTAAACTTATTATTTTTTCATTATTTTCTTTTCCATATTGATTATTCCATATCGAATCATGATATATTCAATTTCACTTAACCATTACTGAGAATTTGATCTCACCACTTTTTGATTCCTTTCCCCATGACATGAATAAGAATCTTTTGGATGAGATTACATATTCAAAATGTTTACCATTAGTATGTTTTATATTTTACCCCACTTTTAAAATGGATATCATGTATGTATATGGATCTAAAATAATACAAAATAGATTGTTCCATTAGAATTAGATCCCTTAAACCAATACCGATTTGATAAAATAGACTCCAACTCAAGGTTACTAGATTTTGAAATGTCATATTATTATAGTGATTAAACATATACATATATATTTAAAAATTTAAATGATATAATTTATAGGTTATTAACTTATATGTTTTATGATGAAGTGTTTATTTTCTATTCTTTTATCATAGTTGTTAGAAATTATATCCCTATTTTAATGTCATTTCATTTACTTCTATACTTCTGAGTAGTTTACATTGATTTATAATGAGCTAGGAGTAATCATGAATCAAGTGGTAATATAATTTTTTTTATTGGTATGATTTTATCCCACACACATGAAGATAAATTTTCATATAAATAATAAAAAGAACTTTTACAGTGAAAAATAATCCCTAAATCCAATATTGCTAGAGTATTACATCAAACTATTCGCATTTTTATGTAAATTTTAAAATCTAGAAATTAAACACATCTTCTAGATCATTAAACCTATTCTTCAATATTCAATTGAGATATATATTAGTATCAAAAAATCTCAATAATCATAAAATAATGAAATGCTATGTAACACATTATACAACCCACGTAGTACACCCCACACCATAGAATCTTTGTATTCATCATCATTTAAATAATCATACTCGACAATTAATAATAAACAATAAAAAACATCTCCTTGTACGTCTCCCAATTTTCACTTTCACTTTATTTTCTCATATATACTGTTTCAATGATCACGATTCTATACACTTTAATAGTGTAAATATATCTTAATAATTGAATAATATTTTTTCAAATAAAATTTCAATGAATGAACCTTTATATAATATCCCACAATTTTTTATAAGATTCCGAATAAAAAATTCCCTTATTTAATAAAATTTTATTATTTTTGGTTGTAATGGATAGAATTTTAGTAGCCTTTATATCATCCATAAAGCCACATCATCAAAATTAAATCCATCTAAAAATTTCAATAATAATGGTGTGATATGGTTATTCAAATAATATAAAATGTAGTTTCCAAAATAATTCCCTCTAATAACTCAATATTTATCAAACTTTTAGTTTTAAATATCCAATATTTTAGTTTTCACTGAAAATTCATAGTGTTGGAAAATTATAGAATGTTCTAGAAACATATTTGTGTTGTAAAACAACTCACAACTCATATGCTAGAAATTTAGTCCCTTTAAACATAAATACCCCTAATGTAAAATTTCAATTCTATATATTTAACTTATTAATTAAATTATCAATATAGTATTACAAGTTTATTATAAAATAAAATAAATTTAATTTTAATCTTAAGGTTACCCTGAAGGATTTTATCATACTTATATTACATTATAAGATATTCATAGATCATATAAAAAATAATATTATAATCTATAAATAACAATATATAAAATCTAGATATTAATGGGGGTTATATAATACAATATTTGATCATCATAATGTAGAACCATTGATGCAGAGGATTATTAATCAAATCATGGAAAAATGGAAAAATAAAGATGATAATATATATTTAATATAAACATGATAAATATAACATCTTCAATAAAATTATTTTATCTCATAAAAAACATTGTTCTATGATCACTTTTGTGACAATATAATATTGTTGGAAAATAAAATAGTATCATTCCCATGCATAACATTGTGGATAATTTAATCTATATCATCCCAATACATAAAAAAATTAGTGAAAAAAGATGTTTAACCAAATTTATAATTGATTTGGGAGGGGTTGGCTCTATAGAATCATGGTAAGTTATCTATACTTCTACTACATTATTCATTACCTTCAGTTTCCTTTAACATTGTTTCACCTAGACATTGTTGGGTAAATGATTCCACCAAACCATTATAAAATCATACCCCTTTAGAGAGATTTTGTGTGCATCTTAATGAAGAGGTCATATGAGTAGATATTAAATAATTCATTCATCATTTATCTAGAGGAATGTTTTGTTAAGATATATTTATAATTTTTTTAACATTAGATTATATTTATTTTTTTGTTTTGAGATATAAATTGGGAGTTTAAAATGCTTAATGTTTGATATAAAGCATGTCTCATTTTTTCCACCATCACATTGTGTAGAGTTTTTTAATTTGGTTAGGAAAAATATGGAATTAAATTTTCAATAATTAGTTTTATATTTTTATAATGTTAATAGAAGATATTGGTGTTAATGGGGTTATAAGAGGTCAATAGGATAATGAGACCCAATTAAGGACACCATTTTTGGTTTGTGACATTTATATTATTGATTTAACTATATATTAGGTGATTTTATGTTAATTTTTGAGCATTATTATTATTCTTATCGATATATTACATGAATTCTTTGGTTTCACCACATAAATTGGGATGAGATCGTATTCGTATAATTGTTCACAAGGTCACATATATTTTTAAATTACATGTTGATTTATCATTCATTAAACATGTTATATTGTACCTATTTAAATATATATTTTGAGGGTTTGAGTTTTATGTCAATCGAAAATTCTTTTAATTTTTAAAATGGTTTTATAAAATTTTCCTCACTTATATGGAATTTTAATCATATTTCAATTTTTTCATAAATTAATTTTGAAATGGAATACTATATCATATATAATTATTCAAAATAAATTTTTATTGGGGTTTTAGGAAATCCTCTATCATGAGTTTGATGGAATTTAATTCCATTTATAAATTCATTATTAAGGTGATTTTGAGTTTACATTTAAAGGTAAGTAAAAAAATTTGTTTAAGATTTTAGGTTTATTTGACCTCATGTGGGAAATTCAATGTTTTCAAAAGAATCCCTACTTTTTAGTGTTCTAAATAGTTTTGATTTCCTTATAAAAAATTATTTTATTTAATGATACATGGTTGAATGTGTGGGATCTGGTTGTTTTTTTCGTATAACAACATTTTAGATTATTTTTAATAATTTAATAAACACATTATAGAATTAATATGGGTAAATTGAATTGGTTATTATTATATGTGGCCTTTTATAAGAAGTATTTTCATAGTAGATATTATGAGTGGCCTCCCCTCTTTAGGGTTTTCATGAGTAGTATCATGAAATTACACATATTATATAGCATTCGTTAGGTACTATAATGTGTGTAAACCAATGCTATGGGTTATCTTTGGTAATATTATACATATCCTCCCCCTAATAAGAGTTAAATTGGGTACTATTGTCTATAGACAACCCTATGAGGGGTTAAATTATATATTATTATGTTTATCCTCCATTGAGATGGGTTTCTTTGGAATTATTATATACTGTCTCAACCAATATAGGTTTTCAATGGTATAATTAGAAGTGACCTCTCTGAGAGGAGTAATATTAGGAGCATTTTGGAGCAACCTTCCCTAATAGGGGTTTTATTGTGTTTTTTATTTAAACGCTACTGATTGGGATTGTATTTTGTATTTTTGTGCATGTAATTATTTATGAGGTGTATGATTGGGTTACATAATGCAAGACCTCAATTAAAATGTGTTTTTTTGTACAATTATGTGTAACCTCAAATTAGGGGGGTTAACTTAGGAAATATTATATAAAACCTACCATGGGTGGGTTGGGATCGGGTACACATAGATGTGTAATATCCTAATATGGGTTTCATAGGAACTTTATATCTACCTTACCATGTATCTTCATATTGAGGACTAGATATCTAGTATTCCAAGAATCTCTTCTTCTGGAATTATTACATATTGGAATAGTCAAGATATATGGGGGTTTTGTAGCAAACAAAAACCTATCAATTATCTATTTATGAAATTTTTTTATTTTTTTTCCATGTTTCTACAAGAAGTACATGTCAAATAAATGGTTGGAATTGAAAAATCATTTAATCAGACATGGTCATAAGGAAGCATCATCCATCACATATAAATGAGTAAATGGATGGGTATGGATATATTAATAAATATTGATAGATTGTGAAAGAGGATGAATGTTAAAGTAATGATATAGGTGATAGTTACCAATTATCACATGTGGAAATTAATATGCATTTTAAATAAATAGTGAAATTTTAATTTGAGGTTTTGGTCCAAGATTAAGAGAAGGACACGTTTTTTAAAAGAAGTATATGGGTTATTATAAATAAACATAATTTATATTGGATGAATACTAAAAATAAAAAACATCTTTGGGGTCTTCAACACAAAAAAATATTTTTATGTAATAGTACATTAATATTTTTGATAAAATAGCATCATTATGTATGGGAATTTCAAAGGAAGAGGTAAAATCGGACCCTTCTAGATTTTATTTATTCTTTTTAAGTGTCCACAACTCCAACAAGATAAACATTATTTGTAATGTGTTATAATTTTTCAGTATTGATTAACTCTATTATTTACTTTCTTTGGGTAATATTTTGATTTACTTTTTCTATTAACACTCAACAAAAAAACCATTCATTAAAAGAATAAAAATTAAATTCTTTTCAATAGATTTGAAGAGGGTGTGTTGCATGGGAATGACATATATTCTAATATATGAGTTTTATTTACATACACTTGACCTTATTCATATTTAATATTTTGAAGAATTGAGGTTTTCTATTAAGTAATTGCACACATCCCATGCTTATGTATTGAAACTTTCCATTGATTTATGTGTATAGAATATTATATTTTCTAAAAAAACAAAATTCTTGGATCTAGGAATAAAGGTTTTGGTTTAGCTAGTTATAATGGTCGATGGTAAGAATGATGATTATGTGAGTTCTTAGAGTGGCTATAATAGTTTATATTTTAGTGTACGTTCTGGATTTTACAGGGATATGTGCCAATTTTTTATGTGAATGATGATTCTTATAATGCATATTAATTTTTTTATATTATTTATAATACTTCCATGCATCATATAATTTTTTAATATATTATATTCTAGAGAGTGTGGGGAATCTTTTATCCTGGTTAATGTTTCTATAAGTTTTATGGATTTAGGTTTTATCAGTGAGTTATTTTATATTATTTGTAGATATTGGATGGATAATTTGGAATTTTCAGAGCATATAGTCTCCCCATGACTATTTTATTCCCCCAACCTAGTTTATATCTTCTAGTATACACAAATTTTCACTCTAGATCATTTAGAATAAATTATAGACATAATTTAGAAAATTTGGGTATGGGTCACATTGTATACATCACGGTAAGATTTTTACAAAAAATAGAAATTACATCAACGAAACAGGGAAAGAGTAAGTGATAGAGAATGATACAAAGTACAAAAAATAAAAAGGAAACTGATGGAGTTTCCTTACCTTAATTCCACCCTATGTGGATACACTTCTAAACACATGTAATGTTAAAAATAAATATTTAAATTTTGATCTTTTGAATATTATTGTTATTTAAATACGATATTATTATCCATTTATTATTATATTTTAATTATTTATTATATAGATATTTCTTATGGTGATCATTTAGGATTTCTCATTATATTTCTCTTAAAATGTATCAATATATTGGTAATGATAAAAGGTGTTTTATAATAGATTGATAATCTAAAATCAGTAATGTAAATAATTCTTAATAATTAAAAAAATAATATTCCTCAGATTAATAGATGGTCATGAATAGTTTAAAATTATGAAACACATCTCTATAAACCTATTTTAAATGCATAAAATGATAATGATTGATTAAATTAGAAATTATTAATGTAACATTAATTTTTTAAAACCAAAATCATAATAATGTCATGTAGGTTATATTGATTATTGAAATAAATTTTAAATACATCTATGATTGATGGTAATATTTTATTCATACATATAGGTGATAAAAACTAACCATAATTGAAAAAATGTTATAAAAATATATGATATAATTTTTTATCAATTATATGATTAATAATTTTATATTAATTTACATTTATTTGATTAATATCATTTTAGAGTTAAATTTTTTTATCTTTTAAACGTTTTTTAGTAGAATAAAAAAATAAAACTAAATATATTCCATTATAAGACATGAGTTCATTCATAGAATGGTTCCTTAATTATACACCTTAAGTAATTTTGGATTGGGAAATTAATTATATCATGGATTAGAAAAAAAATAGATAGAATGGTGTAGGGAAGTGTTTTTATTGATATTTTTCAAGGGAATTATTTTTTATGTTGATTAGAAAATCATTTAAGTGGGGTATATTTAAAGGTATAGAGGAGGCTGTTTTTAATTGATGTTTTTAATATTTATCCTTTTCGCTCAAGACAATGAATATTTATGATTCATGTGTTTATTTATAGGAATTTATTCATCATGATTGAGTTAATTTTTTTATACATCATTTGTTATGAAATTAATTGTGTACTATACTTATATTTCATAATAGTTCATCGCATTATATATTTTTATTTACATAGTTAATTTTTATTAAAATTTATAAAACATCATCTCTATAAAAATTTTACATGATGATTCAAAAACTGATGTCCATGGTTCAAAATTACATTATTAAATTAGTAAATTATAATATTCAATTCTATTAAAAAGTATATTAATATTAAATAATGAAAATCATGTTTTAAATAAATGTATATGTTTTCTTAAATTTACAATAATTTTTTGAGTAATAATTTCTTTGTTTTGTTATAAAATTTTCTAATTTCATATTTTATGGTAATAATTATTTAGATATTTAATTTATTGTTTACCTTTATGATCATTTCTTTATTTTAATAGTTAGGTTACTATTATAAAATTTTGGTTATTATTGTAATGGAAAAATATTAAATGATCATAAAATTATACAAATACTATAAATAACTTTTTTTCGTCATTCCACATTCTCTAAATTTTCACACAAGGTTCTATATTCTATATATACAAAATCAAAATCATAATTATAATATATTGTTTCCCATTCATAATATCTTTTTATATGCGTGATATTTTTAATTAACATTTAACATATGTACTTAAAAATTCTTGTTTTGTTATTCTTTATTCCCATTATATTTTTTAACATTATATACTGGTTTTATCCAATATACATATTATTATATGTCAATAAAATATTTTGTATATTGTCATAAAGTACATAAAATTCATTTATAAAAAAATTTATATATTAAATTTCTCACATATATAAATATATATATGTTTTAAGAAGTAAATTTGGATATAGAAAATTTAGGGACATTAAATTCCACCCACGTAATAAATTTATTCATCGAAATTTACATTCATACTCTATGATAAAAATAATAATAAATTCTTCTTTTTTTCGTATTTATGTTTCTATACTCTCTCTTTGTAATATTGGGTTTCCTATGGATCATTAAGAATGTAATTCATACTATATAATTGGATATTTTTTTAAAAGATCATGGGTCTTCGTTGATATATCCTTATAAGAGTTACCAAGATCCAACTTTACCACCTATTGATTGAGTACATGTGATGAGACAGGTATTTATTTCCTATAGAGGGATACATAAAACACATCATATACATTAGACATGTTTGGTGTGTAGGAATGTGGATAGTTGATATCCCATATGTGATCAATAACTTTTATGGGGATAATTTATAGATTAATATCATTTCCATTCTCCACACACCGAATGACACTTTTATATGGTAATTTAAAAATTACAAACAATTCCTTTCTCCAAAATCAATGTCTCACCAATAATTTTTACCATTCTATATTTTTATACTATAGGACTATATAATATATTATCTATCATTTCATTAAACAATTAATGTCCCAATTGATCATGATTTTAACCTTCATCGTAGTATTTACTAGCTCTATACTTATTCGCATAGAAGAGAACAAAAGGATGAGTATGATTTATTAAGTAGAAGTTTCCTATGTATGATAACTAAATCATTTGAATATAATGATTTAAACAACCTTTCTTGTCCATATAGAACACTCTAAAATTTCATTAAATTGTTTGAATAGTTCTTTCAAAATAACTATTTATCTATTGATGATAGTTTTTACTGACGTTAAACTATATGATCAAATTTTTTTGAAGACTCGTATAGAACTCAAATATAACCTTTTGATCTCTAGCTAATTTAATATATAGTGGTGTTACATAACACAATACTACTTTCAAGATAAATATATAGTTTTATTGAGATATTATTCTTCCAATGTGATGATAATGTGACCATTATTTTCTAATATTGTTTAACACATCCCATATAGAATTATCACCATTAAATATTATTATAATGATTATGACTAAATACATTGAAATATTTTAATATTTTGTTATTGTTTTTGGAAGTATCCACATCTTCCTCTTTTACATTGGAATTTTACCCTAACTTACAAGTATAGAAAACACTTTTATGTGTATTTATAAATATTCTTCAAATTATACCCCCATTAGTTCTGTTGGATATCCCAATACATATTTTTGTTCATTGGGTAGATAAAGAATGTTGAGAAATGAGAAACATATAATAGATACTCTATTATTTTCAAGAATTTTGGTATATATAATTGTTTCCCATATCATATAGCTTCAACTTTATAGTGTTTTACATATATGTTTCTCCCCTTTTAAATGGTATCTACATTATTGTATTACTTTATTCTATTAATTGAGGACAGCTTATATTTCTATAAGATGGTTGTATATATAATCATTTGATCATGTTATATTGTTATCTATTAAATAATTATTTCCATTTCTATAATTTACATGCCTAAAAAATTGATCCCTTTTGATTTTTATTTTAGATAGGGCCATATTGACATCTATTCTCAATGAAACTCACACATTATTTTCTTTTTTTGGGATTGTATTTGATTGTGTCATAATATATTTTATTCATCTCTAACAATGTTCCTTGGGTAATCAGGATATCATTATATATGATTATATAATTTAGAACTATTTGATTAATATTCATTTCCATAATTTCTATATATAGATAAATAATTTATATATAATATGTATTGATTACTCTAAAAAACAAAATTACATGAATTTGGAACTTATGCACATTTAGATTCAACTATAATTTGGAATATACTATCACATTATCATGTTTCAAGATTACACAACCTCATTATATCTTTAATGGAATAATATATATCATAAATCCCACATTGCTTAATGGTCATGTGAATATTGTTAAGGATATGAAGCTATTCTTAATGAAATTAAAGAATTATTCAAATTAATCTATGATGTAATTTTTTTCCCATTTTGAATTATCCTAGTACATGGGTTTAATAGTTATATTTTTTATTCTCTTAAATTAGTTATATTACCAAGATTAGAAAAGAAAAATACTAATATCCATTAAAAATTTGGGTCTAGGACATTGTTATATAACCTTTATTTTTTAATGATTCATATATGCACGTTTTATTTTGATTATATTTCTTTTTAATATAACATTATCCATTTTGAATTAACATTTACTAAATAATTCATACAATATATTCATTCAAAAGGTCTTTATTATGGTACTCAAAGACAGAAAGTGTTCGACATTATTTATGGAGAATATGATAATATCATCTATTAAAACCGCATATAAAATTCTATAATATCTAAAGACTCCATTCACCAAGTCAATAATGGTGGTTATAGAATTATTGAGATTCAAATATATCACTATTAACTCATTATATCCATGTATTCTATGTAGGAAAATCATTTGGATGAATTTTAGTTGTTGATATCCTTATCAAATGTCATCATTAGTGGTGTAATAAGGCCCATGTAGTTTATCAAATAATTTTGTATTCCATGGTGGAATAAATTTATCATTTAACTTGATATTTTTAAGGTCAGAAATACCAAAATTAAAATGTATTTATCAATAATTATTTTTAAAACAAAGGTAACAATATTTCTATTGATAAGAACATAGGTTTATAAAAACCATTTTTATGTTTCTACTAGAACTCTTCAAATTTAATGGCTATTATTATACGTCTAATCTGATATAAAGGTCTCTTTCTATGTATAAATCCTCTCGAGATATAAACATATTAGTCATGGTGAAGGGTAGAAAACTATTCATGGGACATATCGTGAAATTCCATTAAAATTGCTATATACACAAGTATAATTTTATGACCTTTCAATATAAATTAAGATATATATTCTTTATCATAATGAAAAAATGATCATTCTTGAGAAGTATCTGAAGGATATTCATCAATCTCCAAACAATTGTATAAACTTTTTGGATGGTTTGAGACATTTAATTTGATTTCTTGCCCCTATGAAATTGATATTAGAACTATATAAGTGCAACCTATGAAAAAAAATTCATATAAACTCCTCAAAAGAATTATTAAGTATATTTTTTTGAAGATTATTCAAATAAATAATTAATTGGGGAAGGTTTATACACTTGAGATGAAATTATTTCATTATTTTTGTTTTTATCAATAAATCAACCTCTATATATTGAGGTGATTTTTGAATATTTATATAAGAAATGCATTATTTTAATGAATGTGTAATAAGAGAATGAAATTGTATATTCCATATTTTTTATTTAATATTATATTTTAATTGACACCATTTTTTTCATGATCCACCTCAATATTAGTAATATCATAATTCATTTATTATTCTATAAAAATTGGATGTTTTGTTTAATAGTCATCCTTTATAACTCTTATCTTGGTGACATGATTTTTTTCCATGTTCAATATAAATAATGAATTATACCATTGTAGTACGATTAAGTTGATCCAATAATTTTGTCATCATATTTGTTGTTTTTATTATGTATCTTGACCAATTAGTAGTGTGGTTTCTTTATTTTTATAATAGAAAACAATTTATTATTCCTTTTTGGAATATTCTTGGATATTTCTTCCCAAACTATTGAAAGATTGATTATTGAATATTCATTAATTAATTAATTTATATAAAGATTGACCAGCAATTATTATTAATTTATCTCATATAACATTATATGATTATGAATCAGTAATCTATATCTATATCTTATGTTGAAATAATACTATTTTTTCAATGTTTCAAAAATTTTAAATTGCTAATGCTTTTCAAGAACTCTTCTATGAGAAAATTAGTAAAATTTCACAAAATAATTTTGGATCAAATTTTATTTATGTTTTAGGTATTTGAATACATATTATTTTCTAATTATATAAACCAACTATCATATCCTCATTTTATTATGAGAAACAACTCCATATCAATTTTAATATGGGGAGTGTGAGTAAAATATTTATTGGAAAACATTTTCTTGAATTCATATCATTCGATCAATTTTTTATAATATTTAGGCATATTATTCAAGATAATTTCCCAAAAACGGTAGTCATATCTATATTGGTGATATACAACTCAAATTACAAAATCTTTCACAAATCAAGATAGTAATTAATTTATCTCCTCAATGGAATAAATTTAATTCTTGATTGTTATGGGATCAAAATATACACCAGAAGATGGTGTCTATTGAATGATAAATAACTCCACCACAAGTTATTTTCTATTTGGGTAATTAATAAACATAAAATTGTTTATAATAGTTTTCATAACTTTTTATAATTTATAATGTTTTACCCAATGGTTCTTAAATGCCGAACACAAAATTGGTGTCATCTCTTTTAGGCATTCATTACATTTACAATCACAGAAGATATTTATAGTATTAATCTAATTTAAATCCATATACTAAAAAAATTAATGTAACTAATATTAATACTGAAATTTATAATCATATAATAACAAGATAATTAACACAGACCGAATAGCCCATAAATCCAATGTTTAACCTAACATAAAATTTTTAGGATTAAATCTAGGTCAAATATTTGTTATTTTGTATTAGGTTCTATTATATAATAAAAAAACTATAAAATACATTGATACCAAATCTCAAATCTAAAATATATACATATAATATTATATCATTTTTTAAATTACCACGTATAAATTACACTTGGAACAATATCATCCCATTTTCATTTAATACATTTCCTTTATAACACATTAACATAAAAATAAAAACAATGTCTTTTATTTCCATCCTTATATTTTGATCCAATATAACATTATATATATATCACACATAGGGATATCATGAGTTAATAAATAAATAAACATGTTTAACCCAAAATGATTGTAATGAAATAAAAAATATAATTAAGGGGTGAGATAACACAAGAGTGAATAATTAAAAAATAAAAACTGAGAAAAGGGATATCATAATTGAAATCTTCATAAAATGGATTATGAGAGGTGAAATTCTCTAAATATAGTAACAATGTGAAAAATAAAATGTAGATAATTCATATAGAATGTCATCATAATCCAAAATCATGTATTATATCAAATATATAATAAAATTATTAAAAAAATTACCCATCTTGTCCTGAATGAAAAACAGATAAATCCAATTATATCATTACCTTTTATAAAGATTTCATGAGATAATTTGAATTAACAGATATATTGAGATTTTTATAATTTCTATCCCACCTATTGTGTTATAATATTTCATTAATATTTATGAAACATACAAAAAAATTAGTACATTATTTAAAATAATGAGAATAATCTCATAGGAAAGAAAAAAGATATATAATCATTCTTTAATGAATTACCAAAAAATGTGTTTTAATTTTTCTAATAAAAATATGGGAATGAGTATTTATTGAGGTTAATAATTAATTAATTTTTTTAGTTCATTAATAGAGAGGCCATGTAAAGTAAAAATCATAAATGGGGGATAAATATGTTGATACATAAATGATATAATTAAATATTGTTATAAGAAATTCGTTAATAAAATTTAAAAATCTAAGTGAATGTGGATTTCTTAAAATGAATAAATTACCTGGTATATTATTTTCTTCAAATAGTAATAACAAATAAATAATACCATTAATATATGTCATACATGAAATGGAAGAATAAAATAGAAATGATTCTTTTATTAGGTTTGATTTAAATAATTTTTTTAAATGAACTTGAAAAAACATGTATATACCTTGAAAAAGATAGGAAAGTGATATACTACACATAGAGGGATGAAGAATATATAAAAATCATCATTATAACTAAAAATGAGTAAGTTGGAGTTTTTGGGAGGGGGAGCATGGATAAATAGAAAAGGAAGGAGTTAGATATCCCTTATATCAAGGATGACTCACTTGAACACACCTCTAAACTAAATAATAATTGAAATAAACATGTAAATTTATTAATAACCCAAATATTTTTTATTTCAGATAAAAAATTTATTCATTATCATATCATACTCATTTATTATATTTATGTTTCTCATGTTTATCATTAGGGGACGTTCAGTTAATTTAACCATAAATATTTTTTTATTATTGTAATGATTAATGGTGTGTTTAAAAATAGATTCATATTATTTAAAAGTTTATAGGTATTTATTATTTATCATTAAAATATAATAAATGTTTCAAAGTTTTTATAGATGAAAAAATGTGTGAATATTAAGAAGAATATAGTTGTACTATCTTTCAAAGTGATCGAAATTATTTTCAATGCATATTTTTAATATTTTTAATATAACACCCATTTTATATACCAAAAATCTAAATTATGTAATAAATATTATATATAATATTTAAATAAATTTTTATAACTATCTGAATGAGACAGAAATTGCTGATACATGACATCATCCACAATGTCATGTAAAATTAGCTATGTTTGATTAAAGGTTTTAAACATCAATGAAATAGAGTTTTTAGGAAGTATATAATGTTATAATTCATATTAGTTATTAATTTTACATTTTTTAATTATTTAATTATATTTTATGAAATTTTCAAATTACTATTAATAAAATAATAATACTGTAAATGAAAGGGTTTAAATTATAAAACCCACATTTCTTCTTAGGTTAGATCCTTTAAACTACACATTAGACATTCTACATACCTTCTTTTGATTAGACTATGGATTCAAAACCCTATATATGGTGGATAGATAAGTATTTTTATTGTCATGGGTAAATTGAAGGTATATTAGATAGTAACAGAAATGGATGGAAATAGGGAGTTTTATAGGTGATGTGGTGATGTGTTTTGAATAAAATATTTATTAATTTAGTATTTCTAGTCACGAACATAAATAATATTTTTTTTCTTTTGAAGAATTATAGTCATTTCATACTTCTTGTATGATATAATGATTACATAAATCATCTAGGATATAATTAATAATGTATTTTAATTATAATTAAAAATACTATATTTTACTACATTTTACTATTCACTTATGTATTTCATGATTTATAAAAATTATTAAAACATCACCTCTATATATTTTTTATTGGTAGAAAAAAAAATTATATATAATTGTAAAAAAATATTCTTAATAATGGTAGTTTTAATATTTATTTGATGTAAAAAATAATAATTTATTAAATAATATCATACATATCATTCTAAAAATTGTATAATTATAATTATATTTTGTAACATAATTTGAGAAATTATTCCCTAGTGTTTTTGATATAAATTTAAATATTATAATTAATGATTAAAATTAGTTAAAATATTTAGTTTTAATTAAACATATTGGTCATTTTGTTTTTCCAACTACCAGGCTACTTTTTTAATTTTCCTATTAGTACTTTATGGTTATATTTCCAGAAATAATAAATAATTAAACATCTTATAAATAAAAAAATATTTCTATCATTATTCGTTAACAAAATTGACACTCATGTTTATGAATTCTTTATTTAAAATATTCAAAATATATTTTAATATTTTTTTTAATATATAATTATTTTATATATTTGTGATATTTCTAGGAGACTATTATTTATCGACTTCAATAGTCTAGTTGTTTTGTTTTATTTTTTTATCTCATTTAATTATTATCTCTGTTATTATGTCTATTTATCAATCAAAATGTAATGTTATTTATTGAAAAAAAATGATCATTTTTTATTGCGATATTAGGATTCATTAAAAATATTTTTTATATCCAATATGACACAAACACACACATATATAAAAATATATCTTATGAAAACATGAATTCTTTCAAAATTATTGGGCCATTACATAGTGTGATTTGAGACTCAATGGTTTAATCGATCACTAAAAAGTCATGATTTGTTTACCTACATCAATTACACCCATTTTAACAAAGTGTTATTGTATTCTTACATCATACTATAGTGTGACCTATGATATCTCAAAATCTAGATGACCACTAAAATTTTAAATCCCCTGAAATTAAATTTCTTTTAGAGCCTCCATTGAATAATAACAACACACATAGTAAATATTCTTTTGTAGAGTAAGTGGTGAAAGAATAAAATTTTCATGTGTTCACTTTTTGGTGGGATATTAATATAGAGAATGAGAATATATAACATCCCAATATTAACAAATTGTATCACAACCTTAAAACTACTATTGTAGTGTGAAAATTTCTATTACTCATTATTTTTTTAAAGAGGTTGGACATGACCTCCCATAGAGAATGATCTTCTTCTTCTCAATGTTGACATCTCTAATATTCTCTATCCATAATAAAATGTCTTCAAAATATATTAATATATCCAAATAACATTTTCAAAATCAAAATAATTATAATTATTATATTTTTGAAAATGATCAATTTATTTTCAAATTTATCGATGTGTTAAAAATAAATAAAAAATTCCAACATCATACATAAAATCCACTTTACTTCCCTAGTAAATCAACAATATCATACTATAAACATTATAACACAATTATAAAAACTAGAAAAATAACATGATTATCTAAAAAATTTCATAGTATTACAAATATAAATTTATCATCACGATGAAAGAATTACAAGATTAATAATGACACATACCAATGATATAATATGAAGTCTTCATCTTACCCACCTATTACTGATGACAAGAATAACATCACATAGGAATTAAATATACAACAAATAAATTAAATCTTGTTTGATGTGCTTAGAAAGAGGCCTCCTTTCATTCTAAAATTACTTACTCAACTAAAGGCCTAAAATACCTAGTTTTTATCACACCTATCATTGATAATATTAATAGAAATTATAAAATAAAATGGAAATCATATTATAAATTAAATAAAATTTTAAAAATATGGTCTAACCATCAACAACATCAACAAAATATGGGAAAAACCAGGCAATTAATTTTGGGCACTAAGAATGAATACTGAGTTAATAAAAATATGATGAACAAAATAAGAAAACTTAGATTGATATAAAAACATTGAAAATATATAGATCACATCTCACAAATCCTTCCCCCTATCCCTCACAAGTATTCACAGAAGCTATATGAAAACTAAAAATTACATACTTTATTCACTACTAAAAATATAACATGGAATCACTAGGGATTACCCCATTATTTTATCATATGGAATAATAGCCAAAAGAGACTCCCTTATAAATAGTATCTATATATTATTACCAGAATTATATCATTTCTCAAGGTCATGGTATTATTAAGGTAATGTGTGATGGAATAAAAATTTTCATTAAGGTTGGTGAGGTAACCTGAATTACAATATTCTTCATTTTATTATAGATAAAATTCCTTTAAGAAGATATCTCCCATATCCTACATAGAAGAGAAAAATTAGGAGTTGAAATATCTCAGTTGACACTATTATCATATATTCTTGTTAAAAATTTAAAAATAATAGGCATTACCGTCATGATTTAATAAAACCCTTGATATATTCTCTCACATTACTTCCTCCTCTATGTATTATATTGATCATTCAGGATATCTGTAACATTTATTATATGTATGAATTACAATTCTAAACCATTAAACTATTTTTGATATATTTAAAAACTCTAGGATTGACACTATCCAAATACAAATTTCAGTATAGAGGTAAAACACTCTTCCATTATCCTACAACAGCTTCTACATCCTAAATTATCATGATATAAGTAATATGAAACAAAAAATCATGTGAAATACGAATGAAAATTATTTATGGAATATTAGATATTTTAAAAATTCCTCACCTAATGTTTGATGATAGACCCATTGGTCCTTACTCAGCCAATATAAGGATTATTACCCAATCTAATAATCATTACATGACCTAATCACAACTTCTGTGTGGTCGGTCATGATGAATAACTGGAATCACTAGATATAGATATATTCAATAAAGGGTACTAATGGACATAAACACTTTCCAATTCATATTATGTATTGATAATGATCCTGTGAACACCTATAAATCATGGAACCCACAAGTTTCAACTTCCCACATAATTAACCAACTATATAGATAATTATGTATCTATAGTGAATATAAAACAATAACAAATTTATTTTAGATATCCATTAAAGTAATAAATTAGTAAATATGGAACACAAAGGAAAATATGGTTTAAAAATTTATTAAAACAACTATATGATATCATCATGATAGAATCCCATATTAACACATTTTATTTTTTATTATATTAAAATAAGAATAATAAATTATTTATATACCACTCAAAAGGAATCACATGAAATATTTTTATTGAGTATACCCAAGAAAAACATATCAATATTTTTCATAATTTTTACAAGATAAAAATTACATCTCATAAAAATTCAAACATTACCTTGACCAAGTGGATGACACTTTTAAAGGATTATCTAAAATATAATATTATTTAAAAATTAATTTTAATTTTTCTACATAAATGAATGATTATATAATCATTTCAATAAATATAATAATTTATACTCATATTCATAACCTGGTGAATAAAAATGTAAGATAATGGTGAGAAAAAATGATTAGTAAAGAAAACTATAATCAACAGGTCTTGAGGGTTATATCATAAGTATATGGAAAAGAAGGTCATGGGATATGAATCCTATTAAAATTAACATTTATATTTAAAATTCCTCTATAAGTCATGATAGAATGACATGTAATCTCATATGATCAAATATATAATAGGGCCCAAGGGTGTTAAATAATAAGGCAATAATCACGATACTTGGTTCATAATGTAATGATATAAAAAATTAAATTTCAAAAATCATAAGAATGAGAAATAATAATATTGTCAAAAATTATAGATACATCGTTTCAACTCTCAATTTGGTGAACATATCAAACTGTATCATTCCCCTACTCAACAATGTTTTTAATTAATATAGAAACATGTTAATTCTCAATTATGTGACCATATATAACCATATCAAGTCAACTGTCAAGATAAATATTTCGTGAGATACAAATAAATAATCAATTAATTAGTATTTTATATATGTCTCCAACTATCTCATAAATATAATCCACACAGAAGTGTGAACTAAAAAAATCCATCCTATATTATATCATGTGGAACGAATGGAAATAACATTTCATTATATGCATTTCTGTATGGTATAACATAAGATGATCATGAGAGTTAGATCAGTTTAGACACAAAATTCAGTCAACACAGAGGATTATTTTTAAATAGAGTTTGAATGTTGATTCATAAAAGATTACTCTAATAGAGATGACTATTTTAGATAAAAATATTAATATAAAATTATATTCACAATAATTGATTTAAGATAATGTACATTATCATAAAAGTATATGAATTTATGGGTCACTTTCCCATTTTTATTTTTGGAAGTTGATAAGAAAAACCATTTCAATAACTATTTAGAAGGGTATATTAGTAAAGGATCAATAAAAAATTTAATATGGTTTTCTAGAGTAAATTTCTATTGGATGAAAAAATATATTATCTTTAATTCAAAAAAATCAGGAATATTTTTAAATACCTTTTTTGAAACCTACAAAATAAAAATGATAATAAACATTAATTTTAGATAGGTAAATTAAATAACAAAATCACAATAAATAATATATATATGTGTGTGTGTGTGTGTGTGTGTGTTTTAAAATATGAAATGATTAAATCTATTGAATGAAAGATTATGTAATTGAATATTAACAACCATCAAACTTGATGAGGTTTATTTTTAATAATTTATAATTTTTAACAAAAAAATAATTATGTAAAGTATGAATTGATGTAATGATACATTATAATGTGGTTCATGGGAATTATATATAAATCCCCATATATATAAGAAAAATTAAAATATAATTTAATCAAAAGGTAAATATCTCCCAACATATTATAATAATTTTCCTGAAAAATATTTATAACTCAATGAGTGGAAATTGAGTTACCAATAACCTATACAACATTGGTATCTCTAGAATAAAATTAATATTATTGACGGATCATGGAATTCATTTTTGAATCCCATTGATTTTTTGAACAAATGGTAAAATCATATAAATGATACTAAAAATATCACATGATATAAAGTAAGTATTGAATTTATTATATATCTCAATGAAAGAAAAGTGAGGCAATAAACCCTTAAAAATTTATTAACAATTATATCAATAGAATTGGAAGGAGAAGTTCATGAAAAGAAATTTAAATACATTGATAGAAATATTAATAATAAGAATATAATGAAAAGGGGGTAGTATACAAACCTTATTAATTTAAAATATATCTATAACATGATAACAAGCCCCAATGAATAGAAAATGTTATATAAACCCTTAAAGTAACTCTCATCATTAGTGAAATAACCTTATAATTCTATAAAATAAAACATACTATATTAATACATTATCTCAAAAACTTATTCATACATTGTACCTTTTATATTAACCATTTATAATAATTCTCATAATATATAATAGATAGTTATAGTTTTTCATTATAATCAGATGTTAATTCATTCATTTGTCTCATATAAGATTCCTAATAGTAATGATGGTTATTAATTTTTGGTAAATTTTTCATCATTCCAATTTTGTTAAAGTAACTCTAATAGAATTTCCCAAATTTTTTATTATTTTCCAATATCATTCCAAGATAGAATTTTTTTTATTTAGGACTATGAGATTAGTAAAGAGGTGATTTCAGTTAGTTTTTCAATATCAAAAGATTAGATCGTGATAATAATTTATTTTTTCTTCCTTCTTATTAAAATATATTAATTATATATAAAAATAATTAATGAAATATATACTAGGAAAAAGAAAACCATCCATGTATTGTAGAGATGATTAAAAAAATACATTGATCAAAATGGTGACTGTCTGCATGTACGCATGAGTGGTGTTGTCAATTTTTTCTAATGAATATGAGGGGAAGAAGGTAGATAATGATTTATATTTCCATAAAAATAATTATTAAATAAATATTATATTAATATATTAAATAATTTTTTATAACAATACATTGTAGGTGAGTAGGAAAAATGGAATTTGTTATTCTTGTAGATGTTAGTGAGCACATGTGCATGAGTGACAAGTTCATATTTTGATACAGTTGGGAAGAAGATAGAAAATGATATTCCCATAATTATAAAAAAAATTAGTATAATAATGATACTAATATATGTATTTTAGAATGGGTATAATTTATTTGAATTTAGTAAAATAAATCATAAAGGAACATAAATTATAGAGTTGTGACTTGGAGTTTTTACCTCACTCCATGAAAAAACTATTTTAAAAATCATATTTCATATTTGAAGGGTCTTACTTTTATAATAAAAGGAATAATAAAACATGGATTTGTGTTTTGGGGATGTATTTTGATATAGTTTTGTTGAACCAATAGGTAAATATGTGTGGATAATTGTGGTTGTTAACTAATAATTTTATAATTGAGAGGTGTTTTACTTTTGTAATAAGAAGTGAAATTTTATTGAAAAGTTGAATAAAAACTAGATATTAGAAGAAAAAGGGTTGGTTAATGTAGATAAATCCATAATAAATCATATGGAGCCAATTTTGTTTACATTATATACATATTCTATCGTTAGAGTTAACCACTTTACCATGATTAATTTTTGCTTCGAATCTACTTTGTATAGAAGTAATATAATTTTTAATCATAAAAATAAAAAGGAATGTGTAGTATAATTTTTAATTATAGATTCAAAATATGAAATAAATTTTCTTATATAACATTTTTCTAAGAGTTAAGATTTAATTCTAAAATAATAAATGTACTCTGTAAAAAAATATGGAGAATATTGTAACTTATGTTCTAAAATCTAAAATATTTATTTTTAAATTAGAATATATTTTTTAAAGTATAATTATACTTATAAAATATATATCTTGTCATTAGAAAGGTTTTATAAATTTTGATTTCTGATTACGCCGTAAAATTTTCAAAAAATTTATGGTATTTATAAAAATTTTATTCTCACAATTATTCTAAAAATAAATATTTTAAAAAAAATAAAGAAAATCATCTTAACATAGTTGTTATATAATTAATAAAAAATTATTTCTTTTTCATGAAATTTATATTCACAAATTTATGAATTAAAATTTTAAATGAATGTTTATAATATATTGAGAAAATATTTTCAGAGGAAAATTAAAATTTTAAAATATTAGGTGTCCATATACTAATTTCAAATAATTTAGAAATAAAATTAGTGTCAATATATTATTCATTATAACAATATAATTTATAATTATATAATTAAAATATATATTTTTTTCATGTAATATTAAATCACATCATATAAATAGATTTTTTTAAAAAATACAATTTGAAGCATAACATTATCATAATAGTTCTATAGATTTACTAAATAACTTATATATATAATTTAATATTATAAATTAATATTATCATTAATTATAATTTAAAATGTGAAATTAATTAAGTACATGTATTATATATAATTAACTAATTACATTAATAATTACATGCTTATATCATCTTAACTTATACTTATATAGACCCTCAACATCTTCGTGATAGACTAATGGATTGGATAAGATCTAGTTGAAGTTATAGATGCCTATTTATCATGAATTAACCTTATTGAAATTGTAATCTTCATGAAATTCTACTATAGACAATTTCACTGAAACTGTAGTTGTTGGAGTACAAAGTGGGCTTCGTATATGGAAAACACATGTAAAGATACCTCAATTAATTTATTAAAAAAATTATTTATAGAGAAAACTTATAATACAAAATTTCTTTTAATGTTTTTCATAAATAGATTTCATAAATTCATCTCTTCTACTTACACCATTTATCTTGACAAATATAAAATAAAGTTCAAATTTTAAATATAAAAATAATGTTTTATGATATCATTTTAGATTGGTAATACATAAGAAATAAACCATTTTAAAAAGATTTTTTTTATGGTAAACTAATGATAAATCTTGGGTCCTTTCATTCTCATCACCTTTAATATATTATATTCTCATAATTTTAATAATCACTTATTAATAATACTAACTATGTGTATCTGAATTATTGAGAATACTCAATATATATTTTCTTGTGATATTTGAACCATATAAACATTAGAAATATATCACTTTCCTTTGAGTTTTCTTTTCCATAATATTTATTTATTCATTAATCATTTGACCGAAACAACCCTAATTTTTAAGAATCATGACTCATATATATATATATTATAGTCAGTAGTGTATATTAAAATTATCACATGTTGGTTTGAAATAAATAGTGTTTTTCTCATATTTAAATATAAACCTATAATTTTATATATATATATTACTTCATAATAGAAGAATATATATTACTCTTTAGAAATTCCCACATAAGGACCACAATGATTTAATATTTATGGAGACTAGATGCACAATCTTCTTATTTAATAAAATATATTTAGCATCTTCCATGAATATCTTACCACATAATAATAATCTCATATGTACTATACCTAAAACCATTATTCATAATATTAGTAAATGAAGAAAATTAAAATGTGAGATCAAATTCCTAGAAAGGGTAAACATGGTATATATCATTGATAACATTGGTATAGCATGAGTCTAAGTGTATGTGAATTAGATCATAACATTTTAAAATAACACCCATCATATTGTAGATCATAATATTGAGTCATTGAAGAAATCTAAGATATTCAGAGAACATAAATCACAAACAAATCTATGAATATGATACATGATATCTTAATAAGGTCATACAATATATGTTTATAGAATACATAAAAGTATATAAATTCATTTTATTTTTAGTCAAGGTTTACATTCATGACTATCTTAGTAGATTTGTTTCATTACTATTTTAATCTTATCCTAAATAAAGGATTACTCTTAATACAATCATACTCGATTGGGATCACTATTTATTCAGTTATGTCCTTAGTCAAGGTTCACTCTTAATACTATCATATTTTATAGAGTCCCTTCATAAACTAGGTTCACTCTTGACACTAATCTCAATTATCTCAAGAGATATACACACTTACCAAATCATTTATAGGGATATATAATTAAGGTTCCAATTATAAAATAATTAATACCATACATATCTGTTCCACTACATCAAGAAACATCAATTATGTCAACATATCGTAACCTATTGAAGAGAAAAAGGTTGCATAAACATTTCAACATTCAATCATAGAATAACTCTTACTAAAATTACATTCCATAAAAATCTCATTACTATAATAATAAAACATCTAGAGATATAATAATGATTATATCATTGGATGATATCCCATTTAATGAATAATTAACATCAACCTATGCTATCATGGATTAAAATTTTCAAAAAAAAATATTTGGAATAATTCATAGAAAAATATAATTTCCTCATTCTAATGACTTATTCAAAATATTAAAATGCCCCAAAATTTAAGGAAAATGTATTCCTTCAATATTTCATCTATAATTTTAAAGGATGCTTAAAATCATTGAATGGTCATGATATCCTGATATTTATTTCATGTTGTGTATGTTAAAACAACATTTCTTATCACATTGGCGATAAAATTTCAAAAGTATCTCACTCAAAAAATAGGAATACAATTCATATTAAACAATTTTAGAAAAAAATTTAATATTGGAAAATATTTCTATAGCAATCATATGAGAATACTTAATTAGTTTTTGAAAAAACAAAATTAAGACATAGATATGGAGGAAAATGAATTTTTATCGAGAAGATTAAAATAATGTATGTTGTCTTTAAAATTTTATATTGATATGTTGATATATTAATTAGTGGAAAATTAAAGGAACATATGTAAAATCGTAATATAACTATAGGTTAATAAAATTAATATTTAACAAGAAAAATGGATCATCATATTTCATTATCAAAAAACTAATCACATGTAATTTTGATAATCAATGAGATAATAATGTTATTCCATTACCTAAAGTTCGACATGATTTGAATGAATTATAACATAATTTATAATAAAATTTAATTTATTATATATTAATTAAAATGTCATTTAAAAACATATAATAACATTTATGATCCACTTATAATATTTAAACTCACATTTATTAATAATTTCTAATAAAAATCATTCTTTTTTGTCATAATGATTTCATTTTTTCCTGATAATTTTAATTTTTTAGTTCATGTCCCTAAATATTTATCATTATTCCATAATTATAATAATGTTAAATTTTTAAAAAATATCATATATATTCATTATATACGTATAGAGTCACTATTGAATTGCATTGGTTGAAAAATTTCTTACACTATCTATTCACAAGTTAAGTCATACAGAGACATGATTATTGTTTTCCCTTTTTGATTGATGGAATGAAAAAAAATAAAATAATAATACACCATTATAAATTTTTATTATATGATATATGTCACATATATTTATAAAATATTTCATTATGACCAACCAAGTAAATAATATATGAACAATGAATCACATCGATTCGTGGTGGCGGTATTCTACATATACACACCACTGAAATTATCATTTTGAACGGATGGTGATATAAGAAGATAGATATTAAATTATAATTGTATAAGTTTAATCATGCCATAGATATTATATATAAACATTTAATCTATAATAATAAAAATCCATACAGACTGGTGATGGAAAATTAATTGTAGCGATATGAGGAGGCGATAAGCCACGCGTACACAGTACCACTACTTTTAATTCCCATTTGATAGAAAATATTGTGAATCATTGTGATCCAATAAAAAACAAAAAATAATAATAATTTTCATACATAATATAATATTTTATTATGAATACCATCGATTTAGTAGAGGATAAGGAGGTAGAGGAAGAAATAAATTTAAGGAGGTCAGGTTGGATGATAATATCTTCTTTAGTATTCATATTTTAAAAAACAATTCATGACACCTGTTTTTATATTTTATGAATACCATAAACACTATTTTCTATCTTGGAAAGGTGAGAAGATAAATTGTTAGGCGATGGATGATCTAGATGGCTTTATATTGTGTAAAGAAGTGAATGGAGGGGTTTTATTTTACTATTTAGGGGAGGACACTATTTTTTTCATAAAAGATTAAAGTATAGTAAATTAATATTAATGAAAAATTCTTCCAAATTACTAGATTTTAAAATAATGGATAGTATTTGGTCCAAATATTTCCAACCATTTATCTCCAACTTAACCCCACTGAATATAGGTAAAAAATATTCTTAACCATGGGAAAGTTCTTTTACTATTATTATAATTAATTGTGAAAAAAATAAATTAGATTATTTAAAAAAAATAAATGATAATTACAACTATTAAAACCATTTTAGGAAAATAATTGACTGAATATTAAAAATTTAATTTCAAATAAATAAAAATCATGTGATGAGAAGCATGACAATTTTTTATAAATTATAAATATTATATATACCAATATTCAATATCTAATTGATTATATGAAAATTAATTAAACTATTAATAATTTAATGATCAAAAGTTTTTTTTAAAAATATTTTTATACAAAATGGTAATTTTTAATACTTTAAATGAAAAGATAGTTTTCAATAATAATCATAATTTTATTAATTAATAAAAAAATAAACTATTTAAAAAAAATATAAAATTTTCTATTTATGATAATTGAGTGATTATAATTTTAAATAAGAAGTTAATTTTTTGAAAGTTATTTTTTAAAAATGAAAAAATATCATTTATATTACTTTTTCAAAAAAGAGAAACAGATATTATTATAATGAGAATTCATTTCTAAAGAATTTAAAAACATTAATAAAAAAATTCATTATAAATATATTATATTTATGTAAATAATTATATATAATTATTTTAAAAAATATTAATATTCACTCAACCAGCATAATCGCTATGTTATAGTGGTGTATAATATTACGATATATTATTCTTGTGTTTGTATATACCATAAGTTATCGAAGTAATTAAACATATTTGAAGGGTATGTCATCCAGTTTCGTGGTGTTACATTATACCAACCATAAAAATAAATTAAAACCTGAAATGACATAACTCTCCTATAAACAATGGGTATATGTTTGATTCATCACATCCTTGGATTCCTAAGTGACTTTATTGAATTTCGGATTCATCAAAATAATTTCAACCAGGTGAGTAGTATTGTTTCATGAAGCATTTTATTTATAGTCATATATTTCAATAGTCTGTTATTTTTAAGAAATATGATTCTCTAGTAGTATAATCTCCTTGATTAGTACATCTAAAGGATCAGTTATGTACTTCCTTAATATATATGCTTGTAATATGTTGTGAACTTGAGAGAAGATATGTGGAATCACCATTTGGTAATCTATCATATCTTCTCAATAAATAATCTTAAAGGGGCCAATATATCAGGGGATAAAATTTCTCATCATTCAAAATATCATATCCCCATTCCATGGAGGAACTCTTATAAATATCATCTCACCAACATTAAATTCCAAATTTCATCTATGATTGTCATCATAACATTTTTGTCGGTTTTAGTCATCTATGACGTGTTACTAAATGTCGCTGGACATATACACTATCTCCCCAATTAACATATCTCCCAATATCATTATTATCACAAATTAATCAATTCATATTGTATTTTTAAACTTATTTACATGAAAGGGTTAATAAAGTGCCATATTAATTATTCAATGGAAGATATTTTCGATAGAAATCTACACTAGAGAAAGGTGTTGATTCGAACCACCTTTAAAATACATATATAAATACCGTAAGATATCATCTAGGGTTAAAATGGCTCTACTAGACTGAAAATATTTCTAAGTATCATAAGGAGTACTAAAACACAACATATAATCTAGATCTTTCTGAAGACATAACTGGAACTCTGAGGTAAGCATTGGATCTGGATCAACTAAAATAGAACGTACAGATCCATCTAACCATACCAAAAACAATATTTATATTATATAAAGATGATCTAGAGATGAATATTCTATAATAGAAATGATATGGGATGAATTTATAAGGATATTTAATTCAACACAAATTTTATTATGGACTATAGACATTTTGGGGAGTCCAATAGAATTACCCACAATTCTGATTCCCCATTTCCATTCGAGCATGGGTACTGGTTGTAAAATACCTTTATAATTCTCTCTATCATCCATAACTTACATAAATAACAAGAATTCGATACATACTATGAAATATCTCTCTTAATGTCGTCCCATTAAAAATACACTTTTATATTTGTATAAATCTTAGCACATCTATGATGAGATATATACATTTAAAATAATGTCTTAACTCTTGACATTTTCTCACGTTCTTTTACAATGCCACATATTTTTTTCTACCACATTAATCATCACCTAGATATATGTCTAAACACTCATTTGAGCAATATAATATTTCTCCCATCATATCATGATCTCCCTATCTATCCAAAGTAGATAATAAAATTTGGGAACTTTTATGATCCACTTCATAGATAAACAAATCTGATTCTTTCATAATTCTTTTTATATAATGCATATGACACATTGTTTACTTTCAATAGGTGGTAATGTACTATGTTTTAACAATAATTAATCAACTCAAACCCTATTCTATAGTTCATATTCAACCTGTTCTGAGTTAATATAAAAATTGAACTTCAAAAATTTATATATATATATATTTCACTCATTACCCCTTGGATATAATTCCTACTTGGAAATAATTCCTCTATATATTTAATGAAAATTTCACCACATCTATCTCAAAATCATTACATTGGTAATTTTACCCAGGGAACTCCAATTTTAATGATACAAAATATATCATTTTATCATTCTACAAGAGGTCACATACTAGTCCCTTGATCAATGTAACACTAATAATCAGAAATACTTATCCACTATAGGTTAGATTATGGATAGGTACACCTATTATACTTCTCTTATGTACATTTATTTTTTCAAAAAATTAATATTTCGAAAAAATCATGGATTCATTTCAAGTTAATTTGGGGAGTTTATTATAAATTCCTGATTTATTCTCCATAAAATTGATTTTATCCATAAAAACCATGAAAAATATGGACCTTTATCATCATGGTTGGTAAATGACAATATTTTTTATATTTCTTATTTATTATATCCACTAATTACACACTCCAGAGATTATATATTCTAAAAATCTCTCTTTCTATAAAAAATATTCACAACTAGATATTTGTTCTTATAGATTAACCTTACTTGTAGCCTTCAACAAAATCATAATTTTTTCATCATGGTTTTTTTCTCTATGAATACATATGTATATACTCTATAAACAATTAAAAAAAATAATCAATGTAATCATTGAAGAATCAATTCATGAAATAGATTATTATAGAATGGTCATTTTTAATACTATTTCACCTCTGAGGTTGACAGAGGTGCATGGTTCAGAAAAATGAAAAATGGTATGACGGGTGACAAGATTTTGTCCATTATTATAGAAAATTTCACATCTCCATCTTTCTTCCAACCTGATTCACTTCATCATACATTAAAGGAAGGTTTTATTGACCTCGTGAGGACTAGGATGGTTATCCCTTCTATATTGGAAAGAAGGTGTCAGAGTCAAATGGTTATAGAAGGTAATTTCAGGGGTTCAAGTACTTGTGCAATCAGTCCACATAGGATATAACATTCTCGAATAGTTTCCAATGGGATTATTCATTGATATAGAAACACATAATGGCTTTGTTATCCATGATTCATGGAACTAATTTCCAAATGAAGTTTCTCATAGGATGATGATTTTGACATCAATACTTAATGACTCCATTTTTGAGAGAATGGGAAGTCTGGATCACCGCATCATTTGGGGGGGATATTGCTTATTCCAATAATCTCAAGTAAATTTATGTTATTTCCATACGTTTTTGAATCCTTAGTTCATTATTTAAGTGTTGGTCCACGGGCTACCTCTGGATTGTATGATTGTTATAGCATACATGAATTTGATACTACGGATGCAACACTAATTTAATCGATGCAATAAGGAACTTTATAGTTTATCATCATCTAGGGGGGAGAAATGTGACTTGATGTTGGGATTAGACCTATAATATGGGAATCCTACATATCCCTAGGATAGAAATTAAACACCATGTAGTTCGGGAAACATGGGGCTTATGGAGGATAGGGGAAGCTCAACATGCCATTGTGGTTTGTGGGTAGTTGGGATGTTGGTGTAAAAGAGTAGTTTTCGGGATTGGTATGGACCACCACACACCATAGTGGTATTCGGTATGGGATGTGGTATACCACATCACTTCAGGTTCCATCCGTGTACTAATTCAGTATGCAGGGCCATAGTAAATCCACATAGTGATACACTAAGTAGAACAACATATTGAAGGGGGGACCTGGTGACTATCATTCATGGGGAGTTCATCCATGATGAATATGTGGTTCATGAATTCACCACTTAGGATTTAAGTTCTCACATTGTTATTAAGTTTATTATTTTTATGGATTGTGGATGGTTATACCTATGGAAACTTGGGTGGAAATTCAGACCTTGCTGATGATTCAAGACTATGAAGGAATCCTCTCTAAATTATTTTATCCAACATCTGGGGTCTCCTCCATGATTTCTTTGTCTGTCACTTCTCACTTCCTTCAGTTCTCCTCACAAAGAGCAATTGGTCCATCTTATATATGGGTATGCAACACCATTTACTGAATTACATGAAGAGGTATCTCGATTTGAGTAAGACTGAGTCAACCAGGGTTTCCGGAGGATGTGGTTTGTCAATCATGGATTAGAGAAACATGCCAATTTACTTTTTCTATGAACATCTAGTTCATGAGATGGTATGGATATGGCCTTCACACAGTTGATTTAGCTAGTGATTTGTTTCATAGGCACCTCGGTTCGATTTCCATCACTCCGCAGGCTAGCACCTAATGGGTCATTCCACATACTGGTTGTTCGGAGTTCATACAGTCTGAGACCCCTTCCTAGTTATGGTGTGTGAGTCATATGAAAATCTTGGTGAAATTTTATTCCATCATGTTTCTGGAAATTGTTCAACTCAATTTGAGTCTATTCACTTTACTAGATTTATAGGAATGCTTTCTTCCATATTCAATATTTTTTATGTAGTATTTTCTTCCCTTGTATTAGTTTTCGGGACAATATAAACACCCCCCATCAGAATGGGGTACATTCAAAATGAATATGTGACTATGATGATGTAGAAGCAGTTCTGAACTGAATTGTTTTGCAGAAGAATAGATAGATCCAGTAGAAGGGGACCACACCAATATATAAGGGCCAATGTCATTTTAAATTTACAATTTCTCATAGAGAAAATTTCTCTTGACTCACCCTCACCATTCTCTGCCTTCATGTACCATCTCATTGGAAAAATACATATATGAATGCCACATTGTACATGCCCCGAACCGATCATTACATCATTTCTTCTACCCATGAAATATAATTTTGGTTTATTGAATTGTGTTTTGGAATTTAAAACTAAATCCCAGAACACTGTATAGGATAATTTTATGTGGTTTGTGTGTCCCTCACACCAAAATAGAACCGAAAAAAATAATGTAAAACTTTAATAATTTGAACATAAAATTTTAAATAGTAGATTTGGATATGGACATAGCGATGCATTGGTTCGTGGAATCCACGTTCCACAAACCCTTCTATTCACTAGCTATTATTTTCTAGGCCATTGTCTCGTAGGTGTTTCACATACCATGGCTTTATGTGGAATAATTCTTCTGTGTACCGTATAAATATGTAAAGGTTTTCTCTATGTATCATGTATCATGCTGGCATTGCATCTGTGTATCATGCACCATGCAATAAATGTATTCTGTGTACCAATTATGGGAACATTACACTGAGCCTTGTGAAGACACATTTTTAATTCCCTTTTCCATTTTTTGGCCTCTATCCAAAATATTTTGTTGGACTAAATTTTTCTAGGATTTTGGTTACATTTGGGCATGCCTTAATGGATCTTTCACATTCATTAATTAAATCATCCAAGTAGTGGGAAACCATGGTGAGGGAAAGTGAGGACCATCTTCGATCCTATGGTGTTCCTTGTGATAGATTCTTAAAAGATCTCCTCACGCCAGAGCTCATAGGTTACCTGTTTTTTATACAGTTTCAACATTACAGATTTGGTCTTCTGATGATGTTCCTCTGCTATTGGTTGACCCCAATACTACATTAATTCTCTTAGGATAATGACAAGGACATGATCGGGACAATATTTTCCTCGCAAGAGAAGTTACAACTACTCTGATTTAGTAAAATGTGTTCATATTAGAATGTTCAATGTAGACATAGGGAGATTGTAGGTGTAGAAAACACTTCCTTGAGATGAATCACCTGAGAGTAAACATCTATTATCAACACATATTGTGAAAATCAAAATGGTTCGTGAAGCACAAAATGTTACCTATGATTCGGATGATGCTTCTTTGAATAACGGGCCTTGGAATTTTAGGTACATCAAACATTTTTAGAATCCCTTGGCCAATTGGAGGTGCTAAACTCATATCAGGTAGTATGTGTTTTTTTTGTAGCCTTCTCCCTATGAGAAATTCGTCTGGAGCTATTGATCCAATAGTGTTCAAACACCAACACCATCCATTTGTCACATGTGGAAGTCAGAATCAGGTTACGGTACATACACCAACATAGAGGACTCTCCATACATGGAGAGATGTATGATGAGTTTCTCCCAACATCGACTACTTGGGATAATACCGACCAAAAGTCCACATTGACAAGGAAACTACTGGTGATGGTAGAGGGATTACAGGACCATCCCCTCCAGGCACCCTCTTTTATCCCATTCAAAGCATGGATAGGGTCATTTCTATAGGCGATTGAGACTAAACTGATATCTCACCATAGTCAAACTCATTCATCCCCTCTATCTCGATAGATTATTGGGTTATATTGCGCTACCCTCTAAGTGGGATGATATAATACCTAGGGATTTGAGTTCAACTAGACAAGTCACCTGGGCATTGATTAGGGGGTTTATTTTCTATCTTTTTTAGTGAATGTATCTTCCTATCACATGATGTATATATTGGGGTCTGGGTCTACACGTTGATGATGGATGATGTGTTGGCAGAGGATCAACTAATAAATCTGGCCACTCGTTCTCTAGCCCAACATTATGAGTTATTAGTACAAATACAAGAAGTTAAGCCTTCACATTTTCTTAGAAGACCATTTCAATTCTTGTATGGGTGGGTTAAATAACCATTCCCTTGTTATGAACACTTACACACTATAAGGGTTCCCCAGTCTGACTTTCAACCTACCCTTCTTAACATGTCCATTGTTTTTCTAATGACTTTAAGTGTTAGTGATGTAGTTGGGATGCTAAATAATTCATATAACTTCTAACGTGCACAAAATCCTACCCAACATCGGTCATTAAGAGGATACATGAGCAGTTGTTTAGAGTAATTATCATACATTAAAATTATTATGTACAAGATTCTCACTACATTCATATATCGATAGGCTATTTGGGAGCCAATCCTCCCTTACTAATTTTCTAGGCAATTTGGGTGCCTACAAAAAACTACACTTCTTCCTGATATTCAGTTAATTGGATAATCTCATCCTATAATTCCTTGACATTTATGGATTATGATGATATGGGAATGTGCTGTTGTGGACGTTATCATCCCTAATACAATGGGATCTACTTTTTTGTCAATGTAATATGCCCATCTATGGGTTGTATGTTTCCCGGATGGGGTTCTAAGAAGATCTGTTTGATAAGTCCAGATGCCTCTAACTATCCTCTGACTTATCATGACACCAACAACCATTCCATATATTCTTTCCCCTATGATTATTTTGATGGCTATGTCTTCTATTCCTATCCATGTCGCATCCACAATGGCTACACCATCTATTTTCGACCTTATGGTGAGGAGACAATTGATCTACCATCAGCTACATCTGGAAGGGGATTCATTGGTGTGGATTATCTCAATAGGGTGTACTTGAGACTTCTCTTCTCATGTGGACACTTCTCATGACCCTAATGATGTTTTCCCCAAAAAATTATCACCAGATACCTCAGAAGTTATGGCTAGTCCTCCACGTCCTGCTCCAGTGGTCGAACGATCTGATGGTAAAGATAGCCCCTGTCATGGGTAACCTATCTTATGACCCATACCACTCAATTAATGACACTTACAACCTATATAATTTGTTTTAAAGGGGAGGATCAATGTACTAGTGTCATGGGGAGGCACCTGGCTGTTCCAAAAAGGGAATGGTGTCAGTTATGCATCCTTTCTATAGAAAACCCTATTGCTAGCATTACTGATGAGACTGCAATCATCCGGCAGTTATTCAACAATATGTGTTCTCGTGGATTTGATTATCATCACATACATCTCCTTATCTAACAAATTTTCAAAGCCCAGGAATACCTCACTTCTTGTGAGGATAAACATGTCATGTTCAGTTATTCCCATCATTAGGTGCCTACCTTATGAATTGTTTCAGAGGAAGTAAATCATGTAACAGGCAAAAAAGATAAGGCTTGTGATTTTGTGATTGCCCAAAAGGAATAATTGTGGGAGTTTAAGGCCCTCGTAGCAAGGTTATATGGTCAACTGGCCTCTTCATGTGGAAATTAACAACATATCTAGAAGAAAGGGAGGGACCTTAATTCCATTATGGAATGTGTGTGCCCATCAGCAAAGGATAATGCGGATGAGATATCATCTATAGATCAAACTCTTGATGTCCTATAGAAGTCACTAGACGTTTTTCGTTAAAGGGAGAGCCATTCCTTATTGTAAATTTCTCCAAATGATGAGGTTTACTCATTTCCCGTTTGATTCTATATATAGAATTTGAACAGGTGATGTTCCTCTATATTTTGTTGAACTAATTGAAACTAATTTGACATAAAATTCATCATCATTCATTTTTCATGTCATGTCAGTTGATTGTAGTAAATAATATAATCATCATTATGATCAAGTATTACTTATAAAATATGATTCAAAACTTGTAAATTGAAATAATCGAATCGTGCTCTTATTTTATTTCCTAAGCCGCATGACTCAGCGATCATAGTTTAACTATTTTTGTGGTTTTATGGAAAACCTCACAAAAGTTTGTGTCTTTTTCCATTTTCACCCAAATTATTGCTTATGCCTTTTTAATATGGGCTTAGTAGGTACATATTGAATTTTCATATTCCTCCCTTTAGAAGTTTTTGAGCTCACAATATTTACTTATATTTTGATGGAATGACATTTTTTCTTCAAAATAATGGTATTTGTTTTTTTGAAGTGATAATAAAATATTATCCAGAGGTTCCCGTTGTGGATTTTCATAAGTGGGTATGGAGTCTTTTTCATTGGTTGTTTATAGTACATACAATTATTCTAATTACTAATGTTTTAGTTCAAATATCTTTGACCAAACCTAATATAGAATGTGCCCCAATTTTGAATTTATCATCTAGGACTATCTTAATAAATTTCAGACATGAATGCGGGATTTTTATAGACCCTAAATTTGTGAGTTTTGGACATGAATGTGGATCTAATGCCATTTTAGGTGTACAGAGGTAGGATATGATTCTATTGATGATGAATTTTTCTTTTATTAAGGGTCGTTTTATAGGTGAAATATATAGAGCCATATTGGAATGATTTCCATAGTCAACCAATGGTGTCCATGAGACCTTGGCCTACCATATATGATGGTTTGGGGGGATTTATAACACTTTGAATTTTTTTTGGTTTTGGGAGCCATAGTGGGTGTCTTGTTTGAGTGATGATGTTCAAAATTATTTTGTATATTCATATCAGCATTGAGTAGGCAACCACTCGCACATGATTCATAATTTGGTAATGGAGAGATATTGAAGGGTCAGTTTAATTATAAATCTTTTTCATGTCTTGGAATTTGAAAAGGGAATAATATGTAAGACAATTTCTAGAGTGGTTTTCCAAATTCAATGGGTGATATGGGACATGAATGTCATATGATCACAATAAAACTAGAAAAGACTCTCAGGAGGATGTATTTTCCTATGATTTACGTCCATCTTGTAGGCATTATTTGCAGAGCCACTGTGTAATGATGTCCCGAGTCAAACAAAGTTGTCGGTAGGACACTGTCCTTCAATCTCCGATGTCTATGAAGGTTTATATATATTGGGACCTTTCTAAACACAACATATTACCTTTGAAAAGGGTACATCATAGCATGAAAATGTGAATTTCTTTTAGCCGATATTTTCTGGGGAACCTAGAAATAAGTTGTGGAAATTTTCATTCTTATATACAGATCAACATCACATGTATGGATGGGGTGTATTTATATTAAAGAAGCCTCAAGAGAGACCAAATGTGAATTAGTCGAGAAAGTTATGATATATCCTAGATGTGTGTAGAAAAGATAATGTAAACAATAACTTTGAAGGAGATTCAAATCAAGAGGTATTTCATAAGGCTTGGAAGCCATTAGGCATACTTAGGTAGGAGATGTCATTCCAAGGGATTAATTCTCCTTTCGTTGATAGTCATCTTGTAGGAATCATATACAGGGCCACTCGACATGATGTTCATAGTCAAATAATGGTGTCCACAAGACATAGGCCTTCCATCTACGATGGCCATGGAAGATTATAGGGATTCAAGATCAATTAAAACATGAAGTTTGAGGTATGGCAGGAGTGTTCTTAGATACATTAGAGACATTCATTCTATGATTCACTCATGTAATTAGGTATCCCTTATGTAGATCCAACTCATATACAGGGTGAGACATTTGTCCCTTATTTGGGTTACGTTAGTGTTTCACGCCGTATGGCAAAGATACATGGTTCCTTATAGGGAAGGGAAACATGATATTCATTTTAGGTTCATGTCTCTAGGACCAAATTCTTAGATTGATTTTTAATGATTTCATGGGGGATCTCTCGCTGAGATCCCTAATCCCACATGAGATATACTTAATGTGAGAAATAATAGATTACAAGGATTTCAGATCACCATATAATAATAGAAAAATTAACAATAAGGATAAATTTATTCTTAAACTAATGCTATGATGTTTAACATTATACAACAAAGATTATTCTATCCTTGTAGTTTAACATTGTGTGGTGAGAAAATCATGCTGTGAAGTTTAGAGTCATGTGGGGAGGACATTATTTTGTCATAATGACCATTAATATCATTGATTTAATACAGATCGGGATATTATGGTATTCCATATACATGAGTGATGATAGAATGTGAAAACCATAGTCCTTGGGGGAAACATGGGTCAGAAGGAATGACATGGGGTATGATAGCCATTTGGCATACTAAGTTAAGATAGGACTCTCTAGAGGAAAATTTTTTCCATTGATAGATGTCCATATTGTAAGCATCACATGATGATTCACCAGGCTTGATGTTCATAGTTAATCAAAGGTGTCCATGTGAAAATGGCCTTCAATCTCTAATGTCCATGAATGTTTATGGAGATCCAATATTTCTAAAAATATGGAGTTTGACTAAAGGGAATGATTTGATGGGAATGAAAGAAATATATAGACCCTAATTAACCAAGATCGACTAGATATTCCACAATAATATGACTCATATGTTTGGGAGGAATGTTCTTTTTACTCCTTATGAGTTGGGGGTATGTGTGGGATCTCATAACATTGAGAATTGGGTTGCACGTGACTCTTGAAGAATGTCAAAGTTTCTTGTCATGTGGTTAGGACCTATCATGGGTTCCCCCATAAAAGTTTTTACTACACACAGGGAAAGTGACATTTTCTTAAATGGTGGCTGGGAAGGGATGTCAGATTTGGGTGTCACTGTGTTTCTTAAAAGGGAAATAATTAAGCTGTTTGTTGTTCTAAATGTTAACTATAAAGGTTTAGTCCATTTTTAAGGATAAGGGACTGATTTTATTTGTTTTTGGCTATGCTAGGATTCCAAATCAAGGTGTCACTATGCATCCTGCATGGGAAGGAATCAAGCCGTATGTAGTTATGGAGGTTCCTTTCCCCAAATTGGCTTGGACATAAGAGTAGGGGAATTTTGGATTCACCCCCAACGAATGTCAATTCTACCATATTTCTCTATAGTATGTTTACATAATGGAATGCTTGCCATTGATCCTAAGATCACATGATCTATACACAATGTGATAGAAGTTGTGTGACAAGGGATTCCCTCGTAAAAATGGGGAGATATAGGAAATAATAGAGGCATTTTTTTAGAGGGCCTGGGCCAAGATTGAGTATCAAGGCATTTCTATGTATCACAATAATGATTGTTAATAAAGTTGTATGTATTTTTCGTAGGAACAGTGTGGTTTATCATCATGTTATTAGGATGATTTATTTTGTGCGGCTTAACGTATTGCAGCATTGATGTTGTGTTGTGCAGTTTAGATTCATGCAGCTAGGACACTAGAATCTTAGTTTAATGTCCCATTTCAGGGACTAATACCATACAGTTTAATATCATGTGTTTTTTATGATAACATTTAGATTAGCCTCATAGATTCTAGACCATCAATTGGTTTCATTGTTACAATAAGTAATTATTCAAAAACCTTTCATTTGTGGGAGCTATGATGAAATGTCCATCCATTTATATCATGGTGTATACTCTTAATGAATAGACCCTATGTTTGACATATGGACCCTCCCACATTGGTTCGAGATTTGAGGGATTTTTCTCATGTATCATCGAGGTTCTGAAGACCAACACCATCTCTCCTTCGAGAAGAGATCGAAGGTGAACCATTTTGTTGAATGACCATGTTATCCAATTTTATAGACTTCTAAATGGTGCAATGTGTGTAGCCATTTCCCATATATATTTTCCCACTAATCAATCTGTCTCATGGATTTCTTATCCATGGACATTTGATCTCAAATGGCCACATGGACTGATGGAACTAGAATTTATATTGGAAAAACCACATATTCCCCATATAATAGTGAGTAAAGGGTTGCTTGTATGGTAGTGCAGGTTGTGGTTCAATCCGCTCATAAAGCATGAATGATCTTGTCTAGACATGATTTCTTATCTTTATCAACCATATATTGGAGTACATTCGAATGGGTCTTGTTGATTTCCGATATATACCCATTGGAAACCACATGGTAACAGGATGAATGGTTGGCTTTGATTTCATACTCACGGTATAACTATTCCAACATAACACAGCAGAATTTGTTGCCATTGTCTATTAGTTTTGTATGAGGGAAACCAAATATGGTAATGATGTTGAACTTCACAAAGCTAATAATTTTTTCTGTGATGACTACTTTAAACAGTATGGATTCGTCCCATTTAGAAAATAAGATTTTTTCATTTAGTATAAACATGAATTGTCTAGATATTTAAGGGGGATATTATCCCACAACATCAATACCCCAAGTGGATAATTTCTAGGAGTACATAGCTTTTTGAAGTAGCTCTGAGGGTTAATGAAAAAAATTACCATGAACATGGAAGGAATGGAACATCATGGTGAATGTGGAACAATCATGTATCATAGTGAGTGAAATCATATCCAAGTCTCCAAATTTGATGAGATAGAATTATTACCAATTGGTGTGATCCAGAAGCTCTGGTGTGCACTTATTTCATGACATAAGTAGTCTATTCTCCATCAATTCACCTATTATAGACTCTTTTAATGCATAATTTTTAGAAAACCACTTCATGGTTTACCCCATTGTATAAGACAATTTTTACTATGTGACTCAAGATTAGTTCTTGGCCAGCACTATCTAGTGGGAGTCCCCCCCCTTGAAGATAATTTGAAATGGGAGTCATCCAACTAGTGGTGTGACCACATGGCTTAAAAACTGGAATAATATCATAGATCTCTTTAAAATTGTTCTCAATAAATTGGAAAATCATCAAACAGTGGATGATGCTACTAACCATTTTTCTTGTTCTGGATCATCTAGGGTTGTGGCTGCATTCTCCAACACATCGGCTTGACCATATTGTGACCAGGGGACATAGGTCAGATATAGTTTTGATGGGAATTATTCCATCAGTTCTCGAACATGGTTCATCAAGGGGGTTAATACTTCTTTCATAATGGAATAGTCACCATTGAAGTATTAGAAGAATATATATGAATCAAATTTTATCTTTAGGTGTTTGGCTCATGCATGAAGTTCCAACTCTAGGCTTGCAATGAGGGCTGGGTGTTCTGCTTCATTATTTGTACATCCCTTTAAAAGTGGGAAAGAGTATATCCTAAAGTCCTTTTCAAGGGATATGAGCATAACTTCCTTCCCCACATTTTTGATCTTTGGGTCCTCGATACTTTTACCAATCCATCTTCTAGATGAACCATCAAAGTGCATATCCCCTACCTAGGGGTCCTCTTGGACTGAGAACACTTATTAATTCGGAATTTTGGGATCCACTGGGGTTGTTTCTTAAGAGGGGTGCTCTAATAGGAATACTACTAACTCCTTCCCTTTAAAGTCATTATGGGGAACACACCGTATGAACAACTATTTTAGGATGAATTCCCATCATGATATGAATTAATTTAGCATTGTATAGTTGATAATATATGTGTGTGAGTTTCTACAGGATACATGGTGGGCCTCTTGGTGTGGAAGTTAATTCGCATATTTCTAAACCACATAGATTATGGCTATGAAGTTTTTATTATTATTGAATATTGAGTCTCATAATAAAACATTTTTTGGTTGAGATAATAGAGGTTTTTATCACTACTAACATCATTCGTCTACATGATAAAAGTGTCTAATGACCATTCCAAGGCGGTTACATACAAAATGAGTTATCTCCCCTCAACTGGCAGCATCGGGACTGGTGGGGCTAGGATATTACTTTTGAGATTTTCAAATGCTTCTGGAATATAATTATCTCACTCAAATGTTACCCATTTCATCATTAACCTGATTATTGGTAATCTTTTACCCATGACGTTGGATATGAAGAACCAGATGTAGGCCAAGTCCCCCTAAGACCTCTCAAATTTGTGAGGTTATGAGGTGGGTACATTAAAAGGATGTATTTTCTTCTCAAGGATTAATTATTTGACATGATGGTGTATGACGAAGACAAGGAATTTTACAGAGGTGATTCTAGAGGAACACTTTTCAGGATTCGTCTTTAAATTTTATTTTTTCAGTTTGTTAAAGATAGTTCCAAGATCCGTCAAGTGGTTTGAGAACCATCTTGATTTAACCACATGATCATCAATGTATAAGACAACTAATTTTTTAGTAAGGGATATGGGATGTGTTTCATGGAATACTAATACGTAGTACTGGTATTTATTAGACAAAAGGGCATCATCTTCTCGTAGAACACTCCTTTAGGGGCCATAAAAGATGTTTCTTCTTCAACTCCTTAGGCCATTTGGATCTGGTTGTTTCTAGATTCGCCATCGATGAAAGAGGGGGATTCATATCTTGCAGTCACATAGATTAGTAATTCTATGACTATGACTAAAAAACTATCTTCTGTTCAGTGCCGATTAAGGTCCCTGAAGTTGATGCATACTCTAATATGTCTTCTCTTCTTTTTAAAAAGGACAATGTTCACCAGCCAGATCAGATATTAGACTTCTCGTATGATGTTGTATTTGACCAGCTTTTCAAATTCTACCTCTATTTTGGAATCTTGCATCGGGTGGGTCTTTATAGCTACGTTCTTGTAGTCACATTGATCTTCTAGAAGACCCATATGATGAGTGGAGACCTCAGGATTATGACTTGACATTCCTATGTAGTTCTTGACAAACAAATATCAATTCTTCTTTAGGAAGATGGTATATGTATATTTCTCTTTGATAGGAATATCCGCACTAATCAGAGTGGGTTGTAGGTCATCTCTGGTGCCGAGGTTTATATCCATATGTTCATTGATTGTGTTGGAGACACCTTCTTTGAAAACAAGAGGGGATTCATTGAGGTATTCTTCATTTCATCATCATCATCATCTTCTTCTTCCACTTTTGATGGGGAGATGATTTTTAGGATGAACTATTTAATGTTGGGAGAGAAATCATCTTCTTTCTTAGTGGGTATGGTGGGGACAGTTTGGGATCCCAAGGATGGGTCAAGATCCTATTTTTTCTGTATTTTCTTAACCTCATTTTATTCATCCTTCTCTTTCATGTCTTTGGACATGGCGAACATAACAGACTATCATACAGACAATTAATCTCATATTTTTTATTATACTAATGCATTCAAATTGGTTTTTGGGTAATACAAACTCATCCATAAGCTATTATAGGGGGTCTGTGGGTTCTATTTCAAATATCTTTGGGGTAGTGAATGAATCAACTTCATAGGCCAATGAATACTTATTTCATGGTTCATAAAACCCTACATTGATGTAATGCAACTCATTTGATTGAAATGAGAATTTATTGGTGCATAATGATCCGTTTTTTTCATTAGTGAAATATTTGATGCACAGATGCTATGATGATAGAATTGTAGCATGTAGATGCATCCGGGGCCTATTTAACAAGATTTTGATGGCTTAAAATTTCCACGCTACATGGAACTCAGAATCTGACATGAGGTCTCCAATCCATATATATTCTTGTTTCATCCCAAAGACTTCTGCTCACTTTTTTCATATCCTGACAGAGTTTTAGTGAGGGGGGTTAATCAATCCTCATCCTAGCCCATCATATGAACCATTAACACTGGGAGTAGGAAGAATCTAGACCATTGAAGATGAAAATCCTCCAAACATCAATTCCATTTAACTTTTGGGACACATATATGGGTTTGGTGTTCTCTTAAATGATAAAGTCATCATCCCTATCTATTAATGAGATGATGGCATGAAATTCTTCTGGATTGGTCTCCATCTGATATACATTGGCCACTGGTACATCAGGCTCGAATTCCTAGGGGATTAATAAGGATTCAATGATCACCTCCCTAAGGTTTTTTATAGACTCAATGAATCCATGATTGATAGCATTGCTGGTAATGAATCAATATGTATTAAAATATAATATATTTTATATAATTTTAAGAGATTTTTGTCTCAGGTATGCTCTTTCATAGACACTTTAGGGGCTACATCTTTGGACGTAGAGGGTATGGCCTTTGTGATAGGAGTTGGTGGTGCTTTAGTCCATTCAAGATTTGGCCAACATGGTCCGCCTGTATTCCTTTGATGATTTGATATTTATTCTTTCTCTTCTAGATAATCAAAGATAGCTTGGCTAATATATCATCCAGTGTGGATGATGAAAATTTTGGTTTTCATTGTGTCTACCATAGGTTCATTCCATGAGTTTTTTCAACGTTAGCAATTTGAGTTAAGGTGTAGAAATGAATTTGACTCCTTCCTTGATTATTCCTTCTAGGACACCCTCAAACCATACGACCTCTTCCTCCATCCCTTTGGTGGGACATGTGGAATTTGGGTTCGTGACCATAGTATCCATCAGAGAAGGGGTTCATCATGTGAATTAAATTAATGTATCCAACGATCAGTTCTTTCCCCAAATTTTATTTTTCTAAATGTCTCTTTCTGATTGTAACGTTTGGCGGGTTGGTTCCAATTGTACCTTTAGGTGGGGTGGTTCCCATTATACTATTTGTCATGGTGGTTCCCCTTTTACCTTTTCATAGGGTGGTTCCCTTTGTACCATGTCTACCGACATGAATTACAAAATCATCAGGAATGGATTTGGCATTGGTGGAAGCCCATATTCATTCTCTTACTTTATGCCCTTATTACCGTTAGAGGACTGTGGGGATGAGGATGATGAAAATGTTGAATCGGGATATTTTGGGGGCATGTTTTGTTGTCTTAATAGTAAACGGAGGATGTCATGAAATTGGCTGACAGTTTTCCATGTCATTCAATTGTAAAAAAAATTATCCTTTTTTACTAGAGACATTTTTCCATTCCTCTTACCCTCTTGGGTCTGAGGTGTAAACATACACCACATGTGTTGGTAGCGGACCCAACTTTTCCTTCCTAGAATCCACCATCATTTGGAGAATATTTTTGAAAATGATGTATTCCATGATTGTGTGTCCATGAATTTGGTTACTGGGACAATAATTTGCATGGTCATTGAGACCCACTTCATCGGCACTCTTTGGATCTGGTATCTGGAGAAAGTTGAAATTCATGGAGGCTATGATGTTTCCATAGAACTGGTCATCTAAGAATGTGTAAACATTAATTCTTCTCTCCTCGAATTGATTTATTTTAGCACTCCTCTGCCAATCATTCCATGTTGGGGTGGTTGTTGGCATCCATAGTGTCACGCATTATTCAATGGCGGGCTTGTAACAAGGCATATTGCTGGGGGTGGCTTAAGCATGACAGAAGACGCTTTGGCTTTTCCAACTCTTTTTCTGGTGGTTGATGGGGCCACCAGGGATTTGATATTGGTCTATTTCAATGATTCTTCTATAATTTGGTAAATGGGAGAAAATCATAAAATCCACTTGTGTACTTAACCAGGATGAGGGCTTTTTGCAATTCATCATGATGGTTATTAATGTACATAGTGATCATTTCATCCTTGGGGAGTAGCCGATTTAGGGAATAAGTCAAGACATTCTATATGTAAATGATGTCTTAAACTCTTTCATTCTCTCTATTCTTGTAGTTGATGAGGACACTGACCATCTTCATAAGTAATTTTTAATAAATCTAGAAGGGAAACTACCACAGGAGGACACCCAGTCTGTTAGGGAGTTAGCTAGCAAGCTAGTATACTATACGAAGGATGATCCCTACAGGGTTCACATGAAGCATCTGTGATTTACAACTTCATGCTACTCTGAAGTGCCCATCATGGGGCTATATTAGGAAGCATAGTTCATTGGATACAATCCTGGGTCATTAGAGCCATTGAACACTAGAAATATGGGGTTTTTAAAGTTCAAAAGTGGCAGAACATTTCCCACCCAATCATTGTCAGGTTTCTGCTATGGTTGTATCGGATCACACTTCCTCTGTTTGGCTCCTATTGGAGGTATTAGTTTCCCGAAGGTATTCAATATCCCGTGGTGCATATCCTACGGGGCTTGAGCTTGGGTGGTGAAGCAAGGGACAAATCTAGATGTTCCAGTGCTGCTTTAATTTTTGGTGGATACCCAACCGGGGGTATCCTTTGTGGGTTCACCTAAATATACTCTGGCTGCCTTCCCAGTAGGGGGAATTCTTAATGTCCTTCAGGGGTCAGATTTAAGCAGTTGTATAGTACTGGTGCTAGGTTGGATGGGCCTATGAGCATGAAATCATTCACTGGGAAGAGCCATTGTGGCAAGAACACCTTTTCTGGGAACATCTGATGATGTTCCGCTGGGGACCACGTCTTGCAAGATAAATCCCTCTATGATGCTCAATAATAATTCTCCAGAGATATTTTATTACTTCCTCTTTCATGGAGAATCGTTCCATGAGTGTGAGGAGAACATTACTTGGGGGAAGGTGGTTCATGGATGAACTTGGATTTATTATTCTCTGTTTTGGGTATTCACAACGGATGTAATGAAAAATTAACTAAGGGGGCACCAAAAATGAGGACCACTCTCTCGTTATAGGTATGCACACCATCATGATCAGTGTGGTATGCCTCTTGGAGGGAACCGTATTATCTTGCATCCCCTACCATTATATCATTTCATTTTAGATCCTTGGGGTATACATTTACCACATTCACTGATTCATACAGCATTGGGGGTGGTGTACCCAGTGCCAAATGGTAGGAAGGCTTTCTATATCCTTTGTTGGACTTTTTTACTTTCATTTAGTGGTATTCTACAGGTTTCATGGTGAGTATTGATCTGAAGGGAGCCATGATGTATCCTTAAAATGCTCATTCATCTTCAATGGTATGAACCATGAGATAGGGTGGAACATATAACGACCCATACTTTACATACATTTTCATTACTACATAATTTAATCACACTTATTACAACATATAACAATACCAAGAAAGGACCGTATAGGTATAGAGTCTTTAGAAACTGGGAAACATATACAACTGGTTCATAAAGCATCTACTTTTCCTCCCATTTATTTCATCATATCTAGAGTCCCTTTTTGGCATATCCTACTTAATAACCTTCTTCCTGACCTGGGGAAATAAAACATACAAAAGGGTGAGCTCAAATTCTCAGTAAGTGTAAACATAATAAATATCAATCACATTATATACATAAGAACATAACTTTTGGAAATCTTAATCTGCAAAAGAAACCATAATTTCATAACATGGGATAAATCATAGTAGTGAAATGTAATCCCAATAATTATAACATAAAAAATGAAACTTTGTGACATACACACATAATCATAGAGAATCATTTCTTGTTAGTCAAGAATCATTTCCAAGACTATATTAGTGGACAAAGTCCATTTTTTAACTGATTTCACTCCTCGTTTCAGTCATGTTTCACTGAACCGATTTAACTTTCCGTTCTAGCCATGTCTATATCATGAGATATAAAATCTTTACCCAATGCATTGTAGGGAGATATAGGTCCCACCCATCTCATAATGATACTATTCTTATGTGTGCCACAAAATCAGAAACCATACATCATAGCATAACCCATGTAATAAAAATGGGAATCTTAAACATCGTGACATCATAAAACAATTAATATAAGATAAAGGAATTCATAAAAATATAATTCCATCACAACATAATCAAATCAATGTAATAATAGGGATATAAACAGAACCCTTTATTATCTTAGATGGAAAATAATTTTGATAAAACACTTGAACTCCTTTCTTGAGGAAAATATCCTTTCTGCTTCAAAAACACTTTTCCTTTCTTAACATGTAATACAATTCTAAACTAAAAGAAGTTGATTAAAATTAAACTTGAAAACTTGTTAATGAAGCTTTTGTAAATAATTTTTTAAAAATCCATTCATGTCGTATAAGTTAAAAAAACATTCTTCGTACTTTTGTCAGAAAAGTCAAAAAGTACCTCGTACGAAAAACGACAAAAGATTCCTTCCATATCCTTTACTAAAAACCCACCGAAGGGTAAAATTTGATTTAAAATATTTTTGGTGGATGGAAATAATATTACATATTTATGAAACATGTATGTTTATGATAAAATACACCCTAGTAAATACTAAAGTATAAACAATCTCAGATAAAAATGAGATTGTGATATTTCCCTTACCTTAGGTCCGATTTGCCTCGTAAGTGTCCGAACCTCCTGTATAATGATTTAAATAATGTTATTTACTTATTCCAGAATCATAATTATTTTTATGATATCATATATGGTCATATTCTTATCTTCTTAGTAGTAATATTTCATTGTTACTTGTTATTCGGGTGTTTATAACTTTTTGTTCTTATGCGTGTTTTGTTGAATAAATTCTTATTCTTCTCTTTAGGTTATAGATACATCATTTCCATAATGGTATTAATGTACTATATATCATATTTGTTCATTCAATTCATTTATATAATCATTATGCAATGAATATCATGTAGAACGAATCACATCACATCGTGGAGACGGTATTCCGTACGTACGCACGAGCGATGATATCGTTCCCATGATCTTGGAATTGTATTGGAGTGTATGTATACTATTTCAGAATCATTATCACATTAAAATAATAATATATAGTAATTATTTACATCATTATACCCATCCAAGTATGGTGGTGGGGGAAAATAGATTACACCACGGCGTGGAGACGGTATTTCGTGCGTACGCACGTACGGTGATTTCGTTTTCCATAGGATGGATAGATGTTGAAATATGGTTGTTTCATACTTATAATAACATATCAGTATATCAGGGATACTGATGTTATTACTTCCTAATTAAACAACTATAGAAGAAGATGTTGAAGAAGAATGAATTTGGAAAGGATCGGTAATGGATATTACTTCTTTTTGACGCGCCTCTTCTTAACCTCCTCTTAGAGCACTAGGGTTGGTCTTTAAAGAAGACCAGAACCTCTAGGATGATTCTAGTGAAGTGGGTAAGTGAAATGGGAAGGGTTTGGCCGAGCTTGAAGGCTCAAATTGGTGTGAGGAGGAGAGGTAGGAGGTGCCCTTTTAAAAGGGAGGAGAGGGGCACCTTTGGAAATATAAGAAATGTTAGTTTATATTAAATCCCAACCCCACATAAAAACATCCAAAATGACTAATATCAGAACATTAGATGAGATAGGGTTTTAATCTCATTAACCAATAAAATTTAGACATGTTAGGAATTTATTTTAATCATTACCAACTTGATTTATCCTTATTTATCAATTTAATTTTATTTGTGGTAATAATATTATAAATTTTAAATTATTATTAATAATTACATATGTGTTATGAATTTTTTATAATTTGACACTTTATGACATTTTAGACCATATAAATTTTAATTTATAATTTTTAAATATTTTGGTAATTTTTAAACAATTTTATAATATGTTATTTTTATAAAATAACAATAGTGTCAATTTTGACACTATTCATTTATTTGAATTTAAATAAAATATATACAGAGGATATGTTCAAAATAAAAGCATTAATAGATTATTAAAATGTCATATGTATCTAGAAAAGTAGTGGAGCACATTAAATAGTGCATATAATAATTATTTTAATATTTTAAAACCATTTATTTGATATTTTATTTAATAAAATAATTTCAACATCCCTATTGTGTCATAATTAATGTCAATTATTTAATCCCTAAAAATTATAAATAAATTCCTATGACGTAGATAAATGTATTAGATTTCAGGAGACTATTCATGTTCGAAGTTTCATTAAGTTTATCACCAAATAAAAATTATTATACATATAAGATTTAAGAAAGTGACAAGTTGTCACATTCTTTGGTTTTAATAATAATTAAATTATATTCATGGACAGAAGTCTATTAAATGAATCTAATATGACCCTTAGGTGATATGAGTATAGTTTTAGTAATCCAATAGGATTTTGTCAGGTGTTAGGGTAATTTTATAATCTTATATTTACCCTTAATTACCAGATTTACCTTCAACTATGGAAAATAAAATTTACCGTAGTTACTATTCATAATGCCCAAAAATAAAAAGTAGCCTATTAACATAATTGGGACCCAATGCTTCTGAATATGGAATCAATTTTTCAAAATTCAGAACATATAATTTGTAGTAATTAATTTAAAATAAATCCCATTGTTAAGAAAATGGGGTTTAGAAGTTAAAACATTGCCAAAGATTGAAATGTTTTTCCCTATGAATTCAATGTGAAATTAATGCTAATGACATACATTATATTAAATGGTAAAAATTTATTATATATATACTTTAAAACCATTCAATATTATAATTTAACCAGATAAATTACCTTAATGAAAAAAGTTGTTTTTAATTAAAAAATTAGCATATTTTTACTATTCATCAAAATATGAAAGTTATCAGAAAAATATCAAAGATTTATCCAAAGTAAATTTTTATATCCTGATTCAAAAGAAGAATTTTATTTTGTCAAATTGAACTTATAAATATGTCAAAAACTAGATTTAATGTGGGTACGCCGTCAAAAGACGGAAAAAATGCATTTTTTGATAAATACATATTTTACCCAGAAAAATTATTTGGTTCTATTACCATGTTCTAGAAAATGTGTAAGATGAATAATAATTTTTTAAAATTTAAAATTCAGTTAATACTATTCATAACGGCTAGTTTATAATATTATAATAATATATCATTGTTTAGTGGAACTCGGTATTGCATACTACACATGCTATTGAGGAAAGTCATGATTGCGTGCAGTGAAAGATTCCTTTGATGATTTATATAACATAAAAAACAAAATATTTCTCATAAATGTCTCGGGTGTTACATTCGACCCCCCTTAAAATGAATTTCTCCCTCGAAATTCATCACTTTGTAAAAAACCTATGAGGATACCTCTCCCTCGTCATATACTCAAGCTCCCATGTAGCTTCATCAATTTGGTGGTTCCTCCATAAAACATTCACCAAGCGAGTGGTCTTGTTTCGTAGGAATTTTTCACTACGATCTAGAATCTCTATCGGATGTTCATAATAAGAAAGATCTTTCTCCAGCGGTACAAATTCTGAGCTAAGTACATGTGACAGATCATGTATGTACTTTCTCGGGAGAGATACATGGAACACATAGTGAACTTGAGAGATATTCTGTGGAAGCGTGAATCAGTAAGCTACCTTCCCAACAAGATCCAATATTTCGAAAGGACCGATATATCTAGGGATAAACTTCCCCTTCTTTCCAAATCTCATGACCCTCTTCCAGGGAGATATTCGTAAGAACACTTTATCACCCACTTCAAACTCTAGGTCTTTTCAACGCTTGTCGGCATAAATTTTCTGTCGAATCTAAGCTGCTCTTATGTGTTGTTGAATATATTAGACCTTTTCTACCATCTCTTCAACAATATCAGGTCCTAATAGCTTTCTTTCCCCAACTTCATCACAACAAGTTGGAGTCGTGCATTTCTTTCCATAGAGAGCTTCATAAGGAGCCATTTGAATACTAGAGTGAAAGCTATTATTATAAGAAAATTCCACCAAAGGTAGGTATTGATCCCAACCACCTTTGAAATCCCTAGAGAAAGCTCTCAATATATCTTTTAGATTTTGAATTGTTCTCTCAGACTGACCGTCTATCTGAGGATGATAAGTAGTGATGAAACTCAACTCTGTATCCAAAGTATGCTGAATACTTCGCCAAAACTTTGAGGTAAACCTCGGATCCCGATCAGATATAATAGAAAGTGGTACTCCATGAAATCTTAACACTTCCTTCACATATATCCTGAAAAAATGATCTAGAGAGAAATCCTCTCTAATAGTGATGAAGTGTGCAGACTTTGTAAGACGATCAACTATGACCCAGATAGCATTATTGCCTTTGGATGTTTTAGGAAATCCTGTGACAAAGTCCATAGTGATGTTTTCCCATTTCCATTCGGGTATAGGTAATGGTTGTAACATCCCCTTAGACTTCTGTCTCTCAGCTTTAACTTGCTGACAAACCATGCATCAAGAGACATATTCAACAACATCGCTTTTCATGCCATCCCACCAGAAGTACGCTTTCAGGTCCTTATACATCTTCGTGCTTCTATGATGAATAGATAATGAAGAACTATGAGCCTCATCCAGTATCTGCTTCTTTAATTTGGGGATGGGAGGAACACAAACCCGATTCCTGAACTTTATTATCCCATCACAATCAAGGTTGAATTTAGGAACATTTATCACCTTCTTTTGTTACTCGAAATCTTCTTTCTGTGCCTCTTTAATCTTCACATGTATAGATGGTTGAATATTCATTTGAGAAAGATACGATTTTTCCCCTTTCATTATAATTCCAAGATCCATCCTTTGTAAATCCATAAATATTGGATCTTTTGTGATCCTCATCATGGATAAACTGGCATGGTCTTGTCGAGTTAATGAATCTGCCACCTTGTTTTCCTTCCCAGGGTGGTAATGAATTGAGCAGTCATAATCTTTAATCAGCTCTAACCATCTTCTTTGGTGCATATTCATCTCCTTTTGTTTGAAAATATACTTTAAACTTTTATGATCAGTATAAATATCATACCTTTCACCATAAAGGTAATGCCTCCAAATCTTTAATGAAAAGATTACCGCAGCTAACTCCAAATCAGGAGTTGGGTAATTTTGCTCATGCATTTTCAACTGTTGTGAGGCATAAGATATCACCATATAATTTTGCATAAGAACACACCACAAACCCTTCTTGGATGAATCACTGTAGATCACAAAGCTTTCTCCACTACAAGGCTGTGTGAGCACAGGTACACTAGATAACTTTCTTTTCAAATCCTTGAAATTCTCTTCACATTCCTCCGTCCAAACAAACTTAACTCCTTTCTGATTCAACTTGGTGAGTGGATTAGATCATCGTGAAAAATCATTCACAAAACGTCGATAATATCTAGCCAAACCAAGAAAAATTCGGATCTCAGTCACTGTTGTTGGTCTCGACCATCTTTCGATAACCTCTGTTTTTGCCGGATCCACAGATATCCCCTCTTTTGAAATTATGTGACCAAAAAATGAAACTCTTTGAAGCCAAAATTCACTCTTGGTAAATTTGGCATAAATATTATCCTTTCTCTGGGCCTTCAATATAATTCTCAAGTGATCTTCATGTTCTTCTTTTCTCTTTGAATATACAAGAATATCGTCTATAAATACTACCACAAACTGATCAAGATAGTCTCTGAAGACTCTATTCATCAGATCTATGAAGATAGTAGGGGCATTAGAAAGACCAAATGGCATCACTATAAATTCATAGTGTCTATACCTTGTAAGGAAATCCATCTTTGGTATATCCTCCCTTTTGAACCGTAATTGGTGATAACCTGAACGAAGACCAATCTTGGAAAAGTATTGATCTCATCGTAGTTGGTCAAATAAGTCATCAATGCGTGGGAGAGTATATTTGTTCTTGATAGTTATCATGTTAAGTTCTCGATAATCAATGCAGATTCTCATTGATCCATCTTTCTTCTTAACAAACAGAACAGGTGCTACCCATGGTGACACACTAGGGTGTATGAACCCATTATAAAGATTCTCTTTGAGTTGCTTCTTCAATTCCTGCAACTCAATTGGGTCCATTCTATAAGGTGTCTTTGAAATAGGCAATGCACCTGGCATGAGTTCTATTGAAAACTCAACTTCACGATTTGGTGGGAGACCCGATAATTCCTCTGTAAAGACATCATCAAACTCCCGTACAATGGCCATATTCTTAATCGTGATTTTCTCACCAACCATTTGAGATAAATAACCTTCATTTAGTGGAATCAATACCCATAAAATGGAAGAAATTTCCACTGGAAAGTTATGTTCATACTTGCATCGATAGACGATCATAGATTGATCTAGAATATGAAATGTGACTTCCCTTATTTGGAAATTTATATGAGATCAATTTAGAGAAATCCAATCCATGCCAAGAATCACATCAAATTCCACTACATGAAGGATCACAAGATTTGAAAGGATCACTTTCCCACAAACTTCAATTGGAGAATAATTATAAACTTTTGATGCAACTGTTATGCCATTAGGGGTGTCACAGCCAAATCAACATTTAACTGTTGAGGTAATACAGTGATATCCTTAGAAAATTCTTCAGAAATAAAAGAGTGGGTGGATCCAGAATCAAATAAAACATTTGCTACTTCAGAGTGGATGGTAAGTGTACCTTTCACCACATCGTTATCGTACTCCACATCGCTAATAGAAATTGCATGTGACTTTCCTTTGTCTTTATCCTTAAGAGTTTGTTGACGTCGACCATCATCATCAACCCTTGGATTTGGGCATTGATTGGCATAATGCCCCATCTCCTTGAACTTGAAACATTGAAGTGTAGTAGGTTCATTCTGTGTGTCCCTTAATTTTTTTGCATCATTTGACATCTTCTTCCCATCATTGGGGAATTAAAATGCTCGATGACCTTCCTTTCCACATTTGAAACATTTACTTGTCCCTTTAAGACAACTCCCCCCATGTTTCATTCCACACTTTGAGCATAAGGGAAATCTCATCTTGTTTTCAGTGTGCTCTTTAGATTTTATTTTGAATTCCATTTTTCTCTTCTTATCAAACCCATATGACTTATGGGTTACTCCAATCTCCATCTCGATGTTGAGAGCACATCAAATGATTTCCTCGTAGCTATTGAAGACCCTTATGGCTAACGCCCTTCGAAGACATGGTTTTAATCCACTAAAGAATTGATCGATCTTACTCTTAGGTTGGATAATAATACCAGAAGCGTGCCTTGAAAGTCTTGTAAAATTTTCTTCATAAGTACCAACAGATTCATCATCATTTTGCTTCAGTTCAAGAAACTCTTTCTCCATATTTGTTCGGAGAATACGAGGGAATTACTTATTGAAAAATAAGTTCTTGAACTCGTCCCATTCCATGGACTCAATTTCATCCCTTTGCCTCGTATTCTTAATAACATTCGACCATTGATCAGCATATCCTTCCAAAAGATACACAGATATGATGAATTTATCATGTTCAGAACATTGAAGAACTAAAAATATCTTTTCAGTAGTACTAATCCATTGTTCAGCAACTAATGGATCAGTAGACCCGCTGAAAGATGGTGGATGCTGCCTCATGAAGGATTAAACAGAATGTTTCTCCTTCTGTTGCTCGTTTGGAAGTCCTGCATGATTCATAGCCTAAGAAAGTTGTGTGAGTATGGCTACATGATTTTTCATTCCAGCTCCCATAACGATTGGTTGCTTAGGGGGACCATCATTGCATTGCCCGTCGCATTCCGGATTAACACGGTTCCTTCGGGTTCCAACCATTGACTAAAACCAAGAAGAATAGTGTGAGAAACACTAATTATAATAGGAAAACCACATAATCAAGAATAAAATTTCAAACATAAGGTCTTATCATAGGTTGTTCATGGACGTTTCTAAAACACTAAGATTGTGTTCTATGCTTAGACTTATCCTTAGGATTCTTACTAAGGATTTCACATCCTAGTTTCGGAAGGTTGACTATACCTTTCCTCGGATACCGACTATAACGACCCATACTTTACAAACATTGTCATTACTTCATAATTTAAGCACACTTATTACAACATATAACAAAACCAGGAAAGGACCTTATAGGTATAGAGTGTTTAGAAACTGGGAAACATATACAACTAGTTTATAAAGCATCTACTTTGCCTCCCATTTATTTCATCATATCTAGAGTCCCTTTTTGGAATATCCTACTTAATAACCTTCTTCCTGACCTGGGGAAATAAAACATACAAAAGGGTGATCTCAAATGCTCAGTAAGGGTAAACAAAAGAAATATCTATCTCATCATATACATAAGAACATAACTTTTGGAAATCTTAACCTGCAAAAGAAACCATAATTTCATAACATGGGATAAATCATAGTAGTGAAATGTAATCCCAATAATCATAACATAAAACATGAAACTTTGTGGCATACACACATAATGATAGAGAATCATTTATTATCAGTCAAGACTCATTTCCCAGATTATCTTAGTGGACAAAGTCCATTTCTGAACCGAGTTCACTCCTCGTTTCAGTCCTGTTTCACTGAACCGGTTTAACCTTCCATTCCAGACATGTCTATTTCATGAGATATAAAATATTTACCCAATTCATTGGATGGAGATATAGGTCCCACCCATCTCATAATGATACCATTTATATGTGTGCCACAAAATCAGAAACCATACATCATAGCATAACCCATGTAATAAAAATGGGAATCTTAAACATCGTGACATCATAAAACAATTAATATAAGATAAAGGAATTCATAAAAATATAATTCCATCACAACATAATCAAATAAATGTATTAATAGGGATAAAAAGTGAACCCTTTATTATATTAGATGGAAAATAATTTTTATAAAACACTTGAACTCCATTCTTGAGGAAAATATCATTTCTGCTTCAAAAACACTTTTCCTTTATTAACATGTCGTACAATTCTAAACTAAAAGAAGTTGATTAAAAATAAACTTGAAAAAATGTAAAGAAAGCAACTTGGAAATAATTTTTTAAAAATACATTCATGTCTTATAAGTTAAAAAAACATTCTTCATACTTTTGTCAGAAAAGTCAAATAGTACCTCGTACGAAAAACGACAAAAGATTCCTTTCATATCATTTACTAAAAACTCATTGAAGGGTAAAACTGGATTTAAACAATTGTATTTGGAGGGAAATAATATTAAATATTGAGGAAACATGGATGTGGATTATAAAATATAACCTAGTAAATACTAAAGTATAAACAATCTAAGATAAAAATGAGATTGTGATATTTCCCTCACCTTAGGTCCAATTTTCCTCATAACTGTCTGAACCTCCTGTATAATGTTTTCAATAATGTTATTGAATTATTCCAGAATCATAATTATTGTTATTATATCATATATGGTCATATTATTAGCTTCTTAGTAGTAATATTTCATTGCTACTTGTTATTCGGGTGTTTATAACTTTTTGTTCTTATGCGTGTTTTGTCGAATAAATTCTTATTATTCTCTTTAGGTTATAGATACATCATTTCCAGAATGCTATTAATGTACTATATATCATATTTATTCATTAAATTCATTTATATAATCATTATGCAATTAAAATCATGTAGAATTAATCACATCACATCGTAGAGACAGTATTCTGTACGTACACACGAGTGATGATATCGTTCCCATGATCGTGGAATTGTATTGGAGTGTATGTATACTATTTCAGAATAAATATAACTTTACAATAATCATATATAGTAATTATTTACATCAGTATACCCTTCCAATTAAGGTGGTGGGGGAAAATAGATTACACCACGGCGTGGAGACGGTATTCCGTACGTATGCACGCGCGGTGATTTCGTTTTCCATAGGATGGATAGATATTGAAATAGGGTTGTTTCATACTTATAATAACATATCATTATATGAGTTATAATGATGTTATTACTTCATAATTAATCAACTAAAGAAGAATATGTTGAACAAGAATGAATTTGGAAAGGATCTGTAATGGATATTACCTCTTTTTGACACGCCTCTTCTTAACCTCCTCTTAGGGCACTAGGGTTGGACTTTGAAGAAGACCAGAACCTCTAGGATGATTCTAGGGATGTGGGGAAGTGAAATGGGCAGGGTTTGGCCGATCTTTAAGGCTCAAGTTGGTGTGAGGAGGAGAGGGATGAGGTGCCCTTTAATAAGGGAGTAGAGGGGCACCTTTGGAAAAATAAGAAATATTAGATTATATTAAATCCCAACCCCACTTAAGAACTTCCAAAATGACTTATATTCAAAGATTAGATGATATAGGGTTGTAATCGCATCAACAAATAAAATTTATACATGTTAGGAATTTATTTTAAACATTACCAACTTGATTTATCCTTATTTATCAATTTAATTTTATTTGTGGTAATAATATTTGAAATTTGAAATTTTATTAATAATTACATATGTGTTGTTAATATTCCATAATTTGACACTTTATGACATTGTAGAACATATAATGTTTTATTTATAATGTTTAAATATTTTTGTGATTTTTAAACAATTTTATAATATGTTATTTTTATAAAATAACAATAGTGTCAATTTTGACACTATTTATTTATTTGAATTTAAATAAAATATATACAGAGGATATGTTCAAAATAAAAGATTTAATTGATTAATAAAATTTCATATGTATCTAGAAAATTAGTATAGCCAATTAAATAGTGCATATAATAATTATTTTAATATTTTATAACCATTTATTTGATATTTTAATTTATAAAATAATTTCAACATCCCTATTGTGGCATCATTAATGATAATTATTTAATCCCTAAAAATTCTAAATAAATTCCTATGTTGTATATAATTATATTATCTTTCTTGATACTATTCATGTTTGAAGTTTCATTAAGTGTATCCCAAAATTAAAATTATTATACATATAAGATTTAAGAAAGTGACATGTCGTCTCATTCTTTGGTTTTAATAATAATTAAATTCTTTTCATGGAAAAAAGTCTATTAAAAGAATCAAATCCGACCCTTAGGTGATATGGGTCGACTTTTAGTCATCCAATAGGATTTTGGCAGGTGTTATTGTAATTTTATAATCTTATATTTACCCTTAATTACCTGATTTACCGTCAACTATGGTAAATAAAATTTACCGTAGTTACTATTCATAATTCCCAAAAATAAAAAGTAACCTATTAACATAATTTGGACCCACTGATTCTGAATATGGAATCCATTTTTTAAAATTCAAAACATATATGTTGTAGAAAATAATTTAAAATAATTCCCGTTGTTAAGAAAACAGGTTTTAGAAGTTAAAAGATTTCCAAAGATTGAAATGTTTTTACCTATGAATTCAATGTGAAATTAATGCTAATGACATACATTATATTAAATGGTAAAAAGATATTCTATTTATACTTTAAAACCATTAAATATTATAATTTAACGGTATAAATTATCTCAATGAAAAAGGTTGTTTTTAATTAAAAAATTAGCGTATTTTTACTATTCATCAAAATATGAAAGTTATCAGAAAAATATCAAAAATTTATCCAAAGTAAATTTTTATATCCTGATTAAAAAGAAGAATTTTATTTTGTCAAATTGAACTTATAAATGTGTCAAAAACTATATTTAATGTGGGTGTGCAATCAAAAGACGACAAAACTGCATTTTTTGAAAAATACTTATTTTACCCAAAAAAAATATTTTGTTCTCTTACCATGTTCTAGTAAATGTGTAAGAAGAATAATAATGTTTTAAAATTTAAAATTCTTTTAATACTATTCATTAAGGTTTGTTTATAATATTATTATAATATATTATTGTTTAGTGGAACTTGGTATTGCGTACTACACACGCTATCGAGGATGGTCGCGATTTCATGCAGTGAAAGATTCCTTTGATGATTTATATAACATAAAAACAAAATATTTCTCATAAATGTCTCGGGTGTTATAGAACATGTGACTTCATTTCAAATTTTTTCCCATATGGGAGAAGATAGACGTAAGTTGTATAGGAACATGAAGTAAAAAATGCCCCCCAACACTGTGGGTTAGGGATGCTCTCATTCTTTCATTGATGTGCTATAACATGGATTTTTTATCTTATAGAGGAATTTTTATTGACAAAATCTTATAACCCTTTGGCATGGGGATACTCCTGTATTGCATCAGTATCTTCCATTACTGCCACTCTTTTGATTTCACCTACTCCCGCACAAGTATGAGCCGATTATGGTATTGGACATGTAGAAAATTTATTGGATTTTGAGGACATGAGTACCACTTTCTGGTTGACCTACCATAGGCAAGAAGTTTAATGTATGTTCTCAGTTACAAGATCAAATTCTTTTTGATTGATTGATCTCTTTGGCCCAGATTTTTTTGAGACTTACTTCGAGCTAGTTTTGTTGAGTATTCCATATTTCATTAGTAGGATTTTCATTTTATTTCTGACATTGGGTAATGAATTTTCTTTATTTCATTTCCAATGAGGTTTTCTAAATGCGACCTGGGGTGAAATGTAGAGCTCCATGTTCTCCCTGTCCACAAATATGAACACCAATTGAGTCCTTTCCAATAAGGTAACTCAAATTGTGCACTGCATGGAGGCAAGTAAGTTCAAGGATCACTTTTCCCTTTCTAGTCGTTCCTTTCAAGAAAATGGGAGGGAATTTGAGTTATTTAGATGGTGAATATCCCCTATCATGTTGAAATATTCTTCATACCCTTTGTTGGGAAAGAACATTTCTTTTATCTAGATAAGATTCATCCTTATATTGAGGATAATGTCTTGCATACATTCCCCAGAAAACCCCCGTTGTATGGTGATATGAGAATTGGTTGTAGGACAATCCATAATTGGTATATTATACTTATCTAGTTATCATCTCATGAGAAACATATCATGCTATTGTTTTTCTATGGATTCCCCTATAGGATATTCCCATCTTGACTACTTCTTAATAATTTAGTTCCAAGCGTCTAGGCTGGAGGGAGCCTCATTGAAATATTTGAATGATACAGGGGTCGCTGAGAAGATATGTGTAGCCCCAGACCATCCTTTAGTTGAGAAATGATATCACTCGTCATAGATGGAGTGTGTGATATGTACGAATCCATATTTCAGAGGACCTTAGCATTGAAGGAATTTCTCACATTTTTTCTAATAAGTGGAGGACCTTCTTACCATTATGAATTTGGATTGTGGGGTGGGGGACCTCTGAAATCGATACCACAATGGATAGGGTTACCATTGTGACATGAATTGTGACTGTGGGAAATTTACTTACAACGTATACCCTTGGGACGACTATCAGGGCATGCAATAGTTAGGGGATGAACTTCTTGCTGCTTGATGTCATTGAGGGGAGGAACTTCTTGATATCTATAATGATGGAGAGGACTACCATCACAAATTCATACCTAGCTATAGGAAGAATTTATATGGTTTACACCATAGGGAGGTACATAAGGATGTAATGAAATTAAGGGACGACCTTCTATTTGGTTGATATTACTATGGGAGGGCCTTCATAGTAACCACCATTATTAATAGATCCTTCTCAATGACTTTTGTCTTGTCCCGAACTATCACCAAGACTCGATGTCTGACTATAGGATGAATCATATCTACAACGTATACCATGTGTAGGACCATAATGATGGAAGAAAACAAGGGGAGGACCTTCTTTCTCTCAGATCATCAGGTCAAGGACAGGGTTACCCTAACTCATATTAGAAGATTGGTTCTCGTGATCAATCATTCTTGGCCCATAGTGTGATCCCTCATGGGATCTCTAGGGAGTACCTTCAAGGCTATTGGTAGAAACATTAAGGGGAGGGCCTTCACAGATTCTATTACAACTTACATAATTTTGTAATAGACTGATAGGGTGTCGTTCCTTTATTGATATATCTTCAAGGGCATCAAGAACACATGCTTCCGGTAGAGTAGAAGCACGTATATGATTTTCATTTTCAGGCTTCCTTTGGTGAATTTCTTTTTTAGGTTCTCTCTTGGAGGTAATTGGGGCCACCGGCTATAAGTAATGAACTTCATATATAGGTCCTTTTTTGGGTCTTGTGATGCCACCAAGATATGTTGATGGACATCATGAGTCTTGGTATGTATATATACCAACCATAGATTAGCTACCACATTCGACTGGAATCCCCTAGTTGGAACATGTATTTATTCCCAATCTGGTTTTCGATGTATCATGAGATATTACCATTGAACCTCATGGACTAGAGCATAGATGAATAACTGATTTAGAGTGACTAACCCATTTTGTGAGTAAGTCATTTTGTTCAATGAAACTAGGTCGTGGGCCTGGTTTCTCACCATTTCTGCTAATGGAATTATGTGTTGGAATTTTTGGAGGATATGGTAAGGAATCGACGTCTGATATTCCATCATTTCCAGGATGTGATGTGATACATCTTTGGCTATAATAGATATAGAGGCCCATTACGATTTCAGACAAGAAGTTTGTGCTTACTCCAGTCCTCTATGGGTTGCCAGTAAAATCTGGAAATTCTCTTTTGTCAGGATAGAGGAACTAGTATTCCACAGGTTTTCTTCTCCAATTGATCCATATTTAACTGGAGGGATTCATATTCAAGAGTTGGTATTTTCATGTGATAACTTGCTTCAATATTTTCCACATGTGATTTATATGAATTCGCATGAATTTGACTCTTCTCATACTTTCTTGCCACCCATTTGAATGATGGGCTTGATATGCCTCATTTTGAATTTGTGCATGTATATTGATGGATGCCACCCTATTTGGATGATGGGGTTGATATTCATCCGTAGGTATTTTTTCCTTTCTACAGCTGGATTCCACCGTATTAGGATGGAATTTTTGATATGAAACCACAGGAATTGGTTTCTACCTATAGATATATTATACCCTATTTGGATAATGAACTTCTATTGCATCAGTAGCTTTCTGCATCTACCTATAATTTTCTTCATTTTTTTCATAACAGGGATGGAGAGCACTCTCAAGAACGTGCATGTGCTCGTATTGTACCACCCTATTTTTGTGGTGTGCTTGAGCTTAAAGGGTAGAGTTGTATGTATTCTCTTTGAATTCTACCACCTTTGTATGGAAGTGTTTTTCCTCAGGAACCATAGTGATGGAATGTTACAAATTATATATTTGTATTTCTTGGTGGGCAGCCTGAAGGCCCTGCCTCTTCAGGGATTCAGCTTGTTTCCTCCGCATAAGGTCCACTACAGCATTAGGGGATTTGGTCACCCGATGTCCATAGTGACGCTCTTAATAAGGGGATCATGATTAAGACCCATGTGTATTTCAGATGATGTTTTTATCATGGACATCCTCTTCCTCCATGAGATAAGGGAGGTTATCATTGTCATGTTCTAGGGAAAGGATCCCGAATTGGTTTGAGATGACCATCGATGTCGGCTTGTACGGGGGTGTCGGCCGCATCTGAGGAGGTGACTGGAAAGCATTTTTAGATATGAAGGATTTTCTAATGGCCTCCACTATGGAGAGAGTACCATTTGTGTGGTACTATTTGATCAGCATGTTGGATACCCAGTGTTGAAGATGTTGTGTAGGCAAGGGGGTCCAACTCTGCATCGGGGCCCCATCCAACTTTGGGATCACTGAGTCTAATGTATTCATTTGTTTTTTGGATGTCATTTGGACAGATGATTTCTCTATAGGATCCTACAATATAAATATATGAAATATTCATACCACAAAACACATGAAAATTAGAATTATCATGATCTATTTCAAATTTGATGATCTAGTTTGGCCTCTTTCCCACACTTTTTGTTGTTGTGATACAGGGGAGGTAGATTGGCGTAAGACAACCACCATGGATAATGAATCACTTCATATTTTCCATTTATGCTTCACCTCCATGAGTGGCACATGTGTGTGGTTGAGAAAAATACAAAATGGTCTGACAAGTGACAATAATTTGTCCGTTATTATGGAAATTGTCACGTCACCAAATTTAGTTCAACCTAATTTACATATTCATCATTTTGAAAAGGATTGGATTAAACCTATTGGGACTAGGTAATTTTTCCCTTCTATATTTTAAAGGAGGTGCCACAGTCAAATGGTCCCAGGGGTGATTGCATGGGGTCATGTACTTATACAATCAGTCCTCTTAAGGATATAATATCCATAGATGGTCTCCAATGGGTTTATTTTTGGAGCTACAATCACCCAATGGCCCTGGTATCCCAGACTCATGGATCTAATTTCCAAAGGAATGTTCTCGTTGGATGATGATTTTTCCAATAACACTTTATGACTCGATTAGTCAAGAGGATGGGAAGCCGGGCTCACTACACCCTTGGGGGCGGAATTATTGACTGTTCCAGGACACTCCTATAAATTTAAGTCATGTACACGTGTTCATTAATACTTCCTTCGTTCCTGAAGTGTGTGTTTACATGATACCCCTAGTTTGAAATTTTTTCATAGGATTACGTGGATGTGATGCTATAGAGGCAATGCTGACTTATGCCATGCAATATGTCCCTTTGTAGTTTATCATCCTCTGAGAGGATGGAAGGTGACTTGATGTTGGTAGGAGACCCATAATATGGGCTTTCTATTTATCCTATGATGGGTAATTTGATACCATGCAGTTCGGAAAACATAGGATTATGCATGCGAGATTCCCACTTAAATGGACATGGATGGTTGGATGCTTTTGGACGGGCACCCCTTTTGTGCTCAGGCCTTCAATCAGGCATCCAATGTATCCTTTTATAAAAAGGAATCAATTTTCCCACAGCTCATCATTTGGTTTGGGGTTTATGAAAGATATCTTACCATTTGATAGGTCATGATTGGGTGAACCCTTTTTGTATGGGAACCCTTTTGAGCTCGGGCCTTCAAGAAGGTGTTCTACAGATCCTGGCATGACTTAAAATAAGAGTTTTTTGAGTTAATACATTGGTTGGTTTTTTTGGATCTTATAATCATCACAAATATATAAGACCACATGAATCATGATCATTGTGAGAAACAAGGGGATGTGGGAGATCCAAAAAACCACTAACCTTCTCTCTTGTTGATGGGAGAGGGTGGGCCTATGACAGAAGAGTCCAAGGCAACCATGGGAGAGGGTGCAGAACAATGAACCCTTCAATGTGGGATGACATTAGAGGTAATGTGTCTTGGACCTCGAGATATTAGGGAATTACCTAGTAGGAGTTACCCAATAATGTATTTTGGTAATGTGGATGAATGTTGCCTCCCGTCAACGTGAAGAGCAGACATGATTCCTTTATCTGATCACCATTCCTCATTGAATGGAACAACAAATGATCACCATTTATCCCTAGAATGGGGAGGTTAACATAGGAATCCCTAGATGGGACTCTGTTATACCATTATAATGTAGATTCACATACATCCTTGGAGTCCCAACAATTGTGGGGAGAGCCTTAGTAAATCTGTTTACCATGGTTAGGCATGCTGATGCGCCCAATGATCTAATCATATGGGCGCAATGGATTTCAAGGAGGCTTTGGACTGATGCTGTGGGACCGGATCATGTATGGGCTATGGAGGAGTGCATGGTAACAGAGTGGTGACATTGGAGTCGAAGTGAAGAATAAATGAAGAATCATCATTCATCATATTGTTTTTTTATGCGGGAGAGGGGGAGCTCCTTATAACATAGTGGTATGTGGGTATAGTGGCCATCCGCGTACCGAAGTAGTTTGTGGGCTTGGGCATGGACCTCTACGCACCAAAGAGGTACATGGTCCAAGATGTAGTCTTTAACACCACATCGGGTTCCATCTATTTACTAATGTAGTATGGGCCCGAGGTTAAATCTGAATAGCGATAAACTATGTCGAACACCATATTGATGGAGGGTCCTGGGGTCTATCATTCGTGGGGATTTTCTCCATGAGGAATATGTTGTTTGTGACTTCTCCAATTAGGATCACATTTCTCCCATTATTATTAAGTTCCATTGTTTTATGGTTCGTAGATGATTATACATACCGAAACATGGTTTGTAATTCGGACATCGCTGAAGATTCGAGACTGAAGTCGGAATCCTCTCTGAATTCTTTCTTCCAACCTATGGGATCTCCTCCATGATTTCTTCATCCATCCATTCTCAATGCCTTATATTCTACATTTATATAGCAATGAGTCTATTGTATCTATTGGCAGTCGGCTCCATTTGTGGAATCCAATGAAGAGGTATCTTTATGTGTGGATGACTCGGTCAACTAGGGTTTGCAGAGGTTGTGGTTTTTGAATCATGGTTCAGGGAACCTTGAAAATTTAATTTGTCCGAAAAAATTTTGGTTTCCAAGATAGTATGCAGATGGCCTTAATTCGCATTATCCATCCAACTACATGGTTCTCGGGCACTAGGGTTCGTCGACCATCGCTATGTGGTCTAGCGCCTCGTGGGTCATTTCGTGTACTGGTGGTTCACTGTTCATGCAGTCTGTGAGTCCTTCCTGGTGATGGAATGTGGGTCACATAAATCCTCTTTATTAAATTTAATTATATCATATTTCATCCTATATTTTCAACACAATTTGATTCAATTCTTTTTACAAGCCTTGTATGAATGCTTTCACCTATCTATAATTTGATTGTGGCCGTATTTTTTCCCTTTGCGAACTTTTGAGGACCCTACAAATACCAATTGAAATTTCATTAAATTCACAATATATGTACCATATATATAAGGGAGTGTTGGGTTTGTATTCCCTTATTACTTTCAAATGATAATATATAGATTGAATATGAATCATGAATAAATATTGAGCTCCTAATATTTAACTACTATAATAACGGGAAAAGGAAGATCAACCCATTTATCACTGCTAAAACAAATGCTATTAAAGTGGGTCTTTATCAGCGCTAAAAAAGTGCTGATAAAGGGGTGATTTTATAAGGGCTAAAAAAAGTGCAGATAAATGCACCCTTAATCATTGCATTGTTTAGCACTGATAAAGGCCCCCCTTTATGAGGGCTTTTTTTGTAGCGCTGATAAAGGGGGGATTTATCAGCGCTTCTCCTAACGGTGATAAATTTTATGTTTAAAAAAATAATGAAAATTAAATTATTGTTATATAAGTATATTTATATAGATATAAATATAATATATGTTTTTTAAATATGTTTTAGATACGTATTAATATACTATTAAATTAAATATATAATAAATTTAATAAAAATGGCTCTAAAATATTTTAAAAAATATTATTAATTAATAATTTGATAATTATTATTGATTAATAATCATTTAATAAAAATTTGAAGACACAAAAAATCCTAACAATTAATAAAACATCTAAAATAAGTTAAAAATGCAACTCAAACTTCAAACGGCCATAAAATTTCATCCGGGTGTCCGTTTGAGCTTTATAGCAAATCAAATTGAAGCCTGCGACAATCTATACACACCGGTGACCCAGGAAAAGCCTATGTCACGACTTTTTATGCCAAAAATGGCCCATAAGACCTCCAAAACTGATTTTTTTAGTCAGAATACCTCGATTTGTTAACATTTAAATAGGTATAACTTCTGATCTGGATGTCTGTTAGCCCTATACCACATATCATATTGGGGATTGTTGTATTTTCTTCGATTTTACTATTTTTGGAGTTGAAATGTGCTTCTAGATTATAATTTATGATCATCAAAACATTCTATGGCTTTTCAAATACACATATATATGTATTTATTCATAAATATATATGTGTATGTGTGTGTGTGTTGTATGTATGTATATATGTATGTATTTATTTAATTGTAAACAAACATAAAAAACATTTTTCATAAATGTATTTAATACTAATCTTTTAAGTATATATTAATATACAAATAAATTTACTGATAAAAAATTATTACTAAATGTGTATATATATAAATAAATAAATATAAATATATATTAATATAACAATGAATATATATATACTAATATATAAATAAATATAAATATATTTATATTAATCTATATCAATATATGAAAAAATAAAACTATATATATATAAAAAAAAGATATATCAATAAATAGAGAAAAAAAATGAAATAGTTGAGTGGTAATGGTGAAATCGTGAAAGTGGGAGGTTGCAAGTTTGAGTTCGGCTGGAATTGCAAAGAGGTGCGTGCCTATGAGGATGCAAGGGAAGGGAAGCACACGGGATACCTCCTAGCACTAATAAAGGGGGGGGGGGGGGGTCAAGTGCTGTTAAAATCTCTCCCCACATTAATTAATTTTTTTAATATTATTTATTTATTTTTTGACTTTTATCCGTGATTTTTAAAAGTGCTGATAAAGGTCCCTTCTATCAGTGCTAAAAAAGCACATATAAAGGGGTCTTTTACCAGCGCTTTTTTTATCACTGATAAAAGGGGCCTTTATTAGCGCCTTTTGGAGTGTTGATATATGAGACCCCCCAATATAAGCACTAAGCTTTACAGTGCTTTTTTAGCACTGTTAAAGCCCATTTTGAGTTATGATATAGGCTATTTTTGTAGTAATGATTGAAGGATAGAATGATATATATTGGGAAAGGGTGTATGTGCCTATCCATATATATTTCTTATTATAGTGACCTTTTATTATAATTCACATTATTTCATTACCTATGTAATATCCCAAGTAAATGAAGAATAAAACATATTTCATATTTATTAATATTTGTGAATTAAATATTATTTTTACATAAAAGTGTTTCTATGTTCGATAGCGTACCCGATACACAACAACGAGTTTCCTTGAAATCGTACATTGCACACTAATAATATAATATTATTATTTTAAATGGTAGTTAACTCCTAGCCTTTGTATTGGCGGGAATTAAAAAAACTAACTAAAATATGATTATACATGTTTGTTAAACATTTTTATATTTATCCAATAAATGTTAGAGGCTTAAAATGTGAATGAATCTAATATTAATCATAATTTACATTAAAAGGGTAATTTATCGCCTTTTAATGGAAACCTCTCTTTAAATCTAGTTTAAGTTACTTTAATAAATTCTATATGATAATATAAAATCCTTTTTTTGAATGGGCACATCTTATTTTACTTTGTGTAAATTTTTGGGATTTTTTCGATAAAGTTCACTTTTTAATGAATAATGAAAATATTGATTTTATTTCAAAAGTGCCTTTTAATATAATTTATTTATTTATATTGTCAGATTATCTTTTTAATTGGTTTTAAAGTGTAATTACAATATATTTTTACTATTTTATCCAATGTTGTTCATTGGAATTAATTTCACTTCGAAATTGTACCTAAACAACTGTCAATCTTTTGATAGTTATTGTTTCATAAAAACACATTATTTGTTTTAACAACGGGATTTAATTTTATAATTAATTAATGACACTTTTATTTTTTTAATTTCACAAAATAAACATCATTTTTCAATTTAAAATATCAAATATATCTTAGGCTTGAATTTTGGTATTTTTCTGAAAAATTTGTATTTTTGAAGAATAGTGAAACCACTTAGTAGTAGTTAAAAAACTGACTTTTTCATTTAAATTATATTTTACCACTTCTATGAATTGAATTTTGAAAAACTGACATACATGGTGGTTATTAATAAGTAAAATTTTGTTCAATAAGATAAAAATAATTTTCAGTAAATAGTAACTTTTGACTTTTATTTACCATGGTTAAAGGTAAATAAGGTAATTCAAGGTAAAATAAATATTATAATAATTCAAAATTACCTGCACACTTGTCCAGACCTTTTTGGTTGAGTCATTTACGATTGTGGGCATCTTTGGGTCGATTTTGGGACCCCATTGAGCCACATGGGAGTGATAATGATAGTTTGGATTAATTAATTTAATGTAAAGACAAAATTGACATTAACAAAAATGTTTTAGTAATTAATTTTTATATGGTGTTATATAGGTCAGAATTTTGACTATAAGTATTCTTTGGAAAGATAAAAATATTTACTACATCATGTAATTTGTTTTATAATTTTTAGAAAAAAAATTAAACAAACTATTTATTACATAATAATGATGCAATATTTTCATCATTAATAAATCATTTAAATAAATAAGATTATAATGATTAAAATATTATCCCAAACCTATCCAATTCTTATTAAATTATTTTATTAAAACCATGAGTCATCTTATATTCACCTTTAATGATGTTTGGACCTTTTTAAACCGAATATCATTATATAAAAAATAATATTTTCACACTTTCCTAAAGAGCCCCACCACCCTAATAAAAAGAGACCACTTCTAACCAATTCCTCACAACTCTCAATCCATTTTGGTCATCCAAACTCTTCCCAATTAAGGTCCCTATATCCCTATCATCTTTCTAGAAGCCTTAACTTAGTAATAAGGAACATCAAGAAGTCCTTTGGATCAAACCAAATGGAGTTACCCAAATTAAAGGTAACGATTTCTCTTAAATTGTTTCCTTTTATTTTACTTCTCCAACCCTAAACTCTTTTTATTCATTTCTAATTTAATAGCACCAGTATCCTACATAAAAAGGATTTTTTTATAATAAGGATTCTAACTAAACTTAAACACACCTCCATCTAATGGATGAAGAACATAATGTTTCTGTGGATGGAAAACTAACGCCTCGTGAAACGATGATTGTTCGATTATCTCTTACCGCCACTCATGGTGGCCATTATGATGGAAATGTATTAATACATGATATATATTATGTTTATTATTTCTTTATGATTTTGTAATTTCCATTTATAGCATGCCTTTATGGTTTCCATAGTGGGTAAATATGATAATATCATTTGAGGAAGTGCGGACTACCACCCTCTCAAAGTGATTTGACTCGTTAATTCCTTATGTGGGATGTATAAAGGATAGAGTTAATGATATTATATATGATATTATAATGTAATTATAATATACCTATGTATCATTATGGTTTAATTCCATTAAAATACGAAATAGAAATGAAAGTAGCATTCATGCGTACGTACGACTTACCGTCCCAATGAATGGTCCATTTCATTCCTTACCTCAAATGTTGTGTACTATTATAAATACAAGTATATACTAGATATGTATGATATATATGATATCTAATTCATTAATATCATTTTGGATATAATATACTATTTACCACATGGACAACTTGAAAATATAAGGTGTTCATTTTTGACTCAAGTACCAAATATCGACAAAATGACCATTATTAACATAAATGATTACAAAATGTTCATAAAATGGTAATAAGTGATATAAAATGAATAATAAACATGAAAAAGGGTCTTAAGAAAGTATAAATTAACTTTAGTTTTTTATTCCAGAGATTAAATAATGGACAGGTTAAGTCAGATTCGAGGTAAGGGAACTTCTTAACCCAAATTCCTTTCTTTGGGTTGATCTTCTACATCATTATTATCTCGTTCTATGATTATGTGAGAAATGAATTTTGATGTACTATCTTGTATTTATACTTGATTTATATTTACTTATTGTGAATACACATAATCAGTCTATTTTATTTACAAAACGATCTTTTTAAGGGACTTCATCTCAATCTCCTTTCCTTGAGACATATTTTGTTTTAACACACGACTTTCATTTACACGCTGTATAAACACCCTTGACTTTTCAAAGGGAATCTTTTTCTACGAATCATTTTACTAAAATACAAAAGGGAATGATTATTTTAATGTATGTGGTGACAACGACGTTTTCGCCACCACAAGTATTATTTGATCTTTGGATTGCTCAACAAGCAATAATGTTTTTAAAAGAAAATAAATACCATATACACGATTATGTATTTTTGGTATTGAAAATGGTTTTGATAATGGATTGGTTATGTCAATATATTTAAGTGATATATTGTGATTTAAATGTGGGAGTTTTTTCTTTCCATTATATTTGTTTTATGTATTAAGGTTTTATAATGGTACTTGGACATTTGACAGGTGGTTACATGATAAACCAAATGACGGGTGATGTCGTGAATACCAGGATGGGTCATTACACTATAACCTCCAATGCATTGGGTATGGAAGTCGGCCGTGTGGATATTCCATTTAGGGATATGTGTGGAAGTTGACCGTATGGTTATTCCATTTATGTATGTTTATGTCCCAAGTTACCATTATATGTTTTGTGTTATTCATATGGGTTTTATGGAAATCTTTTGGTTACAAAATGGTTAGTAGTGATCTTTTATTCAGTGAAGAGAATTTAATACTTCATAAAGGTGAAAAATATTATTTATGTTAATGTATATTTGGTTTACTTGTTGTTTTGAAAAACTAATAGTTTTCCTTCTTTGTGTATCCCTTATTGGGCTTTTTATGCTCATCCCAAGTTTTTGAAATGTTTTTCACAGGACATAATGTGGAATAGGGTCAATGATGGGATCAAGGAAAATTAATTCCATCTAAAACATAGAACTAGACATGACTCTTTTTTTAAAGTGTTTTCTTCTATGAAAAGAATGGAAACTGAGTAGAAGTGTGTTCTTTGTAATATTTTGCAATGTAATATTTATGTCTTATCCCTCTAAAACTCTAAACCGGAAAAGATCCCGAATTTGAATTATTCATTTAATTCCAGTTTATTTAATGTTTTAAGGATGGGTCCTTATAAGCTAATAACTTTTTGATATATAATTTATGTTATTTTGGTATTACGTCTTATATATAATATACATATATTTTAATTTTCACACATCTATTCAGTATCAATATATTCTATAAAAAAATATTTTTAAAAATAAATTTTTTTAGACTCAATAAAAACCATAACCATTTCCTCTTGACCTCATCCTTTTCTATACTCATCCTATGAATAAAAATTAAAATGCGGGATAAGCACAAAAAGATCTATATGGGACATAAAAGAGAGAGAAAACCCGATAATCCATTAATACATTAAAACATATTCTTTTAGGATAAACATTTTATTTAAAATAATCATTTAATTTCCAATGAAATCAAATTCTATACAAAAATATTTTAATATTAACATCATAATTAATATTAAATGAAAGATAAAACCCATAATTTTTTTAAAATCCTAAAATTTATTAATAACTATTTTTCATCGATATACTCCATCCAATTATCTAATACACTGTAGATATATAATGGGCCAACCCACCATTATATTTTAATGGAACTAGCCATTAATATAAAAAATTTCCCAAAATCATAGCAGAATACATAAAATCCTTCAATGTAAAAAATCTTATTTTTACCCTTACGAAAAGATTATCACATATTGATATACTCATTTAATTTAAAATAAAATTTTCTAATATAAAATTACATGAAAAAAGGTAAACACAGACTTTCACAAGATAAAAATAATATAATATAAAAGAATGCAAATAAAAAGTGTCGTTTATAGTGGTGTGAAAAGACATTTTAACTATATGTGTTAAAATAAGACATTCATTTTGGCTATAATAATAAATATTAAGTTATGCTATTAAATGATTAATTTTTGAATCCTTTGAATGAAATTAAAAATATAAATAAGATAAATATTATAATTTAATTATTCTCATATAAAAAATTAGTATTTGTTTCTTCCAAAAATGGACATGGGTGAAATATAGTCAGAAGCTAAACATTATAATATGTGTTTTAAAATAAATAATGTTTACTAATGTTTGACTCATAATATATGTTTTTTATCTTCTTGAATAATAAAATAATTTTAATTATTTAAAAATATAAGATACTTTTTCACTTTTATAATTTCTTATATATTATCCATTACCCTACTATATATAATATTTTAATTAGTTAACTACATGATTGATGTTCTGACGATATTCGTTTCATAAATATAAAATAAATTTAGTGGGATGAATATGGTCGATGTGTTAATTATTCTATAATATGAGGAATAATAATAATTAAATAATTATATTTTTTATAAATTATTTATACATTCAAAAATAATCATGATTTTCATTATCAGAAATGAAATACATTGCAATCATAGACACGATTGGTGTTATATAGGCTTGAGCAACGTTTCCATTTTTCAATGATCTTTATTGAAAGATATTGAGAATTATTTCATCTTTATTAAATGATAATTATATCATAAAAAACAATATTATATTTTCAAACATGATTATATATATTATCCATGTTATGTGTTGACAAAAAAGAATCCAATCACCTTATGGAGGTGGTAGTCCACACGTAGGCACGAACGGCTTTATCAATTTTTACTGAATTGGATCGAATGAAAGTAATTGAAATATTTAATTATAACAATTTTAAATATTTAATTGAAATCATAATAAAATTTTAATTCCATTATTATAACTATCCATGATAGATAGTGATAGAAGGAAAATTACATTAGTTTATGATGTGGTAGCATTCCAGACACACGAATGATGGTTTTGATTCATATTTGGTTGAATATGTTATGAATATTAGTTATAGAATTTACAAAATAACATATAATTATATTTAGGAAACTTTTATTGTTATTTTAGAATGCACGATGAAGATTTATTAGATTCTAAGAAGATACAAGATGGAAATTCTCTGTTAAGAACAATACAACTTCTTCAGATATCCTCTTTTTTCACACCTTAATACCTATATAGTTGTTGTTATACCCAACATAATACCTCTATAACATGTTGAGGGATTTTATGAATGTATGTGGATATGTATAATTAATACCAATGAAAATTTTATGTGTGAATAATTGAGAATAGGTGGTGTTATTTTAGAAGAAAGTGGAGGGACACATTTCGTATTCCAAAAAATATATTTAATTAGTATTAACTCAATTTGATGTCGATATAGATAAAAATTGTTATTATTTGAATAAAAGATGATTATGAGAATAAATAATCTCACAAAATTAAATTTTAATAAGTTTTTACAACTATTTACACTTATATTTTGGTTTTATCACCTCGTTAACCCTTTTAACACTAAAAACAACCCCAATGTTTTTTTACCCATTGACAGTTTCGATAGTTAACATAATTGGGAAAATGGTCCATATATGGTCCATGGTTGATATTTTTAGTCATATTCTAATCCCTTGGATGAAGAAATTTTTTTTGAATATTATATTATTTAATAAATTAATATTTTTCATAAATATAAAAAATATCAACTTTATAACTCTTCATTTTCATTAAATTTTATAACATCATGAAAAAATTAAAATAAAACAATTAATACATCCATTACATATAATTTTTATCTATAAATGTCTTACATCACATTAAATATTACAAATTATACTACTTAGAAAAATAATATTTTTTTTATTTTATAAAATAAAATCACCTTAGGAAAAGTGTGATCCAAAGAACATTGCATTCGATAAGCGGGATAACCATGGAACCCAAACACGAATTAGACCAACCCAAAAACCAAAACAATAACAAAAGAAACATATATAAATAGTCTAGTCAGGGATCTTTGTCTAGGACCAACCAGCCCAAAAACACCCACAAAATCCTAGCTGTAACACCCTGATATTTTATGAGAATTTTTCTTTTTTCTGTCTTTTATTATACGCAAAAACCAAAGTAATCTTTCACATCACACAATACAGACTTGGCTTTCATTACACGCAATCGCGACCTTCGTCGATAGCGTGTGTAGTATGCAATACCAGGTGTCACTAAACAATGATATATTATTATGGACTAGCCGTTATGAATATTATTAACTACATTTTGAATTTTATTACATTATTATTCATCTTACACATTTTATAGAACATGGTAAGTGAGGAAAATAAATTTTTCAGGGTAAAATAAGTATTTTTTAAAAAAAATGCAGTTTTGCTGCCTTTTGAGGGCGTACCCACATTAAATCTATTTTTTGACATGTTTATAAGTTCAATTTGACAAAATAAAATTATTCTCTTGAATCTAGATATAAAAATTTACTTTGGATAAATTTTTGAGATTTCTTTGATAAATTTCATATTTTGATGAATAGTAAAAATACACTAATTTTTAATTAAAAACAAATTTTTCATTGAGATAATTTATATGGTTAAATTATAATATTGAATGGTTTTAAAGTATAAATAGAATATATTTTTACTATTTAATATAATGTATGTCATTAGAATTAATTTCACATTGAATTCATAGGTAAAAAAATTTCAATCTTTGGCAATGTTTTAACTTCTAAAACTCGTTTTCTTAACAACGGGATTAATTTTAAATTAATTACTATAAATTATGTGTTTCTAATGTTGAAAAATGGATTCCATATTTGGAATCAGAAGGTTCAAATTATTTTAATAGGCTACTTTTTATTTTTGGGCATTATGAATAGTAACTATGGTAATTTTTTTACCATAGTTAAAGGTAAATAGGGTAATTAAGGGTAAATATAAGATTATAAAATTATCCTAACACCTACCAAAATTGTATTATATGACTAAAGGTCGACCCATATCACCTAAGGGTTGGATTAGATTCATTTAATGGACTTTGTTTATAAAAATAATTTAGTTATTATTAAAACCAAAGAATATGGAAACATGTCACTTTCCTAAATCTTATAAGTATAATAATTTTAATTTAGTGAAAAACATAATGAAACATCGAAAATGAATAGTTTCCAGAAATCTAATACAATTTTATACATTATAAAAATTTATTTAGAATTTTTAGGGATTATATAATTATCATTAATTATGACACAATAGTGATGTTGAAATTATTTTATTAATTAAAATATCAAATAAATGGTTATAAAAAGATTAAAATAAATATTATATTAACTATTTAATGTTCTAAACTAATTTTATAGATACATAAGACATTTTATGAATCTATTAATGCTTTTATTTCGAACATATCTTCTATATATATTTTATTTAAATTCAAAAAAAGAATAGTGCCAAAATTGACACTATTGTTATTTTATAAAAATAACATATTATAAAATTGTTTAAAAATCACAAAAATATTTAAAAAATTTAAATTAAAATTTATATTTTCTATAATGTCATAAAGTGTAAAATTATAGAAAATTCATAACACATATGTAATTATTTATAATAATTTAAAATTTAGAATATTATTACCACAAATACAATTAAATTGATAAATAAGGATAAATCAAGTTGACAATGTTTAATATAAATTTCCAACATGTATAAATTTTATTTTATGATGCTATTACAACCCTATATCATCTATTATTCAAATATCAGTCATTTTGGGAGTTTTTACGTGGGGCTGGGATTTAAAATAAACTAATATTTCTTATATTTCCAAAGGTACCCCTCTCTTTCCTTATAAAAGGGCACATCCTCCCTCTCGACCTCACACCAATTTGAGCCTTCCATGTCGTCCAACCCCTGTTAATTTCACTTCCCCACTTCCCTAGAAACATCCTAGAGGTCCGGATCTTCTTCAAAGACCAATTTTAGTTCCCTAAGAGGAGGTATCAAAGAGGCGCTTCAAAGAAGAGGTAATGTCTGTTATCGATTCTCTCAACTTTATCTCTTCTTACAATTCTTCTTATTAAGTTATTTAATTATGAATTAATAACATAAATATCACTTATATAATTATATGTTATTATAAGTATTAAACAACCCTATTTCACCATCTATCCATCCTACGTAAAATGAAATCACCGCCCGTGCGTACATACGAAATACCATCTCCAAGCCGTGGTGTATTCTATTTTCAATCACCACCATTATTTTATGGGTATAATGGTTCAAATAAATAACAATATATGATTATTTTAATGTGTTATTGATTCTGAAATAGTATACATACACTCCAATACAATTCCACGGTCATGGGAATGATATCATCGCTCGTCCGTACGTACGGAATACCGTCTCTACGATGTGATGCGATTCGATCTACATGATCTTCATTGCATAATTATTATATAAATGATTTGAATGAATAAATATGATATATATTACATTAATAACATTATTGAAATGATTTATCTATAACCTAAGGTGAGAAAGAATAATTTATTCGACAAAACACACATAAGAATTAAAAGTAATAAACACCCGAATAACAAGTAGTAATGAAATATTACTAAAATGAAGCTAAGAATATGACCATATGTGATATCATAACAATAATTATGATTTTTTAATAAGTCAATAACATTATTTAAATCATTATACATTAGGTTCGGACACTTAAGAAGCAAATCAGACCTAAGGTAAGGGACAATCTCGCAATCTAAATTTTTATCTGAGATTGTTTATACTTCAGCATTTACTGGGGAATATTTATCATCAACATCCATGTTTCCTCAATATGTAATATTATTTACATCCTCCTAAAATTTTTTAAATCCAATTTTACCTTTTGGTGATTTTTTAGTAAAATATATGAAAGGAATCTTTTGTCATTTTTCGTACGAGGTACTTTTTGACTTTTCTGACAAAAGTACGAGAAGAATGTTTTTTAACTTATACGGCATGAATGGATTTTTAAAACATTATTTCCAAGAATCTTCCTTTAAGAGTTTTCAAGTTTATTTTTAATCAACTTCTTTTAGTTTAAAATTATATGACATGTTAATAAAGGAAAAATATTTTTTAAGTAGAAATGATATTTTCCCCAAGAATGGAGTTCAAGTGTTTTATTAAAATTATTTTCCATATAAGATAATATAGGGTTCTGTTTGTATCCCTATTATTAAATTGATTTGATTATGTTGTGATAGAAATATTTTTATGAATTCCTTTATCTTATATTAATTGTTTTATGATGTCATGATGTTTAAGATTCCCATTTTTATTACATGGGTTTTGTTATGATGTTTGGTTTATGATTTTGTGGCACAATAAGAATGGTATCATTATAAGATGAGTGGGACCTAAATCCACCTCCAATGAATTGGGTAAAAATTTTATATCTCAAGAGATAAACATGGCTAGAACGGCAGGTTAAACTGGTTCAGTGAAACAGGAATGAAACGAGAAGTGAACTCGGTTCAAAAATGGACTTTGTCCACAAATATAGTCTTGGCAATGAGTCTTGACTAATAAGAAATGATTCTCTGTGATTATGTGTGTATGCCACAATGTTTAATGTTTTAAGATATGATTATTGGGATTTCATTTCACTACCATGATTTATCCCATGTTATGAATTTATGATCCTCTTTGTAGGGTAAGATTTCCAAAATGTTATGTTCTTATGAATTTGATGTGATTGATATTTCTTTTGTTTACCCTTACTCAACATTTGAGCTCACCATTTTGTATGTTTTCTTTCCCAGGTCAGGAAGAAGGTTATTATGTAAGATATTCCAAAAAGGGACTATATATATGATGAAATAAATGGGAGATAATGTAGATACTTTATGAACCAGTTGTTTATGTTTCTATGTTTCTAAAGACACTATACCTATACGGTCCTTTCATGGTTTTGTTATATGTTGTAATAAGTATGCTTCAATTTTGAAGTATTAAACATGTATGTAAAGTGTAGGTTGTTATACCAGCGACATCACCAACGCCACCCTGCACTACCATGGTCTACCCAACGTGTCCAAGTATCCCTCAGATCACACATCAACCACTAGATCATGTATAGATGTTGAGGAGGAAGCTAGAAATCATCATGGAGAACGAACCGATCCATCGAAGGAGGTGAATGATAGATGGGTCATCATAGAAAAATATGTATCCATAGATCCTCCCACCAAACATAAATACTGCAAACTATGTCAGGTGAAAGAGGAGAAGAACTAGTACAAAACAACACTAGATACAAGTGTTTTGGAGGTCTCCATCAACAAACACATAATGACCAGAGAATGAGGCTACTATATTCCCAACATATCTTTCCTACTCTTGTTGACAACCACTAAACAGGATGCAAAAGGGATAAGGAGTGAACTACCAAGGAGAAAGCACTTATGACACCCAATGTTCATGCGTCCAAAATCATCATTTGCGTACAAGCCATAAAAATGTCAACGATAACCCATTCAAAATTGGACTCCAAATAAATTCGTTGGTCAATGGAGAGCACGAAGACAATGAATTCCCTTGGGCATCGTCACTGAACATTCAATACCGAAATGAGAGCATCAATTTTCGAGTCAGAAACCATAATATGTAATCCCATAGCCAAAGCTCCATTGAAGGAAGGTTTTTTATGGAGGATTATTCATAGTGCTCCTGAGTAGTGAAGAAGAGGCCATAGATCCATCAAGAAACTATGAAAACTCCAATGCACCGACACATGCTGAATTGACCAACAATTTGGGGAAGCGTGATGTGGGATGGGATGGTGGTGAAGGAAACCATAAGACTGAAGAAGAAATGTTGCAAGGAAACCCTAATCTGTACGGAGGTCGCTCACTCTGTTGTTCCACTTATGGACTCATGCATCCAAGTTAAAACTATATCCAAATTATACTACTTTTAATTGAATAACTACTACCTTATAATTAAGTAAGAATGTAAGGTGATTTTTTTCTAAACTAAAATTTAAATATAAATTAACCTGATTAAGATAAATAATTTTCAATTACAATGAATATTTATAACTAAATTTATTTTATATTTATATCTTTTTTCTTAAACATTAACATTATTAAAAACAAGAGTGTGTCTTATTTCCTTTCCTTTAATGAATATTTAGTAAAGGTCAAAATAATAATCATATTATGACAATAGGTCATAAAAATGAATATTGGATTTCTATGGATAAATTGGAATAACAATATAAAATTAATTCATGTGTTAGGGTAATTAATTGTTTTTATCATAATAGTCTTGAACATTAATTACTTGATTTACCTGTTATGATGACAAAAGAAAATTACTATGGTTAGAAATAAAATTGACTTCAAATATAAGGGACATATTTAAATAATTTGGACCAGTCTCTTCTAACTATAGAATATATTTTTAAAAATAAGAAACACATAATTTGTAGAACTTGACATAAAATTACCCAGAAATAACAAAGCGAAAAATAATTTTTCATACAATTTTTTTTATTTTGAATTTTTTTTATATTAATTTCATCATTAAAATAAATTTTAGAAAAAATGTATGAATTATTTTATATAAAAATAAAAAACTAAAATTTTAAAACTAAACAAAAATATAATTCTAATTTGAATATAATTTTTATTAATATCTTATTTAAAATAAAATTTTGTATCTTCACTATTTTTTGAAAAACCAATCATTTCATAAAATTGTGTAAATTTCACCATAGGATAATTTTAATATGGAGAATTTATAAACAATATTTTTTTTATAAAATACAAATTCTAAATGTGTAACACCCCATGATTTCAAAGTACATTATTTTTTCAAAGTAATTCAATAACTTGCACTACACGCAACACTGAGTTCAAGCACACCATGACATACCAAAATAGCTGTTCAAATGTGGTCATGAATAGTATTAAATGAATTATGAACATTATATAATCCTTATAATTTTAGAAACCATATTATTAGTTTCTTAGACATAATTTATGAACAAATACAATTTTTTAGATAAAAGAAGTATTTTAAACAAAATGCAATTTTACCACCTTTTAATGGTGAACACTTTTTAAGTCAAATATTAGAAACATTTATATATATAATTTGAGAAAATACAATTCTTATTTAGAATAGGGACATAATAAGTTAGTTTCAATAAATATTTGGTGTTTTTCTGATAACTTTCATATTTGGGTGAATAGTAAAAAATACTATATTTTAACTGAATTTTTTTAATCAAAATAATTTCTAGTGTTAAATTATAAATTTTAATGGTTTGGATGTATAAATAGATTATATTTTTACCATTTAATCCAGTTCTGGTCATTGTAAGAAAATTTATATTGAAATTGGACATAGACAAGTGTCAATCTTTTTATAGTTATTATTTCATAGAAATACGCCCTTTGGTTTTGACAACGGGAATTAATTTTTAATTAATAAATAAAACTTATTATTTGAATTTGGTAAAATAGACATCATTTTTGGATTTGGAATATCAAAATTATCATAGGGTGATGTTTTGGAATTTTTTTTAAAACATTCAATTTTTGATGAATAGTGAAAAACACTGAGTTATTGTTTAAAACCGGCTTTTTTATTTAAATAATTATTTATTTCATTTAAATTTATTTTAGGTCAAAACAGATACATAATACCTATATAAATTCAATTTAATTCATTGGATTCATTTTATAATAATTTTAGATATATAAAAAATTTATTGAACTTTTCACAATCTTTTACCCACCTCCTAGGAGAATTTGCAAATTCACATAAAACATAATTTTACCACTTCGTTAAGTGGAATTTCAAAAATTTGAGAGACATAGTTAACCTCAGTAAGTACAATTTGGTTCAATAAGATGAAAATAATTTTTAGTGAATAGTAACTTTTGAAATTTATTTACCAAGGTTAAAGGTAAATTTGGTAATTCAAGGTAAAAAAAATATTGTAATAATTAAAATTTCCTTGAAACATGTACTAACCTTATTGGATGATTAATGACCGACCATGGTCATCCATGGGTAGATTTAGGGACCCCATGGAGTAACTTATAAATGATAATGACACTTTAGATTAATTAATTTAATGTAAAAACAAAATTGAGATAAACAAATATATTTTAGTAATTAATTTTTATATGGTGATATATAAGTAATATTTTTGAATATAAATATTATTTTTAAATCATATAAGATTTCCTACATCATGGTATTTTTTTATAATTTGTAGAAAATAAATAATTAAATTTATTAATGACACAATGATGATGCAGTAATTACGTTATTAATGAAAGAATCAAATAAATGGTATTATAAATATTAAAATAAATATAATATCAAAGTTTTTATGATATCCATGAATTTTCTAGGAGAATATGACATGTTAGTTTTGATTTAATGTATCTTTTTAGAAGTAATCAAGTTGTGATAACATTCAATAAAACAAAATACCATATAATGTCAAAATTGACATAAATTAATATTTAAAACAAATACTATATTTTTGGGTGATATAATATTTCTGAAAATGTATGGTTCGCCCAAAGGGATTAAATAATATCATATATGTCATTAATGATCCACTTGAGGTTTTGTTGAGTGTTTATAGTATTTTTATTAACCATATAGAGTAAGAATACAAGAAGACATGGTAAAAGTTATACTATTTAACTAAGAGTTAAATCTAAAAGATAAGGTTAAAATGGTAACCTAAACTTGTATCAAACCAATTGGTTGAGAGGATATCTACCCATAACCACCTAAGGCTCGACATAAAATCATTTGGAACTATTATAACCGAATATGTTTGTATAATAAATTAATACTTTAATCTTTTCCTAAAGTGACCATCACCCCTCCTATAAAAGGTCACTTCCCCTTCTCTCAGAATCACACCTCCAAAGCCATTTGGTTCAACCAAACGCTGCCCAAATATCCTCCAAACTATCCTACCTTCATCCTAAAGGCCTTAATTTGGTCATAAATCCAACTTAAGGATCCCTTTTGATCAAATAAAAAGTAAGAACCCGAAGGAGAGGTAATGATTTCACCACCCTCTTTCAAGTTCTCTTATTCTTCCACTTTCTCTTTCTTTGTTGTTTCCATTCTAAAATAATAACTCCAGAATCTTCTATATACTGTGCATTTATTATTAATATGTAACAAATATATTCATTATTCTACCCATATTATGAATGATAATGTCACCATGCGTGCGTACGTACAGCTTACCATCTCCACGTCGTGGTGTAATTTGTTATTCAACCCTATGTTATTTGGATGTATATAATGATGATTAATATGTATATAACTAATGAAAATAATATGATATTGTCTTTGTAAAATTAATATTCCATCAAATTCCACACCTTAAAGTAAATGATATTGTCGCTTGTGTGTACGTACGGATTATCGTCTCCACAACGCGATGGGATTCATTTCCACATTCACCATTCATCAAGGATTATAAAACTATATATTTCTAATAAGTTTGTAATAAATGATATAATAATGCTACTTTATATATATATATATGTATATATATACGTACTTACATATATCTTATTCACTTAGTTCTATTCAATATTATAGGAAAACGGAAACAACGTTTATGCGTACGTATGGACTACCGCCATAAACTGTGTTTTTTATTTCATATATATGTCTATTATAAATATTTATATTATATATATATGTGATATATAAAACATGTTTTATATTCTGTGTGTATTTAAATCTTGGACTGTGTGATACAATCAAGAGTAACAAGTCAAAACACGTACGATAATGAAAGCGATTATTACCCAAAATGTTAATTTAACAAAGAAATTTTTATTAAATGGGTAGTATAAAGTCATAAATCAATCATGTATGATATAAAAAATATTAATATGGTTCTGGTATAATTTAATATCATACTACTATCTTCATATATGAGGTTAATCTTACCCTCAACTAAAGTAAAGTACAAGGTAAGGGTTATTTCCTCAATCTCATTATTATCCGAGATTGTTCATGTGTATGTATTTTCTGGGACATACTTATCATAGCTACTAATATATCATATAAATTTTTTCAAAATGGATTTTTTTTGGTTTTATGGTAGGGTCTATTTAACTATATAATCATTTTAAATGTTTTAATGATTTATCTTTCTAAACCATTTTAATCAATGTCCATGTTTTCAAAATGATTTTGAGGATTTATTTATATGGACATGAATGTTTTGAAATGATAACTCTCGACAAAAGTTTCAAAGTGGTATGGGGAACTTTGATTCAAAAATATCTTTTAAATAAATTTATAAATTCTGATATTTAAAAATGATTTCATGAAAAAGGGGTATTTCTCTCAAAGAGATTTACGAATCATTTTCATCTATGTCCACATCCCTTGATGGATTTTAAACTTGTTTGAAGTTGATTTATTATGATACAAATATTCCATATTGTATCAAAGGTTTTGTGATATGTTTGACTATGAATGTCTTATTTTTATACCATTCATGGTTTATGGATAAAGTATTGAAATTTCGTATCATAGTTCTTGTACGAATGATTATGTTATATTTCATCCTTGTCATATGAGGAATGTATTGGACATAGTAAGTGATGGGTGGAGCCTGCTATATCTCCTTGATGCATCGGTAGGTCTCATGAGACAACTAAATGTTGAATTGCCCAAGTCCATTCCAAATTTGATATATGGTTTTGGCCGAGGACTTAATCATTTGATAGATGTCTTGGTGGTGGGCTTGAAAAAATGTTTCAGAAAGTTTGGCATTATACATTCCCTCATTATGAAAATTATATTGATGGTTCATGTGGTTATTCGACTTGTATATAACCAATGACTATGTTTTATTATGGCATTATTTACCTATCTCATATTCCTTCTATAAAAGTGTTCATGTTTTTTATTTTTAAAGGCATTTTTTTTTCAATTATTCACCATGCCTAATATTTATGTAATCTTCTGCTGTATTGTTTACCATTACTAGGAATTTGAGATCACCCCGTTCTTATGTTTCATTTTCCCCAGATTCGAAGAAGTGTTTTATGTTTGAGATGCATGGTGAAGATAAGGAAAAAATGGTGTTCTCAAATAACTATCTATGTTGTGTTTTATGTTTGAAATTGCAATCTAATGTTAATGTATGTAATCTATTTTCCAAAAAAATTAAACTAATTGGTCTTTAAGGAATTGATTCCATGTAATCATGCTAATGTTTTAAAATAATGCACCGACACTGGGAAATTGGGGTCGGGGAATTACTCTTGGTATCAGAGGAAGTTTAGAAATAAATTTGGAAGCTAGATTTAGATAAACTCTGATTAGAGCACATAGTCCTAAGCTAGACTTTGAGGATTAGTATTGAAGGACATCCTAGAATTTTGGTAATGTAGATATTTTGTGAGTTTTCTAAGACAATACATCCTTGTCTGGATACGAGCAGGTAGAGGTGGCTCGTGCACAGATGTACCTTGGGGTAAAACCAAAAAATACCACATTGAGTTAGAATCAAATGGGAACTGGTGCATGAAAACAGGCCTTGTTGCACTCTTGGTTACGACACTCCTGGGGGGAATGCATAGGATAATTCTCATTTTCTTTACAAACCACTATGAAGGGTTTATGATTATATACCTCCTGAAAGAAACTTTTTTTTTGATTATGGATTATATCCATAAAATGTTTAATTTAAATTATGTATTCTAAATGTTTGGAATTATTCATTATGATTCATAAACTGACCAAGTGTATGCCATTGTTTAGAAATAGCACCTAGTAGAAGGAATGAGAACTCCAGAAAAATGTATGATCCAAAGAGTAAGAGTGATCATATCTTTCATATTAGTAAGCCAACATTTAGAATGGAAATAGTATACCTTGCATTCTCAACATATGAAGAAATAATATAATGTATTAAAAAGATCAATAAAGTATTCTCTGAATCTGATGGCTTTGAAGGGAAGCTAGAGAAGAAAAGGATGGTAGAAAGAAAGATGTATAAAGGGAACAAGGGAAAGAATGATTTTCCAATATGTGATAAATGTGGAATGAATCTCCTTGGTAAAATCTTGAAAAAATGGGAGTTTGTTATAAGTGTGAAGAAAAAGGACACCATGTACGTGATTGCAATGGTAAGAAAAAGTTTTCAAATGTAAAATGCTTCATCTGGAAGGCGTTGAGACACTACGCAAATCAATGTCCCATTAATAAAAGTATACCGCAAATGATGTTATTGGATAATAATCAAGTTATGATACTACCTCAGATGAAGAAGAATGACTAGTGTTCTTATGTTTTTATTATATAATTATTTAATTTGACTATTTTATCAATAGTAGAATGGTTACATGAATTATGGAGATAAATAAGGATTATACTTCAGTACTATTTTATTAAGGATTTGAGATTATATGGTTCTAAGAAAAGTAACTTAATAGTAATCTACTCTTTTTTGGAAAATAAATGGTAGAAGGAAAGGTAATCCTTACTATGGTTTTGATAACGAGGTAGTGATTCTGGAATAAGAGATGGTTGATATTGGTAATTCAGGATATTGTAGTGTTGTAAAAAAATACACGATGCAGGCATTCACATGTTATTACCTTGAAAAACAGATCCTTATTATGTTTAACTTCCTTATAAGCATTGGATTGAGAGTTTGTATATAACTATTTTGGATAATTCTAAATGTTAGAATGGATTAACGTTGAAATTGGATATTATTGTTAAGGTAATTTTTAAATTGCCCAAAAAGGACAACACGAAAGCCGAGCGATAACCCGTCATGTCCAGAAAGGCCGTGAGACTTCAACACGCAGCTGAAGGGAGGCAAAGGTGTATCACCTATCACTCACCCACATGATGTCCTAGACTGAATAATTTAGTTTCTTTGTTAAAAGGTCTGATAGGTGAATTATAAATTCATTATTTTTGGAACCCTTTACGATTATGATAAGTAGAATATTATTTTAAAAATCTTTTGTTTTGAAAGATTAGTTTTTTGTAGGAATTTGTTAATGGATGTTACTCTACTTGTCAAGTATATATATATATATATATATTCCCTCTTATTCTATGATTAAATTAATTCTTAGACATTAGTTAAGGGACTTCGTAATGATATCCTTTCATTGAGGAATCCTTTGATTTACAAATGACTTTCATTTATACGGTGTATAAAAACCTTTGAATTTTCATTTCAAGGGGAATCCTTTTCTATGAAGAATTTTACTAAAAAAAGGAATTTTTTTACGTAAGCGGTGAGGACGACCTATCTGAGACCATGAGTTTTATTTGATATTTGGCTTCCTTAAGAAGCCATGTTTATTTTTAAAAAAGGAAATAAATACCATATACTATTTTTATGATTTTGGTACTAAAAATGGTGTTGATAATGGATTTGTTATGTCAATATATTTAAATAATATATTGTGTTTGATGACCTCAATAAATCTCTATAAATATTTACCTTTTCCTTCGAATTATGTGTCTCTAATTGCCACCAATGTTCTCTTAATCGCGATCATAATTTGGTGGTAATGTTTTCATTTCCCTTTCCCTCTTATTAAGACTAAATATTATTAACCCATTTTCTGATTTGGGATTTCAACAAAGGTATTTCTCTATTTTCAACAAATTATTTTTGAAGAACAATTTCAAATTGAGAGGACCAAATTTATTGATGGAGGTAAGCATGTAACACCCCAATATTTCATAGTACGTTATTTCTTCAAAGTAATTCACGAACTTGCACTACACGCAACACCGAGTTCAATCGCACTACGACATACCAAACAAGCCATTCAAAAGCAATTATGAATAGTATCAACTTAATTTTTAACTTTATATAATCCTAATAATTTTATAATACATATTATTAGTTTCTTAGACATAATGTAAGAACAAATGCATTTTTTCCAGATAAAATAAGTGTTCTTAAAAAAATTCAATTTTACCGCGTTTTAATGGAGAACCCTTTTTAATTCATATATTTGAAACTTTCATATACTAAATTTTTCAAAAAAAACTTCTTATTTAAAATTGGGACATAATAATTTAGTTTCATCAAATTTTTTGTGTTTTTATGATAACTTTCATATTTGGGTGAATAGTGAAAAATACTCTATTTTAACTTAAAACCACTTTTTTATTCAAAATAATTTATAGTGTTAAATAAAATATTTTAATGGTTTGGAAGTATAAATAGATTATATTTTGACCATTTAATCCAATTATGGTCATTGGATGAAATTTTTCATTGAAATTCGACATAAACAAGTGTAAATTTTTTGATAGTTATTATTTCTTAAAAATACACCCTTTTGTTTTGACAATGGGATTTAATTTTAAATTAATAAATACAACAGATATGTTTTGAATTTGGTAAAATAGACATCATTTTTAGATTCTTAATATCGAAATTATCCTAGGCTGAATTTTGGTATTTTTCTGAAAACATTCAATTTTAGATGAATAGCAAAAAACACTGAGTTATTGTTTAAAACCAGATTTTTATTTAAATAATTGTTTATTTTATTTAAATTTAATTTATGTCAAAATAGATACATAATAAATATATAAATTCAATTTAATTCATTGGAGTCAGTTTAAAATAATTTTAGATATATAAAAATTTTGTTGAACTTTTCACCGTCTTTTACCAACATCCTAGGAGAATTTGTAAATTCAAATAAAAATTAATTTTACCTCTTCTGTGAGTGGAATTTAAAAATTCCAACACACATGGGTAAATTTATTATGTAAAATTTGGTTCAATAAGATGAAAATAATTTTTGGTGAATAGTAACATTTGACTTTTATTTACAGTGGTTAAAACTAAAAAGGGTAATTCAAGGTAAAAAAATATTTTAATAATTCAAAATCACCTTAACACATGTCCTAACATTATTATATGAGTAATGGACGACCATGGGAATAATTGGGTCTATTTGGGGACCCCAGGAATCCACATATGAATGATAATGAAACATTAGATTAATTAATTTAATGTAAAGACAAAATTGACATAAACAAAAATCTTTTAGTAATTAATTTTTATATGGTGTTATATAAGTAATAGTTTTTACGATAAATATTATTTTGAAGATAAAAATATTTCCTACATCATGGTATGTTTTTATTATTTATATATTTTAAATAATTAAAATTATGTATGACACAATGATGATGTAGTAATTACCTTATTAATGAAAGAATCAATTAAATGGTATTATAAATATTAAAATAAATATTATTTAAAAGTTTTTATTACATACACGAATTTTCTAGGGTAATATGACATGTTAGGGATGATTGAATGTATCTTGTTCTAAGTAATCAAGTTTTTATGACTTTCAAAAAAATGAAATACCAAATAGTGTCGACATTGACATAAATTAATATTTGAAACAAATACTATATTATTTGTTGATATAATATTTATAAAAATGTAACGTTCAACCAAAGGGAATAAATAATATTATATCTATAATTAATGAACCACTTTATGTTCTCTTGGATGTTTAGAGTAAGTTTACTAACCATATAGAATAAGAATACAAGAAGACACTATAAAAGTTAAACTATTTACGTAAGAGTTAAATCTAAAAGATAAGGTTAAAATGGTAACTTAAACTTGTCTAAAACGTATTGGTTGAAAGGATTTAAGCCCAAAACCTCATAAGGCTCGAAATAAAATCATTTAGTACCCTTATAAACCTAATATGATTGTATAATAAATTAATACTTTAATCTTTTCCTAAAGTGACCCTCACCCCTCTTATAAAAGGGCTCTTCCCCTTCTCTCAAAATCATAGCTCCAAAGCCATTTGGATCATCCAAACCCTACCCAAATATCCATCCAAATATTCTAAATTCACTCTAGATGCCTTACTTTTCTTAGAGAGCCAACTTAAGGATCCCTTTTGATCAAATCGAAAGGAAGAACCGGAAGAAGAGGTAATGATTTCACCACCCTCTTTCAAGATCTCTTATTCTTCCACTAACTCTTTATTTGATGTTTCCATTATAAAATAATAACTCCAGTATCTTATATATAATTTTTTGTTATTATAAATATGGAACAACTATATTCATTATTCTACCAATCTTATGAATGATAAAGTCACCATGCGTGCCTGCGTACAGCTTACCATCTCTACACAGTGGTGTAATTTTTTATTCAACACTATATCATTTGGATGGATATGATGCTGAGTAATATGTATATAAATAATGAAAATAAAATGATAATGTCTCAGTAAAATTATTATACCATCCAATTCCACACCTTTAAGGAAATTATATTGTTTCTTGTGTGTACGTATGGATTACCATCTCCACAACGTGATGGGATTCATTTCGACATTCACTATTCTTCGACGATTATAAAAATATATATTACTAATAATTATGTAATATATGTCATAATAATGCAACTATATATATATATGTACTTACATATATCTTATTCATTTTGTTCTGTTCAATACGATATGAAAACTGAAACAATGATTATGCGTACGTATGGACTACAGTCTCCATAAATGGTGTTTTTCATTTCATATATATATGTCTATTATACATATTTATATTCTAAATATATGTGATATATACATCTTGTTTTATATTCTGGATTTATTTAAATCATGGTCTAAGTAATACAATCAAGAGTAATAAGTTAAAAACACATACAATAAAGAGAGCGACTATTACCCGAAATGTTAATTTAACATGGAAATTATTATTAAATGGGTAGTATAAATTCATAAATCAATCATGTATGATATAATAAATATTAATATATTTCTGATATAATTTAATAATATACTACACTTTTCATACAATAGGTTAAACATAACCTCGACTAAAGGAAATTCCAAGGTAAGGGTTATTTCCTCAATCTCATTATTACATGAGATTGTTCCTATGTAAGTATTTTCTGGTATATAGTTATCATAGGTACCCATATTTCAAAAAAATGATTTTCAAAATGAATCTTTTATGGTTTTATGGGAGGGTCTATTTAACAATATCATCATTTTAATTTTTTTAATGATTTATCTTTCTAAACCCTTTTTATCAATGTCCATGTTTTCAAAATGATTTTAAGGATTTATTTATTTGGACATGAATGTTTTGAAATGATAAAACTTTTCAAAAGTTTCAAAGTTTAATGGGAAACTTTGATGCAAAAATATCATTTAAATGAATTCCTTTATAAATTGTGAGACTTACAAATAATTTCAAGAAAATGGGTATTTCTATAAAAGTGTTTTTTGAATCATTTTCATCTATGTCAACATCCTTTGATGGATTTTAAACTTGTTTGAAGTTGATTTATTATGATACAAATATTCCATATTGTATCAAATGTTTTGTGATATGATTGACCATGGATGTGTTATTTTTATACCATTCATGGTTTATGGTTAAAGTATTCACATTTTGTATCCTAGTTCTTATAAAAATGTTTATGTTATGTTTCAACCTATTCATATGAAGAATGTATTGGACATAGTAAGTGATGGGTCGAGCCGGCTATAGCTCCTCGATGCATAGGTAGGTCTCATGAGACAACTGGATGTGGAATTGGCCAAGCCCTTTCCCAATTTTATATATAGTTTTGGAGGAGGCCTTAATCATTTTTAGACGTCTTGGATAAGGCCTTGACAAAATGTTTCAGAATGTCTGGCATTATACATTCCCAAATTATGAAAATAATATTGATGGTTCATGTGGTTATTCTACTAGTATAATACCCATGACTATGTTTTATTATGGAATTATTTACTCATCTCATATTCCTACCATAAAATTGTTAATTTCTGTTATTTGTAAAGGCATGTGTTTTCAATTATTCACCATGCCTAATATTTATGTTATCTTCCTCTGTATTTCTTACCCTTACTGAGCATTTGAGCTCACCCCTTTTGTATGTTTTATTTTTCCAGGATTCTAAGAAGTGTTTTATATTTGACATACAGGGTTAAGATAAGAGAACAATGGCGTTCTCAATGAACTATTTATGCTTTGTTTTATATTTCAAATTTTAATGTAAAGTTAATGTATGTAATCTATTTTCCAAGACTGCTAGATAGATCGGTCTTTCAGGACTTGATTCCTTGTAATCGTGACAATGTATTAAAATAATGCACTGATTCTAGGTAACTGGGGTTGGGGTATTACAAAAGGATCCAAAAATTTATTATGTTATTAGGTCAAAAAAGAATAAAAAATACACCATTTTGATGGTTACATGTTACTGAAGAACAAAATGGAATTACTAAAAAGTAAGTGCTTATTTCTTGTGTATTGATCAGCAATTATATATTGATTAGATTCTTTATAAATATTTCAAAAAGCATTTATTACTATTAATACATACCAATTTAATGTCTATGTGATAATGATCGTCTTTAAATAATAATATTATATGGTTTTTTTATGATCATTGATTTTTGTCATAAAAATTCTCAAACATAATTTTTATATTTTAAAACTCTCAGGTTCTTACATTATTTCCTCCATTAATAATATGATGTACCAGACCATATTTCATCTGATTGGTTCCCTAATCTCATTTGTCCACATTTCCTCAAGATCATATCCTTAAACACTATAGGTTTCCTACTAGTAGTGAGGGCCTTGAGTGTGTTTTTGGGGATACTATTCCCACAATAAAAGAGTTTCAAAATAGTAAAATTTCAAAATAAATGTTAAAGGAATTGTAAAAATGAATAAAAATAAAAATAAAATGTAAATAATAAATCTATAGATATCAATACTCAAATAATGTAACGCGAATCATATACAAAAGAATGATAAGATATTACCAGGGTCTACAATGTAGGTTTATTTGGATGTAAGGCAGGAGGCAGTAGTACCCTATAATCTATAAAAATGAATAAAAGGAGGTTATAACTATCCTAGAATTACATGAACCAGCCAGGTTTTCTATTATAAAGTTTATTGTATGTCATGCCAAGAGTTACACATCCGTAAGAAGATGAATCCCCTTTTTCTACACCTATAGACATGTAGTCTTCCTGAGAGCCATAGTTGGCCTGGATTAGTTGTGAGTTAAACCTCAGTAGGCAAAAATGTGTGACGTCTAAAAATATTCAGTCCCTGTATATATAACAAGTAAGTGTGTAGGTATAATGAAGTGTAATAGGAATAATATCTATTAATCGACCAACTCGGGTTCCGGATGAAAACCAGGATAACACTATCGGCTTTGGTCAATTCCGGTATCCGGGTTCACAATGCTTGATATTACATTTATCGGGTATTTCTAGCCCTCTATCATTTATTTAATGGGGAATTATTCCTAGAATTACATAATATGGATTCAATGCCCAATATTTTGTATAGGGACTCTATGAACAGAACACATATTGGGGATCCATACACAGTTTGACAAAATTAAGCAACACCATGCCCAATATCAAAGAATATGGACTACATCCACAGTATCAGTGATGTATGGGATGAGAAACCCTATATCATAGAATTGGGACACCATTCCCATAATCATATTATTATATGGTCACTATTACCATATTTCATTATTTAGGATCGACATGAATTTATTTCATTATTAGGGTTCTTTATGCACATATTACATTATTAAGGGTTTATATGCTCATATTTCATTATTAAGGGCATTGATTCTCATATTTCATTTTTAAGGGACACCATTACAACGTTTTTAAGATATTACAAGTAGTAAATGATATTTTAATATTCAAGGTAAATTTAATACTAATTTTTATTAAATTATAATGAGGGAATAATAATAATTCAGTTTAAGAAAGTGATGTGTGCTCACAACTCACGTCAATTCAATTGATTATTATTTCGGAGGGAATTAGTCATGCTATTAGAATACATATATTCCATATTAACATGTTATCATAATTTTAGTTTAAGTTCAAACACACCATTTGGTGTTTTTGGTAGGAGATCTTGAATGGAAAATTAGTCATTAAGTGGGAACACCCAAAAGATATGGATCACTATAAGGATGAAAATTATTAACATGAAATTTGTTGTAAAAAGTCATTAGGTTCCATAAAAGGAACCCAATTTATGAAAATTACAATTTAGGGTCTATTTATGGTGAAACTTATTTGTGTCACATCATCGTATATTATAAAACACCAAAATATGTAGAGTGAATTATATACCACCTACCTCATACTCATACTACTACCCTTATCTAGTACCGTTATTTAGTTCATCACGGATTAGATGAAACATGAAAAATGGATGAATTCTCTGAAAATAGACCATATCACCCTGCACCGTAATAATTTTTTCAATGATAAGTGAAATAAATAATTTCTATAAAGGAGTCAAGATAATACTGGTGGCTATACAACATGACTGGTTGCGATTGAATCCCAAATAAAATTGAGAATTTATCAAGAATCAATGATTTTGTTGTGTTATAGCTCAAATGGGAGAAAAATGGTGAGGTTAGTCTACGAGAATTAGACAAAGAATAACAATAAAGATGAAATACTTCATTAAAGGAAATGGGTTTTTTAAAAAAAATTCTTGTAATTAATGGTTTTTTGAACGATTGGACAAATCATGTTCTAACCATGAACCTACAACTACATAGTGAGGGAACCCCCACATTTAGGTTGAATGGTTAGGAAAACCATGTTCTAACCATGAGATTATCATCTGCTAAAACAAAATACATGTCACACATCACTGTGGCCCGTATATATTTTTTTAGGGAAACTCATGCACTATATGTTTCCCCACTATCCATCCCCACATGGTTAGTAGTGACTATATGCGATGGATTTCATGGATTCTAATAAATCTGCGACCGTATGTTTTTCTCCACCATCTGAAGTTAGGAGCTCTGAATAGGCCCCGAACACCCCAAATACATTTCTTCCCTCAATGTGAATCCATTTTCATTCAATATTAAATAATTATAAAAAAAATTAAACTCACCTCATATAAAAACTGGGTTCCTATAGTCTTCCCCTATTAAAGGAACATGTCGCTAAGTTCACCTTCCAAAGGATACAAATCTCATTTGATAATAATTTCATCTATCGAGATTGAAAATTTTCCCCATTATCCATACTGTCATCATGTACCTGTCCATGCTTCCATATAACCCATTCTAAAGAGATAGTCTAGCCTCCGAGAGGATTCTTTCAATGATCAATGAGGTGTACATGATACTTCTCAAAAAATGATTCAACATCAATCTCAACATCCTTGGGATAAAAACAATGAGATGAATCTATATGATTATGATGCAGATGAGAAATGTGGAAGATATCTTGAAATTAATAGTACCTATGAGGGAAATGAAACTGATAAACTACCATCTTGACCCTCAATATAAACTCAAATTTATTAACAATGTGTAAAAACAACTTCCATTTTCTCTGTATCCATCTATACCCACGTATGGGTGATACTCGTAAGAATGCATGATCCTTGAACACAATGTATATTGGATGATGATAATGATTGTCATAAGTTATATTTCAGGATTGAGTAGTATACCTCCTATTCCTGATATGTTTAACCTTCTTTTATGTTACCTAGAAAAGATGATGACTTAGTTTCATTTCCTCTCCCATGTCTAAATTACACATGGGTGAGCGAAATGGAAAACCATATAGGGCCTTATTGGGACCCATCATTATTGTCACATGAGAATTTGTTTTGTAGGATAAATCAAAGAGTGGAATATTATATTCCGAAGAACCATACAAATTAAGGCCTTACTCTTTAAGAATGTACTATAAATATTGTATGGTCCATACTGACTGTCCATTAGTTTGATGATGAAATGTTGTTCATAAAAGCTCTTGGGTATCTATAGCATTTTGCAACCCCTTCCAGAACCTTAATGTGTGATGAGAGTGTGTATCTAAATTAATATCATTAGAGATCCTATATAGTCTACTAATCAAATGGACATAAATTTTTTAAAACTATTCAACTTAGAAATTCTTCTAGATATGAAGAGTGTGGGATACATTCTTTAGACTGTCCATGATTAAAAAAATTGTATTTAACCTTGAGAAAACCTTGATAAGACAATGAAAAAAATTCAACAAATCATCATCTCATTTCTATATCGAGAAATTAATCACTATAAAAATCCTACAGGTCGCTGTTTTACCACATTTATCTAATGAAATGTAGAACAACTAGTGATAAATCCTGCACTATGGCACTTCATCACTGGCCACCAATACTATCGGGGCATGACATGATGCATCTTAGAGATACCATGGTGAATTGTCCATTGAGAACCATGGGAATCAAACATCATCTCTTCTATTAGGTATATGGGAACCAAGATACACCCATTTATACACATGACGACTACATGGTCAATGGTCCAATATAGAGGTAGGTCTTAGCTAGCAATACTCTATCTTAGGACCAGGCCCTTTGGATATAAAAATGAATCTTCTTCACCTTCTCCAGAAGTTAATATGTCAATTTTGGACGGAAGTAAATACTCTCCATTATTGTCTTGAACTTATATATTCATCTCAAAAAAATAATCCAAATGCTTCCATTGGAAACTAGCCTCCATAAGTACCTACATCTATATTCCACTACTCAAACCATAAATTCCAACATTGGCCTTCACAAGAATATAGGAGATCTTGAAGTCAACAGAATGAATATATTGAACTCATATTTGTTGTATAATATTCTTTTATCATTTTGTAAATATATGCCTGATTTGTATTGGATAATAAACACACAAAAATCTCTCCAATCTAGAAATTCCTCCATCATCCCAATATATGTACAATAAATGAAAAATTAAGATCTTGTTTCGTGTACATTCTATCAAGATTCCTTAACTTCTAAACCCATTATGAAATGACTCTATCTTCTTACATCATCCCTTCTTATAGCATGATACCTGATGGATTGCAATAGACTATATATGCCCTTCAAAACACTGGAATAATCCACATTATCGGTGAATTAAATCTCCCTTCCAACTACTAAAAGTCTGTCCCATAGTGTTCAGACCATACAAACTTCTCACTATTATTAGTAAATCCTATAATAAGTGATTCTAAGCACGATAAGTCCTCTATAAAATTCATTTTTTATCCATATAGACTAAAGAATATATTTATTCCAATGCATTTTTGGCCTTCTCCCATGTAACCATAGGTCTCTCCTTCTATAGGTCAACTGAAAATCATACCATTGAGATAATATTACCCTGGAAGTGTTCTTTATCAATATAGAAGTGAAATCTTTTGATATTATCATAAATATGTGCTCTCTTAGTATATTCTAGACAATACTATGATGAGTTACATGGTCACTCTGAGTATGAGAATAAACCAAGATGAAATCAAAGAATACGATGATGAAGGAACACATGTAGGGATGGAAATAACTATTCATCTATGACATAAAGACATCATGGGTTACACATATAAGCCATGAAAACTATGGAAAACTATACGTAGAATAGATGATGGTCTGACTCAAACCTCAAGATAATCGGGTGTCGGGTTGATATTCAAGAACATCTTCACTCCTATGAGTTTGTCATGAAGCTAATCTATGAAAGGTAAAGGATTCCATTTTTTCAATGGTATATGATTCAAAATTTGTAATACATGAATACCTTGAGTGTTTTATCCTCATTCTTGAAGAAAAGGACTGTTGAAGCCCATGGATAATTATTGTGTTGTATGAATAATTTTTCATTAAAATCCCTTTACTAATTGTTATACTACTGCAAAAAGTTATAACACATCATATAAGGGGGAATTGATACGAGTGTAGCTCTATAAATTAGATCTATATTGAAATATACCTCTCCCATTATAGGTAGAAAAAAAGAAATCAGGGAGGACATCCTTAATTCAATCAAATATAGGAGGGAACATAATATGATGTAGTCTCTAATCACTAATGTAATGCTACCAATATGGGTGGCCCCTCCAAATATCCCATGATGGTATGGTTTAGATCAACCGGACTGACCGTTTCACTAACCCATGTGAGAATACATATCATGCTATGGTGATGTAAACAACACCCTTGTGTGATAAAAATACACATAACCATGATGGAAGACCAACAAATCTATCCCAAGGATTATATTAAAAACTATAATATCAAAGTTGAATATATCCCACAAGAAGTGATAGATGCCTACCTCAATAAGATAGTATTTTCACTAGTGTACACTTTATGATAATATACCCAAAGGATTTTCTACTATCATCACACCACAATTGTACTCAACATGAATTTTAAGACTCTCCCCAACAAGAACAGATATTAAGGAATATGATACACCAATATGAAACAAAGAAAATTATATAGTTTAGGATAGTAGATTAGGACCTCAAATAGTAGATGTCCCAAAATACGACACCACTATTATAGACTATGCGAAATTAATATGTCCTAATCCTTAGGCCTGTGCTACAACATAAATAACTATAGCTTGTCCACTCTATGGGAACAAAAAAAATAAGAACTCTAGCTTCCATGAACATGACCATGACATTCTCCTATTATTGTAATAAATGTATTGCTCAAGCTACCTTCCTACCTAGGTTCTACTGAACCTTCCCTTTATGGTAGATCTAGAACAGATCTTTTCCCACTCATAAAAGATGGGATGGTCCCACAAAAAAAATGTAGATTCCCCAATCATCCACAACCTAGACACTCAATGGGGTCTCTTAGAAACATGGGAATCTTATTCCAAGGTTTACCACACTGATGAAATAACACATAAGTATATGTGGGCGTCAACAGGAGACCACTTCTCACATGTCTAGACTCAAAGAATCCCATATAACCACATGTAAAACCACTACTCAGTTTGGGTTCTGAACCACCCTGGCTCACACCGGCTACCCCCTAATGGTTCAACATAGTGATAAGATCCTGATTCCCTATTTGAGATATGGTGTAAAACCAAAATAACATTTACCTGAAAATAAATAGCATTTCATAAACCATTCTAAAATCATATCAAATATTCATGTTCATCAACATTGTAGATTGGAATAAAGCACTAAAGATAAGTAAATGAAATGAATAGTCCATAACATTCATCAAATCTTGTTTTAGGTTTATGAATTCTCTATAACGATTATCCCTCAGGGTCTCTTGAGAAAAATAGTTGAAGAAGCTCAAATAGTATTTTGTTCACATCACTCCCTGATACATAACTACTTGATTTAGAATATCACAACTACCTTTCAAGAATCATTGCATACATTAGGTATAGTAAGAGGTTTCTTATGAGTCAGTACAAGAGTTATAATTAGTAGGTCAGGGCCCACCACCTCCAGTGCATGCTCATCACTACATTGCTATCGCAATTCTGGAGGAATGTTTCTTAGAATTGGTCTACAATTGAATAAAACATGACTCAAATAAATATATATAAAACAAAATACACCTAAATAGAATTATAACAAGTAAAAAGCATTTATATGCATTTATATCACCCATATATAAGCTCAATGATTCACATTTAGGTGATAAGAACACTTATATAGAACAACATCCATTATTCATAATTCCCACTACTAAGGATAGGATGAGGTCTACTTATATGTTTTTCAATAAAACATCAATTAAGTATTATTTAAATTTCAATTTGATTTAAAACTTTTTAAAAAATGGATCACCAATTCTGATATATAAGGCCCCATATGCTAGGTTAACCTAAATAGTTTGTCCTGTTAATCCATACCATAAAACAATTTAGTCCATGAGACCAATGGTCCATGACACAATGTTTCATAGGTGATGGTTTTTCGTCTTTTCTACAGATTATAGTAAAGGGGACACCATGTATATTATCACATAATAATGACTCCATGCACATTATCACATATAGGGATGCCATTCCTGAAATCACGTATAGAGACCCAATGCCCAATATCCTTGAGTAAAGGGACTCCATAACCAGTATCATAGAATATCAATGTGAGACCCAATATCACTAAGTAAAGGGATGACATTCACAATATCAAATAATTAGGAATCTATACCCAGTATCACATTTATAAATTATCCCTATGCCAATATTTCATCATTAAGGGTTCTGATTCCTATATCTCATTATTAAGGGTCAACATACCAATATTTCAGTATTAAGGGTGTCCATAAATGTAATTAATTATTAAGGTTCACCATGACTATGTTTTTTTATAATGGGCCTCTATGCACTAATTTCAATATTCAGGGCCTCCCTACCCATGTTCATAAGCTATTGAAAGTATTAAATGATATTTTAAGAGCCATAGTTAATTCACTACTCATTTAAATTTAATATTAATGAAAGTGTAACCATTATTCAGTTTAATCATGTGATGTGGGATCTACAATAACATCTTGAAGACATTATTATTTTCAAGGGAACTAGACATGATATGATACTACTTTGACACTTTATCAACCGAGTATAATAATTTTAGATTAAGGAAACACACACAATTTGTTGTTTTTATCATAATATCTTGAATGTCCAATTAAGAATATGGTGGGAAAATCCAAAAGCAATGGATCAATTCATATTTTAGATTCCTTTATAAAAAATGTGTTCTATCATGTAATTTTTCTTCCTGAAAGGCATACAATTAAAGGAAATTATAATTTATGGGATATTCATGGTGAAACTGGAATACAACACAATGATATATATTATAAAACTCAAATACATGAAAATTAAATTTTTTACTTCTTTATTTATACTCGTACACCAACCCATTCCCAGGATCATCCATTGGTTTGACTTGGATTACAAGAAACAAAGATAATATTTTAATGCCTTGAAAATAAGACATATGGGCCTTGAACTTAATAACTCTGTCAATGAAAAGAAAAACAAAGAATTTCTAAAAGGGAATCAATATATTATCGATGGTTATCTAATGGGATTGATGACACATGAATCAATTTTCAGATTGAGAAGTTAGCACATAGAATATATATTTTGTAGGAGAGATCAAATGGGATTAAATAGATAGGGATCTTAGTGGATGATTAGTGTATTAGGAACATGTTTTAAAATTTTCATTAATGTGAAATTTTAATTTTTCCCAATTTTTCTTGGCGACACTGTTTGGGTATGTGGTTGGACAAACATTTCCTTGAATGTGAGCCTCCCACTACTTAAGGAGTGAACCTATAATGTCTGGCTTCAAATTTCGGGAAACCATACACCAACAATTAAAATATCCTCTTCTACCAATTGAAAACATTTCTCCAGGTCATGATGCATGTAGCAAACAGTTAAGGTAATCTTTTCATCCAACTTCATCACAATATCCATCGTCACATGGTTTGGATTGGATATGTAGGCTAGGATGGATGTTTTTTGCTAACCATGTGACTTGGGGTTTTTCTCTAATAGTTAGGGTTCTGAAATCTAAATAATATATAAACAAATGTGAAACATTTTTGTTATAAATTTAAAACCATGTTATCTCTATAATAATGAAATTGAAGAAAATGCAAGGATCTATACATAAAATAAAGACCAAGTTCTTAAAAATAAATTTTTTTTTTCAAAATTCTAAATAGATTGAAAATATCAATGGACTGGCATTTGAATATTCTTTTTCAGAAACACACATAGTTAAATGATTAATAAAACTTCCCCTTAAAATTGGGAATGAAATACAATTGTTATCTAGAATAACCCAAAACATGGTTTCCAAATAAAAAATCATTAGTGGGGGGTGAAAATATTTACATGTGTAAGAAAATTAATGGCAATAAATAAACTGTATTTTTTAGGTCATTCATAAAAAAAATCTAATGATCATAATAAATTCAGTTACTATAAAACCATGAAACAAAGTTGTTTGATAAGATCCATCAAATCATTAAAAATTAGGGTAATATGTTAATTTTTTACAGAGAATATTTTCCTATAGTTGATGAATTTATTCAGCATCTTGATGAATAACATAAGAAGATATAATTACATGATAATTTTAATTTCATGCAATATTGAATTTGTAACACAATCTAATATTTTTTACTAAATGATGAGCATTAATGATGAATTTTTTATATTCTGGATTCATTACAAAAATAAATTCAAGACATCATTATCATCCATAAATGGTTAACAACCTATACCTCTTATATTAGACATTATCCAAAAAACAATGGTTTCCCATGGTAATGTAATTCTATAAATGAATAACCGTAACATGATATAATAAAACAGTAATCATTAAAGACTAAATAATAAAAACTAAATTTCAACTTAGATCATTCTTTAAATAACTAACATTTAAATTACTCAGAATTTTATTGATTGAGATTTAAAGAAAATGATTAGAAAGATTTCATCACATATACATCCATGATTAATTTATAATTACCTCAAAATAATATAGCCACTCATAATGTCTCATACCATGAATGTAAATGAAATAATCATATAATCTGCATCATATTTTATTCATTTCCATATGTGACCCAAATAATTATTAATCCAACTATGTCTACAAAATATAATTCATTAATTAATAAAAAAATTAGGTCCCATTATATTATTTTCACCTTAACAATATAATGTTCCTATGATTGTGTCATTTAAAAAAAGGTTATCACTTAATTACCAAATAAATATTCCCTCCCATAGTAATATATCCAATGAAAAATATGTTTACAACATGAAAAACATCTTTATTTTTAATTTCATAATAAGTAACATATAACATAGTCTAGTGGTAGAAAATATGACCTTGTCACCCATCTATTTTGGTTTTAAGCCTCACAATATTCCCAGATGTGACAGGTTTTCACACGCATGTGAGTTGTAATTTTAATAATATAAAATTAATAAAATTAGTATGAAATTCCCACAAAAATTATAAACATCATCAAAAATATCATCAATCATTAAATCAATTTTTTAGTATGAAATATATTTTTATATATAAATAATTTTCATACAAAATTAATTTTTAAAAATAATTTTTTAAAATATAATAGGATTATTTCGAATAAAAACATAAAAATGAAATTTTAAGAATAATCCAAAATAAAATATTAATTTTAAATACATTACGATAAAACATAGTTAAAAATATAAACCATTGTTGTCATTTTTCATTGAAAACCAAATATTTTCTGAAAAAATTTGAAATTTCACAACCGAAGTTTTTTTGATAAACTTATTTAAAAATTTATATTTATTTTAATAAATAAATTTTTTAAAAGTTATAGAAATTAAATATTCTTTTCACTAATAAAAATAAATTATTTCTATTTAATTTAACATATATTTCAAGAATTAAATGGAATTACTAAAAATCAACAATTATTTTACTAAGAATTAATCAAAACTTTTTTTTATTAGAATACTAATACATATTTAAAATATTAGTTTAATCCAATCAAACCAGCATATTTAATGTCAAGGTCATAATAATCATATATAAATAATAATATTTTATGATTTTTTAGGCAAGTGGTAATGTGGAAAACATGTTATAAAAAATTTCTTTCTTTTAAAAATGTCTGGATATTACTAAAGGATATATATTATTGATTTTGATATCTTTCAGTTCACAATATGTAATGTAGAGTTTCGTTGATCCGTATTTATTATTAATAAAAAATGACATGTCAACCCCATGGTGATGCACATAGCTAAATGAATCCCTTATTAAGATTCTCATGAAATTTCTTTATTTATCCAATGCAATCTGATCAATTCAACATAGAATCATTGGAATGTGTATAGAACTATGTATGAGTGATATTTGAACTTATCTTATAGACTTAAAAAAATACAAGGGAATTATTTTGGAAACAACATCAATAAAATCATATACAATAAAAATATCATCGATGATGATTTTCTTTCAAACTATCTGAGATAAAAATTCACTTTTTATAGGAATCAAGACCCGTAGAATGGATTTAATTTACATTATATGTTTATATATATATATATATATTTATATTTATATATAATCATATGTTGGATTAGAATATCAAATAGAACCTCTATTTCTCTATAATGTATTTGTAATTTTTATAAATAAATGTAATTCATTTCATTGATAACATCAAATTAAGATGCAGGGAGAATAAAAATATTTTTGGGAATTGTATTCCCAAAATTCGAATTAGAGAAGAATCATAGTATATAGATTTGATAATCATTAAATTATGGGTTTTCAATACTAATTCACCATCTAATCATTGAGGATATAAATTAACATTTATAAATGGTTTTCTAAAGATAATAGAATTTCAATGTCTAAGATCAATTTAGTTAACATAATATTGTAGTGTACCTATAACCACAAAAACTCCACCATTCCATATTCAGTCCTTTAATAAATATAAAATAATTATCATGACTAGAAAACATAGTTAGTGATATTGATCAATCATGTAAAATCAGTCATAGGATCTGAAAACAATGACACCTTATACTAATCCTATAAACCATTAGGTTTAACCTAGGTAATACATGGTTTTAATCTATTTAAATACTTCACGATGATTCTTAATGAAAATTTCAATTAACCAAAGAATATCCCACGAGAGTGTCAAACTAGGAGTACAGTAGGTGGATAAACATTGGACATCAAAATTTTTGTCTATATATACTTGGCCAAATATTTTTATGGTTATTACCCATATAAGAATATATTCCAAAAACAAATCCAAATATATTATACAAACATGTATATATTTCTTGGAAAACTATATAATCTATTCCTTAAGAACAATTTGGGTTATTATTTAGTACATAGAAATGTTCTGATGGTTTTTAAAAAATTTATATAATACTAATCTCTAATGATTGATGAATCACATCCTCTGATAAAAACATTATTGAAAAATAGTTTTTACACATATATAATAAATATTTATATATGAATGTTCATTGCATTTTTTAAATAAACATCTATGGACTGTAAACTATTACTATCATTGAAATCACAATACATAGCCATCTTATTTAATGAATGATATTCAACATCTCCAAACAATATCATATCTTATAGTACTCCTCATATTAATACCCAATACCAAACCTTTCAGCATGACCTTGGGAAATGGAACCTTAGAAAAATGTAATCCTATATTCTCAAAAAGGTTGATAAGAGAAGATAAAAATAATCCCTTATGCATAACAAAATAAAAAGGATACGAGAACTTGAGCGAAACATTTGAAACCATATCCATCATATCATTGATCATAAAATTGAGTCATTAAATAGATAATGGAAGTTAATATTAAATTTATCATAGAGTAATAAAATAATAAGATCCATGATATAATAAAATTTTCATAATAAAAAATATTATGGAATACACATAAGAATAAAAATCATTTTCCATTGTAGTACGGAATTGCATCAAAAAATATCATAGTGGATTGAGTTCACACCATATTACCTCAAATCGTTAGCAATGTTCCTCTCCCAAGATTGAAAAAGTGTATTGGGTTCACTCTTAATTCTAGCATATCATTAGTCAAGGTTCCATCTCAAGACTACCATAGTTGGTATACTTCCTTTCGAAACTAGGTTCACTCCACATTCAACCCATTATAATATCCTGATGTATTTGTGTTTTACTAATCAATTAGAGGGATATATAATTATAGGGCCAATCATATCATAATTAAAAAACTACATATGGGTTCCATGATTGAGAAAAAAATTCATCATTAAAACATTTCACATCATATGGAAGGGAAACCCATTTTATTTCCACTTCATCATTTCATCATATCATAACTCATGGAACATAAATATGATTAATAAACATCTCATCATCCAAATAATAAATAATAAACCGAAATAATAATGATAGTATCATTGGATAATATTCTATGTAAGTCGTAACTAATATCATATGTTGTTACCATAGATGAAAAAAATTCAATGAAAATCTATAATATTATTTTAAAGAAAATACACTTTTCAAATTAAAATAAATTATAAAAAATATAAAAATTTGAAAAATACTATAGAAATATATTACATTAAAATGAACTATAGTATTATTTAATGATTTTTTCAAAGAATTTTTTGGTCATGGTAGTGGGAAATTCAATTCATGTTGTGTATTCTAAAAGAAAATATTGTTTTCATGTTTTTAAAAAAAAGAAAAAATACCCTCATTGAAAAATGAAAATAGATTCCATTTATTTTTTTCCTATATATTAAATTCAGTTAAAAAAATAAAATAATAATTTAATAACATTATAAATATTTTGGAAAATATTTTTAGAAAAAATACATAGAGAAGAAAATGTCTTTTTTATTGAATAGATAAATAATGTCTATTTTCTATAAAAATGTTTTTTCAATCTATTGATATATTAACGAGACGAAAATGGAAGGAAGACACGTAGTCGCTAGAAAGAAGAAAATTAAAATAATGATATTCATTTAATTGATATTTATGTTATAAAATTTCATCATCGGTAACTTAATCATAATCAACCCCAATATATATTGAGATTGTAACATAAATCCCTTACCTTGAGTTTGAATTTCTATGAAAGCACTCAAAAATAATTTATAATAAATATTGTTTCATTATAGTTCTATAATGAGTCAATAAAATGCTTATAATACCATATATGATCCATTTATAATATTTTAAAACTCTTATATCAATATTTCATTATTGAATCTTTGTTTCAAGGTGTCATCAAATTCATTTTTCAAGGTAATTTCAATTTGGAAGCTATGATCCTTGGACTATGATCATGGTTCAACAATATATTAATTTCTTTTGATTACATAATAATAATTTTTTTTTATTATATATATATTTATTCAATCATAAACATTACAGGTATAAAATTAATTTACACCAATCATAGAGATGATAAACTGCACGAATAGATTTGCGTTGTTTTTAATTTTTAGTAAATTGCATAAAAGAAAGGTAAATAAAAATTCACATTCATAGAATCATTATTATATCTTACATATCATATATCACTATAAAATATATCCTTATTACCATCCATGTAAAATGTAAACTAAAATTTATTCACATCGCTTCGTGGACGTTGTAGTCCACATGTATTCATGAGTATAAATATCATTTTGAAAAAAAATAATAAGACAAGAAGATAAATATATATATTATAATAAAAATAATAATAATTTTATCATAAATAACATAAATAAAATTTATTCTAATTATAAGAAGCATTTATAAAATATGGTGATGTAAAATGAATTGAATCTCTATAATGAGATGATAACAGACATATATGCATGACCAATAATTTCACATCCCATTTGATAGAAAAGTTGGAAAATATTATTGGTTCAATAATAATATAAATATTTAACTATATTGGTGACATTAAAGATGATATTATATGATTACTACCATATATGTTTAATATTTATGAAAATAAATAAATTGAAAGTGGTTGATTTGCATGATACAACTTGTTTAGTTGGCCTCATTTATATACTTTCTTATGGATCCTTATAATGGTCTTTTAAAAATAGTAGAAACTAAAGTCCTTGGATATAATTGTTTATGAGAGAATTTATCATGTTTTTGTTGTGCTATATTTCTCAATGTATTGTAATGAAGATAATTGATGTGTGTTATTTTATTATTGGTGGAAAGGACAAACACAAAATTTCATAAAGGTTCACAATATAATAATGTCATTCCCAATACAAATGCTTCCATATAGATAGAGGCCAGTTTTTGGATAATATTAGTTAAAACTATTTCCATAAAATAGGATTTGGACATGTTTATGTAATAAATATACCATTATATTAGGGTTTACCCCCACTAATATTGTAAAACGTGTTAAAAAGAAATTTTCCAGTTTAAATGGTTTATTATGATAAAAGTTTTTCATTCAAAAATAAAACATAAAATTTATTAAATTGAATTTAAATTGATTATTAATAATAATTTAATAACCAATTTAAAATAAAATATAACATTGTATATTCATTTATTGAAAACACGATTTTCAATAAAAATCATGATTTTCACTATTCATGGAAAATCAGCCTTTTGAAAGATTTCCCAAAAATTAACTATATTATAATTATTAAATTTTTATTTTAAAAACTAATTTCATGTGGTAAATTTTTTTTGATATTGAATAAGAAATATTTTTATTGTTTTCTCACAAAAAGAAAAAACAATCATTTTGTGGGAAAAAGTATTTTTAAAGTATATAATGAAATTAATAAAAATTTAGATCCTGTTTTACAATATATATAATTTATCTCAATAATTTATACATAATATTAAAATTTTGGTTATTCATATTCATTACCTCAATTTAATGGCGTGGTTAAAATACAATATTATATTAATGTTCATTTAAACTCAGGTTTATATGTATCACAAGCTTTCGAAGAAGATAAATTTAATTAGAATGAAATTTGTAATAAAATAAAATGGTGTACAAATATTAATATTTAATATGGGTTATATAGAGATAAAAAAGTTACTTCTAGAATCACATAATTTTTTTAGAGCAAACTGAGATCTTACCAGGAAAAGCATGATACCTATATTAGAAAAAAGAAATTAAACCAGTGTGAAGGTAGAAGATTTACAAAATCCCTCCAAATGAAGGGAAAAATATCATTAGGGACATTATACTCCTAGTAAAAGTCATTCCCATTGACTCACTTTTTATAAAGACCACCCGCTAGCACATTTGACTATCTATACACATGAGTGATGAAGTCTTCCTTTGAGTAGATAGTGTTGAGACATTTAGTACAATGATTGGTGAGGTTCCAAGAGAGATAAAAATCCCCAGTTCGAATGGCTAAGATTATAAACATGTAATCACATTCAATCCAAATCATGTTCTAACCCCAGCTCTCCTCTTGCTTCACTGTTATGATGACACCATACATTTCTGCTTCAAGATTAGAGGTAATACCACATGATCCATAGATGCACCCAAGAACACTCCCCTGATGATCTCTAATGATAGCACCAACGCTAGAGGGCCCCGGATTTCCCCTTGAAGCACCATCAAAGTTAACATTAATCCATCCATGAAAAGTGGCCTACGAAATGAATTCCACTATTCTATGTGGGGGAAGAAAATTACCCTTTATCCCAATCTGGATAAGCACCGATAATTTATGAATTGAGTTTACACAAAACATATCTTTAATAGTTTTCACATTGCCTGACAACTGCAAGAATACCTACAAGAATAGAACCGAATAGTAGGAGTAGTAAACCATGTCAGAACTTCTTTCTTGACAACCAAATTAAATGGACAGCCTCCACAGCTGCAGCTAGAAAATGTAATCGGATCTACGGTTATAGAGTCAGAGTGCTAGCTCTTAATGAGGTCTTCTGTTTAGTTGAAGTGGTGCAGCAGATCCTTCAAAAATGTTGTACACTACTCTCCATATCACCAAATATGCAACACAACTGAGGTATATTCAGTCCCCATCTTCCCCATGCTGAAAGCACAAAGCACAGATTGAACAATGGGAAATACCACATACCTACAGTAAATCATCTGTTGGAATTTTCGTGTACCAAACTCCATGCCATAAAATTTCGAGAAGGCCTTAAAAACATCCTACGTAGATTACCAATTCATTTTAAATCATTCTATCTTCTAGTGGAGTGGTAATTATACCCATTATGATACACTAATACTATAATATTAAAATATCATCAATAATAAAATCATCGAGCTAGTGATTTATTATTGTAGTAGTACTATTGCAAAAATGTAGCAGGCACTGTAGCAGCACTAGTAGTCGGTACTGTTTGATACTATTGCTGCCAGAAATATTCATCTATTTTGTCTTTTGGCCCACCAGTTTGGGCCTCAGGTCCTTTAATGCCTTCGAGCCACTCAAGGCCTTCGGGCTAGTGAGGCTATCGGGCCACTGCATGGAATTTTGGGCCACATCAAATTGTGCATAATGACCAGACAAACTCTTGAAACAAACTCTAGATGAGGATTCAAAGTAGGTTCATTCACCAAAGAAGAATCTTAGAGTATTTTTCAGAAATAGAGGGTATGGAATTATCATCTGGGCTAGTATGTGGGGGCATGAGAAGCCTAAACAAAAAAAATACATGTGAAGGTGGAGAGCCAGCATCATTATGTTGATGTTGGGGAGGAGAAGTTCTATGTAGTTGTAGTCTGAATATTTCCTAAGAACTATAGGTCTTGTAATCTCTAAGGCCATGGGCCTTGTAAGGGTACCCCCTCATTCCTTGAAAGGTTGGTTATAAAAAATTAACGAAATGAATTCCATCTGGACAATCAGAAAAATAATCCTCCTTAGCCCATTGATTAATGAAATGATTTATATGAGTACCAAAATCATTAAATTTTATGAATTAAAGTATGGGTAAATAATTACTCGGGACCTTTATACCTTCCATTGTATTATCCACCATCTTTATCTCTGTTATATAATCACATGCATCATGTAAAATCCTTCCACACTTGACACATTTCCATATAGCATTGAGATATTCCTTTGGAAACTTCATTCCACATTTATGAAGGAAGAAGAATATTTGTTCCGCTATGTTGGATCTGACATAGTCATGTTTAAAACTACATATTTCTCCTCATTAGGGGTCCTAATAATTGTTTAATGTTTAATTAATTGGTCATAACTTATGACATATGGTTGACCCTATCCACCAATATTTTAACACAAGATTTTATCCCATTTTGTTGAACATAGGTTAAATTACCTTATTATTCTTCATATACAATGATAACATTTTTTTTCCTTACAATAATAATTATATAAAAAATATATTGATAATATTTGATATAATTAATAAATACATTGTAAAAAACTATAAAAATATAATAAGTAACTCATAAATTACATGAATAACCTAAACTATGAATATTTATGTTTTCTTTTAGGTTATCCTTTTTCTTTTCATATTAGTTCCTTTAACATAAATTTATTAAATCCCTACATAATGATTGATATGAAAATGATTTAAACAAATAATATACCCCGTGATTGTCTAAATAGTTGCGCAGTTAGTCCCACATGTGGTTCATTGATTAAATATCAAATAAATAGCCAACCAAGCATTTTCTTGATTTTATCACCAATGTTATTTTTTATAAATGAATGTTTCCAAATAATATCATTTCCAAAAAATGTTATTATTTCTTTTAATCTACATATTAAATTTTTCCAAAAATTTTTGGTAGTTTTCTATATATTCATGATTTTTCAAATATCTTTTCACAAATTTTCACTTCTACTAATCCCAAATTATAACTAAATGTACTACACAAAATTAAAAACACCTTATTTAATACAAACAAAATTGATCTAAGATTGACATTTCATTATGTTACATCATATATATATGTTAAATATTGTTTGTCATGAATATTATAAGAATCCAATGAATGATGGTTTTGTTTCCTTGGATATCCAGAACATATGGAAATTATTTTACAACATTTGTTGAAATTTACCAATAATTAAACCACTTTAAACACTTTTGTATAATTCTCATAGGTTATAATCATCTCTAGGACCTTGAGAATAGAAACATAAGGAAAAGTGAGCTCAAATTTCTAGTAAGAGAAAAACTCATAATTATTTCTTCCAGAAGAAAATCATAATCATGTGAAATACATTTGAAATGTTTTATAAAATTTTGAGTTCTTATTTACATCCTAAAGATGTTATAAATGTTTTTTCATTTGTAAATATGGAATTTTTTCACTATTAACTAAAAAATATTTTTAGATAAATCCAAATTATTCACATGAATAACAATTTATTATAATGAATTCAAAAAGAATTTAATTTTTGTGAATTTAGAATTATAAAATTTTGGAACTAAAATTATAAAGGGGATCATAAAATAGAATGTGATACTATTTTTGAATGAAAATAATACATTTAAATTATTTATTGTTCTTATTCTTTTTTTCCAATAAATAAAAAATAAAATCAACACAAATAATATTATTAATATTAAGAAAATACATTATAATTATGTAACCATAATATATTTGTATATCTTCAAGTAAATATTAATAGATTACTATAATGAATGTTTTTAAATAAAAGAAAATTTCAATTATAAAATAGTTTTAATAGTAATTTATATTTTCTAAAGAAAAATTTATTTATTATTAGAAATTATTATTCTTTTTGTTTAATATTTGAAATGTTAAATGTTAAAAAAACATTTAATATATACTAATAACTTATTACATTAATAGTGTAATGTTTATAACTTCCTAACTTATACTTAGATAACCCCTCAAGATCACTCCAAATTACTTATTCATAAGATATGTTCTAGTTGATGTTGTAGGTGTTGATTTATGTAGTAAGGATCTCATGGAAATTAGAATGATCATCAAATTATCTCACAAATCATTTCACTCAAACTGTAATTGTTAGTGTTCAAATTGGGATTGGTATAGGTAAACCCATATTGATTATACCATAAATATTTTCATATACAATATAAATTCATAATCATAACATCAACTACATGATTTAATTTATTTCAAATATATATATATATAATTCATAATATTATTACTTATATTTATTTATTCTAATTTAAATGATCAATTATAATGATCATTTTGGAAATTTTTATTTTAATTTATCATGATTTAAATTTAGTTTTGTATTTCATGTGAGATAAGAACATTATTAAAGTATTCATTTAATTTTATGTTATTGCTAAATTTTGGAAAATTACATTTTTAGACCCATAAATAAATTTTTCTCTTGGGATTTTAAAGACCACCAATTAATGAAAATAAATTTAAGTGTTACATTTACTATAACTAATCATGATATACTTTCTAGTGAGATATAAACCGTACAAACTTTGTAAATATATCAATTTCCATGAAATATTATCATCATTGATATTGGTTTATTCTTCAATCATTTGTGAAAAAAATATCTCATAATTGGGTGTCATGATTCATTGAGTTTTTTTCCCTATAGAGTTTATAGTTATCCTTATACTAAAATATTGATAAACATCTCGTATCATATATATATAATGTGATTCCCATATTTAAATATAGACTCGGGTTGTTTATAAATAGATCATACATCTTGATAGAAAAATATTCGGTACATTTCACAAGGTATAAGGCACAAGAAATAATCATAATAATAATAAAATGGTATTTGAAATATTACATAAATCATTAAGATTATGTCCTAACTAATGAACTAAAATTAATCTAAATTCAATTAATTTCTTTAAGATATTTGTTACATTACAACGACACACCACATGGGGTTTTTATCAAGTTAATGTAGTGGGTGAGGGAAAGATAAGGGAGGACACTCCCATATGATCATCCCAAAAAAGGTTATCAACTTTTTTTTCACTATAATATAATGTCACAATAGACATGACAAACAACTTAGATTAATTTATTTGGATATTTAGAGGAAACCTTGGAATGTCCAAATGCCTGACATAGTGGCATATTCTATAGATTGCATCAAAAAATGGGGATTTATACTGAACAACACATATTAATATTATATAATCCTATTAATTAATTTTTAACCATTGGATGATTCTAGAATAGATGATTTCAAATAAATCATCAAATGACTTGAAAAGGGGAAAATGGGGTAGCACCAAAATAGCCTCACAAAGAGGAAGATTAGTAAAAAATAAAAGGCAGAGGAGTCTATATCTTAGCTCAAGGTTTCCAATACACCCAATAGTGAAGTATTTGGTGCTCATATGGGGGAGAGTAAAATAATACTAAGATGATGAGAGGAGATAAGTGGGATTCATGAAGCTGATTGAGAAGAAAACTATGGGTAGAAGATGATTTATATGTATATTAATTCCACAAGGGAAAAGATTTATCACATATAATTTACTAACTAAAATGGTTTCACCACATGGTTGGCCAAATAGTTCACTAGCTATGCACTCAGTTCTATTCAAACGGGGGCCTCACATGGGTTAGGTTCGCTGTTTGGATAACCACATTATAGTAGTGTCGAAATCCACTATCCATGTGGACTTAAAACTCTACATGGGAGAGAACCTCCTTCCACACGTTATTAGAAAGACTGTCTATCCCCCATCACCTCACAACCACACTTACATAGTGTTAGGGAAACTGTGTGGGATGGATAGCATGGTTTATCTTAACCATACAACGTAGTCTGGTGCTCCAAAAATTAGGGATATGGGCTCTAAACAAGCCATAAAATCCCTTGTGACAACCATGATTCCCTTAGGTGGCATAAAAATAGAAAAACCAAGTCATTAAAGTGGAAAAATATTTTTTCACAGCTTTGATAAAAACTGGTACATTACCAATTTTTATTGGTTAAAAATATATTTTTGAAAATATATTAAATGTTTCAATATAAAAATACCACAAATATAGTGACTATATTTCCTTTAAGAAAAATATTCAGTACATTCTGATTAATAGATATTAGTATATTAAATATTATAATATTTTTCACTCCATATATCATCTTTAAAATATAATTCTTACCACCATTGAGTTGAACATGAATTAAAATATGTTTTTTCTTAACATTAATAAAACTAGACACTCATTTATATCAATTCATGCATTATAAGTTTAACAAAAAATAAAATAGTAAACACGAATGAAATGAAACAAATTAACATTTATGAAATTGTTATTGAATAATTTAAATTTATATGATTGAGCACATACATACGAAATAAATATCTTAAAATTAATTGATTGAAATAATTTAGACATAATTTCAATCACGAAATATGATTGGTTAAAGTGTTTCATATTAAAATAAAAAACATCATAATTTGAAAAAAAAAATTATATCATTAATATATTATGTATATATTTTTGTTTTCATGTTGGATACTCCAATTATGTAATAATATCTAGAATAGATTCTCAAAAAAAATTATACAATTCATAAAAAATGAAACAATGAATAAAAATACAATAAATTATTTATGAAAAATATATTGATTAAAAAATATTGATTTTGTTTGCCAACAAATAAAATCAATAACTATTTAAATATACCAATATATGTTAATGGAAATTGGTAACAACTCCAATCAATAAAAATCATGGTTTCAATGTTTTTTAAATAAAATATTTTAACTAAGAAGAACATAAAACAATCTTATATTAAAATCCAAATAATTTATGGCTATATATGTTTAAATAATATATAAAATTATTTGATATTGATATATTATTACTAATATATGTCAAAAAATTAAATTTTTATAAAAATAAAAAAAACCTAACTACCGTAAAAAGTTTTATCACTCAAGAAGAATTAAATTTAATGTCTTTGGTTATAATATTTTCAAAAACTAGTAAAATAATTTTTATGGAATGTTTTATTATATGTGAACCACAATATGCTTGACTATCTTTGGATTATCCATTTCAAACTATAATGAAGTGTTTATGTTAGGATATATGATATAGAACGCATGTATGAAATGGAAATATATCCATTATGGAACCATTATTTTAATTATAATAGCAGTATTCCTGCCTTCATTTTCATGTAAGAATATACAAAAAAACTAAATATGGTTATTACTATATTTAAATATTTTATATTTTTCTTCAGTATTTTTTATGAATTATAGATTAATATAATACCAATTAAAATTACTTTTATCAATGAAAAATAATAATTTATCTTGACTTATTTTAGTCTAACTATACATTATTATATTATAATTCATTTTAAAAAAATAAAATCAATTTTATAAAATATTTATATTGAGATACCAAAATGGTTGAGTTGTTTTTATTTTTATTCAATGAGAATTTCAACATATATGTATAAAAACTTTTAGTGATAGAAGATGAATCCACTAAATTAGTTTAATGATGAAGAATCCCATATTTTTTGGTAATGAAGAGTGTTGTCCCATCTATGGAATAACTACCTTGTTAGATCCCACATTATAGTTAAAAATAGATCATTTTAGAGCTATTAAACTTGATAAACAATGAAAAGTGTTGATTAATGTTAATATATGTGTCTATAATTCAATATAGTGTTGTACTATGAGAAATATATAGAACCAATTACCTGAAATTTGGAATAATTGTGATTATAGAAGACTTTGAAGCCACCACAAAGTTTTTAGAAAAATGTAGTTTAATTTGTCAGAGACCATCCAGGGATTATTGGTTGTGAAGGATGATATTACTGGTATTTAATAAATATTTAATAAACATTAAATGTTTTTTTTATAATTTACTATATTGATTCACTGTTTTGAGGTTATTTTATGTATTCCACATGATTTAAGTTGAATTTCTTTAAGTTTATACTCATTTTAAAATATATTTCATTGTCATATAATAGAAATATCAAAATGTTTTTTTCATTAATATATATGTATAATATTTAATAAAGATTAATATAAATTTTTAAAGGATCCAAATATATATATATATATATATATATATTCTAAAGGGTAAATATAAATATTTTTCCATTGAAGTGGTGTGTATGATATTTGGGTTGAAATATATATATTTTTTCAAATCCGTAATATATGTTTCAAAAATAGGATACATAACAATTGTTTTATTGAGACAGATGATACATGATATATTAATTCTATAACAATATGATATATAACATATTTATGAGAGATAAAGAGGATTAATAACTAATTTTCTGATAGAATTTTGAATATTGGAAAGCTAGTATGAAACATTGATATTTTGGTAAACATGAGAAATATTTTAAAGAGAAATAGAAATATGGTAATGTGATAGATAATTCATAATCTCTTTGGGACTCACATGTGACCCATGAGATAATTATTTATCTTATGTATAGAATTATAGTTATAGGATAATGTGATATTTCAGAAGGAATAAAATAATGAGTTTTCAAAAATGAATTCTCTAAAGAATAAAACAAATATTATATAACGATGAATGTAATTTTACAATATAAGAATATCATGGTGTTATATTAATAAATTATTAAATATATAATTTTCAGAACAATAAATTTGATGAATATAGAATAAATTATTGTTGTATTAATATTTTTTTCATATATAGAAATTAGAAAACAATATTGGTGATCAATGATGAGTAAATTTTTGAATAATAAATAAATTGATACTAGAACATAAATTTAGTATATTAATCCTCATAAAATGATTATTAATTTAAATTTGTAATTGATAATATTGAGACATGATGTTATATAACAATTATAATTCATGTATTATCACAAATTGGGCTCTTGAAGACAATCACATCATATTATGTTATGTTACACATCATGACTGTATTTTTCATTTATGAATTCAATACCAAATTAGAATTTCTCTTAATATATTAATTTATGGAATATATTTTTAAAAATGTTCCATGAGTCTTTTGGGTGAATTAAATTGACAAATTTATTAACTAGGATAAATTAATATAAAATTAATTAATGGGATTTTTTTGGAATATAGTGGAAACAGTTGGTTGATGAAAAAGTAATCTTCAAGAACACGGGATCACACCTACCTGATAAAGATGAGTAAAATCATCAAAACAATACCCAAACATATATTAAAATATAATTCCAATATTAATAGATATATAAATTATATTTAATGATGTAACACTTCATGATTTTGTGAAATATTTTATTTTGAATTAATTTACTGTTTATAATATTTTTCATTTCACGAAACCCTGAAAATATGGGTTTTTTACAAAAACACTATCTTTAGACTATATTACACGCAACACCATGTTATCCTTGCACTACAGGAAACACTTAGACTATATTACACAACATTAAACACTATGCCTATCTTCTATTTCACAGAGTAATGATCCCCAATGATAGATTTTTTTATATGTAAGACAATGTTTTACCAAATAAATATAATATTAGTATTATTATTATTGTATTATTATAAATATCACCTAGAAATTATAATGGAAGACCAGAATGAAAATGACTCAATATTAAGAATATGGTTTATAAATTATATAAAATGAATCATTTGGTTAAGAATTAGTTGGAAATGAATTTAAGAACTATTTGAGAATAAAGAAATTCCTTTTCAATGAATACATTATTCCTATGTACAAACATATTTTTATCTCAATAAAATTAAGAAAACAACTTATTATGAATATTTTAAATAATATTTATAAAAAAATTATTTATTTAATATTTTTTATACTCAAAAAATTATTTTTTTGGAATAATAAAAAAGAAATACAATTATATGAATAAAAAGTGTTATTTTTATAAAAGGTAATTCTACAATCTATTAATAGTTAATGCATTATATACTTAATTTTAAAAAATTAATAATTTTTATCATAAATAATAATCTAAATTTTTTAAATATTAATATCAAAATATAATTTGCTTAAATTTTTTGTTTATTTTTGAGAAGTTTCATTTTTGTATGAATAGTTAAAAAACTAAATTTTAATTCCAAACATCTTTTTTTCAAATTTATTTATGTTGTTAAATTGTAGTATAATATAGATTAAATGAATAACTACATTAATTATACACAAATTCATATAATTTATGTCATGTTAACCAATTTTACATTGAAATTGGATAAAAAAAGATTCAATATTTTTGATATTATCACATTAAAAACCTGTTATCACAACACATTTGTAGGATTAATTTTAATTTATATTATACTAATTATATGATTCTAATTTGAAAAAATATATTCTATATATAGGTTCAATTTAATTTATACTTTTTCATATGGTTAAAGTAATTTTCAAGAGAACTTATTATTGAATGTAATTAAATATAATTAAATTCATTAACGTTAAAACGAGCTTAATTAATGACTAAACATAGAAAATAAGTTTCAAAAATAACACTACTCTTATATATAAATTATTTTGTAGACATGTTTCAACCATGAATACGATAATAATATCTAATTATCCATTTTTATATATTTTGGGAGATATAAAATGTGGTCAATACATAATTCATTTCACAAATACCCAATGTGTGCATTTCCCCTCTTATAAAAGTCTTCCTCCACTCCCTATTTCATTAAACCTCCCAAAAAAAATTCTATAAGATAAATACTAACCTAATATCCTCCCAAATAAAATAACATCATCCTAGAATCCTCCATTTTTTCATAAATAAATCCAAGGAATCCCTTTGGTGAAAATAAAAAGGAGTTACCCAAATAAGAGGTAACATCCTTCCTCAAGCTAATTGGTTTTATTTTCAGTATCTACCCCATCATCACATCTTATTACATGATAATATAATAATATATGTATAATAAATATACTGATATGTTTTATTCTAAGTGTTCTACCTACACCTTAACAGGATTCCTTCAAATTGGTTACAAATCATCCATTCTTGTGTACAATGAACTACCGGCTAACAAAATGATGTTTTCCATTTATCTTTACTAACTCTCAAGGTTTGGAATTACGATGAACACAATATTATTATAGTATATTATATATATATATGTATTATGTATTTATGTCCCTTTAATTATTATATAATACATACCATCATTCATTCCACTTTTTCAAAATACGATTACATCGTTTGTGTATGTGTGGACTACTGCATCCTCAATGTGATGTGATTCGTTCACACTCCAAATTGAATGTATTACAGATGATTTTAGTAAATTTATAAGATATATATTAAATAATAATTAATCTGGAATCACTATATATATATATATTATTTAAATTATTTATTTCAAAATGACAGTTATACAAAAACAATGTTCATGTATATATAAGGCCTATTGTATCCATGAACGGTGTATTCCATTTAATATTTATATAATTTATATATTAAAATAAATATTAATATAACAAATAAATATGATATTAATCTCATGTATTAAAAAATTTAAATAATTAAATCTTATCTATGTTAGGGGATCAAGAATTAAAGGAGAACATTTATACAAAAAACAAGTGGACATTACCAAAAATATAAGACTACTATTTAATTGTTAATAAATAGGTAATAGAAGGTTATAAGTAAATCATATATGGTATGATGTAATTTAATATGTTTCTATAATATATTCATATTTCATTTAGATTTTTTATGAATGTTGTTTTAATGATTAATATGAGAGTCTAGACATATGGCATGGGTTTTCTCATCTCCCTTTTTTTCTATTTATCCCTTATTCACCACTCATTTCATTAGTTTAGTGTATATACATAACATTAATGTTTTATATGACCATTATAGATATATTTATGGGTATTTACATGTCCATTGTATTATATTTATTTGATGGGGTTTTTTTCAAATGATACTGAATCGGTAAAGTAGTGTTTTCTCAATTTTTCTTCTTTGGGATACATGCAATATTATGTTCCTATTTTTCTTTATGAGGTCTATGTACTTCCAATTGAATTATAATATCATGAATATTAATCCCCTAATTTAATTTTATGATTCATTTAATTTAATTGTTATTTTTTATTATGATTTAATTTTAACAAAGTGTTAAGAGTTTACTGATATAATCACTTCATTTATTAGGATTTCTTACCATTATGCTTCCATTGATAAATTATCAAATTCCATATCTTAAAAACTATCTTGAATTTTATTCTCTTATGGATATCCATGTCATATCCATGTAATGGATCCATTTTATCTACTCTTTGGAACAAATTATAATTAAAATTTTTTTGAATAAGACCTGTATTTATTTCTCTTTTCGGTCAGAAATCTTCTTCTATCAAAACCATGATTAGTAAGAAAAATTACAAAATGATTTACTATTATCCTATTATGTTAAAATGAAATTTCGACACATTCTTTACCTTTTTTAATTTTTTTGAATGGTATTTGTTCACATTATCGAATAAAAGAAAATTTGAAAACCTTTTACGGTCAAAAAACATTATTCTTAAAGTATGGACTTACACAACATCATGAACATCATATTCTTGAAGCTTCCATTTTAAAAGAAAAATTTTCCTTAATAATATAAATTTGTTTTATTTTAATGTTTTTTTCAAGGAAAAATGTTTTCAAAATGGTTTTATGATTAAAAAGTAATTTTAAATTATATTAATATCATTTTTATATGTTTTCAATGTCATATTCAAAGAAAGGGGTTCCGAAAAAAATTATAATTATATTATGTATTCAATTTATTTTCAAAGGAAACATATTTCAAAATGATTTCATGATTTATATATGATTTCTCGTGTTGTTCCCAAAGAATAATTTTCTCAAAAAATAATCATTTTTTGTTTATAGTTTTTTAAATAAATATTAAGAAGAAAAAGGGTTCCAAAATTAATTATGTTTTAATGATTTTATTTAAAAGTGGAGAATATATTTTTCAAAAAAAAATTATTAAATGAAATTTTAATGATTTATTAATAAGAAACAGATTTTTGAAATTATTTTACGAAAATGATTTTAAAATAAAGGATATTTTCCTTATGAAATATTCGATGTGTTCTTTCAAAATCATTATGTGTATAAGATGAAATAATTTGTTATAGTTTATTATTTACTAGGTATATGATCCAAGAATACCATTAATATTATTTTTGTAATGGATTATTCTAAGAAGGAATGATGTTTATAACACTAATTTACATTTCAATGGTTTTATACTTTTGAAACTTGTTTTCTTTAATGGGTTAGGAATTGATGAAATGATTATGCAACCTATCAGATTTCCATATATAATGATATTATGAAATAGTTATGATACCCATTTCATTTCATGGGTTATGATATGATGTTTTTGAAACCCATTTATTTTTAAGGGTCATGACATGATTCATGTTTTATTATCTTGTCCTACATGTATTTATTTTTCTATAAAGTGATGGTTGGGACCTATGTTTCCCTATAATTCAATGGACAAATATTTATATCCCATGAAATAATTGTGGGAATCTTGTTGACATGCATGATCTATAACATAATAAGGGTAATCCCGATCCACTATAGGAAGATAGGGACACCCGTTATGTAACATCACAAGTAAGTAATAAATAATAGATATTTTTATCTATGTCCATTAAAGAATTATATAGTGTTTTAGAGGCTTTAAATGAAAATAAATCCAATCTTATGCATGGAATACACTAATATTTTTAAAAGATTAGTTTACCGCCTTTTGATGGAAAACCATTTTTAAATATATCTTTTGGAAATTTGATAATATATGTTTGTCAAAATAAACTTATTCTTTATTATTGGGACATCAAAATTTACTTTTTGTGAATTTTTGGTATTTTTCTGATAAAGTTCATTTTTAATGAATAGTGAAAATGTTGTATTTTAATTCAAAACCTTTTTCTAATATACTTTATTTATATGATTCGATAATATTTTGAATTGGTTTTGAAGTGAAATTAGAATATATTTTTACCATTTAATCCAATGGTGGTAATTGGAATTAATTTCACTTTGAAATTTTACTTAAACTAGTGTCAATCTTTTGATACTTATTGTTTCATAAAAACACGGTATTTGCACTGATATCGGGAATTAATTATTAAATTAATTAATTCAACTTATATGTTTTGAATTTTGTAAAATAGACATCATTTTTAAATTCAGAATATCAAATATAGCTTAGGGTGAAGTTTTGGTATTTTTCTGAAAAACGTCAATTTTTGATGAATAGTGAAACCACTAAGTGGTACTTAAAAAACTGATTTTTCATTTAAATGAAATTTTACCTCCTCTGTGATTTTAATTTCAAAAATCTAATATAAATGGTTTTCATTAAGATTTAAAATTTGGGTGAATGGGATTAAAATAATTTTTTGGTGAATTGTAACTTATTAAGTTTTTAATCGCGATTAGAGGTAATTAGTGCAATTTAAGGCAAAAACGATATTATAATAATATGAAATGACCTAGAAACATGTCCTAACCTTATTGGATGTTTCATGGCCGACCAAGATAATCCATGGGTCAACTTGGGGACCCCATGGATCCACTTTGGAAGGAAAATGACATTAATATATTTTTATTTAATGTTAAAGTAAAAATGACACAAACATGAGTTATTTAACAAAAACTATATTTACATGGGGTTGTACAAGTCAGAGTTTTGATTATAAATAGTAATTGGAAAGATAAAAAGACTTAATACATCATAGTATTTTTTTTATAATTTTTATACATTAATTAAATTAAATTATTTATGACATCATAATGATGCAGCGATTACCTCATTAATAAAGGATTTAAATAAAATGAAATGATAATGTTAAATCTATGACCTACACATTTCCAAAACCTATTTGATGGGTGGATTTATAACCCTTATCACCTTACCCTCTAATTATATCAATTTGGGTCATTTTTAATCCGAAAGTAATTTTAAAATAAAGTATCATTTCTTTACTTTCCAAGAGTGCCCCTCCTCTCCTCTTATAAAAGGCCCCCACCTATACCTCCTTACCTACACTACCAAAGCCTTTGGCTCAGACAACCCCTATCCATTTTGTCTCTACACTTCCCTATCTTACTCTTTGAAGCCTCACTTGGGGCACAAGTCTTCCCAAGGAAGCCTTTGAGCTCAAACCAAAGGGAGTTACCCAAATTTAAGGTAATGTCTTCACTTGAGTCATTTTGTTTTATTTTGCATCTCCATCCCCCTAAACTATTTTTATTCATTTATTTTGTAACAAATCCAGTATCTTCAATATACTAGTATGCTTTTATAATAACTATTCGAGCTACACTTACACTAACCAATATCTAATTGTTAAAGAACATACTGTTTCTGTGGATGGTGAATTTCTGCCTCATGAAACGATGATTGTTCAATATTATTCTAACACCTTCAAAGGTGGCCATTAAGATGAAAATATATTTATATATGATATATAATATGTTTATGTTTTCCTTAAGCTTCAGTATTTTTCATTTTGGTCATACCTTTATGGTTTCCATTATGGGTAAACGTGATATCTTCGTTTAAGGAAGTGCGGACTACTTCCCCCTCAAAGTGATTTGATTCATTAATACCATATGTGGGACATATAAAGGTTGGAGTTATGATATTATATATGATATTAAATTGGAATTATAATATACCTTTATATCATTATGATACCATTATCTAAAATATGAAATAGAAATGAAAGTAGCGTTCATGCGTACGTACGGCTTACCGTCTCCATGAACGGTGCATTTCATTTCTTACCTCTAAATGATTATGTAATATTATAAATGCATGTATATACTGGATATATATGATATATATGATATATACAACATGATTATAATTCTTGATATAATGGATACATGAAAAAATTGTAATTATAAAGGGTTTATTTTTGACTCATGTACCAATGGTCGTTAAAACGGCCTTTATTATCTTAAATAATTACATAGTTTTCATGACATTACAATAAGTGATATAAAAATAATAATGAACTTGAAAAATGTTCTTAAACAAGTAGAAATTAACTCACGTTTATTATTCAAGAGATTAAAGAACGACCGAGTCATGTCGGACCCGAGGTAAGGGAACTTCTTAACCCAATTTCCGTTCATTGTGTTAATCTCCTACTTTCAAATTATGTCATTATATTATTATCTCCTATCTTTTATTTTACTTTATTTATGAGTACTTATAGTGAATACACATAATAGAACTATTTTTTTAAAAAATTGATCTTTCTATGGGGACTCCGTCTCAATATCCTTTCATTGAGGCATATTTTGTTTTATACACAACCTTCTTTTATACGGTGTATAAAGCCCTTTGACTTTTAAATTTATTCAAAAGGGCTATTTTTTATACTAAGCGTTTACTAAAAGACAAAAGGGAATGTTTTTTTCATACGTATGCAGCGAAAACGACTTCTCCACCACCGTGACCATTATTTGAGTTCCGGCTTCCTCTACAAGCCATAACTTCTTTTTAAAAGAAAAATAAATACCATGTTTTACTTTTCTTTTATTTTGGTATTGAAAATAGTTTTCATTATGTTTTTATTATATTAATGTTTTGTATTGATATCAAGTGATTGAAATGTGGAATGTTATGTTTCCTTTATGCATGTTTTATGTGATACGATTATGTTATGGTTCTTGGGAATTATTATGAATACGGGTGGTTCCGTGATAAACTAAGGGCGGGTGAGCCTGATATAGCTCTCCAATGCATTGGGTAATGTGAAGGAGTGAAAGGTTATGGTTTCTCCGAAGAGATTTAGGGAATATACTGTGATGGGTATTCCAAACGTAACCAAGAGGGTTACACCCTACGTAAGAATGTTATGAATGCCTCAAGTTACCTTTATGTCTTATGATTTATATGATTTATTCATGATTTGATGTGGTATATTAAAGTGATTATGTTTTATGGGTAAAGTATGATTTCATTCTTATGTATATATGATATTATGTTTTCTTTCCATATTTTTATAACCCATACTGAGCTTTTTATGATCATCCCATGTTTTTTTGAAATGTTTTTCACAGGTCAAGGGAAAGGTACATGATATGATGATAGTGTCAAGGAAGTGTCAAGAATGAATCCATGTTTTTTTAAATATGTTTCCATTGATGGGAAAAATGAATACTATCTTTATGTAACCACTTTGTTTATATGTGGAATGTAATGAAAGTTTGATGTTCTAATTCTCTAAAACTCTAAACCTGAAATGATCCTCAATGTGTAATCTTGTAATAATTTAATATTATGTAAGGTTTAAGGCTGGGGCCTTATAGTTGGTTTCAAAGGTTGGTTTAGATAACTTTAGGAGTTATAATTCTATTAAATGATTATCCAAAAATATTTTTTTTTTTGAAATGATATAGAATTTGAATATTACCGTGTTGCTTCATCTAAGACATGTTTGTTCAGAATGGTTTTCCGTAGAGGAAACAGCGAAGCAGTGCTAGGAAGGCATACAGAAGGAAATAACCTTCTGAATCAGCATCCTTAGATGGTCAAAATTGGAACTGAACAGTTTGTTGTAGTAATGGCGCAGTTGACTCAAGAAAAAAGGGGTGGTGAAATCCTTTGCAACTACTTTAGCATATGTCAGGCCATCAAATGAAGTTGTATCAGGTACTTTATTTTTTCAGATTATGCCAGTGTGTTGTTTGATTCGGGGACAAGACATTCATTCATCTCTGATAACATTTCTAGTAAAATAGGAATACCAACTCAAGAAATGACTCCTGATCTTTTGGTAAAAACACCTGGGGGAAATGTTGAGGCAAAACGAATTTATAATAATCTTCCTATCCTTATCTGTGGAAACAACCTACTTTAAAACCTTATTGTTCTACCTCTATTAGAGTTTAATGTTATCCTGGGAATGGATTGGCTTTCTATTTACCATGCTAAGATTGACTATAGAGATAAAGAGGTTTCTTTTCAGAAAGACTTTCAGTTTGTGTACAAGAATGAACCCTTACTGTTGATAACATACCAAGAGGCTGAGAAATTTGTAAAAGATGGAAATGAATGTTACCTTGCACACATCTTTGAAAATAAAGGAACTATTCAGAATAATGATGTGCCAGTTGTAAACGAGTATCCTGGTTTTTTTCCTAATGAGTTTCTTGGAATAATACCAGATCGAGAAGTTGAGTTTACTGTTGACTTATTTCCTGATGCTAAGCCAATTTCAAAACCCCTTTATCGAATGGCTCAAATTGAGCTTTTAGAGTTGAAGGAGAAATTGCAAGATTTATTAGAGAAAGGTTTCATTCGACCTAGCACGCCACCATGGGGTGTTCCTGTTTTATTTGTTAAAAATGATGATGGTTCTATGAGACTTTTCATTGATTATAGAGCCTTGAATAACATCACTTTTAAGAAAAAATATCCTTTGACTCATATCGATGATTTGTTTGATCAGCTCTAGGCAGCTTAGTATTTTTCAAAGATTGACTTGATATTGGGGTACCATCAGCTGAAGGTAAAGGAAGCAGATGTTCCGAAGACTGCGTTTTGTACAAGATATGGCCATTATGAATTTGTAGTAATGCCTTTTGGGCTAACCAATGCACCTGCTGTATTCATGGACTTAATGAATATAATTTTCCATGAGTTCTTGGATAAGTTTGTGGTGGTTTTCATTGATGATATTTTGTTGTTTTCTAAGAGTAAATAGGAACATGAAATACATTTAAGGGCTATTTTGAAAACCTTAAAAGAAATGAAATTGTATGGGAAATTCAGCAAGTGTGGGTTTTGGTGGTAAGAAATTTTGTTCCGTGGTCACATTGTTTCAAAAGATGGGATAACTGTTGATCTTGAAAAAAAAAAGTTGTGGAAGACTGGCCAAGACCCACAAATGTAACTAAGATTAGTAGATTCCTAGGTTTGGCAGGCTATTACCGAATATTTGTTATAAATTTTTCACGTTTATCTAATCCAATGACTAAGCTACCTCGGAAGGCTGTTAAGATTATCTGGACAAAAGAATGTGATGATTTTTTTCAGGAGTTTAAAATAAGGTTGGTAAATGCTCCAGTTTTGGCACTACCTTCCATGAATAGTGAGTTCGTTATATACAGTGATGCTTCATTGAAAGGACTTGGTTGCATACTAATGTAAAATGATCAGGTAATTGCTTATGCTTCACGACAGTTGAAAACTAATGAGGTAAATTACCCTACACATGATTTGGAATTAGCTTCTGTTGTTTTCACTTTAAAAATTTGGAGGCATCATTTGTATGAAGTAAAGTGTGAAATATATACCGATCACAAAAGTTTAAATTATATATTCACTCAGAAAAAAATTGAACATGAGACAAATGAGATGGTTAGAAGTAATCAAGGATTATGATTGTACAATTAATTACCATTCGTGAAAAGAAAATAAAGTGGCCAATGCTTTGAGTTGAAAAAGTTATGCTTCATTAGAAATGTTGCGTTTGGAACATGATCCTTTGGTTAAGGATTTGATGAACTTTGGCATAAAAGTTGTTGGTGTCGGACGTTCTTCTGTTTTGTTTCAGGTATCAGTGAAATCTTATCTATCAGACAGAAACAAGAATTCACAAAAGCAAGACAGTGAGTTGCAGAAAAAGGTAGAGCTGGTTCAGAAGGATAAGTTGCCTGAATTCAACATTGATAATGATTTTGTTTTGAGATTTGGGAAAAATTGTGTGTGCCTTGTGATTCATAGTTGAAGAGAGAGTTGTTATGTGAAGCTCATAGTTCTCTGTTTTCAGTTCATCCTAGAAGTACTAAGATGTACAGAGATCTGTGGGAGTATTACTGGTGGGATGGAATGAAAAGAGAAATTGTTGACCTTACTGTGAAGTGTTTAACATGTCAACAGGTTAAAGCAGAGTGGCAGTTACTGAAAGGGATGCTTCAGCCTTTATCAGTGCCAGAGTAGAAATGGGAGAATATATCCATGGACGTTGTTGTGGGATTACCGAAGACATCTCGAGGTAATAATGAAATATGGGTTATTGTTGATCGCTTGACTAAATCTGCTCATTTCCTTTCTATACGAGATAATTTCTCTCTAGATCAACTTTCCCGTTTGTATCTTAAAGAGATAGTCAGGTTACATGGAGTTCCTCTCTCCATTGTCTCCGATCGTTATCCAAGATTTACTTCTTACTTTTGGAAGGGACTTCAAAAGTCGTTGGGTACTGAATTAAATTTTAGTACAACATTTCATCCTTAATCAGATGGGCAGTAAGAATGAAAAATTCAGACATTGGAGGATATTCTACGTTCTTTCTCTATGGATTATCAGGGAAGTTGGGACGAACATCTTTCTTTGGTTGAATTTTCATATAATAAATGTTTTCATTCTAGTATACAGATGGCACCATTTGAGGCGTTATATGGGAAGCGGTGTCGAACTACAGCTTTCTGGGATGAAGTGGGTGAAAAGAAGTTGATGGGAATAGAATTGGTAGAAGATATGGAAGAAAAAGTTTGGCTTATTCAGAAACACATGAGAACAGCTCAGAGCAGGAAGAAGAGTTATGCGGACAACATGAGGAAGGATCTCTCTTTTAAGGTAGGTGATCATGTTTTTCTCAAAGTAACACCATGGAAAAGTGTGATGCGATTTGGTAAGAAAGAAAATCTGAGTCCAAGTTTCATTGGACCATATAAAATCTTGGAGAGATTTGGATCAGTTGCTTACCGAGTGGATTTACCTCCAAGTTTATCTCAGGTACACAATGTTTTTCATGTTTCGATGTTGAGAAAGTATATGCCAGATTCATCTCATGTTTTGTGTCTAGAGGTAGTTTAGCTGGAAGAGAACCTATCATATGAGGAACAACCGGTACAGATTCTTGACCATAGGGAGAAAGTGTTACAGAATAAGGTGATTAATCTGGTAAGGGTTTTGTGGAAAACCACATGATGGAAGAGGCAACATGGGAATCTTAAAATGAAATGAGGGATAAGTACCCCCATTTATTCGATAAGTAAATAAATTGTGGGGATAAATTTTCTAAAGGGGGGAAGGATGTAACATCCCATGTAAGTAATGAATAATAGACATTTTTATCTATGTCTATTAATGAATTAGATAGTGTTTTAGAGGCTTAAAATGAAAATAAATCCAATCTTAAGCATGGAATACACTAATATTTTTAAAAGATTGTTTTACCGCCTTTTGATGGAAAACCATTTTTAAATCTATCTTTTGACAATTTTATAATATATGTTGGTCAAAATAATCTTATTCTTTATGATTGGGACATCAAAATTTACATTGTGTGAATTTTTGTTATTTTTCCGATAAAGTTCATTTTTAATGAATAGTGAAAAATGTTGTATTTTAATTCAAAACCTCTTTTTAATATAATTTATTTATATGATTAGATAATATTTTCAATTGTTTTTTAAGTGAAATTAGAATATATTTTTACCATTTAATCCAATGGTGTTCATTGGATTTAATTTCACTTTGAAATTGGACTTAAACTAGTGTCAATCTTTTGATACTTATTATTTCATAAAAACATGCTATTTCCTCTGACAACGTGAATTAATTAGTAAATTAATTAATAAAACATATATGTTTTGAATTTTGTAAAATATAAATCATTTTTGAATTCAGAATATCAAATATATCTTAGAGTGATGTTTTTGAATTTTTTTGAAAAACATCAATTTTGATGAATAGTGAAACCACTAAGTTTTACTTAAAAAACTGATTTTTCGTTTCAATGAAATTTTACCACCTCTGTGTTTTAAATTTCCAAAATCTGACATACATGGCTGTCATTAAGAAGTAAAATGTGGTTCAATGGGATTAAAATAATTTTTTGGTGAATACTAACTTATTAAGTTTTTAATCGCGATTTGAGATAATTAGTGCAATTTAAGGCAAAAATGATATTATAATAATATGAAATGACCTAGACACATTTCATAACCTTATTGGATGTGTCATGGCCGACCACTAAAATCCATGGGTCAACTTGGGGACACCATGGAGCCACTTTGGTAGGAAAATGACATTAAAATCTTTTTATTTAATGTTAAAGTAAAAATGACACAAAGATGAGTTATTTTACTAAAAAAATTACATGGGGTTATACAAGTCAGATGTTTGATTATAAATATTCATTGGAAAGATAAAACGATTTCCTACATCATAGTATTTTTTTATAATTTTTAGACTTTAAATAAATTAAATTATTTATGACATCATGATGATGTAGTGATTACCTCATTACTAAAGGATTTAAATAAAATGAAATGATAATTTAAAATCTATGACCTACACATGTCCAAAACCTATTGGATGGGTGGATTTCTAACCATTATCACATTGACCTTTAATTATATCAATTTGGGACCTTTTGAATCTAAAACGCATTTTAAAATAATGTAACATTTCTTTACTTTCCAAGATTGCCCCTCCTCTCCTCTTATAAAAGGCCCCCACTTCTACCTCCTTACCCACACTTCCAAAGACTTTAGCTCGGCCAACCCCTGTCCATTGTGTCTCTACACTTCCCTATATTACTCCTTGAAGCCTCACTTTGGGCATAAGTCTTCCCAAGGAAGCCTTTGAGCTCAAACCAAAGGGAGTTCCCGATTTTATGTTAATGTCTTCACTTGAGTCCTTTTGATTTATTTTGCTTCTCCATCCCCCTAAACTCCTATTAATTTATTTTGTAACAACTCCTGTATCTTCAATATACTAGGATGTTGTTATAAGAATGATTCGAGCTACTCTTATGAAAACCTACATCTAATTTTTAAAGAACATACTGTTTCCATGGATGGAAAATTTCTGCCTCACGAAACGATGATTGTTCAATATTATTCTAACACCTTCAAAGGTGGCCATTAAGATGACACTATATTTATATATGATATATAATATGTTTATGTTTTCCTTAAGATTCTGTATTTTTCATTTTGGGGATACCTTTATGGTTTCCATTATGGGTAAACGCGATATCTTCATTTAAGGAAGTGCGGACTACTACCCCCTCAAAGTGATTTGATTCGTTAATACCATATGTTGGATATATAAAGGATGGAGTTATGATATTATATATGATATTAATCTGTAATTATAATATACCTTTATATCATTTTGATACCATTCTATAAAATATGAAATAGAAATGAAAGTAGCATTCATGCGTACGTACGGCTTACCGTCTCCATGAACGGTGCATTTCATTTCTTACCTCTAAATGATTATGTAATATTATAAACGCATGTATATATTGGATATATATGATATATATGATATATACATCATGATTATAATTCTGGATATAATGGATACATGAACAACTTGTAATTATAAAGGGTTTATTTTTTACTCAAGTAACAATGATCGTTAAAACGACCATTATTAAATTAAATAATTACATAGTATTCATGTCATGGCAATAAGTGATCTAAAAGGAATAATGAACTTGAAAAATGTTCTTAAAAAAGTATAAATTAACTCATGTTTATTATTCAGGAGATTAAAGAATGACCGAGTCAAGTCGGACCCGAGGTAAGGGAACTTCTTAACCCAATTTCCGTTCTTTGGGTTAATCTCCTACTTTCAAATTATGTCATGATATTATTATGTCCTATCTTATATTTGTAGTTTATTTATGTGTACTTATAATGAATACACATAATAGATCTATTTTATTTAAAAAAATGATCTTTGTATGGGGACTTCGTCTCAATCTCCTTTCATTGAGGCATGTTTTTTTTATACACAACCTTCTTTTATACGGTGTATAAACCCCTTTGACTTTTACGTTTATTAAAAAGGGATCTTTTTTATATGAAGAGTTTAATAAAAGACAAAAGAGAATGTTTTTATCGTACGTATGTGGCGAAAATGAGTTCTCCGCCGCCGTGACCATTATTTGAGTCCTGACTTCCTCTACAAGCCATACCTTCTTTTTAGAAGAAAAATAAATACCATGTTTTACTTTTCTTTTATTTTGGTAATGAAAATGGTTTTAATTATGTTTTTATTATATCAATGTGTTTAATTGATATATTTTGATTGAAATGTGGAAATTTTATGTTTCCTTTACGCATGTTTTATGTGATACGATTATGTTATGGTTCTTGGGCATTATTATGAAGATGGGTGGTTCCATGATAAACTAAGGGCGGGTGAGACCGATATAGCTCTCCAATGCATTGGGTAACGCAAAGGAGTTAAATGTTAAGGTTTCTCTGAAGAGATTTTGGGAATATACTGTGATGGGTATTCCAAATGTAACCATGAGGGTTACTCCCTACGTAATAATGTTATGAATTCCTCAAGTTACCTTTATGTCATATTATTTCTATGATTTATTCATGATTTGATGAGGTATGTTAAAGTGGTTATGATTTATGGGTAAATTATGATTTCATTCTTATATATATATGAACTTATGTTTCCTTTCCATATTTTTATAACCCATACTGAGCTTTTTATGCTCATCCCAAGTTTTTTTGAAATGTTTTTCATAGGTCAAGGGAAAGGTACATGATATGATGATAGTGTCATGGAAGTGTCAAGAATGAATCCATGTTTTATTTTAAATATGTTTCCATTGATGGTAAAAATGAATGCTATCTTTATGTAACCACTTTGTTTATATGTGGAATGTAATGCAAGTTTTATGTTCTAATTCTCTAAAACTCTAAACCTGAAAATATCCTCAATGTGTAATCTTGTAATAACTCAAGATTAAGTAAGGTTTAAGGCTGGGTCCTTATACGTTCAACTGTTGAAAGGTAAGGAAGCCCAATCATTTATGGGAAGATAGGGAAAACCAATCCCTTATAAGGAAAATCCAATTTCTGAGGATGGTGTTGTGTCCCTCCCAGAAGGTGTAGTCCCCCTAAACAGCCCTAAAATTTTTTGGCAATGACCCATGACTTATAGGGGATGTTATTATATTATTATGTGTATGTAACATGTCTATGCCTTATACCTATTATATGCTCACATCATTCATGTTATGGATTATGCTATGTTTTTAATGAGCATTCAATATTTATGTGATAAATCCTTATAAAATCTATGATATGCATGGAATGATCATAAAATGTTAGGAATATATTTTAATACTCATACACTCATTTAATGCATATATATATCCCTTTTTTACACTTTATTATCATATGAGCTCACCCATTAAGTATGCTTCCTCTCCTCATGATATAAATAAAATATTTTAGTATGAGTGATAAAGAGAATTATATTTAGGTTAGATATAAAATATCTTTCACCAATTTAGAATATTATGTTTCCATGTTTTCAAAGGAACTAAACTATTACAATCCTCAAGGATTTATATTTCTTATGTGTTGAATATTAATCTAAAATGATGCAATATATATGTATTTTAAGCATGGATAATTATAGTTAGAATCAATGGAAAACATTATTCAATTTTTGAAAACTATGATGAGAAAACTTTACTGAGATCCCTATAGATATTTCTAAGGATATGTATATAGATGTGTCTAATTATAAGCCAACTTTTATTAAATTTAAAAGTATTTTTCATAATTACGACATATTAAATGTTTTTTTCATGATTATGTGATTTTACACAATGATATGTGTATCTCACACTATTCTTTCTAGTGTCATCCAATGGAGGGAAATAGAATGAACTGGGTTAATGTTGAATGTTAAATACAATTTGATGATGAGAAATGAAATGGGATGGTCACTAGAGTGATGGATGTTGTGATCATTCCTAGTTAGTTTACATGGAATGTGATTAAAAATGTGTACATTAACAAAGTACCTGACTAAAAAACAAATAAAATTATGGATTTAAATGTGAGTTTGTTTAATAGAGACCATTGAGGAATGAATATTATATTTCCTTTGTTTTATGAATGAAGAATTAGTCACCCAAGTGATTGTCATAGAGGACCAAGAAGATGATATTTATTTGGAAATAAAAGACACAAAAAAAGTAGTTATGACATAAAAATGAATGGTTCGATTAAAAAATTGGATGAGAATATTGGCCTCTATATGATATCATTTAATGTTATATTCATTATGCGTGGAATGAATGGTTGTAATGAAAATCAATGCCCTAATTATAAAGCAGATGAAGATAATCATAAATTGTATACAAGTAATGGATATATTGTGGATGATTTTGAGACAATAGATGAGTTATGAATGTAATGTGGTATTACATAATAGGTTGATGTATCCTTGTTAATTTCTTAATGAAAAAGTTGATTAATAAATGTTTTTATGTATTTGGAATGATTCTTTATGTTATGACAAGGGTGAAATCTATAAGGAATTTTCAGTTATGTTTTGTTTACAAAGGATTTACAAAAAAAATATTGGATGGTTCAAATGGACTAGAAAATTGATTTAATGGAATGTTTATTTTCCACAGAAAAATATGATTAAGGTAAAGATAAAATGTAAATTGTTCCTTATGTAAAGGAAATGATTTTTTGGAAATTTACAACATAATTAGATGTTGTTTATTACCTTAGAACAAATTATGGATTTATTTATTAGTGTTTTATCATGTCATTGTCAACGTTTACAACATATCTAGATTTAAGTAATATATAAAATAACTTTTATAATAATGAATCATAAATATTTTTATAAACATATGGTGTAATTTAGGTAGTTACCATGCTTCTAAATAATACCTGATGGAGGTATTCTAATGTTTAGTATGTGACAAACTAGAGATACATTATTACATTTGGGGAATTAATGTAATGCCAATTTTGATAAATTTATTAGACTTATTTCTAGTGTTTTGAATTTTAATTTTTTTGAAGAATTATATGGTTAACAATTTATGGAAACGTCTTCGTTTTATTTTTTATGTGGTGAAAAATATTAACATATGACTACCCAATATAGAAATTTTTTCAAACCTGATAACCGATGTTAACATTTAAATATATATATACAAAATGACAATTATTGGTCATTTTATTTATTTGGTTTTTATAAAAAACAAATTCACCATCATTTTATGGAATAATATATCAAGTGCAAATTGATAGAGGCGCAATGAAAGGGTTATATTATGATTATAAATTATAATGAAATGACGTATATATCATTTCTCATGAAAATTTTTCAAATATAGTAAAATATTTTCATAGTGAAAATTTTATCCTATTATAATCTTTTCCATTGAATAAAATTGTCTCTTAGATCACCCCATATTTATGGATTTGTGATTGTTAATTTTCTCCTGAAAATGTTCTTTATCACCCTCCATCAAGACATGATAAATATATTTATATTCCATGACCATGAATTAACTTTCCAACTATTTTATTCTATATGAATGAATAGTTATGCGTTACTTTTGGAAACTTTTATGGGTCTTAATTTCGTATTTTAATGTATGTTTTACTATTAATTTTTACATTGAGGGTTTCGTTGAATGAAATAATAAAGTATTAAACATTTTATGACACACAAAAAAAATGAGGCCAAATTTAAATTTAAGTGGGGTAGAATTTCACACCCCTATATTTTAAAAAATATAATTTTTAAATTATTTTAATATTTTCAATAGTATTCATTTCAGGCAATAGAAAATATAGATTTCTTATGAGAACACTATTTTTTTCTTACATTATATTCAAAACCATGTTAAACATGCTCTGCAAAAATCACTCAGACTAGATTGTCGTATGAAAAACTATATTTTTCTTAGGTTACCCAAAATACCAATTCCCTTTGATAGTTTTCTTACATTCAAGATAATTTCTTTACCAATCTAAAATATAATATAAATATTATTATTAAAATTTTATTAATACTATCAAATAAACATTACAATGTAAGATAAGAATTATTTTGACTAAATTTTGAAACATTAGCTTACAAATGTATATAAAATGATTCATTTGGTTATCAATTAGTTAGAAATAAATGTAGTGACTATTTTAGAATAATCAAATTCATTTTCTAAGAATTGTTTTCTACATAATACACTATTTTATTCCATTAAAATTAAACAAATGAAATTATGATGATTTTTTTCGAGAATATTTATATATTATATATTCAATCAGTATTTTTTATACTTATCCAATATATTTTTTAGGAATACCAAAAATAAAAAATCCAATTATATGAATGAAAAAGGGTATTTTTCTAAATGGTAATTTTATTATTTTTAATGGATAAACTATTTAAAAAATAATTTTTTGAAACTAATAATTTATATTTTAAAAAATAAATATTATTTTTAAATTTTTCATATAAAAAATTACTTTTAGTAATTTTTTTGTATTTTTCTGAGAAGTTTTATTTTTGATGAATAATGAAAACACTCTATTTTAATTTAGAACATATTTTTATTCTAATTGATTTATATAATTAAATTATATTATAATTTTTTTAAAGTATAATTTTATTAATTTTACATATAATAATATAATTTAGGTCATCGAAACCAATTTTATATTGGATGTGGATATAAAAACATTCCAAACATTTTAACTTTTTCAAATTAAAAACCTGTACTCATGACACGCCTACATGGTTAATTATAATTTAATTTCTCCAACTTATGTTATTTGAATTTGGAAAAATGGATTCTATAATTGGAATAATTATATTATACAATTTATTATATGTTCAATTTATAAATTTAGGAAAAGTATTAGTGAATCCAATTAAAATTAATTACATTGATTAAGATATAATTGGTCTTAATTAATGATAAAACATATAAAAGAAGGTGTAAAATTACAATAAAATACTATTAATGATATTATATAGACATATTTATACCATTAACCTATGAATTATCATTAATTATTGATCATTATACCTTTGGGTATATGAAACATATTGGTATCACACAATTATTTTAATGATTTCCCAATGTGTGTTTTCACCTCATATAAAAGGCATCATATACTCCCAGAGTTTTTACGCTAATAATGTCATTTTGGATCTTCCAATCCATTCCAAATATCCAAAAAAACATTATCCATTCATCTTATAATACTTTATTTTTGATAAATCCATCCAATTGTTCCTTTTTGGTGGAAACATAAAGGAGTTACCTAATGAAGAGGTAACATCCTTCCTCAAATTCTTTTTTATTATATTTCTCAACCCCCTAAAATTATCTTAATATAGTATTATATAATAACCTAATTATTCTCAACATATTTATTTTTATTTTATTTTATGGGTTTAAACCACAACTTCACATGGCTCCATCAAATCAGCATCAAATGTATTAATCTTTTGTACGGTGAATTGTCATCTCATTAAATGATGTTGTTTGTTTTTTCATTACCACATCTCATGGTTCATAATTATGATGGAAAAATATATTTACATGATGAATATTATAAATATGATTTATTTATTATTTTTAAATTCGTATATAACACATATATCGATGATTTCCATTTTTTGTAAATATTAAAACTTCATTTTTGAACATGTGGTATATCACCTCCTCGAAGGAATGTAATTTTTTCCCTGAAAATTGAATGTATTAAGGATGTATTTAGTATACATATATGAAATATATGAAATAATAATTCTATTGGAATTATATATATCTATATATAATTTACTTATTTTTTAAATGACAATTAAATGGAAACAACATTCATGAATACATATGACATACCATCTCCATGAACAGTGTATTCTATTTCATATTTCTATCATTTATATGTTACTATAAATGTTTATTTAGTAGATATAAATTATATTTATTCCAGTTTTTACATTATTTAAATAATTAAATCATGATCTATGTAATATGATTAACAATAACAATTCAAAAAGTACACAAAAATAAGAAAATATTACCCAAAAATGTAACAGTAACAATGAATTGTTAGTAAACATTTAATAGAATTTCAGATGTAAATAATATATGGTTTTTATGTAATTTAATATGGTTATTTAATTTATTTATTATTAATTTATATTTATTATAAATGAGGATTTTAGGAGTATGTTGATAGCCAAGACATAAGGTAAGGGTTTTCTAGTCTCACTTTTATTTCTATGAGACTTATGCCTTATTCACAACTCATATCATTAGTGTGGTTTATATAGCACCCAGGTATTTATTTTAGGATACCTATACAAAAATTTATTGTAATTTAATTATACATTTTATTATATTTCTATCATGGGGTTTACGGTTCAAATGATACCAAAATAGTAATTTAGGTTTTTATAAATATGCCTTCTTTGAGATATAAACCAAGTGAGGCATGTATATTTTTCTATAGGTTCTATTTATTTTAATTTAACATATTATATTGTCAATAAAATTTTTTTCCTGAAATTTGAATCTTAATTTAATGATATAATTTCATATTGATTATGATTAAATGTTACCAAAGAGGTAAGATTTTATTGATAAAATATTATTATTTATCGTGATTGTCTATAATTATGCTTCCATTGATGAAACATTATAACCCATATATGATGAGCTATCATGAAGTTTCTTCCCATATTTTAATACATGTTATATCCAAGAAATGTTTCCATTTTTTATATTTTTTACATAAAAAATTAATAATTTGTTTTAGAATAAATGACTTTATTTCTCCTTTCAGTCAGAAATTTATGTTCTTTCAAAACAATTTTTTCTTAAAATATTTTAATAAAAGTTTTAATATATCTTTATTATGATTTCAAATCAATGAATCCTTTTTTTATATTATTAAAAAATGTTTTTAATAGGAATACTCTTTTCTGTTTCCAAAAAGACACATTTCTAAACATTATAAGGAGAAAAAGGAATGTTCGACATGCCCAAACTTACCAACCAACATGACCAACATTTCCACAAAGTTTCCATTGTAAGAATAGAATATTATTTTTAAGGAATTTTTTTTCCAAATATAGTAAGAATGTATTGATTTGAAGGTGGGTTTCTATGAAAATGGGTTATAAAAATGTTTTATGTATTAAAATTGACTTAAATGATTTTAATACTTTCTCTATATGTTTTAAAATCGATTATCATAGAAAAGGGTTAAATATGATTTCAAGGGATTTTTAGTTTTTAAATTAAATTCCAAGAAAATTTATTTCAACTTTTTTTATAATTACTTATGAGTTTTCATGTTTTTTTAATGAAAAATGATTTCACAATATCTTCAAGCTTCATTTATAGGTTTGAAATTCTATTTTATAAGAAAATGTTTTTCACAATGATATATGTTTTAAAATAATTTTTTAAAAAAGAAGATATTCTTTCTTCAGGAAAATTTTTAAATGATATCACAATGATTTCAATATAACAAATTGATTTTTAAATTTATTTATGAAAAGTATCTCCAAATAAAGGATATTTTCATTAAGAAATGATTAATTTGGTATTTCAAAATCAATCTCCATATAATATTACATTATATTTTTTGGTTTATGATTAACTGATATTGTTATCGAAAAATACAATTCATATTAGTTTTTGAAAGTTTTATGTTTTGATATATTTATTTTTTTGACACCCTTTATCTTCCAAGAGTTATATTATTCTGAAACTATCTTATTTTCACAGATTATGCTTTGATTAAATGATTTTGAGACATATCACAATATTATTGTTCATGGCATGATGAAATGATTATGAGACACATTTATTTAATGGGTTGTGATATGATGTTTATGAAACACATATATTTTTATAGTTCATGTTTTGATGAATGTTTTATTATTTGGTGGAATATGTATTTATTATTTTATTATGTGATAGTTGGGATCTATATATCCCTCTAATACTTTGGTTAATGATTTATATCACATTAGATAATTATGGGCATTGTGTCTATGTTATTAATCCACTATGAATGATGGGGAAATCTGATCCACTCTATGATGATTGGGGAACACGATCCACTATGAGAAGATGGGGAAACCTGGACCCATATAAGAAATTCACTATAGCTAGGGATGGGTATGAGTCCTACCCAATAGGGTTATACAACATGAACTACAATGATAAGTTTAGGAAGTGAACCGTGACTTATAGGTAATGTTTTATATTCTTCTCTATGTTCCAAAAGTCTATGTGTTATGCTTATGATATGGTCACATGGTTTATCTTCTTGATTATGTTTTGATTCATGTAATATGAATGTTCAATCATTATTTCATGATTCTTTATTATAATATTTGATATATAGGGTATGATTATCTAAATTTAGGATCATGTTCTCTAGCTCTTAACCTCATGCTATGATTACAAATCTCCCTTGTTTAACATTACTCTACATATGAGCTCCCCATTTATTTATTTTTCATTCCCTAAGTTATGAAGATAGTTTTTATGTAGGATTACAAATGGGTAATATCATTAAGTGAGACATTGAAAACATTTTTCCAAGATAGAATATTTTGTATCAATGTTTTCACACATTTATATTTGTAATGTGTGAAAAATTAATATATTAAGTTATAATATCTAGGTCTATTAATCCTAGTTCATTATATATAATCTAATAATATATAATATATAAATAAGAGACATAAAATGTCAATAATAAAATATAACTTTAGTGATCTCTATGATAAGTGAAGAGAATATGATATAGAGATATTGTGGTAGAATCTTCTTGTTATGGAGGTTAAAATTTTCTTACATTATAGGGTTGATTATATAAATATAGTCGAATGAGAAAGAGAATAATAATGAGGAATATGATATAATATAAAAAAGTACACAAATTGTTTGAATAAGTGTAGAATAAAAAGACTTGAGAAATGATAGAATGCATGATGCTGTTTTGATTCCTTATTGGAAGTTGATATCCTTGAACACTAATAAAATATAATTATGTATGGATATTCTATAAAATATCTTTGTGTAATGTGGATTATAGAGACTATGTCAATTCACTATAGATTATTACCGAAATTAATTAATTAAATTTTTTAATGAAGTATACCCGATAATGTTTTTGTAGTGACATCCTAAGAATATTATATATCTTTATACAAAGGATTTATAGAGTTTTATAATATAATTCATGAAGGCTATGCGTTTTTTGATTTAGTATAAATATTTTAATATGATAATAATCATAATATGATGTTGTGTATGTTTGATTTGTATTATGTGTTATGTATAATCTCTATCCAAAACACTTTTATTTATAATAAGATCATTTTTATTGAGTCTTAGACTCAATAAAATTAACATATAATAGTAAGGATTATGTTTCAAATAATTAGACCAAAACATGTAAAAATATTATGTAATTCAATATAAATATTTTCTAACATTTCATGTTGGATTATGGTTATGGAAAAGGAATAATCAGATCCACATTAACTAGAAATTGTGGTTCAAATATCAATGTTAGTATATTTTTTTATGAGAAATTTTAATTACATCAAATTTTATCACCTTCTATTTACCATTATCACATCCCCTTTTAGGTCACAACATGATCCCTTTGGATCTCATGTGGTATCAAAGAAATAGGATTCCACTATTTCAAACTATTTGGAGACCGAATCCGTCTTACATGATATATATGAAGTGCATATTTGAAGAGATACTATATTATATACTTAACCAAAATTTATATTATATCATTTCCAAATATGATATCTTTGTTTTGAACAAGAATTTTAAAAATATGATTAAACGATAGGCCATGTGTTTAAAAAATTATTCAAATGAGGAAAAAGATCCATAAATGTTTGAAGGAAATCACGGATTATTGTGTTCCCCTATTAAGCCTATTGATAATTATTCTCTACATGAATCAAGACATGATATTGATATTGTTAAGAAGACATAAGGATATGTGAAGAACTGAGAAATTGGGATTAATTAGTTGTGGGATACTTTTAATATATTTTGTGATTTTATCCGTTAATCAAAGCATCTTTTATTTAGTGAATATATATATGGTAATGTTTCTCTCATTTGGTTAGTATGCATATATATAAATGTAATGAATCATAATATAATTCCATGGTTTTTTATTAAGGTTAAACTTCATGAGGATAACTATATCCTCAGAACATCAAACATTTTATCTGCTGTGTAAATTTTTTTTATCATATAAATAATGTGAAAGGGTGGAACCTTGAACTAATTATCATGTAACTTAATAGGTCAAATGAAAGCGCCATATTGTGTTCCTATTATACATATGTATGTACATGATTTTCTTAAATAAATATCCCAATGGTTTGATTAATTCCTTGATTGTGTGAATTATCTATTACCCCCACTCATATGAGTCATATAGGAAGCATCAAAATTATTTAGATTCAGTAGTATGATGATTTTGAATAAATATCACTCCTTCATGACTATTTTTAAGTGCAATTAATCATATCCCAAATATCAATTTCTCATACTTCTACAAGATAGGGGCATTAGGCTGGCTCCAACATATTTTTAAGCTAAATATTATTAGTAGTAGTTTTAGTCCAACTTCCCCTTCTCTTATTCTAATAATTATTCAAATCATAAGAATAGAAGAGGGAAAAATTAATAATAAATTATTCTACGAATGAAATGAATAAATTTTATCCAGTATTTATACCCAATATATCACCCATCAATGCTTTTAGATCTATAAAAAAAATCTGATATTGGGTTTCTCAATTCCTTCTCCTTTTATCAACAAACTGATTTTAGAGCTTACACAATTGATAATTTTTATGTATACTTATTCGTCAATATTACATAAGAAGTATAATATAGTTATTTATAATTTATATAATTCAAATCTCATGGTGATTTATTGTTATAGTTCATAATATACATGTACATGTATTATTTAAATTAGTCTAGAAAATGTTCTGAAGATTTTCTTTGTTTCCCCACTTTTCAACCACAAAATATTCACATTCCCATTATCTGAGTACATGATATCATCTTATTAAACACGAACTTGTAGTGTGGAAACCCTCATTTCATTTTGATGCTACTTTATTTATGGTTTATATATTATCTTTGGATCTTCATTTCATTTTTTTTATAATCATGGAATAGAATATGGTTTCATGATATATGAACCTTAGTAGAAGGAAAAGAAACATCTTTATTAATTATATTTAAATATACATAATCTAGAAATTAAACTTTTCATCTAGTTTATTTCCAAATATTACCTATGTATTTGATAGAACTTTTCTTTAAATATTTTGTTATACTTTTGTGGTTAATTTATTACCCATGACACATATGTTTCCATATGATCTATGTGGTCAGTGGATTGATTTTGATGGGAAGATGACTATTAGATCAACTATTATGAAATATTCTGTATTTTTATATATGTATTAGAGACATAATCTTAGAATGTTAGTGACCATAAATTAGATGAATTTAAATACATATTTTTCAAAGAAATACTGATGATGAAGACATTAATCCATGAAGTGTATGAATGAGGAAATAAAATCCCATTAAATGATGTAGGATCATTCATTTTACATTTTATTGCCTAATCTCAAACACATATGAATACTTAGGGACAAACAATAAGAATTTAGAATATGTACATTTATATTAATGACTAATGATAAAGTTTAATGAATTTTGATATATTATAATATTTTAGACAACATTTATGTTCAACATGAGATTCATCAAACCATATATGTGACATCTAAAAATTCTATACTCAATCCAAAACATGAAAAAAAAATTATCCCAAAGGTAATTGAATCCTTTATCATAAAAGAATAAAATTGGCAATCAGATCAATGGAAATGTCATGCCTTATCTTGTTACATCAAATACTTGGAAGAATAATACAGAAATAATATATTATGTACTACAATAAAACCTCATTATTACATGTTTTATACATGAATAGTTTCTCATAAAAAATTAACAATGATCCCAACATCACCAATTTATTATCTAACAATACCAAAAAATATGAGTAAACTATTTATAATTATGTAATACAACCTATTATCTTCTTTAGACATGTTTTACCATCAAAATAATTAATATTTAATAATTTAGTGGATGAAACACTAATAATTAAAACACATTTACCATCCATTATTAGATTTTAATAAATAATCAATGTTTGTACTTCCATTATAATAAAAAAATTCATTTATCTCAAAATACCTAATTGATTTTTATATCTAATCATCATTGATTATTCATTTTTTAAAACATAGAGTCATATAAACTTTGTAATTCTTCTTAGTTATCATCAATACTATAGTAGAAAAAAATATCCAAATATAATGGTTTTCATTCAATTATCATTTATTATGTACAATGTGATATAAATATTATTTCCATTATTAGTAACTCCAATCAAATAACTATTAATCTCGGGGACATTAATTTCATACATGTTATTTTCTACTTTACATAATTAATAACCTTGAAAAAAATAAATTAAAGCACAATGTAAAATAACAAATCTCCCCCGTTATAAATTTTTTTCAATTCCAAATACATATAGTTGTTTCAATATATTTAACCCCTTCCACATTTAATTTTTCTTCTCTCACCATTTATATATCATGTCATCAATTTCTTCTCAATCCCTTTCTAATAAGATATAAAAACCCACATATTAGGGGATGGAATAAATTGAGATATTTATCAATGAACGATCAATAATTATGAAGAAAAGCAAGATAAAAAAATGAACATTACATTGATATCTCAGATTCATTAATATATCTCAAAAGAAGTCACACATCCCAATAAGAAAATCATTTAGTGTCTTAGAGACTAAAATTAGAAAAATAAAATATTAAATGATGTGAACATATCTCCTTAAACTATATCCCCCTTATAAATTCATTGAGACATAATCACCTTTATAACCTTGGGAAGGGAAAAACATAAGACGGGGAGAATATAAAAACTATGTTTTATATAACATATTAAAGTAAATAGTTGATAGATCCTAAATACATTGGAAATAATTAATAATGACAAATATCTAGTTTAAAATAACATGTTCAATAAGTGTTAACCAAAATCCTAAAATATTGACATATCATCTAAGATGATAAAACTCTTACCTTGAAATAGGAATAATAATATATAGATCTTATGAAATAAGAAATCAAATATAGGAAAGATGTTTTCACTCATAAATATATGATATTTTTTCATTTTTAACCCAGATACATGCCAAAATATAGAAACATAATATTTTATATAGATCTAATAATCATAATACTCACTATTTATGAACCTATATAGTTTCTATGTTTTTCACAAATAAAGATTTCCATATATAAAAATTCTATTATGCTGACCCTCTATAAATTATGATACTCAGTAATCTGTTCACATAACATTTATATGAAATGATATATACGAATTTACCCAATGAATTAGACGGATATACTGGTTATATCTATTTAATAATCCATACATTTTTGTTCCATCAGAAAATAAATAATTGTATCTTTAAAAAACGGATTGAAATAAAAAAAAATTTACTGCGTTACAAAATGTTATCTCAAAAAATATCATTATAAAAATAACTAAAATGATAAAAACATATTTTTAAAAAATTGAAACTAATTATATGTGATCAAATAAAATTAATAGTTAAATACTAATCCCTTATAGTTAATATTTAATAGGCCTAAGAAAATTATATGTATTCATTTTTAAAAATTATTTCTTTAAAAGAATTTTAGACTGATGGGAAAAAAATGTCTAGATAAATTTTAAAAATAAATAACATAGAGCCTAAAATAATAATTAAAAATATTATTACTGGAAATAAAAAATAATGATTTATTTATTTTAAAAAAATATCGGTTAAAATGAAAAATATATGAGGTTGATATTTGGAGAATATTATATCAAAAAATTATATATTTTCTAAAATATAAATCATTTTAAGAGTTTATAAAAAATATTTCATAAAATTTGTTAATGTGTAATATGTTAGATGTTAAAAATAAAAAAAAAATACATCGAAATAAGAAGGAAACAAAAATATAAAATGGTAAAATATGGAAAATAAATATAAAGGATCATTTGAAAATAGGATATTTCTTCTTTGAAATCTCACACATTATAAATGAAATGATCTTAGAAGAAGGATTATATATAAAACATAATTCCATAAAAAATAATCAATTATAAAATAATATTATAGGGATAATTAGATCAAATATTTAAGGTTGAGGTTAAATATAGATGAATAATACTTAGTAATATGTATTTTTGTTATAAAAACCCATATAGATTTAGAAACCATTTAATCACAATTCATTAGATATTTGAAAATAATATGGCTATATATATACAATTTAGTAAATCATATAGTATTAAAAAAACATTATTTGGAAGACATACATAATAGAAATATAGAATTGGTTAAAATCATTAATATAGGTCTCGGTGATGATATATCGAGTTCAAAAATCCATATCTTTTACCGAATTCACTTTTTGCACATAATTTACTTAATGGATATAGAGGTATGAACAAATAATATTTTGCATTCTATTATTTATTGTATATTTGGTGGAATGGATTGAATAATTATTTATAAATATATTTAATTAAATTATAGTATACTAATGATATTTATTTTTTGTATAAATAAGGTTTTTTGAAATTTAGAAAGAGTAGAGTAAAGAAAATGTTTATGAGAAAAAAATATTCACCTTAGAGTCAAGAATTTTCACTTTGAAAAATTCATGAAAGTAAATGTATTAAGTAAACTAAAGGTGATTTGATGATTTTAGAGGTTGGTTAATTTTCCAATATGATCTAATTTTAAGAGTTTGATGTGTAAATATGAAGATAATGTGATTCTTTAAGTGGAGGAACTGTTGTTTTTTATAAGTTGATAGAATTATAGATTCATAATAAACTCTTAAATTTTCAATATAGTATGCATACTACATTGGGATAAATGGAAACAAAATAAAAAAATAAGAGAGTAATATTTTTTTCTATAAAATGCTACTATAACCAATCAATTGAAAATATATTTTTTTTTATGTTTTCCCTTATGTAAAATTAATTTTACTACTGTTAACTTTTACACATGTAGTGATTTTTAAAATATGAAATCTATTTTATTATATATAACAGAAATTGGATATTTTAACTAATTTGAATTTTATATTATCATATAAAATTTCTTATGGTGTGAAATTTTATTTTAAAAAAAAATATACCTAATGGCCTAAAAAGTTTCAAAGAAAAATAATTTTTTCAAGATTTAATTTTATTCATAATAAAAAATTGACGTTTGTGTTGATTTTAATGATATAAATTTTTTATAATAAAAATATGTATTTTATTATGCCTTCGAACTCAAGAAACAACTGACTCTATTGTAAAAAATACATCATATAGTGAAAATTTGAAAATGTTTTTCATTCAATCTTTATTATTTTTAATGTATGAAAAAGGTTTTATAATCTCAAAGAATATATTGAAATTCATAATAGTATTCCATAAATATTTATTTTATTTCTTAATTTTTTTTGGAAATTTAGTTCCTTATTAAATTTTGATAATGTTATATAATTCATAATTTTTATGAAAACCAAATTATCTACTAAAAATACATCTTTTCAGATGATGCACAAAAATTAATACTAATTTTTTTTCATATGTTGAATAGTAAAAGAATATTAATTTATTTGATTAACAGTTTATAATTTAAAAATTTACATTTAAAAAAAATATAAATTATATGTAAAACCACTTATAAGAGTAACAATTATCAATAAAAACATATCAATTGTTTATCTTCTAACTGTAGTAGTTATTTATATTTTAGCATCATAATGGACATTATTGATTTTTTAATAATGTAAATGTAATATTTTATGGTTCATTTATCATTGTTATATTGTATAAATAAATCTATTTAACATAAAATCAGTTTGAAATTGTCCATAAATTATTTCTATTACATTCTACCCCCTTAAATTAATTTATTCCTCAACATTTTAACACCAAGAAGAAAACAAGTGAGGAAAAATTTTCATAATTTCTTCCATTGGTTACCAAATAAAATTTACATGATTATGGTTCCACAGTATATCCTTGAATATATGGGTCATTTTTATGGATAACATGGTCTCTTCGATCAAATGTCCCCATGGATTTTTCTTTTTAGGGGACGTCATGTTCCAGGATAAATGAATTCAATTTTAGTACACGTAATGGATCTAGTTTTTATTTCCACTATAAAAAGATATAGAAGTAAAAAATTTAAATGGGATATGTGAGGTTGGAGTTCAATTAAATATGATACCAGACCTAAAAAAATATGATCCTAAAGGGTTGGATGCATCTAAGGATAATATTCCATTTTTTCAAAATTTCATAACCTATTTCAATGGATATTTTTTGGAGAAATAAACTGTTATAATCATAAAATTATATATCTATATAGTTATTGTTCGTATAAATATTTTTTTAAAAATGAATCATTTTCACATGCCACTAAATTGATTATGAATTATCTATCATTTCATTGAAATGTCCATTCCCTATTTTCTTTCATTCCTCAAATTAATACCAGGATGATAGAGTCTTATATATATTCCCATAAAAATATTCATATGTTTCCATTTAACATCTATAATAGAATATATTAATGTATTATAACTCTATCATTGTAACGTGTTGATACCAACATACATAGAAATCCATTGAACTGCATCTCTTTAAATCTTTTATATTATGAATGGTCCTTTTAGATTGGCCATCACTTGACAGGTTGTATGTTGTGATAAAATTAAAAATGGTCTCGAAAACATGGTGAATAATTTTCTAAAATATAGATAAAAACCTAAAAAATATATCAGATACAAAAGAGAAGGGTATTCCATGAATCATAACCATATATTTCTTGTATATCATTTGAATACGTTCTAAAATGAAATATTCTTTTATAGAAATTAAATGTACTGAATTTGTATGGTGATCATTTACAGACCATATGGTATTGTAATGCCTAGATATCTTGAGGGAGATTTTATAAAATCAATGTTCATGTTTGCGCATTTTTATATAGGTATGGGTAATGGTATCGTTATATCAATAAGATTATATAACTATACCTAAAATCTGTAGCATAATAAGAATCAAGATATATACTATGTTATTTTTTATAAATTTTATCCAACCAAAAGATTTTTTAGATCTCAAAGTGTCTTTGTGACTATGAGTTGGATAGGGAAGGATGTTCTATGTTCATCAATTAAATGTTTCTTCTTTAGTTTAGTTATAGATGTTACACATAATAAATTTCAAAACTATATAAAAACTATTTAAAATTTTTAACTCTAGAATATTGGATACCTTTTTTATAGCTCCCTGTTATCATTCTAGGATTAATTAATCCATACAAGAATATAGGGTTGAGTAAAAGCATGGGAAATGTATGATTTCTATTATTCCCTTGTGTTTTTAAGATTTATCCATTTCTGATCCATGAGTAATTGGTTTTTTATTCCTCGTTGTGGGAAATGTATCATAATCATTTATAATCATTTAATTTTCCTCTTGGTCTTCCTTAAAAGGTGGTGATATATTAATGTAGTCATAATCGTTAATTAGATCTTACTATATTAATCGGTACATATGTAAATTCTTCAACTTGAATACATATTCCAAGAAATAATGATAAATGTATATATCAAAATTCTCAACATAATGTTCATGTTAGTAAATTTAAATTCAAATATCATGGCCACTAATTCAAAAGCATGTATTATGTAATATTTATCATGATAATTTAACTACAATAAAAAAAATTCCTTTCTATTTTTTATGACTATTCATACTAGTACTTTAAATTATGAATCACTAAAAATTAAAAACCCTTAACCACTATTGGGTAATGTATCCATAAGTGCATGTACAAACCATTCCATTATCACATTGAATATTTTCCCTAATTCATCTTTCTATAAGAGAAAAACTCATTCCTATGTTATAATGGAAACTGTATTTTATATCTCTTAGATATTTCTCACAATGTGTTAGTAATATTTTGTTAATCCAACTAAACTATATATTTCAATAATAGTGGTTGGCCTTATCCATTTATCATAAATAGAATTCTATGATGAATTTATAAATATACCCTATATTTTAATGAAATCACACCATAATTAAAATTTGTTGTTTCCATAATTCACATTTTTTGTGTTTTTCATATAGTTTCTTCTTTCATATGGTTTTCAACAACTTTTTTCCAAGATATTTTCTCTTAAATGCTATTTGAATATATAAGGATATCATTTAGAAAGACTAGAAAAATTTATCCAATTAATCACTTAATAACCTATTAATAAGATTTATTATGATATTTTGTGTATCATATTTTAAAAATGACATCATTATAAAACCATAGTGTCTATACTTTGTTTGAGATATTAACCTTGGAATTTATACCATTTAACCCTCAATTGATGATATCCATGTAAGAGTTTAAATTTATAGAATAATTGAGATCCTAGAAGTAATCTATCATTTCATCAATATGGGAAAGAATATACGTAATTTTTATCATGATTTTTTTGTGGTCATAATAATCAATGTATAAATTCATTTACCCATAATTCCTTAATTTAATGTGTACTAGTTCACCCTAAGTTAAAGTGGTAGGGAATATAAAAACTTTTTCAGTATTATCTTGTAATTTATTCTCAATTCCTATAATTTAATGGTATCCATTATCTTAAATGACTTTCATATATGAAATAATCCCCGGATGAGTTAATTTTATAGTTATACATCCTGTTATAGGGGAATAACAATCAATTATTTGGGAAATACATTAATATAATAATACACAAATAGAATGTTAGAAATACTGATACCTTATCGATAATATGAGATAACAACCACGTGTTACTAGGTATCAGAACATGTATTATAGAATTTACATTTGAAAGAGGCAGAATATAACCCCTATTTTGATACTTGATAATCTGATGATTAGGGATGGGAATGGGGATTGTAATTTCTCAATAATAGATATGAAATTTATATAAGGACTGATACTCCGTACAAAAAATTAGTTCAAATTCAAATATGGTAAGAAGAACTATATAATCAAGAAGTATCTCATGATAAATATCAATTTGAGAGAGTTTTACACCATATATGAAATCAACATTCCAACGGGTGTTTTTAATGATAAAAAGATATTCAATGTTTGAGGATGTGTATCCATAATTTTAGAAATCAAATAAGAAATAAAATAATATAATGAACCATAATAGAATAATTCATTCACAATTATAACGAGGATAATGAGTAATCCTTTTCCAATTTTTTTATTATGATCCACCTTAAAAGTATTGATTTAATATGACCTCCCTTTCTCTATAATATTAGAAGGGTTATTCTGGTTATTGTAATCATTTACTCTAGGGTTAAGTCATTTAGTAACATAATTTCCATTCACCTAACATTTTAACTATTAATTAATAGTAAGGTCATCAGATGGGGACTTATTCTATATAGTGTTTATATTCATATTCTTTCCATTGTTTTAACACTCACGAAAAAGGAAATCTTATTCCATATTAGTGACCCAAGGATATTCTATGAGAAATAGTCATCCTCAAATCCTAATGATGGAAAACATATAAGAATAGGTAAGATGAAATGCTAACTAGGGGATAATATATTAAAGGAATCGATGGATAGATCATATACATGTTAAAAATAATTAATATGAAAAAATATACAATTTTAAATGGTATAAACTAATAATTTTCAAACATAATAATGAAATATAGAAATATTTTCCCAAATGATAACACTTTTACCATGGAATGAGAAAAATATACCATGAATAATTTGACATGATCCACAAAACTTTGGAATAAAACTATAACATTCATTATCCTAAGATATTATATAATTATGAAATAGGATACCCTCCAACCTATTCACGCATAATATTCAGATTAGATGTAAATCCCAGCAAACTCAACCTTTGTTACCCTAGTGACATACTAGCCTATTGGTACAATTATTTTGGACTAGAACTAAATTACTTCACCATCACCATTTATGAACTTTCCTTCCCACTAACCTATAAAAATTATATTTATATATAATTAGATATATTCCATTACGCAATTAATTATATAGTTATATAGGTCCCACATATCTCACAATCCATACATTTTTATGCCATATAAAAAACTATCACCACATCATTAAATTACACAATGAATGAAAATTGTGTTACATGCCATTATTAAATGGTATATAATTATATAGACTCAAAAATTAATTCAAATGATACAAAAAATCATTCAACCAAAATAAATACATTATAAGATAACATAAGAGGTGAAACATGCAAAAAAACTCTATTGGATGTAATCTTTTAGAGAACAAGGAGATATTTGACGGTGAACCTTAAAAAAGTATTTCATTAAAATCAATTTAACATTTATTTTGGAAAATAGTATTTAAAGTAATATAATATAAACTCTTTATAATGTTTTAGTTGAAATGAAAAACATTATTTTAGGAATTAAACAGTATAAGACTAAATAATGTTACTACATTAAAAAGTAATTTTATATAGGATAACATAAAAGCTCTTTAAATTAATCATCTTTTATATTAATTAATTATTCTTTTTTAAAAACTTACTTCAATTTTATATTGAATAAAACATCCATTTTGAAAAATGGTTAAAGTGAAATTATATCGTAAAAAGAGATAAATCATAATTTTTTTCCAAATTAGATGGAACAATTGCTGGAAAGGGAAATTATATACATGGAAAAAAAATTTCTTTAGAAAACATAGTAATTATTTTTTTTGTAAACATACACTTTATAAATGAAAAAATCATGGGATAATATGTGGATATAAAACATAATTAACCACAAGATAGTGAAGTATTACAACATAATATCTTCAAAAATAATATTAGAACTATGTTTTAATGAAATATTTTAGTGAATAGAAACACTACTCAATGCAATATATTTGAGTTATCAATAACGAAACACATTTAATTAATATTTGAATAAAATTTTATTGGAATCTAGAATTTAATATGGATATCGAAAATTAATGACATAAATCATGTATCACTCCAAAAAAATTCTGTTATATTATATAAAATTTAAATGTTTTTAATCAGTTAATTGAATTAAAACAAGTCTCAATAATGAGAAATTGAGATAAAAAAACCATACCTTGTTCTAGATTCATTATATGTAGGTGTTTAAATTCATGAATAATCAAATTATGATTGTTAAATGCAGTCATAGGAAAATAATTTATATTTATTTAATTTATTATTGGAAACTTCATGAATAATCAAATTTTTCTAGATTCATTAATGGTTTTGTGATACAATTTCCTCATTTATTATGATTATTTATGATTTATATTCCATTATTGGAATCTTTTGATCGATATATAAATAAAATAATACATTTTAATCTTTTATGTTTATGTAATAGGAGTAAATATATTCCCCTCAATTTCCATTCCCTAGGAACAAAAAATTTCAATAGAATGTCTTCATGAAAAATCGCCTTTATTATCTCTTTAGACGACAAAACTTTATCTTCCAAAACTATGTTTTCAAATTAAAATTCAAAAAAAAATATAATTTCCCAAATTGTATATTAATGAAATTGTTTCCCATGGTTTACTTTTAATAAAATATTTTAAAAAAATATTTATTTCATTTTCAGAAAAATACCTATTTTTATTTAACTAAAAATATTAATTTAATATTTTTTAACATACAGGACATGAATGGTATATCAACCATTAAGACAAAAAAATTATTTTTTATCATAATTTATATGTTTTAATATTTATTTTTAAAGAAAATTATTTCCAAATTGTTTTACCAATTTTAGTTAAAGTAATTACTTTTCAAAATGGAAAGAATATTTTCCTCAAGAATAATGTTACATATTCTTTTGAAGATCCTTTAGAAATTTTAGATGTCAATTTTAATGAAAAGGACATTGAAATAAAATATTTTATGACCAGTTTTTAAAATTTTAAAGGCTATATAATTCATGAAATTTTTCATTTGATCTATTTAAAATCATTCTCTACCTTTGATGGAATCTATTGAAATTAAGTATTCATTACAAGGTATAATATTGAATGATACAATATATTTTTTATATAGACTATTAATTTTTATGTCTTTGACATTTTTATGAATCCAATTTATATTTAATGGGTTTTTCTAGTATGTTTTTATGTAATTTTTATGAATCCCTTTTTCATTACATGAGTTATTGTATTATGATAAAATTAATGATTTATGATATTTTGGGAGAAATATTAATGGTTTATATTAAAATATGTGTTGGAACATTGTCTCTATCCTATGATTTGGGTAAATATTTATATTATCTAAGATAACAATGGGAAAGAAGGTGATATGATTTATCCACTGTGGGAAATATGGGCACCCAAATCCTTTCTAGGAAATAGGTGTGTCCTTATTTACGATATGAAAAATTTGACTAGTCTTAACAAACTATATTGATGGTATTATTAGTTAGCCATCACATATTAAGTGTGTTATCTTTATTTCTGATGGTTCCATATTTTTATGAAATGACCATATTATTAATGATATATTTATGATGATTTCGTACACTAATGGGACATTGTTTCTAAAATGATATTGTTTTAACCAATATATAATTTTTGTGATATATAATTGGTTATATATGAGATTATTAGTTTATTTTCATGATCACATACCATTATTTTTATCATATGGTTTTATATCATTATAGATTGATTTCTCTGATGTTCACCCATAAAAAAAATTTATGTTCACACATTATATTCTTTCCTTCTCAAGGTTATGAATAATGGTTTAGTTATGGTAATTCTTAATAGTAGTACTATGTGAGAATATCACTAAGGGATATGTTGATGATATTTTATGAAATTAGAAAACCTTGTTTTTAGTCTTCAATGACACTAAATTATTATGATCCTTAGGATTGTGTTTTTTGAAATATAATAAACATTCTTATAAAAAGATATAATATTTATGTATAAAATTCCTGAACCTATAGTTTCTATTATAGAAATGGTTTACTTAATACTAATATTCTCATATTAGAAAATATTTATTGAGATTTCTGTGGATATGATTAACTATATTTTGAGGGATATATCTATGGATAATTATATGGATAATGTTTAAAAAAATATCCTTGAAATTTGGTAAGGATATATCATTGTTTTCACAATAAATTAATTCCATTTGGGTAAACTATAAGTGGATTATTTACTGGTATAATGGTACATAGTGATAATAACTCTAAAAAGGGTGTATTGATTTGGACTCGTTCCTTACCTAGTGTAATAAAATTGAAATATATATATATTTGGATTGACACTCCTAAGGGAAAGTATTTGTAAATTTGAAAAAAAATTATGAACAATCATGGAGGATTTAAATAATTACATTGATTGACATAGGATAAACTTATTGTGTCATTGATTGAAAATAATTTTTCCTGATTTAGATATACTATAAATGGTTTTTAGGGTTTGAGGTTTTCCACTATGTTTATTATTTTTCATGCTATGTTTTTTGGTTTTAGTAATTAATTGGAACCCAAAAGAACCACATTAAAGTGAATAATAATGGAAAATGTTACAATTTTCTTCCTAAAAACCCATAAGTTATGTGAGGAGGGATATAGAATATTGATGTTATACTCACACATAATTACCAATATATGAATCATTTTAAACATATCAATAATCATAGGAGGGGAAAATATTTTTTGTATCCCAACATTATGCAACGTACACGTTCATGTAGTGGCTCATATATTATTCATGATATTGAGAAATGTATCAATAATAATGAAAATATTTTTTTTTGTCTTCAGTGTTTGGACAAAAAAGAATTCTACAATGTTTTTTGATATATGGAAGGTGAATAATATCAATGGTGGACTCTTATTTTGAATTTTATGGAATAATAAGAAATCAAAACTATGGAATTAGAAGATATTAATAGGGTATTTTTTAGAAGGTACTTTCCTTTTATTCTACAAAAAATTTAGAGAAATAATTCCATGAGATTATGAAAATGGATTACCTTTGTACTTGAACCAATGAAGCTAATTTTGTAAGTCACAAAAGGTACACCTTTGGTATAATCAACATCCATGAATGTAAAATTGATAGATTCATTGTATTGAAAAAAACCAATTCATTGATATTTCATGGTTAAAAGAGACGTTAATAGATATAAATAATTCATTAGACATACACTAAAGGTTAAAATGGAAATAAGTTATTATCACCATTCAAATGGTTTTGATAAGAAAAGTTTTATCAATTCTAATTAAAACTAAAATGGTCGAATCAAATTCCATACACTTCATTCCAAAAATGTGGGAGGATGTTTTTTGGAAATTGATTGAATGGAACATGGAGGTGTTTTAATATTGAAAGGTAGGTCATAAATCCTTTGAATGTCAAAATGAAATGAAAATGACTTTTGATTTAATGGAGAAGAATATGATTCCAAAATATGAGCTACCCATAATCGAGTGTTTTATGTGCATGGAGTATAAAATAATTTTATTTGATGCCCTAATAAAACATATAATATGGAATATTTTCCATAAAATAATTATAATAAAAATGAAAAAAAGGAAATATTATGAAATAAAAATGGATTAAGTGAATCCTGATAAATAATTAACATATATCATCACCTTATTAGTTAGTTATTTCATTATTTATTTTGAATGAATTTGCTCAATAAAAATATTATTCTTCAAACTTTCGTAAAATTTAGTACGATAATCTCTTTATATATTGATTCAAGAATAATTAAATCATGTTTGATATTTTTTTAGTATAATGGTGATCCCAGGATTCCTATGGAACTTTTTTTTGTATAAGATAGTGTCTTTATAATTAATAAAGGGTGAATTAACATTTTTATGTGTATATGTATCGATATAATATTAACATAAGAGTGATGGATACCATCATGTTTTTATGACTTTATGGTTGTTCATAAGTTCAAATCCCTTGAAAACACATTTGAGGTTTTACATTATTTGATTTTATTGTAATTATGAGTATTTTAAGAAACATTTTTGTTAATAAAATGATTTTGTTTTGTATATGTTTTAGTGTGAATTTTAAATTAGTGGGGATATATTTACACTATATGGAAATATGTTTAATGGAACTGGAAAAATTTAGTGTTTATCTTATCATTGATATTGAGGAATTTATTGGTTTTAGTAGATCACCTTATATAGTCTACAGTCATCATTGAAATCGTAGAATATTTCTATCTAGATACTCTTTCTAGAATATATTTTAATGAAGTGGTAAGGTTGAAAGTATTATAAAATTTAATTGTATTGGAAGAGAATACAATGTTTACCTTAAGGTTTTGATTAAGTTTTCAGCAATCTCTTTATACAGAGTTATTTTTTCCGCACAATATATAATTATTAGACACATGGTTAGTCTAAGAGAATAATTAAAATTCTAATGTATATTCATTTGTCATGTTCTATGGATTTCAAATTTGTTTGAAATCAAAAAATTCTTCAAGTTGATTTTTGTCACAACAATATATTTAACTCAGGAATTTAGATGGCTCTTTATGATGAACTTTAGGAAAATAAGTGTAGAACTCAGACATAGAGAATTGATGTTGAAAAGAAATTCTATCACAACCTAATAAAGACAATGACATTGTAGATAATGTTTGAGACATAGAAAAATAGGCAATGGAAGTAAAAAATTTGATAAAGACATTATTCTAATAATAATTTGCATGATCTATAATTGGTCATGGTGATAATTTGTTTCTATGATTTCTCCATGGAATAAAGAAGGGTAAACTAATCCCTAGTTATATCTGCCCCTTTGAAATTATTGATCATACCAGGACCATAGTTTATGACTTGTAACATCTTAAAATCCTCTAACATGTTCATAATGTGTTCTATGTATCTATCCTATGAATGTACATACACGGTCCATCATATGAACTAAACATAAAGTTAGTACTGCAAGAGCATGATATTTTGTATGAGATATAATCGATAGAGATTATGAATCATTGATATAATATTCATTGAAACATGGCCACTCACCTGGTATTTTTTGTGGAAAATGAACAAACCTTTATGAAGTTATATGGGATCTTGAGCATGTAATGAAGCATATATATCCTCAGTTTTTGGTACTAATGTAATTAATTTTGAGGATGAAAATCATTTTAAGGGATGTTAAAAGTAACACCCATAGATTATAAGAAATTTTTTATTCAAATAATATTAATCTTTTTGATATTTTTCATTACACAAAACACTCAGTTTAGCTTGTGTTACACATAACATAGAGTTTTGATTAGGTGATACATAATATTAAAATTTTAATAATTAACATAATATAAATAGACTAGTCGTTGGAATGGTGGGTATGAATATAATTAATTAATTTATGAAAATATATCATTTAAAAAATGATAGAAAATTAATTCTCTGGTGAACAAATAATTATAAATTAAAATAATAACTATATAAAAATCCATAAATCATTTACGGATAGACTATTTTTAATCACACAATATCATTTTACATCAATAAATAAAAAAAAATATTTTTGTGAATTATTTTGACGAAATTTTTATATTATATACTCAACAAAAAATAATATTCATATTATATATATTATAGACAAGATATAATATTAAATTTAATTTTATGCTTAAATAGTATTTTTATAAAATCAGTTTTGTTGCCTTTGGAAAAATTATTTTAAAATTATATTTTTAATCTTTATGAATAAATATTTTAAAAAATGACAATTATTTTTTAAATTATCAGGTAAAAAATATATTAGGGTGAATATTTTATAATTTTCTATTAATATATAATTTTTTTAATATTGAAAATACTACTTTTTATTAGGAAGGGTTGTTTGTATAAATGAATTTAAAATAATCCAATTTTTTATGATAGTTATAAAGTTAAAAAATTTCAAATTATATACTTTTTAACCAATTTAGTTAAATATAATAAATTTCATATTAAATGATTATATATATATATATTTAATATTTTGAACATTTTCTCTAAAAAAATCTATTTCTCATTACGTTTGGCGGATCTTTTTTAAATTCACATTATCATTGTATATTACTTGAGTTTTTATAAAAATATTCCATATTTTTAAAAATTAATATTTATATTTTATAATAAGAAAATATTAATTAATTTCCATAATGAATTGTAAAAATTGTAAAAAAAATATCTACAATAGTTAAGTTAAAAATAGATTTTTCGGGGATAAAAATTAAGTGATATGGGTTAAAAATATTCAAAGACATGTCCAACCACACTTTTATGGCCATAATTCATTATTAAATCATGAATTTTATATAATTTCCTATTTTGTTTCCTTTTTAACCTTTTGAAAGAACATGTGTACAAATATTTCTTTTCAAAATATAAAAGTATTCCACTCACCTCACATATATAAGGAAACCCCCTCTACTCTTATATTAACACATTCAAACCCACTTAATTCATTGATTACCATCCAAAAAAACTTTCTTAATTCCCTATTATAATCCTATAACCCACATTTTTGTCATATGTCTATTATATGAAGCCGTTTTGGTAAACCAATAGTTATTTTCCTCATAAGAGGCAACGTCCCTAGCAATGTGCTTTGTTTTATTTATAATTCCACCTCATTATGTTAATAGTTAACCATGATGATATAATAAACAAATTATATTCCATATACATATATATTATTATGTTTATGCAGTCACCTAAATCTCTTTCTTCTTCTATCAAATGGGTAACAATAATCATCATTCATTTGTCTGATCGAATATTGTCTCAAGAACCGATGATATTAGTTTTCCATCACCACCTATCATGGATGGATATAATTATGGATTTATTTTATATATAAGATACATATGAAATTATAATTATTTCTTAATCATGATATCACATTTTCTTTCCTACCTTCCATTCCTTGAAAATTCGATAACGTTGTTCATTTTTACATCAGACAACCACCTCATGAACCATTGTGATTTGTTCAGGATATACATGGAAGGTAACGAGGTTGGATTTAATAAAAATAGGTGATATATATGAAATAAAAATTAAACTTTAATAGTAATATTTAAAATTATTTTTTATATTCTTTAAATTTAGAAAGTAGAGATATTATTCATGCCAACATATGACACATCGTATCTATGAACGATGTATTTCATTATATATATATATATATATATTATATGGATCATAACAAAAAAATATATAATGAATAAATATGATTATTATATAATTTTTTATATTACTTATATTCTTGAACCATGATAAATGTAATAGGAAAAATATATAAAATCCAAACATTCATGAGAAAAGTAGTTATGTCTTGAAATGTGACATTAAAATAAAATTATTAATATGCTGGTAATAAAAGGTAGTAAGTATACCATATATGGTATGAAATATATAATTATGTATACTTAATAAATTTAAAATATTATTATATTTATTAGATATGAGGTTAGTTGTATATGAAAGAAATTGATACTTATAAAAAGGTATTATCATAACGCTCTAATTTTCTATGATAAACATGCCATTTTCACTACATTATTCTTTATAGTGTTTATATGATTCCCATTTATTCGGGTTCTTTTGATTCTCTTAAAAATTATGTGGATTTAAAAATCCATTTTTGGATCTATCTTCCATGGATATTGCTGTTTAAAATTTTTAAATGTATTAGGATATTTTTATATCAATTTTTCTCTAATGAGGAATACATTATATTACACACCTATATTATTTTATGAGTTATATTTACAACCCCTTTGACATGTGTTATGTTGAATTTATTTATTATCATGATATTTTATGTATCATTTAATTTCATTATTTTGTGAGTCATATCATTCAATGATACCAATGTGGTAATGATTTTAGGATACAATCCAATCATTTATCAGGATTATTAATTAGTTTTCATAAATTATGAAATATTATGATCAATATTTCAAGAAACACATGAATTTTACTCTACCCTACATAATTCATGAGAATAAATTTCTCTCATTAATTTTAATAACTTTATATTCATAAGAGGTTAAAATAATTTTTTTAATAAACATCATCTTTATTTCTATCTTCGGTCAAAATCCATTTTTATCCAAAAAAATGTTATTTAAAAATGTTGTCATTATTTTATTTATAACAATGTTCATGTGATTTATTAATAAAAATATTACCTATGTTTGATATTTTAAAAAAATGAATGTAATATTCATTTAATTTAAAAAAAAAACAAATTTCTATTTTACACCAAATGTGAAAATATTTATTTTATATGTGAGGGATTAATGGAATTTTCCAACATCATGAAAAAAAATATTTAAAATAATACTATATAATACTAATATTATATTTAAATAGAAAATTATTTCAAATTTTTTAAAAAAAATTATTTTAAAAATTGATTTTCAAATTAAAAAAGATATTTTCCTCAAATAATGTATTAAATTACTTTTTAAATCGTCCCTTATAAGTACCCATGTACTTTTACTAAAAGGTATTTTGAAAATGTTATATTATTTAAAATATTTTTTCAATGTAGAAGGGATATATTCCTCATGAATTGTTCTGCATGATATTTGAAAACACATTTTCCATCAACGTTGATTTCCATTGATTTTACAAATTCATTAATGGTGATAAGAGTGAATGATACTATGCTTATTATTTACCTATACAACTAATGTATATATTGATGAAATTTATGTGAAACACGTTAATTTGTCATTGGTTATTATATGGTGAATTGATAAAATGGATATGGACACAATTTTCTTTAGAGGATTCATGATTGGATGATATGATAAATAATTTATGATATTATAGCACACATAAGTATATTTTTAAATATGATTTGTTTTGGACCTGTATGTCCCAAAAATGAAATGGATAAAGATTTATACCTGATTATATAACAATGGGAGACATAGTGACCGGGTTGATCCATTATGGGAAGTAGGTGCGTCCTATTCCACAATTGTAAATAGGTGAGTCATGATCCACAATAGGAGGCCTGGGACAAGTCATGGGCCACTATTATTATCATCATGGTAGTTAAACTAGAAATATTAAATGGTTTTTAGATATAGTTTATAGTGCCCAATTTTTAAGAAATGGGCTTATTCTTATTGATTTCTTCATGATGATTTCTCACTCTTATGGGTGATGTTTTCTAAAATGATAAAATTTTATATCATGACTCATGTTTATGATAAACGATAGGTTTGGTATGAACATTATTCTTTATGTTTATGATCACATACCCATATAATTATCTTATACCATAATATTATAATAAATTCATATATTTTATGTTTATGTTTACTAGGAATCTAGTATCTCATGTTCTTATATTTCTTTATCTAGATAATGAAGAATGCTTTAGGTACATTATGCCTAAGAAAAGTATTATTTGAGAAGATAATTATTTGAGATGATAAATATATTTCATGATATTTTTATATTTTGTTTCTAGTCACCAATGATATTAAACTATTGTGATACTGATATATTTTTTATGAAATGTTTTGAATATTAATGTAAAAATATTTGATATTAATATATAATGTTCTAGGTCTCTATAGATTCTATCTCTGTTATAAATGATTAATAGTCTTTAGACAAGACATTAAAGAACAAGTAAAAAAGATTTTGTTCATAATATGGAAAATTATTTAATGGATGAAGATGATCAACTGCTAGTTTATGGTAATCAATGTGGTATACATTCAACTATTAAATTGGTTTATAATTATTCTCTACATGAATAAATCTATGATACACATATTTTTATAATATATATTATATGTTTCTTCTATAAGATTATGGAATAATTGATGAAGCATCATTCATAGGTTTTATCATATATATTTGAATTCATTAAAGATATATATAATGAAAAATAATTTCTGGAAGATGATATTAATGGTAAGAAAGAAAATTTTGCAAGAAAGTTGAAAAACAGAATGTCTTTCACCAATGAATAGAAAAAAAATGATAAATCATTACAAATAAATATATATTTTTCAATATTTGTATTATTTTATAAACTCATAAATATTGATAAATATAATTATATAAAATATTCTCATGAAATATTGATGCATCTATGGAGTCAAAAAATTATTCAATAGAAAAAATGAATTATCAATAAGTGATTATCTGTAATTTTTTTATACAAATTAAAAATTTAAATGAATAAGTTGGTAATAGGAATGAGGATTATATGAATGTGTTGATTACTTCATGGGAAAAATTCTTTATGTATATTTAGGATGATAACAATACACTTATCATGAAGTGTCTTGTACTCGAAGATAAATTGATAACTATACAATCAATACACTTTTGGAGATGACAATAATATATAAAAGAGAAATAATAACATAAATTTTTAAAATTAAATATTTAGCAAAAATATTCTTTTATTAGTGTTAAGAATATATTTAAATCTTCTCATAATTATCCCATAATATTCTCTTTGTGAAAGATAACTCATTATTTAGTTAATTCTTCTTGTAGTTATGTAGTTTCATCTAACAGAACGAGACCAATGGTAATACATGATTATTTTTTGGTGGATAAAACTAAAAAACCTAGAATATCAATGATGGTGGATTTCAGAAAACATAGGAACAAAATATACCCAAATAGAGGTCAAAATAATGGTGAAAATATCCAAAAATAACAATCTACTCAATATAGATTTATTTCTACTTAAATTAAAATATAATTTTTTATTGACCATTTATTGAATTTTTTGAGTTATATGAAAAAATAAATTGAATATTGGTATAATATTTCAACTTATTCAAATAAAATAAAGACTTTTAACATGGAAATAATATCAGAATCTAAATGAAATCATTCTAGCTGGAAATAATCTTTATAGAAATAGATATTTCTATCTATCAAGACTATATTTTAATGCCTTGAACGTTTCTATGTGTACCTAAATAAATATGTTCACAGTTATTATGAGTTTTGGTATATTCCAACACAGAATAAATCTTATTTTTAATAGATGTTATGAATAGAAAAAAATTGATGGGGAAAGAAGACATGAATTCCTTTGGTAAGAAACAAAATGTAACTGTTGAATAATGTGAACCAAATAATAATATATAGAAGGTTATAAACCTAAACAATAATATAAGTATACTATAGTAGAAAAGGTACATCATGGAATATTAAAAACTACTCAAGAAAATAAATGTCGAAGAAATAATGCTATGATCTAAATAGTAATCCATCAAAGAGAGGGATAAAATGATTGGTTTAGTGGTTCATGTTATTAATGTATAGTTAAATAGATTACAAAATATATGAAATATAAATTTTTAAATTGTATTTGTAGATCTTGGAAAATATTTTTTAATATATATTTCATGTTACTATCATGGATTTCACAGAAAAATGGTTCATTGAAAAACAAGTGGAAAACACTAGTGACTTCAAGGACCATGACTGGTGGTACAAAAGGGAGTTCACACAAAAAATCTATGATCATGATATGCCTAATTATTTCTTAATCGAATTTTCATGTACATTATAGTTGTATTAGAAGTTTTCAGTTGAATAAAATAAGTAATTGTCTATTATTCCAAATGCAAAAATTATAGTTTTAACATATAAGAATGTTAAAGAGGAAATGAAGACCATTCCTCCCAAAGATGTATATTTTTCAAAATATTGGGGAAATAAAAAATGAATATTTGTTGACATTTTGGGGAATTATGGAAATGTGACTCTGTTATTTGACCCATGTCTCATCCATATTTCCCACATCAAATAATTGGAGGATACAAACCTTATTACTTACATTATAATTATACTACATGGTACACCAAATTAATAGTGACATATGAAAAAATGGATGATAAATGTTTTCTAGTAATATAACATAGAGTATTTATCAATCATCGAACAGATTAAATTGTAACATATTATTTACTTGCAACACATTAGTTAAAAAAACTCAGTTAGTATTAGACATTAGGTATTATAATAAATTAATGTCATTAATTTTTAATGAATAATTAACCAATATTCATATTATTTAAAATCCCACTTAAGGAGGACCTAAAAATTTGATTTTATTTGTACTCTAAAATTTATTTCTTAAATCTACGATTCCATTGAGATATTAAAAAATTTATGTTTGATGAGTGTAGATCACAATCCCATATTTATTTTAGTTTATCTAAAAACTAGTTTTCATGAAGAGTGACTATTAAACATTAATGTTCATTAAAAAGGGGACTGAAATTATTATAATAAATTTTTTATGTGTTTTTTGATTTTGAGTTTAGGATTACAAATATTTTTTAAAATCATTTTTTATAACCCCTAAAATGCGACTTATGTGTTGGAATCACCTTATGCATAGTATATGGATGTCTTATTTTTCTATACTAATATCTCTTGTTTTTTAAAATAATAATGGATCACATTAACATGGATTAGATTAAATAAAATAATAATGTGGTTCTATACATCTATCATATAGATTTATATGATTGTATATAATAATAGGGGAGAAATTATAAACAATGAGTGAAAATTTTGAATGTTGAAATTATGTACATAACATTTTATTTTCTCAATTATTAGACATTTTTACATACATTCAATATGAGGTATAAGAACTATGTACTATTGAATATATATTGAAAATTTTGAGTTAGTTCAATGTATTGACAAAACATTCATGGGGGTATTTATATACCAATAGATTATGTTCAATGTATTGTTTATCAATGAGAATATCAATATATATGTCTTGGATTATTGGGTAATGGAGGAAAAATCATTCCCATTAAGTCAATGGAGATGTTTTACATCTATTTTTTAGTTAAGAATGATATATATATATATATATATATCGGAATAACTAGATCAATATATTATATATGGAACTAATAAATATTAAGATTATAAAGATTGTAATCATGGTAATCATTTAAAATTGATAATTCGTGTGAATAACAATGTTTATAATATTATATTGTACACATCAAAGAGATTGTTAGAAATAATTTTACTGAATAGTGTGAGTAATTGTGATTACATGAGAAGTTGAATTTATTTTTGATTTTCATAAAAATAAATCTTATGATTTGAGAGACTATCTATAGAATATTTATATCAACATATAAAATCATTAGTTTGGAAAATATTTTAGATGATGTTTTGTAGTTCTTGAGATTTAGCAGATATGATACGATGTGATTTTAGGATTATGAGATACAATTTTATTTTTCTAAGTCAAATATACATAATTATTAATTCATAGATAAAATATTTATTGTTTATCTCAAAACAAATTCACATTGTGTTGGGAGCATACTCTAAAGATATCATATATGATGGATTATTCAAGTGGTAAGTATTGAGGGTTTCATATATATGTATGATTTTTAGAAGTGTATATATAAAATATATTTAAAATGATGTTATGTGTGTGGTATTTATGCTCATACAGATATTATTTTTTAATGTTCTCAATGAATTTTTTGAATTTAGATGATATATGAGATATTTTATAAAGAGGTTAAAGATAACTCAAATATATTTAATTTGGTAAGGTGGGAAATAACTTTATTTAAAAGAAAATGATGGTACACAATATAATTTTTAAGATATGAAATAATATTTTAATAGAATGGGTAATATATATAATACTATTTTGTATATTAGATATTTTTTTAAGAAATAATACAATATATAAAATGAACTGAAGATGTGTATGATATATGGACCTCACATATGATATATAATACAATTATTTTTCTTATATAAAAAAGTCTACATAGAAAAAATCATATTTCATAAGGATGAAATATATAATTTTTCCTGAATGAATATTTCAATGAATGAAAGCAAATTCATGTGATCATGAAACTATTATTCAAAGATAAATATATCATTATTCATTATTAATCAATGATTTAATCACCAAATTTATATAATAATAATTAGTAAGTCACTGTTAAATTAATGTCACATTTTCATGCATAAAAATATTAAAATCAATATTCATGATTATAGATGATAAAATTATAGTAAATTAAGATTGACCATGATAGAACTATACTTCAATGGATTAATAATATAAAAAATAATTGAATTTCAATACAAGAATTGATAATTTTGAGTAGTGAGTTTCACAAATAATTAAAATGAATTTTTCAACACACATTTGAATTTAAAATATTATCACAGAGCATGAGTATATTTACATGTCATAATAAAATTTGTGTTGTCTAATTTTCAAAATCCAACAAAAATTGATCACCTCTGATAACTTTTTTAATGAATCAATAATTATTCTTCTCAATTCATTCTGCTATAATAAAATCTAGAATTAGTTAAATGAGATAAAATTTGAAGAAAGGAATAAATTTTATTAATGAAAATACAGTGGAGGAATGTGGTAAAGAATAATCCATTATAATAGATATTGGGAACACACCTACATGATAATGTTGATGAAAATGAGTTTTAGGGTTAGAACACAATGATTCTACGTTATTATCTATATTTTTAATTTGAAAAAATATATTATGTGACATGATAATGTAAAAATTGAGAAGAATATTGGGAAATTGTTACTCTCAAACAAGTGAAATTTATGTGTCCCTATTATAATTTAAGATAATCCTATATAGATATTTTGAAGAAGAATCATATATTTTTACAACAAATATGAATTATTGCTAATAATATTGATCAGATATATATAGTTGAACAAAAAGTTTTAAAAGAAGAAGATATGTGATACTATAAATTAAAAAACTTAGAAGTAGTGAAAGATAATTAAGAAGAAGAATTGAGGAAGTTTCATATGATTTATTGTCCTATGATTACATATTTAAAGTAAATATACATCAGGATTGAGATTATGGAATCTACTGATAAGATACTACATAATAACATGGAGAAAAATATTTTAGAGATATTGACTTGAATTCTCTATAAATTACTTACAAATTTCATTTTAAAACCATATTTATTATAAAATCAAATAAACTTTTTATAGTTACATATCAAAAATAATGGACATCAACTTTAAATGTGTATTAGATGATCCGTAAATATAGTTTTGAAAAATGAAAACTATGTGATGCGTCATAAATCTAATATGATGCTAGGAACTATAATGGTTTACTAGTTAAGTGTGGGATATAGTATAGGTTTATGATATTTTTTATCCCCACCACATGTAATTGATTATAATACCATAAATGTATAGTTTAGGAATCAATGTGGATAACTGATCAAAAGAATAAATTTATTTACACTATGGGGCCAAACATTGTCAAAAAAATATGTATTCTATTTTAATTAATTTCCAAAATTTCATGTGTTATAGAATTTAATGAAAATCAAAAACATATCTACTAATCATAACCAATAAAGGCGGTTAAAATGTCAATGCCGGTATAATTTTAGAATAATAATTAGAATTTAGAAAACAATGGACACACATATTTTACTCCCCTATATGACTAAAATATCCTTTAGATATCTCACATGGTATAATCATTTCTCCCCTTAAATTATTAATAATTTACAATATACATTTATTTTGAGAAATAATTATTTTAATGATTGTATAATAAATAAATAAAATCCATTTCATAATGAATGTCTACTACATCATTACAAATGAAAACAAAATATCACCAAAATAATTTCTCAAAATAAAAGTATAAGGTTATTTTAATTCAATTTTGAAAACATGGGGACATAAACTATTCTCAATATTTTCATTAATATGTTATTCTTTTTTAAATTCCTTATTTATACTAAATTACACTAAAAACATCAATGATTTTGTATACAGACATATTGGACTAATTGTTCCATAATTTCTATAATTTAATCTATACTAATATAAACTACTATTTTTTCATTTATTATATCCTCTCATTATTTTCATTACTATTCTTATTCATCATGGGAAAAATATTAACTCGATATTGTATTATCAGTAACCATGTTTCATTTTTATAAAAATAAAAATAATTACAAAATTTATTATCTAAGAATATATATATATATATTACCATGAACAAATTTATCTGATATTTGAAAATAATTTATATAGAATTTATAAATATTGGATCGAGTGTGCTTATATAACACTATATCTAGATATTATAGGTGATAAAATATTTAATGGTATTTCCTTGATTATATATTTGTGGATTCAACTAAAAATAAATAAAATTTCTAATTTCCCGTCACTTTAAAAAAATATTAAAATATTAAAATAAAAAATGTGAAAAAAAACCTACTAAATTGATTAAATAATAAAAACCCATGAAGTAATATATTATCATCAATTAGCCATAAATCTTCCTTCTCTAATGATGGTTATTTTTTTGAGTTCAAAGTAATATTAATTTTCATCATATAATGTTTCTTTACTAAATATAAAATATTATAATGTCAATGTGTAAAATAATATGAAATGTTTTTCTATTCAATGGATTCAAAAAAATTTCTAAAGTGTCTATTGTAAATGAATATATAATAAAAAATATTATTTTTCATGAAATTTTTCTTCAAGAAAATAGTGTATATATTTATTGTATAATATTATATACAAATAGAATATTTTCAATAAGAATTACAATAATAAATATTATTTAGAAAAAATTGAAAAGTGGAAAATCTATTGAGTTTTGATGTATTATTGGATGTATACATCGAGAGATTCTGTACAAAAAATTATTCATCACAATCTGAAAATATTTATTTTATGATTGTTATAATGAAAAACATTTATCTCTTTGGGGAATCGAAAAACTATTACAAGAACCATATTTTTATTTCAAAAATTGAGAGGTAAAATTTTATGATAAAAATAAATAATTATCCATTTATTAAATAAAAAATAATTAATTATGTTCAATGAGTTAGTTCATTTAAATATCCTTTAGTTCATTCAATTGGTTGAAAATATAACTATTGAATCATTTTTGATGATTTATGTGGTAAAATAATATCTTGTTTAATTATTTATTAAAAATTATTTGAATCAATATTCAATAATATTATTATTAATTATCCATGATTTATAATCATAAAATTAAAATCAAATTCATTATAGATGATATTTTATGTTTTTAAGGAAACCTTTAGTTAGATATTGTAATCATATATACTAATAAAAATATAAATTTTAAAATAAAATTGTATATATATAATGTCACACCCCAATTATTATTTTCTCCTTTTCTTTTGGTTTATGTTTTCATCTTTGGATTCTTTCTTGAGTTTTAGGTGTTTTAGATTTAAATTTTGTATTTTAGGGTCTTTTTCCTCAATTGAATGATTTAGGTTTAGGATTAATGGGTAGTAATGTGACCTTGTGAGGATGATCTCAGTTCTCGGTCATTTTCGACTCTCATTGTCTGACTTTCATGGGATATGCATGATTTGGGTAAATCAATTGGGCTCCTAGGAGAATACTTGTAGGTCATTTGGTGTCTCTAGTTGATGGTGCATGACATGTTCAGGGTTAGTTCAAATCATGTGGAAATCGTGCACATGGTTGTATAATTATTGATAAAACCATGTCAAAATGTTAGTATATTATTTCCAAAACGGTGTTACTAAACTATGCAGATTCCTAATGCGTCTCATAATAGTGCACAAATGGTGCATTATTTATGAAATCATGTGGCCTCACCATATACAGTGTCTATGTTCATAAAAATAGTTTTTTTTAACATTTACCCTTTTTAAAATTTTACCCCAAACACCACATCTTACTCTTTTTGGGATCATGAAACAGTAAAGGAGATCCTCCCTTTCTCCCCCATCCTCCCCTCCACTTCCATCATTGGAATCAAGGGTTTTCATTAAGTGTTAGGGCTAATTTTTTTGAGGTATTTCACTCTGATCATCCTCCAATTCCTTCCACTTTCTTTATGAGTTCCTCTTATAACATTCACCTTCATATAGGGTTATTTTTATTAGTGTATAATTTTGGTGCTTTTATTATTTTTAAGGTTTATATTTGGTTTTCATGCTCCTTTAGACCTTCGTGGTGTTGACTAGAGTTCCTTCATTAAAGAACTTGTGGTTTTAGGTAGGTCCCCCTCTGATTTTTCCATTTAAATTGATGAAAAATTGAATTCATGATATTTAAACCTCGATTAAATACAAAATTGTTTTTATGGTTTTTTTTTGAATAATTGATTGACTTGAAATAGTGTGATTTTATCACCTTTATATATGTTTTTGTATATGGTTTTTTCAAACACACACACAAAATTATTGATAAATTACATAGTTTTCTTTTATAATTAGATTACGGTTTCTAGAGTATGAATTTGGTCTATAATTTTTTTTGGTAACATAAATGGAAATTTAAATTATTTTTTATTTATAAATTGTTTTTCTAACTTTTCATGAGAAGGTGGGTCTGGTTCTATCGAAATGGTTGGTACTCAAAGAGTGTTATGGGCCTATTTGGAAGATTCATTAATAGACTATATTTTTTAAAACTCTACTTGGATGATATTCTTTCCATTGTTCTGTTGAATGGTTTGGTAGGTCATAGTTATGAGATTCCCTTATTGAAAAAAGTTTGGCAGTCAAGGGATCATTCACTTGGGTGATTCAAGGGTTTGTGTTTATGTATCTTCTTGTTCTATATATATTTGTATATGGGGTTGGGTACATGACTATTATTTTTTGATCACCCATGATTTAGTAATGAAATGGGAACATACAATAGCTAGATTATTTGATATAAATTATTATAGATCTAGTTTTGGTTATGAACTCTCTATTTTCCCTTAGTATAGACCTTTCCCTACATTGGGATTTTTCCCCTCAATTAGACTAGATAGATTAATACTAGACCTATGAGAAGATAAATGTCATCAGTGGGGGATTCCTATGGCGGGATTTAGGTTTTAGTATTATCTAGTTATCCAATAAGTTAAAAGGTTTTCCCTGGTTCATCTAGATCCAACTCATATGTGTTGGATACTTTTGGTGCCTTTTTTAGTTACTTGTTGTCATGTATGATATTTTCCATTCACATTGTGTGATAATTTCTCTATTATTATTTATGACGTGTAACTCTTTTCTAATGATGATAAAATTATTTTCAAATTATTATTGACTTTTATTATAAATATTTACATATCATTATCCCTTTTTAAATAACAACATCATTCCTTCTTGAATAGCCCTATATTAATAATTGATAAAGCACCCATTTTGGAAATGAAAATAGTTTTAAATATAATGTGAACTGTACCTTTCTTTTAAGATAAATTTTGCGGTGAAAATTATGTCTATGTTTTATATTTTAAACTTTAAATTAATGGATATTTTATTTAAATATAATGAATTGGGAATATATTTTCCTACACCACCTACTAATTTTTAATACAGATGCCTATAAATATTAATTTTTTTGGAATCTGGTGTATGTTTTAGCTTGGTTTCTATCACAATAAGTATTATTGGGTTTTGTGATCTATGAGTGACCCTCAAGGTCACATGGAGATCATGTTATCATCATGTTTAGTTTGGGTTTATATGATTATCTTAGTAATATTTATCAGTTTTTGTATATATCTTTTTCAGATGTTTTTAATATTTATTTCTAGTTACACTATTTATTTACATGATATTTTTATCATTACCATGTGAAATAATTCACATTGGTTCTTGATGATTCCCTTAGTAGTTTTGACCATATTTATCTGATCCGAAAAACCACTCAATCGTTGTCTTGGTCTAGTTGGGTAACCAATTCTGGGTCGACCTGGGCTGGTTCATGATAAAATGGTACCATTATCGAGGTTCTTTAGAGGACCTAGCTTTTGGTGCAGCCTTATGTTATTTTAATATCATAGTATATAGAGCACGACTATCGAAAATTAGGGTGTTAGTATGAGGATGCTTCTAGAAAACAAATTTTATCATGAACCCTATGTTACCAGGGGATGTCAGATTTAATGTGTCTTGTTTGGTTCTTGGGGATTCTTTGGTGTTTTAGGAAATGAACTGCGAGTTGTGCCAATGGTAAATGTGAGGCTGTAGGGATTGCAAAGAAATAAGGATCTAGAGACACAGTTCTAAAGGAATATATGTGATTGTGTAAATATTTTCTTATGGCTGCCAGTCATATGGCCATATCACCCATCGACAATAATTTCCCTCCTCATAATTGTTTTTTGATTATTCATGTTTTTAATATCATTTTAAAAGAAATTAATTGAGAAAATATGAAAACATTTTTTCAAAATATGATGTTTTGGTTTATGAAAATTATAAAAAAATAATTTTTTTTAAATTTTTTTTTGAAATATTGTTTTTAATAAAATAATTCTTTCTTTAGTGGTCTTTTAATTATATTATTTTTATAAAATTTGGTTTGTTAAAATAGTAGTGAAGTTATCTTAACATGATTTTGTTTTGGAATTCATTTTTTTTTGTGTTGATCATACTGGATTAGTGTTTGGAGTTTGGAAATTTTCTTTTTAAGTAGGGTTTGGGGGCCTTTAGAAAAACGTTTTGGGATGTGTTTTATTTTTTTAATTTTACGTTTTTGTAGTTTATTTGTGGTGAGTTTTATATGGAAACATGATTTTGATAATTTTCATGATTTTCATGTTGTTTAGTGTTCTCCCCCATTAGAGGTTCAATGGATATTCATGCTACAACTATGGATAGTTCACCATTAGAAAAACCTCTAGATAATAATCCATTGGAATTCATTCTTGGGCTTCAAAAGATGAATCCTATTATCTTTTATGGTCATGAACATACTATTGGTGGTGAAGAGTTGATGGAGAGAATCCAAATGATAATTTATTTCATCGAGTTATGTGAGTTTTTATGGTTAATTTCATTACATTTATGATTGAAGGACTGAGTTGGGAGTGGTGGAAGTTGGTCAATCCGACCAAGCCTTTGTAAGGACTTTCATAGGAATTCTTGAAGGCTTTTTTTTCATCCCAAGGTTTTTGCCCATAGTTGGGACACTGAAGAAGACAGAGATGTGATTCCTCCCACTAGGTGATAGATACGTTTTGGAGTTTGTTTTTTATGTTCTAGTTCTAGTTCATTATCATCTATAGTAGGTTGAAGAAAATTCCTTGAAGGCTCAACATTTTGAAAAAGAGATTCATTCTAATTTGTTGTTGAAGGTGTCAGAGTCCGGTTTAACCTCCATTTTTGGTATGGTGGGACAAGAAATGAGGATTGAAGCTATGTAAGGGGGATTGATTGAGGTGACCAAACATCCTCCAATTAGTGGAAGTAGTGAAGAGAATCTCATTAAGGATATCAATAGTGTCTTGATGTAGGGGATGATATAAGGAGAATTAAGAGGCCTTCTGACCTTTCACCAGCATATTCAGGGTGGAGAACCCTTGGGCATTATCAATGTAGCGTTTAAGGTCATAATATGCTATTTTTACCAAATTATATAATTTCATATCATACCTATGGATTCCTAGTTCATTTTCATTATTTCATTCATTGTGTTTTGGGAAGTGACTTTGAACCAAATTTTCCCCATTAGAAAACATCCCCAACCTTCACAAAGGTAAGGCGTTGTTCTAGGTCTATATTATAGTTTATTTTTTGTAAGCATTATATTTTTTGTAATGTATTTAATGGAATAATTTATTTTTTAAATTTTAAATTTTGATATATTTGAGGAAGGTGTGTCCTATATTGAGACATGTTTCTTTCACGTCACATATGATGTGGAAGAAGATAATATATGTGTATAATTTGAATATATGATTTGGTGGAAGTTATTTTTTAGATTGAATAGAGTGACGTGGAATGTCTATTTCATTTATTTCCTTATAGATTTTTTGTATCATCCTTCTAGTTTCATGTGTTAGTGTTTGAAGGGAAATCTTGGTTGGTTAACCGGCTAGAACACTAAAATGGGGGGATTTAATTCTACAATCCTTCGTTGGTAGTCTGATAGTGTTGTCTTAGAAATATGTGGATCCCTTTGGATTTTTCTTATTCTGTATCTTTTTCAACTAGGTGGATGTTTGGATTTTGTATTGTGCCTAATTATTTTGTCAGTGAAGTGGTTCTGAAGTTTCTAGTGTGATATTTCCATCATTTTTATGAAGTGGATTGAAATCATTTAATATTGAGTATAGAAGTGTGTGTTCATATTTGTGGTGGGTAAGGTCCACATAGGTTTTTTTAATTGGATTATATGGGTGAGTGAGTATTTTTATTTTATTTCATCAATTAGAGACATTGTGGATTCCTAGCGGTAAAATGTATAATAGAGGAAATAATTATCATGCCTCAGTATTTATTTTCCTCTTTTATTTTGGTTTTTGATTATTAGTTTGGATTTTATCATGTGTTTTAGGGGTTTTTTATTTCAATTTTGAGTTTCATACTATTTTTCCTTAGTTTCACAGTTTAGGTTAATAGTTGAGAGGTAAGCGTGTGACCTTGTGAGGCTAAAATCCATTACAATTCATTTTAAACTTGCATGGTTTCAGTTTCACATGATTTTCATAGTTTGTCTAAAACAGTGGTCCTACTTGGTTAAACCACTAGGGTCCTTGTGTGTCCATAATCGAAGGTAATCTTCCTAAGAATGGTTAATTCTAACATTGTGGAAGGAGTTTGCAAGGATCCGTAATTATTTACAGAACCATGTTTCACTGTATGCATAAGATTTACTAAATGGTGCGGCCAAACCATGTGGGATTCCATTGTGTCTAGTGGGGAGTTTCCAGTTAATGTGTTGTTTTTTGCAACAGTGAGTAGTGTCTATGTTCATTAAATTTTGATTTTTACAATTTCACCCTCTTCTAATATTAACCCCAAATGATCAATCTTCCCTTATTTTTGATGTTACAACACCATGGGTTCTAATCCAATTCTCCCCACTCCTCCCCTCCTCTTCTAAGGGTTGAATTAATTGTTTTATTCAGTTATTTGGGTGATTTCATGAGGAATCATCCATCCTATCTTCTTTATCCTCCATCCTCTCCCATTTAATTTTTAGTATCACTACTCGATTCATCTTTTGAGTCAATGGTTACTGTTTTTTGGTATTTAATTTTGGATTGTTCTATTTTAATGGTTCCTCTTGGGAATTCATTCTCTTTTGGACCCCCAATGTGTTTTTTCGAGTTTCCTTTATAAAAGTGATCATTGTATGTGGAATGATCTCTATTGAATTTTCAATTTAAATTGAGGAATCATTGATTAGTTACTCTTATATTCTATATTTAATTATAATTTATGATGTATGTTTTTTAGAATAATTTCTTTATTAAAATAGAGTGATTATATACCTTTTATTTAAGTTTCATGAAATGGTTTTGTCAAACTCCAATGGTTTGATCAATGTACTAGTTGTCATTTTCAAGAGGATTTTGGTTTCTACAGTATATTTTTTGTTTATAAATGTGTTTTGGTTACTTAAATTGATGTTGAGATAGTTTTGGATTTATAAATGTTGTGATTTCTGCTTCTTGAAATGGTCAGTTTGGTTATTTGGAAATGGATAGTTACTCAAAATGTAGGTGAGGTCCATTTAGAACATTCATTGGTTGTCCCCCTTTTGAAAACTCTCTTTGGATGATCCTCCTTCCTTGGATTCCATGAATGGTATGGAAAGTCCTTGTTTTGGGAGTCCTTTATGAAAAATGGTTGATAGTTAAGGGATTATTTCTTTGTGTGGTTCATGGGTTTTTTTCTACACGATATTGTGATATATATATATATATGCGTGGTCGGTTTCTTGCATGGTTTCATTGGAAACACCCCCTCTTAAGTTACAATAGGGGAACCAAGCATAGATATCAAATTTTCTTAGAACAATAGATTAACTAGTTGAGGTTATGTAAAGGCTATTGGCCCTTAATATGGACCTTGATATGATTTAGGATTGTGCCCCTTAGTTAGACCAGGTTGTTTAAGACCGAGTATGTGGGTGGGTTGATGTCCTCAAGTGAGGCATTCATAAAAGATGAGTCATGTTTTACTATGTTCTATATTCTCCATTGTTCTCTCGGGATCTCCCAGTTTCTCTTGGAACCCACTCGTCTATGGAGGGCACTTTAAGTGTCTTTTTTCATGGTCTCACCCATGCATTATTTTTTTCATTACCCTTGTATAATCATTGGAAATTCCTGAATATATTATGTATGTCTTTTTTAAAAGGGGAAATGGGTTTCTAATGTTTATGTAATTTTTTTCTTATAATGATTTTCAACATAATTCCCATGATTATATAAAAACATCATTCCATAATTTGAATCCCTCATTCTTTAAATTATAAAGCTCCCATATGGTAAAAAAATTGTTTTTAAATGAAAAGGAAAATAGATATTATTTTTTTAAAAGAAAAATGTGTGAAAATATATATTTTTATAAATTTAATTTAAAATATTAAATTTTTATAACATCTATTTAACATGAATGAATGGGGAATAGATTGTTCGGTAATTCCTTAAATGTTTTAATACTCATGATTATACCTCTTTTGTGTATTTATCATCATGTGGAGGATCCAACATGGATTTGGTCACCCTGAGAGATAAATATTTAGTGTTTTTTAGGTTCATTTTGGGTTTTAATGTTTTTATTAATTTTATTTTTTAGTTAGGTATAGATATTGTTCAGTCATTTTATATATTTATTTATGGGATACTCTATTTCTGCTACTTGGTTTATATTTACTAGGGGAAATCATTCTCTATGATTCTCAATGATTCATTTGTAGATTTTCATCATTCTAGGATGATCTAGAATGCCTCTTGGGATTTTTTTTGTGATAGATCATTTGACTAGTTCAAGATCGACCTAGGTTAGTTAATGAAAAATAATATTCTAAAAAAATTTCCATACTATTTCTCTCAATTATTTTTTATTAGATACATTTTATTGTAGACCAGAAAATATCTAATAAATTGTATAAGAATAATAAAATAATTAAAAAATATTTTTGAAAAAATAAATTCATTTTCCACTCATATTGATTTAGAAAAGTATTTTTTAGGAAGTCAATGTTATAATGAAAAACCATGAAATCATTTAATGTGAAAATAGGGCAGCGGGGAAAGCAAAATGACATTGGACTTTCAATATTATAAATCTAAAAGGTCAATTACACAAGGATCATAACACATTACCTTGAATTTTTCATGAATGAATCTCTAAACATTAAATTTTCTAAAAGTACAATAGTTGTCTCCCTTTAATCCCTTTCAGAATTAACTCGTATATATGAAATTTTTTGGAAAAGATATTTTTATGTTCATATCTTTTTAGTAAAATAAAAAAAATCTATCAAATATTAAAACCCATAACTAAAACAAAATAAAAAATTATATTCATTGACCTTTAATGGAAAATTAAAATCCATCTATTAGAGTCTAATTCAACCATGAATTTGATAATCATTTTATTAAAATACTTCAATGAATCTAATATATAACACCAATATAACATATCCATATCACATTTCTTATTACTAACACACTATTAAATATTTTATCAATGAATAAAATAATTTGATTTAGTCCAACACTTTATTCATTATCTACTTACAATTTAATACAAACTAATTTAAAGATTAACAAATTATTCCTTGAATACCAACAATCAAATGTAAAATCCCTAAACCACTTCATCTAATAGAGAGATAATATTTGGTCAATATTTAGTATATTAAATATTTAGTTAATTGTATTATAATTAATATCTATAATTATATACAAGGAATAATAGATTAAATAATCTCCATGGACCACAAAATAAAATAAACATGGCTCTTATATGTGTCCTTACAAAAGTTGTAGTGTATAAATTTTGTCCTAAACTATCCATCTTTATCACTTTAATCATTGTATACATGTTCATAAATATTATACTGGTGAATTATAGATACATGAATTTGCCCATTCATGTAGTTATTATGTAAGAGGAAAATTTATCAATAATAAAATGTGGTCAATTAAAAAATATTGAACAGCCTACAAAAAAATTAGATATCTTCCCCAGCATTTAAGTGTTTCCCATAATGATAATTCAATACTCAAAAATATATCTCTAATTGATACTTTATAAAATTAATAAAAAAATTAATTATATATTTTATTTCATAAATATTTATTTTATTTATGATTTAAAAAAAGGGAACAGTACATAAATTTGATCATTCCAATAAAATAATTTAAATTTAATATATTGAAATTTTAATAATTATTCAATTATTATACATTATTTTGAAGCTATGAATATTTTTAAATATTTATAAAATAAATTATTTAATAACATATTCCCAATAGAATACATATCTGTGGAATTTTCTATGAGATAATATAATTTTTGTAATTATATTTTTTATTAAAAATTAAAAATTAATTATAATTAACTAAACATATATCTGTAAAACATAAAAAATAACACATTAGGGTAAATACATGTGTTATATAGTATGAATATTATGAAATTATTACTTGTAAATGATTATAAATATTTAGGACCTCCTGTAATATGTCGCATTAAAACATCAAGAGGTTTAGGTTTTAGTATTTGATAATTTGGAAATGAATGTGGAATTAAAATTATTTCCTAAAAGGTAAAACCCCCACTATCTAGACTATATCATGGGAAACAAGGTTCTCATGGATTATAAGTAGGCACACTGGTGAATGATATCTCCATTGTATGGAGGGAGTTGATCATGATGCACTATAAAAATCAATTTTATTAAATCTAAATATTATAGTGTAGTTTACTTTTCTATAGTCATTGAATCCATATACTAATTCATTTTTGAATCCATTATCCATTATTTCAAGATTTATGTTTACTAATTTGATTGGGAAATCAATTTAAAGACACAAATATCCAATAATTTTCAACCATTTCATCTGTAATATTTGTCTGAGCTAGATTTACTAGAAAAAGGATACATCGAAATTAATAATTATTGACATGTGTAAAAATTATTATATACTTAAGATATATTAGTTTGTAAATTTTTGATAATGGGTTAAATGTTAAAAATCAAAGGTGATGTATTTATATGTAAGGAGATGTAACTTATTGTCCATACGATAATGGTATTTTAAAATTTTGTGTGATAGGCCGATTAGGATAGTGATGTATCCTATTATATAATACTCCATTATAATTTTCCATTTAATGTGATATATACAAGGATCCTTTTTCTTATTATGTATGGGAGTTTTTGGATGAAATCCTAGAAAATTTTTCCAGATTACCTATTTGATGGGAAATCAAATTCCATATTGATATAAATTATAGGATATGCTAATAATATTGGGGTCATATATGTTAGAGAAATATGGGTTTATTGAGGTGAGGTTATAGTTTGATGCAGTGTGGTATAAAATACTTTTTTGACAGAAATTTTCACCCCTGGTATCTTTTATATAATTATATATTACAACGAATGACATTTGTGGAATATGAATTAATTATCAATTCCCTATTTATGTATCTATTAGGAAGTAATATCAACTAAAAAATCAAAGTAACTTTATAATATAAATAGTGTGATGTGATTAGTAATGATGGATCTCAAATATGATTATAACCTTAATTGGGTTATCTAAAATCATATTATAATTATGAAATTTGAATATCAATATTGTCTTTATAAGTTCATGTTTTTCCCATTAGCATGTTAAATACTCATTTGATCCTACTATTCTTTAGGAACCACATATTCTAATCATACATGGACTGAAATTTCATAATATTAATTGATCAAGTTTCCATCTCCTATAGTAATTATGATAATGAGGAAGAGAATATTCAAATAGTTTTTTATTAACTTTATGATCACTATACCAATGGTATGATCTTGATGTATTAGTTTGTTATTTACCAGATCTATTTTATTGGACAGTTTAAATATTTGGGGAGAGTTTCAATATAACCTTTTTTTTGGTGAGAATGATTTATTGGGGGAAAACATGAAATGTTTTTATAGTTTATAATTTTAAAAGTTTTTATATCTATAAGTGTTGTTTTACAATGAAATTTATAAGATCTGGAATATTTTAACTAATAATAATAGAAATTGAAATAAATCTATATATTGATATTGTTATCAAGTAAAATTTCATATATTGAAGGTGAGATTGAAAAGTGATTTGATATTGTGACCAAATAAAAGGGTTGATTAGGTAATCGTTTATAATGTATCTAGGTCAGATAATGGATATAACATAATACCTGTTACATATACTAATATATATTGATCATATTAGTTAATATTCTATAACTAAAATCATATATTTCATGATGTCTATTTGGATGAAGAAGACTTCCACCTGATAACTTTATTATAGTATATTCTTGCTGACTATTTAGAAAAAATAATTAGCAAGAAGTTTCATAGATATATTATTCTCTAAATGATATCTATCTAATGAAGTTTAAATTTTTTGACTTTATCGATGAATTTAACATAATGATTTTATAATCCTTTTATAAACGGAATTTTTTAGTAAGATATCTATATAGTAAGATAAAATCCAAAGTATAAAAGGATTCATTAGGGGAGTGATAAGTGATGAATTATAATGAATTATTGTTTATGGAGAGATTCCATCTTAGATATATCAGAAACTAGTGTATTACAAAAGTGTCTCATATACTACCTGTTTGAGTGAATAGGGCACATCTTAGTGAATCATACTATAATGTAAAGGGAGACATGATGTTCTATAGTGATGCATTAAATTATTTATTGTAATATGGGAAGAATATTTTTCTATACCATGGGAAATCATAAACTTCATTTGATGTCATAAATTTGGTTACAAGAGAGTTTATCTCTACCCACCAATCCACATATAATTAAATCATAAGGATGTATTAGGAACTCCAATAATTATAATGGAGTTTTCAAATGTAATAAAAATATTATATGTTTTCTCAAGATAGGTTACATTATAGTTATAAGAGATTGGATTTTAATAGTCATTACATTACCTTTTCCCATTAGAAGAGGGTTTGTGATGTTTTCACCTAATAAATATGACATTTTTTTGAATAAAATGGTATTAAATATAAAATTTGTTTTTTCATAATATTTAAAAATATATTATACAAAAAATTAGTACACTGCATATGATATCATGGTATAACTAGAAACATTACATTTTAATAAATAAAATTATTTCCCACATCATGTGGGAAAAGTATATATATAAATAAGAGTTGTGTTGTTAAATGTTATATATAAACATATCATTTTGATAATACATATATACAAACACTGACACAAATATATATATATATATATATGTTCATGTTTTTTAAGATAAAAAAATGGAAATTGTAATATATAAAAGTAATTTTTATGTATATATATGATTTCATGTTATATATATGTGGAATTTATTTAATCGAAATAAAAAAATTTACATAAAAATAAATGTAGTAATGAGTGATGTTTTAAAAAATGATTTTTAGTTAAATCAATTTATGCATAAATGATTATAAAAAATTATATAAAGGTTTGAGAAATAGATATACATTAGAATGTGAATTTGTTATAATAATAAAATATTAAAAATATAACTAATGTAAAGGGGAACTAAACATTGGGTTTAGGAATGGAAAAGAGAGAAGTATATGTGATGCATTAAAATAAATTGGGCATTTTAATTGACTAGAGAGGTATTTTGTTTTTTTATGTGGAATTTAGAATTTTTAAAAATGTGTGAAATTAAAAAAATACTTTTATTAATTAAATTAGATTTTATAACTAAAATTATTAGGATTATTTTTGATAAAACAAGTAAAAATCAGATGAATAAAATACCCAAATACATCAACTTCTCTCTATTATATCTTCCTCATTACCAATCATATTAATGCGTCGTTAGTTTTGTTTTATATTTCTTGATGAGGAAGAACTATGTTACTTGTTTTTTAGACATTGAGTTATAATTTTAAATATGACAACCCTACTTTTTATTACAACTTAAACATGCTTTATTACATAAAACTTCACTTGATACAACAAAGAAGATCGAGAGGTTTAGTGTCTTTGGGGCTTAGGATCATTACATAAAAACTTTAAACATGAAATACAACATCCTTATTGAAAACTTCCTTTACATGACCACTACATTCCTTCGTACTTAGCATTGCATGGGATAACCTGAGGACATGCATAAGAAAAGGGTGAGCTATAAAGCCCAGTAAGGGAGTACACAATGAATAACATGAGGAGTAAAATACATGTTAGGCAATAGGCATATCAATAGAGCATAAGAGAGACATGAACATAAAGGCATGATAAATCATGATAATCATAACATGGAAATGTGGCAACAACACTTAACATTGAATTAGCATGAGCCAAGGCTCATTGCACATGGAGCATGAGTAAACCCTCATTGCACATGAAGCACGAGTAAACCCTCGTTGCACTTGAATTAGCATGAGTCAACACTCATTGCACATGACGTATCATGATACTATACTTTACCCAATGTATTGGAGCGCTATAAAGGGCGCACCCTTCTTAAACATTTCATTTCATTCATAAGTGTGCCACATGGATCATAAAACATGGATTCATAAAACATAATCATTTATTCCACGATAAAGGAATGTGGAATTTATATATGAAACTTTACAATCAATAAGTAAATGTGCATAAAGGTGAATACCCTTGATGGAGAAATGGGCATGGTATTCACTACACAATGATATCGGCTTAGAAAATCGGGGTGATTTCGGCAGCGTAACGGCGTGACATAAGAATTCATAAAAAAAGGCTGATGAGAGAGAAAGGGGTTCTTCATCATATTTACATGTAATGGACAGTAAGAAGGTCATATAGATACATGTCCCAACAATTGAAAAGGAATTTAGATTCATGATACAAAAGTATTGCTTGAATATAGAAGAGGAGAAAAAGGTTCCTTTCGGAATTTCGGCATAGTAACGGGTGTACATGGGAGGCATTTAATGAGAGAGAAAGGGGTCTCCCATCATTAAAACAATAAGAGGGCAGTATGGGAGAGGTGCGAAACCATACCCCAACATTCATAAATGAAATTAAAAGGGCAATACAACTTAAAGAAAATTGACAAAAATGAGAAAGGAAGAAAAACCCTTACTTGGAAGTGTGCTTCCAAAGCCTAGAGAGAGGCTTGTGAGAGGCTTCTTGGGAGCATGGGGAACCTTGGGAGGATTCTAGAGAGAGTAGGGCAGAGGTTGGACGAACTTCAAGGGCTTTGAGTGAGGAGGAAGTGGGAGCTTGGGTGGGTTTATATAGGAAAGGTGAGAGAATTCTTTATTATTTAGGTTTGGGACCCCTTATATTAAAATAATCCAAACCACAAACCATCCCATGGTATTTGCCCATGGTTTCTGGAAAAGGAGAGAGGAAAATAATATTTTATAAGGCCAAGGTCCGAACTTATTAAAAAATTAGAGTTGCTTATGTGGAGGTGAGTCACACTCCCATGGAAATTAATTTAAAAAGGCAAAGTGTTGAATAAGTCTTGAGGGCTCCATTAATGCTTTGAAAAGTGAGTCAAACAAACCCAAAACCTCATTATTTTAATGATAAAACACATATTGGCCGAACATAAGGATTATGGTATTTTATTACATCACCATTGGGTCATTATGATGTCATAAAACACATTATATATTTAAATGATATTTAATTTTACCCAAAAATTTGACTGTCTCAGAAAATTATGAAAAATTCACCGTTGGATAATTTCGACGTCCTGATTCCAAAAATAATATTTATTTTAACTAAATAATTTTCTAAATATGTGAATTTTCACTTTTAAAATAAAAACCGACATTTATAAAAAATTCACGGGTTTTGAGAGAAATGGCTTTCAAACCTTAATAAAAATTTTAATTGCATTCATAAAATTATAAGATCATTTATATTTAATAAAAATTAATTTAATATTAATAATAATATTTTATTAAAATATTATTTAATTCAAAAATCCTTTAATTTAATAAAATATAATTCTTAATTAAATAATAACTAAAAACATCATTTGTACTTTAAAAACTAATTACAATGCATCAAAAATGACTAGAAATTATATTCATTATTATATACAAAAAATAATGTACATGAACATGGTTCTACTTATTTGTTACATAACCCCTTAAAATAGCCTCATAAGACCTAAGGGTAAGGTGTGCGATGGTGACAGACTCTTGGGGTTGCTCGGATAACATCGCTCGAGTGGTAATCTCTATCAACTTCCATTTTTCCCGTAGACGATCACGTTCGAGCTTGACTTGATGAAGGTCAGCTTGGGCTTGGTCAAGGGCAAAGCCCAAAGACGCCACCTCCTTTCCGAGCTCCGACAAAAGGGCTTCGTAAGGGGCAATTCTACTGGATGAGGCCATCGCTTCCTTTGTCTGAGTAGAAATGGTTTCGTTAAAGCCTTATATTTATACTACTCAGATGATCACTGTTCAACGGCTATAAAAGTAACGGTCACAAATATTAACATAAAACTAAAGAAGTTGACATCTTATAAAAACATTTTTCATAAAGAAACATTTAACTGGATCAAGAGGGATTTTCCATTAATGAAACTTTGGGTCGTTACAACATTCCCCCCTTAAGAAATTTCGCCCTCGAAATTTTCCTTTTCCCACACTAAAACAAATGTGGGTAACTTAGCTTCATCATATCCTCCGACTCCCAAGTTGCTTCTTCAAACTTGTGGTTTCTCCACAACACCTTGACGAGGGGCATTGTCTTATTTCGTAGAACTTTTTCTCTACGATCCAAGATCTTCACTGGTTACTCCTCATAAGAAAGATCGTCTTCTAATTGTACCACCTCAGAAGAGAGTACATGTGAAGGGTCTGGTATGTACTTCCTTAAGAGGGATACATGGAAGACATCATGCACCTTGGCCATAGTAGGTGGAAGTGCTAGTCGATAGGCCACAGCCCCAACACGATCAAGGATCTCGAAGGGGCTGATGTACCTTGGACTTAACTTCCCTTTCTTTCCAAACCTCATGACCTTCTTCCACGGAGATATGCGTAAAAGCACCATGTCTCCGACTTTAAACTCAAGGTCTCGTCGACGATTATCTGCATAACTCTTCTGTCGACTTTGGGCTGCCTTGATATGCTGCTGAATGGTTTTCACCTTCTCTACCATTTCTTTGACTATTTCTGGTCCAAGCAGCTTACGTTCACCGACCTCATCCCAACATGCCGGTGTTCTGCACCTTTTCCCATATAGGGCTTCATATGGTGCCATTTGGATGCTCGAGTGGAAACTATTATTATAAGAGAACTCAACTAGAGAAAGATATTGATCCCATCCTCCTTTAAAGTCCATTGAGCACGCTCTCAACATATCCTCAACTGTTTGGATAGTCCGCTCGGATTGGCCATCAGTTTGAGGATGATAGGCCGTACTAAAGTTCAGTTCAGTATTCAGAGCATGTTGAAGACTCTTCCAAAACTTAGAGGTAAATCTTGGATCTCGGTCCGACACAATAGATAGTGGTACTCCATGCAACCGTACCACTTCCCTGATATATATCTGTGCCAGTTGATCCAAAGAGAAATCCTCTCGAATAGCAATGAAGTGTGCAGTCTTTGTAAGACGATCCACAATAACCCAGATTGCATTGTTGCTTTTGGATGTCCTTGGAAGTCCAGTGACGAAGTCCATGGTGATGTTCTCCCATTTCCATTCTGGTATGGGCAATGGTTGCATCATCCCCTTAGACTTCTGCCTCTCTGCCTTCACTTGCTGACACACCAGGCACTTTGATGTATATTCGGCGATCTCCTTCTTCATATTATCCCACCAAAAGTTTTCTCGGAGATCTCGATACATCTTTGTGCTCCCTGGGTGAATAGAGAAATTTGAACTATGTGCATCATCCAAAAGTTCCTTCTTCAGCTCCAAACTTGATGGGACACATAGTCTTTTCCCAAACCGCACAATTCCTTCTTCATTAACATTAAACTCTGAGGATTTTCCCTTTTTGATAGCTTCCACTTTTTCTTGGATTCTCGCATCATCCTTTTGAGCATCCTTTAACCTTTCCAAAAGAGATGGTTGAGCAATCATTTGTGAAAGGATTGATGATGTTCCCTTCTTTATGATTCCCACGTCCATCTTCATCAAGTCTAAGAAGATTGGATCCTTTTCAATTCTCATCATTGATAGAATTGCTGGATCCTTTCTACTTAGGGCATCCGCTACCTTGTTCGCCTTCCCAGGGTGGTAATGTATTGAACAGTCATAATCCTTTATGAGCTCTATCCATCTTCTCTGGTGCATATTAAGCTCTTTCTGTGTGAATATATATTTAAGACTCTTGTGGTCAGTATATATCTCATATTTCTCTCCATAGAGATAATGCCGCCAGATTTTCAAGGCAAAGATCACCGCCGCCAACTCCAGATCATGCGTTGGATAGTTTCGCTCATGGATTTTCAACTGTCTTGAGGCATAGGATATCACTTTATCATTCTGCATCAGCACACATCCTAAGCCCTTCTTCGAAGCATCACTGAATACCACAAAAAGATCCCCACTTGTGGGTAAAGTGAGCACATGTGCAGTGATAAGCCTCCTTTTCAACTCCTTGAAACTTTCTTCGCATTCATCACTCCAAGCAAACTTTACTCCCTTTCGAGTTAGCTTGGTAAGAGGGTTGGACAATCGTGAGAAGTTTCTCACAAATCGTCGATAATATCCAGCTAACCCCAAGAAGCTACGGATATCAGTTACCGATGTTGGCCTCGGCCATCCCTCAATTGCATCTGTTTTGGAGGGGTCCACAGATATCCCATTGCTTGTGATGATATGGCCCAAGAATGAGACCTCCTTCAACCAGAACTCACACTTGCTGTACTTGGCATAGAGCTTCTCCTTGCGCAAAGTCTCTAGTACAGTTCTTAAATGCTCCTCATGGTCCTCCTTGGTTTTGGAGTATATTAGAATATCATCTATAAAGACTACCACAAATTTATCTAGGTAATCTCTAAAGACTCTATTCATCAAGTCCATGAATATTGCTGGATCATTGGTGAGTCCAAAAGGCATTACTATGAATTCATAGTGCTCGTACCTTGTACGAAAAGCAGTCTTGGGGATATCTTCCTTCTTCACCCTTACTTGATAATATCCCGACCGCAAGTCGACCTTGGAGAAGTATTGTGCTCCACGCAGCTGATCAAACAAGTCATCGATTCTTGGGAGAGGATACTTGTTCTTTATCGTGATTTTGTTAAGTTCACGATAATCGATGCAAAGCCGCATTGACCCATCCTTCTTCTTGACGAAGAGGACTGGTGCACCCCATGGTGATGCACTTGGGCGTATAAACCCTTTATCCAGATTCTCCTGTAGTTGTTTCTTCAGTTCTTCAAGCTCAACCACAGCCATTCTATATGGAGTCTTGGATATTGGTAGCGCCCCAGGTATAAGTTCAATTGAGAACTCAACATCTCTTCTTGGAGGAAGACCAGGAAGTTCCTCGGGAAATACTTCAGCGAATTCCCTCACAATAGGCATTTCTTCAAGGGTGGTTTCTTCCTTGGACTCAATCATCTGATCCAGATACGCGTGCTCATAAGGCAGTAATATCCATGCTTGAGATGATGGAGTTAAAGGAGATTCATCTTCCTCCTGACACTTGTAAAGAATCGGGGGTCGATTCTCCATATGGAGTGTGATTTCCCTCTCTCGACAATTTATGTTGGCTCTATATAAGGAAAGCCAATCCATGCCAAGAATTGCATCAAATTCCACCAAAGGGAGTATGACGAGGTTCACCGGGAAATTCAATCCACAGATTATAACAGGGGAGGACTTATACTCATGGGATGCAATGATTGCCCCATTTTCCGTACTCACCGACATCTTTACTTCCATGATTTGTGGTGGTGCAGGGATTATTCTACTAAACTTTTGAGATATAAAAGAATTCGTAGAACCTGAATCAAAAAGTACGTTCGCTATTCTTGAATGAATAACTAGCGTACCTGTCACCACTTCGTTGTCGGGGTTCACTTCGGCAGAAGTGATGGCAAAAGCTCTTCCTTGCTGTCTTGGAGGTTGTTGATTTCCTCCGATAACCCTTGGATTAGGGCACTGATTCGCAAAATGACCCGGTTCTTTGCATTTAAAGCATTGAACAACGCGTTGATGTTCGAACGGAGCGTTCCTCCCCTCCGTCGCAGCCGCGGGTCCTTCTTGCTAACAGTTAATAGCTAGGTGCCCTTCTCTTCCACACTTGAAGCATTTTCTTGTCCCCCTAAGGCAATTCCCAGGGTGCTTCTTTCCACACTTTTGGCAGGTGGGGTGCTGGAATTTCTTAGCACCGTTGGATTTATCCATCGGACCACCAGCATTGAAGTCCACCTTCCGCTTCTTGTCCCCATGATACCCCTTTGATTCTCCGATCTCCATTTCAACCTTAAGGGCACATCGGACAATCTCCTCATAGCTGTCAAAGTCACGGATCGCTAATGCTTTCCGTAGGCTAGGATTCAGCCCACCAAAGAAGCGGTCAACTTTGCATTCGGGGGTAACGACAAAGCCGGAAGCATATCGTGCAAGCCTTGTGAAGTTTTCCTCGTACGCTCCCACAGATTCTTCATCTTTCTGCTTGAGGGAAAGGAAGTCCCTTTCCATCTTAAGACGGAGGGTGCGTGGAAAATATTTATCGAAAAACATCTTCCGGAATACCTTCCATTCCAAAGCCTCGATCTCCTCCTCATGCTTCGTATTTTTGATCAATGTCCACCATTGATCAGCTTCACCCTCCATACGATAAGCCGCCAGGAGAACCTTCTCTTTTTCAGAGCATTGGAGGATGGAGAATATCTTTTCAATGGAGTTGATCCATTGTTCAGCGATCGTGGGATCAGATGATCCACTAAAAGTAGGAGGCCTTTGTCTCATGAAGCTTTCAATAGCGACTTGTTCTTTCTTAGGGGGGGTTGAACGTTCCTCTTGACCAGTGTTTCTATTCAAAACTTGAGTTATCTGAGAGAGAAGCGTGACAAAGTTCGCGATTCCCGCTCCCATTGGATTGGGCATCTCATAAGTACAGTCATCACACTGATCTTCACAACGGTTGTTAGCCCGAGTTCTCCTATTACCGGCCATTGGCTGGAATAAAAGGAAAGTTAGGGGTAACACATAAAGGTTAATCCAAAGACAAAAGTTGATGACTTATAAATAAACTTTAATCTCTTTAACTCATGAGTCTATAGGATTCAATCCAGGCTTTTCATGATCTTCCTTCTAACATATATCCTTAGGGGCATTTTTCCCTTAATAAGGGTTCATACTAAGATTGTGAATTTATCAAAACATATCCCCCGGGAGTGTCGTAACCAAGAGTGCAGCAAGGCCCATTGTCGTGCACCAGTTCCCGTTCGAGTCTAGCTCAAAGCGGTGTTTTCGGGTTTTACCCCTAGGATACATCTGTGCCAGAGCCGCCTCTACCTGCTCGTATCCAGATAGGGATGTATTTGTTTGATAAACCACTTACTTAGTATTTACCAAAACTTAGGGATGTTTTTATTATGCTTAGTCTTGTATCTAAGGCTTTACTAGGGTTTCCTAATCCCAAAAATAACTAAACCTATCCTTTGATACCAACTATGACAACCCTGCTTTTTATTACAACTTAAACATGCTTTATTACATAAAACTTCACTTGATACAACAAAGAAGATCGAGAGATTTAGTGTCTTTGGGGCTTAGGATCATTACATAAAAACTTTAAACATGAAATACAACATCCTTATTGAAAACTTCCTTTACACGACCACTACATTCCTTCGTACTTAGCATTGCATGGGATAACCTGAGGACATGCATAAGAAAAGGGTGAGCTATAAAGCCCAGTAAGGGAGTACACAATGAATAACATGAGGAGTAAAATACATGTTAGGCAATAGGCATATCAATAGAGCATAAGAGAGACATGAACATAAAGGCATGATAAAGCATGATAATCATAACATGGAAATGTGGCAACAACACTTAACATTGAATTAGCATGAGCCAAGGCTCATTGCACATGGAGCATGAGTAAACCCTCATTGCACTTGAAGCACGAGTAAACCCTCGTTGCACTTCAATTAGCATGAGTCAACACTCATTGCACATGACGTATCATGATACTATACTTTACCCAATGCATTGGAGCGCTATAAAGGGCGCACCCTTCTTAAACATTTCATTTCATGCATAAGTGTGCCACATGGATCATAAAACATGGATTCATAAAACATAATCATTTATTCCATGATAAAGGAATGTAGAATTCATATATGAAACTTTACAATCAATAAGTAAATGTGCATAAAGGTGAATACCCTTGATGGAGAAATGGGCATGGTATTCACTACACAATGATATCGGCTTAGAAAATCGGGGTGATTTCGGCAGCGTAACGGCGTGACATAAGAATTCATAAAAAAAGGCTGATGAGAGAGAAAGGGGTTATTCATCATATTTACATGTAATGGACAGTAAGAAGGTCATATAGATACATGTCCCAACAATTGAAAAGAAATTTAGATTCATGATACAAAAGTATTGCTTGAATATAGAAGAGGAGAAAAAGGTTCCTTTCGGAATTTCGGCATAGTAACGGGTGTACATGGGAGGCATTTAATGAGAGAGAAAGGGGTCTCCCATCATTAAAACAATAAGAGGGCAGTATGGGAGAGGTGCGAAACCATACCCCAACATTCATAAATGAAATTAAAAGGGCAATACAACTTAAAGAAAATTGACAAAAATGAGAAAGGAAGAAAAACCCTTACTTGGAAGTGTGCTTCCAAAGCCTAGAGAGAGGCTTGTGAGAGGCTTCTTGGGAGCTTGGGGCACCTTGGGAGGATTCTAGAGAGAGTAGGGCAGAGGTTGGACGAACTTCAAGGGCTTTGAGTGAGGAGGAAGTGGGAGCTTGGGTGGGTTTACATAGGAAAGGTGAGAGAATTCTTTATTATTTAGGTTTGGGACCCCTTATATTAAAATAATCCAAACCACAAACCATCCCATGGTATTTGCCCATGGTTTCTGGAAAAGGAGAGAGGAAAATAATATTTTATAAGTCCAAGGTCCGAACTTATTAAAAAATTAGAGTTTCTTAAGTGGAGGTGAGTCACACTCCCATGGAAATTAATTTAAAAAGGCAAAGTGTTGAATAAGTCTTGAGGGCTCCATTAATGCTTTGAAAAGTGAGTCAAACAAACCCAAAACCTCATTATTTTAATGATAAAACACATATTGGCCGAACATAAGGATTATGGTATTTTATTACATCACCATTGGGTCATTATGATGTCATAAAACACATTATATATTTAAATGATATTTAATTTTTACCCAAAAATTTGACTGTCTCAGAAAATTATGAAAAATTCACCGTTGGATAATTTCGACGTCCTGATTCCAAAAATAATATTTATTTTAACTAAATAATTTTCTAAATATGTGAATTTTCACTTTTAAAATAAAAACCGACATTTATAAAAAAATTCACGGGTTTTGAGAGAAATGGCTTTCAAACCTTAATAAAAATTTTAATTGCATTCATAAAATTATAAGATCATTTATATTTAATAAAAATTAATTTAATATTAATAATAATATTTTATTAAAATATTATTTAATTCAAAAATCCTTTAATTTAATAAAATATAATTCTTAATTAAATAATAACTAAAAACATCATTTGTACTTTAAAAACTAATTACAATGCATCAAAAATGACTAGAAATTATATTCATTATTATATACAAAAAATAATGTACATGAACATGGTTCTACTTATTTGTTACATAACCCCTTAAAATAGCCGCATAAGACCTAAGGGTAAGGTGTGCGATGGTGACAGACTCTTGGGGTTGCTCGGATAACATCGCTCGAGTGGTAATCTCTATCAACTTCCATTTTTCCCGTAGACGATCACGTTCGAGCTTGACTTGATGAAGCTCAGCTTGGGCTTGGTCAAGGGCAAAGCCCAAAGACGCCACCTCCTTTCCGAGCTCTGACAAATGGGCTTCGTAAGGGGAAATTCTACTGGATGAGGCCATCGCTTCCTTTGTCTGAGTAGAAATGGTTTCGTTAAACCCTTATATTTATACTACTCAGATGATCACTGTTCAACAGCTATAAAAGTAACGGTCACAAATCTTAACATAAAACTAAAGAAGTTGACATCTTATAAAAACATTTTTCATAAAGAAACATTTAACTGGATCAAGAGGGATTTTCCATTAATGAAACTTTGGGTCGTTACATTAAATTTTAATAAAGCCCAATATTTTTTAATGTTAAATATAGGGAATCAAATAATTATATCATTATTTTAATTCATTTTGGTTTTTATTAACCAATGGTTATGAATTTCGTGTTGGGTAAAATTATTAAATTGCTGACATTGATTTTGGATTGTTACTTTTCTATATAGCTTCATGTTAGGAATTGTGAATGTTTCTTCTAATATTACTTATTATCATGTATCCATGTAGGGGATCATTCTTTTCAAACATAATGTATCATGTGAGAGGCAGAATACATTGTCTATCTTTTTTAAATAGTATATATAGACTAATAAAAACAAATAATATGTGTAACTGAAATAGAATGGGAAAGGTATTTTTTATCACATGTTTTTAGAGATTTCCTTATTTTAGGATATTGAGATTATAAAATCATGATGTCTCATTAAAAATAGTGGTTTTATGAGATTTTTTTTGCTGATTTGATATGTGTTGTGTAACCTTGATTAGTATTATTTTTTGTTATCACTTTAAATGATATTATTAAATCACTTATCTTTTGTTAATAAAATGGTTGCCCCTTGATTTTGGACTTCTATGAAAATGAACTTAAATAAATAACTAGAATGTGTTGAACACCAATTTTTCCTAAATATGAAAAAATGTATGTTTTTGTGATGTGCTCTTTGTGTGACTATGCTCTGGGGAAGTGATGTGTGGTTAGTATATGGGATAGATGATATAATAATGGGTTTTATTATGATAGATGTATGGGATGTAATGGAATTAAATGTTAATGATAAATTTTAATGACAAGGATTAGAGTGGATATTGAATTCATGAAATGATAATGGAATGTGTAGTTAACATGGTTTTTGATAAATTTGAAAATAAAGGGTTCAAGTAATCCTGTGGGTTGAATTTTCTAAGGGAAGACTTAATTAATGTTGGTTGTGTGTTTTGGAGGGTATATTTTCTTATTTGAATTAATGGACAAAAAAATATGTTTCAATTGGAATTTTTAAATAAAATAACCTATAAATATTGAATTTATAAATTGGAAAATAATAAAATGAAAGATAAATTCTGAAATGGGTCTTGTTTCTTGTTATGTTGTGTTTTTCATTTAGAAGTGGGAGAAAACGTTTTCATGTATTGTGTTGATCAATGCCTCATTATGAAACTATAGGTTTGTATTTCATGATTCTTTATATAAAATATTTTATTGTTTATTCCATGTGGTTTCCTTATTCACCTATCCCATGTTGATTACTAGTTCTGATAAAAAAAATTGGCGTTGTTTTTTCAACATCTCGATGATGATGATTAATGGCTAATGACCCTATATTTCCGGCACCATCTTCTATAAGACAATTACATGAATGTTTGTGATGTCCAGAAGTATAATGTGCCAAGGTCTAGATTTGATGTAATGTGGGGTGTTTTCACTAGTGTCTTTAGGTGAGATCTGATGAAATTGATTATAGTGGGTGGTCATGCATGGTAAGATGAAGGAACAAGGTTTACATCATTCATATTTTGGGTACCCTATTACCCCAGTTATGTGATATAGTATTTTGAACCATGTATCTATGAGTTTTATATGTTATTATGTGGTGGCCTAGGATTCTACATATGGGATGGCATGTGATGTGATATTATATGGAAGAGGTGGGAGTGCCATGATGTTTTTAATTAGGGATTGAGAGTGTCTATTCAGTGGAAAAGTGTCTTGTGGTAGTATTTATAGAGATTCTTCTTATTAAATTATTATACATAGATGTACTATTTGTTCATAAATGACTTTTGAGTGTGGGATTTGTTAGTTGACCAATTTTGGTGCAGTTTTGTCCTATTGTTTTCTTATTGGTTCATTACTATGATCATTTCAAATCGACATGAGAGACTTTGGTTGTCCTATTTTGTACTATTATATGCTCATTATTCATATATCAAAGTAATTATGGGTTTCTAGTGAGTCTTTATGGACCGTTATAGGTGTTACTATCTTGGATTATTAGATTTGTTGATGTGTCACAAAAGTAGATTTTATTTTTTGGTTATGATTTGGAGACATTAATTTGTTTTTATTTTACATATACTTGAATTTTTGAGATGGTTTTGGTTTCATTTTTATATTATGTCAGGATTTTTATTGATTTATGGTATCTTATTTCATGAACATGTTTTATTATAAAGGATAAAGCCTGACATTTATGTCATTTTCATAACCTTGATGTTAGACTCCAATTGGAGGCCTACTGTAGGAAGGAATCATTGGTCATTATCTATCTTCCTTCATTGTGGTTTATTTTAGGGGTGAGTGATAATAAAGTATGTAAAATCCGAAGACTAGGTACTTGGAGTTTTTTTGTTGTCATTGAAGTGATGGTAGTATATATTTGGATATATATCGTTTTATATCAATATTTCAATCACATAATAGGTGAAGGGTCACAATACA